>OY821747.1:33179937-34545135 GCA_963682055.1 Primula veris
GTCGATCAAAATTACACGTAATTTCATAGAAGACAGTTAATTGAAAGCAGTTGCATTTTCACTTGTTTGTACGTAGCATATAATATAACGTTATAATTTGTATAAAAACATTTTAAATGTTCGAAGTCATTACCAAAATTTGATCGTAATTGCTAGCTTGATATTAAGTTATGGACATGGCGAGCTTTATGCTATATTTGTTTTAGTAATTTTTAGTTTTGTTTCTTGATATCAATAAGGACTTGTCATGTTTTTTTATCTATACTATTATAATAAGCCAATCCAAAATTTTTTAAAACTGTCAAATTTTATCACTTTTTTTCAAAAATACCCTTACACTTTTTTATTAATTACCACAATACCATATTCTCATAAAAAATAGAGAAAAAATAATAACTAATAACACTTTTTATCTCTATTTAAACTCTCAAAATTCTTTTGAGTCTTCTCATTTTATACTCTTATCTTTTTTTTTATTCTCCAAATACTTGTATCATAACTATACTTATTTTTTAAATTTTATCGCATTACGCGTCTCACACGCAAAGTATGTGACACGATTACTAGTATATATATACTTATAGTTCTCATGCATGTATGTGGACAGTATTTAATTTCATTATAAGTTTTTAAAAGAAATCCAGCTAATGCATGTAAACTAAATATATAAAATGAATGTTTTTCCCCTCATAAATATAAACAGGATAAAAGTGAATACTAGCACCGGACTAATTGCACTAGTTTTCTTACATTTTTTTTCGTATTTAAATTAATTAGCATCAATTTATATTTTTAGGTTAACAATTTAACTTTATAAATTTTTTCGCTTTTCTATCAAATTTCTTATCGAAACTATAAATATTACTATATTTTAATATAATTTTATCAATTTTTTTCAACCCAAATTAATTTAATAGAGCAACAACGTTAAATAACTTACAAGTTTTCTCTTATTTAAAGTAAAACGTACACTTTTACAACTTATAAATAAACGTTTTGGTTTATACAAATTATCAGCTTTTTTTTTATCAATTTCTCTATCAAAACTATACAACTCATTTTTTTGTTATTTTATTAATTTATATGTGAAAAGTACAAATAAATGAGAATGAATAAGACAAAAGTAAGAGACATAAATTATTATTTTAATTATAAGTGAACATCTTGATCCCTTATAACTGAGAGATATATGAGTTCATATAAATTTAAGATAATAGATAAAGAAACTGATGCGTATACAATTTTAAAACAATCTATTCATATTTAAGGTAAATTAGTAATATAAGGAAACTGATACGTTTGTTCTTAATATATGAAGCAGTAGAGTCATTAATTAAATTAATTAAAATGAAAGAATATCACAAAAGTATTTAAAAATATTTCAAAAAACAACTGTGGATCACTTAATTAATAAACCACTAAAGCACAAAGTAAAATAAACAAATAGTAAAAATTCAGAAAATGTAATATAGCAACCCGTGAACTCTAGTTAGTGGACATATATATATATATATATCAATACATATCCACCACAAACCAGCAAATTCAGCACTAGTCACAATAAGACATGTCCGTGAACGATATATAGACCGTAATAAAAAATTCATTTAACATCATAATTTTTTTCGGTTATGTTGCTAAAGTGGTTGTGGTTAAATTTTAGCAACAGTTTAGCAACAAATTATGTTGCTATTTGTTGTTAAACTGTTGCTAAAATTTAGCCACAAGCACTTTAGCAACATAACCGAAAAAAAATATAATGGTAAATGAAATTTTTATTGTAGTAGTGTATACACCTTCCAAAACTGGCCAAACCTGTTTGAACCATTTTTACAAATTTAAAAAAAAGCAAACGGGAATAATATGGAAATATGAAGCTAGAAGTGCCATGCTAAAAATTTAAAGGAAACTACAAGCTGAAATTCGAATATTCGCACACAAAAAAATGCAGATAGCAACAGTTTAGTAGCATATGGCCTGTTACAGAAATTTAACAGAAATTTAACAATAGTATAGCAAAATAAACGAGTGCTAAGTGTTGATGATTGTTGCTAGATTTTCAGCAATATGTCGTATAGTAACAGACCACTTGTTGCTATCTTGTAGTGAACTAGATCGTGACAAATTCGGACTACAAGCTGCCCCATATATTTTTTTTAATTTCCACCATATACTTTACCGAAAATATGTGAAAAATATAGACTTTAGCCATCTTCATCATATCAAAATAAAATTGCTCATGTGAAATTAAGCCACCCGAATATATGAATATTGGTCCTCTGTGATTTCAAGCTTATACATAATATGAGATTTTCTGACATTTTGGGTTGAAGAAACTGTAAGATTTTAACTTAATCGAAACAAGTTTTTTCTTAACGAGGAAAAATCAATGCATTTTCTGAAAGCTGAGTAAATTACAACTGCGATAGTCGCTACTTATCTTCGCCTTATCGGTAAAATGGAAAGTAGCGTGTATAATCAAAGCTAAAACTTTACTCTGAGCAAATATATAACTTCAAAAAATTAGTAAATTAAATAAGGTAAAATTGAAAAGAGAAATAGCTTTAATAAATATTAATAGTCATGTACCAAAAACCAAAATTTGTAATAATCTAGTAAGAAAAAAAAAAGAAGAAAAAAACTTGTATGAGAAACAAAATACGTAAGATAATACGTACTCCCAAGGTAATTATGTGGTACTAGCATGAATTTATTTTATCAAGGAAAAAACAAAAAAAGACATAAAATATATATGGGCTATATAAGTAGTAGTACCACAAGTGAGTAGTCTTGTTGAGATAGAGAGGAGAATAACTTACTACGATTTGTTTAAGCATGAAACAAGGTTGCGAAATCGAAGCAATCGGCTTAAACTACACAATCCGCACAGAAGAAAAGCACAACCGTTGGATCAACTTGTCGGGAAACAACCATGAAAAACAACAAGAACAAGGATTTCGACATGTCTTGAAAGATGTGAATTTTCGCGCCAAACCGTGGGAAATCCTGGCGATTGTGGGCCCCAGCGGTGCTGGAAAGTCGTCCCTTCTTGAAATCCTTTCAGGGAAACTCGTAACACCACAGGCTATCTTGGTGGATAACAAGCCGATTGACAGAGCCCGGTTCAAGAAAATATCCGGATACGTGACACAAAAAGACACGGCTTTGTTCCCACTCCTCACCGTCGAAGAGACGCTCATGTTCACTGCCAAGCTACGGCTAAGCCTCCCATATCAGGAACTTGTATCCAGAGTCAAATGCTTGATTCAAGAACTTGGATTGTGCCATGTGGCGAAGACAAGGGTCGGAGACGAACAATGCAAGGTCAGGGGAATATCTGGTGGTGAAAGGCGAAGGGTTTCAATAGGTGCGGTTATTTTTTAATTTTTTAATAAGTGGTGAGGATGATATATTAGCGCATCAACATTGTTGTGGTTATAAACCATTAATTCTGATCAAGCTTGAATATTTAGTAGAGAAATTTTAAAATTCTTTAGGAAGGTTTAGTATGTGTAGTTCCAAATTTTGATTTCGTTATTTCATTCTAACAAATTTGATAGAGTTGTGCAATGTGGCAGATTTCAAGAATTATGTTTGATATCATGTTAATTAAGTTGCAATTTTAAAATGTTAGTAGGGAAAATTTTCTAATCATTTATATAATTCTCCATCAGGTGTAGACGTCATACATGACCCGAAGGTATTGATCCTTGATGAGCCAACCTCAGGGTTGGATAGCTCGTCGGCTCTTCAGATTATTGATTTGCTCAAGACAATGGCCGAAACTAAGGGTCGGACCATAATTTTGAGCATACACCAACCAGGTTTTAGGATTGTCAAGCTTTTCAACTCGATCCTTTTCTTGGCAAATGGGTCGGTTTTGCACCATGGCTCGGTGGATCAGCTCGCGATGAGGCTTGTGAGGATCAATAATCTTCAACTGCCTCTTCATGTTAATGTGGTTGAGTTTGCAATCGACTCCATCGAAGCAATCATGGAGCAACAACAACAAATTAACGAAACACAACAGCAGCAAACTAGGTAATGTTACAAAAAAGGATAAAATTAGCTGTTTTTATCATGATTTGGCATGTAAAAGGGTAAAACTAAATCCAATTTACAGTTCACGCCAGTTAAATACACACGGTGCAGTGGTGTATCAAACTGAAAAAGGAAAATATAGGTTTTGATACTAAAAGAACTCAAAATACTGTATACCCTATCGCAAGGCGATTTATCCTATTAGACTTTTTATATTTTGTACATTATTCTGTCAAAAATTCTAATCCCGCCCTTAATTATGGTTTTTTCTTATTGTAGTGTACAAAACAAGTTATTACTTGCGCAAGGCGAGAGGAAATACAGCAAAATCACATTGCAACAACTTTTCCAACAATCAAAAGTGATGGATGCCGAAGATCCGCCAATCAATGTGGGTATCGATTTTCCTGCGGGTTATGCCAATTCTAGATTGGTAGAAATCTCAATTCTTACGCACAGGTTCTCGAAAAACATCTATCGAACCAAAGAACTTTTCACCTGCAGAACAATTCAGATGTTAGTGGCCGGATTCGTACTGGGTTCGATTTTTTACAATCTCAAAGACGATTTAGCTGGAGCTGAGGAAAGGGTAGGCCTATTTGCCTTCACGTTAACATTTTTGTTAACCACTACAATAGAAGCGTTGCCCATATTTTTACAAGAAAGAGATATAATGATGAAAGAAATATCTTGTGGGAGCTACCGAGTCTCGTCCTATGCCATAGCTAACGCTCTTGTTTACTTGCCATTTCTACTTGCACTAGCTATCCTTTTCACAGTACCGCTATATTGGCTAGTTGGGCTCAATCGTTCTTTCGGAGCTTACACGTACTTCCTCATGTTAATATGGCTAGTTTTATACACGGCTAATTCAGTTGTGGTGTGTTTTAGCGCTCTCGTGCCTAATTTCATTGTTGGAAACTCAGTGATATCGGGTGTGATGGGCTCGTTCTTTTTGTTCTCGGGGTACTTTATAACGAAACACGGGATGCCAAGTTATTGGGTATTTATGCATTATATATCGTTATTTAAGTACCCATTTGAGGGTTTATTGATAAATGAATTCTCGGGGTCGGGAAAGTGCTTCGAGTACGTGTTTGAGAGGTGTGAGGTGAGCGGAGAGGACATGCTTCGAGAGGAAGGGTATGGGGAAGAGAGTAGATGGAGAAATGTTGTGATTATGGTATGTTTTATTATGGTTTACAGGTTTATTGGCTATATCATTTTGAGGTGTAGATGCTCTCCTAAGGGTCTCAAAGGGTCACTTGTTTGAATGTTAATCTCAAATAAATTAGCTCAAACCTTTTTAGCAGTTTCTAATGTTGATAGTTTTTTTTGTAAGTGTCTATGTTGATAGTGTTGTTACTTCACAATGTTGTTGTGTATTATTAAAAATGTTGAAGTTCTACTTTTATTGTGTCCTTCTTTACCTGTTCTAGGAAAAATGTTTGGCTTATAAAGGAAAACCAGAATAGCTGGTAGCCGGGTTAATTATGGTTTGATGACATGTGTTTTGACTATTTTTAGAATTGATGATCTAACTTTTAACGATTCCGTTTTAATGACCTAAATTTATAGTTTTGGTTGTTTTATTGACGCCCGCCGTTACATTTCTCGGATGAAAACCGTTTTGAAGTTTCAATTTAGTCTGTATAGTTTAAAACTTAAAGATAAACGCTTAAAAATTGTAAAAATTACACACTCATATAAGCCCACTTAAATTACACACTTATATAAAATATGTGTTTAAGTGAGTTGCACAATTAGCAAATAAAATGAATGCAAGTATCAAACACCATATAAACTCTATTAGTTGGGATGATATAAATATATCGTTACAAAGTTAATTAATTGAAAGAATACTTACTAACAACTCAATTTTAATAATTTATCATTTTTTTCATTTCTTCACGTATAATTAAATATATAGAATAAAGTGAAAACTTGTTAATATCATCCTACATAAATAAATTTGGATATAATAAAACCAAATATGCATGAGTTACAATCTAATTAATAAGACTCTTATTTTATTTTTTAGCATAAGACTAATCACCTAAAAAATTCATACGTCTTTAATAAGTTTAACAATGAACTTATATAACAGAAAAAAGAACGATTTAGCTTATATTTATTAATTTGTATCACGTTGTTTGATAGTTTTATATCATTTTTAAATTTGCATTAATAAAACCTTTTTTTTTTTTTTTTTTTATCAATTTACATATAAAATTGTAACTTGCATTTGATAGTTTTATAAGATTTCGTATAAGTGATTTTATATGTGTGTAAATTTTATAATTTTTAAGCGTTTATCGTAAATTTTTAAACTATACGGAATAAATTGAAACTTCAAAACGGTTTCCATCCAAAAAATGTAGCAACGGGTCACTAAATCAACTCAAACTATAAATTTATGTCACTAAAAAAGGATTGTTAAAAGTTGGGTCACCAATATTAAAAGTGGTCAAAACACAAATCAACAAAACATAATTAGCCACTGCTACACAATAGTTATGCATAATGTCTCATTTAAGTGTTTATGTAATTCAATGTTCTGTTAACTGTTAAGTGTATAATTCACAATTTAAAAAGCTTTGCTCAGTAGCTGAAAAGTTCTCGATTCAAATCTCGAAATGCTTTGCGAAGAAACCCATGCTTTTAACACCAAAAGCTATGATTTACGCTTTTAGCAGAGCTTGCCAACAACGCTTTCTCTACAGCACGTTTTAAAACATTGATGTTTTTTCTCGAGTGACTTCAATGTTGAGATAAAATCTTGATATGCCTAGATATCAAAATAGATAGCAGAATTACCATCTTAAACAATTGTTCGGTT
Organism: Primula veris; assembly: GCA_963682055.1. Classification (NCBI taxonomy): domain Eukaryota; kingdom Viridiplantae; phylum Streptophyta; class Magnoliopsida; order Ericales; family Primulaceae; genus Primula; species Primula veris. The sequence goes on from OY821747.1 coordinate 33,186,818, forward strand.
GCAGCTTTTAAGATCCTCATATTTTTTATTTTATTTTTTGCTAACGAGTTGCAGTGCACAAGTGTGCCGAGTTCCTGTCATCTTAAGGTTACGCAGTTTACGTTCAAAAAGTTCATTCAGAGCTCGTATCAGATAGTCCTTGTAAGTTAGAAACCCTGGTTAGATATCTAAAAAAATTTCGACAGGGTTTATGAATGAATCCTGGCAAGTACTCACTGTAGTCTTCGATTTCCAAAATCTAAAAGAAGGCAATCATCTCATATGATGTTTGATCTTAGCAAAAACATTTAAGAAGTACCACAGTGGATTTCTTACCCATCTTCAGTTTGGATAGATTGAATACATATTTGATATACATATAAACCTAGATGAGTTTTGAAGCTGTTTGTGCATTTTTCTAAAATTCCAGTCACTAAATTAGTTGGTTTTGGCAAATTGCGTTATAAAACTCCCCGCTTCATCAGGGCAGCTTAGAATGAAGGGGGAAATGGCTAAAAATAACACTTCTGATGATCGTACACTTCTTTGCATGTGATTCTTTTCAGACTCGGCTCGTGAAGAAATGATAAACTGAGTTCTCCAAAGAAAGCGAAAACCTTATCAATTACAAACTCAATTGATTCGATAACATGGCAAAATTCAGGAATGCACAAAAAGTACCGACAGAATTCCCTTAGCTTCTTAATCACATTAGGTTGAACAACAAATAAAGTAAAAGCACAAATCAAGTATATGACGGCAAAGGCCAATAAAAGACGCAAGGTATACATTTTTAAGACCCAGCACCATGTTCGAAGTTAATTATTACTTTTAAAATAGAACATAATAATGTCACGGAATCTGTAACTTTTATAAATGTGCCAGCAACATGAAAGCTTGATACATAGAACACAGACAAAGAATAAAGGTAAAACGGAATGTACAAGTCCCGGTCTTACAAGCTTATTAGGTGTTTTTGGAGCAACAACTTACAAAGCCCTACTATGGTCCATGTCCTAGACCCAACATGCTTTGACTTGGTGAACAACTAACCACTATGAGTCTATGACACTGGTTAGCACCACGTTTACTGAATAAGAAACAGTATCTGATTCAGAAGACAATTTTAAGTAATTAACAAGCATTTGAATGATGCATATGCATAGAAAACAAATAGAACAACTGTTATTCGTGTAAAAGGGCGGTACGTGATATTTTCTATGATGCTGGGTCTTACAAAATCTGTCTATATCAGGCATGATCAGGTGTTGTTTAGGAGAAAATTAGATAAATACAAAACAAGAAAAGCAGCTATACTACCTAATCAAGCATAGGTTTAGCCTTCTGCATACCTGCAAAACCATAACATTAAGATCAATGGCTAACACAGGAAGGACGTCTTCACATTCTAAACATGATAAAAACTGTCTTTTCTTTTTCTATTAGAGGTACAGAAAAGGTGCTAACAGAAGTTCTATTATATATACGAAATCTACAAAAGGAATGGGAAAATGTGATATCTAAAACCAAGTACAACACGAATAAAATGACGCTGCCGAGGAGGAGTTGCCAGCTAAACTACGAATCTGGTTATCTTTTTCCTAGTAATGAATCAAGAAGAGCAGACTCTTCCTCCTGAAATGATGAAAGCGGAATTATGAGCAAAAAAGTGAGTTTTATTCAATTTCAAAATGTAGAGATGGAGAAAGATGAAATTCTTACCGCCAAAGCATTGAACTCCGTTTCCTCGTCAATGGCGCTAATTACAGCAGGATCCTCCAGAAGATCCTGTTCCAAAAATTCCCAAAAAAAGAGTTAATTAAGGAAGATGATTCTTTTGGTGGGAAAATATCACGAACTTCCTCACTGTGTCGAAACAGAAAACAGTAATACCTCCGTATGTGAAACATACGGTTACAAACAGAGAACTTCAGTGAAATGCGATAATAATACTCCGTATATATTTTTGTCACGCTATAACAGAAGCAAAACAAACATTGCAGAAGTATAAGATTCCAATCCAACAGTGGAAGCCCAGCTTAAACCTTGCTAAATGTGGGGGTTCCTATTTTTACTATGAATCATCTTGTAAGTGCAGTTTCACATGGTATACCGATATGGGAACATTAACAGTTTTTTGAAGAAAACCTACTAGGGTTACCCCACTGTTAAGTAAGTATTATATGTGGGATCAGTATCACCATGGATTCCTTACTTTAGCTAGTTGTTCATATAATCAGATTTCTGGAAATTGCAAAGAAATACTCCATAGGATTCTTTGGTACAAAAATGATACTCCTAAAGAAAGGAGCAAGGTATTTAATTATTATTTAAATGACAAAAGTTTCTATGAGTAGAAATTTTTCAATGTATAATGTATGCAAGATCTGAACTAGCATACCCTCATAATTCGATGTGCCTGTATGCCGGGTATGTAAAGTAAATTATAGGTGAGCACATTAGACTAAGCAATCGGTTTGTATATAAAGAAGCAATGAAACTTGTAAATCATAATTATATAATCGAAATCAGGATTGCTTACATCATCAACAATTTGCAACTGGCCGTTCTGATCCTGCAACACGTGTTTGGACAAAAACAACAACATAAGTTAAGCATCATCTCCACCGCCTCTACTCAGTAAATTTAGCCAAGCAACTCTGGGTTAATTAACGACACTGAGACAGGCTTTAAAACTAGCAAAAAGATCAGTTGAAGTTTAGAAATGATTTGCCACTGGAAGCATGGCATCAGTAATCAGTTTCCTTACGAAGAAAAAAAATGTCGTTTTACCTTCACCGAAACGAAAAGTAGAGGGTCGGATGGGGTATAAATCATGTAATGGCTTCCATCCTACAAGAAAATTTTAGGATTAATAAATATGAGTTTAAAATAGCACGAGGCAGTGGAGATAAGACTGCCAGACAGGTCCCAATTTTTTTTGGTAGTTGCAAAATCAGATCATTTTATCCCAAGTCTCTGTATACGAATATCATATTAAGCATTGGGGCAATGTTGTTCCCTGTGAGCTGGCTTCTTTAGATTTTGGATATTCCAATTATACATGTGGAAAGATTCTCGTATCCAATATGTAACAAGTGAAGTGATATTGATAAAGTTGAGGGAAAAGAATGTAAAGAAAGGCACAAGCTGACTAGTTGATTAAATATCGTCTATCTTTTAACAACTTTGCCCACAGAACAATAGAATGTTAATATTAAAGGAAAACCAGCATAGCACGAGCTTGATGCCTCATAGGCGGAGCTGACCCCCTTTCTAAAGCAATTATAATATATAGATAGATGACATCAGGAATGACGGTGGACATCTGCACGACACTCAAGCTTAAGTAACAATGTATCTACCTATTCTACGATTCAATATTACTATATTTGTGGTGCATAAAAATGGCATTCAATCTTAAGTAAAATAGCATTCAGCACCATTTCTAGGGATAGTTAAATGAGTCTAACTAATAAACAAATTATTGACCAAAAATAATAAAATATTGCAAATGTTAGCATGTGCAAAATACAATCAATACACTGAAGGGAGCTAAGTAAATGTTGCAAGCGAGTTCTTCGTGCATAAACTTTTAATAAGCAGTCCACACCATATGATGCAATCGGCTGATTATGGAATGTTAAAAAAATAGAAGATACGAAAATATGGGGTAATTCTTTTTTAAAATATTGCACTGAAAATCCCCCACAGTCTATAATCTATATAGTCATATGGTAGATTGAGGATTATAAAAAAAATAAGTGGAGCAAAAATCTGCATGTTTAAGCTTAGGTGGTTCGATCGTCCTCTTATTTATTTCCTCAGATTCATATCCATATCACTACCAGTTATATATAAAAGAAATACCACTTTCAATTCAATATTTCTCTTGAGAGTCTGTAATGATTTGTTTTATGAAATCTCGTGTTTTACCATTTATGAAAGCACCAGAAACAACACTACTCCAATTACACAGATGTTTGTTCGTCTGATGAAAAATTAAAAATCGAAGAAACAATAATGACAGCAGCAACAAAAATTTGCAACCACGCTGCCCTTGATTTCCAATCAGGCAATCACTACCAGTGTTTCTCTAGATAGTCAGCACTTATTAGTTTTTGTGAAATCTTGTTTATCATTTCTGAAACCAATAGAAACACCAGAGACAACGCTTCTCCAATCACATAGATGTTAGTTTTTGTAAAATAAAAATGCAACATGTCAAAACAGGAAAGACCTGCGGGCAAGATTACTACATTTTGTATTTTACTTTATTTTTAAATAAAGACTATGAAAGGCTTACCAGATGGAAGCATGTTATTTCAATGCCTTCTGTCGGCAACCCATCAACATCTTCACCATCATCTGCAGAAGAGCCAACAACCTCTCTTAAACATTTTGAAATTACGTCGCAAAAAATAGCCCGAGAAAGCCAAATTACACTACATATAATGGAATTTTTGGAAGCCTGTGGAAACTTTTCTGTTCCACGAAAACCAGTATGACAAGAAATTCAAATTTAAGCACCACATTTCCATACACAGATAAAGCAATGGTCTACGTACATGCATATTTTCCTTTTCTTTTTTTTATCATTTACATCATTTTTCTATATCTGGAAATCGAGTTTTATGTCTCTTGGAATGCCTATCATTTCACGATATGTTTCGGCTACTTCAGTAATGGAAAACAATATGACATCACCATGGAAAAGACTTGAGAAAAACGAACTTAGTTCATAAAAATATGATTCATACTGATCATATACAGATAACTCTACATACTGAATTGGCACACAAAATATCATTGGCCTACCTACTAGAATCTTAAACAGAAGCATATACTGGGCTGGGCAGAATAAATTTCTATCATATATATAATAAAAAAACTATTAGAGGGTGGTTGGTGTCACTTTTAGCATAAAATAGGTAAGTAGCTGTCGAATCATATTCAGAACACCAGCTAGTTTTTGAGAAAAGAGTTAATTTTTGGTTTTCTCGCCAACATGGACGGATATTGGCGTAAAGGTACAACTTCATCAGATATTTCCAAAGTATAAGTATAACCTAGTAACATGAGTGCTTCGTTACAAAAAGTTCAAATATTCATTTTCTGATCATGTATATTTACTCGAGACTGAATGAACAATATGCTAAGATAAGTCACACAGTATGTGCTAATGTACACAGTTCTATACTTGTAAAGAAGTTTGAGAGTTCACGCTTATCCAGATTTCAATTAGAAGCAGTTACTCAGAAGCTTTTGTCAAAGGGAGACAAAATGATTCTGAAACATTGTAAACTGGAATTCTCTTTATACTATATGAACTAGAGTCCCACACATGTTTTGATAAACAGGCTTCCTGGTCAGTGGATCTTACAGCGTGTCACATCTTAAGTTTCAAAAATGTCAATTTGCAAAATATACCACGACTGCTACAGTAAAATGAGTGGTTGACAACTTGAAATATAGTATTAGATGGAACCTACGTAGTATACTAATTTCCTTTCTGCCTACACGTAATACAATACTTTTACAGATCTGGCAGAAAATAATCCGGAGCATTGGTGAGGTAAAGAAATAATATTGCAATCATAAGGGACACAGCATTGTGACTCGTGCTCCAGCTATAATATCAGTTAATTATGAAAGACAGATAATTGCCTGTTCGGAATTCAAATATGTCGTCCTCTGTGTAGCAAAATCCTCCACGAGCAGTATAACAGAACCTGATAGTATCACAAGACACAGCAACAAAATAAAATTAGTTATGTCCAGGAGAATGTAACATGAAAATATGATACAAGTTTCTAACCAAATAAATTACTGGAAAAAACAAAACTCTGGCGTTAAAGATGTATAATAAAAACGTCATACCCACTATATACGAGATGAATATGTATCTTAGCAAGTGCATAAGCTGCATTGGGTAGTATAGCTTCAACTTCATCGTCGTTGACCTGAAGTGAAGAAGCAAAGAGATCCAGATCAACCAGAAAGAGGGGGAGAGAAGGGATTTAGGGAAGGAAGGATTCATATAAGGAGCAGCAGAACATTGGCCAAATAAGCTTGAAGCACTCTGATTAAATTTATTAAAAGGTTTTTTAGAAAATAATAAATGCAAGGCAGTATTTGATTTATTAATGGAACCGGCACATACAGCAGATCTCGTCCTCAAGTTGCAAGCCACGATTGGATGTTTCAATGACTAAAATCTGTTTAGGATTTTGTTTCTGGCTTGGACATAAATTTTCAAGGAACATCATAAACTGCTTTGTGAATGTAATAAATTTATATAAAAACTTTTTCGTAGCATGAGATTGCCATATAGGTGAACAGCGACATCACATTTTTCAGGAAGTCCATTTAAAATGCTATCAATAACCACCTTCTAAGATGATTTGAGTATCAATTAGCAAATAAATGTAATAAAGCAGATCAATAGACGGAATACTTAAGACTTACAGCTGACCAGCCTTCGACATTTGTGCTCTTCAAAATCTGAACAGGCCTGCAATAACGAATATAAACTGGGTCTAATAAGCTCTACTCCCAAATGAAACAGAGAAACAACCTATGAAGTACGGGTGTTTCGGAATTCCAACGTACTATACCAGGTACAAGTAAGAATAATGTAAAATAAGTAAGATACATTATTGGGTATGAATTCGGTACGCCCTCATACAACAGCGGGGCCTAAATAGTTACATATGCGACTATTGGATATTTTTCTCAGCTTCTCTTTACTATTTTTATTCTGTCCACACTAACTATCTGCCATACCGGTACCCTTACATTTTCAAAAAAATAATGTATTCCTGTACCCATACTGTATCCTTTCTCCTTATCATTACTCGTACTTCATAGGAAACAATCAACTTTTAAGAGAATGTAACGTCACTTTTTATCATTACATATCGACAGGGCAAAGAAGCATGCATTCATCCCCGCGTGAACTTGTAAACACTCTCCTTATTACGCACTCCAGAGGGAAATTGTTGACAGAGTCCACCTGTCAAAAGGAATCACATAAGAAATAAACATGTTGACCTTTTCTGAACGTCGAGAAAAATCCTAAATTAGATATTTCATTCCAGCATAAAAGCTCAAATATTTAGGTTTTTTAATCTAAGAACTGTTCAGTTTGCGAAGCTAAGCTCTTTTGCTATCTTGGAAAAGAGAAGAGTTTCTCAGCTGGATGAACCCACACTTTTTCTCAACCTTAAATAAGGAAGCTTTTTCGGTTAGAACTGTGCAGCCAAACCAGCTTTAATATGGGAAAAAATATTTTTGAAGACTTCTATTGTCTAGCTTGAAAATTTTGAAGTTTTAGTCCAAAAAGTAGAACCTTTTTCTCAGCCTGAAGAACCCAGCTCATTTGTTAAAAACTTATAGTCGAACAAGCACTAAACTCGAATTTGCAAACCCAGGTACAGGAAGATAGACATAAGCTCACAATGGCGGCAATACATTTGTTAGTTCTCATCAAAGTATCATTATGAGTATTGTTCGTTGAAATGTTAAGCTAGGGCTTTTCACTTTTCTTATAAGTTCTAGTGATATATTGAGCTTTGTTCTATTTCTGGCCAGATAAACTAGAAGTTTAGTCTAGATGATTGTTTTTTTATCTGCCTGAAATAAACAAAACTTATTATATTTGAAGGTAACAAAAAATAAGCTCTAAACTAAATTTCAGGGACCCAAATTAAGGATGATAAAAAATTTGAAAGTTAGAAATCCACTCACGATAGTGGCGATGCGTTTGTTGGAAACCATGAGTACTTTGCCTTGATCGTCCACTACAAACCCCGCCGGAGGGTTTGGTATCGGAGGCGGTTGGTACCGCTCATTTTCCGCCACATCATCATCGTTAAAATCACCATCATCATCCTCGTTTTCAAAACCTTTCTTGTTTATTTGCTGCTTTGGCTTTTTAGGTGTATTCTTTTTTACCCTATTATTAGTATTACTATTACCATTTTTGGTGGGTGGGGGCTTCTTCTTGACTGGCCCACCACTGTGCTGCTGCTTTGCAGCAGCTGAGCAGATAGCAAGTCGAAGAGCTGAACCGCATTTTTTCCTACTATTTAGTAAAAAAAATGGAGAAACTTGTTGCCTGAACGGAGATGCAATTGATAGAATGTTCCAAGGAGGTGGATGAGTCAAACTTGGACTGGTACTGGATGAGAAAAAAACCATTTTGTTATAATTCTACTCTTATCTCACACAGTATTCTTTTAGAGAGGGAACCACGACCCTAGCGTCCTGCTGCTATAGCTGCACTTCTTCATGAAACAAAGAGCATCACTATAAGAAATTCAACATCAACTTGTGTTATACGATTATGCACTGAGGACTTGTTTGGTTGCAGGGCTTCTAGTCCCGGGACTATTAGTCCAAGCGGGATTTGTCTCAGGACTATGAATGACCCTTTCACATACAGTCCTGGAACTACTAAAACCACATATTGTTACTTAGTTCTGCATTTTGTTAACACTGACTTCTGATAAAATCCACACTTGGTTATTTATTACTACTACTATCATGGAAGGAACTACGTGGAGATAATTATAAAAAAAATTATATAAAATATGGCCCCCTCCCATTTAAACTTGCTGGTCCCGTCTATTACTACTACTATTAATACTCAATTTTGGTATAAAAAAAAACGAACCCCCTTCACCTACAACCCCAAGGATATGTTTGGCTTCAGCATTTGACCCTTTTCTTTTTTAGCTTTTTTTCTAATCGTTTCCGTTTCCATAGTTCTATTTCTTCCAACCACAACGGCGAATACAAATTTCCCGAATTACGAGAACAACAATGACTGCATTCTTTTTAAATAATTTTACAATACTCCCTTAATGGTATCTAAAGCTCATAAATAACCAAGCCGAAAGTAGCAAAATTTTGTTTACTTTTTTTGACAATAAAAACATTATAATATCCATATTTAAAATGAAGCTGGTTGGCTAGATTAAAGTATTGATCTTTTTTTGAAAAAGCCTAATTATTACTCAATTTTCAGTCTCAAATTGGCCAGCTTATAAGCTTAAGAACTTCAACCAAACAAGCCCTAAACTCCACTACAAAGACAGACGGATTTATATTAATTTCACAAAATTACGAGAACGTCAATGACTGCATTGTTTTTAGATAATTTTACCAAACAAGCCCATAAAGCGCCAAACCGAAAGTAGCGAAATTCCGTCTACTGTTTTTGACAATAAACATCGACATTTAGAATGAAGCGAAGGGGTATCGCAACATTCGGTTGACCAAATTAAAGTATTAATCTGTTTTTTCAAAGCCTGATTATTACTCTATTTTAAGTCTCTAATAAGCCAACTTATAAGTTATAGCAACCAAACAAGCCCTAAACTCCACTACAAGGGAAAACCCATAATATAAAATAACAAAATAATAATACAATTTAACTAAACCAACTAAAATGTTTTACTTTTAAGCTGTTGTTGTATTAATTATAATACACCAATATAGAATTAAGGTTGCATGTTATTGATAAAAAGGAATATAAATTTTAATTTGATATTTTTCTATTGTTTATTTATCTAAAAATTTAGAAAAAAAGAAATAAGCGCAAACACACCTTTTAAAACGGAGAAAGCAAAAACCCACGCACGCTTGTTTTTTTTTGTAAAATGGGATGAGAAGATATTATTTATATAGAAACAAAGGAATAGTAATAAATTGACCTTCTCAATCTTTTGTAAATTATACAAAACATTTTAAATACCGTTATCGTTATTTAGCTCTCTTTTTTTTAACTAATAATCATAAAATGATTGTAGTTGAGATGGCAGAGCACTTGATTTGTTTACAACACGTTTGGATTTGCTTCAATAATTTCATTAAAAAATTTACTACAAAAAAAAAATAAAAAAAATAAAAAAAAATGGGATGCATCCGCTATTTATGCCCATCGGTTCAATTTTTCGTATTATTTGTGCTATTAGTCCATATAGCGCGAATTTAACGTTTTTCTATCCAAATAGCGGTTTATAAACGCTATTTCACGAAATATAGCGCAACATAGTGCGTTTTTTAAAACAATTAATTATACTACTACTTCTTTATATTCATCCATTTACATGTCACGTGACGGTCCAAGTTTTTAACCTCGTTTATTTTTTTTAAATTTTTTTATCAAATCATTGTAAATACGCAAATAATACGTTCCTATTTTTAGTTTCGCAAAATTTTACGTTTCTGTAATTTTCTTGAATTTAGTTGTGTTTTGTGAGGTTTTTAAAACCAAAATGTCAAAAAAAAAAACATATTTTTCAAAACTAAAATTAGTAAGGTATAGCTTGCGTATTTATAATATGATTTGATAAAAAAATAAAAATAAAAACTATAATTACATGAGTTTAAAAACTCGAAATGTCACGTGATACCTTATTTTGGGATGTTAGCCCCCTTCTTCCTATATATATAAATGGGAAAATTTTATTAAGTAGACTCCTCTATTGTGTTTTACCAATTTAGTATTTATCTTTTAACTTTTATTAATTTAGACTATAAATTAACAATTTAATATCACGGTGTTTGACCAAATAATGTAATTGTAGTTACGTTCTCTCGGCTATCACACAGTGACTGCAATTGCATCATCATTCATCAAAATAGATATTAAAACATGAGATATAGTGAGTGGAATGTCATCGATTTACGGTGTTGACCCTTAATTTGATAAAAATTGATAATTTGATATCCAAATTGATAAAATTGAGAGGTCGTGTACCAAATTGGTAAAATACAATAGTATAGGTTATTAAAGAGCTTTTTTCCCATTTGTAAATTATAAATATATGTTATGCTTTGAAAGCCGTCCTTTTAATGATTTATTTCTTTTTATCACCGTAGTATTAAAAATTCCGGATAAAAACTATTTATTACTTTAGATGTGAGTCTATAAATATAAATTTGATAACATATACTTCATCTGTTTCAAATTGTTAGTACACCATGAAACTATATGCAACTTTAACCGATTAAAAACTGGTATTTAAATTGTCGAAATGAAATTTTTCTAAAGTGAATCACATAGTTTATCTAAACTTTAAGATTAAATTTTCGTTTCGGCATCTTACGTATGAGTTTTTTGTTGGTCAAAGTTGCACATAGTTTCATGATGCACTAATAATTTAGAAGGGATGAATAACTTTTAAACGAGTCTATTTCAAAAAATAAAAAAAGGAAGAATTACTAGAAAGAAAAGTAGACGCTTGTTTTGGGAAGTGTCCAAAATTGAAAGTTTGACACCTAAATAATAACGACGAAGGGAGTACTAAATACGTAACTTAATTTAGTCTTACTTATGAATTATCTATAGTAAATGAGTAACTCGTATACATGAAAGTGTTCATGTATACGACACTAAGACAATAAAAATTTGAGAATGTGCTCATTTCGCTCCTCCGTAGGAGAAGTTGGGTGAAAGAAAAGAAATAGTGAACCTAACGAGATTCGAATAGTAGTTTCGTTGGAGAAACTATGAGTCAAGATGTCACAAAATTATAATTAAAATATCGAAAATCTCCGACGAACCGACTTACATCTGTTTGACATGACTACTAACCTAGTTTGGTTGCAGCTTATAAGCTCACCTTTTTGTTTTTGCTTATAACATGAGCAAAGCGATTCTCGAGACAAGTACGAGAGAGAGTTAACAGCACGGGTATAGAAGATTGTAATATAACACCAAAGCCTTCTCGTTGGATCATTGGAACAAAATGCGGGTTTTCAGGAAATCTAATAGGTTGTTAAGCCATTCGAATATAAGTAATTATTTCCTTTCTAGCATTAACAGCATTATAATGAACATTTACAATTTGACCAGTAGTTGCATCTTAATTTAAAGTTGTTTGCGATTCACCGGATTTTGGAAAAAATGACTGTAATAGTGATTCGTTAAGGTAGTCGTACCATTCCAAGAATTACCATCAAGAGATTATTTTGACAAAACTTACATATTCCTTACGTATCGATAAATTTTTATGAGCGGGATCCCTTTCACCAGTTTCATTTATTTCATAATGACCCCAAACCCAAGTTTCTTCTTCTTTTTGACCGCACAAGATTGAGTACGATTATTATTATTATTATCTAGATTTTTGATTTCTATAGTATATCATCAACAAGATCTATATTTATGTTTTCCATTATTTCAATAGTTAAAATACCAAAAATATTATAAAAAAAAAACAAATATAGCGTAAGAAAGCTAACCGGGCAAGAACCCCACCAACCGTATTTCCTTGGAGAAGTTGTTGAACGGAAATTAACCGAGTTAGTTCATTTACTAGGTGGTTAGATTCCTTCCCCATTGGTGATTTGAAGTTGCGTCCATGTTCTGATGTACTTGAGGATTCCGGTGACTCTCTCTCATTTTCCGGTGATCTTTCTTCATTCACCAATATTTGTTCATTAAGGATGTTTTGTAACAAGACTCGAAGATTATCGAGTGTTTATTCAGTTGTAAGTGTTTGTAGGTATTTTAAAGGAATGGTGAATTGGATTATGATGAGGGTGAATTCTGAGTGTTTCTTGCCTTTTTTCCGGCCATTGTATGTCTGTTATGATACCAATTTGTAGTATACTGAACAGAATTTCGATATATTTGTCGAAATTAAGTCGTAGTGTAGTGGAAATTTGACAGAAAAACGATAAACAATAATTATATTTTTCATACATAACCTATTACAAACTGCAGTACTAATACTAAAATGAAAGACAATCCAACCTTTGGGTAGTTACTAAACTGCCTTGTCCCGCTAGCTACGCTACCGTAGATGAATAAATGAATGCTATGTGGCATCGATAATCACCGCTACTTTGATCATAAGACTATTATTAACACATAAAACAAATCCAACTGATCGAGACGTAGTTAATTTTTGCATTATATAGTACAAAAAATACATTTTAATTAACACACAATATATAATTCTAACTCGTTCCATCTCCTATATATTGCTACGACCAAATTAGGGTTTCCGCTTCCTCCGTTATTAACTCGATATCAACAACTTTATAGTAGTCTCGCTACTGTATGTAATTTGATTTTGATCTCACCTTTTGCTTAAAAACACATTATGTTTAATGTTATTATTTATTATTAACATAGTTTTAAGTACTTACTTCACCCTAGACCAATTTTTAATTTGAGTAGACCGACTTTTGCAAAACAATAATTATTAATTTATTATGCATGCATCTCTACCTAGAACATATTAATTAATAAACCGATTATTTGATTTATAATAGTCTAAGTAGACCGACTTCTTCATCTTTTTAATTATTTCTTACTAACTAGACCATGTGAACTTGCGATGGACATTTTAAAATAATGTTTGATTCATTGAGAGTCAAAAGCTGTCACAAGCCTGTTACTAATTTAAAAATCTGTCATAAATTGACTAAACTGTCACAAAACCGTCACAAAAACCGTCGTTAATATGCTCGTAACAAAAAATACCGTCACTAATCCCGTCGCTATTTGAGTATTTTTTTGTAGTGGGAAATTTAGTTTATTATAATAGTATAAGTAGACTGACTTTAGCATTTAAATTCTTCGATTTATATTATTTACTAATCAACTTGTAACCCCAATCGCTACATACACACACGCTTCATTTACCATCATTTTGCTTTTTAAAAACTGTTGATAAATTGAGTGTCGCTAAATTTTAGTAATAGAATTGCAACTAATTCTGTTGTCAAACTGTTGTTAAAATTTAGCAAATACTGTATGTAATTTACATTGAAAAGACAAATAGATGCACAAAGAGAAATAGATATATGTTATTTCTTTTGCTTTCTGTACACATTGCTATGTGGAAAGGAGATAAACAATTTACTTGGTTGAATTAGCAGTTCAAATATTATTTAGCTACATTTTTTTGAAAGTTTTGATTACTTATAATATCAGTATTATATTATGCAAAGATATGGTATCAAGTTAGTTGACTTTTAATTTGAGAGAGATGTTAAAAGAGCATTTTTATGTCTATATAAACTTGGCTATCCCAGTTTATAATCACTAACTTCTTCTTTATACAATTTTCGCCTGGTGGTAAAAATCATGACAATGGAAGCAAGAATTCAGGTGAAAGTTCGGGTTAGCGTTGAACCCTTATGGAACGCTTTGTCAAAGGACGTATGCTCTGTGGTTCCAAAAGTTTTACCAGACCGCGTTAGTGCGGTGGAATTAATTGAAGGAGATGGTGGCCTAGGAACTATTCTTCTTTTTAAGTTTCATGCCCGCGAGACTAAGGACTTATTCGGTATTTATTGCTATTACGTTGTTTCTCATTTTTTAAACATATTTTGATTTATTGCTAGCCAACACATGAGAAATTGGTTGCACGCCGTGTTTGATTTGATGTAGAGTAGTAACAAACATGGCAAAATCTACTATTAGAATCCGAATACTTTCAACAAATTTAATGCCCCACTTGCTTACAATCTATCGTTAATTAACGTCGTAGCCTTCTTATAAATAGAAGCACACGAATACTAAGAGATAATGGATATAGCGTAACTAGAACCGTGCAGAGAAGAACCATACATGCTTAAAAGTATAATTACTGGTATAAAAGAATAATACATACATAATAAGCCTCATGATGGTGGTAAACTGCGAAAAGAAAAAATAATTTGATAAAACGAACAAAAATTGTCTTAAATGGGCACACAGGCTACAATTTTATTTTATTTTTCTTTTGCAGGTCTGGTCTTTTATGCGTCCCTCCATCCTCTGTCGTTCTAACGGGTTTCTCTGTATAATTTTCCTTTTCTAGATGCCACAAGTGGTGGGCATCAATTGGAAAAGATAGTGGATTTTGATGAGTCTGTGCACCAAATAGGCTTGGCAGTGTTGGAAGGTGGTTACCTTGACGTGGGTTTCTCTTCGTATAAAACTGTTTTCCAACTCACTTCCAATGGAGAAACGGAGACTCTAGTTGATGTCAAGGTCGTGTACAGTGTTGAAAATCAAGAACCAAAGGAGATGAACTTGAAGGCAACACAAACTTACCTCAAAAGCCTTGAAGATTATATCTTAAACGAAGAACGCTTAGAGAAGGACAAAATTCAGAACAGACTTCGACAACCAGGTATATATATAGATAAAGAATCTACTTGTACACTTCTATATAATATATAAAAGAAATTGTTTTTGAAGTATAGGAGAAGACAAATAGCATCACTACTTATAACATTGTCTCATACAGGGCAAAGATGCTTTTCTTTCCATTATATAATAGACTTTAGAATCCCTCTTCCAAACAATCTACTTAAGTAGCTAAAGTTTATGGTTGTTTTTGAGCAGCCATGAAAAAAGAAATGGAAACTCAAGTTGAAATCGATATCGGAATTGAGACCTTATGGAAAGCTTTGTCTAAAGACTTGAGCTCTGTGATTCAGAAAACTATGCCAGAATTTATTAGCAGTGTGGAAATCATTGAAGGAGATGGTGGTCCTGGATCTGTATTTCTTATCAAATTTGATTATGGTAAGTACAAATCATGAAATCATACTCACTCGAAGGATTTTTTTCCCATGTTATCCGCGCCACATCCCATCCTTTTATGGGCTTGTAAGGTATCAAATACGAAGCTGTTAGTACTGCTTTCTTTTTGGCTTATAAGTTGTATTTTATCTGTAAAACTAAGTTTAATCTTCACTTACTACCGTCATGTATTATAAAATCAAGAACTTCTAAATATGAAGAACGGAAAGTTTTTCTCTAAAATTCAGGGCTTAGTTTACTAAAAGCGTGAAGCCAAACAATTCTTGCAGGATGACTTATCCGATCCAAAATTCTATCGAACTTCTAATATGACTAGTCTGACGATAATAAAATGAACCTGAGGTTATTAATTTTGCCATGTTACTTAAAAAAATTTTAATGGAAACTTTAAAATATCAGGTGCTACAAGTTTAGGGTATCAGAAAGAAAAATTGGTAGACTTGGATGAGACCCAACATCAACTTGGATTAGAAGTGGTGGAAGGTGGGCACTTACTGGCTGGTTTTTCTTATTACAAAACTGTTTTCCAAATTATTATGAACCAAGAATCAAAGTCGACACTTGTTAATATCAAAGCTGTTTATGAGACTGAAGGGGAAAATGCAGCTGGAGCTTCACAGAAAACGCTGAAGGCTTCCGAAGTATTTATCCAACGCCTTGGAAAATTTCTGTTAAACGAAGTAAAATAACTAATTCCAGTTTTGTCTGTTGTAAGAAAGTTGTTCAATTGCTAATGCTTCATAATGTTGGTGTATCTATTTCATTTTCACTTTTCGCAAACTGTCAAATAGATTTCTGTTAGGAAGCACTTACAATTGAACTTTGAAACCGAGGAAAAAGAAATGGAATGGTGAAAAGCGTAAGAGATTTCAAAAACTTGATTGACTGCCAATATGAAATTGAGTTGAGCAAATAAACTTGACATACACTGATACACACACACACACACACACACACAGCCTTTTGTATCACATGTACTTGTATAATAATTAAAAAGGCACTAATAAATACAAGAATATCAAAGAGTATATGTTAATAGTAGTCAAGGCCGGTTCTGAGGAATTTGAATCCCGGTGCAAAAATTAAGAAAAAGCCTTTCGCTTGAAATAGACACAAGTGCTTTAAAACTAAATAAACACAAAAACCTGTAACTGATTTTCTAGTATCTACACATGCTGCCCAATTAGAATCAGTAAAAGCTCTTAGATCATGAGTAGAATTAGGAGGAAAAATTATATCTTGAGAAGGATTATTGTTGATGTATCTGAGAAATCTCAAAGTATCGTTACGATGAACAACACTTGGTTTGACCAAAAATTGGTTTAAAGCATGAATTGAAAAAGTATGTCAGGTCTTGTAATGATCAAATGTGGTAAGTTACCTATAAGTCTCTTATAGTTAGTGATGTCCTCAAAAAATTCAGTATCTTGTGAATATAATTTCAACTTGGTATCCATGGAAAAATTTACAGGTTTGGCAGCTAAAAACCCTATATCTTCTAACAATTATAAAGCATGTTTTATTTGACATACACGTATACCATCTTTATTTCTATCTACTTCTAAACCTAGAAAGTAATTAAGATTACCTAGGTCTTTTAACTTAAATTTATCATTTAAGAAACTCTTAATTGTATTTACCAAGTCTAAACATGAACTATCTAAAATGATATCATCCACATACACTAATAAAGTCAAAAAATTATTAAAAATAGAAATATCTGCATTTGACTGAATAAAACAAAATTCAAGGAGAGCATTACTTAATTTGGCAAATCATTGCCTAGAAGAGCATGCTTAAGGCCATAAAGAGATTTATGCAATTTAGAAACCATATTAACATTGTCGTGGTGAAAAGCAGGATGAAAAAGCATATAAACATTTTCAGTTAAATCTCCAAGCAAAAAAGAATTATTTACATCTATTTGAGATAAAAACCAATTTTTAGAAGCAGCAATGGATAAAAAAATATCTTACTGTAGTCATTTTAACATGATGTGAAAAAGTTTATTCATAATCTATTACTTGAATTTGAGTATATCATTTGGCAACTGACCTAGTTTTGTATCTTTCTATTGTACCATATGACTTATAATTAATTTTATACACCCTATTGTTTGATTTCCTTAAATTAAAGTAGTAAGAATTCAAGTATTATTATTCTCTAAGGCCTTAATTTCATTTCTCATTATTTCTTGCCATAAAGGGATCAAGAGCCTTTTGTTTGTAATTCTTAGATTCTATGTTAGAAGAAATAGATAAACAGAAAATCTTGTGATACTCATAAAGTCTATCATAATTCACACAATAAGACAAATAATAAGTGGGCAAAGCCTTATGAGATACCACATTATTAATATTACAATAAAAATCCAATAAAAAGGAATAACATGAGTTCTTACTGATTTTCTTAACATGAGTTATCCACTCCAGGACTATCAGAATTAGACAAACTAGAAATATTATTATCAAAAATTATCATATTAGGAACAAAAATTTGAGAATTATCATTGTAATTAATAAAATACATAACATGTTCATAAAAAACAACATCCCTCGAAATAAAAAATATAATGAGAATCTAAATCATACAATTTATATCCATTTGTACATGTAGTATACCTTATGAGTACATATTTCCTAGCTCTTGCATCAAATTTAGTCATGATTCTTCCTAATGTACTGACACAACATAAATAGCAAAAAGTTCTGAGATGACCATAATTAGATTCCTTATTATACAACATTTCAAAAGGCGATTTATTACTTAATAAAAGAGTTGGAATCCTACTAATGAGATAAGCAGTAGTTAAAACAAAATCTCCCCAAAAATATAAAGGCAAATTAGACTGAAATATCAAAGCACATGCCACATTTAATGGATGTTGATGGTTTCTTTCTACTATTCCATTCCGTTGAGTAGTATCTACACAACTAGCTTATTGAATAATACAATTTTCTAAATAAAAATTATGTAAATTAAACTCAGTACCATTATCACTCATAACAATTTTAATCTTAGAATTAAAATGAGTAAAAACCATCTTATAAAAATAAGGAATAACATACAAAGTCTAAGACTTTTTTTTAAACGAAAAATCCAAGTACACCTGATAAAATCATCTACAATGGTTAAAAATTAATGACAAACTTCACTTGTAGTTAGTGCCTGTTTGGTAGTTTTTTTTGGACATTTAGCTGATTCAAGGAAGGAATTAAAAAGTTTTCTTATAAAAAGCTCTAGTGGAGAGTTTGCCTACAACTAAAAAAGTTATTAGCTTTTAATTAAAATTGGCATTTTGCATTTACTTAAAAAAGTTTGGTTGCATTAGGCATGTTTACTTGGCCGCTGCATCTTTTTATGGATATGATGGTATAGAAGTGAATTAGAGGGTAATGGCTTGTAATTTAAAACTGTTGGGGGAATTTTTGTCAATGCTTTTATCAAAAAAAAAAAATATTGAAAGAAAGTAACAGAAAGTAAGAAAAAAACATCATTTTTTCGGCATTTTTGCTTTGTAGTTTTTAGTCACCCAAAACCTTTCTGTTTAAAGCATGTATACAACTTCAATACCAAAAAAAAGTAGCTTTTTAAAGAAAAGAGGCAAGCAAAAGTATATTGCCAAACGACCTTAGTAGCTGATAATTATTTATGTCAATTGCGTCTACCGTTGAAGAATGTGATTTTTTTGGTGCTATAGTTATATGACATAATGTGGGACCATCTGGGAGATTCGGTGACGTTGGTTGTGGTACGAGCAAGTGATGATGATCGTTTGGAATTTACAATGAATGTTGTCGATGCTTCACAAGGTGGATGATAATTCTTACTACAAACTAATTAGTTAAGAGATGACAGTTTGTTCGATTTTTATCTATTTTTACTGGGAATGTCTGATATCTCGTTTGCACGACACGATTAATTTAGTTGTAATTATACCTCTTGTGTTTTGCAAACTGTTGCTCAAATGATATCAAGTTTGTATTATTCGTTTCAGGGAAGATGACTAATCTTTTCAATTTATTTTGTATTTACATCTCGAAAACCTTTTTAATATATTAGACTGTTTCCTTGACAAGTTTTGAGAAGTTCATTTTCCAAATAAGCAAATCCAGTAACACTATTGAGTTTGTAAATCGGACATACCTGAAGTTTACCCTTTTCAATTTGTCCCCTATTCGACTTAGGTCTTCTAATTAAACATCAAATAGACACATAAATATCCATGTTGTGAAGAGTATATATTTTACACCACATCTAGAAAGGGTTACTATCCAATTAGTAACATGTGGTTTCAGAGTAACGATTAATAGCATGTGGTTTTTGATTATCCAATTTAGGACGTTAAAGTTAATAATTGATCCAGTTTAGTACCTAGACGTTAATTTTTCTAACAAAATTTAGCCTCGATATCAAAAAAATATATACAAATTACAATTTAACCTTGACGTTTACGTCCTAAATTGGATTATCATAAATCCCAAATTACTAATCGTTATTTTATGAAAACCCATGATACTGATAATGTCCCCAGAAGCAAGGAGTATGCCCGCATGTTTCAACGAGAACACCGAAACAACCACCCCCCCCAATATACGTAATCATTTTTCATTTTACAGCAAAATAAACAGATCTACATTAACAAATGCAAACTATGATTCTACAACTTTTGGACTTGTCAATTGCTAACTCCACAGTTCCTGAAACCAAAAAATAACTTACCTATAAAATCTTTCATATAATCTTATTTTTTTGATAAATCTTTTATATCTTATTTAACCATTTATATATATGCACCGTCAGTACTTTGTTTCATATCTAATTTAACCATCTATATATGCACCATCACTACTTTTATATCTTTTTTTGATAGATCGTTTGGAACTACTTTGTTTCTTGGGGTTTTTTCATCCATATTTTAATTTTTTTCTCTAATTATTAATAAATAAAAATGTAGGTTTTCTCACCAATTATATATATAAAAAAAATACACCGTCGGCATATCCAGTCGGTGCATCTATATTATTCATCTATCGATCGATGTATGTAACTTTCACACGTACATTTCCATTTTTGGTGTAATAATATATCCAATGGGAAAAGTTTAATTACATGGATTTGGTAAACCAAGAACAATACATGGTTTGCCAGCTTTTGCCAGCTCTAATCACCACCAACTTTGTTTTTCTTTTGTTTAAGTAGAAAATAAATATAAGAGTATCAATCCAAATCAAATTATGTTTCGTAATTTTATAATCTAAATTTAATTTCAAATTTATCTTTGGATATAAATCACTATTATTTTGCAGGTAAATGATTTTGTCCTTTTAAGAAAAAAGTATATATACATCTTATATTCATACAATTTTTTTTTTTGAAAAGAATTGTATGAATATAAGATGTATATATACACCGAAACATGACTGTAAAAACAACGTGTGCACGTATCATCTCCACGTTATATATTCCAGTATATTACAATTTGCAAACAAGTCAAGCTTTTTAAAAAAGAAATAATAATGAATCTCTTAATTTAATCTCAAATAATTGTGATATGTTACAATATACTTAATTACTACTACACACACTCCTTTATAATATAAAGTTAATTGACAGACTTTGCCAGCCTAATAAACGTGTATACAACTAATACATACGAATCTTTTTATTAAAATAAAATAACCACGTTAGCTACCTTATATATATATATATACTCACATTCTCACACTTTCATTTCAAACAATAAATACCAACTCTCTTTTTAGGTTTTATCATTCAACCACTCTCTTTTTTTCTTACTAAATTTTTTTTAAAAAAATGAAGATGTCTGCACATGTTATTATTCTCCTAGTCGTCTTGTTCGCCACGTCATCGTTTGCACAGTCTCCGACACCGGCCCCAAAGTTAGCACCAACAGCATCACCAACTCCTGCCCCAGCTACACCTTCACCGACGCCAGTGCCTGCTCCATCTCCCTCAACTCCGTCACCGAGCCCCACACCCTCTCTAACTCCGTCTCCCACTCCCTCCGCAGACTCTCCGTCGGGTCCATCAGCTGGTCCTGCAGCTGATACACCAAGTTCCGCTACCAGGTCTGCACTCGCTGGGGTTGCCATTACGGGAACGTTGCTCACCTTCGCCTTGTTTTGAGACACACGTTCATGCATGCATGCATGAGTCCATCGATTTGTTTCTTCTATTTAAAATTGTTTTTTTTTATTTTCCTGGGCTTCTTTTCTTTCTTTTTAATTATTTGTTTGTTCTGTGACGGATTATCATTCTTTGTGGCCTGAGATCATTATTGATATTTTGTAAATGGAGTATACATTGGTTTAAATTTAATTGATCGAATCCTATTCTATTAACGGTTCTGCTAACATTTGTTACATGGACACATGATAAGGTACACCTAATATGGAAATATTTGTTGACACCATAATATCATTTAATAACAAATATATTAATTATAATTATAAGATGTTAAGATTGAACATATATTTTTGGAATGGAGTTAACACCTAATATAAAAAAAGCAATCAATTTTCAAATTAATGCACCTCAAATTAAAATCAATATTCGTGTCACATGTATATGTGAATGGCTGGGTTTTTTTTTTTTTTTTTTTTTTTTTTGCATAAAGGGAATTAAAATTTGCAATAAGTCTATGGGTTGACCCATATTTTGGATTAGTGATAAATATATCCATTCTTCACAAATCATTATTGTAAACCATAAACAATATTAAGAAAAACCAAATAAATAAAAAATATTCTAAACCCAAAACCTTAAAAATCATTATTGTGAACAATCGAACAATATTAAAAAAAATAAAATCTAAATCCCAAACCTCTAAAACTAAACATGACACTTAATAAAAATATGGAAATGGTTAATTCGTCCCATCTATGTTGTAGCTGTTGTGTGGCATATTAGCTCGTTATAGAGATATGTATAGATATATAGAGAAGTATGAGAGACAATGATAAGAGAGATGTAAATGAGATACATCAAGAGACTCATAATACTCTTTATATAATAGAGGCTAGAGTTACATATGTTAGGAAAGACAAGATATGCCCAATAGAGTAAAAACCAAGATATGCTTAATAGAGTAAGACCTAAGATGATCAATAATATCCTACAACAGTAGCAATGTATTTAATACAAAATATAGAAAATATTAGAGTTAATGCACTATATGTTATAATATATAATCTAATTAATATTACATCAAAAACTTTCCCTAATATTGAGATAATTATGATATGGGAAACAAATTTTACAGTATCTTATTTATACTCCCTTTAACGTGTGGCCCGAGGCACACCTTAGCTTTTTCCTTCTGCTAATTGTGTTAATTCTTCACCTTTCATTATAAGAAAAAGTTCATTTATTATCGGTTTACTTTTTGAAAATTGTTGTTAAAGTGAGTGTAGCTGAATTTTAACAACAGAACAACAACTAATTATATTGTTAAACTATTGTTGAAATTTAGCGACACTCAGTTTACCTACAGTTTTCTAAAAGTAAACTGTTGGTAAATGAACTTATTACAGTGTTTAGTGTTATATATATATATTTTGCGATCAAGTGAATCGGTATTGGTCTAAATAGACAGGTTTTACTTTTAAAGTTATTATATATGTTTAAATTACCGCGGCTTAAGCTACAGGTGCAAATTTTCTCAATTAGATTCAGGAGGTTTTGATTCGTAATTTTTTTTCGATTATATTTTTTAAATTAACGTTCGGTATTATTTTTAAAGTGTTTGTTCAAAATATTTTGTAAAATTTGACCTTTTCATATTTCTTTTATGTTTAATTGTTTGTTTAACAATTTATAAGATAGTTATATTAATAAATACCAAAAAATATAAAAGCTCACATTTTACATATTTTTTTAAACAAACACTTTATGAATAATATAGAACGTGGATTTAAAAAATGTAATCGAAAAATAATTACGAATATACTCGAAAAACCTGATAAACTGATGAAAACCTGATTAATCTATCTTGACGAAGTTTGCACCCCTGTTTGTACCCTTCGGACGTTGTTACTAGTCTTTGGCTCAGTTATAATACATGCAACACTTAAAAATAATATACATTAAAAATAATATACATCGATGGATCACGGAATCACGCATTACGGTTTTTTCTGCAGTTAGGGTGCAAGCTCGACCTAACACAATTCAAGTGCTAGTTATATAGTTAAGTTCCTCACAAACAAAAATTTGTAGAGAGAAATCGATGAGAGATCAAAGGCTAGCTAGGTTTTCAATAAAAAAGATGAAGTCTTCGTCGATATTTGTAGAGTCGGACATGTCTTCGTCGATAGTAGAACAACATATATATCCAGTCAGACAGTCACCTTTTCGACGTTATATATTCCAGTATATTACAATTTGCAAACAAATCAACATTTTTCAAAAAGAAATAATAATGAATCTCTTAATTTAATCTCAAATAATTGTGATATGTTACAATATACTTAATTACTACTACACACACTTCTTTATAATATAAAGTTAATTGACAGACTTTGCCAGCCTAATAAACGTGTATACAACTAATACATACGAATCTTTTTATTAAAATAAAATAACCACGTTAGCTACCTTATATATATATATATACTCACATTCTCACACTTTCATCTCAAACAATAAATACCAACTCTCTTTTTATTTTTTTATCATTCAACCACTCTCTTTTTTTCTTATTAAAAATTTAAAAAAAAAATGAAGATGTCTGCACATGTTATTATTTTCCTAGTCGCCTTGTTCGCCACGTCATCGTTTGCACAGTCTCCGACACCGGCCCCAAAGTTAGCACCAACAGCATCACCAACTCCTGCCCCAGCTACACCTTCACCGACACCAGTGCCTGCTCCATCTCCCTCAACTCCGTCACCGAGCCCCACACCCTCTCTAACCCCGTCTCCCACTCCCTCCGCAGACTCTCCGTCGGGTCCATCAGCTGGCCCTGCAGCTGGTCCTGCAGCTGATACACCAAGTGCCGCTACCAGGTCTGCACTCGCTGGGGTTGCCATCACTGGAACGTTGCTCGCCTTCGCCTTGTTTTGAGACACACGTTCATGCATGCATGGGTCCATCGATTTGTTTAATTACTTCTGTTTAAAATTGGTTTTTTTTTTTATCTCGGCTTCATGTTCGTTTTCTTTTTATTTGTTGGTTATGTGACGGATTATCATTCTTTGTGGCCTGTGATCATTGATGTTTTGTAAATGAGTACACCATATATGTAGATTGGTTTAAATGAATTTGTATTGGTCGTGGATTTAATTTTAGGGCTCATTTGGTTGCAGTATTAGTAGTAATGAGACTATCAATACTTTCGGATTATGACAGGACAGCAAATGAATATCAGATTGCTAATAAAGTCTTGAATATGGATTAGTAATAGTAATACTACCCCCCAGTGGGTTTCGTTTTACATATGAATTTGAGTATTTCTAATACATGTGTACTTCAAGTCCTATGTCAAAAAATGCTATCAAACGGAGCTTTTATGGGACCAGTACTATTTTAGTGGAGCGAGCACTATTATTAGTCTAATCCCAGTGTTAACAAACAAGCCCTTAGAGTTATTAATATCTGTTTAGACCGTGGACATATATACCGTTGGCTTAGTTTGAGTATATATATGGTTCTTTTATTTTCTTTGAAGAAAGCCATGGTCATAAATTGGATGCCTAGTTTTACTTGATATGCATTGTACCCGTCCGACTTTGTTACGCGCCTTTGGACACAAACTATAGACTGATGGATCGAATCGCCCATTATGGTTTTTTCGGTTTGGGTGCAAGCTCGACGAGAGATCAAATTCCCGACCCAAAAAATATAGGTGCTTTTTATTGGTTTGAAGCAAAAATCCTTTAATTATGTAGCCGCCGGTAACAACATTTTAAGGGTAATAATCAAGCTGTTGACACTTGACACTTAATGTTCCTTTTTGACATCTTTTTTTTAGTATTTTGAAACCATTGCTATCTGTTTTACTATTTACAAGTTTAAAGATGGCTTTTGTTTCCAGTATACAGGAATTGTTATAGGCAGTATAATTGAGTCACCCTAACCCAAAAAGTACACAAACTAGTCTATTACGTTATCGAATATACCAAGTATCATCTTAATAACTTAAATTTCTTGCACATTTCAATAACCCAAGTTATAAGTGACGTTCATTGTTATTGCTATGCATGTTTATACAGTGTAAGAGAAAATTACAACCTTTTAAAATTACTTATTAATCAAAGGGGGTTTTAAATATACACCAAACTATTTAATTTTAACGATTTGGGTAGTCACCTTTCAAATTTTTTAAATTGGGTACCACAGTACAAGAAACTGTACAATTTAGTTATCACCGTCTAAATTAATGACAGAATGATTTCTGAGATATATTGTCATTTTGGTACAGAATTACCAAATTACGCTCTCACCAAACGTCTGTTATGTGATTCTGTCATTAATTTAGACGGTAATATCTAAATTAGACAGTTTCTTAGAGTATGATACCCAATTTGAAAAAGTTGAGAGTTGGCTAGCCAAATCGTTAGCAGTAGTATACTTTGGTGTACTAAACATTTTTTCTCTTAATCAAAAGGTTCTTGTTTGTATTTTCAAAAAAAAAAAGTTCTTGTTTGTTAGAAGATCCTAAGCCAGATGTGTGTGTGTGTGTGTGTGTGAAATTTGCTTAATATATAGACTGTAGGTGGTTGATCATCAGCTTAAAGTTCAAGCTTGTTAATGGTCTAAGCTGGATAAACTCAATTTTTCTCAGAGCTTAATTAAAATATTCATGCACCTTCTTGAGAAACAATAATGAATCTCTGAAATTCATTTTAAATAATTGTGACATGTTACAATATACTTTCTACAGACTATAGTCCTTTATAATAGAGTTGATTGACAGACTTTAACAGCCTAATAAACATACATAAAATAACTGCGTAAACCACACTATACACCCTATTATATACCCCTTTCACATTCTCAAACCCTCATCCCAAACTATACCAACTCTCTTTTTAGTTTTTTTCTCTTTTTATCACTCAACCACTCTATTTTTTCTTACTAAAAACCGAAAATGAACATGTCTGGCCATGTTGTTTTTCTTCTAGTCGCCCTCTTCGCCACGTTATCATTTGCACAGTCTCCGACACCGGCCCCAAAGTTACCACCAACAGCATCACCAACTCCTGCCCCAGCTGCAGCTACACCTTCTCCGACACCGGTGCCCTCTCCAGCTCCATCAACTCCGTCACCGAGCCCTACACCTTCTTTAACACCGTCTCCGACTCCCACTCCCACTCCCTCCGCAGCCTCTCCATTGGGTCCCTCAGCGGGAATAGCCCCAGGTGCCGATCCTGCAGCTGAGCCAGCAGCTGATACACCTCCCAGTGCCGCTACTAGGTCTGCTCTCGCTGGGGTTGCCCTCACTGGAACCTTCCTCGCCTTCGCCTTGTTTTGAGACACAAGTTAATTATGCATGCATGGGATCAATTTGTTTAATTTCTTCTGTTTAATACTTGTTGTTTTTATATGGGCTTGTTCTTCTTCTTTTTTTGTGTTAAATCTGTGACAGATTATCATTCTTTGTTGGCTGGGATCATTGATGTTTTGTAAATGGAGTACACCATGTACATTGGTTTTAATTTAATTAATCGGATCCTATTATATTGTGTTCATTCTCAACCTTTAGTGTTACGTATGTATTTTTCTTAACATTAACTGAATTTGTATCGGTCTAAATGCCGCAACCTACTTGAAGTTGGTGGTCATGCTGTAGGCTCAGTTTGAGTGTGCGGTTCTTTTATTTTCCGTGAAGAAAGATCGGGTTATATATTAACTCGATGCCTAGATTTAGTTGAATTGCATTCTAGCCTTTGGGGGGCAGTTAATTACGAGCCTTTGACTCAGTTATAATACCACGCTTAAAAAAATATAGATCGATGAGATCACCCTTAGTCCCTTACTGATTTTTTCAATTAGGGTGCAACCTTGACCCAACACAGTTTAAGCGCTAGTTATTTAGCCAAATTCCTGGCAAAGAAAAATTTGTCCAGGAAATGGATGAGAAATCAAAGCCTAGGGTTGCAATAAATAAGAGGAAGACCTCGTCGAAATTTATAGGGTCGGACAAGTGTGGACTGGTCTATTCTGATTCATTGACCATCGAGTTGGTAAGGATTGTAGAAGGAATATGGAGACACCTGTGACTCCTCGGTGATTTTTAGTTGGTTTGAAGCAAAAATCCTGTGATTTCGATTCTGTACCTGGTAACAACCTTGAACAGGTTATATAAGCTGCTGGCTTTTGTTTCCAGTATGCAGGAATTGTTTTAGGCAGTAATTGTGTCATCACAATCCAAAGAGTACACAAACGATCTTGCTATCGAATATATACCATTACCATCTATCGCTTTACATTTCATTATTTCAATAACTTAAATTGCTTGCATATTTTGGATAGTTGAGGTTCATATATTGTTATTGCTATGCATGTTCAATTAATAATTACAATGCAGGAGACAATTATAACCTTTTAGAATTACTCATGAATCAGTAAGCCAGACTAGGTTCTTGTTTGTTAGAAGATCCTAGGCCCGATTTTTCAAAATTTGCTCAGTATCTAGACTGTATGTGGTTGATCAGCTTAATGTTCAAGCTTGTTTCTGGCCTTGAAAGACCAGAAACAAGCTTAAATATTCAGCTTATGGTTGTTTCTATACTATTTATGAGAGTCCTATGAGCATTTTATTTGGCACTCTTTGGAACGTGACGGAGGACCGCAAGGGTATAACTTTATACGCTAAAACTGCAATGTTTTAATCACTAGATTCAAATCTGTAAATGGAGATCAACTATTAAATATAGAGAAAATTTATCCTGATGAGCAAACAGGAATCGTCCGAAATTTTGCAATGTACGCCTCTTTTTATAAAAGATTAACGAATCGCTAAATCTATTAGCTTTTTTTCAATAAGTAAGAGAGTACCTAAATATCACGACATTCGAGTTCCACAATTTGACTGCAAAAATCATTATTAGCTCCTAACCAAATACATACCCAGAAACATAACCACTACACTACATTAAACTTTATAAAGCGTACGTCCAGAAAAAGAAGGAAACGAAAGGAAGATTATTTTCCGTTAATGTATTTGGACAAGAAGAGGAATCACATGTTCCCATCTTCTTTGGGTGCAGGTTTGCTAAGGAGTTACGGCTCGTAATGGCTGCAAAGTTTGGATTTTCGATAAATATTAGCTGTTTAGTGTTTAGGAACAACGGATTCAAGCTATTTGTGTAAGCTACAAAGGCTCTGATGATATAAGCACTCAAGTTCTCCACATGAAGATAATTTTGCCATAGTTTTAAGGGTGAATGACCTAAAACATACATAGATGCAATTTAATTACCAAAAACATACATCCAAATTATTGTTCCCATAAGAATTACCATTTTGATCATTTAGAAAAAAAGAATTACAAAATTAGACATAAGAATGAATAAAAAAAAATCATGAATACTGTAAAAAAAAAAATACTGAACTTCATGAAAATTTTATAGCCAACTATTTCCTCATTCATTTCTCTCAAACACTTTCCATAGAAAAGTTATGTTAAATCTTTTATTTGAAAATAACCACAAAAATCATTTAATTTAAAAAATTCTTTGAAAAAAAACAAAAAAAGATAGAACACATAACTGAAACAACTTGCAAACTGAGATTGCCCTTTTAAACAATGAAGTCATGGTTTGAAAAGGTCCAAAAACAAATTGAATTAAAGTAAATAACTATGAAATAAACCAATATTAGTTTTGAGTTAAAATAGTTTGAAAAGATAGAGAAAGTCAGAATATAAAACGAGTACATTTAGAAAGTGCAAACTTTTACTTCCTTTTGAAAAGTAATGAAATTGGTACTTTATAAAATGTAGCATTTTGAGGAGTTTACTTTTAGTAAAAGTATACTTATAATTAAAGCATTACCAAACAATCTTTTTCTTATAAGTAAAAATTAAAGAAAAGTATACTTATCATGGTTTACCAAACAAGCACAGTGCATTTTAGCTTCATTGTTACTAAAACTATTACTTTCAGCATTAAAATCTTAACAACCTTCATGATATACCAATCAAAAAAAGGATATTAATCACATAAATGTTATGACTCTATCTCTAGCTCTCATTTGATTTTGATATAACAATAAAATATTTTTCTTACTCATTCAAAAATCAAAAATGTATAGTGGGACAAACAAAAGTCATGCAATTCTTTTACCATCTTGGTCATATCAATTTTATGAACTTTATACATAATATGCAAGAGGTTGGCAAAAACTTAGATAAGATTAGGTACGAGTACTAAATAGATGAGAGATGAACTTGCATTTGATGTTGTTTTTGTGTTTAAATAGTTTATGAGATATTGGAGTAAATTAAATCTACAATTTTCATCAAAAGAGTATTTATCGGAAGATGGGCCTCTGACTGTTTTTTCTAAACAGTTAGAGCATCCACAATAATTGTGTTAATTTTAACAATATTAACTTTGACACATAATCATTTAATTAAATGTTAAATGACACATGTGTAACTTAAATTTAACATTTACATTAGTGTATTAACTTAACAAAGTTATCTAATTTTAATTAGAATTAATTATTAATTGAAATCTCATTAATTAGTCATTTTGTAAATCCCACTAAAATAGGAACTAAAATAGTAATAGTTGAAATAGAGTTCACGTTCAAATTAATGATATTTTGCCACATCATCAATTAACAACATTATTGTTATCTTTAACAATTTTTTTAACATCTATAAAGATAACACATGATTTAACGTAACTAATGGAGACAAAAAATTGTATTTTTAGCTAACTATTTTAGTTAACAATAGAAATAATAACACTATTGTAAATACTTTTAGGAAAACTGAGTTTATTTTGGGCCGTTTGATAAGTAAAGGTTGAATTCTAATGTGATATATGAATTACACTATATAATATTACATGTTCCAAAAAATGCACAATAAAAATATTTTACTCTCTTCTCTCTATTTCCCTACCTTCGCCTTTACCCATTATTTATCATCTATTCATCTCTATATTACTATCCATAAAACAAAATCTCAAAAATTAAACTATTTATTTTCTGTTATCTCCATTTCTCTCCCGTGATGTCACCTTAATCTCTAATTTATTTCATTTACATTAATTGGATGAAAAATCTAAATTGCTAATTTTATTTTTATTAATACTATATTTCACATTCATCAAGCATATAGACAAATTTATTTAGAGGAATCGTAAACAGAAACTATGATTATAGAAATTTTCAATATGTGGTTTCGAAAACTTCTGAGAATCTATCCGAAAGAACTTCAAAAATTGAGTTAATTTCTACTTCTAATCCAGATCTCTCTACTGATTTAGCGCAAATAAAAAAAGGAGTTTCGATTTTGATATGAATCGGATGAAGATATATTTTTTTGATAGGGGATGACGGAGATTTGAGATACATGACAGGGAGGCTTGTTGTTTTTTATTATCTTATTTAGTTTCTTTTAATCATTTCACTATAAGATTAAACCCAGATTATCGAATGGTCAACAATAAAATCCAATTTTTCTAATTGTTTAGAAAAAACATTCAGAGGCCCCTCTTCCGTATTTATCAGCTATTTACTTTATTTGTAGATGAGAAGGGAGAAGGAATTAATTAGTATTTATCAATTATTTACTTTATTGAATAAACCAATAAAATTTGAAAGTTTTCATTTTAAACCCTTGTTTTAAAAAGGAAACAAAGATGTATCAGTAAGTTTAACATATTTGCTGTTTTGACCCAACAAATTGGGAGTATTGACAATTTTAACCTAATTAATATTCAATTCATAAAAAAAACAAAAAAAGTCCCAAACTTGGAACCGTTAAGCTTGACCAGTTGTCCCTCCTAAAAAACAGTTCCCTAAGCTATTGGCAAGATATTTTTTAATTCAAAATCAGATTTTAAATTTTTTTATGAAAAATCCATTAAAAATGTAGATTTTAAAAAATATGAGTTAATTAGAATTTTTAGTCTTAAAATCTGTTTTTGAAAAGCTAAATTACATGAGTGTATAAACACCCACATTTTTAAAATCAAAATTCCAAAAATAACTAAAAAAAATGTTTTGTCAAACGGACAATAGGACAGCAGTACCCACTTTGTAAACTTCATCGTTACACATGATTTTAAGCAATGTATTAAAAAAAACTCGCTCCAAAACGTGCTGATACTTGAAAAAGTTCAAAATCTAAAAATTAAATTATCACTTTTAGCCTAAAGCTTGAAAAAGTCAAAAACAGCGTTTTAACGCGTCAATATTTAAAAAAACATGCTTTAAATCTCAGAAATCTTAAACTTTACTTAAGAAAAAATATATATATTCTCACAAAAATATATATAGTTTCATAAATTGGTACAAAAGTAAGAACAATTCGGCTATCGAATTATTCTTACTTTTGTACCGGCTTGTGAAACTACATATAAAACCTGCTTTTCAGATCACTTGCATTACCTTATATCACAAATTTAACTTAAATATAAGGAGGTTGTTGTAAAATTATATATGTATCAGTTTACTTATCAATTACTTTAAATATACATGAACTCAACTATCTCTCAAATATAAGTGATCAATATGCTCACTTATAATTAAAACTAGTAATCGTGCCACACGCGCTGCGTGTGTGACGCGTAGTGCAATTAAAATATAGAAAATAAATGTAGTTATGATACAAATATCTGGATAATAAAAAAAATAGTATAAGATGATAAAACAATATCTGGATAATAAAAAAAAATAGCATAAGATGATAAAACTTAAAAGAATGTTTGGTTGTTAAAGAAGAATAAATAATATTATTAGTTATTAATTTTTATATTTTTTTATGTGAGTATGTTATTATTGTAATTAATAAAAAAAATATATGAGTATTTTTTGAAAAGAAAATGACTAAATTGAAGAGGCTCATTTGACTTGGTTTGAAATGATAATAATTTTTCTCTCTTAATTTTCTCTTATTCTCTCTCATTTATTTGTATTTTTCACATATAAATTAATAAAATAACAAAAAGATGAGTTGTGTAGTTATGATAGATAAATTTATAAAAAATATCATAATTTGTATAAATCAAAACGTTTACTTATAAGTTGTAAAAGTTTACTTTTTATTTTAAATAATTAAAAAAATTGATATAAGTATATTAAAATATGATAATATTTAGTTACGATAATAAATTTAATAAGAAAATTAAAAAATATATAAAATTAAACTGTTAGACTAAAAATATAAAAATGATACTAATTATATTAAATATGAGTAAAAGTGTAATTAAATTTGCTCTTAAATATGTGATGTAAAAACACCTCCATATTTTTTTAAAATAAAAAATTCTAGTTTAAAAAAAATATAAATATAAATAGTGAAGTGAAATAAATAATAACAAAAATGTCAAAACCCAGTTATAATCTCAATTTCATTCTCTCTCTACTATTTCTCCATTTACACCACACCAAATCCTCACAATCATCATCACCAATATGCATTATCGGTGCCGGAATAAGCGGTGCAACCGTATCCCACTTCATCCGCTACCACCAACACCGCTATGACGGTTCGATCTTCGTATTCGAACGTAACGCCATCGTCGGCGGAAGAATGGCTACCGTCACTCTATCAAACCACACCTTCGAGGCCGGAGCTTCGATTCTACATCCGAAGAACTTTCACGCTGTTAATTTCGCTAAATACCTTAACCTAACTATACTCAGGCAATTTTTGAATATTTCGATTTCGTTAACTTAGATACGATATTTTTGCTAGTCAAAGTTGGACGTAGTTTCGTAAGGCACAATTATTTAGGGACCGCGGAGATTTTTGTTTGTTTGTATTTTCTTGACTTTTTAAGGAAAAAAATACTAAAATAAATAAATCGAGTTTTTAAGACTCAAAAATAATATTTTTTTGGTATTTCTTTGGCATTTTCTAACCTTATCAAAGACTTTCTATGAAAATAAATAGAAAAAAAACTGAGTTTCAAGATTTAACACAATTTCTAACTTCTATACTCATGTTTTATAATTTTATAATTATTATGAAAAACCACTTTGCTAAATATATAAATTTAACTGTGTTAAACAGTGATAACGATGGTGATGGTGATGGTGATGATTGCGGGTCGATTGGGATTTGGGATGGGGGGAAGTTTGTGTTCAAGACTTTGCCTTGCGATATCGGGTTTAAGGTTTTGGTTGTGTTGCAGAGGAAGGTGGTTTCGTTGTTGAACTCGTTCAAGTTGTTTTTTCGTTACGGGTTGTCGTTGTTTCGGATGTCTAGCTTCGTTGACGTAAGCTTGTTATGCTTTTAACTGAGATTGTGTACATTTTTAATAAGTGTAGTGATTGTACTTCATTATCGAAATGCATTTACTCGTAATGCTTTTAGCTAATACTCCATCCGTCCCTAAATTATTGTCTCCTTTGATACTTAAATTGCGTAAATATTTAGAAACTGTAATGATTGTACTTAGAGATTATCGAAATCAGGGGAAGAACTCGGAAGTTTAAAGGAGAGAAGCTGAAACCTACTTTTGATAAATGGAGGGCTTAAGCGCTAAATTTTAAAAAAAACCGTAGAAACCGTAATTTTTTTTTTTTAATCAAAATAGGGGACCGGAGGCCCTGGCTATCTCCGCCTAGTTTGATCGTAATGTCTTTACTTTTGGTAACGTCACATGTGATGTCATCCTTTGTCTCATCTTTTTTTATTTTGTCATTGTTTATTTGTTACTATTTTGGAGAAGTCGGTAGTTGTTTAGGGACATGGGAAGTATGTTATGCAGGAATATCACTTTAGTGGTTATATGTCTCAGCATTTATAGGTAGTCAGTTCAATTTCAGTGTCATATTAACGTCTACTAAACCCAGTTAATTAGTGGTGAAACCAGGATTGGCTCGGAAGGGTGGAATTTCATGTAGTGAATATTTTGTTTTGTTTTGTAGTGTTGTTTGAAAATTTTGGTACAATACATGGGTGGTTTTTAGTCGGGATATGGGGGTTTGGAGCCCTTCTATCGCCTCCTATAGTTTCTCACACCCGGGTGCCCTCTCTTGAGCTTTACTAACTTATGATGATTTTGGGGGAGAACTTCCCAAACCCTTTGAAGTTAAAATTAAATAAAAATCGGTAAATCTATTTTTCTTTACTCCCATGATAATACTCGTTACAGTGTATTATTTGGCACAAATGTAAAATGCCCATGCCAATGGTTATTACTTATGAATCAGTTACCTGCCCTAACTTAATATGTTTGAAATTAAATATGCGCTATGGTACACATTTTTTGCACTCAATCACACCCATCTAGGCAGTAAAGTGAACAAGTCGAACACACTAAATCAAATATAAGAGAAGTAATGGGGTATTGCAGTGGAACTTTCAGTTTCCATATTTTCCAAGCCATCCTACAACTGACAATGACTGTGAGTGAGCTAAAACAAAGAATCAGGAGCTCATTGACTCTCCGTTGGTTATGGATGCTTTCTTATTGAGTGGGTGAGTGTTGTTATATATTTATACTTTTATTTCCTTAAATTCTAGTCCACAGTGAGTATTGTTAGAGCCTATTTGTGCTGATGTTGTACTTGCAAAATAATTGTTTTGCATAATCGAAAAATGAAAAGTTAAAAAGGAAATCCTATATACAGACTCGGTCACTTCTACTGTGGACTGTCAGCCGTTGAATAAAAGACATGCACGCAATCGCCCGTCTACAGGCTGTCAGTCCATAGTCCTGCACAACACAAAATTGAATATCACAAAGTTTTCCAAATTCCCATAGCTGATATTTATGACAGATACTCTTAGTTCTTCTGTCGTTAATGCGTGAAAGATAAAACACGTGTTGATATGTAAGAACCTATTCATGTTATACAGATATTTTCTTATTTATTACAGAATTTCTGAGTATTGTTAGATATTTACATATGCGCGTGAATATAAATCCTAACTGATGATTAACATAGCAGTGTAATTGTTGTGTTGTGGGTGCAGAATATGCTAGATCGGTTCTTGAAATATTATGAGAGTGTGGAAAACAGGCCTGTTTTTGATAGTGTAGATGAGATGTTGAAGTGGGCCGGTTTGTATAATCTTACAGCTAGGACTTTGCAAGATGAATTGGTTGATGCTGGATTATCTCCTTTGCTGATCCATGAACTTGTTACAGTGAGGAACTCAACCCTTCCTTTTATATTCCCATCTTTTCCCTCTTTTGTTATTTTTTTTGGTTGATTATTTACTTCTATTACACCTTGGAATGTCGAGGATGAGGTTATCAAAGCCTTCAAAAAAATTTAGTCCGCTGATGTTCATTGACTATTGGTTTTTGGCCATATTTGCAGTATAAATGCTTTTCCTCTCTGTTTCCTTCTTTTGTATTTGGTCAAAAGAAGCACAGTAGCTTTATTCATAATTTTATATTGGCACCCAAGGAACCGCTGATCCCCACTCAAGGACGAATAGGTGGGACAACCCCACCCCTTGAGGGGCAGATTTATGTTCCCGAATCCCAGTGGCAGATTAAAGTCATTGCTTAAGTACAGTAATGGTAATTTGAAATGTTCTGGGCATGTTTTTTGGTCATCGGCAATAAGATTTTACTTATTTTGTATATAGGGAGTAAAGAAATTTTATTTGACATTTCAATATAGAGCTGATGATCGTAGAGAAGTAAGTTGCACCACTTATTCTGTTAGAAGCAGTTCTATAGAGATCTGGGGAGAAGATGCAAAGAGTCCCATTTTACATATCAGTTTATTGCAGTTTCTCATTTGTGCATTTTGAATTCATAATTTCATTATTTGGAAGAAGATACTCTTTATTCTGGGAATGTGCATGACCTGGTATGCTATTTCTTTAGTTTACGTTGTTACTGATTTTTGTGCATAATTAGGGTGGATGTAGATTTTCATTGAATCTGTTAGGCATAACTTAAATGGGGAATGTCCACGAAGAGCCTAGCATTTGTAAGTCAGATCCAAGCATATTTTGATGTGAGATCCAAGCTATTCATGGATTGTGTTTATATGAAATATGAAATCATTAATTCTCTATACACCCTGCCAAATTCGTTTTCTGATTCAGATGAAAGGAACTTATAGCACTTAGGTAAAAGACCAAAGAAGAATTATTTTCTAGGCGATGATATTCAAATTAGCTGAACCTCTGAATGACCCCAAAGGATCTTATGTTGACTGTTGAGAGTGAAGATCTTTTGTGAATTGCGGAATGATCTTCTTAAGAAATTAGTTTCAATATTTTTTAGATTTTTTAAATTATATTCCCATGCTTCATAGTGACTGTGCATTTAAGTAATTGACCTTGGACTTGCTGGTTAAGAAATCAGTCCAAATTCTTTGCTAAATCTCAATCCTTGAAACTGAAATGAATAAGCTGAGTTTGCTTTCTCCAGAATGATTTTCTCAAAAAAAATTCCAACTTTCCTTAATCCTTACCACCTCTTTGTATTACCTTTCTAAATAGCTTACTGTTTGCAAGAATCTTTTTGTTGGGTCTGAATGCTTGGTTTGAGTGGATGTTTAGCAACTGTAATTTTTTCTTAGCTTTTTTACCTTTTGTATAAAAAAATCTACCTGTTTGGTTTTGTAGTCTTTTTAGCCTTTTTAAAAGCTATCTTTTGGGACTAAAGAGCTAACAAAAGCTCAAAATGGAGAAGCTAGGAATTTGATGTTTATTTCAGCTTTTGATGTTTTCTGATAAAGTTGTTTGTATAGTTTAAGGCCACTTATAGGATGAAATTAGTTGAAAATTGATAAATAATCCAAACAACTACACTCCACCTTTTTTGAAACAATCTTTTTCTCCACTGCTTTCTGAAGCAGAATTTGGACATAAAAAGCTGATGTCAAATGGGCCCCAAGTCCTTAAAACTGATAGATTTTATCCAAATACACATCTTGAAAAACTTAAGCGTCACATTTTGTACACGTTTCCTGACATTCTGAAGTCATGTGTTTCCGTAAAGTAATTGGATCTTCTTTATATATGTTGATCTTTTTGTGAATTACTCGAGGCTTCTTTATTTCTTAAAGCCAATGCCAGTTGTACAGATGAAAAAGACTTCAAGCCAGAATTAAAAAACTGGTCTGTAAACAATGTACGGTCACAAGCCAAATTTTGCTAATCATTATTTGTTACTCCATTTATATACGTCCACATTCAGAAGCTCCTAACAAATTGGCTTTTTTTCTTTCCTCTTTGATAAGTGAAAATTCGTTTTTGTTTCATTGGTTTGTTTTTTCAGATTAAAAATGAGCCTAGACTTTTGCAGGTAATTACAAGAATAAACTACGGCCAAAGCGTGAGTATGAGTGGACTTGCGGGAGCAGTTTCCTTGGCAGGTTCTGGAGGAGGGTTGTGGTCGATCAAAGGAGGCAATTGGCAGATAGTTTCTGGACTAATAAATAATTCAGATGTTACAATGCACCTCCAAGAAGAAATAACTTCTATTTCTCAAATTGGAGATTTTTACGAGCTTAACTCAACCAAAGGAAATAGTTATGCTTGTGGAGTTACAGTTGTTGCTACATCTTTAGATGAGCTTGATATTCAATTTAACCCAGAAATTACAATTCCCAAGCGGAAAATGCAGCATACGTATACAGCCTTTGTAAGGGGTTTCTTAAATCCAGTGAGTATTCCAGTTTTGACATAGTTATCTCCTTCATTACAGTTCTGTACAGTATTTTATCATCAGATTTCAATCTTACACAACAACCGACAAAAAGTAGCAATTAGTGCACCAACCGACAAAAAACAACAATTAGTGCACGTACAAACATTTTTGTTTTTGTTTTGTTTTTGTACAATACATAGGAAAGATATTGTAGGTTGGGAGTCAAAGTAGAAAAGGACGTACTAAGAGTGTACAATATATAGTAAAAGATGATAGTATACTGTATAAACAATTTGGTTACCAATGATTTGTTCCCCTGATTCGGTAGTCTAAGTATACTACATTTTTGAGAAATCCCAATTCAGTACACTTATCCTACATCTTCGAGAAATGTACGTTAGTGTGCTAATTGCTTATTTCATAGCTTGAAACACAAAGTCAAAGTCTGATGATAACTCTGCTCTCAAAACTTTGATAACCCCCTTTGTGTCTTGATGCTGAAGTCTAACTTTCTTGCTCTTCCCCATCCAATAACAGTGTTTTGCTTTCGTATACCTAGATCTACCTAGGTGTAATAAATAATTGATATCTTTCTCTAAATTTGTTTTTTCATATTACCAAGGAATATTTTGGACTGAGTGCTGCTTCATCGATTCCGGAGCTGGTGGGAACCGTAGAGAGTCCGGATATTCCATTTTCAAGTATTTCCGTGCTCAAGAAACATGGTGAAAAAGATAGGTCTTACAAGGTTTTCTCTCGTGAACCATTGGCTGATAATTTGCTGGATCAGATTTTCAGGTAAGCCGTTAGCAACATTTGCACAGAATCATCTCTGCATTTTCTTTACTATTGTTATGAATATATTGATTTTTCTTCCTCTTGTTTTTTTTCTTGGTGAGAGTGAGGGGGTGCGAGTAGGTGATGTTTCTTAACAATGATAAGAATATATGACCGACTCTAAGCAAAGTGGAAACTCAGATGTTGTAGTTTAGTTCTCCTTAGTTAGTCAACTGGCTCACACTGCAACTCCATCTTTCAGCACCTTTGTGAAATTCTTTTACCCCAACCTTGTGTATCATACCCTTTTAAGTATGTTTCAAGCGGGTAATTGTTCGAGAAAGAGTGTATGGGCTCGTTTATCTTATAAATTTGAACTCAACTTTTTATGTAGAGTTAAAAAAGTATAACTTTTAAGTTCTAAAGCTAATATTACAAATAAGCGTATTTGGTGAAAATCTAAAAAAATCTTAAAAGTCTTTTGTATTCGGAGTCCTGTAAATTAGTTGATCGCAGTGGTATTTGTGCAGAAATAGTGTTTTGAAAAGCTAGCTTCAAAGCTGAAGAAATTCTTTCCAAAAGGCTTATGTTTTTATGCTTTTTTTTTTACGTCGGAAAAACTCAAGTGTTTGATGGTCTTGACCAAGTTATGGCAATGGCCCTTTAGCTACGTTTTCCTGTTTCAACACATTGTTTAAATGTATGCTTTTTTACTAATATAACAAAATCCATACTTTTAGAAATGTATACTTTTGGTACTTCTAATTTTTTTTAAAGTGCATCTATAAGGTCCAAAAAGGCAAAAACCATTTTCTACATATAATTTAATAGTAATAAGAAGCCTACTTTTGAAGGCTTACCATATACGTACGCCCATAGTCCAATACAATATAATTTCTCACAGGTGTGAGCGAGGTCTTTGTGGTCCTAATTATATTTTCCTTGTCGTGTTACATATAGCATGCGAACAGAGACGATCAAAATAAATTGGGCAGCGTACCCTCATTACGAAGCACCTGAAAGGTTTGCGCCAATAATATTGGATGGCAAGCATTTGTACTATGTCAATGCTTTCGAAAATGCAGCAAGTACCATGGAAACAAGCGCTGTCGCCGCAGAAAATATTGCAAGACTCATATTATCCAGATTTTATTTGGGAGAAAAAATACCGCCAAAACAATTGATTTCGGAGTCTGTGGCAGTTCCCACTTCTGATACGAAGGGTCTCCATCCAGATTTGTAAATTATGATGTCATATAAAAGGCAACATGTGTGTATGTAATTCTTCGTTTTTCCTCTTCCCTTCGTTGAAAGCTGTCAAGCAATCTTGCGTGCGTGTACAGAGCCATGCTTTTGTTTTAATTATGTCATGATACAGGGCTGGAACTAGCAGTCATATGATAGATTTATATTTCTGGGCATTATCTATATTTGTAAATTGAAGAGTACATGATGCTGACTATTAGATGGCTCTACATACTTTGATTTCATACTATGTAGGTTTGTTTTCTTCTCACCTTAGGCTAAGCTTTTTATGAGATAAGAAGTTGAAACGAAGATGTTACACCTTTCTATTTGTAGCAAGAGTTGTGAATAGGTTGAGCAGTTCATACAAATCTGGCTTGACTCACCGAGGCTCGTTGATAACTTGCTTATCTATGGTTGAGTCTAAAAGCTATGAAAAGAGGGGTAACCATGTCAACGAGGAGAAAAAAGTTAGCTGATTTCAGCTAGTGCCTTTTAGGGGCTCAACTCATACTGATATACAAATAGGTATAGCTTATAAGAAGAAATATTTATGAATCGTTCCCTCATTATTTGTTTTGGTCAAGTATATAGGACAAACAAGAATAAAATCTACAGGGTTGAGCGAAATACCAGTTCAACAGTCTTATAAGTATATACCTTTAGGCCTCTATAATGCAAAGGAAAAGAAAAGGTTACTGAGTGTGTTTTACTCGTAAACCAACTTATGTATATATAACGACTTCATTTTGATTGTTTATGATGCAATATAAAGTCATACTACGCTGCATGGTTCTGCCGATGCTATGTAGGCGCGCCTGGGTTATGTTATTCGTACCATGGAATGTACAATTTAACCACATTTTGGATGCAGTCTTTTTTTGAAGAAAGATAGAAGCTCGTTTTTAGGATGGCCAATTTAATGGTGTTCAGCTGTTTATTGTACATGGAAAGAGAAATATAATCGAGGTATGGAAGCTCGGGAACAATAACAGTTTTTACAACTTTAGGACCGGCCCCTTATTTGACTCTTTTATGCCTATCTTCTTCCACTTTACTCTAAAAAACTTGAAAAAGAAGTAGGGAGAAACATTCCAAAATTGAAAAATGCCAACACATGATTGATACCAATTTTGTGTATTACAAATAGCAACTAACCGTTAAAATACAGTAACTAATCACAAGGACGAGAACACTTATAAATTGGCAAAAAAAAAACACAGAAAGTTGGAACACGAGACTACACATTATATTACAACTGTTGATGCGGTTAAAATATGTTGACAAATAGGATGACTCGAAAAAGAAGATCATAGCTCATAACTGGTATAAATACAATGACAATCTGTCTTTCATGGTTCTTTCCCCCAATCAATATTCAGCTTAAGAGCAGACCTTGGAAAAAGTGTTGTTTGCCTTCTATGCAGCCAAAGGTTCCTCCAAAACTGCACAATTTTCAAACAGAAAAAAATAAACGGTGTTAAAGGAGCAAAAGGAAAATGCGACTGTCTTCATATAAAAGTAGGCTAGTGCGTGAGAGTGTATATGTGTGGAGGGTGAGACCTTTTTCCTTTGAAGAGATTGCAACCGGAACATCATCTTCAATAACCGGGGTTTTAGTAGGAACAGAAGGAAGGTCAATTTTATCTTCATCATCTTCAATAACGGTGGAAGGAACTTCTGGCATATCTTGAAGTGACATCTGAGGATAAAATACAAATGAAGGAAATTAAGTTAAATTTGCTCGGCAAAGACTAGACTAGTATTAACTGAAGGACCAACACATGAACTCAGTCGAGAAAATCAAGTTAAATTTGCTCGGCATATACTAGACTAGAAATAACTGAAGGACCAACCCATGAACCAAGTCGAGAAAATAAAATATTTTTTTTGTAGCAGTCACAAACCAGAAAATTCACCACTACACCCAAGAGTGGCAACCAATTATGCATGAAAAACAAACTTAAATCATGAAATGCAACCAACTAAAGTCAACTACAAAGCAACCCTTCCATTTCAACAGAGACCCTCTCAAAATTTCAAATGAATATCGTAAGGTCCCACAGAAATTCAATACATGGACGCCTGAATAGAATCATTCAAATTTTAAGGTATCCGGAATAAGATTACCGAAGCAAAACTTAGTTAATAACTAATGTTTTCGTTTCAGAAATAATCCAATACGGTATATAATAAACTGTTCTCAAGGATATCACAGACAATACCATTGCGCCTAAACTCAGTTAGCATTTCACATAAAGGCATAGACAATGTACTAGGCATACTTTATAACAGTTAATTCAAAAGAGCATGTTCGTAAACAAGGAGAATCAGCTATCTGCTTGTATGTACTTAACAAAGCCTTAGGCAAGGGAACCGGAAAAGTCAAAAACTCATCGGTTATAAAATACCAATCTGATGCAATCCAACCCAAGTTTAGCAAATACAATTAGCTACGCAAAAATTCAAAACTTTCAGATTCCCAATAATGTCTCAAATTCGTTTGTAGGTTTTGAATTAATATTTAAGCAAGGGACTAACGATAATTTCAAGGGCTTAAGAATTTGAGACATTATTGGAAGGATGACAGGACTTTGGTTAGCTTTGGTACTTCGATTTTAAAGGGTGAATACAGGTTATGTATTTAAAGGGTGAATACAGGTTATGTATGTAAAGGATGTCTTGAACTATCATCACTTTATCTAGAAGATCACACAGAGAGTCCTGACCAATGTAAATACACACTTGATGAACTAATTGAGAATATTGATTGAGAAGGTGAATTTATATAATACCAACAAGAGGCCACATTCATTGAATTTGAGATACGTAAATAGTTCACAGAGAGGCCTTTGATTTTTGTGACTGCTACTATAATTGTCAAATATGCTGATCTTAGAGAACAGTCTTCTCTTACTTTCATCTGTTCATAGATAAAGTCACTCGCTTTATGTGCTACAACGTTCAGGGTTCAACAGTGCTCACATTCTGAGCAGAATAGTGGTGGAAAATGTAAATATAGATTTGTAAGGGTAAATCATGTTCAAAAACATGAGGATGAAAAGTGTTGGTTAAGCTTAGATTTCCTTACCAAGACTATAGGTGAATGTGAGTCTGTGACACTTAGTCTAGGTACCCTAATAATCATTACGAATTATGGGACTTATAACTGGTGCATTTAATTTTTTAATATTAGTTGATAACTTTAAAAGTGATAAATAGTAAACTTTTAGCTCTAGTTGAACGTTGGTTTTAGTACAGATATAGTAAGTTACCAGGCATTCAGCAACGGCAATCGCAATGAAAAAGCAAATTAAAGTCTGCTTCTTAGAAAATAATAACGTAGCTCGGAATATATTGAAAACGAGTACCTGTATTTCTAAATTCTCAAACTCTGCTAAAACTTCCTCTTCATCTTCAGCAGATAGTTTTTCGCCCAAAATTGCATTAATTTCCTTTAGGAGCAAATGAAAATGATGAATAAAAATGGGGAAAGTCAGAAGACAAAAATGCTTTAACAACAAATTCTGAAAGATAGGCAATAATAGTAAAAAAGAGGGTCAACTAACATCTTGATAAGCTTTA
Source organism: Primula veris (assembly GCA_963682055.1). Classification (NCBI taxonomy): domain Eukaryota; kingdom Viridiplantae; phylum Streptophyta; class Magnoliopsida; order Ericales; family Primulaceae; genus Primula; species Primula veris. The sequence goes on from OY821747.1 coordinate 33,230,738, forward strand.
GCTTCTACAGTATCATCCATCAACTTCTGAACATCGTCCAAATTTATTTCACTTTGCATTGCTTTCATTGCACTACTTCCAGCTTTCAAACTCTCAAACACAGCCTTCTGTTTGCTTGTTATTTCTATATCTGCCAACTATATCACAAAATATCCGAATTACTTAAAAGTAACTAGACAAACAGAAAACTACTATATAAACCATGTTTACTTACTTGTTGTTCAACATTAATGAGCCAGGTATCAACTTGTTTCAATAGTTCCTCTTGCACCTTCTTCTTCTTCAATGCTAACAATGCCCTCTCTTTCTTCTTCTCTCTAAGCAAGTCTTTTGCTGCTTGTTTCTCAGCTTCAATTACAGTATCAAGCTAAAAATCATAACAAAAAGGATGGGTAAATATTATATCAAAATGAGTATTTAGGACTTAGGAGACCTGTTTGCCAATTACTTAAACCACTTGCAATTTTGAAAATTTACTTGTATGAAAGATATATCAATGTGTCCACAGTATTCTATTACAGCTTTCCCAAAATTGATTTTCAACATCAAAACCAGGATCGCAACTTTTAGTGCAACATTCTGTTAATGTTTTGGTCCTTTAAGATCCCCTTTTGGTTTTATTTGGTAAAATAGACATACATAAATCCTTGGATAATCAAGATACCATGCAATGAGTACAGATGAGCTTCCTAAAGTTCTTGGAGGTACTAGAGCTTCACGAAAGTTAAGCGATTTATGTTTTTTTCCCGATGTCGTAATTTCTATGAGAAGTTACAACTCATTATGAGATTTATCATGACAAAAGCTCCATAACAAATCCTTAAATAAATTATTCTGGCTTAACTATACCGAAACTGTTCGAAGCGCCAACAGTAAATTAGTCCTTTTTTTTGTTGTCACATTCCATGAAAGGGTTTCAATATACTTTTCTCTTATAAAAATATGTCAAAAAGAAGGGACTCCAGAAAAAAAACAATAATTTCCTAGATATAACTTGTATATTTCCATCTTCTTTTTGTATGCCTTTCTTGTATCACCTGCACTGACTGTGTTTTCTTTAAACCTCCCATCCTTCAATCTCCATTTTGCGAATACGCAGAAGCACTTGGAAATAACTTCAGGGTTTTGATACGTAAATATTATCCGGCTTATAATCAACACTCAACTCTACATCAGAGCTTAAGAGTTTAGTTTTAGAAGCAAACATTGACTAATAATTTCTCTAATATTTTGTAAGTTAAGTTCATTGGTTAGTCTTTTCTCCAAACCTAACAGCTCTTCGATCTTTATACCCCTTGCTATGTTCTATGAAGTGAATTAGCTTCAACCAGTAATGACGAGAGCCCATACCAAGATTACCTTAAAATCTTTTCTCAAAAGTCCAAACTCTAATCCAGCAGTATCTTGTTTCACTAACTTCTTATTCGTCCTTTTTTCCTTCTTCCTTGAAAAACAAATTTCTACCTAAGCATTACTTTTGAAATTCTCTAAAATTTAAAATCCTACAGCATAGTTCTCTTCTAGAGTGTATTTAAAATTCTTAAAGTAAATACATTAGCTTGATATATTTCCGAAGCATCTGGAGAGTAAAGGACCCTAGTAGTTTACCCCGAGGGATCTGAGTCATCTGACAGCAGCATACAGAACATCATAAACTGGAGCATTTATTGCATATACGACCGACCATTATACTGTCGAGACAATTAATAAAGTGCAACTCATCCAGCTTAAGCGATTGTTAACACTATCCATCAGATTTATATTATTATTGTGGTCAAATATTTACACATTGGTGTCTTAAATCATTAAATGTATTTAACATTGGTACCCTGCACCCCACCCTCAGCTTTCAAAAAATGTATATGTCATATACTGTAGTATAATACTCTCCTCTTGGGTTGTGACGGCACAATACTGTTTACCTTTTTCTTTTGCTTTCAATATATTCAGCTATCATAGAAAGATAATATAAGTAAAACAGTAAGCAACAAATTTTCGATACTGATAACCAAGTCATAATTCCATATAACTAGTAAGTAAAACTTCAGAATTTTGGCTGCAAATTAAGCTTAGGGGATTAATAATGTGTATCTCATCCATTTTTTGTGATCATTGACACTAACCATAGACCGATATAAATGGCTTTTAACGATTTACATAATTGGTGTCTTCAATGTCTCTGGCATTCGTTTCCCGTACCCCGATCACTATACTACTGTTTTTTCTTCAATATATTTAGCAACCATACAAAATTAAATTAAAAAAACAAGCTCGTAATTTACATATTAACAAGAAACTCACATTTCCACAACTCAATTAAGTAAAATTTCAGGTTCCCCACAAGAAAATCAAATTTCCTTCGGGTGCAATTAAGTTTAGACTCTATTTTTTTCCTATGTACATAACATTTTTGCTTTTAATCTGCAGTGCTATTTGTCTGTTACATACTTTTAAGTTTTGACCTCATCTTTCATACGTATTACACAAGATACATTGATTAATCCGAATCGACACAACTCTTTCCAAGTCTCGGAAAAAAAAACTTTTCTTTTACTTAGAAGTTGCAAGCCTACAACCAAACAAGTTCATATTGGAACATAATTATGTGAAAGTAAAAACCCAAATAAAAAATATTCAAAAGATTGAAACCCAGATGAATTCTAAACTCAAATAAACAAAAGTATAGATAAAACCCACAAAACTCCCCAAATCACGAAATAAATCAGCCAATCAATATCTTTACAAATAAACATATAGATATAGAGAGAGAGTAAAAATCATGTGAAAGCAAAAACCCAGATAATAAAGATTCAAAAGGATTAAAACCCAGATAAATTATATCCTCAAATAAATAAAACTGTAGCTAAAAATTTCATAACTCCCCAAAAACCGAAAAAAAAAATTGTGAAAATAAAAACCCAGAAAAAAACATTCAAAAAGATTAAAACCCCCCCATGAATTATATCCTCAAATAAACAAAACCGAAGATACAAATAAAAAAACACCCCAAAATCACAAAATATCAATATCTTTATAAACATATATACATAGATATATATAGAGAGTAAAAATGATGTAAAACTAAATAAAACCCAGATGACTTATAATCTCAACTAAACAAAACGGTAGATAAAACTCGCAAACTTCCCAAAATCACATAACGATAATAATTGAATTCAAGCTACTAATTAAGAAATTTTTTTGAGAATTAACGGTACTAAACTAATCGAGAAAACCGCAACAATTCGGCATACAAAAATGCTAAAAACCGGCCAATCAATATCTTTACAAACAATCAAATACTATATACATAAATACATAAACATATATATATATATATATATATATAACTCAAAAATTTCCCAAAATCACATAAAAATAATAATTGAATTCAAGCTACTAATTAAGAAAAAAAAAATTGAGAATTCAGGGTGTCAAATTGACCGGAATAGTTCAAAATAAAAAAAATAAAAAAATTGAATTCAAGCTACTAATTAAGAAAATTGAGAATTAACGGTACTAAACTAATCAAGAAAACCGCAACAATTCAGCATACAAAAATGCTAAAAACCGGCCAATCAATATCTTCACAAACAATCAAATACTATATACATAAATACATAAACATATATATATATATATATATATATATATATATAACTCAAAAATTTCCCAAAATCACATAACAATGATAATTGAATTCAAGCTACTAATTAAGAAAATTGATGAGAATTAACGGTACTAAACTAATCAAGAAAACCGCAACAATTCAGCATACAAAAATGCTAAAAACCGGCCAATCAATATCTTCACAAACAATCAAATACTATATACATAAATACATAAACATATATATATATATATATATATATATATATATATATATATATATATATATAACTCAAAAATTTCCCAAAATCACATAACAATGATAATTGAATTCAAGCTACTAATTAAGAAAATTGATGAGAATTAACGGTACTAAACTAATCAAGAAAACCGCAACAATTCAGCATACAAAAATGCTAAAAAACCAGCCAATCAATATCTTCACAAACAAACAAATACTATATGCATAAAAATATATAAAAAATATATATAAAAATAAATTAAAAAAATAGACCTGGCGCTGGTAATCGGCGAGTTTACGTCTTTGGGTTTTAAGAGAGAGAATTGCTTTATCAACTTCTGTCACTTTTGGTTTCTTCACAAATATATTCCCCATTTTTTTCTTTTTTCTTTTATTTTTTAATTTATTCAATCTCTCTCTTTTTTCTTCTCTATAATAACAATACAATTCTTCACAAATGAAAAAAAAAAAAGAAAATTAGAGAATTAAATAAATCACCTCCCCTAATATATATATATATATATATACGCACTGAAAAATACGTTCACTACACCGATCGACGATTTGGTATTCAATTTTCAATTTTTATAAATTCGGGTAAAAAGGTTTTTCATTTTCTAAATATGTTATATTTTGATGTGATTTAAAGTTATTATAATATGATATACAAATTGAAAAAATTAAAATATAAATAATCAAATCTTAAAATCAGCTAGTTTTTATGTATCAAACATATAGAACCGTTGAGCAAGTGCTTGGTAGCCATATGCTTGTTACCCAAATATACCACGCCCACCGTCAAGTTCGAACCATGTCGCCTGCGAAGTTTAGGAGACATTAATAAAAAAAAATTAAAATATATATAACTAGATTGTAGTTTGTTTTTACGTTTTTGGTCCTCCAACTATTTGGTTGCCCTTCGTTTGTTTGTCAAGGTTTATACTATATTAAAATAATTTCTCAATATTCATTAAAAAAAAAATAACGGAATGAAATTTTTTAAAAGTTGATCATATAGTTCTAATGTTAAATTTTATGATTACATTTAAAAAAATTCATTTCGACAATTTTGATACAAGTTATAAACCGGTAAAAATTGCACGTAGTTTCATAGTAGACAATTAAATGAGAACGGAGGGAATAAGTCCTAACTCACTCCAGTTATAAGTAATAATAAAACTCTCTATTGTCGTGTTACAGTATATTTCTAATGTTAAATTTTATTATTACATTTAAAAAAATTCATTTCGACAATTTTGATACAAGTTATAAACCGGTCAAAATTGCACGTAGTTTCATAGTAGACAATCAAATGAGAACGGAGGGAATAAGTCGTAACTCAGTACAGTTATAACTAAAAATAAAACTCTCTAGTGTCGTATTATGGTAGAACCTCTATATAAAAATACTCCATATAGGAATACACTCTGTATAAGAATAAAAAAAATCGGTCACAACTCGGCACCAGTTATAAATAGGAATAACCTTCGTATTGTGATATTTCATAATTTTTTACGGTCTCGCCTTAAGAAAATATACCTCTATATAGTAATAAATAACATAAAGCGGAAAATTATTATATGTTGTTACATCAAATTTAAGACGGTTTAAAATATTTATCTAAGATAGTTCGCGATAATGGCTAATTTTTTTGGTTCGCTACTATATATTTTAACTTACGTACATAATATCTCGTCCACGCGTACATAGTGTACTTGATTTTCTAAATACATGTGATCGATTTTCTAAATACGTATCTATGATAACTTTCCACATGTATTAGATTCATGTTTGACTAGTTAAATTAAATATATGTAATTATCTCATGTTTATTTTTTCTATTTTGTTAAACAATGTATGTATACGTATCTTGTATTGTGCAAAATATATATTTAAATTATTTTTTATATATGAACCTCCATTTAAGAATAAACTTTATATAATAATATTTTTTTTGGTCCCGAGTTTATTGTTAATAATAAATTCACATTCATATAGTAATAAATTGGCATTTCATTCTAATACATATATACATATATATATATATATTAAATTTAAAGATAACGTAAAATACGTATGTTAAGTTGTTTGTGACAATAAATTTATGTTCTGACTGTTAGCACTTCTTATAACTCGTAGATACTTAATAGCTCATACACATAAACACATTTTATAACTCAAAACTAATATTGACAGGCATGATTGAAGATTTTTGGCATGAAATATTCTGTTTCTATACTATAATCATTTGAGTATCTATTTCTCCTTGTGTATTTGTGTAATTGAAAAAAAAAATTATATATATTTGTATGGTTAATATTTTACATATTCTAATGTACATGTATTTGTTTTCTAAAAACGTTAAAACTAAATTTGATACATTTCACGTGTTCGTTTATATTATCGTTGTACATGTATCTTACATGGAGTATGTTTATGAATTTATTTATTTAAAAATATATATTTTATATGTAATATCCATTTAAGAATAATCTTTATATAGTAATAATTTCTGTCACAATAATATGACTCTATAATGTATTACAATTTACAAGTATAATAACAATTATAAATGTTCAATACTATGTAGACATATATCAAAATGTCAAAAAATTTAATTACATGTTTTGATACAAGTGTTCTAAGTATACATGTCGATTGACCGTTTTCAGTTAAGTCTACATTTCACCGAGAAGGTTAGATGGTACTCATTATGAGTGTAGCCGATCCGGACCGCATGGTTTGACCAGATCATAGATTAGAAGATATACGGATTGGACCCGGGCACCGAAAAATCAAGTTCGTTCCTAGATCGAACACGTAATCAGTTTTCTAAATCCAGTTCAAATCGGGGTGCAAACCCGTTCTGGACCGTAAGACCATCTCACCCGTCTAACCCGCATAACATATTACTCCTAATTTACTATTATTTAATATTCGTATGAATCTTTTAATTAATGTGATTGTTATAGTTATGCGAGTAAATGATACACTATATTTTCGATTACGAAAAAAAAAATGATACACTATTTCAATCATTTACCAAATAGATAGAAACAGTACATTGATAATTATGTGTTTGTCCTTTTGTTTATTTCATAAGTTGATAATCACAGTTGGTTTTTCTTTTGTTTGTTATAATTGATAAATATTGTTTTGAAACAGTTGAACTTGAGCTTAAGACCACGAGCGGACCGAATCAGTCCCAATCGTACAATTTAGTCTGAATCGGACTTAATTTTTAAACGGTCTGGATTGGATTCAATTTTTCCAGACCGTGACAAATGGACCGGACTTGATTTTGACTCAAATCCGTTCGATCCTGACCGTTTACAAGTTCTCATATTAAAATTCTTTAAAAACTCTTATTTTTGACATAGCTATAGCATGTAATCGTTCAATCGTAGCCGACTCGCACGTCCAATTGCTACAGAAAAATCGTAGATGATACATGAATAAGCCGTGTCAAACACACTAGTTATCGTGTCCCGCGCATCCATGACTCTTTAATTTTTATTTTTTTAAAGTATGCGTACCATATATTTTGATCTATGTGCAACCCTAACTTATAAATTCGGACGAATATGGTAACATGAAATGTATGTAGTTGTGAGACCATGATCTTAAATGAGTTTTAATGAAATTTACTTAAAGAATAATTCCAAGTACTTTATAACTTTTTGAAATTGAAATTATTGTTCTTTTAAATTGCAAAATTGCTTAGTCTCTCTGTGTCCTTACATGAGCAAAATCAATCTCTTAATTAACTTAACCAAATTCATACTATTTAAATTTAAATAATTTGGTTCAACTCACTTTAGATGAAGTACTAAAATGTATCAAGATTTTTGCATTTTGAATCTTTTTGAATCATTTAAAAAATATTGTTGATTTTTTTCCAACAAGAACTACCGTAAAACCTAATACAATAATATGGTTGGGACCACATTTTTTTTTACCATACGAGTTACTCTTAAGTAGAGGTTACAAATAAAAAAAATTAAATTAAACGTATATACATAATTTAAGATAAATGCACATGTTCTATATTAAACAAATAAACAATCATGTTAAGAAATTTCAAGAATGTTTGACAAGTTGAAATATTTTTAATTCAACAAGAATGTGTCTATTCGCCGAGGTATTATGTATCTACAAGTTAAAATATGTAATTGAAACACAAAAAATTAAGTAATCGTCGCGAACAATCAGACATAAGTACTTTACATTGTCACGAATTTCTTACTTACATGAAACCTAAAAATTACGGAATAGGACAATATAAATTTTATTATTATTTATAACTGGTTCGACTTGGGACTATAAACTTTCATGACTATATGGATGTTATTTCTATATAAAATATTTTTATAGAGAATGCAAAACCGTAATTTGATTAATTACTAAAAAAATTACAAAATTACCAAAAAGTAAGGGATCAACTAATTTCGAAACTTAATAAACAATGTACTTATGTTATTCCTCATGTGCAAAACAAACCCAATAGAAGTAATTTAACCGAATGAAACTCACAATGAGTGTCTCAAGCAACCATAGTTCCTAATTTAATCTGGTCTGCAATCTGGGAATATATGGTTTTTCCTTGATCAAAATTTCGAAAACATAATTGGCAAGTTGATCGATCAGCCTATTCCTAGATTTGGGCACATATATGCCGAGAAAAGTAAACAATGGAACAAACATACAATGTTTGGAAAAATTATAAAGCTGACCAATAAACAATCTAGCTAGATATTTTATTAGTTCCAAGCTTTGTTGTTTAAAAATATCTCAATATTTATCATTTTTTTTTTCATGGAAGATAAAATAATTTTATGAAAGAAAAATTTGGACCGATGCCAAGGAAAATACGAAAAAGTTGTATTGAAAAAAAATCTTCCACACGGAACGGAAAGATATGCAAAATAGGTTTCACAAAGACATCGCACGCCCTTTAAATACAACATCAAATTACAATACCTACCCAAGCTTTTCTTAATTTCTCCCGAATAGGATCCCATCGAACAAAATTGAAAATGTTTGGTGGTCCACTGAAACAGGAAGAGTATTTGTAGCTGAAAACTCTTATGAGGTCAAAATTGTGTGTTTGCATGTCAAGTACTAGCGAGCATCGACGATTTTTCCTTACGAACCTTTATTTCCATCTTGCCACTTGGGTCAACGTTACAATTAAATCGACTTTTGCCTTGCAGCATCCAAGGATAGAGACATGTATAATATAGTCATTTTCAATTTCGCTTAAATCAATCAAACCTATAACTGGGCCCATCTTACCCAATGCCAAACAAACTTTCCTCTGGAACAATATAAAATATTTTACATATATTTTTCAGTAACATTGTTTTTTCTTTTTCTTTTTTCCGAGTGAAAACTAAGTGTCGCTCATATATAGTTTATATCATTTTACAAGAACAATTTGTGGGACTCTATACATTTTTTACTTAACACGACTCTAAGTTTCTAAAGAGTTTTGAATTATTATGGCAAAATATTACTTATTTTGTATATTTTCATTTTGTTTTCAAACTTTTCGAACGATATTGTGTTAGAATAAAAGAAAAAGGAAATAATATTAGTGTTACTATATTTTATTTTAGAAAAGAATATACAATATGGCAACATGTTTAGAAATTAAACGCTTAGACTCTTTTGTTCGCTCTTATGTCATTTTCATATTCTTAGGATGAAAACTTAGATTTAATTTACTCCGATATCTCATCAACTATTTACAATATACAAAAAGAAAATCGCAAGTTCATCTCATCTGTTTAAACCCCTGCAACTAATCTTTGTCTAAGTTTTTTCCTACTTGTATAACTTGCTTGCATATTATAAGTAAAGTTCATAACATTGATATGACCAAGATGGTTAAAATTACATGATTTTGTTAGTCCCACGATACATTTTTAAATGAGTAAAGTTCATAACATTGATATGACCGAGATGGTTAGAGAATAAGAGATTTAATTTTTTATTAATCAGGCTGGCTGTTAAGGTTTATGTATGTATAATATGTATTTATCTGTTTTTTTTTTTTTAAGTATTTGGATCTCTTTGCTTAACTAACTAGATTTGTCGTTTGTTTTACCATGTTTGTTTATCAACTTTACTAGTAACAATTATGAATGTTTGGGACATATATCAAAACGCTAAATTTTTTAAGTAAATTCTTCTTCTCACAATTGTGGTAAAAGATCCGAAAAACTTACATTTGAAGTGTAATTACGTTATCTATAGGACGAGCTCATCGGAACCGAAAAAGTAAACGGGAAAAGTACTCCCCAAACGAATTTCCTCAAAGTTAGAGAGTTTGTCTCAAAAGATTCATCCCGGATATAGATCATTGTTCTTATTGTTATTTTAAATAGCAAAATTGATTATTCTTTTACAGAGCCGTCTCGAGAATATATGAGGCCCGATTTAAAGAAAAAATTGAGACCTTTTTGACATGTTTTTTTTTATAAAAGAAAAAGAAATGCAATTGATCAAAATATCAAGTATGTTTTTTTTTTAAGTAATGAAATTTATTTCAACATGGACATTCAAACAATTATAAAATAAAATATAATCATATATCAAACTAATATGTAATAAAACCAAGCTGAATTGAGTAACATTTTTAAAGTGGTATATGTGTGAGAAGACTATTGAAGGGGGAAATGTTGTATTTTTTTAAAAAAAAATTGTGACCCTTAATATTTGAATTTTTTTGGTGGCCCAACACATTTGTATGTGATGTATGTGCCTATAGCCGGCTGTATTCTTTTGTGTTCTTATATGAGCCAAACTAAACATAACTAAACCGAATTCATACCATCTAAATTAAAATATTTTGGTTAAACTCTCTTTAGATTAGATGAAGTACTAAAAAGTACCAAGTTTGTTGCATTTCAATCATTTTAAACCACAGTAAAATCTTTATATAATATCATTAGTATTACGAAAAAAGTATTACTATTGTATATAGAGGTTACTCCTAACTACATGTTACTATTGTATAAGATAGATGTACATGGTTCATATAAAACAAACAAACGAATCATGTTAAGAAGCTTCAATAATGCTTGACAAGTTGTAAATATCTTTCTTTTTATTTTGGCAAAAGTTGAAAATATTTTGGCTTAAACAAGAACGCATCCATGTCGACGAGTTATTATGTGTGTGCAAAAAAGAAGAAGTTATCATTGCAAACAATAACATACGTATTTTACATCGTCTTAATTAGTGTAACAAAGACATATAAATTTACAGTAAAATGTCATTTATTAATATAAGAAGGAGGCGAATTTTTTAATAACAGAACCCCAAAAAATTATGAAATATGATAGTATAAAGTTTATTCTTATTAATAACTGGTCCACGTTGGGATATGAACTTTTATGACTATTTGTATTTTAATCCTCTACGAGTATTTTTATAGAGAAGTTTTACTGTAAATACAAACCGTAATTTGATTAATTACTAAAAAAAATACAAAATTACCAAAAACACTAGCTAGCTAGTGAGTTAGGGATCAACTATTTTGGAACTTGATTTGAATAAAGAATGGTAGTTATACTTAAGATTGAAAAGTATGGCACTTGGTCGAATTAGCTTTATAACCTCAAACATGCACAACATCTTATCTTCTTCTTTTTCTTCATGTTCTGTTAATATTCCTCATCTGCAAAACAAGCTCAATAATAGAGAAGCAATTCAATCAAATGAAACTCACAATGAATGGCTCAAGAGTAACACTAAGAGAAGGTTCACCTTATCCATAGTAGCACTTATCACAGGGTACATTCCTAATTTTATTCCTAAGATAAAAAATGCCAATGCCAAGGAAGAAAAAGAAGAAAATGAAATGGAGCTAGAAAGATATACCGACTCGAAACAAGGCTTTACTCTCCTCGTACCGCATTCTTGGACCCAGGTCTCTCTCTGTCTCCTTGTTTAAACATGTTATTTGGTGTATAACGTTTTTGTTACTATTATGAAATTGCAATTTTGTATACTTATCGGTTACTATTACGAAAACTTATCTTTCAGTTCATTTGGTACAACATCATAGATTTTTGTAGCGTTTGATTACATGCTTTTCCAATTTTGTACATTGAATGCTACCATTTTTTTTTACAAAAAAATGGCATCCATGCTATTGACATGATAGCTTAGGGAGTGACAAAACTGCATACAGAGTAAGCCGAGGATACAAATTTGATGGCATTGTGATAAAGTTGACAGAAACCGTGTTGTTCAGTAATTTAAATCTCAAATTAAACATTATTCGAGGGTACCAAACCTTAAAAAACCCTATGTCAATGTTACTTATGATATTTAATTAACATTTTTACGAGTTAATTAATTATTTTGCATATTTTTTAGAAATTTCAAAAGAAACAATAGATGCCTATTCGAAAATCAACAAATCCAGCTCTGCATTTTATGGACAAAACTAACTGTTTACGGAAATCGACAAGTCCAGCTCTACATTTTATGGACAAAACTAACTGTTTAAAGCTTGTTCGACTTTTAAGAAAATAAGATAACCTACTCGAGACAAACAAAAAGGACGACTCTTTCAACTCAAACGTTGAAAAGTTTTCGAGGCGAGGAAAATAAAAACAACTGGCATTTTCGTAAGCTGGTAAACTTGATGCAGTGATCTTAAAACTAATTGAACTAAAAGAGTAACTTAAACTTGCAACCAAACAAGCCTTATAACATCCTAAGGATCATGGTTGCCTCTGCAAGTAGGGGTATGTGGCAGACATTATCCCCTCCATAGATACTCCCCTTATGTCGAAACTTAGTGAACTACTTCTGGTTCCCCCTTTCTTTCAAATATTTACAAAAAAGCAAGAGGAAAAATAATGCTATTATTTATAATTTGCTCGTATTGTGAATGAAAAAGTGGTTGGCTTTTCTGATGAGTAGGTCGATAAGGCGGGGGCCACTGTTCTATTTCAGGAGCCGAATAAATCAGCAAACAATGTCGGTGTTGTGGTTAGTCCAGTTCGTCTTGCAAAACTCGAAGAATTTGGGACCCCAGAGTTTGTTGCAGATAAGCTCATCCAAGCTGAGAAACGCAAGGTATGGACCATGTTTTTGCTTCAGTATTTAAATCAAAAGATGCACTTTATTAAGGGATGGAATATTAAAGATAGTAACTTTTAGTGCCTGGTTAAGATGATGATCAAGTTATCTCTCTAAATTGGAGAAACAACTTTGTTTTACTATGTCTAGGTATCTAATTTACCAAGAGTCCCCCTAGTCTATTTTCCTCAGTTATCATTTACTTAAAATGTACTATCATTAACTTAAAGCATACAAGCATTGAAGTTTCTATGATTGAAATTTAGCACGACATAGAATTAACGCTATTTTCAAGTTCCTCTTGTTAGGCCAGGCATTGAAACCTGAAATTTGAAAGTCTGACAAACGAGACATTCTACTGATATATTAAGTGGCCGTTGTCCCTTATTTTCCAGACTTCGTTAATTGTGGTCAAAAGAGAGCACTGCCTCGCTATGTCAAAGGAACTTTAAGTTTCTTGTTATCCTGTCATAACTCATAAGCATGCACATCGGTCTTTTTGGGATAACATAAGAGCATTAGAGCTTGAAAATAGATAATACAAATTGCTAAGGTAAGTAAAAACCTTAAATTTCTCATAGTCTGGTCGCATATATATTTTCATGGTCTGTGAAATTTAATGAAGACCATTTTATGTAAATTAGTGGCTATTGTGGAATTTTCTTAGTTCACAAATCAATTGAAGTATGTGATTATATTCTTTGTAGAAGACATTGCTAAAATTGGGTACTAACACTAAATTTAATGCTTCTAGCTTAGGAAGGAACCACGCAACCAACACAATTCCACGTGGTTTCCGGACAAGACAATTGCCGTTCTTGATTTCCACATTGTATACACTTATTAGTACATGTTTTGTGAGTTTCTTATGTGAAATAATTGAGTAAGCTCTTAACTGAATCTTCTTGTTTTGGGTATTCATGTTTTATGACTTTATTCAGGAGAGTACCAACTCTGCGGAGGTAGTTGCAGTTTCAGAGAGAACAGGCAAAGGAGGTCTACAAGTGTATGAATTCGAATACAAAGTTGATAGCACTAGAGGAGGGTTAAAAAGGGTATTTTCTGCGGCCTTTGTTGCTTCTAAGAAGCTATATATTCTTAACATTTCTCAATCCGACAAGCCAGAGAGCCCTTTGGACTTCCATAGACGCAAGATATTGCAACAAGTTGTTCATTCCTTTGATTCTACCGAGCCAATGAATGCATAGAACACTTATTCAAAAGTCGTTTCTTTTTATTTCTCAATTCGACCCTTTATCAATTTACAAGAAATTGTTGTTGTAATCCAAAGAACACCATCAGTTGGCATTGGACGGAAAAGCTTGTCATAGAGTATTTTGGAAACTGGAAGTACATATATGATCCCACTTAAAAAAAAACCTTTTTCTAATTGGTTGCATTCTTGCGGACATGGGTACTGTTCCTTTTGGTTTCTCACACGAGTACGAAATTTCATTAGAGGCCTCTGATTATTGAAGGATTTAAGGTCAGCTCTGTCTGACAGATTCATCTTATGAACCAAATCGATGACCAATCTGATATTTCAATCTAGTAGTCAGTACAAAACGAAGCCCCCTCAAAATGAGGGATGCTGTTGAAATACAAAAATACCCTATTACAATCTCCCTTCAGAACCACTCCATTGTGTTTCACTTGTTTCTGCCAAAGAAACTTCTACAGAAAATACAAATGGTTATGAGGTTAACAACCCAACTCAAGGAAATAATATCGTTCCCTAACGCATGAGTCTGGTCATTGATTCGAATTGTTGGAAGAATTAATCGAATTAATGATGGTGACTGCTATCGGGATCTTGTACGCGCCACTTGTATTAATTGGTTAAGAGTGACAGTTTATTAGAAATAGGTTGATAAGTACATTTATGAACAGTGTATGTCGTAGCGCCGCTTGTATCTACTTACTATTTGGTTAAGCTAGAGTGATAATTCAGTGGTAATACTAATATCCTAATAGGCTGATAAGTACTCTTTATCGTGTAGGAAATTTGAAATCACTAATTGATACTTCATTTGATTTCTTCTTCGTAACTTATTATAACGTGATGTATCCATTATAACAGCAAACGGAATCTTACAAACCGCACCACACGCAAAAGGGGAGAAAACAAAAGGAAGTTCTAAACCAAAAACTTCATAATACTACGTGCACACAACTCCGAGAAATAGAGATTTCAAATAAATTTGGCACCAACTAAAAATAAATACCTATACAATCTGTGTGGGTGTATGTGCAGTGAGTTGTGCACATAACAATACTGTTGAAATTTGAAAACATACTATAAAATTGCGAGTTTCAAACCTTCTCATTATATTAATTAATTAGCTCACATAGCACATTATTTCTTTTTTACATTGACTAGCTGATATTTTTCGTTTTCTGTTCTTCCTCGACAAATCATTTACACAATGACATGAAAAGTTTCCTACAAATATGTCATGCGTCAAGGGACTCGGTAACACCATCAAAAGCAACAAAGAAATTAAGGCGACATCGTAAAAATAGAAGTCTAGGTAGTCAGTTCGTAAGATGGAAAAGCAACAAAAGGTTGACGTAAATGAAAACTGAACTTTATACTGCAATATAACATATTTAACGTTTTTGTAGCAATTTAAAGAAGCCTCAGTTCATAAGATGGCAGAGCAATAAGTACTCCAATTAAGACTCAGTTGATAAATGGCAAACCAACAACAAATTCATCAATTTGAAGACAACCCGTACAACAATTTAAAAGAAACATCATAATGAAACCACTCTCCCTTTCTCGCTTCCGAGGGCAGCTCATATATGCAGACTCTATCCTCCACTTCAGACTTGAAATAATTTTGGGTACACATCAAATGGTTGTGATAATCTATTATATAAAACTCATAAGAGATAGAAGTGATAATCCTTTCTACTCAAAATATCTACCAATCCCTTAGGGGAGGCCTTACCCAATAAAATATCATCCGGCCGTCCGGAAAAAAAACAATTTTATTTTCATGGAGATAAGGTGTACTCATTTAGTTGTTGGCTCTATACATTGTTTGCATTTATACCCTGATAATGATTTTATTTAATGAAAAACCAATTTCCCAATAAACAAACCGGCTCGGGGAAAACCGTTTTATAAAAAGCACTTTCTTCTCTAATTTAAAGAAAGGAGTGAGAAGAAGAAAGAATAAAACGAGGCTCATTTTGAGAGAAAACTTGGGGCTTTATTCTTAAAATAACATAATCCAAAAAATACATAGCTATCTCTACAATAGAAATATCAAAAGTGGTCCAAAACAATTAAAGAAGCGAAATAAATAGTCCATACGAGCAAATAACGAAACTAATAGCCCTCTCTCTCCAAATAAAGGCCTATTCGGTTACGGCGGTGCGCATGGGGCTCACACGTGTTCATCGCATTTATGTTTATGATAAAGATTGTGTTGGAAAAACCATGGTAGACATGGTTTTTTCTGAATGGTCACATGACCATCTTTGAGTCAAGATTCTAAGTGACATCTGTTGTCTTTTGACACAAAACTCAAGACGATCGAGTAGATGCTATGACAAAGTTCGTAACGGTATGTCGCATGACTTATTCGGAGAATGAGAGTGAATGGAAATTGGCATCAAAGATTGGGATTGAGAAAGAGGAAATATCTTAATGCTGGAAAATAGGTTTAATATGATAATTCATTGTGAATTGTCCCACATTGGAAAATGAAGAATCGTTTTTACAATATATATACAAACATATTCCATGTGTATATTAAGTTGTGTGTCCACATCGGGCCAGAGGCGTGACCCTTCGGGTCTCGGGTCTTGGAGCCTGAGCGAGCGCCTTCGGGTCTCGGGTCCTGGGTCCAGTCCGAAGAGGGAAAAATGAGTAGTGGTCCTGAAAGTTTATACAATAAATGAGGACTATTGCAGAGTTAATACTGCAGTTTTGAAATTTGAAAACTACAGAACCAATACTGTCCTTAGCTGTAACATTTCAATTCTGCTTTTACCTTTCTGTAATTTATTTAAAGTGTTGTTTCAATTATGTAATTTAATTATGTAATTAGAATAGTTTCATTTCAGTACTGTAATTTATTTACAGAAACAGTCTAACAGTTTAGTAATATACTATTCTGTCTGGCAGTTTTTTTTAATTAACAAACAGTACAACAGTTTAGTTTTATGCTATTATATCTGACAGTTTCGTTTAATTACAAATCAGTCCAGCAGTTTAATAACTTATATTATTCTGTCTGGATTTTATTTAATTGCATTTACATTCTGCAAGTGTCGGAATATTGTAATAGAGTCACATTCCGTTTAATAGAAATAAAATTATTTATTTATTTTTAATCCATACACTTTTAATTATTGATTTTACGTCAAGAACCAACAGATTGATGGTGACCACGGGTGGCACTTGTCATTTTCATATTGTTGTGATGAAAACTTAGAATTAATTTACTCCAATATCTCATAAACTTTTTACATAAATAATAGACAAAAAGAAGATAAACCGCAAGTTCATCTCATCTATTTAGTACTCGGCACGACTAAACTTTGTCTTAGTTTTTGCATACGCTGCTTGCATATTATATGTAAAATTCATTACATTGATATGACCAAGATGCATGGTAAAAGAATTGCATGACTTTGTTTGTCCCAATTTTGAATAACTAAAAATAATTGATAGTCATATCAAAACCAAGCTAGAGACTTATAACACTTATGTGATTAATATCCATTTTTGATCGGTATATCGTTGTAAAGATTTTAGTGTTGAAAGTAATAGTTCTAGTAAGACCACTATTATAGTGCAACTTTAACACTATTTTGATGTAAATGAACAGTGTTACAATATATTTAATGTATATTCATCCACGCTAAACACTAGTTGTTCACATATAATATAACTAGTAAAAGTTATCCACGCGTTGCGTGTGAGACGCGTAATGACATAAATCTCGTAATATGTTTTATTTTTAACATAATATTCAGATTTGGTATCATTTATTTTAGTTATACAGGTTAAAACGAATTGTTAATTAATTTTGGCTACATAGGTAATTAGAAAAATATAGTAAGGATAATTTGTTAATTAATTATATTAGTTATATTGGTAATTATTAAAACATATAGTGAGGGTATTTTTAGAAAAATTGGGCAAAATTGAGCAGTCTCATTTATCTTGTTTTGACTTATTATAATAGAATGATATAATATAATATAATTAATTTCGTAACGTAATTTAATTTATCTACACTAAACACTATTTACGCATACTACAATATTTTGCAGCAAATATTATGTTTTAGAATAACAAAAAAAATAACTTAAAAAATGACTAATTTTATTTAATATTATTAAAAAGGAATTTTCAAAGTAAATTTTAGTAAATTATATTATGGTTAAAATGTTAATATTTTTAAAAAGTCTTTCGTATTAAAATAGAAAAATAATATTCCAAAGAATATATATAGTTTTTAGTGTGATATTTAGTATATATGGGTTGGAGATGAAATAGTGGATAAGTTGAACTATTTTAGTTTAAAAGTTGTATAATTTTAGTGTTATATGATTGGAGATGGGCTAACAAAGAAGATATTTAAGATGTTAATGAATTATAAGGGTAAAGGCAACTCCTTCAATATTAATGACCCTCACATATTTTTATTTTTATTTTTTGTATATTAAAATTGGAGGAAGGTTATCTATATATACAAGCCTTTTTAATGGATATCACAGTGACATTATAGAGTTCACCTAAAATAATGTTGTAGGTAAGATAAGTAATGGGCAAGTAAATATACTTGTCATTTGCCAACAAGGTCTCCCTTGACATCAGGTAAGACGCAATAGGCTACCTCGCATGCCTTGGTCATAGTACACGCGAAAGTCTTAACGGAAATTAGTAGGGAACAGTCAGTCTATATGACTGGTTCACTACCTGTTTGCATAAAAAAGTGTCAAATGCATAAAAAATTAAAATTTGATTAATATTTAAGTTTAGTATAGGCCCAACTAGGGTTTTATATTTTTATTTGGGTTTTTAGTGTGTTATACAATTTGTTTTTAATTTATCAAATTCTAATTTGTTGAAAATAGAAAAAATAAATCAGTTATTAAAAAAGACCATTTAACCATCCATTTTCTAATTAATGGTGGTTAAACTGACTGTTGGATAAACCGCCAAATAAACTGACTGTTTCAAGGAGGCAACGCCAATGTGTGGAAACAAACAATTCCTCATTTGGGCAACATGTTCCTAAAACGTGCCTTAGAATTGCTTTTCCATATGAACTTCCCAGTGTATCCCATGTATGCTTTATTATACTATATATAATTTGTTATTTAACAATTTTCTTTTGTAATACTTCTCATTTAATAAATGACATGTTCTTAATTCGTTGATTTTCTCATATAGGACATCCTATAATGTGATTCTTGAATGATATATATTAATTCGTCGACAAATGCGAAACATGTACCTAAACAACTATAATCGAATCATTTGAAATTACAACAATCATTTTGTCGAGGGTATTTTTGTAATCAACCACTTGTAGTCAACCCTAAATTTTAATCTTTTGTTGTTGCACTTAAAATATATCAGTTGAAACAGCGGCGATGCATATTTGAAGATAGTATATTTATGCACTAATATATATATCTACTCACCCTAATTTCTCTAATACAATCTATAAAGTCTCATTTTTTTCCTTTTCTCCACCTTAACATGAAAGCATTGCAAATGAAAAAAACGTCAAATTCAATAAGAATAAGAAGAGCTAGATTGCGCGAAGACGTGAAAGATGATGATGAGGAGGATGTGACGGATGTTACTAGAAGACAAGCTAACTACCATAAACGAATAAGCGGTTTACCAGACAAAATACAAGGTACGTTGTCTTTATCTCTAGTTTTATGAGAAAGTTATTATTTAATATATATTTTGGACTTAAACTATCAAAAATCCGAATTTGTGGTTTTTGTTTAAGATTTCGTACATATACATGTAGTATTAGTTAACATCAAAGCCAAAAACAAAGTGTAAAAAGAAGTAGCATCATTGAGTATTGTACCTAAATATAAAAAAGAACTTAACCATGAGATAAGTAAGTCAGAAATGTGTTAAATTATCATTTTTTTGAGATATATCTTAATTATTATTACTCGTTTAAGAGTAGGGAAATTGGTCAATATTATCGAATTCTTGGTATACTTGTGTTTTTGCAAAACATTTAATAGGAGGATTAGTAATTACGTATACAACTTGATAATTTACAATCATTCCAAAGAAAAAAATCCTATCTTGATGCCTCTCATCAAGAGATGCAATTTTATGGTTGAGTTGTTATACACAAGATGTTTACAACCTTAATATTGTTATTAAAAGATTGATATGGAAAATATCTTATAGAAAAATGATGCATGAGAATAAAATTTAAACATGTACTCGAGATTATCATTTCCTTAAACAACTTGTTTTACATTTGATCATAAGATAGCTGATAATTTGTCTTTGGAAATGATCAGTTAACTTTGACCCAACTTGTTTATATTTACCAACCTCTCAAATAACTAATTCAAGTACTACTATTTAAGTTTTCCATTATATAGAGTTTACATGGTTCCATGCAATGTTCAAAAGGTTGCAAAGTGGGTTCTAGACTAGATGGAATAGCTTGCCCCGGGTCTACTTCCGCTTAATCACCGCCTATAAGGCTATAACACTTTCTTATCAGTCCTCCAAATTGCACTTAATCCCGCTTAGTCATCTAGGCGTCTAGGCTCAGCCTACCACCTAACTTTCGTCTGGGCTCGCTTTTCAAAAAAAAATGGCTTGATGATCTTCCTGCGTGTTAGTTTAAAAAACCGTTCAAGGTTTATGGATAAGCTCCTCAAATGGTGGGGGATCAAGATATGAGTCCAGTCTCTGAAGAAATTTTATCAAACCTTTAATATAAAGAAATCTTAACATAAGCCATTAATATTAGTAGTTATTTGTTTTTTACTTCAGAAAAGGATCGGCGTAAACAAGCTGAAATTGGACAAAACTTGCAAACAACTTCTTAAATTATAAGAAGCAATGTTGTAACTGATGCCAATACAAGGATAGACTTACTGAGAAAGAGGCAAAACGATGCAATAAATACACAAAACGGCTTTGATACTAGTAACGGAGAACACGAGAGTAATAGTTCCCATGAAGATTCTCGCACCTCTTCAGCCATTTTGTTAGGATCTGATATAGCTGTCAAGAATGTTGTTCATCCTGATAAGCTCCAGCAAGTGAAAAGACTGCCACCTTATACTATAATCAAGGCACGCAATCGTCTCAATATGGTGATAGTACTCGTGAGGGTATGGAAGGAACCCAAGGAATATGAAAGAATATACATCCAGAGCGGGTTTTGTGACGATGTTTAGAAGTTTTTTTTATAATATATTTCTCTGAACAATTACATTTGTGACAAGTGATTCGATATTTTTCAAATTAATGTTTGTATTTGTCTTTTAATTAAATTCTTTTGAGATTTAATTAATATTATTTTAGATTGTATTGTTTAGAATTTTTTTTTTTATTTTGATGGAAATCTGTTGCAAACTCTTTACTACAGTTTTCCAAATGGGGGATAAGGTCCTCAAATGGTGATTTTTTATTCCTAAACATTACTACCTCAAATCTTTTGTTTACTTTCTATTTTTTATATAATTCGATTTTTTATTTTCTCTGTCCTCATCTAAAAATCACCACAATTTACTCCAACTTTATTTTCTCAATTAGAGTTTGGACCTATACTACAACTCACCACTTGTCCATAGGTTGGCGGTGACGGTCGTGGTCCGTCGGAGCTTTTAATTATTTTAGCCAAAAATGTTGCAACATCTTATTATTTCTCCCAATTTTTGTCACGGTACCCTACTTTGACCTGATTACGTAGGCTTTTAAAAATTAACAAAAGTATTGTGAATTAATTATAGGAATTTCCTTCACAACACTAAACTTATAGAAAGGAAAAGAGACATAATAAGACACACATCAAACAGAAATAAAGTTATCCAACACAACATAGTCTAGGCATTAAAAAAAAAATGGGGAGAAAAGAAGTCGGCTCTAATATTGAACTCTTTTCCATTTGCATTTTGTTGTAAAACTTGAGATCCACAACTGCTGACATGAGAAGCTCGTCTAACCTTTTCAGGATGACGATTGGTTCTAGAAGTCGTAAACCATCTAACTCAACTGATGTTGGTTTTTCCATTCTCCCCGACCGTCCTTTCCGAATGGTCCATACACTCATGCACCTTCAAGTGAATGTGACCTAGGTATCTCAATCTAATGTAGAATAATTAACATATAAGTCTTTGGGTTTGATGTTCCATTTTTCATACCGTCCTTTATAACCTTTGATGAAGTGAGACAAAGGATGAGTTGAGGAAATGCTCTCGTAATAGATCAGTGTTTTAAAAGGCGGTACGTCTAGGAGGTCGTCTATGCGGTACGTCTAGGAAGCCGTCTATGCGGTGATTAGATAAAAGATATATAATATTTAATATAAATGAATTCATTTTTATAGTATTAGTCAAGTGGATAAATCTTGGTTTTAAATGGTAGAGGTATTGAGTTCAAATCTTTTTATAGTCCCATGAGTTTCTCATTTTCATAAAAATGACTATTATCCATTAAGCCAATGACTGAAGCCTTAGTTAGCCCCAAAGTATTGATAATAGAATCCGTAACGACCTTCATAATGTGAGTATTAATTCATATGAAGGCCGGAGCTATTAGGTATCTTTTGAGAGGCGACTTCATCCATGGCGGGTTTTTATCCCTATTTGCGTGATTACGCCCACCCATAACTATATTGGATCCCTTCGTCACAGTATTTACATGATTCATTGCATGTCTGAACCCCTGTATCAATACTCTAGGAGTATCAAAACTTAAAAAGAAGGTCTAAAGAAAAGCAAAAAGTGTATGTTTATAGATTGATAAAGAGAAAGGGGAGGGAATTTTCTCAAAAAACAATTTTTTACAATGTAAAAAAATAAATAACGAAAAATAGTTATTTAGCCCTCCATAATAAAATTTTAAAATTCAGCCTTCCATATACTGATACTGGTTCCGTCACTGTCTTAGATTATCATAATGAACCTTATGTTATCGTCATGGGTCACCTTCTCTCTATACTTTAGTCTTTTTAATCAAAAGAAAATATTAATCATGATTTATTCTGCTAAATATCATGATTGATCTCTCTATTATAATCCAAAAAGATTATTTCGTTCAAATGTCAAACATATTAATCATCTCTCGACCTAAAAATTAACAAATACTCGTTTGTTAAATTAAATAATTAAATTACTGACTGTTTATGTTTAACAAACATATTATCCCCAAACCGCTTAACTTATTTGTCCTTTCTGCAGATTCTAAATTTAGAGGTTGAAAACAAAAAACCAAACCAATTATAAAATACATGTAGAAGATTAGCGGTGCATTTATTTTCCACTTATCTCAAATTTATACTCTCTCTGTTATAAAATAAGTGTCCGTTTTCCTTTTTTTAGTAAATTTTCACTTTTTAATTTTTTAAAATATATTTTTTTGTTAGTTTAAAAATAACAAAATTATACTCTAAATCTCACATTTTAATTAAAAACTAGTTTTTGTTTAAATTTGTTTATTTTATTTTTAAGTTTTTACCAAAATTATTTTAAATTATTAAATAATATGGTTTTCGAATCAGGACACTTCTTTTGGTACCGAGAAAGTGTATAATAATTTTACCCATTATGCATTATAAACAAAATAAAAATAGGTGTGCATGTGAGTCATTGAAGGAAAAGTTTGGTCATATTAAACTCCAATGCTAAGTAATGAATCACACGGTCAAACCCACACACGTCAATAAACCACACCTCACAACCCAAGCAAAGAATAAACAAAATACTTTTTATTTATTTCTTGGCTAAAATACAATTAATCCCCTTAAACTATGAGTTATTTTCATATACCTGCAAACTATCAATTTTTTTATAATTAACCCTCAGAGTTATCTTTAAAATGACATAACTTTTATCCATTTGTTCATTTTACAAAATCATTTGCTTGTTATTGTTTCCCACAAATTTTTCTATCTTTTATACCAAGACAGAAGATAAATGGAGAAAGCAAAATAATTTATTTAATATTTAGCGGGTACAATCTCTGAATATTTTCTAAAATAAAGAAAATAGAAGTCCTTTGATTAATCTCTTCACAAATGAGTTCTTATTGGCTACAATAGTTTGGTGATGATTGACTTGTTGATTTGCTTGACCTTTGAGGTTGATCTTGACTTGTATTTCTTTGTCAGTTTGATCTTGGAAAACGCTTGATTTGTGGTTTTGAAATGTTTCCGAGGATCGAATGAGGATCTTGCTTGAATTTGTTGACAAGCTTGATTGGAGGTCTTCGGGCTTGATGAAGATCTTCGAATGCTTTGTCTTGAAAAACACTTAATTCGCGGCCTTTGGAGCTTGCTTGCGGATCGAATGGTGGATTTGTCTTGGATTTTGTTGATGAGCTTGCTTGAAGTTCTTCGTGTTTGATGAAGATCTTCGAATGCTTGGTCTTGAAAAACACTTAATTCGCGGCCTTTGGAGCTTCTTGCGGATCGAATGGTGGATTTGTCTTGGATTTGTTGATGAGCTTGCTTGAAGTTCTTCGGGTTTGATGAAGATCTTCGAATGCTTGGTCTTGAAAAACACTTAATTCGCGGCCTTTGGAGCTTCTTGCGGATCAAATGGTGGATTTGTCTCGGATTTATTGATGAGCTTGCTTGAAGTTCTTCGGGTTTGATGAAGATCTTCGAATGCTTGGTCTTGAAAAACACTTAATTCGCGGCCTTTGGAGCTTCTTGCGGATCAAATGGTGGATTTGTCTTGGATTTTGTTGATGAGCTTGCTTGAAGTTCTTCGGGTTTGATGAAGATCTTCGAATGCTTGGTGGTTGATGGCTTGACTTCGGTAGAGCTTCTCTCTCTCTTGGATTTGGCTTTACCTTTGTCTTTCAACTTGTGTTTTTCAAGTGAGGGTAGCACCCTATTTATAGGCTCAAGGAGTACTTATTCGCAAGGATGCCTCCTATATTTTTGAGTTCTTCTCCAATTTCACAATGATCAATCAGTTTACTAATAAATTGCCCAATAGTTTGTACAAATTATAAATTAGTAGAAAAACTATAAAACTTACCCACTTCAAATAGGAATTAATCATTTGGAACCAAAAATCAACTTATTTATTTTCCACAAAAATAAAAGAAAACAAAAGGCTTGTTTTTCTATCATTTCTTTTAAGATACTATTTTTATTTAATAAAGGAATTAAAACTCATTTTTTTAAAAACACGTGGCATATTTTTATTAGTTGAAAATTTCGCATGTCTACAAATGCCCCCTTCGAGACTTGTTCAGAAATTTATGTGAATGAACACGTCTCGAATTTGTACGTATCAAAAAAACTTGGGAAGAACTAGGCGAGTCTTTGAAAAAAATAAAATTAAGGAGCTTATATTTTCCCCGATGAACCTAGTCCGCCTTGACTTTACTTAATTAATAAATTAAACTGGCCTTCACGCCCATTTTTGTTTGTGTTATGTAAAAGCACATTTTTTTTTTTTACTTTCCTTTGGTTGGCTTGTAGTATCTATTAAATTTTGGTAAAATCATTGAAATCTAATCTCCACAAATCTTGGAATAGTATATATTTGCTTCATCTTTTTCCCGTGTGATAACCCCTGCATTTATGGGTCTTGCCAAGTTACAAAACAATTAATCCTAACGACGAGAAATTATGGAAACCGAATATATATACATATAATAACAAGATATCACCTTTTATTTCCATAACAACCTCAAACGTTTCTATGTGGTTTATATGGAGATCAATTGTAGGCTTAAATCTCTCCCCTGATTGGAATTTCCATAATCTAGACATATTGACTATAAATAGGATCATTCTTCTTGTTTTTCTTTCAATACTAAAAACTTCCAACCCTAAGGTCGTAACAGCATCTCCAGTGTTCAGCCGCTTAATAGTTGAACCTAACACTCTCCATACCATTGTAAGTTTCTCATCTTTTTTTGTTCCTTTGTTTATTATTCAAAATAGACAGAATATGTAGTATGTTTCCACCTTCAATGCTTTTAGGACAGAAAAGACCAACAACCAAAGAACATGTGATCTCCTGACATGCTTGTGTCCATATATATATATATATATATATTTTTGTTTCTGATCTCCAGATTGTAGCAAGTACTCTAGGTACCATGACTTAAAGACAATTTGAATGATGACGAAAAGATAATGATGTTTTACTTTGAAGATTTTGTACTACTTAAAAAGTGAACATATTGCCTTCAGACACTTTGAGAATACAAAGTTTTTTTTTTTTTTTTTTTTTTTTTTTTTTTTTTTTTTTTTTTTTTTTACTCTTTTTAAAAATCATGTGGTTATCAAAACCTGTGTAGTGTCCCTCTGTTTTTTTTTTCGAAAAAGAAACGTGAAAGACAGTAAGAAGATAACAAGATGAATATTTTACTTTCCTTTTTTTTTTTATTCCAAGAAAAAAAAAGTTTCTTGGCCATGTCAACAAAATATATCTTAGTCTTCAATTTTGATTTAGACATTTTATGTAAGACTACAATGTATGATGCCCCCTTTTTTCTAGGAAAAATAAAAATAAAAAAAATGAGCTAGGTTTTTTTTTTTTTTTTTTTTTTTTGTTTTTGTTTTTGTTTTAACACGTAGCTAGAATTTCCTTACATTACTTGGAAGAAATTTACCAAATGATAACTTGATGTTGAATTCTTTTAGACTGTTGCCAGTGTTGACAAAGCCTGCAATCTGTCAAGAGACCTGACAATTGGCTCGATCTTTTAGATTGTTGCTAGCGTCGACAAAGCCTACGATCTGCCAAAATACTTGGTGTTTGGCTCGTCTCTTTTAGAGTCGTTGCCAGCATTGTAAGACAAAACTCGATTCTACATGATAGTTGCTTGTGCTTGCTCGTCTCTTTTTTTGAGTTGTTGCTTGCGTTGTAACTTGAGCTTTATGGAATTGTTGTTGATGTCGACAAAGCCTACGATCTGCCAAAATACCTAGTGTTTGGCTCGTCTCTTTTAGAGTCGTTGCCGGCATTGTAAGACAAAACTCGATTCTACATGATAGTTGCTTGTGCTCGCTCGTCTCTTTTTTGAGTTGTTGCTTGCGTTGTAACTTGAGCTTTATAGAATTGTTGTTGATGTCGGCGGAACTCAAGTGGTCACAACCCTGACATTATTGACTCGACCTTTTTCAGAGTTGTTGTCTCTATTTTTGCATGGCCCTTCTTAATTTCCACAACTAAACCATTTTTATTGCAGCATTTAAATCTTCATGGCAAGCTTCGAGCTAGCGGAAAACGGCAATGAAAAGAAATTAATCATCAAGACGGTTGGGAAGACGACATCGCTGAGCATCCATCAACCGTTGACCGGTCGTCATGCCCCTGCCTGGCCGGCGCTAGAAAGTATTCCTAGAGTTAAAGCATGGACTCGCGAAGATAAACACGGAGAGATATACCTCGAGTCACCATTCGACAAAAAGGATCCTAAAAATCAACCGTACAACACTCTTGGCCGACGTATCATTAATGGAGAGGCAAGGTGGGGCCCAAATCTAAACATACTCGGCAAATTTTCTTATATACCGAAGTATTGGGAGTGGCTGGAAGACGTTCTGGGTCGTGAGTGTTCTATGTTGAGAAACGCTGATTTGTATGATGCCATCTATGCGTCCCTTTTTACATATGAGAAGGAAATCGACGTTCTCCGTGCCTTTTGCGAGTCGTGGTGTTCCCAGACCAACTCTCTTCATACTTCGGCGGGGGAGGCATCCATTTCACTTTGGGATCTATATGCCATCGGTGGTCTTCCTGTATTTGGTTCAATTTTTGATGAGGTCATCCCCTACCCCGATGAATTACGATCCAATGATAATAATCCGAAAACGTTCCGTGCTTGCCGATTTTTGCTTTCGGCTTTTCACCTTCTGACCAAAAAAGATAAGGTATCTATGGTCGATTGGGTGGATTTTTGGTTCAAGGGTGATCTATGGCACGTCAAACCCACCGTGCAATCATTATCAAAGGAAAAGCGTCCCAAATATCATGGAAATCCAAGTGGTGTCATAAAAAATGTCAAGGGTTGGTCGTCGTGTGCTAAAGAGACTTTTGCATTGCTGAGTGTCCCAGATCATCTTTTTATGGAGGTATATCTTGCAGCGTTCTTGTCTTGTTGGCTATGCGCATTTGTTCTACCCGAGGGAAACAATCTTCATATTCGTCCTACCATATTTAAACCCGCTGCCTCAATGGCCACTGGCACAAAAATTAGTCTCGCCTACCCAGTGTTGGCCTGCATATATAGAGGAATGAATACTATTTCGAACTCACCAACACCAGGCGTGTCAAGAGCTAGCCTTCCTATTCATTATGTTCTTGCGTGGATGGCCTATTACTTCGATACCCACTACATGATACCGCAGCCTCCAGTTAACCCGATGATGGCTAAGTATTCTGGTCAAGGAGGTGCTAAATCCTTAGGTGACAAGCGTGCTCGTGAGTTAATTTATTCCGGTGATACTATTCGTTGGAACGCAACTTCGTTTGTTAAGTGTAGACGACAACCTCTTGCACCTTTTCTTAAAGCAAAACCATTAAGTGTTGACCAGTGGGCGAGATTTGCCGCTATTCGGCCGTGTTTATTAACTCTGCGACGTGGGGATGGTTTTGTATTGGAGCCCTACAATGCTCATCGATTCAGCCGACAATTCGGGTTTAGGCAACTGGTGCCGTTCGAATCGGGGGAAAAATCTATTCGAGACTCATCACTTGAAGAGGGCTTTAAACATTGGTGCTCAAGTATGAACGATTACAGTGATTCTAAGGCAGTTATTCCACCTCTTGTGTCAGATCTGAGGACGTATAAAAGTGGTGCTTTTGTTGATTGGTGGAAGAAAGTGCATGGGAACTACCTTTTTTCGGGACGTCATATTATAATATCTTCTGTAAAGAAAGTAATTTCTGACCTGCCTGTGCCTAAGGAAGTCGAAGTTCCTGAAAGCAAAAAGTCAAAGCCTCCAGTCCCTGTCACAAATTTTCGTCCGGAAAAACGTTCTACCCCTCAAGCCGAACCAGAAGATAACTTGAGCGGGAGTGAACTGCATCATCGGAGCAAGAAGATGAAAGCAATCGTTCCTCAGAAAGAAGTTGTTGATCTTGCAGCAGACGGTGCGCCAAAGGGCACACTCTTGAATGGGGTACGTTTGAGAACTTTACTTACGCAAAGTTTTTTTTTTTTTTTTTTTTTACCTAAGTGTAACCTTATCATTGTTTTATTTTTGACTATTGCCTTTGCGTCTCATTTTAAGGTGGAGTTTTGTCTCGAGGATGATAATTTCGAGCTTGCTAAGAATTTTATGCGGGACTTGCCTATTGCAGCAAATATGTCGGACTTACTCGGCAATGAAGAAGACAAGGCTCCAAATGCTAGTGAGGGATCTGTCGAAGGTCCAACTTCTCTCGATCTTTTCAACAAGATTAAAAAAAATGACTTATTGGTTGGAGAAGGTAATTCAAATCAACCCCAGACTTTGACAAAGGCCTTAACAGCGAAACCCTTGCATCCACGAGCTTCCCCTGCTGCTTCTATATTTGTCGGTGCTGAAGATATTGTGTCGGAACATGCGAGGAAGTATCTCATCTCTTTGTGGACGGAATTTACCCAAAAACTCTCTAGGTGTTCGGTTGAAGACTTGAGTTTCCTAGACGATGTTGCTACAACAATACTCGATGCGATGGAGCATACAAAGGTCATGGATTTATCGTTACTGAGGAGGAAGGTGTTTGATTTGCTTGCAAGGGCTTGTGAATTTAGTGTGCAGCTATCATCTTTAGAGGCAGACTCCAGAGATATCCATAAAATGGCCATCGAAGAGAAAACTAGGCTGACCACAGCTATGGTTGGTGAGCAAGGTAAACACAAGGCCAATGTCGCTGATCAAGAAGAACTACTCGCAAATATAACTACACAAATCGAGAAGTTAGAAGCTGAAAAAAAACCATAGTGGAATCGTCGTTGGCGAAGGAGAGGGCTATGGTATCTCAAATACAACGTGACATTGATGTTGTGACCGAGGAAGTTTCGACACTTGAAGCTAAGTGCGCCCAGAGTGAAGATGCTGAGAATGATTTGGGATTTTTATCAAGTTTTCTAGAGAGTTACCGCGACGAACTTGTAGACTTTAAGTTGTTTTCTTAGCTTACACTTTCTTTTTGTTTCTTTAGATTTGAGATTTGCTTCTTTGTTCGTTTGCACCCCCTTTTTGCGACATTTGATGTAACCAGCACAATCTCTATTCTGAATAAATTCGGCTATTTTTGCCTTTTCAATATTTGTCTTGCTTTCGTTTCTTACTTTCTTAATTGATTTTATCCTGTGAGATATAATGGATGTGATTTTTTTTGTTATGTTATGACTGAACTTGAGACAAGTCTCAAATTGCCTACGTACCCGTGAAGGATCAAGCCAAACGTAGTTCATTTTGTTGCCACACAATTTATACTCATGTGGGCAACGAGTAACATGCACTTTATACTCTTGCGTCAAGGAGTGTCTTCGATTTCTTCAAGAGTAATAGCGCTTTAGGAACTTTCCGTTGATAGGCCCAATTTCTAATCCATCTTGAGAGCGTAACTTGTATGCACCATTTGAATAAACTTCGATTACCGTGTGCGGACCATCCCATTTGGAGACGAATTTATTTCCCATTCGGCGTGTCATGATGATGGGTCTTCTTACTGCGAGCACCAAGTCTTCTTTTTGGAAGGACCTTTGCTTGACCCTTTTGTTGAATGATTTTGACATACGAGCTTGATAACATTCCAACCTTTGTTGCGCTTCAAGCCTTTTTTCATCCAGTGATTCAAGTTCTTCGAGACGAAGGCGGGCATTATCTTCTAGCGTTAATCCTTCTTGGAGGGCAATCCTTAGTGATGGAATTTGTATTTCTAGGGGCAAAACAGCTTCCACGCCGTACACCAAAGAATATGGGGTGGCTTGAGTTGATGTTCGATACGTCGTCCGATATGCCCATAGAGCTTCCTTGATTCTCTCGTGCCAATCTCGCTTGGACTTAGCCACGACCTTCTTCAACAGATTCCCAAGTGTCTTATTAAAAGCTTCGGCAAGCCCATTAGCTGGTGCGTTATACATGGAAGAGTTATGTTGCTTGAAGCCGAATTTCTCGCATAGACTTGTTACCAATTTGTTGTAAAAGGGAGTTCCGTTATCGTTAATGATGTAGCGTGGCACTCCATACCTAAAAATGATATTTGATTTGATGAAATCCACCACCGTATCTTTCTTCACAGCTTTCAAAGGCACAGCTTCAGCCCATTTGGAGAAATAATCTGTAGCTGCTAAAATGTAAAGATGACCTCCAGATGACTTTGGCAGAGGCCCTATCGCATCTAATCCCCAAGCTTCAAAAGGCCAAGACGCGACCGTAGGGTGTAAAGGTTCATGTGGTTGGTGGATAAAATTAGCATGAAATTGGCAAGGTTGACACCTCTTGGCAAAATTGATACAATCTTTAACCATGCTGGGCCAGTAGTACCCCATTCTTTTAATTCGAAAATGAAGTTTTGGACCAGTTTGGTGAGCGCCACATACTCCGGAATGTGCTTCTTCCATCGCTTGCTTTGCCTCTTCTCCACTAAGACAGCGTAAGAACACCCCTTCAAAAGATCGTCGATAGAGCGTATTTTTATAATAGACGAACCTTGCAGCGCGTCGTCTCACATCTATCTTCCTGTGTCGATCGTCGGGTAACTTTCCATGTTGTAAGTAATCGATAAGTGACTGCCTCCAGTCTTCCTCTTCAATCTCAAGGACCGAAACAGCTGTAACTTCCTCTACGGTCTCATCATTATTTTCTGGAATTATTTCTTCATCTTCTAATTGTGGAGGGATTACCCATCTTTTACATATTGGAACGCTCATGTGTTTGTCCGGCAGGGCAATGTTGGACGCCAATTTTGCCAATGCATCAGCTTGTTTGTTCTCTTTTCTTGGAACATGGTCTAATGTAACATCTCCAAGCCACGAAATGAGATTCGCGGCATAGCCTTGATATGGTATCAATTCTATCTTCTTGACCTCATATTCATTTAGAACTTGATTTATGATCAACTTGGAATCTCCATACACCCTAATATGCTGGTGTTTTGCATTTAGCGCCATCTCCAATCCTAATATGAGAGCTTGATACTCTGCCATATTGTTTGAGCATTTCTGTGTGAGAGTGAAAGCATAGGGAAAAACATCTCCCTCCGGACTTAGGAACACGACCCCTGCACCGGCGCCTTCGCTGTTTGCGGCCCCATCAAAATACATTGACCAGGGCGGCTGAACCTCTATACACATTACATCTTCATCGGGTAGGTCTTCAGATAGCTCCCATTCAGCGGGCATTGGGTGGTCAGCAAGGAAATCTGCAAGAACTTGACCCTTGACGGCCTTTTGAGGAACATAGATTATTTCAAATTCTTGAAAGAGAAGTGCCCACCTGGCTAGGCGGTCTGACCACACTGGTTTAGACATAACGTACTTGACCGGATTTGCTTTAGATATAAGTCGAATTGTATGGGCCTGAAAATAATGCCTTAACTTCTTTATCGCAAAAACCAAGGCCAAACACATTTTCTCGATTGGCGTGTAATTCAATTCGCACGAAGTCATTGTTCTACTAAGATAATACAAAGCATTCTCTTTTCCGACGTCATTTTCTTGGGCTAATAGACCTCCAATGGACCGCTCTTGTGCCGCAAGGTATAGAAGTAAAGGCTTTCCAAGAATTGGAGCTCCTAATACAGGGGGATTTAATAGGTAAGACTTGATTGCGTCAAGAGCATTATCACATGATTCATCCCATTCGAATGGGGTCCCCTTTTTCATGAGTCGACTGAAAGGTTGGCAACGACCTGCCAGGTTTGAGATGAATCGTCGAATATACGCGAGTTTTCCTTGTAGGCTTCTTAGCTCGTGAATATTTCTTGGGGCTTGTACCTTCATGATGGCCTCGATTTTGGATTCGTCGATTTCGATTCCTCGATGGCGAACGATAAATCCAAGGAATTTTCCCGATGTGACCCCGAAGGCACATTTAAGCGGATTCATCTTGAGCTGAAAGCGTCGTAATCGTTTGAAAACCGCCTCTAGGTCTTCGAGGTGTTTATGGTGGTTTTTGGTCTTTACAACAATGTCGTCTACATAGCACTCAATGTTCTTGTGGAGCATGTCATCGAAGATCCTTTGCATTGCTCTTTGGTAAGTCGCGCCAGCATTCTTTAATCCAAATGGCATCACCTTGTAACAGTAGATACCTTTAGGCGTGCGAAAGGCGGTCATCTCTTCATCTCGTGGGTCCATGCGGATTTGATTATACCCAGACGATCCATCCATGAACGACAAAGTTTCATGCCCAGTTGTAGCATCAACCATGAGTTCGGTTATGGGTAGCGGAAACTCATCTTTAGGACATGCATTGTTGAGATCTCGAAAGTCAACGCATACTCGAATCTGGCCATTCTTTTTCTTCACAGGAACTATGCTTGAGATCCATGTCGGATATTTGACTTCTCTTATGAACCCTGCCTCAATGAGCTTGTTAACTTCCAACTCAATTTGCTGAACCAATTCTGCTCGAAATCTCCGTTGAGCTTGCTTAACTGGCCGTGCTCCATGTTTTACCGCTAGGTGGTGGACTGCTATTTTTGGGTCCAGCCCTGGCATTTCTTCATAACTCCAAGCGAAGACATCCTTGAATTCCTTAAGCAACTTGATGTAGCCTTCTTTATCTTTATCGGTTAAAAGCGCACTTAAGTATGTTGGTCGCGGATCATCCACTGTGCCAAGATTTACTTCTTCTAACTCATCCACAGTGGATTGGACGCCCTCTCCAAGTTCTTCTGGTGCCTCTGCTATATCTCTTTCAACTTGTTCCTCGTCATCCATAAGAGTGATGTGGTAGGATTCCGCAATTTCCAATTTCTCTAGTTGCAGGATGTTATTATCCTCTACAGATTTCATTGTTCTTTTACGGCGCATTTGAGCGAACCATGTTTTCCTTTCAGATGCCCCCAGGCGCTTAAAAGCTGATTTTCTCTTTGTTAACCTTTGAAATACTGAAGCTCTTTTGGTCGCGCCTAAACGTTCGAATACCGACCTTCTTCTCAGCAATATTTCGAGTGAAGGTTCTCTTTTGCTTGTCGACTCTATGAGCATTGGGCCTCCCCTTATGGTTAACCTTTCAAAACTTTGGGGTATAGTTCGAGATGAGTGAGGCCGTTGGACAATGGGCTCTCCCACCCATAATTGCCGACGAGGTTCTAAATCATTTGAGCCACAAGATTCACACTTTGGTGTTGAGTCTTCTTCTTCGAACGTGATATAACAGTTGCTTGATTTTCTTATGATTATTTTTGCTGGTTGAGGCGGCTTGTACCCAATCCCTGCACGTAATCCTTTTACTATGTAGCCTTTTTGTTTCAACATGCACTGAGTTTGGTTAAGGCCGTAACATTCTTTCCCCATTACTGTCGGAGTAAGTTTTCCAAGGGGGCTTGATTCCTTAGATGTATAGCCTGCATTTGCGAGCATTTTGTATGCTTTTGGGCTGAAAACTTCTTTTGATGAATCTCCATGCTCAGTTAATGGGCCATGTGTTGGTCTAACAAATCCTTTAAGTACCCCAACTTGCTTGATTGATGTTATAGGAAAAGTTAAGTCGCCACCCTTGTGACTATCAACACTTAACGACTTAATAGTTTGAGACGAGAGCTTAGTCCCTGTTTTGCCTTTTGTAACATCTACTCCAGTCTTCTTTCTTTTGTCGATCTTTTCATTTTCTTTTATAGGACCTAGAGAGGGAGCAGATACAAATGGTTCTACTTCTTTCCCTTTATCCATGTAGAACTTAGCGTCTGCGAAATATGATTCCACTCCGTTGAATGGATTATTATCAGCTATGACCCTCTTCACCACATTGTCCTTACAATATTTGAAACATTGGTGAAGTGTAGACGGGACAACTCCATTTTCGTGAATCCATGGTCGTCCTAAAAGCATATTATAAGAAGTTTTCGCATTAAGGACGTGAAACAACGCACTCGACACCATTTCATCTATCACAAGCTTTAAGTGGATTTTTCCAACGGCCCTTTGTCCTTCTTGATTAAAGCCCTGGATCATGAGACGACTTTGTGATAATTCGTTGGTTGGAATTCCAAGATCGTTTAACGTACGCAGTGGTAGAATATTGACAGCGGACCCCCCATCTAGTAAAATCCTATTTATCTTTTTGTCTTGCATGTATCCGGAAACAAAGAGTGGGCGATTATGAGGTTTTGTGTCAAGCACCAAATCGTCATCAGAGAAGTTAATAGTTGTCACGTCTGCCACTTGATTCACCTCTTCTTTTTGAAATGATGTTCCCGAAATTTCATCCGAACCACATTCGCTTTCTTCCGTGTACTCCTCTATACTTGCGACATTGCATGAATTAGAAAAATAGTAGTCTTCGTCCCCTTCATCTTCGAGGTAACCATCCTCCATGCAACCTTCACACTCGCAAACATCCCAGAAGCAATGACCGTTGTCTTCTTTAAACTTGTAGATCGGCTTGCCTCGATAGTAGTATGCA
Organism: Primula veris; assembly: GCA_963682055.1. Lineage (NCBI taxonomy): Eukaryota > Viridiplantae > Streptophyta > Magnoliopsida > Ericales > Primulaceae > Primula > Primula veris. Next base: position 33,266,471 of record OY821747.1, read on the forward strand.
ATAGGCACTCCCGTACTAATATCCGGATTTGATGTTTCTTCAACTACTCTCCCTTGGAGTCGCTGCACATAGTAATCCCCCTCGGATTCTTTTAGCACCCCAACTTGCTTATCGTCGGCCTCATACATTTTCTTTAGAAATTGTTGACACTCCAGGCAAAAGTCTTTACACAACCCTAGCGCATGCGAAGGTTGGCCATTGCTTTCGAATTTGAGTGTTTCTAAGGAATCTTCAAGTAGATTGGTAGAGTTGAGAGATTGATCGACTTCTTTTGTCTCGTCCTCTCTATGAACATCTTCCCATGTGGGTGGCGTTGATCCTCCCTCTTCTTTCTTTTTGGTATATTGGACAACATAGTCGAACTTTCCTGATGGCTCACCCAACAGGCCAACACTTGGGTCTCTAGCTTCGTATCTTTCCCGTAGTGATTGTTGGGTTGATTTCCTCTTATTTTTATTTTTCTTACTCTTTCCCTTAGCTTCTGCATCGTCTTCAAAGAAGTCATCCCATTGGTCATCCAAGCAATCTTTGCATTCACAGACATCAAAGAAGCAATGGCCGTCTTTCTTGAATTCATAAATAGGTTGTCCTTCATAAATGGAGTGAACTGGTACGTTTTGTAATGGTTGTGGGTTATTCGATCTCTCGTCTTCTCTATGAAAATCTTCCCATGTGGGTGGTGTTGATCCTCCCACTTCTTTCTTTTTGGTATATTGGACAAAATAGTCGAACTTTCCTGATGGCTCACCCAACAGGCCAACACTTGGGTCTCTAGCTTCGTATCTTTCCCGTAGTGATTGTTGGGTTGATTTCCTCTTATTTTTCTTTTTCTTACTCTTTCTCTTAGCTTCTTCATCGTCTTCAAAGAAGTCATCCCATTGGTCATCCAAGCAATCTTCGCATTCACAGACATCAAAGAAGCAATGGCCGTCTTTCTTGAATTCATAAATAGGTTGTCCTTCATGAATGGAGTGAACTGGTACGTTTTGTAGTAGTTGTGGGTTATTCGAAGGGTAGTCTTCTCCCTCTTCAAACTCACTCAATTCTTCGCTGGTGGATAATCTTGAACCTCTCGTATGGCTAACATAAGTCCACGAGGTATTGCCTTCAGTGCTCGAGTTTTGCATGATGATTGCAATTGGCGGCAAAGATCCAAATTGAATCATGACTGTCCTTCTCTCGTCCATGCTTTCAAACTCTGGATTTGTAATGATACATGTGTAATTGGCAGTAGTTATCTCTTCATCCTCCAAAGAGATTTTTCCTTGAGCGGCCAATTGTACGATCTTCTCCTTCAAGACGAAGCACTTGTGGGTTGGGTGACTGACGAGACGGTGGAATTTGCAATAATTTGCATCATCAACTTTGTCGGCCTCTTCGGGACGTTTCATTTGTGGAAGATCGATTAGCTTAAGTACGAGGAGTTCCTCTAGCATGCGAGGAACTTCGTTATCAGGAAACGGGTATTCCTTCTCTTGCATCTCTCTTAGCGTGAGTCTTCTTTTTTCACTTCTTTGATTTACATTGGGTTTGTCATCTTCAACATTCTTCATGCTAGCTTTCACCTTGATGGGAGGAAGGCTTTGAGATGGAGTTGACACGACAAACGATTCTCTTTTATCAGTTATTGCACGAGATTTGATCCATTTCCTTCCATCTTGTTTATTTGGAGTCTTTTGGGTTCCTGGAAGTAGGAGAGCTTGGTCACTGCTAGTCGAGATACTAACTTCCATGTCATGAGCTCTACTTGCCAAATCCTCAAATGTTTTTGGTTTTATTCCTTGGAGAATGTAGGACAATCCCCAATGCATGCCTTGAACACACATCTCTATTGCTGATGTTTCAGACAGTCTATCTTTGCAATTCAAGCTCAATCCCCTCCATCGATGAATATAGTCCTCAACAGGCTCGTCTTTCCATTGGCGGGTATTTGTCAATTCCATCAAGCTCACAGTGCGCCTAGTGCTATAAAAACGATTAAGGAATCCTTGCTCCAATTGTTCCCAAGTGTCTATTGATCCCGGTTGCAAGTCGCAATACCATTCGAAGGCATTTCCTTTTAGTGTGCGGACAAATTGCTTCACCATGAGATCCCCATAAGTCCCTGCATTGTTGCAAGTCTCCATGAAATGTGCAATGTGTTGATTAGGATTTCCCTTGCCATCAAATTGTTGAAACTTGGGTGGCTGATATGCGTAAGGCATCCTCAACTGTTCGATTCTCCGTGTGTAAGGTTTGACATAGCCGAAGGAGGAATGTGCCACTTCTTCATATTTTCCTTTTACGGTACCCAGTATGAACTCTTTCAGCTGCTCTAGAGGGATTACGCCATTCGTTATTTCTAAGGGCCTTTCCTCATTTGAAGAACCTTCACCTCCTTCAGTTCTACGTCGATTCTCCCCTTGGCGTGGCTCTGCCAATTGTTGAACTCTGTCAGTCAATATCGCCATCTGAGCGTCTCGTTCATTAAGAGCCTTCATTAAAGTTTCTAGGGTCCCAGCGATTGCATTAACTTGTTCTTCCACCGTAGGAGCGTTTATCACCAGTACTTGCATATTTGTTGAGTTTGTTGAAGTAGCAACAACTGAACGGGGAGTATTTATGGAATCTGAGTTGTCCTCCAAGTGATGGTTTCCAATCAAGCCTTCTTCATCAGAAGAGTCACTTGCCCATGTACCATCTTTGAAATTTGCTTTCACTTCGGAGGTAGCCTCTACCTTTTTGCCCATGACAAGGAATGAGGGTGTTGATAGTTGGACAGCGGACTTGCTTCGGGTCATCATGATGTGACTGTTTTGCGTATTTTTATTTTGAGCCATGAATGGTTGATCGATTGACGAAGAGAAAAGATGAATGGCAGAAATAGTCCCACCGGGTGTGCCAAAATTTGTTTCACGCAAATTTTTCTATCTTTTATACCAAGACAGAAGATAAATGGAGAAAGCAAAATAATTTATTTAATATTTAGCGGGTACAATCTCTGAATATTTTCTAAAATAAAGAAAATAGAAGTCCTTTGATTAATCTCTTCACAAATGAGTTCTTATTGGCTACAATAGTTTGGTGATGATTGACTTGTTGATTTGCTTGACCTTTGAGGTTGATCTTGACTTGTATTTCTTTGTCAGTTTGATCTTGGAAAACGCTTGATTTGTGGTTTTGAAATGTTTCCGAGGATCGAATGAGGATCTTGCTTGAATTTGTTGACAAGCTTGATTGGAGGTCTTCGGGCTTGATGAAGATCTTCGAATGCTTTGTCTTGAAAAACACTTAATTCGCGGCCTTTGGAGCTTGCTTGCGGATCGAATGGTGGATTTGTCTTGGATTTTGTTGATGAGCTTGCTTGAAGTTCTTCGTGTTTGATGAAGATCTTCGAATGCTTGGTCTTGAAAAACACTTAATTCGCGGCCTTTGGAGCTTCTGGCGGATCGAATGGTGGATTTGTCTTGGATTTGTTGATGAGCTTGCTTGAAGTTCTTCGGGTTTGATGAAGATCTTCGAATGCTTGGTCTTGAAAAACACTTAATTCGCGGCCTTTGGAGCTTCTTGCGGATCAAATGGTGGATTTGTCTCGGATTTATTGATGAGCTTGCTTGAAGTTCTTCGGGTTTGATGAAGATCTTCGAATGCTTGGTCTTGAAAAACACTTAATTCGCGGCCTTTGGAGCTTCTTGCGGATCAAATGGTGGATTTGTCTTGGATTTTGTTGATGAGCTTGCTTGAAGTTCTTCGGGTTTGATGAAGATCTTCGAATGCTTGGTGGTTGATGGCTTGACTTCGGTAGAGCTTCTCTCTCTCTTGGATTTGGCTTTACCTTTGTCTTTCAACTTGTGTTTTTCAAGTGAGGGTAGCACCCTATTTATAGGCTCAAGGAGTACTTATTCGCAAGGATGCCTCCTATATTTTTGAGTTCTTCTCCAATTTCACAATGATCAATCAGTTTACTAATAAATTGCCCAATAGTTTGTACAAATTATAAATTAGTAGAAAAACTATAAAACTTACCCACTTCAAATAGGAATTAATCATTTGGAACCAAAAATCAACTTATTTATTTTCCACAAAAATAAAAGAAAACAAAAGGCTTGTTTTTCTATCATTTCTTTTAAGATACTATTTTTATTTAATAAAGGAATTAAAACTCATTTTTTTAAAAACACGTGGCATATTTTTATTAGTTGAAAATTTCGCATGTCTACAGTTATATCTAGTTTATCAATGAACTAATTATCGTAAAAAAATTCATCAAATATTCTTTATGTAAAAACATTACTATAGTAAGAAAATATATATTTTTGTATTGTTCCGTTAAAAAATTTACTTGACATACATACATAAATATAAAATAAATGATTATAATAATAATAAAAATAACAACAAAAACATATTATCGGACACAAAGTTATATTTCCCTCCGTCCCTAAATAATTGATCAATTTTCTATTTCAGTACATCCCTAAATAATTGATCATTTTTCTCAATTATAGTAGATAAATCTTTCTAAAATTATCATTCTACCCTTTAATTTTCAAACATAAAAAGTTTTTACGGGATATTTTTTTGTCTTTTTGTGGCCAATACTGTAACTTCATACAAGAATAATCTGTCTTTTAAGTTTCACTATCCCCTAATATTAATTGACCTCAATCCTAACTCAACCAGTAAAATAAATGACGGGACGGATTGATAAAATTTAAATATCAACCCAACCCAACTCAACCCGTTACAATTAAAATCACAACCCAACCTAAACCGCAAAATAAATTACCGGTTGGAGCGGATTGAGTTTAAATTGATTATTAAATTTTTATTTTGGTCCTTTATTTTTCATACTTTGCATAATCAACCTAAATTTTAAAATAAATCGAATATTTCAAAGAGAAATATAAATTAAAACCAATCAAAATACGTTTAGAACATTCGCGAACAAGTAATAAAACTAAAATATAACAAGAATAAAATGTTGATATCTTAAAATACACACAATGTTTATATAAGTATATATATATTGCGGGTTGAATTGGATTTGAGCGGATTAACCCGCGGTTTGTGAAACTCAACTCTAACCCAACCCGCAAAATATATAGCGGATTGGGGCGGGACGGATTGATTTTTTTTTTGACACTCAACCCACCCCAACCCGTCCCAATCCATGCGGGTTGGGTTATGGGGCGGATTTGCGGATTTTTTGCATACCCATAACTTAAAAGATGGCATCGGGGTCAATTGCAAAAAATTGATGGTTTGTAGGGGGGGTTAATTGCAGGAACTAATAGTTTTTAGGAAGTGATCTGAAAAATAACATAGTTCCAGGGGCTATTTGCATTTTACCCAAAAATAAACAAAACAAAATAAAACCCCTTTTTTATTTATATATTTATTTCTCCTTTTTTTTTTCTTCCTTTTTACAGATCTCTCTATCTCTCTAAATCTCTCTCCCAAAGAAAAACAAAAACAAAATAAAAATAAAAATAATAAAAATAAATAAATAAATAAAAATGGCACTAGAATGGGTGGTGTTAGGGTACGCGGCGGCAGCAGAGGCGGTGATGCTCCTCCTTCTAACCCTCCCGGGTCTCGATCCCCTCCGTAAAGGTAGCCATCGTGTTACCGCTTGTTTATTATCTTTCATTTAGGGTTTAGAACAATTCGGGATTTTAATTTCATCAAGTTAGCTGGGTTTTGGTCAGGTTATCGGTTTTTTCCTATCTATTCGTAATTATTTTTAATTATAAAGTGTTTCTTCAAAAAAAAAAAAACTGTAAATTTTGACTTTTTTTAATCCTCCGTAACGGTAGGGATTGTTAATTACCGCTTGTTTGTTTTATTTTACTAGAGTTTTTATTTATTTATTTATTATTATTATTACTCCTGTTGCGGATCGGTTTAATTTTGTACCCTCGCCGTGTACTGATCAACAAAAAGTGACGTGATGATGACGTCATCACACCCACGTCGGCGAGATTTTAACATTTTAGTACCCGATACAATGCATTTTTTTTTTTTCAATTCAGTACTTCAAATATGAAAACCACTCACTTTCTGTTAAGTATTTGACGGGAAGATACTAATTTCAGTGATTTTGGTTGTAGAAGGTATTAAATTAGATTTTTCATAGTTGAAGGTACGAAATTGGAAGGTGTGTTACATGTTTATTAGATCGGGGTTGTTTGATACTCCGGTTAACTGTTTTAATACCGTTTATTATACTTCAGTACCTTTAATTATGGTCAACTTTTCGTTTAGTACCGCAAACTATGATTTTTTTAGCACCCTGAACTTTGTTTTTTTTTTTTTTTAATTTAGTACAATTCGTTCAACTCTTAACTACTTTTTGGATGGAATCCGTTAAAATAAGGGGTATTTTGGTCATTTCATTACAACAATAGTTTTGACAAGTCTAACGTTTGTTAAAAAAACAATGGACGGAATAGTAAAAAAACTGACGTTTCAATAGTTTAGGGTACTAAATGTAAAAAGTGACCATAGTTTGTGGTTTCTAAACTATAATAAACCCGTGTTAATATGGGCGTGGACTTGTTGCAACCTTGTTTTAATTTCTAACATTTGGTTATGTTACACAGGCCTGCTGTCTGTAACTCGTAGCCTCCTCAAACCCTTCCTATCCATCGTCCCGTTCTCTTTATTCCTTTTAATGGACATTTACTGGAAGTATGAGACGCGTCCCAGTTGCCAAGATGCACACGCCTGTAGCCCCTCAGAGCATTTAAGGCACCAGAAGAGTATTATGAAGAGCCAGCGTAACGCCCTTTTGATCGCCTCTGCTATGGTGTTTTATTGGCTGTTGTATTCTGTTACCGGGCTTGTTGTGAAGGTGGAGCAGATGAAGACGAAGCTCGACAGGATCAAGAAGGAGTGATTGTGTAATCGATTGTTTGTATCGGTTTACTAGAGTTTTTTAATTACTCCTGTTGCGGATCAGTTTACAGACTTGGCCTATTTAACTCTTCCAATAAGTAATCGTGTTACCGGTTGTTTGTATCACTTTGTTTTACTAGGGTTTTTAATTATTACTCCGGTTGACTTGACGTATTGTTATAATTTTCGTGAATTTGGTTATTTTACATGTTTATTAGATGTGCGTTGTTTGATACTCCAGTTATCTGTTTTATGGTTGTGGCTTATTACTACCATGTTTTATTTTGTTACATGTTTGTCTCAACACACGGATCTGCTTTTATTATTTTTATTTTGTACTGTTTTCTAGCAATCCTAGCTAAATACATGATAATTTGAGAAAATGAGGGATCCGATAATAAGCGGTGTTTGTGTTTGTTTTTGGTTTTTAATTGATTAGATCTAAGTTATTTGGTACTTGGTTGCGGTTATGTGTTTTTTTTTCTTATTTTGTGTTTGGATGTGGTTGTGAACTTCTTGTTATGTTTTAATTTCTATGGATTTGGTTATGTTATTAAGACACAGTGATTTGCTTGTATTCCTGTTGATCGTCTCGTTCTCTCTGTTTCTTTTAATGGACATTTACTGATACTCTGTTACGGTTATCTGTTTTCTAAATTTGAAAAATAACGAGTGACTAAGCGGTATTTGTTTTCGGGTTTTTTTGATTGATTAGATCTGGGTTATTTGGAACTCGTTTGTTATGGTGTATTGCTTCTTTTTTTTAATGCTATTTTCTTGAGATCCTAGCTAAATACATATACTTAGAGAAAATGAGGGGTCTATTGTTAGCAGTGTTTGTTTTCGGGTTTTAATTAATTAGATCTGGGTTATTTGGTACTCTGTTTTGGTATGTGTTTTTTCTTCTCGTGTTTGGAATTGATATGGTTGTGAACCTGTTGCTATGTTTTAATTTCTAAGGCTTTCGTTATATTACGTGTTGGATTTTGTACTATTTTTCTTGTGATCCTGTTGAAATAAGTGATAATTAGACAAATAAGGCAGTTTTTATACATCGAAAAAATACGATGAGCCGAATACAGAATCCCGGTAGTTTGCTTGTTGGGGTGGTAGTTTTGGATCAGAATAAATTGCTATCAAATATTACCTGGAAAGGAGAATGTGGTTGTGAACTTATTAGGCAAGTTTTGACTGGTTTCATGTTTTAAGGATCTGGTCTATAATGCATAATGTGTGATCAAGTCTTGAAGTTAGCCCTAAAAATTAGACTTGATGTTTCCGTGAGTAATCTTATTTACCAGTAACGAGGTTTGTTTTATGCGGCCTTAATTAGGGGCGATGAAGGAACATTTCAATGAAGGCAAGCTGTTTGATTAAATGCTGAAGTATGTATTTGTTTCTGGGTTTTTGGATTGTTGTGTTTTTGGTGTTGCCTGCCTTGTGGTTAATTTCTATCAGAAATCGCTGATGTCCATGTTTTGATTTCCGAAAAAATTGCTTATGTTACATGTACGTTTTAACCTCTAGGCCTGTATTTACTTGACAAGATTGCAGTTTCGGATTATAAAAGATCGCAATGGAATTTTACATAGAATTTTGCACGAGTTACTTTTGTTATAAGAGTTAATCATGTTATGGCCTTTCTTCGATCTGGCGGCTTTCTTTCCTACTTCCTTGGGTTTCAATTGGATCGACATTGAAGATGTTTGGTTGCGAGTCAAGCGGTCTGATAGGGTCGGGTTACCCAGATTCATTTGTTATGTTGTACGTAAAAGATAAACTAATCATGTTTTCTTTTCCAAGGTTTTGATTGTTTGATGTTATGGTATAAGACTTGGGGCACTATATTACACTGCTATATAGATTACAGTAATATTATTACATAGATTGATATACACTGATTGGTTAAGTAAGTGGGGAAATATCATAATACAACCGAAAAAAAAAATGTTTAGTACACCAAACTATGTTTTTGTTAACGATTTGGATACCCACTTTTTATTTTTTTCAATTTGGATATCACATTATAAGAAACTGTTCAATTTAGATATCACTGTTTAAATTAATGACGAAATCATGTCACATGACTGCTTGATAAACTTGAATGTGAGAGGGTAATTTTATCATTCTATACCAAAATATATTATCCTAGAACAACGTTTTTTCAAATTTGGATTATGTGATAATTTTTATTATGTGTGAAATTGGGAGAAATGTTTTTACATGATTATATATTTTGATGCAAAATGACAAAGCTATACTCTCAAATTAACGCTTGTCAAATGTCACGTGACATGATTCCGTGATTAATTTAGACGGTGATATCTAAATTGGAAAATTAATATAGTGTGATATCCAAATTGAAAAAATTGAAAGTTGGATACTCAAATTATTAAAATCAGATAGTTTGGTGTATAAAACATGAAAAACCCTGAATGCAATGTTAACATAGTTTTAAAACCTGCTAACCAGCTTACACTTAAGCAATCTGTGTGTACATTTATATAAATGAAATTATCATTTTAATTACATTTAAGCTTTTGTACAATGTTGCTTGCAGTTGTAGTTAATTTCATGAAACTTTTATGGATCAGATCTTGGCTGTTGTCATGATATTAGACAAAGAAAGGAATATATTGATTGAAAAATAACATTGTATAATGGGCAGAACATATAGATTGAGCATGGTTTAACAAGGAAGCAGTTTGGAATATCTATGATTGCAATCAAATGTTTACAGAGACGTCAAACTCCATCCGTCCTTAAACAAAATGTCATCTACGAAAATACGTGTAATTTTGATCATCAAATCTTTCATATCAAAATTGCCGAAATGAAAAAATTGGAAATTCCATCATATAATTCTAACCATGAACTATGTGATTAATTTTTGAAATAATTTTTTCCGACAATGTAAATATTAAAAAATTGTCGGTTAAAGTTAACGTTGCACGTATTTTTGTAGAGTATATTTGTTTAAGAACGAAAGAAGTAATAAACATCAATCCTAAATTCCTAATCACTATTTACCTATTAACATAGTAATTAAAGAAATATTTCAGAGGTATTTTGTAATGCCGACTTGTGGCAGTTTTGTAATAAATTACATAGATCGATATACACTCACATTTTGTAATGCCGACATTTGGATGTTTTGTAATATATTTAAGGATAAATTAACAAAACATACTACTTTTGAAACTAAATTACAAAAAACATACCCTTACAACTTTAACTATCAAAAACATACCTACTGCTGAAATTAGGGTATAAAGTTTTGAAATTAGGGTATGAAGTTTTGAAATTAGGGTATGAACTCTTTTTTAAAATTAGGGTATGAACTCTTTTTTATATTTTTGATTGTGATTCAGAACATTTAGGATATAACATTTTATAATTAGCATATGAATATTTTATGAGTTTTTAGTCATTTTTAGAGAGAGATGAGAGATTAGAATGTGTTAGAAATATTTGTGATTATCGTGTGTTAGAGAGAGAGATGCGATTAGAGAGAGATAGATTTGCGGTTAGAGAGATATGTTAGATTATGATTTGATTAGAATTAGAAAATTAATAAGTATATATAGGTATATTTTTGGTAATTTAACTTTTGAGGATATGTTTTTGGTAATATAATAGGGGTAGGGTATGTTTTTGTTAATTGTCTCATTTGTTAATTGTCCCTTAAAATAATTCATAAATAGCAAAAAACACAAAGTAATTTCAAGTCTTCTACTAATTAAAATTTTCAATTTTTTTATCTCGTCAAAATGAGCGATTAAAATCATTAGAACAGATACTAGGATTTGTTTGGAATTATATTTTTCATAAAATTGCTTAGCCTAAAGGGGCATCGTTTTCGTAGTCTTTTGTAAAAAGAAAATAAAAATTACACCAGAACTCCCGAAAAACACACTTTTTAGCCTATATAAATAGCGCAAAAAGTGTGATATAAGTGCACTAATATTGCTTTACCAACAATATAGTGAATTACCATATCAAAAAAAATTAAATAACCTCTATATCGGGATATATAATAGCGCTTTGAAACGCGCTTTTTAAAACACTATTAAGTTATATCTGGAATTTGTGAAGTTAAATTTCAATTTGATAAGACAAATTCCAAATTTCTTATCCTACTGTCATGTATACAAATGGACTAAAGTTTCCCTAGATTATGTTTATGTTAAATTGGTTCCAAATAGTTGATATGTTGTATTAAAAGGAAACATATGGAGTTTTGTAAGTTTGATTTCAGTTTGCGGAGACAAATTCCAATTTTTTTGAGAATTTGCGAATCATTAGGTTTCAATTTCTGTTCATCAGTTTTTAAAGAGTATGAATTTGGACCCTGCATGTATTTCAGGTTACGAGTTTTGGTACAACACTGAAAACCAAACCGTAACAAGGCAACATAATTGGTGTACCGATCTTTGGCCAGTAATGTTATCAACTCTGTACAACCGAACTACTTGGGTTCGATATATAGTGGTACATCGTCAAAACTTTGGTACCAACCTGAAGCCATACTTTACTGGGCAGTTTCTTATCTTCGACTTGAACATACTCAAGTCGAAGATATGGTTACATTGCAAAAAAGTAAATTAAGGGCATCAAAATGGTCCAGACAATTAATCATCTCATATAGAAAATTGACAAATTTGTTCTATTGAAAGCAAAGTATGAGCAAGAAACTCAAAATGTTCGAAAAAATAAATTAAAAACAATTCAAAAGTTTTCTTCAGTTTCTCACTTCCAATCAATGATAAACAGCAAAATGCTATGTTTTTCTCAATCTTCAAATTCCACTCATTTCCGATAACTTCTTTCGAACCTCGGTAAGAGCTTTTTCCACCATCAACTTCCTTATATCCAACTTGGCATCCCTTTTTAGTTTCTTAGCCGACCCTCTTCTTATACTAACGTCACTTGGCGGAGTCATGTTCCTCTTATGAGCTGATGAAACAGGCGACTTGGACGAATTTCCAGGAAGAGGGGCCTTGTATGCACGAAAAGGCTTGCTACAGTTAAGACAAACCAGCAGTTTATCAAGATATTGTGTAAGATACTCATAATGAAATTTGCAGGTGCCACAGATTGTCCAGAAAGACTCGGCTTGATGCTTGGGTAGAGAACCTGAAGAGGGACCTGCTCCGGTGGTACTCTTTGCCATCTCGACATTCGTTGTGTCCATTTTTTTGTGGGCATGAAAACATTCAGCATTTGGGGGATAGGCTTGCACTTTTATCGATCCTCTCCTTTGGTCATAAGCCGATTGTATCTCTTCATCCGATATTAATCTCCATGCCTGGGAAACTATTTTAAATGCGTCTTCGGTACCGACAATTTTGTTTCTATCAGGATGAAGGAGAAAAGCTAACCTATAGTATTGCTTCCTTATTATTTCTTTTTCTTGAAAAGGATTTACACCCAGCACTCCATACCAATCAATTTCTCCATTTATTTTTCTCTCGGAGGCAATATACACCTCGAGTGCCATTTGTAACTGCCGAATTCCCTCAAGTTCAGGAGATAACCCTATGGATTTGAAAACAAGTCTTCTTGCTCCAAGAAAATCCTTTTCCATCAGCTTTTTTTCAGCCATTTCCTTGGCCTTAATCGCCTCAACTCTGTTGAAATCCATAACAAACAATTTTTTCCTATAAATTAAGCAAAAACAAAAGTTAGGATACAAAACTTATGCATTAGAGAACGAAAAGCAGGCCAAAGTTTTTCCATTGGAGTAACTCGCAGCGGAACATTTACCCACAATAACATTAGCCAAATGAAACTTTAGATGTCACTCATTTTACAGTTTTACTCGTAATTCAAGTTTGTTATTTAACTGCTCTTGTTTCTACATAAACCTTTCTTTAGTACCTTCGTTACCAGATTTATGCCTAGAGACCATATAGCACGATTCGATCTAATCTATACTAATATCATATGCGTAGATATTAACATAAGCAGAGCAATTACAAAATGACCAGAAGTGCTAAGCTTAATGAATTTCCTACCTTAATTATATTGACCACATATAACCAGAGGTTATTTCGGTGAATTCAACTCAATGGACTATAAAATATTTTATGTAACTAATATCCCCTGCAAACATTTACGACTAATGACTATGGTTCAGAAATATCAACAGTAGATTCTTTGCTGTCACTCGATCGGAAATTGATAAAAATTAAAAGAAAAGAAAATCATATGGACACATCTCTTCATACTTGAATGCATAATTAAGAGACAAGTAGGCAACTAATGCATATATAATTAGAATCGGAGTATCGCTTCTGTTATCTTTTGTTCTATATATTCAATGTTTTTCTTTTCCTGCAGTGCATCTTTTAAGTACTAAATTCGCAACAGAGATCCAATTAGTAATCATCATTTAGACTTGAGAAACTTACATGGACTAAAATATTATATAAACCGGGTAACTCATCTAACCGTTACGTGAAATTATAATACATATGATCTACGAATAACGGTCATATGAAAGTAGCATGGCGTGCGTAATTCCTTGTGAGACACGGATTAGAGACGTTCTTCGTATCTCCCATGCATCATATGACAATTGCACCAAAGTTTAAACAAAATTATTTTTGCGTTGGCCATTATTGGAGCCCGTTTGTATTTCCAAACAATTTCTTTTACGTTCCATATGGTAAATATTATACCCTAATTTTTAGCCATGATTATAAAAACGTGACATTAACCTAACATTCTGATTACATCAACGCTATTCACACAAAAAAACTGCACAAATTAACAGGATTGCAGGTAATTTATTTTGTTTTGGGTGCCTCAAAAAGTTACGATTTTTTGTTATCACTTGTAAGGTGACCTACCACCAAATGAGCCCTATAATTATTCCTTTAATTATTTATTACAAAAATTATGATAACTTAAAAGTACTATAAAATTGTAAATTACACTTCATTACAGCTAGTTCTTATTTCTAGGTATTGCAGCTAGTTCTTCATTACAGCCCTATAATGGTCCTCCTAATTTGAAACATATTCAATTTGTGTAAAAAATGTACACTAGTTTATCTTTGCTTATTTCTACCCCCTATTTTATACCCGATTCCATACAACCTTACTTTTTTTAACCCAAATTTGTTATTTAATAAAATTTAAAACAACAACAAGTACAATAAGACATTTATCAATATGTTTCGAAAATAGTTAAGGGGGAACGGGACGGGACGGGTACAAAATAGGGGTATAAGATATGAGCTCATAGATTGGGACACTACTAATATATTACACATTCGGTTTGTTATAACACTTCATAATCCTTAAATGTATGTATCAAGCTCCGAAAAACCTGAATGATGAATGTATGGATGTACCAAAACAGTCCTTTAACAATGAACATGCCTCCAAGATTAACACTAATCAGTAAAAAAAAAATATCAAAAAAAAAACTTAAAGTTGACGAGATAAAATTGAAATACCTCTACAATGAAGATAATAATGAACGAGTAATTTCGATAAGGAGTGTAGACAGAGAGATAGAGAAATGAAACATAAAATTCTTATATGCTAACAAAAAATTGAATGTTTTACTTTTAGACAAATAATTAATACTGTGCACTTTTTGGCCAAAAGTATTGACTAACATTTAATTTAGACAAATAATCAGTTTGAGTTTTCTTTTTCTTAACAAAAATATATTCATTTTGGCAAATGTTAACTTGTGCCGGCACAAGTTTACGTTCAACTTTTGGGTTATCAATATGCTATAAACTCCTTCCTAAAGGATGTTTATATATATATATATATAATAGTATCATGAGATTCAATTGTTAAATTATTAAAATAAAAAAACACATAAACAAAAAAAAAAAAAAACACACACACACACATATATATAATATGATCTTCGTAACATAATAAAAACAAAAACAAAAATAGAGAGCCCTATTTGTAACTACCCTTAATTTATTTATTTATATATATTGTATTTGAGTTTTCTTTTTCTTAACAAAAATATATTGATTTTGGCAATTGTTAACTTGGGTTATCAATATGCTATAAACTCCTTCCTAAAGGAGGCACTTGGATGTTTATATATATATAATAGTATCATTAGATTCAATTGTTATATTATTAAAATAAAAACACACATAAACAAAAACACACACACACACACACATATATATATATATATATATATATATATATATATGTGATCTTCATAACATAATAAAAACCAAAACAAAAATAGAGAACTCTATTTGTAACTACCCTTAATTTAAATATATGTTTACATTCAAATACAATATAAAATCAAATAAAAATATAGAACGCTAGTTGTGGGTATACTAAATTTAAGTATTAATTAAATTAAAAAAACAATTGAATGTATTTTTTTTTAAATCCCGTTTAACACCTCCCCGTGCTATATATAGGTTTTTCTTTTGTGTAATCAATCAATTGAACGCACAAAGTCCCGTTTTCAAAAATAAATATTCAATTGTTATTTTTTTTCAAATTAAAAAAACAATTGAATGTAATTTTTTTAAAATCCCGTTTAACACCTCATCGTGCTTTATATAGGTTTTTCTTGTGTAAGGGGCAATTAACAAAAACATACCATATCCCTATTATATTACCAAAAACATACCATCAAAAGTTAAATTACCAAAAACATACTTATATATACTTATTATTTTTCTAATTCTAATCAAATCATAATCTAACATATCTCTCTCTAACCGCAAATCTCTCTCTAACCGCAAATCTCTCTCTCTCTAACCGCACCTCTCTCTTTAACACACGATAATCGCAACTCTTTCTAACACATTCTAATCTCCCATCTCTCTCTAAAAATGACTAAAAACTCACAAAATATTCATATGCTAATTATAAAATGTCATACCCTAAATGTTCTGAATCACAATCAAAAATTTAAAAAATAGTTCATACCCTAATTTTAAAAAAGAGCTCGTACCCTAATTTTAAAATTTCATACCCTAATTTTAAAATTTCATACCATAATTTTAAAATTTTATACCCTAATTTCAAAACTTCATACCATAATTTTAAAACTCCATACCCTAATTTCAAAACTTCATAACCTAATTTTAATACTTCATACCCTAATTTCAAAACTTTATACCCTAATAACTTCATACCAAATTATCGAAAAACCTAGCTTTCGAGAACCTCTTCATAATAACGTCTCGGTCCAAATTCCTAAGTTTATCAGCTAGGGTTTTCGAGCGGGAGAGCTTGGAAGCGAGAGACTTGAGCCGATCAAGGTCGGGATGGAGGTTAGAGGGAGGGTGAGAGAGGTGGGAGGGGACGGTGGAGACACGGGGCGAGGAGGGCGAGAGGAGAGGGAGAGAGAGAGAGAGGAACGGGTCGGGGTTTGAGGAGGGAGGAGAAAAAGAGGGGGTGAGGGAGAGCGGGAGAGAGGAGAATGGGGGAGGAGAGAGAGAGTGGGGGTTTTGAGGTCGCCATTGTTGAGCAGAGAGAGAGAGTGTGTGGAGAATAATAAATATATTATATACGAATATATATATATATATATATATATATATATATATATATATATATAATATTGTACACTATAGTAGTAATATATACAGTATATAGAGAGGGAGATTTTGTAAGTATATGCTGTTGTAGATTAGACGGAGAGGGGCGGGAGAGACGCACGTTTTCACTCAAAAGCACACGTTAGCAGTTGTTGAAGGTATGTTTTTGATAGTTAAAGTTGTAATTGTATGTTTTTAGTAATTTAGTTTTAAAAGTAGTATGTTTTGTTAATTTATCCTTATTGTAATTTTTCTTATATAGAAAATAGTAAAATGATGTTTTGAAAACATATTTAACATGTTTTTCTTCTATATATTTTAAGCATGTATTTTTTTTTCTATTGTGATTAATTTAATTTAATAGAGTTGATTTCTGAGATTTGGACTTTACTGAATTGTGTATATCATCAGCCTCGTCACTCGTGTGTAACATAGTGAAGAAATATAACTCTCATCTATGAAATAAGAATCATCTATTTTACTTGGCTTTATCATGTGTTTGAAACCCGAAAAACTCATGGAAAAATGAAAATGAATTCATGTGAAAACATTTATTTATTTATTTTTGGCTTCATAAGAAAACTAGGAAAAAAGAAAAGAAAAGAAAGTGTATTTTCCTTAGAAATGTTGTCCACACTAGGCAGACATACTATATATGTTACCCTAATAATTCATTAATTACATCTTAAACTGGACCATATTGTCTACATGACCATCCTGTCAAGATGTTTTTTTCTTCAAATTTCCCAGAATCAGTGCATTTTATCTTCATTGTTACTAAAACTATTACTTTCGGCATTAAAATCTTTACGGCCTTCATGATATACCGATGAAAAAATGGATATTGATCACGTAAATGTTATGACTCTTTCTCTCGTTTGATTTTGATATATCAATTAAATATTTTTTCTTTACTCATTCAAAATTGTATAGTGCAAACAAAGTCATGCAATTCTGTTACCATCTTGGCCATATCAATGTTATGAACTTTATACATAATAAACAAGCAAGTAAGGTTTGCAGGTTGGCAAAAACTTAGACAAAGATTAGTTGTATGAGTACTAAATAGATGAGATGAACTTGCATTTCATCTTTTTTTTTGTTTGATAGTTTATGAGATATTGGAGTAAACTAAATCTATGTTTGTTGTCATGCTAAAGTTCCTAGAATCTTTCTACTCTCCCTTTATTTTCTCAAACTTCAGTTACAAAACCTTACAAAAGGTAACAATTAAACCATTGAGATCGGATATATTGACTCCATTATAGAAATCAAGGAGAAGTCGAACATTCAGCTTATCACGGAAACCAACAAAAGTATTAGTGGCACGACAGAGTATACGGTTCAGTTCCCCAAGAAAATTATAATACTCCTCAGAATGGCGTCAACCAAAAAAGAAAACGTGATGGACGAAGATTGTTCTTTTAGTTGGCACGAAGTGAATCCAGGCGATACAATTGAGATATTCGGCGGAACTATTACAGGTGGATCGTGAGAATAAGATTGAACCATCTCAACAAAAAAAAAACTAAATCTATGTTTTCACAAGAGTATAAAAATGACACATTCTAGTCGGGGTCACCATCAATCTTTATCCTAAAACACAATGAAAAAGAGTTTTTTATTAAGCGGTTTATCCCGGGGTGGTTTAGAAACCTAGCCATGTATATGACTTTGATATGGTTCACAATACTGCTGAATTAGCTTTAACTAATTACAGTAGTCTCTTGTGAACCTCACATATTATCCTTTCTATTGAACGGTGAATTAGCTCTAACTAATTATAATAGTCTCTTGTGAACATCACATATTATCCTTCCTATTGAACGTTAAAAAACAATAGTATTGGGCGCAAAGATAGATTATTTTCAAAACAACTATCACACATGTCGATGTAAAAGAATCACTAACTCTTTCTCTCCCCCGTCTCATGTAGTAAAATATAATAATTATTTTTTAATCAAAAGTAGAAAACGTATTAACTCGATCAATTCCACAACCACATATGTTCCCTTTTAAAATTGCTAGGACATGCGACAACCCAGATCAAAATTCAACTGAAATGATGACATAAAACAAATAGTCACTGATACATGACACGTTTAATTGTCACAATCAAATGAGAGCTTGAAATGAATATAAATTCTCTAAACCATCATCACATGTGATTAAAATTGCATCACCATCTTTATCTTCATAACTAGTTGTGTATTCTTGAGGCGCAAGGTTCAGCCTCTTAACCGCTTCTTCACAAAACATCATCTCACCCTCTCTTCTTTTTTTATATTGAATACCACCAAGTTGTGAAAGCATGTTTATTTTGTAAAGTAGTAAATGATTCTCGTAAATAATCTAATTATATGGACGTAGTTGCTAATATTTCACTCAGATTCTCTGAACTTTGCTCTAGTCAGAAATTTGTACTCTCAAACCACTAAATGTAGGCAGACATCGAGGTTGGGAGCATGAAAATTTCTTCATACTTTTGTAGTGTTATAGGGAGGAAAATGTCCACCGGTCCATTGGTTATGACATTTGGCGAAAACACTTAGAAGCCATTACAAAAATGACTGTTGTTCGTCTTGGTCACCTACACAAGCAATATCAACTTGAATATTTTAAGACCTTTGTGAACTTATTCTAATTGGTTAGTGTAACCATTTGAGGATTCGATGATCGTCTCTATATTTGTATTTTTATTTCGTTTTTCCTTTCGTTCACTTTTTCTAATATGTAATAATTAATCTCTGTACTTTATTGAGGCACAGATTTGTTATGGCCCTTTACTTTTTTCTATTGTTTTTAATCTATTCTCAATTGCCGAAAATAAATAAATTAAGGGATCTTTTTTTTTTGAGTAAACAGTTTAAAGTATGATTGCTACTAATCTTGTAAACGTGATATATATAAACGTGTGATTTGCCATTGAGTAAGGTAGGTATTAAGTATAGATTTCATGATTTTTCAGAATACTGGGAAACACTTTGTGAAAATATCAATGACATTCAATTTACAATAGTAGTTGTTAAGTCTCAAGTTTATAGTTTTGTGAACCTTAATCAATACTATTATACCGGGTGCGTGCCCCGGAGAGTAGTATAATTTATGTTGAACTCCGTTAATAAATATATGTTATCATTTACATTACAAGTATTTGTTGTTTTACTCATTCCATACATTAGAAAGTCGGTTGCAGCTGAGATTGGAGATCGAACTCAATATTTAGTTGTAACTGAAAGCGTAACATATTGTTAGAGTATTTAGTCATTTAGTTATTTCACATTAAACCTTTTCTGATTATGTGAATGTATAATACAACTGTTAAGTACCTGTTTCTAACTCCTAATGCTATAAAAAAAAAACTAGATAAATTGATAAATAAATTTACAGAAAGTGTAACTGTGAAAATGTGATCGCTTTTGCATCCCTTCTTCGATTCGAATCATTTTGTATTTATAGGCGAAGCATCAAATTTTTGTGAGTGCTTGCGATAATTTCTTTTCTAACACATGTCTTCTCTCTCTTAATTTTCTCTTTTCGATCCTTTTATTATTCAACTAATTTGCATTGGTCTCTCTAGTTTTCTTTTTAGATCTTTTTATCGATCATAATGAATTAATTAATTATTTTCTCCTTTTGAAAATACTCCTCTATATTATGCAGACCCCCCAATATTGATACTTTATTTTAATACATTTTAATGTTATCTAATTAATTAAATATGCATTAAACCCATGAATGTATGTACATATTTTCAATGAATTCCGGATTCAATGCATAAACCATTAATTGACGATAATTACAAAAGTACCAAAAGTATTAATGCAATGCTGATTCAGGCATATGTTTCCTAGTTAATTTACTACAATCATTTTTTTTTCCAGCATTTTTAGATCTTTCTTATCCTCTAATTTAAGTAACTTTTCCAAATACATACTAAATGTTCCTATTCTTAATCAAATGATACAATGGTCATCGTATATAAATTTTCATTCTTGTGCATCATATCACAAGCCGGTTCTCATCTATTTCTTTCGTTAATGAAGTAAGACATATATGTATTTTAGATGATCTGCTAGTATGTTTTTTCTTGCTATTATTTTCTGATTATATTTTTCAAATTTTGCTAGGCTTATCGAGATGGATAGTATGAAATTTTGTAATAGCAAATGTTATCTTCTATCACCATTACTCATTTTGCTGTTATTTTCCATCCCTACGGAATGTGAATCTCATAAGAGGTAAGAATTTAGATTAAAACGGGGCTAGTTGGTCTTCAAAAAATATATTTTTTGTTTGTTATTTTCCAATTTAATTTGGAGTAATTAACAACATTCTAGCCGGCAAGGGTGGGCAAAAAATTCGCAAACTTAAATATATATATTGTGTATTTTAAGATACCAACTTTTCATTCTTGTTATATTTTAGTTTTGTTACTTATTCACGAATGTTTTAAACGTATTTTGATTGGTTTTAATTTATATTTCTCTTTGAAAAATTCAATTTATTTTAAATTTTATGTTAATTATGGAAATTATGAAAAATAAATGACCAACATAAAAATTTAAAAATCAATCTAAGCTCAACCCACAATTTATTTTGCGGTTTGGATTGGGTTGGAGTTTTAATTGTAACGGGTTGGGTTGGATTGATATTTAAATTTTAGCAACCTGCCTCAATCCGTCCCGCCATTTATTAGAATTGAGGTCAATTCACCACAATTCGCCCCGTGCCCACACTTGCTAGGTAGCAATATACTCCATCCGTTTTCATTTAATTGGCCACTACGAATTACGTGTAATTTTGACCGGTTTATAACTTGTATCAAAATTGTCGAAATAAATTTTTTTAAAATCTAATCAAAAAATATAACATTACAACTATATGATCAACTTTTGAAAATTTTCATTCCGACAATTTCAATACAAATTCTTGACCGGTCAAAATTGTACGTAATTTTGTAGTTGACGCTTAAATATGAACGGAGGGAGTATGAATTCTAAAAAAAAAAAAAACGGCTCTATAGTACTCTATCTTAAGAAATTCCCTCCCTATTGATATATTCAATGTTGCTCTTTTTGTTTTTTTCCCCATAAATATTAAATACAAATACCTTTGTCACTCTTTCACTTATAAACCTGATCAAAGAAAAATTATAAGAGAAAATTAAGGATTGATCTAATTAATCAATCCAAAATTTACCCAAATTATACAAATTCCATTGATCAAATATCATTAGTTACATATACGGATTTATCATATTTACATATCGTTAGTTGCAAGGATATATATGTTGTAGTAAATCATAGTGGAAAACATACTCATGACCTCGATATTTTATTGGTAAAAGAATCTATATTTATTTTTTCACTAATGAAATTACCATGAACAACTTAACTATATAAATAAATTGTTCATTTTAAAAACAAAACAGAAAAAGAAATAACTTAAACAATTAAGCTGGGTGACCAAAATTTGGAAAACAAATTTTAAGTAGTCTTAAAGTGAAAATAGTGACTAATTTTCTTTCTTCCTAAATCTATATAATTTAGAGATAAAAATAATAATGTTGGCTCATAAAACCAATCATAAGGAAACAAAATTATTGATATATAACAAAATTATAGATTCTCTTTAACACCAATTTTTTCTTCTTTTTGGTCCCTAAATACAGAGGGTATGGGAGGGGTCACAAATATTTAGAAGTAAACAAAACAAAATGGTTTTTAAATCTATTATTTATATACTGATTTGATATTTGTCTCTGAATTATGGTCTCCAATATTCTTGTTTATTATAGCTAGTGCTGCATTGTTCTGAATTTTTGTACCCATCCCTAAATTTTTTTAAAATACTCTATTTATCTTTTGATTAACAGCAGGGAATTTTATTTAAATGAGACGAGCAATGAAATTAATGCAGCTCCGGTTCAATTGACCGTTCAGCCTAACCAAGTGAAGCTCCAAACTTTTCCTTTTATTTCCTTTTATTTCACTAACTAATCGAAATGAAATGGGTGCATTGTAAATTTGTAATTAGGATTTAGGAGGAAAAAAACTACACTTCATTAACAAAAATTCATAGTTAATTTTTCTTTTTAAAATTATATATAGATACTCAATGGATGCTATTCTTTTTTCCTATTTGTTTTTAACTTTAATGTGCATTGATACTGCGTAGATATTTACCAAATCTTAAACAAAAATTACAAGTTCGGGTTTTTGATAATTAAGTCCGAAAATATGTATTAGACGATAACTTTTCTATCACTTAGTTTTCTAAAGAGACGGATCCAAATTATTTCTGATAGCCTTTCGATACAACTAACCTAAGACTTGATAAAAAAAAAGTTGACCGCTGATGAAGTGTATTAGATGAACCAATCAATATGTATTAATAAAAATAGGTTTTCAAAATCACAACAAAATTGATTGGATTCACCTAATTCACCGCATCAACCGGTAAAAATTATGGTTTTAAATTTTGGTGATCAAAAGCATTTTCCTTTCTAATTGATTTCTGCAGCTTATTCGAAATGAATCTGAGATCGAGTTTGTAAGGTTTAAGCGTTTAAAAAGTTAAATGTATGCTATACCATTCACGATTTGGATGGGAATATGTACAAGAGTTTATTTCTACTTGAAAGTTGAAACATGCATGGGGTAACGTATGCACACACGGAAAAGTTGAAAACTTTATTCATTTTCACATATAAGAAAATAACCACCGTTAAGTCGAAAAATCACATTTATATGAACTACTGTATATAATTAAAATAGGACTTTCACGTCTATATACCCTTTAAATATATATTATTATAATTATGTTATTATTTGTGTGGAAAAACTTTGAGGATATAGCTAAGAAAAGATAGTTAATTAATTAAGTTATAATTATTCCCATTCTTTCTCATTTTGCATTAGCTATGTGCCTATAAAAGTGTGGTATAAACGATTATATATATTCAATTTTCTCAACCAATGACTCTCCCCTCCTCAATCAGTAGAATAATCAGTTTTTATTTGTCAAATGATAAAAATTCAATTTCGAAAATAACTTCAGTAACAAATTTATGAGAATGTGATCAAAACACAACATTTGAAAATTATAGTGAAAACTATACAACAAAAATACATTTGTGTAAGTAGATGCATGAAAATAAGTTTCCGAAGACATAAATAAGTCGTATTTTTTAATTTACCCTACTAATTGTGTAAATTCATCCTAGTAAAGGATGGTTGCGAATTGTATAAGCTTCTATTTCCTTTTCCTCAAAAAATTTCCTTTTATTTAATATCAATAGTTATATAGTTACGAAGGTTTTCAACCGTGATAAGATATGGCGAAATGCATATTGTTATAGGTGATGATGTATAATGGAATAGTGAAAGTGACAATATCAAAGCCGGGAGGGTCGGTCACTGGAATACAATACAATGGGATAAACAATTTACTTCACGACATAAACGGCGGGTATGTCACTAATAATAATATTCATTATTGAAAAGGTAAAAGTTGATCACTAATATGACAACGGGACTTTTTCAATACATTAGTTACGACTAATTAGACAACATAATCTACTCGCGAATTTCAACATGTATAAGTTTTTTTTTAGTTAAGCTAATTCACTCTAATTATACCTATTACGTTTATAACACAAATGTGGTATTCATAGGTACTGGGACTGTGTCTGGAACAGTGGTACAGGAGATGGATCAACTGATAAGTATAACATTTGATTATCAAGATTTTCCAACTAAATTAAAATTTTAAACAATATGAATATTAGTAACATTTTACTTTGTTTCTTATGAAAGGTTTGAAGGGACAAATTTTAAGATTATTTCACAGACACCTAAGCAAGTCGAGGTTTCGTTCAGTAAAACCTGGAAGAAAGGCTCCCCATTTACCCTTAATATGGACAAGAGGTATATATAATTTGGTGTACATGCAAGAGGTATACATTAATACTCGTCTTTCATAGCGGCCTCTGATGTGTTCACTTCAATTTTGAGGATTAGATTCTTGCTTAAACAATATGAACTGCATTTGATTATATTAATCTACAGTATAAGAAGTGAATGATAAGTGGTTTTCATGTTTAATAGGTATATCATGGTATGGGGCAAGTCTGGATTCTATACATACACAATACTTGAACATCTAAAGGGAATGCCGTGGTTCAATCTGGAAGAATTTAGGGTCGTCTTCAAGCTTAATGATAACCAGTAAGAAAAGATATCTAATCGTAGCAATAATAACATATAACCAAAGTCTATATGCTTAACAATTCAGTACTAGACACTAATCCAGGGTTTGTATCAGGTTTAGGTACATTGCTCTTTCTGATCAAAGACAAAAGATCATGCCCACTGGAGCCGAGCGTTCCAGGGGTAAGGTGCTCGGGTATCCAGAAGCTGTTCGTTTACCTAATGGCGAAGTAAGCATCTCTGTACAATATTTTATGGGTTTGTTTGTGGCCCCTTAAGTGAAAACATGTTATTATCGGGTGCCACTGTCGGTATAAAAAAAAATTCATTCTTGGAAAAAAAAAAAAGGTTGCAGTTCTGGAGAATAGATAAGTTGATTGTAGTATAAATAAGATGAACACTTATATTTTCAAAAACTAAGATAGGTACAGAAAGTCCAAATAATTATTAATATCTTGTTAAACAAACATGCATTTCATTTTATTTTTTATACTAATCTACCCCTCGCATTGGTGTATTAGCACTCTGTAGTTGTCAAGAAAGTAGAACAAAAGTATAACAAGGTTAGGGTTTGAAACTTTATTGCTTGATGAATTCTTGCTAAATTATATATATAGACGGACTTGCCTAAATTACTGGGAATACTTATTTGAATACGTTCATGAAAAACTTTCGAGATTTGAATACAATCGTGAAAAAAATTCGAGATAGAAATGACTTGATTTTCTTAAGATTAACACATTCATGATACTCCATTAGTTAATCATTTTTTCAAATGTTAGGGTTTGAAACTTATTTATTGCTTGATGAATTCTAGTGTAAAAGTATTTTGACTTTATATTGTGTTTAGTGAGTTGACAAACTAAAAATGTAAAATACAGAAGATCTCTACAAGGCAAAAATCATTTCCACATCAATCCTTACTCCTTAGTAACAGAAACTATGAAAAAGCTGATTTATTTTTTTGGTAAATTTGAAATTGGTAGGTTGATGATAAATACCAATATACAATGGAAAATCAAGATAGTCACTTGTATGGATGGATTGCTGATAATCCAGCAACTGGATTTTGGATTATAAGAGCAAGTGATGAGTTCCGTGTTGGTGGCCCTTTTAGGCAAGACCTCACTTGTCACACAGCTGCTACAGCTATTTCGGTAAGGGAGAATCATCGATTAGTACATCAAAATATACTTCATTTTCAAAAACCCGGATTTTCAACTCTTGTTTAACATTTATTACATATAATGCATCATGTAGCATCAAAGTTAAAAAAAAAAAAAAAAAGTAAAAAAAAAGTAGCATCGTGTAGCATATGTAGTAGTATCATACAACACATGTAGTAGCATCATGCAGCAAATGTACTAATCTTTAAAATTGTATTAGAGTACGGATTTTCTTTAATAAGTACCAATAGTCTTTACATTTTCATCATTTTCCCATACAAAAACATATGTCATAGTCCTGAACCTGGTGACTCTGATTTTTTTATGATATATAGTGTTTGAATTAGCATTTTTCTCATTAATAGTGAAGTGGCAGTTTCCTGTCACCTGATTAAAAAATTAATTCTGATTGATCACTTAATATGTTAATCAAAGACTTGGACTCTCTCTTGCAACAATTTATTCTCATACTGAACATTGAACATATGTAGTTGGACTTATTATTAAAGTAAATCATTTCAACATTGAACATTTTAGTGGAATGAATGCAGATTGTATATATGTAGTTGTGCAACTGTAAACAATTTTCTCAAAATCGGAATTAAATAACCAACCCCTGAACTGAAGCATGCATATTGTCAAAGGCAAAAGAAAATGCGATTTCCATGTTTTGGCTATTGATCATTCTTAGTAATATAACAATTATATTTCATTTGATGCAGTATTTTATTAGTTCTCATTATGGTAATCGTAATGCTACGATATACCTTAACAACGGGGAGCCATGGAAGAAGGTTTTTGGACCGGTTTTTGTCTATCTAAACTCTGATAAGACTAAGGACCATCGTCAAGCACTTTGGAAAAATGCAAAGTATCAGGTACTTAGAACTTAAATATAGCAATGTGAGTTATTCAACATGTGTTAGGATTTTAGTGTATTTTGAGTCGATCATTGACACCTTCAAAGCGATCCGGATATCTACAATGTTAATGTTAATTATGCATGCATGATTCGTTTTTGTTTATCATCTTCTTCATTTTAGTGTGAAACTTACGTAATCGCTCATGTTTTATCAGATGTACACCGAAATGAAGAGCTGGCCCTACAGCTTCGCAAGTTCCGTGGACTACACAAAAGCAAATTCACGTGGATCGTTATCTGGTCAATTACAACTACAGGATAGGTATTTGATAAGATCTTTGTTCTAACTTGATCGATGGGAAATACCCATTATAACATTAATAATGAAATGGTTGTATACTTATATAGATCTTATTACACCTAAAATCCAAATCAGAGCAAAAACAAGAAAAAAACAAGAAATAAAACGAAAAACGAACAGGAGAAGCAAATAAAGGTTAAAATTTTATCAAGTTCGAATGGTTAGGTTTTCGTTAGTTTTCGGTTTTTTCATATGTATTCGAAATTATTTTTTTCGATACTTTTTTTGTAAATCAATGTACTATTTTATTTCTAAAGTGACTGTTCATAAAAATATGTAAAATTTGACCTTTTATATATATATTTTATGTTTAATTGTTTGTTTGACAAAATATTAAGGTAGTAATATTAATAAATACTTAAAAAAAATATAAAAGGACAAATTTTACAGATTTTTTTGAACAAACACTTAAGAAATAAAATAGTACGTTGATTCAAAAAAATATCGCTTTTTTTTTTTTTACAAATTCATATGAAAAAGCCCGAAAATATGACAAAAACCTGACCATTCGAACTTAATAAAATTTGAATCCCGGGATATGTAACTAGTAGTACTTCCTATTAGATGATCGTAACATTTCACACCAAGTTTACCAAGACTAAAGTTTTAGCATCCATTTTTATTTTTATTTTGATGTTCTAGAGCCTCTCTTTTGGCTATAAAAATATGTTATTATGTTTACTTTATCTCATGTATATTAGTTGTTATTTAATAATTTTTATTTATGGTACGAAATTCTTTTATAGACAAAAGTATGGAGATACTTAACACACTCTTGTAGATTTTTTCTTTCAAACTTCTACCCATTCTAGTTTGCCCTTTTCGTATGTATAGTACACTCATCTTATAGTCGTAATGCAACCCCGAAATTCTTTTTGGAGATAAGGTCAAATCGACGACCAAATTATCATGATTGTGAATATAAATGAGTTGCACTTTAAATTGCCCATCCAGTTTAGGATTTGATTGACCATCATAAACACATAACCATAATATCATTCATTTAAAAATCGCGCTTTAAAGCGTTAAAAGCATGATAATGCATTTTGCGAAAAGAAATTGCCTACGTTTTTTTTTTTTATTGTTTGGCTGATAAGCGTTAATAGTGTATTTTTTTGCAATGTTATCACGTTTTTTGCGCTTCTATCACGCTTTTTGCGCCTTAAAGCACTTGAAGTTTTTTTTTTTTTTTTTTTATCATTATTGGTCAAATAAAGTACGAAAACGGTGCTGATTTAGGGTTAATAATTTTACAAAAAACATAATTCAAAGCAAATTGTACTACATTTGCTAGTGATACTTAATCGCTCATTTTGAGAAACTACAACATTTGAAAATTTGAATTACTAAAAAGACTTAAATCGTTTGTTTTTTTGCTATTTATGAAATATTTTAATTTTTCTTATATAGAAAATAGTAAAATCAAGCTTTCAAAATATATATATTAAACATGTATATTTTTTAGATATTTCTAACATGTATATTTTTATACTATAAAAAGTTTACGATTTACGTTTCAAATCTACGCGTTTAGCGTATCTCTCGTAAAAACGTTTTGATCAACTTGACGCTTTTTAAAACACTGACCATAACTAGCAATGGGGAGACTATTTAAACCTTTAGCCTTAGAGAAGGTAAATAATCAAACATAATAAACCAGAAATAAGTTACAAATAAATACTACTGATATAAAATAGAATAAAATAAAATACTAAGTGACCCCCCTACTCAGGTAGTCATGTGTGCTGCCGAGCATAATACCCAGGCCAGGTCGGTCTTAATCCGATACTCACATGGCGGCGGCAAGTTTTTTTTTGTTTTTGAAAGAGAGTCTCTAAATGACTATAGTATGATAGGTATTTAGATAAGATCATAAGCACTTTTAATAGGAACACTCATGTATAAGCACACTTTCTTTTAGTGAATTGACAACATTGATGAACAACACATAAAGAGGCAATAGCAATCGTATTTCAGAACAATTAAACATGCAGATGCAATTTCTTATACCATAGACTTGCAAAATGCAAAAGTATTTGTTTTCTCCTTTTAGATATGCTTTCAAGTCCATTCTACCAGCATCTTTTGCTAATGTCGGGTTGGCGCTTCCTGGTAGTTTAGCGTCATGGGAAACTGAAACCAAGGTTTGCTTCTTCTTTTTTCCTTACATTTCTACTCCAATTTGCGGAAAAAACAATATATTTACATGATTTTTTATTGAATTTTTGTTGTTGTTCAAAGGGTTACCAATTTTGGACTAGAGCCGACAAACAAGGAAATTTCGTTATTAATAACGTGAGACCGGGAAGATACAACTTGTATGCTTGGGTGCCTGGTTATCATGGAGACTATAGATACAAAAACTCTGTCATAATAAGAGAAGGTTTGTGACTTTTAGAACATGATTTATTTGTTCTTTCCTAAAATCTTATATGATCTTCCTTATATATTCTAAGTTATTTCTTCTTTTCTATTTACTCGCGGCATTTTGCCTAAAATAACTGAACTTGCATTTCAACAAGCAAATTTCTACCATCATCTAAGGCACAAATCGTAGGATATCATGCAACTTTTTATAGAAAAATTTACATTAGCAATTAAACATAGCAGCTACTTTTAAGTGAGTCTAAATGACTAATATAGATAAACCGTGTAGGCTATTCTTATTGGTATTAACTAATATGCAAATTCCGTATTTTACTTTTTATGTTTTTAATAAGAAAATGCTGTTTGCTTTGAATGCAGGAGGTGTAGTAAAGCTAAACGGATTGGTATTTAACCTTCCAAGATATGGACCATCATTGTGGCATATAGGCTACCCTGATAGGAGTGCTTCAGAGTTCTACATTCCCGACGTCAATCCGTATTATAAAAACAGTTTATACCTGAATTTTGACAAGTGAGTGAGTATTGATTAATGTATTATATAGAACTGTCCAGTAGAATCAAATAATTTATACACAGGCAGCAGTTTTGTTTCTCATTTTATCTCATGATGAATAGATTTTTACTAACACTAAACGAAAAATTGCAGGTTTAGGCAGTATGGATTGTGGGAAAGGTATTCAGAGTTATACCCCAAGAATGATCTTACCTTTACTATTGGTTCCAGTAACCATAGTAGAGATTGGTTTTTCGCTCATGTTCCGAGGTAATTGCGGTCATCTTTTTAAAAAGTCATAATTGATCGAGGGTGATGTGAATCTTATTCGTGAGTGAAAAAGTAAAAAAATATATATTTTAAATGATATCTAATCAAAAATTTATTAACCCCGTCCTAAATTTTGTGAGTTCAAAGGATATCAAATAACAAGTGATAGATAATTTTTTGACAGTTTAATGTATATTGCGAAATTTCAGGAAGACTAAAAATGGGAGATTTGTACCAACAACGTGGAATATCAATTTCCAGCTCAAATCTGTAGAGAAAAACAAAGATTACTTACTTCGCATTGCCTTTGCCGCGGGTCACATGGGAAACCTGCGAGTAAGATCAATGTGCCTTTAGTTTACTTTACTACTTCGTTAACTCATGTCTACAAAATCATTATTAGCCATATTATAACCGAAATTTAACCGTCGATTCGCTAGATGAAAATTTTCAAAATAACAACAGACTTTATTAATTTCTATTGATAAAGTGAGGGTCGCTAAATAAATATTTATTTTGTTGCTAAACTGTTTGCAAAAATTCAGTGACACGGACATAAACCAATAAGTGTATGTGGCTATACTGTAATGATTTCGTTATGATGTCCATTCCATTAGTTTGAATTAAGTAGAAAAAACAGTGGGTAAGCAAGGAGAAGTTAACTGATCATGATTATATTTGATTATCGATGACGAAGACAGCAAAGCCACTATCGTATAATTTTCAAAATGAGACTGCAGTGATGCTATAATTCTCAATGTAATTTTACCGTCTATTAGCTTATCAGTATTCTCTTTCCAGATATATGCCAATAAAAGTCCTCTTATTTTCACAATCGGACAATTCGGCAGAGATAATGCAATAGCAAGGCATGGAATACATGGTCTCTATCACTCGGTTGATATAAGAATACCGAGTGCAAGTCTTGTGGTTGGGAACAATACTATTCATCTTTATCTAGAAAATTATGGTAATTATTTAACCGGATACATGTATGATTACATTCGTTTAGAAGGGCCTCCAAAATTATGAAAGATTTCCTTTGTTGAATTCGACCAACAAATCGCGGGCATAGATGTCGTGCCATATACGAATTTCAGACTTTACGAACAAGTGACGCGCGCTGTTGCAAAAATTTAGTCATATTTGTTGAGAAAATCAGCATGTATGGCAGATAATATTTATATCCTTCTTCTAATGTGGTCTAATATATATATTTCTTCTATTGTTGCCTTTTGTTTGTTCCCTTGGCTCAGAATGCTTGTTAATTAATGTTCATGTTCGGTTATAAACGTCTATGTAAATACAGTAAAACCACTTTAAATTAACACTTTTGGAACCATAGATTATTATTAATTTAGAGAGTTATTAATTAATCAATAAATTAATTATTTGTTATTTTAAAGAGGTTTTTACTGATTTAATAAATATACTTGTTAATAAAATGAAAATAGTTACACATTACTAGTTAGATAAATAGTATTTTACTTTTATAGCTTATAAATGCAACTATTATATTTAGAGTCCAAATCTTCTACCCCATAATTTGTACCCCATTTCGTGTCCCCTTAGCTATTTTTGTTCAAATTTTAAATTTTTAGAACTTTTTCGTTATGTTTATAAACTGTTACAACGTATTCTACACATATTTCATAATATTGGAACATTGTTGAGTTACATTATTTTTTTTGGATTTTATATTTAATTTACACTAGTTCTTATTTAATTCCAAAATAAAACATATTTGAATTTTTCTTAAGAAAAAAATTATTGAAATGTATTGATACATGTCTAATTGTAATTGTAGTAGTTTTCTAAAAAAAAACTAATAACTATTTTGAGTTTAAAAATCAATTGGACACGAAATAACGTATAAAACTATAAGATAGAAGATTTGGACTCCTATATTTATTAAATGCAACCCTATCTAAAAAATATATTTAATGGTCAAGTAATGTTGCAACCTCAGTTGCAACCACAGTTCCAACCTGCTATTCTGCAGGATTCTGTCTTGTTTTGTAAATCTGCATAACTACTCTTTAATTATAATTATTTGTTTTAAAGTATGCAGGATATATTCTCATATGATCCTAAAGGTTTAGTATGCGTTTATTGAGAATATCAAAATGGTAAGGAAAGATTTCCTAAAAGATATAAAGAGATTAGTTATGTTTCCTTTACATAGATAAATCTATATCTCTATTCTTATGCAAATCTTTATCACTTGTTTCAATCTTTGTTACTTATCAATTCAGTATGATATGTTTAAAATTGAATGAATTATGGAGTTAATGTTTCATATGTATATTTAAAGATATACAACAAAAAACCCTAGAGAGAGAGACGACTAGGGTGAATAACCCTAGCCGCCGTAACTATGGAAAATCTCGACAAAACCTCCCCAGCCGTTCCAAATAGACAGCTAATGCCGCCAGACCCAACCCCTACGAAATCTTTTGCGTCAGTGGTAAGCGCATCTCCTAAAAAAACCGAAATACCACTAAAAGAAGTTGGCTCTTATAAAGGTGAACCATTAATACAATTCTCTATGAAAGAAATCAATCAGCTTGCTGAACCTTTTAAATATACAATAGTTGGTAAATTCACTCATGGTAAACCAGAGATAGCAGTTATAAGAAAACTATTTGGGAAGTTAGAATTAAAAGCTATATGTAACATAGGAATTCTGGATCATAAACATGTTCTTATTCGCTGCTTTCATGAAGAAGATTTCACCAGAATCTGGTTAAAACATATTTGGTATATAGAGGATTATCCTATGAGGGTTTTTAAATGGACTTATAATTTTGATCCAGAAGTAGAAACATCATTATCACCAGTATGGATAAATCTGCCAAAACTGCCTATTCATTTATACAACACATCTAGTATATATTCAATTGCAAGTGCTTTTGGTAAGCCTCTTAGGGTTGATGAACCTACTTCTAAACTTACTAGACCTAGTTTAGCTCGTATCTGTGTTGAAATAGACCTAAAAACAGAGCTGTTAGAACGTGTAAGGATTGGCTATGGTGAAGAAGAGGGTTTCTGGCAGTATTGTAAATATGAAGACTTACATGAATACTGTAAATTCTGCTCTAAACAAGGTCATAAAGAAAAAGAATGCAAATTCAAAAATACAGAGCTAGTAGTGGATAATAAAAAGGGTAATAGAAGAGAAGAAATTATTAACAAACAGCAGCCAAAGAACAAGGAGAAAGAGGCCATATTACATAAACCAACTCAGGATAAAGAGACAATCGCATACAAGTCTTTTAAGGATATTAAAGGAAAGAAAGAAAGTACAAAAGAGTGGGTGTACAGAGCCAAGTTTCATGCACAGCAGCAGTCTACAGTAGTTGATATTCTGAATGGTAAGAGGGGATCCCCTGCAAAACAGAAACAAGACTCAGTTATAGTGCATATAGAAGATGAGGACATAGAAGAAAAAGCTGATGAAGAAATTTTATGTGATCCTGAGGTTGCTATCAATAAAGAGAAAAGTTCTGAGTTATCTGCTGAAGATATTAGAGCTGTTAAAATTGGTGAAAAAGAGAGTATGGCCATAGTGTCTTATCAAGATATTAGTGCTATTAACAATAGTTTTTTAATTACAGAAGTTATAGAAAAGAGTTCAATTGGTAATAATGAAGATGAAAGAGCAAGTAAAAAGCTAGTTGAAGACCAAGAGTTGGAAGTTATGAATGAAGAAGAAAATGTATGGGAACTTCAACTCACAAAGAGTCAGCAAAAGAAGATAAAAAAGATAGAAATGGCAAAGAAGAAGAGTCAAGAAAAAGAAAGCTTAATGAAGCTAAGATCAGCCTCTAATGTAGGGGATAGGAAAAGGTATAATCAATGATTAAGGCCCTAGTCTGGAATGTGAGGGGTATTGGGAATAAAGCTACGTTAAGAAGAATTAAAAAGCTATGTCTTATAAATAAAATAGTACTATTGATTTGTATAGAGCCTATGGTGCAGAGGGATAAAATTGAACTTTATAAAAGAAAAATAGGGTTTGATAATGTGTTTGCTCATGCTGGGAATAAAATTTGGATTTTTTCTAATGATGATTTAGAAGTAAAAGTGGGCTCAGAGGGTTGTCAATGTATTAATCTTGAAGTTAAGCTGTGGAAGTCTGTTCTTCAAATCACAGCTGTGTATGCTAAGTGTACAGTTCAAGAAAGGAAGGATTTGTGGCAATTTTTGGAAAATTCTAAGACTACTAATCCTTGGTTAATAGTTGGGGATTTTAATACAGTTTCTAAAGAGGAAGATAAAATTGGAGGGTTAGACATTAATATTAATGGTGCTAATGATTATTTGGAATGTCTGGATAAGTGTGGGGTGTATGAGTTGAATTTTTTGGGATCTAGGTTCACTTGGTGGAATAAAAGAGAAGGTGATAATTTGATTATGGAGAGAATTGATAAAGCTTGTGTAAATTCTAATTGTTCTGATATATTTCAAAGTATATCACTAGAGCATCTATCTAAAGTTAATTCTGATCATAGTCCATTATTACTTACATTTAATATTGAGGGGGATAATAATGTCAGAAGGTTTATTTTTCAGAAATTCTGGTTATCACATCATGGTTTTAAAAATATCCTAACTGAAAATTGGGTGCATTATAAAGAAGGCAATGCTCTGTTCTCTTTGGTGCAGAATTTAAAAAGAATAAGGAAAATACTATCTAGCTGGAGTAAAGTTACCTTTGGAAATATTTTTCAGAGAGTAATTGATGCTGAAGATTTGGTGATGGGTGCAGAACAACTATTTGAAATAGATCCATCTCCTGAAAAAAGAAGTGAGGTAAACAGATTAAAAGCTGAGCTTAATTATAGACTCAAAATGGAAGAAGAATTCTGGGAACAAAAGGCCAATTTAAAGTGGGTACTTGAGGGTGATGCTAATACTAAATTCTATCATGGGGTGGTAAAAAAAAAAGAAGGAAAAGTTCTATACACAGTATTATTGATGATAATGGGCAGGAGTTAACATCAAAAGAGGATATTCAAAAGGAAGCTGTTTCTTATTTTCAAAAACTTCTAGCTGCTAATAATTCCAATGGCTATAGGTATAAATCTTTGGATGCTATTCCAAAGTGTGTTACTGTACAGGAAAATGAAAGTTTAATAAGAGAAATTACTTTGGAAGAAGTCAAGACAGCAGTTTGGGATTTAAAGAAAAGCAGTGCACCAGGAATTGATGGCTTTAATGGCCTTTTCTTTACTTTTAGCTGGGATGTTATTGGGGAGGATCTATTGAAGGCAGTACAACAATTCTTTGCAGGATTTGAAATTCCAAATGCTATGTCTACTACACTTATTGCTCTTATTCCTAAAAAAGCTAATACAGATAAGTTTTCTGACTTCAGACCTATTAGTTTGTGTACCTTCTGTAACAAAGTTATTTCTAAAATAATGTCTACTAGACTTTCTACTGTCTTACCTAATATTATTTCAGAAAATCAAAGTGGCTTTGTGAAAAATAGGGACATTATAGATAACATTCTTTTATCTCAAGAATTTATCTCTACTCTGAACAAAAAAAACAGTGGGAATAATATAGCTATAAAACTGGATATGAAAAAAGCTTATGACAAGATCTCTTGGCATTTCATTGTCAGTGTTCTTAGAAAGCTTGGTTTCTCAGAGATTTGGATAGACAGGATTTGGAGGATTATTTCTGGTAATGGTATTTCTATATTGGTAAATGGTGCTTCTACTGGTTACTTTAAACCTACAAATGGACTTAGACAGGGAGATCCTATATCATCTAGTCTATTCATTCTATGCTCAGAGGTGTTGACAAGAAATCTTAATAATCTGATCAATAAGAAAAGCTGGAAATCTTTCAAAGCAGCTATTGGAACTCCTATTATTACCCATTTGGCTTTTGCAGATGACATTATTATTTTCAGTGGTGTTAATATCAATTCTATCAAGCATATTCAAAGGGTACTTCAACAGTATACTATGGATTCAGGCCAGGAGGTAAACTTAGATAAGAGCTTCATGTATTTATCTAAGGGAGTTACAGATAAACAGAAAGAGGCAGTTAGCAGTATTCTGAATATATCAGTTAAAAAGCCTCCTTTCACTTATTTAGGGTGTAAACTATATTCTGGGCATAAAAAGTGTTTATTATATCATGAACTTATTATCAAAGTAAGAAGTAAGCTATCAGGCTGGAAAACTCAATATTTAAATATGGGGGGGCAAATTGTTACTGGCCAAACATGTTCTGCAAACAATTCCTATTTATACTATGGCTGCTCTAAATCCTCCTAAAATGGTGCTAAGAAAGATAGATAAGATAATAGCAAATTTTATCTGGGGAAATTCCAGTGGTAAATCTAAATATCATTGGGTTAATTGGAGAAAAGTTTGTAGACCTACAAATGAAGGTGGTCTAGGTTTGAGGAGTTTTCAAGATATTTCTGAGGCTTTTGCACTTAAACTCTGGTGGAAGTTAAGAACTAAAAATTCATTATGGGCACAGTATATGAGGGCAAGATATTGTAAAAGAAAGCACCCTAACGAGATTAGTGTTACTAAAGGTACAAATACTTGGTCTAGAATGGTACAGGTTAGAGATGTTGCTGAAAACTACATTCTTTGGTTGGTTGGGAAGGGTGAAGTTTCAGTGAATCTTGATAATTGGGTTGGGAAATGGTCAATAAAAGATCCTAATATAGATAATAATATGCTTTTGTCAAGACTTATTACAAATGGTGAGTGGAACTATGAAGCTATTACAGCAATTATACCTAGTGATAAACAGGGTCTATTTACTTCTAACTTAATTTATCAAAAGAATGAAGCAGATAAAGCTATTTGGATGGATGACATTTATGGTGAATTCACATTTAAATCTGCCTGGAATATTGTGAGAAAGAAGTATACAAAAAACTGGATATATGATATGATTTGGGATAGAATGATACATTTGAAGATCTCTTGCTTTGCTTGGAAGTATGTCAATAAAGCAGTTTCAGTGGACCTTGCTGTCCAAAAGCTTGGTATTCAACTAGCCTCTGTATGTGAATGCTGTAGGAAAAATGAAGAAAGTTTAGAACATTTGTTGAGTACAGGTGGGGTTGCTATGGAAGTATGGAAGTATTTTGCTCAGTTTTTTGGAGTAACACATAATGTTTTGACAGTAAAAGGGAGGTTCATTACTTGGTGGCTTCATGATAGTAAAAGTTTCCAACTAGAAAGAAAGATTATAAAGTTGCTTCCTGTGTACGCTATTTGGTCCATTTGGAAAGCTAGATGTGCTAGTAAATTTGATAATAAAGGTATGCTGGCTCAATATATCGTTTTGGACATAAAAAGATTAATTCAGTCATATTCTCAATAAGACAACAGCTTCCCTAAAAAGTGGAATTGGGAAGATATAGGCCTGTTAAAATCAATCAAGAATGGGAAAAAAGCTAGGGTTGTGAAGTGGGAAAATCCCCCAAGTGGTTTTATGAAATTAAATACAGATGGCTGTTTTAAAAGCGCCATAAATTCTAGTGGTGTTGGTGGTGTTCTTAGGGATTATAAAGGTAAATTCTTGCAAGGTTTTTATGGTAAAATAAATAGCATTTCTGGACTGGAAGCTGAAGCAAGTGCTATACTACAAAGAATTACAGTGGTAAATTCAACAAATATCATTATTGAAAGTGACTGTCAACAAATTATAAATATCTTAACTGAGAAGAGCAAAAGTCCTTGGAAAGTAAAAAAGTTAATCAACAATATACAGAATAAATTGAAGGAGGGTGCTTATCTGATGCAGTATGTGGAAAGAGAGGCTGATACAGGAGCGGATCTATTGGCAAACATGGGATGTACAAACGATCCTTTTATCTCAGATAACATATGTGATTTTCCCAGTAAATTGCGAAGTATTTTGTGGTTGGAAGAGAAGGGATTGCCTTATGTTCGCATGCGAAATGAAGGATGAAGAGTGAGAGACTGGGCTCTCTATCTCTCTACAATGGAAGATGAAGATGATGGAAGAAGATGGAAGATCACAGAAAATGAGTGGATGAGATGAAGAGGTGGCGATGGTCAATTACTCATTTGATCCCTCATCTTTGAAGAGGGATGATATCTGAGATACTAAATTAGAGTTCTTTCATTTAGTCCGAAAGTTTTCTTTTATTTTGATTAAGTTCTGTAATTTCCTAAATGTTTCAATTGTTACTTTTGTTTTTTTAGTGGGGTTTTTCATCCACTTTTCTAATAAATACAAGAGTGGGTTTTCCCCACCATTAATTTAAAAATATTTAAAGATATTATCTTTAAAAGATATTGTCTTTTTATATATTTCCTTGTTATAGGAAAAGACTAACTCCTACTATCAAGCTTGTTATTAAACAGGTATCAACCAATGATGATTGGAGTCAATCCACGCTGAAGAATCACGTAATGCTTGGAAAGATTGAAGGCAATCAATAAAGTCAAAAGCAATCACAAAAGACATTAAAGATAGAAGATTGTTTTTACTTGCTTATATAGTTGATAACTTAGCTTGTAAATTTTTGTGTGTTCTAAATTATAAAGAACTCATTCTTGAGAGAATACACAGTGAGCTTTAAAAGAAAAACAATGGTGGGATACCATTGATTTATAATTGATAGTTATTAGGTAGGAGCAATATAGGGATAGGCAGAAAAACCTAGAGGGAGTCTGAGAGTTTTTCATTAAGACTTGAATCTTATATTGTAAGCTTTTTATAATATCATAATCTGGGTAAGTGCCCCGGAGACGTAGCCTAGTTGGGTGAACTCCGTTGTTAAATGTACGTGTGATTTACTTCAAGTACATTTAAACAAACTGTTATGTCCATTAACACACTTGGTTCCAACTGTGGTTGCAACATCACTTGGAACCCAACTGCAAAACTGCAACTAGAACAGCGGATAGGAATTTCAATTGGTATCAGAGCTTCACACTAGACCTTACTTAGTGTGGATCCTGTGTTCTAGTAAAGATGGACTTAATGAGGGAAGGAAACACGTTCAACAAACCACCATTGCTTGAAGGAGGAGTTAACTATGGAGTGTGGAAAATAAGGATGAGATCTTTCATCAAACGATAAAATGAACAAGCATGGAAAACAGTGTTGTATGGTTGGGAGCTTCCACCTGCCATTGATGGTGAAGGTGAACTGGTTTATGTGCCTGAAGACAGGTGGTCTGCTGATGAGGACAGAAAATCAAGTGCAAACTCCACAGCAATAAACTTGAACTTTGCTGGTGTAACTCTCAGTGTGTTTAGGTATATCTCTCATTGTGAAACTGCCAAAGAGGCATGGGACATTTTACAAGTTACCTTTGAAGGAACTGTTAAAGTAAAAGCTTTTAAACTCCAACAGTTAACCACTCAATTTGAAAACTTAAGAATGGAGGAAGATAAAACCATTGAACAGTTCAATGGCAGAATTTGTCATATAGCTCATCAAGCTGGAACCTTAGGTGAAAAATACAGTGATGCAAAACTTATTAAGAAAACTCTAAGGTCTCTTCCAGAAAGGTTTGAGATTAAGGTTACTGCTATTGAAGAATCAACAGACTTAGATAATCTTAAACTTGAAGAACTTATAGGAAATCTGAGTACTCATGAACTTAAATTCTTCAAACAGAAAAGACCAGAAAAAGGAATAGCCTTTCAAGCTAAAAAATCTGAATCTAAGGTCTGTGAGAAAGTGAGTGATGAAGAACAGTTAGCCTTCTTTGCTAAAAAGGTCTATAAAAAGTTTTATAAGAAAAAACAGGATGATACTGGAACATCAAAAAACTTTTAGAAAAGGGATAATCAATTTAAGTCAGAATATAGGTTTAATAATAATTTTATAGGAAAGTGGAATCCTAAAGAGAAGGATAACAAAGATTACAATCCTAGAGAAATTCAATGCAGAGAATGTAGAGGTTTTGGTCACATTCAGTCTGAGTGTGCAAATACTTTGAAAAGGAACAAAAGTGCTTATATAACCACTCACAGTGATAGTGATTCTGAGAGCAACAGTGATGAAGAAGATGATTCTAATTTTGTTAATTTTATGGGAATAATCACTGAAAAAGAACCTACTTATGAAAGTGATTGTGAGTCTGACTCAACCATAGGTACAACTGCTCTTAAAACCTATAATAGTGATGAGGAAGAACCTTCTGATGAAAACATTACTCAACAATATCTTGTTCCTTATGAAAAGTATCAATGCATGAGTAAGCAATCCTTTATCTTGAACAAACTTAATGTTAATCTAAAGGATGAAGTTAAAAGTCTCACTGAGCATCTTAACAAACAGCTAGTTGAACTTACTGAAACTAAAAAGAAAATAAAACTGCTGAATGTTTCTGCTTCAAAAAAATTAGATAACATGCTGTACTATTCTAGAGCCTCTAAAGATAACAGTGGCTTAGGTTATTATGGCTATGAAAACACTGGAAAAACCACCTTTGTTAAAGCTCTTGCTAAAGCTGAAACTCATGTTATTAATAATAAGGTTGGAAGTACTATTGCAACCAGAGATGTTAGAAGTAAAGTTGCAACCAGAGATGCAACCACAGTTGCAACCAAGAAAAAACTGAATAGTTTTGAGGTTAAATCTACTTTTAGAACTAAATTGTGTAACTTCTGTAAAAGATCTTGTCATTTAGAAATCCAGTGTTATTTAAAGAGGAACAGAAAGTATATTTCTCAGAAAAACTGGTTGGCATCTGTCAATAAAAAATTGAACTGGGTCTAGAAAATTAAGGAAAAATCTACCTTAATTACCAATAACAAAGCAGTTATTACTTCTTTCAATGCTGTTACTTCTAATGATTGGTATTTTGACAGTGGTTGTTCTAAGCACATGACAGGTACTGCAAGTTTCCTAAAAAATGTCATTAGTCTTACAGGAAACACTGTTGTGTTTGGAGGTGGAGAAACATGTAAGATTGTTGGTAAAGGTACCTTAAACAAACCTGGAATGCCTGATATTGATGATGTTTTTCTTGTAGATGGTCTAAAAGCTAATCTTATTAGTATTAGTCAACTATGTGACAACAAGATGATTGTTAAGTTTAACAAAGATAGATGTCTAATTACTGATCTTAACAATGATTTGGTCATGACTGGAGTTAGATCAACAAACAGCTGCTATATTTTTGAAAAGGCTGAAAAAGAATTGCCTCAGAATAGGTGTAATCAAGCTATTACTAATAATGTTGATATTTGGCATAAAAGACTTGGTCATGTTAATTACAAAACCTTAGATAAGCTTGTTAAAGAAGAATTGATAAGAGGCATTCCTAAACTTAGTGCTAAAACTCAAAGTGTATGTGGTGATTGTGCAGTTGGCAAACAAACAAAGAGTATTCATAAAAGCACTAGTCAAATCTACACTAAGAGAGTCCTAGAACTTCTTCACATTGACTTAATGGGTCCTATGCAAACTGCTAGTATAGGTGGCAAGAAGTACATTTTGGTAGTTGTAGATGATTTCTCTAGATACTCTTGGGTAGTATTTTTAAAAGATAAGTCTGAAACTTTTGATCTTTTTAAAACTCTATGCTTAAACTGCAACTTGAAAAAGGTTCCACCAGTGGTAATATTGCTAGGGTCAGAAGTGATCATGGAACAGAATTTGAAAACAGTAAGTTTAGGGATTTTTGCAAATCCTTAGGTATCAGTCATGAGTTCTCTGCACCAAAGACCCCACAGCAAAATGGCATAGTTGAAAGAAAGAATAGAACCATTCAGGAAATGGCTAGAGTCATGCTTAATTCTAAGAAACTTGCTAACAGATTTTTGACTGAAGCTGTTAACACTGCTTGTCATATAGTTAATAGAGTATACATTACTAAAGGCACTACCATGACAGCCTATGAAATATGGAAAGGTAGAAAACCCAATGTTAAGTATTTTCAAGTTTTTGGGTTGGAAAATTTGATTCTAAGAGTGATAAAGGGATTTTTCTTGGTTATGCTCAGAATAGTAGAGCCTTTAGAGTTTTTAATCTAAGAACAAACTGTGTTATGGAGTCTTATAATGTTATATTTGATGACTTAAAAGATGTGGATGAGACTACAGGTGATGATGAAGGGTCATAAGTGACAAGAAATGAAACTGAAGAAAGTCAGCAAACAAGCAGTCCAACAGTGGTTGGAAGTCCAGTTGCAACTGAGGTTGAAACTCAGAATACTGCTGAGTCTGAAGAAGAAGAAGAAAGTTCTCATGATCAGTCAACTAGCAAGCCTCGCTATGTAAGGACTCGGAAAAATCATTCTCTTGACAATGTCATAGGAGAAGTAGCTTCAGGTATGAAAACCAGAGGTAAAAGAAATAATGTTGTTCACTTTGCTTGTTATATTTCTCAGTTAGAACCTAAGAATATAAAAGAAGCTTTAGAAGATAGTGAATGGATTTTAGCTATGCAAGATGAATTGTCTCAATTTGAGAGAAATGATGTATGGACCTTAGTACCCAGACCTTCTAATAAAAATGTGATAGGGACTAAATGGATCTTTAGAAATAAAAGTGATGAAGATGGAGTGATTATCAGGAATAAAGCCAGGTTGGTAGCTCAGGGTTATACACAAATTGAGGGAATTGACTTTGATGAAACCTTTGCTCCTGTAGCTAGAATTGAATCCATTATGTTGGCCCGTGTGCGGCTAAACCTTAGAGGGGGGGTGAATAAGGTTTATGACGATTTTCGCCTAATTAAAATTCTATGCAACTAACCACCCAACTTATGCAATTCTAAGCTTAAGCGTTTAATATACTATAATGAAATGCTAGAAATCCTAAACACAAGCAAGAATATAAGCAATAATAAAGTTGCGGAAAGTAAAAGTTTAGGGAAAGAAGAAGACACCAAGATTTATAGAGGTTCGGCAAACGGCCTACGTCCTCTCCTCGGTACTACCGAGTAATTCACTATAATTCTTCTTTCGGATTTTACAATCCTAATGAGCTAATCAACCGATTAAGCTCCCCCACACTTTATGAGTGTCCCGAATGAAAAGACCTAGAGCTTTTAAGCTTCACTTGCTTACAAAGCCTCTACCCGATCACTCGCTCACAAAAATGAGTTTATAAAATACTCGCTACAATTTTATCGAAAATTGAAACAACACCCACAATCGATTGCTTCTAAAATAAGCTAATATGTGGTTTCGATGATGTTTGATATTTGTTGGAGCTTGTATCTCTTTATCTTCAATTTCTCTCTTTTCGAAGTATTTCACCAAAATGGTGATTTTGGGTTTTTGTATATGAGAGAGGTTGAAGGATTGATTGTTGTTGTGATTGGTGATTTATGAGAGATATTGGGGTGGTTTATATAACAGCAAAGTCTGTTTTTGCTGGATATGACCGTTGGAAGTGGTTCCACTGGTTTTAAGCAACTTTCCAGAATAAGCTGAAAAGCTGTTTTCGAAATCTGTAGAAAACGATCGGTCGTTTTCTACAGTCGATCGGTCGTTTTCCAGAAAACGATCGGTCGTTCTCTGAAAACGATCGGTCGTGTTTATACTGGACTCACTGGAAGAAATTGGACCAAAAACGATCGGTCGTTTTTGTCCAGTCGATCGGTCGACTGTTCTTCTGGCAGTTTCTCGGTCTTCTCGCTATTCTTCGAAAGCTCATAACTCCTTCGTTTTAGCTCCGATTTTGGTTCCGTCTGAACCTGTGGCTTCGTTTTTCTGTGCTCTATCTTTCTGGCGCTGAAATTTTCATTTACTTCTTTTGGAAAACGATCGATCGTTTCATAAAACGATCGGTCGACTTTTCGACCTGCTCACTGGAAGAATTTGGACCAAAAACGATCGGTCGTTTTTGTACAGTCGATCGGTCGTTTTTGTCCTGGTCTCGTTAACCTTCGAATGCTTGTATCTTCTTCGTTTTAGCTCCGAATTTGGTTCCGCTTGAACCGTTGGCTTCGTTTTCGAATGCTCTTTCTTTTTAAAGACCTGAAATATACATTTACTCTTTTTGGAAAAGATCAAGCATTATTTCATCGAAATATAAAATCATTAATTCATAATCATACTTATAATCAAAATCAATTATTGAACCCATGTTCAACAATCTCCCCCATTTTGATTATGACAAAATAATAATGATTTTACAAGAAAAATATCTCCTCCATTTTAACAAAACGCATTACACCAAAATATATCATTTTTCTCCCCCTTTGGCATTATCAAAATGCATTCAAAAATATGGGGTTATGTGAAGGGTTTTTAAAGAAAAACCAAAACATGAAAAATGTAAATATGATGCATATACCCGACCCAACTAATCACATATATGTAAATAATAGATTAGAGTATACCGCATATGTGATGTGAGGTCGAGTCCGCTCGCTAATGGCATTTGCATTGAGCGTTGCCGATTCCAAATAGGTGGTACCACTTGTTGGTATGCCTTCCACCTTTGTTGATCAACGGCACTTCATCCTTGATGGT
This sequence comes from Primula veris, assembly GCA_963682055.1. Taxonomy (NCBI): domain Eukaryota; kingdom Viridiplantae; phylum Streptophyta; class Magnoliopsida; order Ericales; family Primulaceae; genus Primula; species Primula veris. Next base: position 33,311,114 of record OY821747.1, read on the forward strand.
GGAGTCGATCTTCTTGACTTCCACGGCTTTTGTCGGCGTTGCCAACCACTTGTTGATTTTCTCCTTTTGGATGGAGATACCTTTTGTCGGTTTTGCCAACCACTTGTCGATTTTCTCCTTTTGGATGGAGATACCTACAACACAAGATTTGTCTTTTTGTACCCAATTTCTTTTGGGTCCGACATTGTTAGTGGCTCGGGTCTTTACTACCCATTTCAAATCGCTTCTACTAACATGGAAACGATAAGGGCATTTAGAAGAATTATGCTCACTTCTACTACAATGTATACAATGCATAGACTTTTTCGTAAAACGAGAACTATGCGACTTTTTGTAGGAAGTTTTAGAAGTATGATGAGCGGTTTTGGTTTGAAAACCTAAACCTCTTCTATTATTACAAGAGTTCGGCAAAACTCTTGAAGTACTCCCTTGTGTAAAAACAACCTTTTGTATAGGCGGAATAGGAGTTGTAGACAAGCTAGAAGATTTGACAAAACGGGTTGTGTTTGAGCCAAGGGTGTTGCAATCGAAACCCAAACCGCTTTTGTCATTAACATCTTTTTGACAACTCAAAATTTCGTCCAACACGGTTTTCCCTTTGGAAAACCTTGAGATTGTTAACTCGAGTTTTTCGACCGTAATGACAAGCTCATCGTTTTTCTTTTTCAAAGAGTCATTCTCGGTTTTTAAAAACTCGTTTTTATCTTTTAAGTCTTCCTTTTCGTCATCTACATCATGAAGAGAGAATGACGATGTCGGAATAGACTCATTTTCAATTTTATCTCTTTTTAAAGATCTTATTTCTTCATTGAGAGAAGAATTTATCTTTTTAAGAGAGTCGACCTTTTCGACAATTTTAGGAAACTTTTTGGAGTAAACATCGCACATATGAAGTAATTCATCATAGGATAGATCATTTACCTCATCGGCTTCGCTTTCACTTGAAGACGATTGGTTTTGTTCATGGTTGTCCTCCATGGCCATATAGCAACCAAGGTGAGCGACTTCATCTTGGTCGGAGCTATCGCTAGAGCTTGAAGTGGATATTTTCTTCTTGCCTTTGCTCTTGCGATTCATGACGCAATCTCTCGCCATGTGTCCTTCCTTGCCACATGTATAGCAAACAAAATCGTTAGAATAAATTGAATTATTTGACGATTTACCTTTATGTTTGCGTTGGCCTTTAAGCTTTAGTATTTCCTTGACGATTCGAATGATTTGCATTGAATTTTCGTCGTCATTGGATAGCTCATTACTTTCGTCACAAGTCGTTCCTTTGAAAGCTATCTCCCTCCTTTTTGAGATTGGCTTGTGACTATTGAGGGTGATCTCGTGAGTAATGAGTGAACCCGTCAATGCATCAAGAGTGTAGGTGTTCATGTCGTGCGCCTCTTGAATTGCGGTGACCTTTGGTTCCCATTCCTTCGGCAAGCTCCGAATCACCTTTGAGACCATTTCCTTACAAGACAAACACTTACCAAGAGATGTTAATCCATTAGTAATAGTTGTAAACCTAGCAAGCATATCGGAAATAGTTTCACCCTCGCTCATTTTAAAAAGTTCGTAGTCATGAACTAAAAGTTGGAGTTTGCAATCCTTAACTTGGTTAGTTCCCTCGTGCATAACTACTAACTTATCCCACATAGCCTTAGCGGTTTTACAAGCGGAAATTTTGTTGTACTCGTTAGGAGAAACGGCACAAACAATAGCGTACATCGCTTTGGCGTTCGTAGAGTAGGCTTCTAGTTGAGCGTTATCTAGGTCCTCTATGGGGATTGGGTTCTCGCTATTTTCAGATGTAGGAGCGGAATATCCTACTTTAATGGTCATCCAAAGCCTAACATTATAGCTTTGTAGAAACATGCTCATCCTATCCTTCCAATATGAAAAATTTATTCCATCAAAATATGGAGGTGTATTGGGTGATGAAGCTATGCCGGATGCGAAATTAAGTATATTAGCCATCGGGATCTTAACTCTAGAATCGTTAGATTCCTATATGCAAGAGCCTCGGCTCTGATACCAATTGTTGGCCCGTGTGCGGCTAAACCTTAGAGGGGGGGTGAATAAGGTTTATGACGATTTTCGCCTAATTAAAATTCTATGCAACTAACCACCCAACTTATGCAATTCTAAGCTTAAGCGTTTAATATACTATAATGAAATGCTAGAAATCCTAAACGCAAGCAAGAATATAAGCAATAATAAAGTTGCGGAAAGTAAAAGTTTAGGGAAAGAAGAAGACACCAAGATTTATAGAGGTTCGGCAAACGGCCTACGTCCTCTCCTCGGTACTACCGAGTAATTCACTATAATTCTTCTTTCGGATTTTACAATCCTAATGAGCTAATCAACCGATTAAGCTCCCCCACACTTTATGAGTGTCCCGAATGAAAAGACCTAGAGCTTTTAAGCTTCACTTGCTTACAAAGCCTCTACCCGATCACTCGCTCACAAAAATGAGTTTATAAAATACTCGTTACAATTTTATCGAAAATTGAAACAACACCCACAATCGATTGCTTCTAAAATAAGCTAATATGTGGTTTCGATGATGTTTGATATTTGTTGGAGCTTGTATCTCTTTATCTTCAATTTCTCTCTTTTCGAAGTATTTCACCAAAATGGTGATTTTGGGTTTTTGTATATGAGAGAGGTTGAAGGATTGATTGTTGTTGTGATTGGTGATTTATGAGAGATATTGGGGTGGTTTATATAACAGCAAAGTCTGTTTTTGCTGGATATGACCGTTGGAAGTGGTTCCACTGGTTTTAAGCAACTTTCCAGAATAAGCTGAAAAGCTGTTTTCGAAATCTGTAGAAAACGATCGGTCGTTTTCTACAGTCGATCGGTCGTTTTCCAGAAAACGATCGGTCGTTCTCTGAAAACGATCGGTCGTGTTTATACTGGACTCACTGGAAGAAATTGGACCAAAAACGATCGATCGTTTTTGTCCAGTCGATCGGTCGACTGTTCTTCTGGCAGTTTCTCGGTCTTCTCGCTATTCTTCGAAAGCTCATAACTCCTTCGTTTTAGCTCCGATTTTGGTTCCGTCTGAACCTGTGGCTTCGTTTTTCTGTGCTCTATCTTTCTGGCGCTGAAATTTTCATTTACTTCTTTTGGAAAACGATCGATCGTTTCATAAAACGATCGGTCGACTTTTCGACCTGCTCACTGGAAGAATTTGGACCAAAAACGATCGGTCGTTTTTGTACAGTCGATCGGTCGTTTTTGTCCTGGTCTCGTTAACCTTCGAATGCTTGTATCTTCTTCGTTTTAGCTCCGAATTTGGTTCCGCTTGAACCGTTGGCTTCGTTTTCGAATGCTCTTTCTTTTTAAAGACCTGAAATATACATTTACTCTTTTTGGAAAAGATCAAGCATTATTTCATCGAAATATAAAATCATTAATTCATAATCATACTTATAATCAAAATCAATTATTGAACCCATGTTCAACACATTAGAATGCTACTCTCTCTTGCATGTCTGTATGATTTTAAATTGTTTCAACTTGACTTTAAGAGTGTTTTTCTGAATGGTGTGATTAATGAAGAAGTTTGTGTTTGTCAACCTAAGGGATTTGAAGATCCTAAATTTCCTGAACATGTTTATTTGCTGAAAAAGGCCTTGTATGGTCTAAAGCAAACTCCTAGAGCTTGGTATGATAGATTAACCAAGTTCTTGATTGAAAAAGGTTTTAACAGAGGGGGAGTTGATAAAACTCTGTTTACTAAGAAAACTACGAAGGATATAATCATTGCTCAAATCTATGTTGATGACATTGTATTTGGCTCCACTTCTAATAAAAGAATAGATGAATTCATTTCTGATATGAAGAATGAATTTGAAATGAGTGGTGGTGGTGAATTAACTTACTTTCTAGGATTGCAAGTTAAACAGAATGAAAAAGGCATATTTTTATGTCAGAGTAAGTATGCAGATAACCTGGTTAAGAAGTTTGGTCTAAGTGAAAGTAAAGAGAAGAGAACCCCTATGAGTACCACCCTTAAACTGTTCAAAAATGATACAGGTAAAATTGTCTGTCCTAGTCTTTATAGATCCATGATTGGAAGTCTGCTTTATTTAACTGCTAGTAGACCAGATCTGTGCTTGAGTGTGGGAGTGTGTGCCAGGTATCAGGCAAACCCTTTAGAACCTCACCTCTAGCTGTCAAAAGGATTTTAAGGTATGTAAAAGGCACAATTCACCTAGGATTATGGTATTCTAAAGACACAAACCATTTCCTTGTTGGTTACTGTGATGCAGATTGGGCAGGAAACATAGATGATAGAAAGAGTACTTCTGGTGGTTGTTTTTATTTTGGAAACAACCTTGTTTCATGGTTTAGTAAAAAGCAAAATTGCATTTCTTTATCTACCGCTGAGGCAGAATATATTGCAGCTGTAAGTGGATGTACTCAACTTATTTGGATGAAACAGATGCTAAATGATTATAATGTTAAGCAAGAAATATTAACTTTGTTTTGTGATAACAAAAGTGCTATAGATTTAGCAAAGAATCCAGTTCAACATTCCAGAACTAAAATATTGATCTAAGGCATCATTTTATCAGAGAACTAGTTGAAGGAAAAAGCTTAATTTTAGAACATGTTTCAACTGAAAGACAATTAGCAGATATTTTCACAAAGCCCCTTGATACTAATAAATTTGAATCTTTAAGAAGTGATATAGTGGTATGTCACTATGAATCTAAATGAATACTCTTGCTATGTATGTCTATTTTGAGTACCTTTAATACTTTTTAGTTCTAGAGGTAAGTCTTGGTTGAGCTTTGAAGTTTTTATCTTGAAAAAGCCACTTTTTGGTGTCTCAAAAATAGATGTGAGGTAACTTGTCTTAAAACCTCTCTGGTAATAGAGTTGCAAGCACAAAGTGCCCTTTTTAAATAATGGTTGCAAGTTCAGTTGCAACCCCAGTTGAAACCACATGCTCACAATACTGGTTGCAAGCTCAGTTGCAACATCAGTTGAAACCACATTCGCATAATACTGAAAAATTCAGTGATTGTCCAAAGGTCGTTATACCTTCTTTGATTCATATGATAGTGAAATACTAAAATGAAAAAGCCAAGACAAAGTCTTGTTTTTTTTTTTTTTTTTTTTGACATCACTTCTACTCTTTCCTTGCTGAGATAATCAAACTAGTTTTTATGTAGAGATAAAAATGAATTTGCTCAAGTTAAGTTCTTAAAATCTAATTTCTATTAAAGTTATCCAATGATAAACTTATCTTCTGGAGTAAATTGCTAGATTCCTGTTTTTTTTTGTTTAAATATCTTGCTGTATTGCTATCTTCTCTTGAATCAAGTCAAGTTTCCTTAAAAACTTCAACTTCTTAATTTTCAAATTTTGGATAAATCTATTTACAAGGAATGTTTATCTTTATAATTTGCTGGATTTATCTTACTGAAATCTGTTTCCTTTGTGATTTCATTGTGATTTATATTTTCAAATTTCTGTTACAATTTACTTCCTTTATTTTAGCAAAATCTGTTACAAAATTGATTTGAGTATATCTGTTTCCATTTAGCAAAAGATGTGGACTTTATTGCTATTTATGCAAACCTCTTTTAATATCCCAAATCAAACACAATTATCAGAATTATTCTCTCTCTCTTTCTATTAAACAAAAACCCTAAGTTCTCTGAAAAACCCACTGCGGTATTCTAAGTCCAGTTGCAACCTTAGTTGAAACCATGTCTTCCAACTCACCTAATAACCCCAATCTCAACATTGATGATGACTGTACTCTTAGGGATTTCTTGAATAAATCTACAACAAGTCCAGGCTCAAAAGCAAAGGTAAGTGAGTCTTCCTCATCTAAGAAACAGAGAACTAAGAAACGTGCTAGGAGAAACTTAGAGGATGATCCAATCTCTGTTGGTTTTACTTATAATCCTAAGTTTAATGAGGTTGATCCTAGGTTCTGGAGTAGGAAAATGTATATGAGGTTTAGGGCTTTGGCTAGTAGGGAAATTCACTGTGAAAGAAGGCTTAATTTGGTCAGTTATCCACATATACATGTGCATGTTGAAAAATTGCTGTCTGATGTTGGCTTAGAGAGAACTATTTGTTATGCTAATTCCTTCTATCCTGCTGTTGTTAAGGAGTTTTATGCAAATCTAAGTAGCAATGTTTTTGATGAGGGTAACCCTGCTTATGGAAGGGTATTTTTGAGGGGTGTAACTTTAAGTTTTACCCCTAAGTTAATTAATTAATTCCTAAGTACTCCCAATCCTTCTGTGAATAATGTTGATTATGACATGGAAGTCATAGCTCTGGTTCTCACTGGAAAGAATAACAGATTTGATGGCACTTCCATCAAAACATCCTCTCTCACATTGTGTGCTACTGTGCTACACAAAATTGCTAGGTTTAACTGGACTCCTACGAAACAACCCTCTAATGTGAACAAAGAAATGGCCATCTTTCTCTATAAGATCATGTCTTCATTGCCAATTAACTTTGGTACTCATGTTTTCAATCTTATGAGAGATTTCAGTGATACTAATTCACCTTCCATTCTGCTACCTTTTCCCTGTTTAATCTCTGGAGTGATTCTGTCTCAAGTCTCACATTTATCTAGAACTTCTCCTATTAGAGTCTCCACTGAACCAATCACAGATTGTCCCTCTGTCCTGTATATTTCTGCAAAACTGCTAAAGGAAGGGCATGTCAATGACATTTCTGGAGAAAAAGGAAAGGAAAAGAAGACCTCTAGTGCTCCTTCAGAGAAGAAGAAAGGTGTGAGGTGGTATCTGCAACAAAAGTTGGCTTACAATCAAGAAAGGAGAGCTGAACTAGATGCTGATGATTATCAAATCAAGAAGCTCCTGGTGAATCTCATAGAGAGTGAGGATGATCGGGATAGTGATGCTACTCACAGTGATGATGGCTTCTCAATAAGCAGCGAGGAAGAAGATGAAGAGATAGTCAGAGACACACCTCTTAGGGAAAGACCACCTCAGTCAGACATACATCGTGATTAGTTTGTCTGGCTTATGACAAATAGGGGGAGATAAAGTTTATGGTTATGTTTTCAATTTTTTCAGTTTTAAGCTTCTACTTCAATTTCAAGACTTTATGTTGCTGTTTTTAATTTCAAATACAATTGCTGTATTAAGACTATGTTGTGCCATGTTTGGCCTTAAAATTTTTGCAATTTTCATTTTGAAGTATGCCTGTCTTTAGAATTGAATCTGTTCTGAAACTCTGTGAATGGATATATTTTGTGCTTATTTGATGCTTGCAATTCTAACTTGCAGGGGGAGTTTAAACAGATGTCTCAAAAGTATTGATATAAGATATACAGTATAAGACTGTGCTGAAATTGAATTTGCAGGTGGTTGGGTGTTTTATAAACTTAGTTGATTTGTCAAAACCAATGACAAAGGGGGAGATTGTTAGGACCAGATTTCTGGTCTAAATATTATTTGTTGTCTATTGGTTTTCACTAAATAATCCTAACTGTTTGTTAAGTACTAAGACAGTGTTGATAGGTTTCAAGCAATGTTGCAACCTCAGTTACAACCTACTAAGACAGTAGTCTTAGGTTTCAAGCAATGTTGCAACCTTAGTTACAACCTGCTTAAGACAGCGTTGGAGGTTTCAAGTAATGTTGCAACCACAATTCCAACCTGCTGTTCTGCAGGATTCTGTCTTGTTCTGTAAATCTGCATAACTACTCTTTAATGATAATTATTTGTTTTAAAGTATGCAGGATATATTCTCATATGATCCTAAAGGTTTAGTATGCGTTTATTGAGAATATCAAAGTGGTAAGGAAAGATTTTCTAAAAGATATAAAGAGATTAGTTATGTTTCCTTTACATAGATAAATCTATATCTCTATTCTTATGCAAATCTTTATCACTTGTTTCAATCTTTGTTCCTTATCAATTCAGTATGATATGTTTAAGATTGAATGAAATATGGAGTTAATGTTTCATATGTATATTTAAAGATATTATCTTTAAAAGATATTGTCTTTTTATATGTTTCCTTGTTATAGGAAAAGACTAACTCCTACTATCAAGCTTGTTATTAAACAGGTATCAACCAATGATGATTGGAGTCAATCCACGCTGAAGAATCACGTAATGCTTGGAAAGATTGAAGCCAATCAATAAAGTCAAAAGCAATCACAAAAGACATTAAAGATAGAAGATTGTTTTTACTTGCTTATATAGTTGATAACTTAGCTTGTAAATTTTTGTGTGTTCTAAATTATAAAGAACTCGTTCTTGAGAGAATACATAGTGAACTTTAAAAGAAAAACAATGGTGGGATGCCATTGATTTATAATTGATAGTTATAAGATAGGAGCAATATAGAGATAGACAGAAAAACCTAGAGAGAGTCTGAGAGTTTTTCATTAATACTTGAATCTTATATTGTAAGCTTTTTATAATATCATAATCTGGGTAAGTGCCCCGGAGACGTAGCCTAGTTGGGTGAACTCCGTTGTTAAATGTACGTGTGATTTACTTCAAGTACATTTAAACAAACTGTTCTGTCCATTAACACACTTGGTTCCAACTGTGGTTGCAACATCACTTGGAACCCAACTACAAAACTGCAACTAGAACAGCGGATAGGAATTTCAGTGACCTTAGAACTTGATGATGTAAATATCTACCTGATAAACTATAAACTGTGGATCTTCCAAAAACACAACCATTGGAAATAGGGTTTTCTTTGCTGATGATTTCTATTCCAATGAACTTTCAACTCCCCAAAATGTTTCCGTAAACATGGGACCGAATTATACTCTTTCCTCCTATAATGGAGTTTTATTTCAAACTGCGAGAGTTTTCAATGGAATATCTCAGTACAGTTTCTCTATCAAGAAACATGGAAGATACTGGATTCGTTTGTATTTCTTTCCATTTTCCGATGGAAATTACGACTTGAAAAACGCAAAGTTCTCTGTTTCGGCCCAAGATTTCTCCCTCCTTAGAGACTACCAACCGCATAACGTATCTTCGGTTAAGGAGTACTCTGTGCAAATAACTTCTGATAAGCTAGATCTTACTTTCACCCCTTCATCGGATTCTTTTTCTTTCTTGAACGCTTTAGAAATTGTTTTGATTCCTGACAAAGCCATTCCTGATGGTTCCCTAACTCTTGATTTACAACCCGAGTACCAAAATATTTTGAACCGAGCTTTAGAAACTGTTGCAAGGGTGAACATGGGTGACATGGCAATCACCCGTCAAAACGATACGTTGTGGAGAGAATGGGTTTCTGATAGAAATTTCCTCAACAATGTAAATATTGTGAAGTTCATTTCAAATATTGGGGCAGTGAATTACTCAAGTAGCTCAGATAGTGAAGATATCGCACCCTCTTTTGTGTATGGTACAGCTACGAAACTGAACTCCATTTATGAACCACAATTTAAGGCAAATATAACTTGGTCTTATAGGATTGATCTTGGTTTTCAGTACTTAGTTAGATTTCACTTCTGTGATATAGTGAGCAATTCCCCAAAGCAGCTATATTTTAATGTTTATATAAACTCCTGGCTTGTCGTTCAGCATCTAGACCTTAGTAATCAAACATCAAACATTTTAGGTCCTCCATATTATAAGGATGTTGTTACACGTTCAATCAATAAAGCTTATTTAAGTATAAGTATCGGGCCTTCAAATGTGGGTGATCCTTACCCTGATGGGATACTCAATGGTCTAGAGATTATGAAAATGAGTGATTCTGAGAAAAGTCTTGTTACTTCCAATTCCGAAAAAAAGCCCAAGGAGACAAATTGGGTGATAATTGGTATATTCATGGCTGTTGGGGTGTTAATTGTGGCTGTAATTTTGGTGTTGGTTATATTTTTGATGTGTAGAAAGAACAAAAAAACATCATATGTAGGTGATTCCGCAGAGAACCCCGTTGCGGTGAATGAGAATATAACTTCTACTGTTTCAAAAATCGGATATCGCATTCCCTTGGCAGCTATTAAAGAAGCCACCGATAATTTCAGTGAAAGTAACATTATTGGGGTAGGCAGTTTTGGGAAGGTATATAAAGGGTTCCTCAGAGATAGAACAAAGGCAGCTGTTAAAAGGGGAACTCCTAAAAATAGGCAAGTACTTTCAGAATTTCGAACAGAAATCGAAATGCTATCACAGTTCCGACACCGACATCTGGTGTCTTTATTAGGGTATTGCGATGAAAAAAACGAGATGATTATAATTTACGAGTATATGGACAATGGCAGTCTGAAGAATCATCTTTATGGGTCGGATAGTAGTAGCATGAGCTGGCGAAAGAGGCTTGAGATTTGCATTGGGTCGGCCAAAGGGCTTCATTATCTTCACACAGGCTCAAATAAAGCGATTATTCATCGTGATGTGAACTCGGCAAACATCTTACTGGACGGGAATTTTTCGGCTAAAGTAGCCGATTTTGGGATCTCCAAAATGGGTCCAGGCATTGAAGAAACTCATGTAAGTACGGCTGTTAAAGGAAGCTTTGGGTACCTTGATCCTGAGTATTTAGCGAGGAAAAAACTAACAGAAAAATCTGATGTGTATTCGTTTGGGGTCGTTATGTTCGAAATTCTTTGTGGGAGAGCCGTAATTGATCCCTCGCTTCCGAAAGAAGAGGTGAATTTAATCGAATGGGCGTTGGATTTTGAGAAGAGGGGAGAATTGGAGAAAATCATCGACCCTTGTTTGAAAAACGAAATAAAAATAGAATCTTTGCAAAAATTTGCAGAAACTGCAGTGAAATGCTTGGCGGAAAGTGGGGCTGATCGGCCTACAATAGGAGATGTATTATGGAACTTGGAATATGCTCTTCAGTTGCAAGGAAGTAACGAGAGAGCTGTTGGAGAAAATAATAACACAAGTGAGTTTGAAACCAGTATTGTTTCAAGTATGGCAAGTATGGGTGATCTTGCGGAAGTTTCTTTGAGTAGAGTTTTTTCTCAGATGGTAAAAGCCGATAACAAGTCCACAGAATACTAAGTTCGAGGCATATTGTAATTGGTAATATAATAGTACATGTTTGTTTCTTTTTTGTCCATTGCTAAATGTGGTAACAAGTAACAACTTTGGCCATTGCTAATAAGACTGTTTCTTACTCATTCTTGAAAGTACATAATTATATACTTCTTGTATCAATTTGACGATGTTGCATCACCAAATTTATCTCGGATTAGGTTTGTATACAGTCTAAGTGTCAAATACGGTTTCAAAGCTATACGTCCTTGTTATGTTGGAATGTGATTCATAGACATACTTATCTGTAAGACTGTGACAGAGCCAGTACAAAAAACTAAAACTAAAACATTCATAGACACAATTGGAATTTGAATTCCAGAGCCTGCTGCTACTTATTTTACTAAAACTCACCTTATTATCTCATATACTTATACTCGAATCTAAAATCTTAAAAGGAGCTCATTGTTTTCAGTTGATCAATTGCGTCATTGTTTTCCTATTCAATGTACAAAAAAGAGAATCAAACATTCCAGCTCTTAATTGCAGAAATGACTACAAGTGAAAAACAACATTACTGAAATGATTTGTTAATCTCTACTACTATCATTACCACTAGTTCAGTACAACGATCATTTTACAAAGTCTAAATCTACATACGGAATCTAAAAATTATGTAAGCATGCATTAACTAAATAAGTCAAATCGATAACCACCAAAAACAAGACATACACAAGCAAATACAAAGTCAGATACAATGGGGAAGCTAATCACAATAACACTTATGTGAACTATATTTAGGTGTCATGTAACCAGATAAGAAAACTCTTAAACCACACAAAAACACTCATGATTATCTAGTCAGGCTATTTTAGCAAATCATTTAACAAACTAATAAACCAGCCGGGATGTCACAAGCATGGTTACATACATGAACATCAGCCAAAATAAAAGCATCGAAAAAGTAAGGGACCTGCCTAGATGTCATCCTTTTATTTGCTGGACAGAATAAAGAGTTAAAAACAGCTAGATAAGCTTTTTTTTCTTTTGTTTTTTTGGTACACAAGCAAATATAAAGTCTATACGAAAGGAAATTAAATCAAAGTTCTGTCAATGACAAGATCACCTATATGGGTGTCCTCATTTTAAAAGGAAAAAAAAAATTATTTCAGATGTCATGTATAGATCCCGATGCATGAAACCATACATTAACATTATGTCATTAAAAGATCTCGGTTAAGGCCATTTAAGCGACTTGTTTATCAAATTGTCGGAATAAAAAATTTCAAAAGTTGATCATATAGTTCAAATGTTAAATTTTATGATTAGATTTAAAAAAAAATTATTTAGACAATTTTGATACAAGTTATAAGCCGATTAAAATTATACGTAGTTTCGTAATGGATAATTAAATAAAAACGGGTGGAGTATCTAACTTCCCAACGTCTTTTGGTATTTTAATTTTTAAACTCACAAATTAAACCGTACTATTTTCGGGCAATAGTATTGACCAACATTTTGACTATAATGTATCTCGGTATTTATTTATTTTGGTACCGTGAATATTTACTAAAACAACACAAACATATACTATTAGAGTCGTCCTTTTGTTAAAAATAGTATTTATTTTAGACTAGCTAGTTGATAAAATTATCTTTTGAAATATAGTAAGTTTTATAATTTCGGCATTTATCCATTTTGTGTGTGTGGCTACATAAGAAGTCGAGTTATAGTTAAGATCATGGAGTTGTAAATCTTAATCGAAGTGGGTTTCGATGTTTAGAACAACTAAATTAAACATTCATTCTTGTAGCAAAGTAAAATTTAAAATTATAACTGTCATATAAAGTTTTTAATATATTTATTGAGACTTGTATATCTGAAATTTGTTGAGAAAAGAATATATGACATTAAATGATTTTGACAATTATTTAGCATTAATCTGATACCGGAAACTTGCCCCAAACTAATTTATTATTGAAAGCAATTTGTAAGAAAAATTCCAAAATATTTTCGACAATGTTATGATTGTGTGGCTACATTTATTATTGAAACTAATTTATTAGTAAATGGTTTAAAAATGTTACCACTGTTTACTTGATTTTCTCATTTTTCAATTTAACTATTATATAATGAATGGTTAATCTTTTGCAACAAATATTATTTCTCTACAAATATTTAAGAACATCAGAACAATAGAACCAAATTTAATGTAGATGATTAAATAACATATTTCATTTAATTTGTTTATATACATATAGAATGTTTTTAATAATTAAGTAGAACTTATCATAAATGTATTAGTTATTCTGCCATTAATTATTACCAATTTTAAGAACATTGTGATTAACATTAACATTTAATAACACAAATTTATCAAGGGGGATTATTCACGTGAGATGTTTTATGTAAATTAACAAACGCTCTTAATAAAATATATTACCATAGAATAAACCATTTTTTTCCTTTCCTGTGTCCCTTTCCTTTCTCTTGCACATGTTCATAGTCACGTCCCTTTTTTATATAGCGGTTCTCTAGTTTGTGCGGTCATTGAATTATACTGTACAATTTTTATTCACTTTTACGACCATTACATTAAAAAAAATGGAGGGTTAGATGATACATTTTCAATAACTAATTTAAATGTTAGTCAATACTTTTGGCCAAAAAGTGAACAGTATTAATTATTTGTCTAAAAGTAAAACATTCAATTTTTTGTTAGCATATAAGAATTTTCTGTTTCATTTCTCTATCTCCTTATCAAAAGTTACTCGTCCAGATCATTCTCTTCATTGTAGAGGTATTTCAATTTTATCTCGTCAACTTTAAGTTTTTTTTTTGATATTTTTTTTTAATGATTAGTGTTAATCTTGGAGGCATGTTCATTGTTAAAGGACTGTTTTGGTACATCCATACATTCATCATTCAGGTTTTTCGGAGCTTGATACATACATTTAAGGATTATGAAGTGTTATAACAAACCGAATGTGTAATATATTAGTAGTGTCCCAATCCATGAGCTCATATCTTATACCCCTATTTTGTACCCATCCCGTTCCCCCTTAACTATTTTCGATTAAATTTTGATTTTTTACAAACAAAAAAAAAATTGTATGTTTATAAAATTTTACTATGTATATAGACAAATTTCATAATATTGACTTTACATATTTTTTTTTACATATAATGTTAATTTACACTAGTTCTTATTTTCATTCCAAAAATAGAAATATTTGACTTTCTCGTAAGAAAAAATTGTTGGAACGTATTGATACATGTCTTATTGTACTTGTTGTTGTTTTAAATTTTATTAAATAACAAATTTGGGTTAAAAAAAAGTAAGGTTGTATGGATCGGGTATAAAATAGGGGGTAAAAATAAGCAAAGATAAACTAGTGTAGATTTTTTACACAAATTGAATATGTTTCAAATTAGGAGGAACATTAGTATACTTTCAATGTTTATGTAACTTGCCTGCAATGCCTAGAAATAAGAACTAGCTGTTATGAAGTGTAATTTACAATTTTATACTACTTTTAAGTTATCATAATTTTTGTAATAAATAATTAAAGGAATAATTATAGGACTCATTGGTGGTAGGTCACCTTACAAGTGATAAAAAAAAAATCGTAACTTTTTGAGGCACCCAAAACAAAATAAATTACCTGCAATCCTGTTAATTTGTGCAGTTTTTTTGTGTGAATAGCGTTGATGTAATCAGAATGTTAGGTTAATGTCACGTTTTTATAATCATGGCTAAAAATTAGGGTATAATATTACCATATGAAACGTAAAAGAAATTGTTTGGAAATACAAACGGGCTCCGATAATGGCCAACGCAAAAATAATTTTGTTTAAATTTTGGTGCAATTGTCATATGATGCATGGGAGATACGAAGAACGTCTCTAATCCGTGTCTCACAAGGAATTACGCGCGCCATGCTACTTTCATATGACCGTTATTCGTAGATCATATGTGTTATAATTTCACGTAACGGTTAGATGAGTTACCCGGTTTATATAATATTCTAGTCCATGTAAGTTTCTAAATTCTAAATGATGATTACTAATTGGATCTCTGTTGCGAATTTAGTACTTAAAAGATGCACCGCAGGAAAAGAAAAACATTGAATATATAGAACAAAAGATAACAGAAGCGATACTCCGATTCTAATTATATATGCATTAGTTGCCTACTTGTCTCTTAATTATGCATTCAAGCATGAAGAGATGTGTCCACATGATTTTCTTTTCTTTTAATTTTTATCAATTTCCGATCGAGTGACAGCAAAGAATCTACTGTTGATATTTCTGAACCATAGTCATTAGTCGTAAATGTTTGCAGGGGATAGTAGTTACATAAAATATTTTATAGTCCATTGAGTTGAATTCACCGAAATAGCCTCTGGTTATACGTGGTCAATATAATTAAGGTAGGAAATTCATTAAGCTTAGCACTTCTGGTCATTATGTTGCTCTGCTTATGTTAATATCTACGCATATGATATTAGTATAGATTAGATCGAATCGTGCTATATGGTCTCTAGGCATAAATCTGGTAACGAAGGTACTAAAGAAAGGTTTATGTAGAAACAAGAGCAGTTAAATAACAAACTTGAATTACGAGTAAAATGAGTGACATCTAAAGTTTCATTTGGCTAATGCTATTGGTGGTAAATGTTCCACTGCGAGTTACTCCAATGGAACAACTTTGGCCTGCTTTTCGTTCTCTATTGCATAAGTTTTGTATCCTAACTTTTGTTTTTGCTTAATTTATAGGAAAAAATTGTTTGTTATGGATTTCAACAGAGTTGAGGCGATTAAGGCCAAGGAAATGGCTGAAAAAATGCTGATGGAAAAGGATTTTCTTGGAGCAAGAAGACTTGTTTTCAAATCCATAGGGTTATCTCCTGAACTTGAGGGAATTCGGCAGTTACAAATGGCACTCGAGGTGTATATTGCCTCCGAGAGAAAAATAAATGGAGAAATTGATTGGTATGGAGTGCTGGGTGTGAATCCTTTTCAAGAAAAAGAAATAATAAGGAAGCAATACTATAGGTTAGCTTTTATCCTTCATCCTGATAGAAACAAAATTCTCGGTACCGAAGACGCATTTAAAGTAGTTTCCCAGGCTTGGAGATTAATATCGGATGAAGAGATGCGATCGGCTTATGACCAAAGGAGAGGATCGATAAAACTGCAAGCCTATTCCCCAAATGCTGATTGTTTTCATGCCCGCAAAAAAATGGACACAACGAATGTCGAGATGGCAAAGAGTACCACCGGAGCAGGTCCCTCTTCAGGTTCTCTACCCAAGCATCAAGCCGAGTCTTTCTGGACAATCTGTGGCACCTGCAAATTTCATTATGAGTATCTTACACAATATCTTGATAAACTGCTGGTTTGTCTTAACTGTAGCAAGCCTTTTCGTGCATACAAGGCCCCTCTTCCTGGAAATTCATCCAAGTCGCCTGTTTCATCAGCTCATAAGAGGAACATCACTCCGCCAAGTGGCGTTAGTATAAGAAGAGGGTTGGCTAAGAAACTAAAAATGGATGCCAAGTTGGATATAAGGAAGTTGATGGTGGAAAAAGCTCTTACCGAGGTTCGAAAGAAGTTATCGGAAATGAGTGGAATTTGAAGATTGAGAAAAACATAGCATTTTGTTGTTTATCATTGATTGGAAGTGAGAAACTGAAGAAAACTTTTGAATTGTTTTTAATTTATTTTTCGAACATTTTGAGTTTCTTGCTCATAATTTGCTTTCAATAGAACAAATTTGTCAATTTTCTATATGAGATGATTAATTGTCTGGACCATTTTGATGCCCTTAATTTACTTTTTTGCAATGTAACCATATCTTCGACTTGACTATGTCCAAGTCGAAGATAAGAAACTACCCAGTAAAGTATGGTTTCAGGTTGGTACCAAAGTTTTGACGATGTACCATTATATATCGAACCCAAGTAGTTCGGTTGTACAGAGTTGATAACATTACTGGCCAAAGATCGGTACACCAATTATTTTGCCTTGTTACGGTTTGGTTTTCAGTGTTGTACCAAAACTCGTAACCTGAAATACATGCAGGGTCCAAATTCATACTCTTTAAAAACTGATGAACAGAAATTGAAACCTAATGATTCGCGAATTCTCAAAAAAATTGGAATTTGTCTCTGCAAACTGAAATCAAACTTACAAAATTCCATATATTTCCTTTTAATACAACATATCAACTATTTGGAACCAACTTAACATAAACATAATCTAGGGAAACTTTAGTCCATTTGTATACATGACAGTAGGATAAGAAATTTGGAATTTGTCTTCTCAAATTGAAATCTAACTTCACAAATTCCAGATATAACTTATAGTGTTTTAAAAAGCGCATTTCAAAGCGCTATTATATATCCCGATATAGAGGTTATTGAATTTTTTTAGATATGGTAATTCACTATATTGTTGGTAAAGCGATATTAGTGCGCTTATATAACACTTTTTGCGCTATTTATATAGGCTAAAAAGTGTGTTTTTCGGGAGTTCTGGTGTAATTTTTATTTTCTTTTTACAAAAGACTACGAAAACGTTGCCCCTTTAGGCTAAGCAATTTTATGAAAAATATAATTCCAAACAAATTCTAGTATCTGTTCTAATGATTTTAATCGCTCATTTTGACGAGATAAAAAAATTGGAAATTTTAATTAGTAGAAAGACTTGAAATTACTTTGTGTTTTTTGCTATTTATGAATTATTTTAATTTTTCTTATATAAAAAATAGTAAAATGATGTTTTGAAAACATATTTAACATGTTTTTCTTCTATATATTTTAAACATGTATTTTTTTTCTATTGTGATTAATTTACTTTAATAGAGTTGATTTCTTAGATTTGGACTTTACTGAATTGTGTATATCATCAGCCTCGTCATAGTGAAGAAATATAACTCTCATCCATGAAATAATAATCAGCTATTTTACTTGGCTTTAGGATGTGTTTGAAACCCGAAAAACTCATGGAAAAATGAAATATTGTCTACATGAAATATAACTCTCATCCATGAAATAAGAATCATCTATTTTAATTAGTAAAAGAAAGTGTATTTTCCTTAGAAATATTGTCCACACTAGGCAGACATACTATATATGTTACCCTAATAATTCATTAATTACATCTTAAACTGGACCATATTGTCTACATGACCATCCTGTCAAGATGTTTTTTTCTTCAAATTTCCCAGAATCAGTGCATTTTATCTTCATTGTTACTAAAACTATTACTTTCGGCATTAAAATCTTTACGGCCTTCATGATATACCGATGAAAAAATGGATATTGATCACGTAAATGTACGTTATGACTCTCTCTCTCGTTTGATTTTGATATATCAATTAAATATTTTTTCATACTCAATCAAAATTGTATAGTGCAAACAAAGTCATGCAATTCTGTTACCATCTTGGCCATATCAATGTTATGAACTTTATACATAATATACAAGCAAGTAAGGTTTGCAGGTTGGCAAAAACTTAGACAAAGATTAGTTGTATGAGTACTAAATAGATGAGATGAACTTGCATTTCATCTTCTTTTTGTTTGTGTAAATAGTTTATCAGATATTGGAGTAAACTAAATCTAACACACTATGGATTTGTGCTTTCAACCCACAAAAGGTAACAATTTCACCATCGAGATCGGATATTTTGACTCCGTTATAGAAATCAAGGAGAAGTCGAACATTCAGCTTATCACGGAAACCAACAAAAGTATTAGTTGCACGACAGAGGATACGGTTCAGGTCCCCAAAAAAGAAAGCGTAATGGACGAAGATCGGTCTTTTAGTTGGCACCAAGTGAATTCAGGCGATACAATTGAGATATTCGGCGGAACTATTAAAGTTGGATCGTGAGAATAAGATTGAACTATCTCAACAAAAAAAAAAACTAAATCTATGTTTTCACAAGAGTATAAAAATGACAAATTGTAGTCGGGTTCACCATCAATATTTATCCTAAAACATAATGAAAAAGTGTTTTTTATTAAGCGGTTTATCCGGGGAGGTTTATCCCGGGGCGGTTTAGAAACCTACCCATGTATATGACTTTGAGATGACCCACAATACTGCTGAATTAGCTCTAACTAATTACAATAGTCTCTTGTGAACCTCGCATATTATCCTTCCTATTGAACGCTAAAAAACAATAGTATTGGGCGCAAACATAGATTGTTTTCAAAACAACTATCACACATGTCGATGTAAAAGAATCACTAACTCTTTCTCTCCCCCGTCTCGTAGTAAAATACAATAATTATTTTTTAATCAAAAGTAGAAAACTTATTAACTCGATCAATTCCACAACCACATATGTTCACTTTTTAAGATTGCTAGAACATGTGACAACCCAGATCAAAATTCAACTGAAATGATGACATAAAACAAATAGTTACTGATACATGACACGTTTAATTGTCACAATCAAATGAGAGCTTGAAATGAATATAAATTCTCTAAACCATCATCACATGTTATTAAAATTGCATCACCATCTATATCTTCGTAACTAGTTATGTATTCTTGAGGCGCGAGTTTCATCCTCTTAACCGCTTCTTCACAAAACATCATCTCACCCTCTCCTCTTTTTTATATTGAATACCACCCAGTTGTGAAGGCATGTTTATTTTGCAAAGTAGTAAATGATTCTCTTAAATGATCTAATTCTATGGACATAGTTGCTAATATTTCACTCAGATTCTCTAAACTTTGCTCTAGTCAGAAATTTGTACTCTCAAACCACTAAATGTATGCACACATCGAGGTTGAGAGAATGAAAATTTCTTCATCCTTTTGCAGTGTTACAGGGAGGAAAATGTCCACCAGTCTGTTGGTTATGACATTTGGCGAAAACACTTAGAAGCCATTACAAAAATGATTGTTGTTCGTCTTGGTCACCTACACAAGCAATATCAACTTGAATATTTTAACACCTTTGTGAACTTATTCTAATTGGTTAGTGTAACCATTTGAGGATTCGATGATCGTCTCTATATTTGTATTTTTATTTCGTTTTTCCTTTCGTTCACTTTTTCTAATATGTAATAATTAACCTCTGTACTATAATTTTTGTGAGTGCTTGCGATAATTTCTTTTCTAACACATGTCTTCGCTCTCTTAATTTTCTCTTTTCGATCCTTTTATTATTCAACTAATTTGCATTGGTCTCTCTAGTTTTCTTTTTAGATCTTTTTATCGATCATAATGAATTAATTAATTATTTTCTCCTTTTGAAAATACTCCTCTATATTATGCAGACCCCCCAATATTGATACTTTATTTTAATACATTTTAATGTTATCTAATTAATTAAATATGTATTAAACCCATGAATGTATGTACATATTTTCAATGAATTCCGGATTCAATGCATAAACCATTAATTGACGATAATTACAAAAGTACCAAAAGTATTAATGCAATGCTGATTCAGGAATATGTTTCTTAGTTAATTTACTACAATCATTTTTTTTCCAGCATTTTTAGATCTTTCTTATCCTCTAATTTAAGTAACTTTTCCAAATACATACTAAATGTTCCTATTCTTAATCAAATGATACAATGGTCATCGTATATAAATTTTCATTCTTATGCATCATATCACAAGCCGGTTCTCATCTATTTCTTTCGTTAATGAAGTAAGACATATATGTATTTTAGATGATCTGCTAGTATGTTTTTTCTTGCTATTATTTTCTGATTATATTTTTCAAATTTTGCTAGGCTTATCGAGATGGATAGTATGAAATTTTGTAATAGCAAATGTTATCTTCTATCACCATTACTCATTTTGCTGTTATTTTCCATCCCTACGGAATGTGAATCTCATAAGAGGTAAGAATTTAGATTAAAACGGGGCTAGTTGGTCTTCAAAAAATATATTTTTTGTTTGTTATTTTCCAATTTAATTTGGAGTAATTAACAACATTCTAGCCGGTAAGGGTGGGCAAAAAATTCGCAAACTTAAATATATATATTGTGTATTTTAAGATACCAACTTTTCATTCTTGTTATATTTTAGTTTTGTTACTTATTCACGAATGTTTTAAACGTATTTTGATTGGTTTTAATTTATATTTCTCTTTGAAAAATTCAATTTATTTTAAATTTTAGGTTAATTATGGAAATTATGAAAAATAAATGACCAAAATAAAAATTTAAGAATCAATCTAAGCTCAACCCACAATTTATTTTGCGGTTTGGATTGGGTTGGAGTTTTAATTGTAACGGGTTGGGTTGGGTTGATATTTAAATTTTAGCAACCTGCCTCAATCCGTCCCGCCATTTATTAGAATTGAGGTCAATTCACCACAATTCGCCCCGTGCCCACACTTGCTAGGTAGCAATATATTCCATCCGTTTTCATTTAATTAACCACTACGAACTACGTGTAATTTTGACCGGTTTATAACTTGTATCAAAATTATCGAAATAAATTTTTTTTAAATCTAATAAAAAAACGGCTCTATAGTACTCTATCTTAAGAAATTCCCTCCCTATTGATATATTCAATGTTGCTCTTTTTGTTTTTTTCCCCATAAATATTAAATACAAATACCTTTGTCACTCTTTCACTTATAAACCTGATCAAAGAAAAATTATAATTTATTATACAAATTCCATTGATCAAATATTATTAGTTACATATACGGATTTATCATATTTACATATCGTTAGTTGCAAGGATATATATGTTGTAGTAAATCATAGTGGAAAACATACTCATGACCTCGATATTTTATTGGTAAAAGAATCTATATTTATTTTTTCACTAATGAAATTACCATGAACAACTTAACTATATAAATAAATTGTTCATTTTAAAAACAAAACAGAAAAAGAAATAACTTAAACAATTAAGCTGGGTGACCAAAATTTGGAAAACAAATTTTAAGTCGTCTTAAAGTGAAAATAGTGACTAATTTTCTTTGTTCCTAAATCTATATAATTTAGAGATAAAAATAATAATGTTGGCTCATAAAACCAATCATAAGGAAACAAAATTATTGATATATAACAAAATTATAGATTCTCTTTAACACCAATTTTTTCTTCTTTTTGGTCCCTAAATACATAGGGTATGGGAGGGGTCACAAATATTTAGAAGTAAACAAAACAAAATGGTTTTTAAATCTATTATTTATATACTGATTTGATATTTGTCTCTGAATTATGGTCTCCAATATTCTTGTTTATTGTTCTGAATTTTTGTACCCATCCCTAATTTTTTTTTAAAATACTCTATTTATCTTTTGATTAACAGCAGGGAATTTTATTTAAATGAGACGAGCAATGAAATTAATGCAGCTCCGGTTCAATTGACCGTTCAGCCTAACCAAGTGAAGCTCCAAACTTTTCCTTTTATTTCCTTTTATTTCACTAACTAATCGAAATGAAATGGGTGCATTGTAAATTTGTAATTAGGATTTAGGAGGAAAAAAACTACACTTCATTAACAAAAATTCATAGTTAATTTTTCTTTTTAAAATTATATATAGATACTCAATGGATGCTATTCTTTTTTCCTATTTGTTTTCAACTTTAATGTGCATTGATACTGCGTAGATATTTACCAAATCTTAAACAAAAATTACAAGTTCGGGTTTTTGATAATTAAGTCCGAAAATATGTATTAGACGATAACTTTTCTATCACTTAGTTTTCTAAAGAGACGGATCCAAATTATTTCTGATAGCCTTTCGATACAACTAACCTAAGACTTAATAAAAAAAAAAGTTGACCGCTGATGAAGTGTATTAGATGAACCAATCAATATGTATTAATAAAAATAGGTTTTCAAAATCACAACAAAATTGATTGGATTCACCTAATTCACCGCATCAACCGGTAAAAATTATGGTTTTAAATTTTGGTGATCAAAAGCATTTTCCTTTCTAATTGATTTCTGCAGCTTATTCGAAATGAATCTGAGATCGAGTTTGTAAGATTTAAGCGTTTAAAAAGTTAAATGTATGCTATACCATTCACGATTTGGATGGGAATATGTACAAGAGTTTATTTCTACTTGAAAGTTGAAACATGCATGGGGTAACGTATGCACACACGGAAAAGTCGAAAACTTTATTCATTTTCACATATAAGAAAATAACCACCGTTAAGTCGAAAAATCACATTTATATGAAATACTGTATATAATTAAAATAGGACTTTCACGTCTATATACCCTTTAAATATATATTATTATAATTATGTTATTATTTGTGTGGAAAAACTTTGAGGATATAGCTAAGAAAAGATAGTTAATTAATTAAGTTATAATTATTCCCATTCTTTCTCATTTTGCATTAGCTATGTGCCTATAAAAGTGTGGTATAAACGATTATATATATTCAATTTTCTCAACCAATGACTCTCCCCTCCTCAATCAGTAGAATAATCAGTTTTTATTTGTCAAATGATAAAAATTCAATTTCGAAAATAACTTCAGTAACAAATTTATGAGAATGTGATCAAAACACAACATTTGAAAATTATAGTGAAAACTATACAACAAAAATACATTTGTGTAAGTAGATGCATGAAAATAAGTTTCCGAAGACATAAATAAGTCGTATTTTTAATTTACCCTACTAATTGTGTAAATTCATCCTAGTAAAGGATGGTTGCGAATTGTATAAGCTTCTATTTCCTTTTCCTAAAAAATTTTCCTTTTATTTAATATCAATAGTTATATAGTTACGAAGGTTTTCAACCGTGATAAGATATGGCGAAATGCATATTGTTATAGGTGATGATATATAATGGAATAGTGAAAGTGACAATATCAAAGCCGGGAGGGTCGGTCACTGGAATACAATACAATGGGATAAACAATTTACTTCACGACATAAACGGCGGGTATGTCACTAATAAAAATATTCATTATTGAAAAGGTAAAAGTTGATCACTAATATGACAACGGGACTTTTTCAATACATTAGTTACGACTAATTAGACAACATCATCTACTCGCGAATTTCAACATGTATAAGTTTTTTTTTAGTTAAGCTAATTCACTCTAATTATACCTATTACGTTTATAACACAAATGTGGTATTCATAGGTACTGGGACTGTGACTGGAACAGTGGTACAGGACATGGATCAACTGATAAGTATAACATTTGATTATCAAGATTTTCCAACTAAATTAAAATTTTAAACAATATGAATATTAGTAACATTTTACTTTGTTTCTTATGAAAGGTTTGAAGGGACAAATTTTAAGATTATTTCACAGACACCTAAGCAAGTCGAGGTTTCGTTCAGTAAAACCTGGAAGAAAGGCTCCCCATTTACCCTTAATATGGACAAGAGGTATATATAATTTGGTGTACATGCAAGAGGTATACATTAATACTCGTCTTTCATAGCGGCCTCTGATGTGTTCACTTCAATTTTGAGGATTAGATTCTTGCTTAAACAATATGAACTGCATTTGATTATATTAATCTACAGTATAAGAAGTGAATGATAAGTGGTTTTCATGTTTAATAGGTATATCATGGTATGGGGCAAGTCTGGATTCTATACATACACAATACTTGAACATCTAAAGGGAATGCCATGGTTCAATCTGGATGAATTTAGGGTCGTCTTCAAGCTTAATGATAACCAGTAAGAAAAGATATCTAATCGTACCAATAATAACATATAACCAAAGTCTATATGCTTAACAATTCAGTACTAGACACTAATCCAGGGTTTGTATCAGGTTTAGGTACATTGCTCTTTCTGATCAAAGACAAAAGATCATGCCCACTGGAGCCGAGCGTTCCAGGGGTAAGGTGCTCGGGTATCCAGAAGCTGTTCGTTTACCTAATGGCGAAGTAAGCATCTCTGTACAATATTTTATGGGTTTGTTTGTCGCCCCTTAATTCAAAACATGTTATTATCGGGTGCCACTGTCGGTATAAAAAAAAATTCATTCTTGGAAAAAAAAAAGGTTGCAGTTCTGGAGAATAGATAAGTTGATTGTAGTATAAATAAGATGAACACTTATATTTTCAAAAACTAAGATAGGTACAGAAAGTCCAAATAATTATTAATATCTTGTTAAACAAATATGCATTTCATTTTATTTTTTATACTAATCTACCCCTCGCATTGGTGTATTAGCACTCTGTAGTTGTCAAGAAAGTAGAACAAAAGTATAACAAAGTTAGGGTTTGAAACTTTATTGCCTGATGAATTCTTGCTAAATTATATATATAGACGGACTTGGCTAAATTACTGAGAATACTTATTTGAATACGTTCATGAAAAACTTTCGAGATTTGAATACATTCGTGAAAAAAATTCGAGATAGAAATGACTTGATTTTCTTAAGATTAACACATTCATGATACTCCATTAGTTAATCATTTTTTCAAATGTTAGGGTTTGAAACTTATTTATTGCTTGATGAATTCTAGTGTAAAAATATTTTGACTTTATATTGTGTTTAGTGAGTTGACAAACTAAAAATGTAAAATACAGAAGATCTCTACAAGGCAAAAATCATTTCCACATCAATCCTTACTCCTTAGTAACAGAAACTATGAAAAAGCTGATTTATTTTTTTGGTAAATTTGAAATTGGTAGGTTGATGATAAATACCAATATACAATGGAAAATCAAGATAGTCACTTGTATGGATGGATTGCTGATAATCCAGCAACTGGATTTTGGATTATAAGAGCAAGTGATGAGTTCCGTGTTGGTGGTCCTTTTAGGCAAGACCTCACTTGTCACACAGCTGCTACAGCTATTTCGGTAAGGGAGAATCATCGATTAGTACATCAAAATATACTTCATTTTCAAAAACCCGAATTCTCAACTCTTGTTTAACATTTATTACATATAATGCATCATGTAGCATCAAAGTTAAAAAAAAAAAAGTAGCATAGTGTAGCATATGTACTAATCTTTAAAATTGTATTAGAGTACGGATTTTCTTTAATAAGTACCAATAGTCTTTACATTTTCATCCTTTTCCCATACAAAAACATATGTCATAGTCCTGAACCTGGTGACTCTGATTTTTTTATGATATATACTTATATGTTAATCAAAGACTTGGACTCTCTCCTGCAACTATTTATTCTCATACTGAGCTACATTATTAAAGTAAATCATTTCAACATTGAACATTTTAGTGGAATGAATGCAGATTGTATATATGTAGTTGTGCAACTGTAAACAATTTACTCAAAATTGGAATTAAATAACCAACCCCTGAACTGAAGTATGCATATTGTCAAAGGCAAAAGAAAATGTGATTTCCATGTTTTGGCTATTGATCATTCTTAGTAATATAACAATTATATTTCGTTTGATGCAGTATTTTATTAGTTCTCATTATGCTAATCGTAATGCTACAATATACCTTAACAATGGGGAGCCATGGAAGAAGGTCTTTGGACCGGTTTTTGTCTATCTAAACTCTGATAAGACTAAGGACCATCGTCAAGCACTTTGGAAAAATGCAAAGTATCAGGTACTTAGAACTTAAATATAGCAATGTGAGTTATTCAACATGTGTTAGGATTTTAGTGTATTTTGAGTCGATCATTGACACCTTCAAAGCGATCCGGATATCTACAATGTTAATGTTAATTATGCATGCATGATTCGTTTTTGTTTATCATCTTCTTCATTTTAGTGTGAAATTTACGTAATCGCTCATGTTTTATCAGATGTACACCGAAATGAAGAGCTGGCCCTACAGCTTCGCAAGTTCCGTGGACTACACAAAAGCAAATTCACGTGGATCGTTATCTGGTCAATTACAAGTACAGGATAGGTATTTGATAAGATCTTTTTTCTAACTTGATCGATGGGAAATACCCATTATAGCATTAATAATGAAATGGTTGTATACTTATATAGATCTTATTACACCTAAAATCCAAATCAGAGCAAAAACAAGAAATAAAACGAAAAACGAACAGGAGAAGCAAATAAAGGTTAAAATTTTATCAAGTTCGAATGGTTAGGTTTTCGTCAGTTTTCGGTTTTTTCATATGTATTCGAAATTATTTTTTTCGATACTTTTTTTGTAAATCAATGTACTATTTTATTTCTAAAGTGATTGTTCATAAAAATATGTAAAATTTGACCTTTTATATATATTTTTTATGTTTAATTGTTTGTTTGACAAAATATTAAGGTAGTAATATTAATAAATACTCAAAAAAAATATAAAAGGTCAAATTTTACAGATTTTTTTAAACAAACATTTAAGAAATAAAATAATACGTTGATTTAAAAAAATATTTTATATAAATTCATATGAAAAAACCTGAAAATATGATAAAAACCTGACCATTCGAACTTAATAAAATTTGAATCCCGGGATATGTAACTAGTAGTACTTCCTATTAGATGATCGTAACATTTCACACCAAGTTTACCAAGACTAAAGTTTTGGCCTCCATTTTTGTTTTTATTTTGATGTTCTAGGGCCTTTCTTTTGGCTATAAAAATATGTTATTATGTTTACTTTATCTCATGTATATTAGTTATTATTTAATAATTTTTATTTATGGTACGAAATTCTTTTATAGACAAAAGTATGGAGATACTTAACACACTCTTGTAGATTTTTTCTTTCAAACTTCTACCCATTCTAGTTTGCCCTTTTCGTATGTATAGTACACTCATCTTATAGTCGTAATGCAACCCCGAAATTCTTTTTGGAGATAAGGTCAAATCGACGACACAATTATCATGATTGTGAATAGAAATGAGTTGCACTTTAAATTGCCCATCCAGTTCAGGATTTGATTGACCGTCATAAACACATAACCATAATATCATTCATTTAAAAATCGCGCTTTAAAGCGTTAAAAGCATGATAATGTGTTTTGCGAAAAGAAATTGCCTACGTTTTTTTTTTTGGCTGATAAAGCGCTAATAGTGGTTTTTTTTTTTGCACTGTTATCACGTTTTTTGCGCTTCTATAACGCTTTTTGCGCCTTAAAGCACTTGAAGTTTTTTTTTTATCATTATTGGTCAAATAAAGTACGAAAACGGTGCTGATTTAGGGTTAATAATTTTACAAAAAACATAATTCAAATCAAATTGTACTACATTTGCTAGTGATACTTAATCGTTCATTTTGAGAAACTACAACATTTGAAAATTTGAATTACTAAAAGACTTAAATCGTTTGTTTTTTTGCTATTTATGAAATATTTTAATTTTTCTTATATAGAAAATAGTAAAATCAAGCTTTCAAAATATATATTAAACATGTATATTTTTTAGATATTTCTAACATGTATATTTTTATACTATAAAAAGTTTACGATTTACGTTTCAAATCTACGCGTTTAGCGTATCTCTCGTAAAAACGTTTTGATCAACTTGACGCTTTTTAAAACACTGACCATAACTAGCAATGGGGAGACTATTTAAACCTTTAGCCTTAGAGAAGGTAAATAATCAAACATAATAAACCAGAAATAAGTTACAAATAAATACTACTAATATAAAATAGAATAAAATAAAATACTAAGTGACCCCCCTACTCAGGTAGTCATGTGTGCTGCCGAGCATAATACCCAGGCCAGGTCGGTCTTAATCCGATACTCACATGGCGGCGGCAAGTTTTTTTTTGTTTTTGAAAGAGAGTCTCTAAATGACTATAGTATGATAGGTATTTAGATAAGATCATAAGCACTTTTAATAGGAACACTCATGTATAAGCACACTTTCTTATAGTGAGTTGACAACATTGATGAACAACACATAAAGAGGCAATAGCAATCGTATTTCAGAACAATTAAACATGCAGATGCAATTTCTTATACCATAGACTTGCAAAATGCAAAAGTATTTGTTTTCTCCTTTTAGATATGCTTTCAAGTCCATTCTACCAGCATCTTTTGCTAACGTCGGGTTGGCGCTTCCTGGTGGTTTAGCGTCATGGGAAACTGAAACCAAGGTTTGCTTCTTCTTTTTTCCTTACATTGCTACTCCAATTTGCGGAAAAATCAATATATTTACATGATTTTTTATTGAATTTTTGTTGTCGTTCAAAGGGTTACCAATTTTGGACTAGAGCTGACAAACAAGGAAATTTCGTTATTAATAACGTGAGACCGGGAACATACAACTTGTATGCTTGGGTGCCTGGTTATCATGGAGACTATAGATACAAAAACTCTGTAATAATAAGAGAAGGTTTGTGACTTTTAGAACATGATTTATTTGTTCTTTCCTAAAATCTTATATGATCTTCCTTATATATTCTAAGTTATTTCTTCTTTTCTATTTACTCGCGGCATTTTGCCTAAAATAACTGAACTTGCATTTCAACAAGCAAATTTCTACCATCGTCTAAGGCACAAATCGTAGGATATCATGCAACTTTTTATAGCAAAATTTACATTAGCAATTAAACATAGCAGCTACTTTTAAGTGGGTCTAAATGACTAATATAGATAAACCGTGTAGGCTATTCTTATTGGTATTAACTAATATGCAAATTCCGTATTTTACTTTTTATGTTTTTAATAAGAAAATGCTGTTTGCTTTGAATGCAGGAGGTGTAGTAAAGCTAAACGGATTGGTATTTAACCTTCCAAGATATGGACCATCATTGTGGCATATAGGCTACCCTGATAGGAGTGCTTCAGAGTTCTACATACCCGACGTCAATCCGTATTATAAAAACAGTTTATACCTGAATTTTGACAAGTGAGTGAGTATTGATTAATGTATTATATAGAACTGTCCAGTAGAATCAAATAATTTATACACAGGCAGCAGTTTTGTTTCTCATTTTATCTCATGATGAATAGATTTTTACTAACACTAAACGAAAAATTGCAGGTTTAGGCAGTATGGATTGTGGGAAAGGTATTCAGAGTTATACCCCAAGAATGATCTTACCTTTACTATTGGTTCCAGTAACCATAGTAGAGATTGGTTTTTCGCTCATGTTCCGAGGTAATTGTGGTCATCTTTTTAAAAAGTCATAATTGATCGAGGGTGATGTGAATCTTATTCGTGAGTGAAAAAGTAAAAAAATATATTTTTTAAATGATATCTAATCAAAAATTTATTAACCTCGTCCTTCTAAATTTTGTGAGTTCAAAGGATATCAAATAACAAGTGATAGATAATTTTTTGACAGTTTAATGTATATTGCGAAATTTCAGGAAGACTAAAAATGGGAGATTTGTACCAACAACGTGGTAGAGAAAAACAAAGATTACTTACTTCGCATTGCCTTTGCCGCGGGTCACATGGGAAATGTAACATCCCGTATTTTTATAAGTAATTTTTATTTATGTTTTAATTTATCCAAAAATGTTTTATTCAAAATTTTACCAAAAACCGGTCACTCGACTAATTTTTAGCCAAAAACTGAAACTCTTCTGAAAAACTTTATTTTAAAAACTTGTTACTAATTTTACTAATAAAAAGTACCCAATAGATTTGTTTCTAAAAATCTGTTATTATTGAGTAGTTTATTAATATTTTTGATTAAAAGTTAACTTTTAGAACTTTGGAGACCAAATAGTTCGCTTCCACAAACTATCAAAAAACAGTTTTTCTAAACCTAAAAATCAGCCCACTTTCATTCTTTAAACCTAAAAACAAGAGAGAAAAAGAGAGAAAAGAGAGAAGAAGAAGAAGAAGAAGAAGAAGAAGAAGAAGAAGAAGAAGAAGAAGAAGAAGAAGAGCCACGTTAGCGGATTATCACCAGAATCATCTCCTCTACACGCTAAGATAACGGGGGTTATCCATAGCGACTAGACGAGGGTGTATGTTAGGATTAGGTTTTACGTTCATTATAAATTGGGGGTTTTTGCCTTTTATATTATTTATGTTCTTAAATTGATAATTGGGGTTTAGTTGTTGTATTTTTAATTCCATTAATTGAATTGTAGAATTTGAGACTTGAGACTAATTAATTTCGAATTAATGAGATTATGGATGGGTTTGCATGTTTTAAGCGTTGATTATGAGTTATTATGGTTTTTGATAGAATTGGGTAAATTATTGTTGAATATAGATGGATTGTAGTTTATGCATACAAGGTGTTTGTTAAAATTCCTGAATGGGTTGTCGTTGAAGTGATTGGCTAGTTGTGAATCTAGCATCTATGATTATGGTTTATGTTGTATTACGTTAAGTGACGTATGAGTTATGTTAGTTGAATAGTATAATATTATTGGCCGAGGCCTTAATATTTATACGTATGAGATGATGTTATTTGAATGATTTTATATTATTGGCCGAGGCCTTGTGATTTAGCTGTAGTGGCAATGGTCTCTGTCTCTCCCTAATTCCGGGGACAGAAGACGGCCGAGGGGATAGGGAATGACTCGTCTTACGGACCGGGGCGAGTGGCGTTATAGGTCCCAGTGTGCACTATATTTACTTTTATGTTAGCAATGGTCTATGTCTCTCCCTAATTCCGGGGGCATAAGACGGCCGAAGGGATAGGGAATGACTCGTCTTACGGACTGGGACGAGTGGCGTGAGAGGTCCAAGTGCGCACTATAAATCTACTTTTATGTTGCAATGGTCTATGTCTCTCCCTAATTCCGGGGACATAAGACGGCCGAAGGGATAGGGAATGACCTACCTTACGGACTGGGGTAGGTGGCGTGAGAGGTTCATGTATGCTATAGTTGTGTGTTGATGTTATTTAATTTATCGTAGTTGTAGAATGTCATTATATTTCTCTTTATACGTCGATTATCGTAGTTGTATAATTTATGAGCTCTTGCATTTATGGGATGGAGTGACGGTATTTGTGGTGCCGTCCCGTCTAGTTATGTGCGTGGGACTCACCGTTACAATTTTGTATTTCAGGTACAACTTAGGTTGATGCGTATGGTTAAGAGCTTTAGCAAGGCATCACATGGGTTCGGGCTTTTGCTTTCTTTTTACTTAGATTGTTTTTGAGGTTGTAGCCTACGGGCAAATTCATTCGTTCGTTATTTTTAGCTTTTATAAATCCTGACTTGTAGCCGCGTTTGACAAACTTTTTATTTATCCGTTAATTGTTCCTTTAGCTCGTAAGTGTTTTCTTTTAAATTTTTTTAATTTCGTACCAACAGGTTCTACTTCCTTTTGTTTTAAAAAAAGGTCATGCCTCGATATTCGTTTTACGG
Organism: Primula veris; assembly: GCA_963682055.1. Taxonomy (NCBI): domain Eukaryota; kingdom Viridiplantae; phylum Streptophyta; class Magnoliopsida; order Ericales; family Primulaceae; genus Primula; species Primula veris. The sequence goes on from OY821747.1 coordinate 33,343,244, forward strand.
ATTTTGGGTCGTGACAAGTTGGTATCAGAGCTAACTAGGTTCTTGTATACTTTGGGACGACGGGAAGATGGGTAACCATTGGACCAAGATCCATCGTATCTTTTTCACAAAAACTTTTTCAAAAACTCAAACTTTTTCTAAAAACGGGGGGTTGCATTTAGCTTATGACATGTAGCTAGAAGTTTGTAGTAGTTGATGTAAGGAAAGTCCACCTGTGAGGCAAGTTGGGGACAATGAGGACGCTCGTTGATCCCGGCTCGCCAAACTAGTGGGTAGACCTTTCGTCGGTATGTGTGAAGGAATACCTTAGCGATGTGGAACTCTAGAGTATGCGAGGACGCTCGGGTGCTTTAGGGTAACGTATCGTGATGGGTTATCCCTCGCATTTTTGTGTTGATTGTATGCATGTGTAGATTTATGTGATGTGTATGAGGTATAAGTTTGCATGTCGAGTAGTAGCGAACTATTAGAGTGTGAGAATTGTGTAGTTGATGGTTTTTATGTAGTGTGTTTTTAAATTATTAACTTGTGTGTTAATGAGCATTTTGTGCGAATGGATGTTGATTGTAATAACGTTGTGGACTAAAATCATGTAGTTGTGTGATATGTTCCTTGTAAGGAATTTACAAGTGTTGAGAAAATTTTACATTTTTGTATCGTTATTTGTCTGCAGGAAAAACGATCGGTCGTACCCTATTTCGACCGGTCGAATTTTTCTGACCTCTCGGGTAATATTTAGACTAAAACTATCGGTCGTTTGCCAAAAACGACCGGTCGAATTTTTCTGACCTCTCGGGTAATATTTGGACCAAAACGATCGGTCGTTTTGTCCAAAACGATCGGTCGAATTCTGGTAATTTTTGCGGTTTTCGCTAAACTTCAAACGCTTGTAACTCCTTCGTTTTTACTCCGAATTAGATTCCGCTTGAAGCGTTGGCTTTGTATTTCAGTACTCTTTAATTTGAACCTTAGAAATCTTGATAAATGATTAGCATGAAAAACGAGCTTTTATCATGATTTACATGTTTTGTTGATTATCACGTAATGTGCGGAATGTTGTATTGTATGATTAGCGGAATTTGATGTCTTTGTAAATCATTATAATATGTTATAAAATATAAATATATATATATATAAATACATGTATTAGAATGAGAAAAAAAGAAGATTTGGTTAGATTTTATTAGTTGGAAAACATGAATGTTTAATTACGTGTTGTGAGGTCGTGTCCTAAATTCATTAGTTTTATAAGTCGTTTGTGCACTTATTTCTTCCTTATAACATGATTCTACTCTTTTAGACATTGAATATAAATTTTTTCTTTGTTAGATTGTAAGCTAGTGTTTTATATATATGTTTCACATTTAGCAACTATTTTCCTTCACTCGATAGAATGATAACCGGGGACTTAGATATTTTAGGTTTTAAGTTAATTGTCCCTACATGAAGAATCTCATTTGATATTGTATAATGTAAGACTTAATTTAGTTGAGTTGGTTTGGTGTCCATATTTAAGAGGAATTACACACAGCTAATTTCATATGTACTAAATTCAAGGTCGATATAAGGGAATTTTAATAGATTTTATTTTTATAAGATTAACTATTGAAAACTTAAGAAATATATCTGGTGTAGCATGCCCCTGTACAAGTTAAAATGTTTGCGTTTGTAAACTATTATAGGTGAGACAAAGTTTTTTTTTTTAAAACATTTTCTTATTATTTCTATTAATGGATTGTACGTTAATGAAGTCACTGGTTTGGTATATATAAATAAAAAATGTAGTTAACTATTGCGGCAGTTTGTAACTAACAAACAAAAGGGCATGATAGGATATATTTATTTATTTTACGGATTTTTTTTTGAGTAGAAGTTTTCGACAGCTATAAGAGAACCTCGATTATGGTAGTTTCCTTCTAATTTTTGTAATTTAATACTGTCCATGGATTACCTTTCGGTGCCGACTTTTGCTTAGAGTTTCAATGAAATGATACGTTAGGTTATTTTCAATTCGTTTGACCACTGTAAAAGATGTTTAAGCTATAATTAGGATCCAAACTTGAGATTTAATTTGTGTTTAAAGTGTTCAAATAATAAGTGAACTAGCATTATAGTTGTCCTAGTTATTTCGAGTAAATCTCTTTGGTCGGATTAGTTGCAAAGTTTCAACAGGTCTTGCACTTTGATTGAGAGCATGTATTACATGTGAATTTGGAGTGGTATTTTGGGACTAAATATAAATTATTAGGTTTTGCGCTTCTTATTAATTAAAGATTGTTTTGTTTAAGAGAACATGGTATAAAGGGAGATTGGTATTATTTTTGGGTGGTGGTCTATATGCTAAAACTGGATTGTTTGATAAATTAGAAACAAAATGCAATGTTAGGCCGGTTAGCACCATTATTATTATTATTTTATCAGAGCGTGCAGCGGAAGCACATGAAATAGATATAGATGTATAAGTAATAAATGTTTCGGAAAACGATATGGAAACAAGTTTTGGAATAGGTTTGGTTATCTTACGGTATAAATATCAATAATAGTTGTTTGAATTTGAACCATCACAGAGGTTAATTATCAGTTCAAGGAAAAACATGGTAGGAACAAATTTATTTTTATTTTTTTTACCAATTAAAAGATTAGCTTACCTCATGTGTTTTGCTTTCATGATGTACACTTTGTTATTAGCATTGATGATGACTAAAATCAGAATTTGGACTAAGAATTATGTAGACAGGAGTTATAGAGTTTTGGAATTATGATTGATGGGAGTTATAGAATTTGGTAATTAATGAGATAATAAACGATCGGAAGTGGTAAAAGTTTGACCTTAGGAATTTACGTTAGTATTTTTCCATCATAAGTTTTCAAGTTTCACAAGGATAATGATGATATTATTAATAGTAATTTTAATCTCAAATGAGTTTCCAAGATACCTTTTATTATACTTCTTTTATATAGTTTATGCTACATGCACACACAAGTAACTGTTTTGGAGACCGGTTGGTTAAAGAAATTATGTGAGCTGATTTAATCAAGTCTAAGAAAGCATATATAATATTATTCAGAAACATTATCTTTTTTTTTTCAAGATATTAAAGAAATAAAGTTTCGGGACGAAACTTCTTTAAGTGGTGTAGAGTGTAAAATCACGTATTTTAATTTAAAATTTTTATTTTGAATATTTATTCTTCTAAATAATTACTCATGTGACTATTTTGTTTTCATAAGTAAGAATACTAATGTTTAGTTGTTTAAGTGATTTAAGGAACTTACGGTTACACGTTATCAAAGCTATAGAGTTTTAAAGGATTTAGAGGTATTTAATTGGTAAAATAATTTACCATGGATTGATACGTGGTAGTACTTTTAGGGATTAGCTGGTAAGAATTGGGCCTAGTACTTATGTAATTTACTTCGGTTAGAAATATTGAATTGTATAAACGTATGATTAGGAATAATGGTGTAAGTTATAGGTCTTTGAATGCCTCACTAAGATGATTAATGACATGATTTGATTGTATTCATATATAAAACCGATGCCTTGTCTGAAGGGTAAATGTCAATTAAGAATAGTAAATATTATCTTGAGTTTTCTATAACGAGAGGTTTGTATTTATTCCTATAACTACTATGCGTGGAATATTTAAGGAGAAATAATGTTACATGTATTCAAAGAGTTTCTGTTGCTAGCAATTTATTAAGGAGGTAACCTTGCATGAGAAATTGAAACGGAAGTAATAAATTGGTATAGAATTGTAGTATAAATGCTAAGCCAATTGTCATGCCATATACACGTCCCTATAATGAATTCTTCCTTGTTAATATAGATATATACACCAGTGCAAATAAAGAAAGAAAGTTAGGTAGCATTTTCCTGATTAGATTCTATACTCCTTTACTGTATTAAAATTATATGTATGTAATGAAAGTATACAAAGATGAGAGAATTAAAGTCCTATATTGAGCAAGGGAAAATGTTTAGTGGAAAGCTAAGCACTAGATTATTCGTTGTAGAAATGTTTCTGTTCTTTCGGATTAATATTAGGTAAGTGGGTTTTGTCTTGCTATTATAAATATTCCGTTGCAACTTTTGATAATATTTTACAGGCTCATGGGTATTATCTTTTCAAGTACTATTTATATATGGAAACATTGTTTTTATATTGTTACGAAAACAAAGGCAATAAAAGAAAGAAAAGAATGAAAAAGAAGAAGTGATTTATATACGGTGGATCTGTATAAAGAGAACTAGTTTGTATCCTATAAAGATAAATGTTATATACAGTGTATCTGTATAAGGTTTCTAAATTTATTATTTTATGATTTGCTTATGATTTGTATTTGGGACCATGAGAATAAGTACAACGGAGAATCCCGAATAAGAGGAAGAGGAAAGTGGGGTGACGTTGGCAACTAAACGAAAGAGTTTAGTTCTCAACGGTTAACTTAGCAATTGTACATAGTTTTGTTAAACGGAACATTTTAAGAAATAGACCCAGCCGTCATGCTGTGGTGACCTTAATTACGTAGTGCACGTATGGTTTATACACCTTAGAAAAAGATCGACGGTAAAGAGATTGAGGAAGTCAATAGGGCTTGGTACTCTAAGATATACATGTTATCATTTTGCTTTTACCATAAAAAGAAAGAAAAAGATTTTATTATTACTATTGCGATTACTTTTTTATTTTAGTTGTAAGAGATTAACTTCTTGTAATGAACGTAATTTTTGAGATTTTATTTAATGAAACTTTTGCTAGAAATTTGAGCTTATTTAATGAGTTATTTAGCGAGTGTTTAATAATTATTTCATTTAGGATTTGTTTAGCACGTGTCGTCACACATGTTATTCAGCCGTGTGACACCCCCGGGTCTGGGTTGAGAGTTTATTTTATTTGAGTTTAGGTTACTAGAAGGATCGTATTTTGAGTGTTGTAGATGTTGTGGAGTTGTTGAGGTAGAAACATGTCATCTTTACTTACTTTATTGTCTTTTATTCAATTAGATATTGTATACAGATGGTTACTTGATTTGATGTTCTTACATGTTGGTCATTTTCTGCAGTTATGGATTGTGAAGTTGTTATGGGTTGTGAACCATGCGTATTTTATTTTATTTTTATTATGACACAAATTGAGCGTTTAAATTCTTATGGTCTTATTGTACGTTTATCATTTCTGGGTATAGTTGTTTAGAGAGGAAATTTCGGGACGAAATTCTTTTAAGGAGGGTTAGTTGTAACATCCCGTATTTTTATAAGTAATTTTTATTTATGTTTTAATTTATCCAAAAATGTTTTATTCAAAATTTTACCAAAAACCGGTCACTCGACTAATTTTTAGCCAAAAACTGAAACTCTTCTGAAAAACTTTATTTTAAAAACCTGTTACTAATTTTACTAATAAAAAGTACCCAATAGATTTGTTTCTAAAAATCTGTTATTATTGAGTAGTTTATTAATATTTTTGATTAAAAGTTAACTTTTAGAACTTTGGAGACCAAATAGTTCGCTTCCACAAACTATCAAAAAACAGTTTTTCTAAACCTAAAAATCAGCCCACTTTCATTCTTTAAACCTAAAAACAAGAGAGAAAAAGAGAGAAAAGAGAGAAGAAGAAGAAGAAGAAGAAGAAGAAGAAGAAGAATAAGAAGAAGAGAAACCACGTTAGCGGATTATCACCAGAATCATCTCCTCTACACGCTAAGATAACGGGGGTTATCCATAGCGACTAGACGAGGGTGTATGTTAGGATTAGGTTTTACGTTCATTATAAATTGGGGGTTTTTGCCTTTTATATTATTTATGTTCTTAAATTGATAATTGGGGTTTAGTTGTTGTATTTTTAATTCCATTAATTGAATTGTAGAATTTGAGACTTGAGACTAATTAATTTCGAATTAATGAGATTATGGATGGGTTTGCATGTTTTAAGCGTTGATTATGAGTTATTATGGTTTTTGATAGAATTGGGTAAATTATTGTTGAATATAGATGGATTGTAGTTTATGCATACAAGGTGTTTGTTAAAATTCCTGAATGGGTTTTTATGTCGTTGAAGTGATTGGCTAGTTGTGAATCTAGCATCTATGATTATGGTTTATGTTGTATTACGTTAAGTGACGTATGAGTTATGTTAGTTGAATAGTATAATATTATTGGCCGAGGCCTTAATATTTATACGTATGAGATGATGTTATTTGAATGATTTTATATTATTGGCCGAGGCCTTGTGATTTAGCTGTAGTGGCAATGGTCTCTGTCTCTCCCTAATTCCGGGGACAGAAGACGGCCGAGGGGATAGGGAATGACTCGTCTTACGGACCGGGGGGAGTGGCGTTATAGGTCCCAGTGTGCACTATATTTACTTTTATGTTAGCAATGGTCTATGTCTCTCCCTAATTCCGGGGGCATAAGACGGCCGAAGGGATAGGGAATGACTCGTCTTACGGACTGGGACGAGTGGCGTGAGAGGTCCAAGTGCGCACTATAAATCTACTTTTATGTTGCAATGGTCTATGTCTCTCCCTAATTCCGGGGACATAAGACGGCCGAAGGGATAGGGAATGACCTACCTTACGGACTGGGGTAGGTGGCGTGAGAGGTTCATGTATGCTATAGTTGTGTGTTGATGTTATTTAATTTATTTAATTTATCGTAGTTGTAGAATGTCATTATATTTCTCTTTATACGTCGATTATCGTAGTTGTATAATTTATGAGCTCTTGCATTTATGGGATGGAGTGACGGTATTTGTGGTGCCGTCCCGTCTAGTTATGTGCGTGGGACTCACCGTTACAATTTTGTATTTCAGGTACAACTTAGGTTGATGCGTATGGTTAAGAGCTTTAGCAAGGCATCACATGGGTTCGGGCTTTTGCTTTCTTTTTACTTAGATTGTTTTTGAGGTTGTAGCCTACGGGCAAATTCATTCGTTCGTTATTTTTAGCTTTTATAAATCCTGACTTGTAGCCGCGTTTGACAAACTTTTTATTTATCCGTTAATTGTTCCTTTAGCTCGTAAGTGTTTTCTTTTAAATTTTTTTAATTTCGTACCAACAGGTTCTACTTCCTTTTGTTTTAAAAAAAGGTCATGCCTCGATATTCGTTTTACGGATTTTGGGTCGTGACAGGAAAACTGCGAGTAAGATCAATGTGCCTTTAGTTTACTTTACTACTTCCTTAACTCATGTCTACAAAATCATTATTAGCCATATTATAACCGAAATTTAACCGTCGATTCGCTAGAAGAAAATTTTCAAAATAACAACAGACACTTTATTAATTTCTATTGATAAAGTGAGGGTCGCTAAATAAATATTTATTTTGTTGCTAAAATTCAGTGACACGGACAGAAACCAATAAGTGTATGTGGCTATACTATAATGATTTCGTTACGATGTCCATTCCATTAGTTTGAATTAAGTAGAAAAAAAGTGGGTAAGCAAGGAGAAGTTAACTGATCATAATTATATTTGATTATCGATGACGATGACAGCAAAGCCACTATCGTATAATTTTCAAAATGAGACTGCAGTGATGCTATAATTCTCAATGTAATTTTACCGTCTATTAGCTTATCAGTATTCTCTTTCCAGATATATGCCAATAAAGGTCCTCTTATTTTCACAATCGGAGAATTCGGCAGAGATAATGCAATAGCAAGGCATGGCATACATGGTCTCTATCACTCGGTTGATATAAGAATACCGAGTGCAAGACTTGTGGTTGGGAATAATACTATTCATCTTTATCAAGAAAATTATGGTTATTCTTTAATCGGATACATGTATGATTACATTCGTTTAGAAGGGCCTCCAAAATTATGAAAGATTTCTTTTGTTGAATTCGACCAACAAATCGCGGGCATAGATGTCGTGCCATATACGAATTTCGGACTTTACGAACAAGTGACGCGTGCTGTTGTAAAAATTTAGTCATAATTTGTTGAGAAAATCAGCATGTATGACAGATAATATTTATATCCTTCTTCTAATGTGGTCTAATATATATATTTCTTCTATTGTTGCCTTTTGTTTGTTCCCTTGGCTCAGAATGCTTGTTAATTAATGTAAATACACTAAAACCACTCTAAATTAATACTTTTGGAACCATAGATTATTATTAATTTAGAGAGATATTAATTAATCAATAAATTAATTATTTGTTATTTTAAAGAGGTTTTTACTGATTTAATAAATATACTCGTTAATAAAATGAAAATGGTTACACATTACTTAGTTAGATAAATAGTATTTTACTTTTATAGCTTATAAATGCAACTACTATATGTATTAAATGCAACCCTATCTAAGAAAATATTTATTGGTCAAATGAATGTATATAAAATTTGCAATGATTGTATAAAAAAGATATACTTTTCTAAAGCAGATATTGTCAAAGACAACGCGGTTGTGATTAGTCAACAACAGACAAATTAGTCACTATTGCACTTTCCTGGCTTTTGCTTTTTATTCCCATAAATTGTTCCAAGTAATTTCCTTTCTTTCAACATATTCCTCTTTTGCCACATTATTTTCTCTGTAAACTCAATAATGTTAAGTATTGGTATCCTTCCTTGGCCTATTCTTATCTTGGTAATCACCACTATTTTCTTGATAAAAGTGACCTTAGAACTTGATGATGTAAATATCTACCTGATAAACTGTGGATCCTCCAAAAACACAACCATTGGAAATAGGGTTTTCTTAGCTGATGATTTCTATTCCAATGAACTTTCAACTCCCCAAAATGTTTCCGTAAACATGAGATCGAATTATACTCTTTCCTCATATGATGGAGTTTTATTTCAAACTGCGAGAGTTTTCAATGGAATATCTCACTACAGTTTTTCTATCAAGAAACATGGAAGATACTGGATTCGTTTGTATTTCTTTCCATTTTCCGATGGAAATTACGACTTGAAAAACGCAAAGTTCTCTGTTTCGGCCCAAGATTTCTCCCTCCTTAGAGACTACCAACCGCATAATGTCTCTTCGGTTAAGGAGTACTCTGTGCAAATAACTTCTGATAAGCTAGATCTTACTTTCACCCCTTCATCGGATTCTTTTTCTTTCTTGAACGCTTTAGAGATTGTTTTGATCCCTGACAAAGTCATTCCTGATGGTTCCCTAACTCTTGATTTACAACCCGAGTACCAAAATATTTTGAACCGAGCTTTAGAAACTGTTGCAAGGGTGAACATGGGTGACATGGCAATCACCCGTCAAAACGATACGTTGTGGAGAGAATGGGTTTCTGATAGAAATTTCCTCAGCAATGTAAATATTGTGAAGTTCATTTCAAATATTGGGGCAGTGAATTACTCAAGTAGCTCAGATAGTGAAGATATCGCACCCTCTTTTGTGTATGGGACAGCTACGAAACTGAACTCCATTTATGAACCGCAACTTAAGGCAAATATAACTTGGTCTTATAGGATTGATCCTGGTTTTCAGTACTTAGTTAGATTTCACTTCTGTGATATAGTGAGCAATTCCCCAAAGCAGCTATATTTTAATGTTTATATAAACTCCTGGCTTGTCGTTCAGAATCTAGACCTTAGTAATCAAACATCAAACATTTTAGGTACTCCATATTATAAGGATGTTGTTACAAGTTCAATCGATAAAGCTTATTTAAGTATAAGTATCGGGCCTTCAAATGTGGGTGATCCTTACCCCGATGGGATACTCAATGGTCTAGAGATTATGAAAATGAGTGATTCTGAGAAAAGTCTTGTTACTTCCAACTCCGAAAAAAAGCCCAAGGAGACAAATTGGGTGATAATTGGTATATTCATGGCTGTTGGGGTGTTAATTGTGGCTGTAATTTTGGTGTTGGTTATATTTTTGATGTGTAGAAAGAACAAAAAAACATCATATGTAGGTGATTCCGCAGAGAACCCCGTTGCGGTGAATGAGAATATAACTTCTACTGTTTCAAAAATCGGATATCGCATTCCCTTGGCAGCTATTAAAGAAGCCACCGATAATTTCAGTGAAAGTAACATTATTGGGGTAGGCGGTTTTGGGAAGGTATATAAAGGGTTCCTCAGAGATAGAACAAAGGCAGCTGTTAAAAGGGGAACTCCTAAAAATAGGCAAGTACTTTCAGAATTTCGAACAGAAATCGAAATGTTATCACAGTTCCGACACCGACATCTGGTGTCTTTATTAGGGTATTGTGATGAAAAAAACGAGATGATTATAATTTACGAGTATATGGACAATGGCAGTCTGAAGAATCATCTTTATGGTTCGGATAGTAGTAGCATGAGCTGGCGAAAGAGGCTTGAGATTTGCATTGGGTCGGCCAAAGGGCTTCATTATCTTCACACAGGCTCAAATAAGGCGATTATTCATCGTGATGTGAAATCGGCAAACATCTTACTGGACGGGAATTTTTCGGCTAAAGTAGCCGATTTTGGGATCTCCAAAATGGGTCCAGGCATTGAAGAAACTCATGTAAGTACGGCTGTTAAAGGAAGCTTTGGGTACCTTGATCCTGAGTATTTAGCGAGGAAAAAACTAACAGAAAAATCTGATGTGTATTCGTTTGGGGTCGTTATGTTCGAAATTCTTTGTGGGAGAGCCGTAATTGATCCCTCGCTTCCGAAAGAAGAGGTGAATTTAATCGAATGGGCGTTGGATTTTGAGAAGAGGGGAGAATTGGAGAAAATCATCGACCCTTGTTTGAAAAACGAAATAAAAATAGAATCTTTGCAAAAATTTGCAGAAACTGCAGTGAAATGCTTGGCGGAAAGTGGGGTTGATCGGCCTACAATAGGAGATGTATTATGGAACTTGGAATATGCTCTTCAGTTGCAAGGAAGTAACGAGAGAGCTGTTGGAGAAAATAATAACACAAGTGAGTTTGAAACCAGTATTGTTTCAAGTATGGCAAGTATGGGTGATCTTGCGGAAGTTTCTTTGAGTAGAGTTTTTTCTCAGATGGTAAAAGCCGATAACAAGTCCACAGAATACTAAGTTCGAGGCATATTGTAATTGGTAATATAATAGTACATGTTTGTTTCTTTTTTGTCCATTGCTAAATGTGGTAACAACTTTGGCCATTGCTAATAAGACTGTTTCTTACTCATTCTTGAAAGTACATAATTATATACTTCTTGTATCAATTTGACGATGTTGCATCACCAAATTTATCTCGGATTGAGTTTGTATACAGTCTTAAGTGTCAAATACGGTTTCAAAGCTATACGTCCTTGTTATGTTGGAATGTGATTCATAGACATACTTATCTGTAAGACTGTGACAGAGCCAGTACAAAAAACTAAAACTAAAACATTCATAGACACAATTGGAATTTGAATTCCAGAGCCTGCTGCTACTTATTTTACTAAAACTCACCTTATTATCTCATATACTTATACTCGAATCTAAAATCTTAAAAGGAGCTCATTGTTTTCAGTTGATCAATTGCGTCATTGTTTTCCTATTCAATGTACAAAAAAGAGAATCAAACATTCCAGCTCTTAATTGCAGAAATGACTACAAGTGAAAAACAACATTACTGAAATGATTTGTTAATCTCTACTACTATCATTACCACTAGTTCAGTACAACGATCATTTTACAAAGTCTAAATCTACATATGGAATCTAAAAATTATGTAAGCATGCATTAACTAAATAAGTCAAATCGATAACCACCAAAAACAAGACATACACAAGCAAATACAAAGTCAGATACAATGGGGAAGCTAATCACAATAACACTTATGTGAACTATATTTAGGTGTCATGTAACCAGATAAGAAAACTATTAAACCACACAAAAACACTCATGATTATCTAGTCAGGCTATTTTATCAAATCATTTAACAAACTAATAAACCAGCCGGGATGTCACAAGCATGGTTACATACATGAACATCAGCCAAAATAAAAGCATCGAAAAAGTAAGGGACCTGCCTAGATGTCATCCTTTTATTTGCTGGACAGAATAAAGAGTTAAAAACAGCTAGATAAGCTTTTTTTTTCTTTTGTTTTTTTGGTACACAAGCAAATATAAAGTCTATACGAAAGGAAATTAAATCAAAGTTCTGTCAATGACAAGATCACCTATATGGGTGTCCTCATTTTAAAAGGAAAAAAAAAATTATTTCAGATGTCATGTATGGATCCCGATGCATGAAACCATACATTAACATTATGTCATTAAAAGATCTCGGTTAAGGCCATTTAAGCGACTTGTTTATCAAACTAATAATAAACAAACAGCGATGGCACACACCAGGGTACATACAATAAGTAAGCGAGATATCAGCCCCTAATACAGAATCACATGTTTACTTGTCATCCTTAGATTTCCTAGACTAATCAGATTCACCAGTGTCCTCATCCGAAGTGACCTCTGAGACCTGTTCTTCTTCTTCTTCTTCTTCTTCTTCTTCTTCTTCTTCTTCGGGCAAATCTTCCGGGATTTTACAAGCGGTCAACTTGCTAAGAGCTGCAGTTTTGCTTGCTCTCACTGAGCGGGTGATAACAGGGTTTGTTGGCACAACGGATTTTGGTGAAGTGTCATCTTCTTCGTCTTCATCGGAGGAAGATCCTCTATGTCTTGGTCTTCTTCTGGAACGTGCTGGTGGTCTAGCTGATCGTGGTGCTGGTGCTGGTGTTGGTGGTATCTCCGTGGTACTGGTCATATCAACGTTTAGTTGTACGTCTAACTTCCCTGGAAAGTTACATAGACGGTAAGCCAGTACTCAAACAAGAGAGAGAGAGAGAGAGAAGAACAGAAATCTCACTTCATTTTCAAATTTTACATAAGCATGAGAAGTTTAGCGCCTGCATAGAATCTAATAGTCTAATTGAAGTTTTCATAGTATCCTTGTGTAAGAAAAAGCTTGCTTAAATCGACTACAGCCTAGTAAAAAGATGGCTTCCTTAAAACATCAATAAATCAGCTACGATCTGATCAGTTTCAAGCACTTTTTTTCTTCATCATCATTTAACCCACAAAATATTCTGAAAGCATTTTCTTATGCTTGTAAAACGCATTGTTTGGTTTCAACTTTTAAGCTCAGCTAGTTTGTTTTTTGCTTTCTGTTTAAAAGCTGGATTTCATTTGGTTGATCGGCTTAAATTCTAAACTGTTGGGACCTTTAACCTGAAAAAGCTAGAAGCTTCAAACCGAATAAAACTTATTTTTTCTGAACTTCATAATTCCAGGTTTGCTTTGAAGTTGCAACAAAATAAGCCCTTGACGTCACCTATATTGGATATCTTTAAGCACTTCTATATGAAAGAGTTGTTTCTTCATTGTTTACTTGGTCAATTCCACATTGCAAAAAACTGAGTTTACCTAAAATAGCATTGACTTCATCCGCAGTTAAATCATGATCAGGATGCTTATCAGCTGCCTTGAGACGTTCAGCCATTTTAATTAACTCCTTCACAATCTCCCTCTCTGTAGCTATAGATTCAACAACATGGTTCAAAACTTTCCTTAATAACTTTATTGCACCTTGTTCCAATAAAGGAAACTGAAGAAGGATAAGAATTCTGCTTAATGCCCCAATGTAGGATTTCTCAGCTGCTTTCTTCGTCATGTGAAATCTTGAAATCTTTGAAGTATAAAAAAATGCAAACCCAAATTTAAGCACATATGAACAATGAATAGCGAAAAATAGTATAACAATTCATGATTAATCAGACTTCATTCAAACAAAAAAATTGAGATCACATACTGCTAGAAATGATCACAATGTTATAAGAAACAAGTAACTCATGTAAGTTACTCCAGCTCCCGTATTATTTAAATTTGTGTACCACTTTTCAGTTTTGCATAACCATATTAAACCGGGAAAAAAGTTGTATAGTACGCTGTACTATGGGATTTTACCAATTGAGTACTCAACTTTTAAGTTTTACCAATTTGGGCACCAACCTACAAATTTAGTACCCTGGTGTTTAACAAAATGGCAAAATTGTAGTTACGTTCTCTCATATGTGAGTGAGTGCAACTGCGTCAACATTCATCAAAAATAGATCTCCAAATGTGAGATTGAATTTTAATCGATTTACGCTGTCGGAGCCTTAATTGGACGAAAATTGATAGATTGGGTACCAAATTGGTATATCTTAAAGGTTGGGTACATTAAAAGCCAATAGTATAGGGTACTAAACAGATTTTTTCCAATATTAAAACACCTGCTTGCCTATCACGTTCCTAAATTACAATTTACATAATTATTTTTCTCACTCCAATCATTTTTAGGATTACTATTTGTAACCTAATAACCTTCAGTTTTAGAACAGCATTTTGATTCCTTAAAATTTAGGAACTACTTTGCATACAGACGAACTTGAAAAACCTGTAGACAACCTGATAAATAATAGTGTTTGCCCAAGTTCCTTATTCTAATGGCAAATTATTCTAATTGGTGCTGGGCATAAAAGGACTAAGCTCTTATTTTTGGCTGCTACATTGACACATTGGCCATTAGGTACCTTGACTAATGTACGGGAAAACAATAATAAAAGAGGAGAACTAAGTAGCAAAGACGTAAAAAAAAATTATTTCAATCACCTCTGCAACAAGACGAATAGCCAGACCCTCCTCCCCATATTCAAAATCGGCCGAAGGATGAAAAAATCCATCGACTGTTTCAGGCAAATCTTCACCCCCATTTTCTTCGGTATTTGTTGTGTTTTTTGCATATATAGGAGCCTGCATCATCTGCAACATAAAACGTGATGCGTGTACTGCCCGTTTACGCATGTTAGATATAACTACGGACGATCCCCCAGCATTTCCATCAATACCCGGCCATAGCTCACGCATAACTGGAATAAAAGCCTCTGATATGCATCCCTAATTAAAACAAGGTTAACAATCTCTTAAGATAATCATCTCATAAAAATTATATACATATATGCATACACACACACACACACATATATATAGAGAGAGAGAGTGGACAGGATCAGGAAAGCAACTCTAGCCCACATCCCAAACCATCGATATCCACTAGATGAAGAATGGTGATCAAATCTAAAATCCAGATTCATCTTGTTACATTTAAAAGGTTAACAGTGGGCGGTATCTGGTGTATCCAACTTTTGTGTCTAAATTTGAGTTCATTGATCCTGACTCCTATATAGTCATATATATATATATATATCAAAATATCAAAATAATAGGATGTCTTTATGACTTGCCTTATGGGTTTTTGAGAGGGATGGATAGTGCTCAAAGAACACGGACAAGCACTGCCTAAACCTACAAAGTTAAACAGAAAGTTAAGCTTCTTTTCCTGAAGAACCGCTGAACAAAAGTGCCATAAAATGCTTACCTGTGTAATGCTTTAGTTTCATCACTAAAATAAAGGCCAATGAGCTTGGTAAGGATAAGAGGATGAGAAGAGGCAGGAATACTCGGATAATTCTCACTTAAAAGAAGAACTTTAGCAAACCCTTCACCGAGGATTACTTGAACCGACTCATTCCCATCCACATCTTCATATTCACACCAATCATCTCTATCAAACGCAGATAACAAAAGATCAAGCACATTGATATTATTTTCCTCATTTAGATCCGACACCTCATCAGGGTTAGGAACAGTGATGGGATCTTGTGCCATGGCCTTGTCGACCACATGAGGACCATGCCACAGTGCAAGATCTATTATTGCCTTGCAAGCCATTACACTGATTGGAGATGGTCCTTTAGCTAAAGACAATCTCAATTGTTTCACTAGCTCATTGCTTGGGTTTCTCTCTAATAACCCAAATAGTCCGAGACACCTTGTAGCAACCCTCTGAACATCTAAATCAACATGTTTTGCCTGCATTTTAAAGTTTGTTAGAATGCCTACAAAATGACAGACTTGCACATGGAGTGCTAATAATAGAACTTATTCAACAGGTTTACTTCTAAGTTAAAAAGTGGTATGGAAATATTGCTTGTACTTGTAACTACTATACTAGGTTGTCAAAACAATTCTAATATAGCTTCACTTGATTGTCAGAATAAGTTCAGTAATAAGGGGCTGTTTCACTTGGTTTACATCGGGACAATTAAACCACTTCTGAGTCCAGGAAAGTGGTAAATGTGAGGATCTAATCAGGGTAAGAATGGGTTCGATCCCTGATTTTGTCAATATATGGATTCAATGAGAATGCGAAATTAATGAGATATTTTTATTTTATTTTTCAACAGGAATGAAAATCACATGGAAAGGAAATGATAGATACAGGATAATGAAAGTTATCGAAACTGCTAGTTTTATTTATAATAAATTGAAAAAGATATTTTAAGATACTGCTATCATTTTTCTATGCCCTAACCATCTCGTGGGAAAACTTTTATATTGTTTCCGTTGTTGAGTTCAGTGAACTGCAATATAAGGTATAAACCACTTGAATTCCCATAGTTTTGCACTGAGATCCTCCAACTTCTCAATTGTTCATAACTAGTCCCTCAACTTTTTTCATCAGTCTTATCATGCGCCTTATCTCTCGTTTTCCCCAAACCACATTCATAACAAGACACTATCAGTAAAATTGTGGCTACTGTTTCTTATGTACGAGTTTCTCACAACCAAAAGACTGCAACATCTACTATAAAATTAATCATAGAAAAAAATACCCCTGGTAGCAACAAGGACTGCATTAGCTCAGCTGGTTCAATGGCCTTCCCAGTCATCCACCGAAATGATTTTGTGTTTTCCAATAGCAAACCAACCACAGCTAAACAATGCATCCACTGAGTAGAATCAGCTGTTCTCTCTCTACAAGGACGGGCGAGCTCCTCGAGAACACTTAAAACGACTTCTTCAAATTCACCAGAAGCAGAATGAACTTTTTTCGCCAATTGCGAAACTGCAAATGCCCAATCTTTATCTCCACCGAGATTGATCCCATCTCCTATGACAATCTTGCTATTATTTTCGTCCAGTTCGTAGTCTAAAGACCATTGCAATAACTCCCGAACAAATGAGCTGGCAGCTTTCTGATTTGTAACGTCGGAGAAATCCAGCATAGAACCGAGCAATAGTAGTTGTCGTGATGCAAATCTGTAGTTTGGTCCTGAGACAAAAAAGAAAAGAAAAGTACGTTATAGTGAAGTTTTTAATGATCTACTACAATATTTCAGTTAACTGTATAAATTATATGCACCAGCATCAAGGTGAGATTTCACCAAATCTATATACTGGGGAACAGTTTCAGGAAGAACTTTCTCTAAAATATCATTGCTAGTTGAAGCTTCTTCGGCATAAACTGCTGCTTCGGTACCAGTCGTTGAGGCAGCCTCAGAACCTTTTGCCTGCGAAAACACAAGCTATTAGTCTTTTGAAACAGAAATTTAAAAAAGATCATGCATAGAAAGGATTTAGTCAACTTTTTAGATTTCAAATATCACTCTGATTCTTATGTCATTTAACCAATTCTTAACACGTGGTAAATTGTTAATGAGGATGTCGGATTTCGATATACTTTGAATAGAATCATTTGGAAGAAGGTTGATGACTCAGCTTGTCTATTAACAGAATAAAAGGTTTATCGTAGAACAAATATTTCCAGAAAAACAAATCCATGACAGGTTTGATATTTGCTATAAATGGGACAATTTTATTCTAATCATTGAAGCAATAAGAGCAATTATTGTGATATCAACTGCCAAAAATATGAATCTGTAAACAAGATAGTAAAAAAATTCTCAAGTGTTGGCAGTTTACAATCACAAATAGGGGGAGCATTAGCTGCACTACACATAAATGAAAAAGGCGGACATCAAATCATCTTAATATTTGTCCACTTAACAATAAACCAACAGTCTAGTAAGGTATTATTGGCCACTGGGTGTGAAACTTTATAGAGATTGGTATTTATAAAAATGCATTTGCTTACTTGTGCTTCACTCTGCAAATGTCTACATACAGTCCTCCAAAAAAGTGCAACTTCTGCTTCCATTAACTGGATGTCTAAGGATCCATTTTCTGCCAAAACCAGAAACCAATAGTATGAAAATGAGAAAGTTGCAACACTTTACTCATGCTCTTAAATCACAGAGAATAAAATCAACTCATGAGGTGATGAACATTTCAAGGGTTGACCATAAAATGCCAAAAGTAAGTAGCACAGGTCTAAAATCAAATGAACAAAACTATTCCAGCTACACATTACGTCCAACATAGCCTAACCTAGAGACTGGACTAAGAAAATCAGACCCAATGTATCCATCATTAACAGTAAAGTGGAAATCAAATAAATAATAGCTGATGTACATTTCCAACCTATTGATTAACTTTAAAAAAAAAAAACATGCTCAAGCTATTGTAATGGTTAACAAATTGTAGTTATATCTCCTACTGCAACCAGATTTATATCATTAGCAAAACTTCAAAAAGTTAAGTGGTTAACATATAATTAGATAGGACAACCAATAAAATTATAACAAACTGATAAGGTGCCATGCTTTGGGCAGAAGAAAGAATTCGACATAATCACTACATACCTTCATCAGTATTGCTTGAACGTACTGTATATTTTCGAATAGTTTGGCCATCTTGTACTTTAGCAAATCCATCTACTAAAAGAGCTCTCATAACCAATTCGCTAACATATTCATAGGTTTCAACATCTAAATACTTGAGAAGTTCTACGAGATCTCCATTGCAAGACTTTAAGAGCCAGTCATTTTTCATAAGTTTTAGGCATTCCATTTTCACTGCAACAGAACGATCAGCAAGTCCTCTCTGGAGAATGGTTGTCCTCAGCTTAATGCTAGGGAAAAAAACCATAAGAAAATTCACAATTTTAATCAAATAAGTGGCAGTTTCTCATTCCGCAGAATACAAGTACTTGTGCAAGACTTTTCAGATCACATGTGTACATATAATCAAATAAATACACAACTCTCTGTGAGGAAAAGCAAAAGAACAGATACGGAAGTTTAATCAACTTAAGCATCAATACGTCACTGATAATATATTCATTGCAGTGACTAAAGTATATAGCTATCTACATATGACAACTCCAATCAAATTCCGCTTGTTTTAAAATGAGTAATTGTTGATATAAGTTACTGAAAAATATCAGCAGTCTCAAGAAAAGGGTTCTATGACTGCAGTCAGCTATGTTTCCAAGAATATCATAATAATAATCCTCACATATTTATATGCGTTGCAACCAGAGTTCTTTTCAAGAAGTAACATAAGTTACTTTGCACAAGTCATATATATCATCTGGAGTTTATCGGTTCGGGAATGTTAACTAAAAAACATTATTAGGATGTACGTCTTGCATAAATAACTTGGCCACCACCTTGTTAAGTTCTTCCTAGAATGAATTACACTATCATAAATATGACAGGAAGCATAGTAATCATAACTAAGAGCTGGCAAGAAAACAGCTCCGGTGCACAAATAAATGGTTACAGGAAAGTTATTTATCAAAGAGGAATGAGTAGAAGCAATGCCTGGTATAAGAGGTGAGCATACCTGAGGCTTTGGAGAGGGAATTTACTAGCCAGGACACAGTATGCTGATTTGCGTACAAACTCGCTCACGTCCAAAGTACAATCCATAATTGCTGTTAGAGTTGCATTTGAGGGTGGCAAAGATAACACAATTGCTTTGCGAACATCCTAACATGAGTAACAACCGATTATCAAGAGTTAAAACAATGTTGGCACAAAAATTAAGCAGAATTTGTAACAAAATCAGCATCACTGCAATATGTCAGGTAAACAACAACAAAAAAATACTCAACCAATTATAATCATTATGACTTAAAACTCCATATTAAAAAAAATTGCAAGCAAAGTTTGTCTATAACCACTTAAGAGTAATCATGCAACACTGGTACTCTTGATATCACAATCTTGGTGTCATAAGGGAAACACAATTTCATTAATGGCACAATGTCCGTAAATAGCCTTTTGTTCTAAACATCCAAACGATCTTTTACACAGTTACTTTTTTAATATTTTATAATTTGACAGAAAGTTTAAAGAAAGAAAATAAACGACAATCTTTATTCCTACTTTTTTTAAGGAAGCTACCGAATGGAACAACACGAAATAACCATGCCTCGATTGTAAACGGAGTAAGTAAGAAAAAGAAAACAACGAGCAATTAATGTTCATTAGTTACAAGACAATTTTACTGAGTAAAGCTTACTGCGTTTTGCTCAAGAGGAAGTCTTTGCATGAATAAGTCAAGGATGTCGCTGTTCTCAGGGTCATTCACAAAACGAGAGAGAGCTCTCACTGCAAATGTGCGAATAATAGGGACCTTATCACCAACCCGCACCATCATTGATTCTATAACTTCGTCCCAAACATCATTGCTTACTTCCGCATCATCTGGCAACCTCATTATAATCTGCAATTATATAGATATTAAAAGTGAATTGATTTTGCTGCTTTCCTAGAAAACAAGAAACAGTTCAAAACTCAGCCTTCACGACTGACCTTGTATAAGTAATGCTAGAAAAGCAAGTAAACTATATTCACAGACAATGTTGCAACAATGGAACTTCCCCAAAGAAATCTGGAGAACAAAGGTGAGGCCCATCTTAGAAACAAGTATCCTTTCTAGCTAGTGAGTGAGGTTAAAAACTAGAACAAATTAAAAAGGAAAATTTGGCATCGCCTGTTCAAAAGCTCGGAAATATTAGCACCTGAATCCTGATACACATACAAAATCAAATCGAATAGTCCTGCAGTAAGTCATCCATCCGTATGTACATCCTTCTGACTTGCCTTATATTGTTTTGTAATTGAATTTTTACTCCTAGGAACAAAGGTTCAACCACTAAACTAAGGCAAGTCAATGCTACATTTACATACACACAGGCGAATCATATCTGAAAAAGAGGGACAATTACCAGACATAGTAGGAAGAGTTCTTTATGTACACTAATCAGAGATAATTAAAAAAATATTAAACTTCATAACTCAATATTGCTTTATCATCAATTGAAAAGCAGAGTACCTATATCAATTACTAGAAGGACATGTTACAAACTTTAAAGTCCCTTTGAATCTTTGACAATTACGGTGTAATCATTATGAAGGTAAGAGCCTGAGGGTGATAAATATACAACTCTAGAACAGATAAAAGCAGAGGAATCCTAGGCTCAAAAGAACGCCCCAGACTTTAGGTTGTGATAAGTTTGGCATTCCTCTTCAAGTGTTAATGTGATTGGCGCATTTGCAGTCCTATTCACATCAAATTAAACAACTTTTTTTCTCTCCTGACGTTTCCGTTTCCAAAGGGGCCATGAGTTAAGAATTAACACGAGACATACTAACAAGTTCGAACCTTGAGAGCATAACTTCTTTGTTAGGTGATACGCTATTATTTCAGATATTTCCAATAGAAGATTAAGCTGTTACGAAGAGACACCATGCAATTTTATATTATCCAAAACAGACGCACGCACTTGTCGCGTAAGTCTAATGAATTTTTTATATGGCTTGAACCCAGAAATCTCTCCTCGATTTGATACCATGTTGACTGATATGATAATACATAAACTAAAAGTTTACACAAACGAGTGGATCTTCAACAACTTAAACCTTTGTTCATTAGAGAGGCATTGCCCTCTAATTCAGGGAGAAACTTAAAAATGTAGAGCTGGAAACCGATCAACCACCTATACCAAAAGGCTTTTAATAAACATTCATTAAACATTTACACTTAACCATTATGCGATTAGAATTTTTAGCTCTAGATAATTAATTTATAACTTAGTGTATTTGTTTATATATTCACAAAAACTATAACCAGAACTTGTACCCTGTTGGTTTCAGAAAAGAATTACTGCCAACTATTCGATAAAATCACAAATATCTACTGGAATTGAAGACTGATTTTAGATGATTATACAAAAGTTAAAATGTACTAAATTGACATAAATCATGTTTTAAAATTCGCAATTTTAGTGCAGTAAAGTTTCAGAAGTTGGAACATTCATCTAGAAACAAAAAAACCTGAAGTACCTCAAATGTAAAAGATCCATTATCACATCAGTTAAGTAGATCCAAGAATTGGCAATGGGAAATAGGTCGCTTAATGCTTAATTCCACTTACACCGCCTAATCCTACCTAACCACCGCTTCACAAAAAGCCGCCTAATCTCCACCTACATCCTAATCTCTGCCTATGATCACTTGTTACAACACTGGCACTTTCTTTACCAATCAATTCCTTTTTTTTCTTTTATTAACTATTTAAAGCTATTTTAGGCGGAAGGTCGCCAAGTGCCTAATCCCGCCTTAATCACTGCTTAAAACCTAAATGAATAATCTCCGCCTATAGTCTAATATTCACTAGCTTTTCAAGACATTAAAAATTCATTTACATATCTGCAATCATGAAATAAGTGAAAAATCGTTTGAGTTAAGAATGCAAGATTTACTGCAATGTACTAAAAGTACATAAATCAAGCTTCAATAAACCAAATCCAAGTTTCCTTAGTCTAGTTTTCAAAATTAGAATTACGGAATAGGTTAGACAGACATACAGTAATTTCTTTACCAATCAATTAAGAAGATATAGGAATTCGTTTACCACTCAGTTCCTCTTTTCTTTTATATAACCAAATAAAGGTGGTGGTACACGAATATATGTCGCTTAGTGCCTAATCCCGCTTAACCACGGCCTAATCCCGCCTTATCAACGTTTAACAACTAAAAGTCTAATTTGCTCATAATTTCCGCCTTGACTCGTTTTTCAGAATACTAGAAATTCGTTTGAGTACTAATCAATTCCTTTTCTCGTATATGTAACCAAACTAAGCAGTTAAACCAATTTGTTTACCAACTACCTCAGAGATCAGGTGACAAGCCCGACACCAAGCAGTTTTACTAACAGCCACCGTCTCAACCAAAAAAAGCAAGGTGGAAGTAGGTTGCCTACGTGCTAATTCATCTTATTCAACTACATGTCGAGTCTCCCCCTACAACCTAGTTTCAGCCTAGACTCGCTTTTTACAAACAGAAATTCGTGTACCGTTTAACTTCTTTTTTTCATTAATTAAATAACCAATTATGCAAAGCTAAAATCAAGTTAATTCACAACACCACCTTAAAAAATGATTTAGCATGCCCGACACCTTGCGACCTTACTAGTAGTCATTGCCCCTCAAGAGAAAAACAAGGTGGTCCTAGGAGAAATAGGTAGCATAATGCCGAATCTTTCTTAATCAGTACCAAGTCACCTGTACGTCTAAATTAAGCCTACATCTTTATTCCATTCTAGGCTCGATTTTAGATTAGTAGACATTTTTTTTACCAATCACATTGCTTTTCTTCATTTATATAAGCAATAAAGGCAAATCTATGCTGAAATAGGCTACCAAATAACAAATCCCAGGTAATCACCACCTACTCAGCTTTAACACCTAGATACCTAAAATAGCCTAGAGCCTAATTTCATATATATAACCAATATATGCGTGCGGTTCTTGAAGGAAGTAGATTGTCCAGTGCCTAAACCTGCTCAATCACCACGATCAACATCTAAACGCCTAATATCCATGTACAACCTAATTTTCACTTATAACCTAAATTCTGCTAGTTATACATTTCACCAAACATGAAAAAGGTAATACAAGATTGACTACAAAGAACTAGAATGATATTAATTATGTTTCAACAAACTAAGACTAATTTTCCTTGGTCTAGTGTACTAATCAATTATTAAGAAAATTCGGCTCACCAATTAATTCATTTTTATAACTAATTATGTCAAAGCAAAAATCTCCGTCTACATCCTAATTGTTAGCCTAGGCAACTTTTTACAACAATAGAAATTCATTACGCAATCAATTTCTTTTTACATTTATAATATTATACAGCCATCTGTTAAGCAATAGGCGAGTTTTAGACGGAAATAGGTGACCTAGTGCTTAATCACATAGGCGTTTAATCTCCTCCTACGCTCTAATTTCCGCCTGAACTAGTTTTTCAAAATATTAGAAACTAGTTTACCAATCTATTTCTTTTCATTTAAATTAGAGTACTTAATCCTGCTTTATCACAGCCTAATCTCCACCTAACAGTCTTATTTCCGCCTAAAATTGCTTTTCACAACACTAAAAACATGTTAGCCAACCAGTTCCATATTTGTATTAAAAAATTAAATAACCAATGAGAAAGCCGAAAATCAATATAACCTCAGAGTTGTCTGGCAAGCCCTTCTCCAAGCTGACTAACTAGAAATTCGTTTACCAATCAATTCTTTTTTTTTTTTTTATATTACCTAAACACTGCTTCAAACCTAGGTACCTAATTTCCAACGCGTTCCGTTTTATACTAAAATTAAATAAATTAAGCATGAAAAAACCAATTATAACCTCACAACTGATCTGGCAAGCCCTACATCGAGCAGCCTTACTAGCAGCCACCGTCCCACCAACCAAAAACCTCAGAAACCCCTCCCTGACCACTGCCACATCATCATTTTCCTTCGGGCACAGACAAACGACGGAACGAACCTAACAACACGTTCGGCAGAGCCCGAGCGGCGTTGAAGGGAGAAGAAAGGAGTTAAGGCTGTTGCGAAGGCGGAGAATGCAAATAAGAGAGGAAGGAGGAGAAGAGGTTCAAAATCAGATTATTTAGCTTCTAAAAAGCAGATTTCTAGGCTAAAAGAGCTAAAAACATCCAAAAATAAAATATCTAAAGTTTCAGTGGATTACTAAAATCTCATTTCGGACCAAAAAAATGTTGCCAAACATAGCCTAAATGACCAATGAAGAACCGAATAGGCGAATATCAACTCCTAGCTTTTCAGAATATTACTAAATTTGTAAACCAATCAACTCCTTATTTCATTTCAATTACTAGTTCCTAATACTGCTTAATCACCGCCTAGCACCGCTAGGAGCCTAATCTCCACCTTATAGCCTAATTTCTGCCTAAACCCGCTTTTCACAACACTCAAAGCATGTTTACCAACGAGTTCCATATTTTTATTTTATTTTTAATAAGCAACAAAGCAGCCTTATACCGATCTATTTTTAATCACATACGCGTTTTAATCTCCTCCTACGCCCTAATTTCCGCCCAAACTTGCTTTTCAAAACACTAAAAACATGTTTACCAACCAGATCCGTATTTTTTTAAAATAAAATAACCAACGAAATAGCTGAAAATCAAAATAACCTCAGAGATGATCTGGCAAACCCTACACCGAGCAGCCTTACTAGCAACCACCGTCCCGCCAACTAAAAACCTCACAAACTCCTCCCTGACCGCCACATCATTGTTCTTCTTTCGAGCACAGACGAACGACGCGACGAACCATATGATGCATCCGGCGAGGCCCGAGCGGCGTTGGAGGGAGAAGAGAGGGGTTAAGGCGGATGCGAAAAACCGAGAAAGGAGAAGGAAAGATCCAAAATCAGATTATTTAGCTTCTAAAAAGCAGATTTCTAGACTAAAAAACGTCCAAAAACCAAAAATCTAAAACCAGATTAGTCGTCCTGATTTACGACTAAATCGGCTTTTCAGATTACTTAAATTAGTAGTTCCTAATACTAATCCGCTTAACACTAAGAACATATTTACAAAGAGTTTCAGTTTTATTAATAAAAAAAAATAACCTCGGAGATGATCTGGCAAGCCCTAGACCGAGCGGGCCTATTAGCAGCCTCCGTCCCCCTCGCCAAAAACCTCAAAAACTCATCCGCTACGTCATCAACCTGCACACAGATGAACGCTGCAACGAACCTTACAACGCGTTCGGCGGAGCCGGAGCGGCGCTGGATGGAGAAGAGAGGGGTTAGTGCTTTTGCGAAGGCGGAGGAGAATTGATGAGGGAGGGAGTGGTGGAGGAGGGAGGAAAGGTCCTTGAGTTTGCGGATGTGGGTCGCATTCGAGGCTTTTGCTTCGTCAAGGATAACAGCGATTTTTCGAGTTAGGGTTTTTTTATTGTTGTTTTGTGCTTCTTCTGATTCTTCGTTCGTCATTTCTAAGAGTCTATCTCTCTCTCTCTCTCTATATATATATATATATGTGTGTATCTATCTATTGGTGTTTTCTGAAAATGTGTTTTGAGCGGGAATATGTATTGTTCCTTATTTTCGAATTTGAGTATAGGATAGACTTAAGACTATGGTCAGCTTCGGTTCAGTTCGGTTCGGTTCGGCCTTTGGTAAAACCGAAATCGAGCAGATTTTTCGATTCTGTTTTTTTCGGTTTCGGTCTTTTTATTTTTTGAACCGAACCGGACCGGTTTTTTTCGGTCCGATTTCCGGTTTTTTCGGGGTTTTTTTTTCTTCCGGTTTTTCGGTTTTTTTCGGTTAGATTTTATTGTAAACCTAAACCGTCCGAAAAAGTTTCGGTTTTTTTCAGTTCGATTTTATTGTAAAGCTAAGCCGTCCGAAAAAGTTTCGATTTCGGTCTTTTTCGGTTCGGTTCGGTTCTTTTCGGGTTTTCGCCCAGTCCTAGGATAGACCGTTGGGCAAAAACCCGGACCAAACCGTCCCAAAATCGTAACTCGTTGGGTTGAAGTTTTTAAAATATCAACTCGTACCAAATCGAACCATGTACACCCTTGGATTAGCTAGAGTTCGTGTATAATTCAAATGGAGTTTTTGTTTTAAGACGGTATAATATACTGTCACAATACAATATACTCCGAATTAAAACTAGTAATATTTTTTTTTTCAATTAATATTAAATTTGGGGTGGTACTAAAAAAGGTTTTATGAAAATAAAAAAATTGGGTTTTTATTGTGTTGTAAAGTTAGTTTTTAGTTTACAAAATCACGATTTATCTTCTATATAATAAAAATAAACAAAGTTAGTTATAGAGAAATGAAACATCTAAACCTTCGTCTAATCAAATCTATTAATCTAACGGTTTTATGAATTAAGGTGACCTTGTCCGGTCTAACAAGTTGGCCGGACAAAATGAACATTCATTCAAATGTACTTTGTTCTTAAACTATAATTTTCTTTGTTTTTCATTGAAATGTGATGAAAATTATCATTACAAAATAATATTGATTTAGTGAAGATCACAATCCTGTCACTATATATTTCAAATACTATCTCAAATCTGTTACGATTTTAAAAAACCGTTACAAACTGTCACAAAAATTGTAGCTAATAACTCATAATAATAAAAAATTATAATAATAAAAAATAGTCACAATTCATGTGACTATTTTAACATATTTTTTTTTAGTGTTATGTATACTTGTGTCGTATTATATCTGAAAAATATTGTATAGCACCGATACAAGTACTTAAATAGAGGTACCACCAACTAATAATATTTCAACTCTATTTTATTTTATTTTATTTCAACTTCAGACACATAAGGGTTCCGTAATCTTTTTCAAGAGTTTTTGGTTGGTAACACCAGATTTTAGTAAATCTAGTTCACCGAAAAGTTACTATATTTTTGTTAGAACTATTATATACTAATCTGATTTATTTTGTAATTATGTATCTTGAAAATCTTAACATGTAAATAATTTTATATCAAAATAATTGACGTATTCCAAACATATCATACCCAAACTTTTCGAAAAATATTGTATCGTTGTATCCGTATTGTACCGGGTACGACACTCAAATATGTATCCGTGCAACTTAGCATTTTGCTCTTTAGAAGAAAGAACCGTTTAGGACCCACTCTATTGGCTTTTGGTAATTAGGATGTCAACGTACCTAAGTCTTGCATTTTAGTATTCGATCTAACTGTTTCATATCTTATTCTTTTTTTTAATTAAAACAAAACTTTATTAATATAAAATGGGATCTGACCCAGCTTAAATCAACAAAGTGAAAAAAACGAAAATTAAAAGAAAAAACCATACTACCACAAACTAGTACAAGCCTTATCATGTTGTCCGGTGAAATGAAAGAAACAACCATTGAAAATAACAATACAAACTAAATATTTGATTCTACCTAAACAAACTCGGTTTGCATCACAAACCCACTATTTTACTTAAAACACAATCTCAAGCTAAAATAGATAAGTGCTCATATATGAATTCAAAATTTAATCGAGTTATTATTTCAAACAGAAACGACACAACAGCGTCAATAATCCCACGTTGTTTGCAATGAAATTTCGTCAGATGCATGTTGAATAACCATAAAAGTTGGTATAGGAAACGATACTAAACGTTTTTTTTCCATAATTAAAGCAAACCGGCCACAAAAAGAAGTGTCTGGATTGGATATGAAATAGCTAGGTAAGTAAGTTACCAAAATGAAAAAAA
Organism: Primula veris; assembly: GCA_963682055.1. Classification (NCBI taxonomy): domain Eukaryota; kingdom Viridiplantae; phylum Streptophyta; class Magnoliopsida; order Ericales; family Primulaceae; genus Primula; species Primula veris. The sequence continues at coordinate 33,371,466 of OY821747.1, forward strand.
AAAAAATGGTATGTGAGTTACTGAACCTATTGATCACATTAAAATTTTTGATTCACCAATTTTTGCACTTCGTTTTTATTTTTATGGGTAAACCTAATAAGTGCCCAGAGACACTAAGAAACATAAGTAAAATATTTAACAACTATTATAATTGCTTAATATTTATAATTATATATGAAAGTACCTTTTGAAGGGAGATTTGGAGAAAATCTATGTAAATTCATATTAAATAATTTGTTAATGAAACGAATGTGGAAAGTCACTTAATCGAAATTTCAGCAAAGTTAGGGTTTGTAGAATCAAATTGGCTCTATAAATAGTTGATTAGTCTTAGTTTTGGTTTATTATTAACTTGTATTTCAATAAATTGAGCCTATTGTTTAACGATTTGATCTATAATAAATTATGTATATACTTTTTTCTCGATTGAGCCACTTTTATGAATTTTGTATGCACTTTTCTAGATTGTATATGCAGTTTTGTAGATTGTATATGTGTATTTCTCGATTGTGTATGCACATTTTCTCGATTATGTATGCACTTTTGTGGATGTATATGCATTTTTATTGATTATATATAAACATTTCATGATTGTGTATGCAATTGTTCGGATTGTGTTTACACTTTTTTGTATTGTTTATGCATTTTTCTTAATTGTGTAGACATTTTTTTGGATTATGTATACACTTTTATTAATTGTGTATAATCTATTATGGATTATGCATGCATATTTCGGGTTGTGTATGCACTTTTCGGATTGTTTATGTACTTTTCGGATTGTGTATATACTTTTCAGATTGTGTATACACTTTTTTGAATTGTGTATGCACTTTTTTGTATTGTGTTTTAATTGCTGCATTATGTATGCACTTTTCTGCATTGTGTATGCACTTCACCAGAGTTCCGACGGACTACTAACACCGCCACAAACCCATGGACAAGTGATGGATGGGGGTTTGGAGAAAAGCTAAATGTGAATTTATGATTATTTTATACGTTTGTTTATGCATGTTATAATTGTGTATGCAGCTTGTCGGAGTTCTGGCGACCTCACTGGAGCTATGACGAACCACCACCGTTCCCGTCAACCTATAGAAAAGTGGTCGAACGGAGTAGGAGGATAAACTTTTTATTTATTTGAAACTGAGTAGGGGTTGTTGGCGATGTTAGTGGTCCGTCGGTACTCCATCGACTTCGCTAGAGCTCCGACGAATCACGACCGTCGCCGCTAACCCATAGATAATTGTTGGGTCGGAGTATGTAGACAAACTCTAATTGGAGAGAAGCAGTTTAGAGTGGATTCTGTTGACTTTTAGATGAATAGCGAGAGAGTTGGGGGAGAAAGAGACCAAAAACATAAAGTATAACTTAAATGGAAGAAAATGGTTGGTTTAACATTTTTTGGATTATTGAACCTTATCCGACACTTTTTTGAAATTGCCTCAAAATTATTGGTTTATATTGTAATGAGTTAATGATTCTTTTGAAGTGTATTTGTGAACATTAAATTTTAAAAGTAAGCAACGAAGAATGGAGCTTTTTCATTCGTGAAAGAAGTAACCACTCAGGCAGAGCCGTCTTCAGTATTTGAGAGTTACGACACAAACTCAAAATACGAGGCATTTTTTATATCAATTGAAAAAAATTAAAAATGAAATAAAAGTAAGATTCTATTTGGTTTTGGCTATTGAGTTAGTTTGGTTTTAGTGCAAATGGTTACGCATTTGGTGGTCTTTGCAAACTAAATTTTTATTATGTAAATGAAACAAACTCAAAAGAAAAATAAGCATTTAGTTTGAATTTAACATTGGCACTATCAAACACAAATGGGAGAACTAAGCAACTAAACATGAATCTATATCTAAATGAATAATAAAATTGGAATAAAGTCTATTTATAAAGCAAGTAACAATTCCATGTAAGACATATAGCTGGATTTATTATTGTAGGGTTACAATTAACTTATAAATTGTGAATAAAAAGATAGCTAACTTCTGACAAGTCAAATATATTGCACCACAAAATTGTCACGATAGTAGATAAGAAGTGGGAGATATTAGAAAAAAAAAAATAGCATCCACATAAATGAAAATATTTTACATGCTAACAGTGATATTATAGTAATGATAATAATAATCTCTTTGAGCCCTTAATATCACTACAAAATAATGTTTGATTCAGTGAGAGTCAAAAGTTATCATAAGCCTGTCATTAATTTAAAAAACTGTCACAAATCTGTCGCAGACTGACTAAACTGTCATAAATCTGTCACAAAAACCGTCGTTAATAAGCTCGTAACAAAAAATACCGTCATTAATCCCATCGCTATTTCAATATTTTTTTACGATGTATATTGAGAGCCCCAACACATTAACATGTGTTCTATGTGCCTAGAGTCGGCACTGCACTCAGGCAAGTGCATGGTCGGCTCCGATACGTATTCGACAACTTTTTGATAATTCAATAAGTATCTTTTGCCAAATAAATCCATAGTGAGCAATCTAGTTTAAAATACTTTTGCTTTGATAAGATGCTAAACACACAATTTGTATACAACTTCCGCACTTCCTAGTTAATGAAATACATATTTATCATTCCAAATATACATAAAATACATTCTATAATTTGATAAAATAAAATATAAATATTCAACGTAATAGCAACTCAATCTGCTAAAAACTCAAATAAAAATATAATAGAACCATAGTTGACCCTACACTAAATTTAAATATTAATTAAAAATAAGAAAAATTATTAAACATAATATTACTAATATATATATATATATATATATATATATATATATATATATAACTCACACTAAATTTATATATATATATATATATATATATATATATATTAAAAATTATTATTATACATGTAAGTGAGTGTGTAATATGAGAAATTATTTGGTCATCAACCTACTTTATAAACACACATTTAATATATTATATTATAAGGTGGGTTGAAGAACTTTCATTGAAGGAACAAATAATTTATCGTGTAATAGACGTAAAAAAGTGATAAAATTAGGTGAATATATTTGTATTTAGCATTAAGGTCCCAGTTGAGTGTATGTCCACATAATTCACATTAGAAATTAGCATAAAAAAACACACTTAGTGTTGCTGTAGAAGTCCAGATACTCATGCCACTAAAATTTTGTCGATTAGTCATAATTTCAATCGATAAAAAAGCTGTAACATAGTGGTACACATCACGAATATCCACAATAATATATGGTCTGCATTTGAGGGTAGACTTAGAAAGTCTTGTTACTTTTATTCGATAACTTCTATTTATTTCGTTATTACTCCTATTAGTTATATAGTATTATTAACTTATTACCCAACAATTTATTTATCCAGTTTTGACTGTTAGGTTTCGGTTTGAATCGGTTTAAATATTTTGAATCACAATTAAATATTTAAAAAAGAGTTCGTACATTAATTTCAAAACTTCATACCCTAATTTTAAAACTCTATACCCTACTGTCCTATATATGAATTTCTCTCAATACCGTACATATGAATTCTCCTCTTTCAACTTGAAACTCATAAGGTTTACAATAGTCTCAAAGCTCAATAAATAGAAAACAATCTCACTAATTCCATATATTTTTCATATATTACGGGATATCAACCATTGCAATATTTATGTATTACGTATGTATATATATATGTATTTATATGTATATGGATGTCTATATAATTTAGATGGTGTTCGGTAGTCAGTTGCGGGTTTTCGTGATGGAGGAGCAAAGAGATATAGAGTGTGATATGAAATAAAAATACAAAGAATAATGGAAGAGAGAGAGAGTAAGATCAGAGAGATATACAGAGAATAACTAGTGAGAAAGAAAAATGAATGAGAGAGAGTAAGATAGAGAGAGAAAGAAAAGAATAAACAATATTAAATTTGTTTGATATATTTTTGATAATGAAAATTTTTTAGCTATGTTTTTGTTAATTTAATTTAAAAAATAATATATTTTTGTTAATTTATATTAATTTCAGTCGATAAAAAAACTGTAACACAGTGGTACACATCACCAATATCCACAATAATATATGGTTTGCATTTGGGGGAGACTTAGAAATTCTAAGTCTTGTTACTTTTATTCGATAATTCCTATTTATTTCGTTATTACTCCTATTAGTTATATAGTATTATTAACTTATTACCCAACAATTTATTTATCCAGTTTTGACTGTTTGGTTTCGGTTTAAATGGGTTTGTTAAAGACCTTGACCTTCTAGCTAACTTACATATATATATATCAACCTTGTGTTAGGTGAATGATGTTGATGTTTTCATTTGACCATTATTCATTTTTAAGGAATTTTATGAATTTGAGCTCGACAAAATAAGAATATTATATTTATTTTAGGGTCCATCCATCCCCAAAATTATGGAGATAAAAATTTGGAAAAAAAAAATCATGAATAAAGAAAATGGAGATCTATTGTTCTCACCTATGGATACATAGAGAATACCAGAGAAAAACGAAAAGAATTAGCGACAGAACAACCGTATCAGTTTACTTACACCTTTACTCATAATAATTAACATCACTTTTATATTTTTAGGATAACAGTTTAACTTTATAAATTTTTCAGTTTTCCTATCAAATTTATTATCGTAACTAAATATTACTATATTTTAATATATTTCTATCAAATTTTTTCAACCCAAATTAATTTAATAGAGCAACCACGTTAAATAACTGACAACTTTTATCTTATTTAAAGTAAAAAGTACACTTTTACAACTTATAAGTAAACGTTTTAGTTTATACAAATTATCAGTTTTTTTTTTTATCAATTTCTCTATGAAAACTATACAACTCATCTTTTTATTATTTTATTAATTTATATGTGAAAAGTACAAATAAACAAAAGAGAATAAGAGAAAAGTAAGAGAGAAATTATTATTTTAATTATAAAGGAACATCTTGATGCGTTTACAATTTTAGAACAATCTTCTCTATTTAAGATAAATGGGTCATATAAGTAAACTGATGCGATTACTTTATAAAATGTGTTTTTAGAAAAAATAGTTTGACCTGCTATGTTTTTAGTAATTTAGTTTAATAAATCCCAAATACTATGAAACAAGACAATTGCAGATTTTCCCCCTTTTGTAAGTGTATCAATTAATGGGAGATTCAGTATCTTGAAAATTCTAATAATGGGAATATTCTGAATATACTGCATTTAATTGATACATAACTTGAAAATTATAATATTAGGAATATTTGAATATACTGCATTTAATAGATACTATTTTACTGAACTTTAAATCCTATCTAATTTCAGTTATAGAAATTTTTTAAAAATTAATTCTCAATATCAAAAGACATTTTTATTTTACAACCTCATAATAAAAAGAGTTAAGACTCCATCAATGGTCACAAAAAGGAATTATAAGACCGTTTATAGTTTATTTTGACAAATTTACATACATTTTTATTTTAGCCTTTGTGTGTAGGGAATAAATTATTTATTTAGTGATAACTATTCCTCACACGACTCTACCCTTATCTACAATTGACGAATTGTATCCACGTTAGAAGTAGTTAGGATCTATTTAATACAAAGATAACTGGTTAGTTTGGTTACGGTATTTGTAGTTTCGAAACTATTATTTTAGGTGGGATTACGAATAACCTTTTATATGTAGTATCAGGACTTCTAATACCACACCTATACGATATTGTAAATACTCCATTTCGGGGTCATTTGTAATCCCGACCATATTTAGTCATTCAAACATGATATTTATGAGAACCTCTGCATTTGAAATACAATCTCAACTGATTCCACCAACCAAAGGCCTTAGTCTTTTAGCTAGAACACTAATTTTTTTAATTTTTTTTTCCTGATATGGCATAACTAGTCCTTACTAGGTACAAAGTCGTCTAAAGTTTAAAAAGTGTGAAAAATCATATCAACAAATGTAATAAACTCGTTTGGTCGCATTTGATAATTACAATCTAAAAAAAACCATATTAATGCATTTATAAGTATCTCTAAGTTTATTTAAAAAAAAGTTATAATAAAACTATACCGGGAGTGTTAGAAAATAGTTTTAGAAACCTATTATTGTTGAAAAGTATACTTCTTCACATAAATATAAACCTCTTTAATATTAAGCATACTTTTATGGATCGAAAATACAAATAAGCTGGCGTTCTTTGGTGTAAACCACACAACATATTCAATTATTTTTAATATTTATAAGTAAAAATCAAAATTAAAAGTTCAACACGGTCAATACTACATTATAATCAAACAGAGATATTTCCGTTTAACTTTTTTTTTTCTCCGAAAAAGCATCCAATCCATCACCACTACAAAAAAATAACCAAATAGCGACGAGATTAGTGACGATATTTTTTGTTACGAGCTTATTAGCGACGGTTTTTATGACGGTTTTGTGACAACCTTTTAAATTAGCGACAGCCTTGTGACAGTTTTTGACTTTCAATAAATCAAACATTATTTTGTAATGCACCCATGAAAAAGTCAAAAAAAGTCAAAATAGATTTTGTCCACAAATATTGGCTTATTTATTTTAAACCAAGGAAATCACATAGGAAATATCAAAACTAGTTTTATTTAATTATTTAAAACCAAGAAAATCACATAGGAAATATCCAAAACTAAATTTATTTAATTAATTAAACCAAGAAAATCACATAAGAAATATCCAAACTAATGTGAATCACGAGTGTAAAACGAATCAAAGTTAAAAGTCCCAACACATGTTCCGCCTATAAAAACACAACTTTTCACTTAAAAAATAAATATCACTTTTTGATAGATAGATAAAGAGAGAGAGAAAGAGAGAAAAAAAATAAGAAAAATAATAAGAAACAAGAAAACTTTGATCAAAAATAAAAATAAAAATGTCTAACCTTACAGATCTCATTAATCTTGATCTCTCAGATACCACTAACAAGATCATTGCTGAATACATATGGTTTGTTTTTATTTACTTTTATTCTTCTTATCTTTTTTCTAGCTCTTTTTTTTTTTACTTTTTAGGTGTTGGGTCATGTTTAAATCTTGTTTATATATCAAGAATTAATTATTGAACACATTTTTTGATGTAGTGGTTAAATTTGATTATTGTACTGATAAGATCATTGCTGAATACATATGATTTTAATTTATTTACTTTTATTCATCTCATCTTTTTTCTAGCTCTTTTTTTCTTTTTTTTATATGTTAATTTCTGCTTTTTAGGTGTTGGGTCATGTTTAAATCTTGTTTATATATCAAGAATTAATTATTGAACACATTTTTTGATGTAGTGGTTAAATTTGATTATTGTACTGATAAGATCATTGCTGAATACATATGATTTTTTTTAATTACTTTTATTCATCTTATCTTTTTTCTAGCTCTTTTTTTATTTTTTTATATTTTAATTTCTACTTTTTAGGTGTTGGGTCATGTTTAAATCTTGTTTATATATCAAGAATTAATTATTGAACACATTTTTTTGATATAGAGGTTAAATTTGATTATTTTACTGATAAGATCATTGCTGAATACATATGGTGTTTTTTTTTAATATTTATATTCATTAAAATTTATTTCTTGATCTGTTTCTCTGTTTTATTGATCTTTTTATTTTTATACGGTATGTTTTTACTTTTTAGGTGATGGGTCATGTTTAAATATTGTTATGCATGAGAATATATATCAAGAATTAATGATTGAGCTAAATTTTTGACATAGTAGTTAAATTTGAAGATTCTACTGATAAGATCATTGCTGAATACATATGGTTTGTTTTTAACTTTTAATACTTATATTCATCATAACTTTATTTCTTGCTCTGTTTCTCTTTTTTATTGATCTTTTTATTTTCCTGTTAATATACTTGGATTGATCTGATGAACCGGTCCTTGTTTTTATATGCTACTTATCTATGTTTTTACTTTTTAGGGTGTTTGGGTCTTGTTTAAATCTTGTTTTGCATGAGAATATATATCAAGAATTCATGATTGAACTAAATTTTTGGCATAGTGGTTAGATTTGAAGATTTTGAATAGAGCACACGGTGATAAATAGATTATGTTAGGGTAACTAATAAATTTTCTAACTTTATATAGTACAAACAAGCACACGGACACACATAGTACATATAATATTTTCTAACTTTTGTAGATCAAAACTTTTTTCTTCATGAGGGGAATCTAACTATACTTTTTTGTCTAGTTAGGCTAACTAATAAATTTTAGAAAAAATACTAGTGTTTTTTTAAAAAAGTCAATGATATCATTTGTTAATAATTACCTAAAAAGATTTTGTTTTTAATGACATTTTAAAGAGATGATTCAGAAAAAATCAAATGTTTACTTTTTTTCATTTTTTTTTTTGGTTTCAAGTTATAAATAAATAGAATCGATGGTCTTGGCAATCCAGCCCAGCCTAGTCTAATATGGTCTTGATGATTATATAATGCTCTGTTTTATAAATTTTCTTTTATTTAATTATTCTTTTTACGATACGGAAATTTACTGTGATTTTTATTTGTTCTTAAACTGTCAATTTTTTGACTTACCCACCTGAACAAATTTTTTTGATCCTCACTTTATGGTAGTTAAAAAATTGATGCGCTGGTTAATAATGATTTTTTTTTTCCAGGATTGGTGGTTCAGGCATGGATATAAGAAGCAAAGCAAGGGTAATAAAATTAGTGTCTTCTAAAGTTGCAATCTTGTGTGTGGCAATTAAATTAACATTGTTTTCATTTATGTTGTTTTATTGGTGTTATATAGACTCTTCCTGGGCCAGTTAGTGATCCCAAGAAGCTTCCGAAATGGAACTTTGATGGATCTAGCACCGGTCAAGCTCCAGGAGATGATAGTGAAGTGATCATATAGTGAGTTTTCCGTTTTCTAAATTTGTCTCAAATATACCTTCAGTGTGGAAATTGTGTATATTTAATATGTTGAATTAAAATAGAAGCATTGCTGAAATGCTAAGATTTCATTTTGTAATGATTTGAAAAAAATATCTTCTGATTCATACAATAATAAAAGATAAAAAAGACTTATCGGTGAACTGGTTTTTAAAGAGTAGTTTTTGCTAGTTTTAAGAAAGGTATAAGCTTTTGAGTCCTAAGAAACTTTTATTTTTCAGCTATCATTGAAAGTGAAGTTTAAGCTAATTTTCCAGAAAAGGGGGAGTTTTGTGGTTGCTAAACATTGTGGTCCATGTTATCCAACCGGTAGCGACATATTTTAACTTTTAAATGACATTTTGTAAGATGTTCTTGTTATGTTTGTGGATCAATTTTCTTTTTAAATCATATCAACATATAGTCCAATTAATTACAAAAATATCATAATATGGATCCCTTTTCTTTTAAGAACACAACCTTTCTCTTCTACACAGATTATTACTTTCTTTACATTTTCCCTGATTATTGTCAACTTTACCTTGGTTTTGTTTTGGAACAGCCCCCAAGCAATTTTCAAGGATCCATTCAGGAGGGGAAATAACATTTTGGTGAGAAAAGTTTGCATTTTTCGATTAAAAGTCTGTTTTTGAATTCTTAAAAAGCTAATCTCTTTCTATCTCTCCAGGTGATATGTGACGCTTACACGCCTGCAGGTGAGCCAATTCCCACAAATAAGAGGTACAACGCGGCTAAGGTTTTCAGCCAACCCGAAGTTGCTGCCGAAGTTCCCTGGTATAAGACATATCTCAACATTCACATAGTTTTATCTGATTTCCTTTCTCTAAAATTTAAGCCTTCTCTTTACTCGCTTTATTTGTTGCCCTTTAGGTATGGGATTGAACAAGAGTACACCTTGTTGCAAAAGGATGTTAAGTGGCCCATGGGCTGGCCAAAGGGTGGTTACCCTGGACCTCAGGTAATGAGATCCTTGGCATATAAAATTTTGAATTGTTGGCTTAAATAATCAGCTTATCAACTCTCTGCATTTGCAAGCTTCAAGAAAGGAACAGTGACATAAATTTTGTTATTTTTATTTTCCCTTTATTTGTTAAGCCGCTGATCTATCGAGTCATATCACGTGTAATTTCTTTTCACAAAGATTCACAAATCGTGCTTCTTTACATTCACGCACTAGACTCAATTTGTCTCATTATTTCTTTCTACGTTATATATAGAGTTCATGTATTTAATTACTGGAACCTGCTATCTAATTTTGACAAATTGGACGCATGTTGATAATTTTGGTTTTCTTTTCCTCTTCCTTTCATTTTCAAAATTCAGGTCCAGTCCTTTCGAATAAATTTGTTAGGCCTATTCTGCAATTTGATTTTTAAAAGGATTGATTTTTGCAGGTAAACCTGGGTCTTTAATATTTGTTTTTTGAATGCATTGCAGGGACCATACTACTGTGGTATTGGTGCTGACAAAGCGTTTGGACGTGATATTGTAGATGCACATTACAAGGCATGTCTCTATGCTGGTATTAACATCAGTGGCATTAACGGTGAAGTGATGCCTGGCCAGGTAATTTCAGTACTCTTATATTTACATTTACTTCCCCAGGAAAAACTAAGTAAGATTTACTTAATAACTGTAAGTTCGGAGAATAAAGTTTGGGCCTTTTATTAATTATTTGCAGTGGGAGTTCCAAGTAGGACCTGCTGTTGGAATCTCAGCTGGTGACGAGTTGTGGGCTGCTCGCTTTATTTTGGAGGTATGTATGAATGGTTACTGTTTTTGTTGTTGTCTATGTTTATTAGCATACTGGTTATTAAATTATTATATTGATGAGTTGTTATCTGCGGCTAATTTTTTTTGTAAACAGAGGATAACCGAGATTGCTGGAGTCGTGGTCTCTTTTGATCCCAAACCTATTGAGGTTTGTTTATTTATTATCTGTCCTCATATATATGCCGTATCACTCGCTGCAAATATTTGTATGTCCAGTTCCAGTATATATTGGGAGATGGATCATATTTGCTTACGACTTTATTTTACCGATGTCATTCTTAATTTAGGGTATTAACTGGGTTAATTTTCTTGTGCCAGGGAGATTGGAATGGAGCTGGAGCACACTGCAACTACAGGTATGTAATCAAACAAATATACCACTACTAAATTACAGTAGTAGTAAATATTTCCGTATCGCTTATGACTGCATTTATTATTATTATCAGCACCAAGACAATGAGGGAAGATGGAGGATATGAAGTGATTAAAAAGGCTATTGAGAAGCTTAGTCTAAAACACAAAGAACACATTGCTGCTTATGGTGAAGGCAATGAGCGTCGTCTCACTGGCAAACATGAGACTGCTGATATCAACACCTTCAAATGGGTAACTAATTTTGTATTACTAGTTTACACTGCCTTTATTATTATTTTCAATATTTGAGAAGATGTTCTATTGTTTTGTTGCTCAGGCTTTTTGTGTACCTTTTCTCTGGAGATGAGTTTTTTGAGTGCTGATTAATTGCAACTTTGTCACCGTGCTTTGCATTTACGATTTTTGACTTCTTTTTCTCCTTAAACAGGCTTAGGGGTAAAAGCTTATTCAGTTATAGCGTCTAAACATATTAGCTAGAATTTTGAGGTTTGTAATTTGTAAAAAAAGCTCGGTTCATCTCGTTTTATAGCTTCTAAATCTATTCAGACACAAGAAAATTAGAGCTTAGCTTTTAATCTGGTAAAATAATTTTAGTCCAACTAATAGAAAAACACTGATGTTATTTGCGCAAACCAAACAAGGCCTTAGATGAACACATTGTGTTAAATGTAAGTTGTCATGTGTGTTTACTTTTCCTGCGCATCCAAGTTCCAACTGCCACGTGTGAAAGAAAGTTAGATCCATGTAAATAAATTGCGTTCCAGCTAATAGTCCAGCACTTAACTCATTTAGCACAAATTTTTGTAATTATTTTTCTTACCTAATTATTCATAATAGGGGGTTGCAAACCGAGGTGCGTCGATCCGTGTTGGTCGGGACACAGAGAAAGAAGGCAAAGGTTACTTTGAGGACAGGAGGCCTGCTTCCAACATGGACCCGTACACAGTCACCTCCATGATTGCCGAAACCACGCTCCTCTAAAAATCATAAGCGCCATGTCAGCATTGTTGGAACTTCATTGAAACCACACAATGATACTTGCTTATTTCGTTGTGATTTTATCGGACAAACTATGATTTGTCTTGCATAATGTTTGTGTTTCTCTTTTCACTAGACTGTAATTTTATTTGGCCATATTTCTATCATTTTAGACTATGCAAGTTGATTGTCCTTGGCTAAACTAAAGGTTATCTCATATATGCTGCATATGCACATTAATAATGTTTTGAAAGGGGTTGTCTTCATATCACCTTGTATTATTGACTTATTGTGTATGGTTGGTCGTGTTTTTCATCTCCATTCTATTTTTGCGGTTATGTTCAGGCTTTCTAGTTTTTAACGCAGTTGATTATTATTGAGGTTCGAAGTTCCAGGATGTATAGGTAGGAATTCGACAGCTGACCATAGCCAATAGGGAACGGTGATTCTACAAGTGGTGGAATCCTCTACGGAATGTTGTTATTTATCTGAAGATACAGTACTACTGTTATGTGACTTGAATATTTACATGGAAATTTAGTAGAGACAGTCGTTTCTGAAAATATTGAGCATTCCCCTATTGCTGCCATTTCATTTTTCCTAGTTCCTGCAGGTAGGTAACTTTGCATTGATGTGCATCAATGGCAGTGCTGGAGAATTATATTCTTTCTATGTTTACCATTTTAACCATTTTGGTAATTAGTGAAATAGCAGTAACGCTAGACGTACCGGGGTCAGTCCTGCAAAATATCCCGCTGGGGTGGCGTAGGTAATTAAAACATTAGTCTCATTGCCCCTAAGAATAGATTTAAGATGACAAATCCCTATTGCCCAATAATATTCACTACATTCGATTTTAGAAGAAAGATCCACCAAAATCATCTCTTTCTCTGAATTTTTAAGGGTAAATGTCAAAAAGATACATATGTTAGTGTATGTTTAACATGGTTGAGAGCAAACTCGCATTAAAAACATGACCGACTTGATATAAAACTTGTTTAACAACAATTATTTAATATTGTAATGTTACGTTTGTTTGTAGTGTAAGAGCTGGTATAAAATTATTACTACCGTGTGACCCATGTTATTATAACTTGCTTGTTTATATAAATTGCATTTAGTATTATATAAATGATAATACTAATTATATTATAATTTATACTAATAATGGGGTATAATTAATATTAAATAGTTATAAACTATACCCGGTTATATGCAAACAACTTTATCCAAACAAAAAACATGCACTTCTATTAAATTGCTCAAAAAGGTCGACATAGGACTCAATAAATTTCATTAACATTCTTAACAGGGTAGTGTGCACAAAAAATGTCTATCTGCTAAATTGAGAGAGATAGACGGTCTATGTGGGTGTGGGAATGTGTAGTATTGTGGGGGTATTATACCGAGTAATAAACACACAACTTGTGAACAACTCATGCACATCACATGAGAATAACTATGACGTGTATCGGTATTTTTCTAACAAGAAAATATAAAATTTATATCACATTTAGTGCATGCGTTGTGTACGAATTGTATGAATATTATTACTCGTATTATACCTAAAGAATAAAATAATCATACCTAAAAAATTATTATGATTACTTATGATAAAAAAACAGGTAGAACAGCGGAAAAAACGTATCCAGAATTTTAGGTTTAGTATGTACGTATATTATCAAAGTTTAATCATGTTTTACCGTATATGTTTATATCATACCGAATAATAGAAGAGAACAGATGACGGTTGTGAGATGGAATACATCGCCTCAACTCTTCTAACGTATGCCTGACCTAACAGTTTGCTCCGGAAAAGAGTGTGGCCTCACTCAGGCAAAAACCGAAACTCTAATTCGTATGAATTATATTTCGTGTCTTTTTTGCCAATAAAGTGTGCTATATATAGGCTAAGTTAGATACTTGATGGCTTATAAATATAGAGTTAAAATAAAGATCCAGTGTTATAAAATCTCAATCACCCGAGATTTACACATATCTTTATTAACCATACTTTATCCCATTAAATATTATGATTGATCTCTCTATCAAGATCCTTCCGAATATTTAATTCGTTCAAATTGTCAAATATGTCTATTATCTCCCCACGTTAAGATACTCGTTTATTAATATAAATCATTGATTGATTTCTTATTTAATAAACGTATTATTGTTAAACCTGTCCGGTTAACTGATTTGTCGTGTCGGATTCTAAATCCACCTGAAAGGTTTACACGCACAAAACTTATAAGTTTTCTTAAGGAAGTATCATCAATCCCTTACGGGATGTGAATTTCTTTTATTACTAATAAACACTGCTACGAATAATATTGTCATCAAACTCATTAACTTTATTGACTCGTAACGAATCTCATCATATATGAATTAAAATGACAAACACATCCATACATGTCTAAATGGTAATATAGGAATTAAGAGAATAAAAAATAGCCATGACCACGAGGTATAAATCATTTTGTTTAGTCAGTCACCAAATAATTAACTCGTAATAGACCTGTTTAATAGACACCAAGTGTACTGGTAAATGAAGTTGAAAATATACCGTTCTTTATAATAAAGACAGACCTACTAAAACTACGTACTACAACTCTACCGGTGTGTCCATTTCTATCTAAAATTGTAAACATATAACTTATATAACATTAGAACTGATAGTCTAATTTTCTGTGTGTGAGCTATACTGTACAAATCAGTCCATCTACTAAATACAATAATTGATACTTATTTAGTCATTCAATCAATAATATTCAATAACAACTGCTCATAATATTTTCATTCAATCAATCAATTGAAAACATTATCAAATATAATAAAAAAAAACAAGTATGTATTTTAGTATATTCCTAACAACTTAAACTCTTAATCCCTTAGATTATTCCCTTAGATTATTTCCGATATACATATTTATAATGTATACTGCTTTAACTTGCAGATGGTGAGACTTGTTGTAGTCAATAAAGCCGTATGTCGGGAAGTAACATTATTTATATGGTGTGTTTATAATCGACGGAATTCACATCTCTTGAATATAAATTAATGATCCCTTTGAGAAGGTTATAAGTTTTGTTTGTGTCGTGTCAAGTATTGCAAGTGAATTTTGAATCCGACACAACAAATAAGTTAAGTGGTTAGGTCGGGTAAATAATATGTTAATTAATATAATTGTCAGTAATTTATTTACTAGGTAGATATATGTAATCTTAACGTCAGGATATATTTAATTATTTAGTAATATGCTGTCAAATATTATTTTGAGAATGATTTGAAGTGCAATTATATTTCCTAATAGAAATTAATATAAATAAAGATTATATATCCTATGATTATAAAAGTTTTGATTAGATAATATTATAATAGTGTTTTAATCAAGACTATATAATATGCATTTTTTTACTGTTGATTAAAACACTATTATAATATTATCTAATCCAACAACTCCAAACGGTCATCTATGGACCAACAGACATTTTGGACTTCAAATAATCCCTCTCCAAAATACACCAATTATCATCCCTTAATCTCTCTCTATCAAAAACACAAAAAAACTCCATTGTTGAACAAAAAAGCTCAAAAAGAGAAAAATAAGGAGAAAAGTGATCAAGTTCAAACAATATCAAAAAATCACCAATTAGCTTATTTAGAAGCAATAAAATAGTTAGTGTAGTTACATTGTTGTAACAAAATTGTAAAGAGCAAATTATAAGCTCATTTGTGAGTGAGTGTTTGGGTAGAAACTTTTAATCCAAAGTGTTGGTTAAAAGTTCTAGATTAAACACTTGGATACTCATAAATTGAGGGGGAGTCGTTGACTCGTCTTTTGTGTACTCTTGCACTTGTATCAAGATTGTATCATCGGGTAGAGGGTGAGCAAATCGGTTGATTAGCTCGGTAGGATTTGTAATCTTGGGAAGAAGATTATAGTAAAATACTCGGTAGCGTGAATACCGAGGAGAGGACGTAGGCGGGTTTGCCGAATCTCTATATATCGTGGTGTCAATCTCTTCCCTTACTATTTAATTTCCGCAACTTATATTATTTGTGATTGCGCGCATGTTTCAATTTATTCATGCATTATCATCGCATATTTATTGTCGCAAATATATATTGAGCTAGTTGGATTGTTAGTTGCGCTTAGAATTTTAATTCCGCGAAAAACGCCTAAAAACTTATTCACCCCCTCTAAGGTTTAGCCGCGCGGGCCAACAAATTATTTATATAATGAATTGTAAGAAATTGTGTTTATAATCAATAAAACTCATAGATACAAATATGTACGTCTTCGTAAATCATATTTTTTTAAGTGTATTATTCAACTCTATAGACATTTTGTATATTTATATTAGTCATACAATTAATTAATCACTTCTTCTTATTGTGTTTTTTTAAGAAGCAACTTTTATTTGTGATCTAACGATACGAAAACGATTTGCAACGTACATCAATTTTTTGGTTCACGAGACGAGATGAGACGAACACGAAACGAAACTATATATTTTTTCATGAGATGAAAACGAACATCATTTATTTAGTTTGTCATGAAACCGAGCAAGTCGAAATGCCAAACGAAATGACAATGAACATGACCTTTTTCGTCTCGTTTCGTTTCATTAGCGGTCATAAATGTGGGTTGTTGTAATGGCCTAATGCTTGAAAATAAATTGTAAATAATTAATAAAATAAATTTTTTTTTTAAATGATCAAAAAATAAGCGGGCCAGATGAAAAACGGTAGCATATGTTTTCTCTTTGCTAATAAGTAAACCTCAATCATACTTTTAAATACACTTTTGTTGATATTAACTTTTAAGTAACAAAAATCATATTTGTATTTTGCGAATCAAATGTCTAAGTTTATTTAAAAGTAAACTTACAGAAAAAGTACACTCATATAAATGACCAGCCAAACAAGACCTAAATGTATATTTATCTTTGCTCACTTTATTCAAAAATGCCCATATATGTGCAAAACTACCTAAAAAATTTACTCCCCACCCTTTATCCCAAAATAAAATAAAAACATTGGTGTCAAGATCTGGTCGTTTGCCTAGTCTATGGATAGTCTTGAACACATGTTCCAATTTTCGAATGCAGAATTTTGCTAATACAAACAAAAAATAAATACAAAGGAGAAAGAAATTCAGAATCAAATCGTGCATGCGGTTGTTGTAATTCATAAAAACGACTTGTATAAATAACGGGAAACTATTTCTGGAGAAAAAACCTCTCCAATACTTGTCATCGAAACTAATAAAATGGGGAGAATCCAAAGTTGAAGGTTTATATAAGGTATACTTCAATGTGCTAAAGCCCATACGCCAAAAATTAAAAATTAAAAATAAATATGAAGTTGCTTTTGGTACTTGTACACTAGGAGTACTTAGTTGCGTACCCATTGCAATTGTAAACAAGTATAACATATAAAATTAGAATAAAAACTTGCCAGTATACTTCATGAAAGTAAATCTCTGCACCATCGATCTTCTGGATGATCGATACTAATCCTTTCAAATAAGTTTTAGTTCCTTAATTGCAGTCTTCTACATGTGATAATGGTGTAATCAAACTAAGGTTTCATAAGTGATGTATTATCAGCCGGTGGATCCATCCAAATGATCCTGAAAGGTTTCTCTTCTTTTGGTACATAATAAATTTTGATAAAATCTTAATCTTTCATCAATAGAGTTACCATATGAAGTTTTGTCCATAAAAAACAAACATCAGTGAAGTATATGTTATTAACTCCGATTCCATATACATAAACTTTTACTTGTGCTGACAACAGACTAACGAAAAAAGTAAGACCACTGCGATTTGTCATTTTATTCCACATTTTATTCATTTTGTCTAGCTTGAGTACGACTATTTTCTTAACGCAACACACGTACATAAGATATATGTGTCCTTTATGTCCTACCATTTTACAATGCCTCAAATAATTTACAGAACGGAGGATCGGTAATCTTGGGAGACGCACAATATCAAGAGTCTACTCGCAAGTTTTGGTATCATAACAAATATATAAATAACGGTTAGAACTTTGACAATATAAAACCCATTGCTATATATGTGATCTTCCAAAATATCATTGAAGACACGACCCTTACAAGGCCGATCTACACTAGTTGCCACTCCTTTGTCCTAATGCTACACGTGCTATTAGCATTTGTATTTTCTTCCTCACCTTTGCATGATCACCATACAATATTCACCGTGAATTCCCATTTTTTAAATATAAATGCTCACATTAAGACAAAGAAGTGGACAACTAGTGTAGATCGGCCAGTGTCGTGTCTTCAACTGTATTTTGGAAAATCTAATATATAGCAATGGGCTTTTAAATTGTCCAAGTCCTAACCATTATCTATATATTTGCATATGATACCAAAACTTGCGAGTGGACTCATGATGTTGTGTGCCCCACAAGATTGCCAATCTTCTATTGTGTAAATTGGTTGAGGCAGTGTAAAATGGTAGGACATGAAGGACATATATCTTATATACTTGTATTGCGTTAAGAAACCAATCGTATTCAAGCTAGAAAAAACGATTAATTTTTGTAAGAAAATGACAAATCTTGGTGGACTTACTTTTTTCGTTAGTCCGCTGTCAGCACAAGCAAGAGTTTATGTATCTGGAATCGAAGCTAATAACGTCTACTTCACAGATGTTTGTTTTCATGGACAAAAGTGCATACAATAATCTATTGATGGAAGGGGATTTTATATTACTAAAACTTATTATGAACCAAAAGAAGAGGAATCTTTCAAGGGCATTTGGATGGATCCACCGGCAGATGATGCACCAGTCATGAAAGTGAGTCCTTATATTGGTTAGATTGTTTACGACATTATCATAGGTAGAATACTGGAATTAAGGAAATGAGAACTTGTTTAAGAGGACCTCTATGGATCATCCAGAAGATTGTGTAGATTTACTTCATGAAGACATCAATATGTTGGCAAGCTTTATATTCTCATTTTATCTCTTATACCTTTTTCTTGTTTACAATTGCAACGGGTACACAACTAAATATATGCTGAACAAGTGCCCAAAGCAACTAAGTTTTGTATAAGTTGTTGGTTAACTATATATGAGTTGACACTCTCAATTGCAACTGAATATGGCGGAAATATTGTGTGAAGATTCATAAAAGATATTTTGTTACTCAAATTCATGTTGATCAAGATGTTACAATTTGAAGTTTATTCAGAATGAAGGAAATATAATTTTTTAATTATCGAGTCAAAAATTTTGAAGACAAGGAAAGAGATTATGGTGGGAAGATCTTGAAGGTAAGGAAAGAAAATTTGGGAAATCTTTCCTATTTGATCAATTTAGGATTTTTGTAAATGCTATATATAAAAGCTATTAGCATTTGATATTTTGTGTGTTCACAATGTAGATTTTCTAATTATATATATCAAACTCTCGTTGTAAACGAGAGATATAAAACGAGAGAGATCATAATGGGATGTCATTGATAGGTTGATAGTTCTTAGGAGCAATAATACGATAGACAAATATTAGTGGGTGAGTGATTGAGTATTATAAGTCTAAAGTCAATTATTGTAGGGTTAAAAAATATCAATAAACACTGGGTGAGTGCTCCGGAGATATAGACTTGATGAATTCGAACTCCGTGATCACACGTCTCGTGTTTAACGTTTTATTTATTAACTTCGCCACAAACTTTCAGTTGTAACTGAAAACATTTCAGTTGTAACTGATACTTCGTAATAGCACTCGGAACTTTGGATTAACGTTATTTCAAAAAGTTTCACCTATCAAACAATATTCATAAAAAGTGTTACTTTCAGACCATTATTTACACAAGGTTCACTTTAGTTGATTGTATATGCAGTTATTGTTTATATATTTTCCACAGTGTATTCACTTTACACCATTATGTATGTAATTTTTATGATTGTGTATCCAATTTACACAATTGCATATGAAGAGTGACACTTATTCAGGAATATAGTTTCTGGGAATATACTTTGAACATTGACATTTATTTAGATGATATTTTTGAGAATATAGTTTAAAAAATAACACTTATTTTACATTTCCTTACATATCAATTTGGGCAAAAGCCCATTTTCTCTTTTCCCGTACTTCTGTGCCAGAGAAGCGCACAAAAACCAGACGCATGCGCAACCCTACCATAGCGTCCTGCACCTCCCTCACTATTAAAGTCACCATTTAACTTTCTGCGCCTCTGCCAGCATGTAACGTGCTTGGCCACCGTTATGTTGAAAAATAAACTTAATTCGACATTAAAGTTGAGACTCCACATTGAACAGTTTTTTGAGCTTAATTAAAGAGTGAAGTTGAAGTGGAAAACGTTGCTCAATTTAGGTGTATACCTATCAAATTAAAGGTCTTTAAGTCTATATTTTAATGGTGAAGGTTTCAAGTCGTTTGGAGTTCCCTATAATAAGTTATGAATGTTTTAGTAATAGAAGGTCAGAATTAAGTGTATCTAGAATTTCAAGAGTCTATTTTATAGTCTATAAATTGATGTAGAACTTTGTAAAGATTACAACAAAAAAAAGAAGAAGAAAGCATAATAAGAGATTGTGTTTTTCGTGTACTCACCTCCTCTAAATAAGAAATACCCACATCTTATCAAATTGGTATCAGACCCTTGGGATGAATTCTGGGAGTACATCGTTGGGGCTGATGCCGCTGCCACGGCTTACCAAGTTAAACTATGACAATTGGAGTATTCAAATGCGTGCGTTGCTCGGTGCACAAGATGTGTGGGAATTAGTCAAAAACGGCTATACGGAACCGGAAGTTACCGGTAACATAGCAGCATACCAGTTAAAGGCGGTGAAAGAGACGCGTATGAAAGACAAGACTGGTCTCTATCTCTTATTCCAAGCGGTGGATGAGTCAGGTTTTGAGAAGATTGCTGGTGCAACCACGTCGTTGGAGGCTTGGGATACTTTGCAAAAGGTATTCAAAGGCGCTGACCGAGTTAAACAAGTACGACTTCAAACACTTCGAGGCGAATTGGAGGCCATGAAAATGAAGGAGTTAGAAGGAATATCTGAATACATCACATGTGTGCAAACAGTGGTGAATCAACTTAAACGCAATGGAGAGATCCTAACTGATGCAAGAGTTGTGGAGAAGATTTTGCGGTCATTGACCAAAAATTTTGAGAATGTTGTTTGCGCAATTGAGGAGTCGAAAAATTTGGAAGAGATGACCATCGATGATCTCGCTGGTTCACTTGAGGCGCATGAACAACAAAAGAAGAAGAAGAAAAAAAAGAGTCACTTGAGGAAGCGCTACAAGACAAGGTATCTATTAAAGATGAAAAGATACTCTACGCTCAAAACTTTTGAGGTAGAGGTCGCGGGCGTGGAGGTCGCGAAAATGGTCGCGGTGGTGGAGGCCGAAGTCAAGGAAGATACTATGAGGAAAAGGGGCAGTCAAGCCAACAAAATTGGCGAGATAGATGACGTGGTCGTGGGAGAAGCGGCCGATCAAATTACTCGAATGTCGAGTGTTATAAGTGTGGTAAGTATGGTCACTATGCGAAGGATTGCAACTCCGAAAAGTGTTACAATTGTGGCAAGGTCGGGCATTATGCAAAATGTTGCTATCTCGAGAAGAAAGTAGACGAGAACACAAACCTTATCACGGAGGATGAGAGGAAAGATGGGGTTCTTATGATGGCATACAATGATACCAATCCCGACAACGACACAGTGTGGTACCTCGATACTGGAGAAAGCAACCACATGTGCGGACACAAACACCTATTCAAGGAGATGCGAGATGTTGAAGATGGACATGTATCATTCGGTGATGCATCAAAGATTCAAGTAAAGGGCCGAGGTAAAATATATTTTTATCAAAAAGATGGTAAAGAAGGGTCGATCGAGGATGTCTACTATGTGCCCGATCTGAAAAGTAACATCCTCAGTATGGGACAACTCGTGGAGAAGGGTTACTCGGTATTCATGAAAGATCTAGTACTACAATTGAAAAACAACCAAGGGCGCTTGGTAGCACGAGTCGAAATGGCCAAAAATCGCATGTACAAGCTCAACTTGCAATACATACGAGAAAAGTGTTTACAACTCGACATGGAGGACAAATCAGTATTGTGGCATCTAAGATACAATCACCTCCATTATGGTGGGCTAAAGGAGTTGGCCAAGAAGGACATGGTTCATGGATTACCAAACATAGACTACACCACCAAGTTTTGCGAAGGATGTTTGCTCGGCAAGCATGCAAGGAGCTCGTTTCCGAAGAAGGCAGAATATCGAGTGAAAGAAATTATCGAGCTGGTACACACCGACATATGCGGACCGATCACACCAAAGTCATTTAGTGAGAAGAGGTACTTCATCACTTTTATTGACGATTACACAAGAAAAACGTGGGTATATTTTTTGAAAGAAAAATATGAGGCATTCGAGGTGTTCAAGAAATTCAAGGTGTTGGTTTAGAAGACGACCGTGTCTTATATCAAGGCTTTATGGTCAGATAGAGGTGGTGAGTACATGCCAACAAATTTCATGAATTATTGCGAGGAACAAGGGATAAAGAGATTCGTAACCGCACCTTACTCACCTCAACAAAATGGTGTGTCCGAGAGAAAGAATCATACAATTCTCGACATGGTTCGGTCAATGTTGAGAAGTAAAGACATGCCGAAGGATTTCTGGGTGGAAGCGGTTCAATGTGCCGTGTATGTGCAAAACCGATGTCCACATGCGAGATTGGAAGACCAAACACCACAAGAAGCTTGGAGTAGACAGAAACCGACTGTATCGCATTTCAAAGTATTCGGTAGTGTGGCATATGCACATGTACCAAATCAAAAAAGGACCAAACTAGATGATAAGAGTAAGAAATACGTGTTTATCGGGTATGATGAGAAGACGAAAGCTTTCAAGCTATTCGACCCAATTGAAAATAAGGTGGTTGTAAGCTGAGATGTGCAAGTGAATGAAGAAAGTGCATGGGACTGGAACAATCAAAAAGAGGTGATGCAAAAGGAAGAAAAGGAAGAAAAAGAAGAATCAACAACCGCTACACCGATGATAACACCGAAAATTACTCAAACATCTGATTATGAAGAAGGGCCGAGACAACCAAGGATGCGAAGCATACAAGATTTGTACGACTCGACAAGTGAGGTACATTTAATTTGTCTTTTGGCGGATGCCGAAACAATTACGTTTGAAGAAGCGGTACGAGATAAAGAATGGCAAGCTGCGATGGATGAAGAGATAAAGGCTATCGAAAGAAATAATACTTGGGATTTGGTGGATTTGCCGAAAGGATGTCGGGTGATAGGAGTAAAATGGGTATATAAGAAAAAGATGAATGCCCAAGGGGAGATTGGAAGATACAAGGCATGACTGGTTGTGAAGGGCTATAGACAAAAGGCGGGGATCGACTATGAAGAAGTTTTTGCCCTGGTTGCGAGATTGGAAACAATTCGACTTCTAATTGCTCAAGCAGCTCATGTGAAGGAAGGAACGGTGAAAATGGTTCATGTGGCAAGTCGTGATCAAGTTGCAGATATTTTCACGAAACCGCTACTGACACTGCTGCTCGAGAACTACAAGAAGATACTTGGGATGAAGGATAGAAGAGAATTAAATTTAAGGAGGGATGTTAAAAAATAAACTTAATTCGACATTAAAGTTGAGACTCCACATTGAACAGTTTTTTTGAGGTTAATTAAAGAGTGAAGTTGAAGGGGAAAACGTTACTCAATTTAGGTGTATGACTTATTAAATTAAAGGTCTTTAAGTCTAGATTTTAATGGTGAAGGTTTCAAGTCGTTTGGAGTTTCCTATAATAAGTTATGAATGTTTTAGTAACAGAAGGTTAGAATTATGTGTATCTAGAATTTCAAGAGTCTATTTTATAGTCTATAAATTTATGTAGAACTTTGTAAAGATTACAAAAAAAAAAAAGAAGCATAATAAGAGATTGTGTTTGTCGTATACTCGTCTCCTCTAAATAAGAAATACCCACATCTTATCACGTTAAACATACTTTAACATATGCATCTTTTTGACATTTACCCTTAAAAATTCAGAGTTGCACGGGAGGGATAGAGAGAGAGAGATGATTTTGGTGGGTCTTTATTCTGAAATTGTATGTGCTGAATATTATTGGGCAATAGGGATTTGTAAATTCTTCCTTTTGGTTTCCCATCAATTCATTTATTAAAATTCATTTCATTTTGTACTGTTGGATATGATTTTAGAAATTTCTCAAAGGTTTATGGGTTTTTTACATACTTTCTGTCTATTGATGTATATTATGATTAAATAACAAACTATGAACATTTATATTTATATTTTATTAACTTATTTATTTACCATATAGAAGTAACAGTAGTTCATGGATAAATATGGCAGATTCCTTTCCTTGTTTGTTTGATTTTCAGTGTTCAATCAAGTAGGTTACATATCTTTTTGGTTAATTGATTTGATTTAAATCAATGGTTAATATGAAATCATCTTACGGTAAGAAATTGCAGGTTTAGTACTCCACCCCGTAGGAAAACAGTAGTCCTCCTCCCCGTTCTCAAATAAATTTTCAAGATAAGTGATAAATTAAATGACTAATAATAATTGGAATATTTTGACATGTAAAAATTGTACCGTGTATCAAATCTGGTACATCGCTTAATCGTTGATGGCAGTTTTTGTTTGCCTCCTCCGTCACATCCTCTTCATCTTCATCCACATCTTTGATATCTTTGTTCGATTCAGGTCTTTATATTCTTACTAAAATCGACTCCGTTTATAAATATGACATTTTCATTTATAGGTGGGTAGAAAAAAAAGAAACAATATATGAGACCATATCAAATGCAAAAGAAAAATGAGTAAGCATGCGTATGAGTCTCAAATATATACTATCACTAAAGATGCGCCGCCACAGTTTAAAAAGAGATATTTTTACGACTACGAGAAGGGATGCCAAATTTAGGGTTGGCCACTAGTTGTATATTACAACAATACCCTCAACAAAGTAATTGTTATGAAATTATAAAATTCAGACGTAGTCGTTCATATACAATATTCACTTTAGTTGAAAAACTAATATATCCTTCAGGAATCACATTAAAGAATTGCGTAAGTAGAAATATCATTTGATTTTAAGCATGTTGTAGATTAGATGAAAAGTATTTGAAAGTAGATATGAGATAAGACTTTTTAGCATAATACTGCATACAATAAATTGAGAAGTCCAAATGGAAAACAAATAGAAATCTTAGGCACATTTTGCCTAAGTACGGGAAATGTTTCTTATGCCCGGTTCCATCCAGCGGTGTTAAGACTTTCACCTCGACAAATGTACTTTGCTCAAAGCATGCCAGGTAGCCTGCCTATTGAGTTTCAGTTTAACTCAAGGGAGGAATTGATGGAAACTATTGTGTTATGTTTTGTGTACTTTGGTACGAAATATATCTTAAAAATGAACCAGCATTATAACAATGCGAATTATATTATAACAAATGTCAATTAAGCATGCTATAATATTTATATGTTTATAATTATATAAACTAATTTTACACATTCAGTTCTATACAAATAATATTAAATGAAAGAGCATGTACAAAAATATGTATTTAACTGTTGTTAGAACATACAAAGTAGATTATCAGCTGATGAGATATGGTTTGAACCTCTAATGAAATACACAAATCCCAGAAATCCAAAATGGAAAAAGGCTCTAGAAATCAGTTGAACTAACCGGTTAGACATAGCCAGTTATGTCAATCTGTTGTGAAACTGAAATTTCAAATTTTAAGTTTCAATAGGGTTTTTTATTTGTTTATATCCTACATATCTCAAACCTATATACATTCCTGAAATTAGTTTCGGGTAAAAGAAAAACATACGAGTTTTATCACAAAATTTAAAATAAATTTCGATACTTTATATGGTGAAACTATACATTTCTTTACTTGTTTTTGTATCATTTTCCTTGATTTTTTTTTTCTTGAATCCGTTGTTTAGTAGCACAACGTTAATAAAAACTCTCGAAATTAAGATGATAAATTTTTTTAAAAAACCGCTACCGGATATTTGAAAAAAACCTAGAGAGAGAAAGAGAGAGACGTCTAGGGTGAATAACTCTAGCTGCCAACGATAGCATGTCCGGTCATCCTAATACCACCCCAGAGAGAGATAAACCCCCACCAAACATAAAAAAATGACCAGCTCATAACCCCAGATCCTACACCAAAAAAGACCTTTGCATCGTTAGTTGTTTCCCAAGTTTCAAAGAGTAAAATTAATCTAAAAGAGATCCAATCCTATAAAGGAGAGCCACTTATTCATTTCACTTCGGAAGATGTCAGAATTCTATTGGAACCTTTTAATTATACAGTGATTGGAAATTTTTTTCATGGTAAGCCGGAAATAAATATTATTAGAAATTTTTTCAGTACTTTCGATCTTAAAGTTGCGTATAATATTGGAGTTATTGATGTTAAGCAATATTATAATCCGCTGTTTTCAAGAAGATGATTTCTTGCGACGTTGGTTGATTTTTTCTTTGTATATCGAAGGTACATTAACTTTTAAATGGACTTATGACTTTGATACGGAAAATGAATCAACAATCTGCCATGTTTGGTTGTCTGCCTAAATTGCCTTTACATCTATATAACACCTCTGGTATCTTCTCTATTGCTAGAGCTTTTGGAAAACTCTTAAAAGTGGATAATTCTACAGCCAGTCTTTCGAGACCAGGTCTAGCGCATAGATCTCAAAAAGCCTATTATAGAACGTGTCCGAATAGGTTACAATGATTCTAAAGGGTTTTAGCAATTTTGTGACTATGAGTATCTCCTCCATTATTGCAATTTTTGCTTCAAACAAGGTCATGAGGAAAAAAGTTGCATTTTTAAGGAAAAGAAAAAAGAACAACAACAAGAGGAAGTTTCCAATCAAAGAGAACAACCAAAGAAACAAATTACAAATGCCAGCAACAAAATTAATGAACCAAAGGCCAACTTATACAGATATCAAGCAAAAAAGAAAAAGCCTCTCTCACATGGCAAGATTAATAACCAAAATGCAGCCAAGGAGTTCTCGGAAGGAACAAAACCACCTGTTACGGAAAAAAAGGAAAATTCACCAAAAGTCACAGAAATTGATCATCAGGATAAAGAGAAGCAAGTAGAGAATGGGGAGGAAAAGGAAAATATCAGCGTTATGAGTACTAAGGATTGGGTAAATAAGACTTTTGTTAATAATGAGAAAGAGAAAGATGGGGATACCTTTGAGAAGCCTGTTGAACTGGAATTCGATCAAGTAACAAGAGAATCTGAAATCCAAAATGACGAAAACGTTATCAGCGAGACAAATATTACAGAAGAAACTGATGCCGTTGAAGAGAACAACAAAGAGAGCAAGAAATTTAGCTCCTGTAATCGAAGAACAAGAAAGAAAAAGTTTATGGGATTTTTTGAATAATATCTACACTCAAGACCCTTGTATTATTGGTGGAGATTTTTATACTGCCTCGGAAGAAAAAGATAAAATTGGTGGGATGAAAATCGATATTAATTCAGCTAAGGAGTACCTGGATTGTCTGGATGCCATTGATCTTCAAGAGCTCACTTATGTGGGATCTAGATACACATGGTGGAACAAAAGAGGTTAAGATCAAAAAATAATGGAAAGAATTGATAAAGTCTGCATTAATAACTCTTTTGATGAATTATTTCAAAAGGTTACACTTAAACAGCTTAGTAAAAGAACCTCAGATCATTCTCCTTTGCTTATATCTCTCAAATCTTGGTTGGATAACAAACCTAGGAGGTTTATTTTTCAGAAATTTTGGGCCTTTCATAAAGATTTTGATAAGCTTGTTGTTGATAATTGGAGGCCTTTTAAGCAAGAAAATGCTATTTTCTCTTTATGCAATAATCTAAAGATGATGAAAAAAGTGTTGCAAGAGTGGAACAAAGTAACCTTTGGAGATATTTTCCAAAGTTGTATTGATGCCGAAGATGATGTGCAAAAGTGTAAGGCTACGTTTGAAGATGATCCCTCTCCATAAAATAGAGCTATCCTGCAAAAAGGCTATGGTGAGTTAAATTATAAACATAAAATTGAAGAGTAATTTTGGAGGCAAAAGGCAAATATCAAGTGGGCAATTGAAGGTGAAACAAACTCTAAATATTTTCATGTTGTGGTTAAGCGCAAAGAAAAAGAGAACTGTTCACAGTACTAAGCACTCTAATGGTAAATTGGTAATATTCTGACTGAAGTTGAGGATATTAGAATGAAGCCACTAATTATTTTGAATCTATTTTTACACCTCCTGATCAAAATTATGGGAATTTTAATAGCATTTATGTTCTTCCTAAAATTATTAGTGAAGAAAATAACTTGCTAATGGACTCTAATCCTACTTTAGAAAAAGTTAAAGAGGCTATTTGCGGTTTGGATAAAAATAGCTCACCTAGTCAAGATGGTTGTTATAATGGTCATTTCTTCACCAAGTGTTGGCATATTATTAAAGAGGACATTCATCAAGATATGTTGCAGTTTTTTGCAGGTGATGAGTTACCAAAGATAATGACAACTACCCTTATTGCACTAATTCCAAAGATTAAGAAACCAATGTCTTTTGCTGACTACATGCCTGTTAATCTTAGTAATTTTTGTAATAAAATTATTTCCAAAATTTTGGCCACAAGATTAGCTACTCTCTTTGGCTCTGTTTGTTTTAAGAAAAAAAATAGCATGGGAAAATATTTTCCCGGGAAAAAGATGTTATGGTTGATTGGTTGATAAAAAAAAATAAGAAACTAAGGAAAATATTTTCCAAGGGAAAACAAGGGAAATTGTATCACCCAAAAAATGGACGAAAAACATTTTCCTTCGTGAGGGAAAACATAAAGTTTTCACGAAATTATATATTTTATCATTTTTATCTCGGTTTTTTGCTTTTTAATAAAAAAAATTATGGGTGTTTAATAAATTAGTTTTATTAACTTTTCAAAAGTTAGATTTCGCAAAAAACCTCAAAATCTAAGAAGTTATGAATTCGGAGACTTATTTTAACTTTTACACATAAAAACTTAAAATTTTCTAATTAAATTATTTTTTATATTTCCATGTCATCAATAAGTTAAAAAAAATGACTTATTAACAAAAACAAGTTATAAATCATTTAAAGGTAAAAAAGAAGAAGCTATAAGTGACTTATTTTAAACAATTTTTTCGTCATTGTTTTTTAAAAGCTGCTTATTTGGTTTTTTAATAAAAAAAAAGTTATGGGTGTTAACTTTTCAAAAGTTACCTTCTGCGAAAATAGGTCAAAATCATATAACTTAGGAACTCCGGGACCCTTTAGCTTTTACACATAAAAATTACAAACGTTAAATTTTTCCAATTATTTTGTACATTTACAAATCACCAATAAGTTAAATAAGTGAAAAATAACTTATTGAAAAGAAGAAGTTATAAGTCATTTATTGTGGTAAAAATAACTATAAGCGCATGGAACTGTCAAAGTTTACCCCAACAGGAGATATCTCAACAACTGTTATGGAGAAAGAAAACCCAAAGTGGCTGATTTTATTTATTTCTTATTAGAATTAACCTACTGAGAACACCATTATATAAACCTAGTGAGCTGAACAAATTCCCTAATATATGCTAATAATATCTCTTTGATACTCGTTATCAGAACAGGGTTATATCGTCTCATCATTAATTCTTCATTTCCTAAACATATATGTCATTTGCCCTCGCTGCTTGGATTTTTACATTAAGTTACCGACAATTTTAGTTTACCTTTTGAACAATTTATAGTCCAGCCTTGACATACAAAAGCACAGCTTTGGGAGCAACAGTGGGACAAATTATTCTAAGTATCACATTCTTACCCCGAGTTATTTTGTCTCGAGTAACCATTAATGTTGGGATTTGTAGGAGACTATTCGTTTGTTGTTGAAGGCTTATGTCTTATCTACTCTTGTCGGATAATCCTGCAAATTGGATATAACTAGTAAATTGATCTTGCTTTGAAGTTTGAACAGTAACCAATAATAAAAGGAAAAAAAAAAAAGAGGAGAACATTCTAACAGTATAATTCTTGGGACAAATCAATTTCACAGATCGATATTTTCCTTTGTTTAAAATGCTGAAAACATATTTCCAAAAAGCAAGAGACTAAGGGTCGAAATATAAACCTTTTTTGCTACCTCAGATTCCAGCAAACCAGAAGACAATGCAACGGAACTGTTGGATCCCGGATCAACATCTTTCCTCATTCTTTTTCAACTTTGTACAAATCAAACATGGATAAATTAAGTGAGAAACTGGAATTTTAAAATTCTAGATATCTCCTGCAAAAAAAGAATGTCAAATCGGAATTACTCACCTCACTCTTTCCTCAGGATTTTGATGTACTACCTGCTTAGAAGATAAACAAATAACGGTCTTGTTTGCATATCATGGTCTCGATTGGTTGATTCTCTATGTACAGAGTATAGTTATTTGCACCTTATAGGTAACCTTTACGAGTATTATAGCCTATAGCATGAGTAAAGAACCTTTGAAACAAGTTCACATTCTCGTACTCGTGTAAAGTAGTTATGCATATAAGTGAAAGTTTATAAGACTGTTTTGTTTTCGGCATGAAACATGACAAATATAATTTTTAAAGCAAGTTTCCCTTTTTAGAGTGTGAAAAACAACTTGTAAAACTTGAATTTACAAGGACAAAATAGTATCTTACACCTAAAAACTACACTACTTAAAAATTCGTTTTAAGGACAAACAAACCCTATTCTACCAAAATAAATAAATTATAAGAACACACTAAGACAACATATGTGCTTAAGCTTCTTGCTTAAACCCTAGTAAGCAATACACTAAACCCTAGTAAGCAATACACTAATTAAGTTTTTCCAGATTATTGGCCTGGAAATTTTAGAAGCTGGATGAACCTATCTTTTTTCATAGATAAAATAACCAAGCTTATGTACTTAAAAAGATACAACGAACCAAACAAAACCTTAGAAACTACCAAAGGTGTTACAATTAAAATTAGGAAGATTGAATATAAACTCACATTTGTGGTGCTTTGGTGTAGACTCTCGTCGAGTGGGAAGTTAAGTTTGGCCTTGGTGCCTTGGAGTTCATGTGCGGCCCCATCGTAGGCCGGTGCGGCCTCCTCAGCCGTGCTGAATGTTGCCTAGCCACGTGTTTTTGCCTTTAATGCCAATTTCTGCCCCGAATCTTCCTGATGTTTGCTTCCGTATACCTCTAAAAAGTTTCTTCGTATGTCTTTAATGGAGATGTTATGGAGAAACTTTTTAGAGGCGTACGAAGCAAAAATTAGGCCGATTCAGAGCAGAAATCGGCATTAAAGGCAAAAACACGTGAATTGGAACATTCAACACGGATGAGTAGGCCGCACCGGCCTACGATGCGGCCGCACGTGAGCTCCAATGAGCCAAGGCCAAACTTAACTTCCCACCGGACCTGAGCCTACACTTAAAACACCTCAAATGTGAGTTTATATTCAATCTTCCTAATTTTAATTGTAACACATTTGGTAGTTTCGAAAGTTTGGTTTGGTTGGTTGTATCTTTTAAAGACATAAGCTTGGTTATTTTAGTCTATGAAAAAAGATAGGTTCATCCAGCTTCCAAAATTTCGAGGCTAATAATCTGGAAAAACTTAGTGTTAAGGTTGCGCGATCAATTGCTTACTCGGGTTTAAGCAAGAAGTTGAAGCTTATATGTTGGCATAGTGTCTTTTTTTTTGGGGGGGGGGGGGGGTGGGGTGGGGTGTATGTGTGTGTGTAGAATAGGGCTTGTTTGTCCTTAAAACGAATTTTTCCTTCGAATTTTTCCTTAGTGTGGTTTAGGTGAAAGATACTATTTTGTCCTTTTAAATTCAAGTTTTACAAGTTGTATACTTGCTTTAAAATTTATATTGTCATGTCTCGTGCCGAAAACTAAACAGTCTAAACTTTCACATGCATAACTACTTTTATATTAAGTGTATACTCTTCAAAACGTATTGCAGTTGATTTTCTTATAGTCGATGAGGAAGAATGTCTTGTTACAAGTCCAGGGATAAATGAAAATGGTAATAACATATTGACCAATGAGGGAGAAAAAATTTCAAAGGAAGTGAATGATAACAAAGAAGAACGGGTAAAAGAAAATAATGAAACTACCCACATTGAGAAGAATCAAGTGAATGAAGTCCTCTTGGAAGGTGATACTAGAGAAGAGACTAAACGACCAGTCTCTGTGGTCTTCCCTGATAATCAGACACAGTATTAAAAGATTTTTTCTTGGACTCGGGTGACTTTAACTCTGATGATGATGCGAATTATTTCAACAACCCTTCTAATGTTTCAGATCTAGCTGATGCTCTTTATCTACCTCTGAGCCAAATTCTTGGTTGTTTTTATGATGATAAAGAGGGTTGGACATCAGTACGAAAAAACAAATGGAAAGAGGCAAATATCTCTAAAAGTAGAGAAAGAAACTGTTCTACGCCTCCGTCGGCATGTGACGTGCGTGGCCACCGTTAAACATGCTATAACACAGTGGCGGAACTCGGGTGGGGCCAGGAGGGGCCATGGCCACCCTAGAAAATTTTAGAATATATTATTTATACATATATATTTTTAAATTTGAAGGTAAATAGATTTATAGCCCCCATAATAGAAGTTATGTTAGTAGTACTACAAAAAAATACTCAAATAGCGACGGGATTAGTGACGCTATTTTTTGTTACGAGCTTATTAACGACGGTTTTTGTGACGGATTTGTGACAGTTTAGTTAATTTGTGACGACTTTGTGATAGTTTAGTCAATTTGCGACAAACTTGTGACAGCGTTTGACTCTCACTAAATCAAACATTATTTTGTAGTGGGCCCCGCTAACTAATTGCACATTGCTGGTTATAGTACTTCCCCTTCTTTATTTTGCTTGACTTTTTAACTGTTTTCCTTTAAGAATTACCAAAGTACCCATCTATTTTCTCCAACAGTGAACATACCACAATAGCAATGCACCTAACAAAGAATAAGCTTCTCTGACTCTCTTTCAATTTTTTTCAATCCATGTACACAAATCTTAGTACCATTGTAAATCTGCAAAAATGTATAGTTTCGATTCATGGATATATGCAATTTAGTTGAAAAGTTTTATACGAATTACTTAACGATTTATGAAAGATATGAAATGAGGACACAATTAGATGATTAGGAGTGTAATGTAGTCATGGGATCCAAATACAAAACTATCTCCACCATTTCCGAGGTATGTCGTTGGTTAGTGAAGAATACTAAATCCGCTAGATACTATCTTATTTGTAGAGTTATTGTGCTTGTTCTTACTCTTCTCGTATCTACATCGACATCGGAAAGATCATTCTCGGCCATGAAAATCGTCAAAACCAGTCTTCGAATAATATGGAGGATGGTTGTCTCTCGGATGCATAATGCATTGATGATATTTACTAAGAAAAAAATTGCTAAAAATATAATCATCAAAGTGATCATTGAAGATTTCGGTCACGCCTTCGGCTACATCACCTTTCTCTAGTTCTTCCTCCTGCGGTCCATCACACTGATTTAATTAACCAGAAAAATCAAATCTTGGCAAATCTATCAAAATTTTGGTGTACAGATTAAAGAAGAGGGTTGTAGTGTCCTTTGTTCCCAACTAAGTAACCAACCGTCTATACTCCAACCGAAAACAACACATCCGCATAGTTGTGGTAAATTGTCGTAATTAGTCTTGCGCGTTGATGGGTTATAAAACTCAAAAATGTTTGGATCCGGTTCTCTTAGAAATCTTAAAAGTAGTGGAGATTTATTTAAAACTCGCTTTAAGATAACAAATAAATACTAGTTTTTGCACATGACCGACGTACATGTGCGTTCCTCTAAGGTTAACTGACAGAGAATCGACAACAAAATGTCTTTTGGCAGATCTGACCAAGTTTCTTGGTTAGTCATGTACAAAATTTGTTTTGGTTTTCCCTTGGTTGCTCCTCGACGCCGCATTGTGAGAAGAAGGGTTCACCAAGTCGTTTTCTTGTTTTTTATTTTCTGCATAAAAAATATCTTATAGGTACTCTGTCAAGTTTTTTAAATGATAGATGTATAAAGTATCATTATATAAAGACACATATCACATACAAAAAACTTGGGATCGTTTCCCAAACTCATACCAGCTCGATTTTTTTTTTAATCATGAGACCAACTCTATTTATTGATCAATGTAAAACAAGTTCTTGAAGAAAATGAGAATTTTGATTTGTTTAATTTATATCCTCTTGTAGCATCTACGAGATAGAAATCAAAACCCAGTAATAATAAGACTTGTTTTACATTGTTCAAAAAATAGAGATGGTATGAATTGGGAAACGATCCCAATACTTATTTTTGTGATATGTACAACTCTCAATATAATGATACTTATAGTTTATACATCCCTCATTTTAAAATTTTTGACAGTCATAAAAGTTTTTTTGTTTTGCACAAAATAAAAACAGGCAACCGACTAAGTGGAAGCCCTTCTTCTCGCAATGCGGCGTCCATGTGCAACAAGAGAAAACCAAAAAAAAAATTCACATGATTAAGCGAGATACTTGGTCAAATCTGCCGAAAGACATTTTGTTTACGATTCTCTCTCTGTTGACCTTACTAGAACACGCATGAAAGTCTGCCGTGTGTAAAAACTGGTATTTGTTTGTCAACTCTAAGCGAGTTTTAAATAAATCCCCACTACGTTTAAATTTTCCAAGAGAACCCAATCCCAACATTTTTGAGCTTTATAACCCATCAACACGCAAGACTAATTACCCCGAGTTACCACAACTACGTGGATGTATTGTTTTTGGTTGGAGTATAGATGGTTGGTTTCTTAGTTGTGAAGAAAGACCAATACGATCCTTCTTCTTTAACCTATATGCCGAAGTTTTGATAGATTTGCCAAAATTTGATTTGACTGGTTACTTAAATAAGTGCAAATACTTAGTATTGTATTGACAAGTAATACTTAGTAACTGGTATTTACAACACTCAATTTTGTTTGACAATATTATGTTTGGGTGTGTGTGAGCAAATAAAGTATAAGTTTAGTTGCACTTTCAGTTGCAACTGAATGCACTACGTTAGAAAAGTGAAGGATATTATGAAAGACTTAGCAAATCAAGCGAAAATATATATGAAGTGTAAGAAGGTTGTTTGATATAAGAAAAGATAATGGCAATACAAGATTGCGTGAAGGACAAAGTCAAATGATGATATCATGAAGATCTTTAATTAAGAAAACTGTATTATCTTTAGTTTTATTTGATACAAAGTTGTAAAAATGATATATAAACGCATTGTTGAGTCGTATGGCTTCTTATGTATTCAGAAGTTAAGTGTTTAGTTCTTAAAATACAGAGAGAGATTATAAGAGAGATAAAACAAAGGTGGGATGTCATTTGATTATAGAATAGTTGAGATATAGAAGCGACAATAATATAGGCATAAAACTATGAGAGAGTCAAAGGTTTTTGTAAATCTCAAGTTATACTTTGTAAACCTCTCCAATATTCTAATCTGAGCAAGAACTCCGGAGAAGTAGACTTAGTCGAACTACGCCATCAAACGCCATGTGTTCATTTATTATTAACGTTTCATATGCAGTCATTTGTTTTATCCTATTTCAGTTACAACTGAGAACTGAATTTATCTAAGTTCAGTTGTAACTGAAATCTGCGTAACTATATTTTAGAGTATTTCCGAAAATTTAGTTATTTCAATTGGTATCAGAGATTTACGTCAGAGCTAACTTGGTGTGGATCCTATACTCGAATAGTCATTTATCTAATGAGACTATGAAATAAGGAGGATCTTGCAACAAACCAGCACTACTGGAAGGTGCCAACAACTATGAACTCTGGAAACTCAAGATGAGGGTGTTCATAAGACAGACCGGTTGATGAAGAATTTAATTATAAACTCTGTGTGCTTTCTGGTGAAGCATTGACTTTAGGCAAAAAGATATACTAAACAAGTTAAGAAAACCCAAAAATCTCTCCCCTCCAGATTTGATATGGAAATAATTGTAGGACAAATCTCGCCTAATTAATCTGGTACGAACTATATCCTAGAAAATAAACCGGCATAATAACGGTACTATATTATATACTAACAAATTAATAATTATCATGCTATAAATTAATAAAATGTCTACACATGCACTATCTATATTTATATAAATGGATTCTAATTGTATATAATTAATATTGCAATATAAAATAAAGAGGGTGTTATGGAATGTGTGCACCTTTACTGTCGTTTGAATAGTCGGCGAAGAATAGCTGATGTCGGGCCATTGATGATAAAGTAAATCCAAAATTCGAGTCGATTGTTAGACCATCTCTCTTTAAGACCTTATACGTCCCTACCGCATGACTTCTAGGTTTGCGGATGCCGGCCTCCCAGGATAAAGCGACTATGTCTGATGTAAGAATAGTGGAAGGACACTTCACTCAAACGAATCATGAAATGGCAAGAGTTTTCCTAACATTTCCTAAAGAAATCTATATGAAGAATTCTAGAGAGAGGGATTCTGATATGTGAACATTCAGAATTGGATGAAAAATTCGTAGGGGTAGAATCTTATTTATAATAAATGAAGGGGTACGAATGAATGGTTGTGACTATTCTGAACATATATGAAAATTGCAACTCTTGGGACCTCTTCGTGAAGAATTGCAACTGTTGGATCATGCCTGGTGGGAAAAATATTAGGTGTGTCATGAACGCGCCACTGACCACCGACTATGGGCCATGGGTCGCGGTTCAGTAGGACCGGTGTACAACATAGTGTGGGGTGTCCCACCAATTATATTGCAAATATTTAAATTCATCAAGATTTTTATTGGAGGGCACACCTACTTTTTTTGTACACCCGCCTTACCGAATAGTTACTCCTATTACTTCTACAAAAAAATTACATTCTCCCTTGTACTTTCCCATCCATCCATTTATTAAAATTCATTTCATTTTCCACAGTTGGATTATTAAGAAATTCCTCAAGGGTTTAAGTTTTTTTTACCCATACCTTAATGGTTTAAATAACAAACTACGAGCATTTATATTTTTATGGTATTAACTTATTTGTCTACCATATAGAAGTGGCAGTAGCTAATGGATAAATATGGCAGATTCCTTGCCGTGTTTGTTTGATTCTCAGTGTTCAATCAAGTGGGATTACATATCTTTTTGGTTGATCCATTCGATTGATTTCATTTGAGTCAATGGTTATTATGAACTCATCCTGCGGCGAAGAAATTGCAGTTTTAGTAGTCCCATAGAAGAGTAGTCTTCCTCCCCATTGCAATTGTAAACAAGTATAACATATAAAATTAGAATAAAAACTTGCCAATATACTTCATGAAAGTAAATCTCTGCACCATCGATCTTCTGGATGATCGATACTAATCCTTTCAAATAAGTTTTAGTTCCTTAATTGCAGTCTTCTACATGTGATAATGGTGTAATCAAACTAACCCATATAAGGGACTCATTTACATAAGTGATGTATTATCAGCCGGTGGATCCATCCAAATGATCCTGAAAGGTTTCTCTTCTTTTGGTACATAATAAATTTTGATAAAATCTTAATCTTTCATCAATAGAGTTACCATATGCAGTTTTGTCCATAAAAAACGAACATCAGTGAAGTATATGTTATTAGCTCCGATTCCATATACATAAACTTTTACTTGTGCTGACAACAGACTAACGAAAAAAGTAAGACCACTGCGATTTGTCATTTTATTCCACATTTTATTCATTTTGTCTAGCTTGAATACGACTGTTTTCTTAATGCAACACACGTACATAAGATATATGTGTCCTTTATGTCCTACCATCTTACAATGCCTCAAATAATTTACAGAACGGAGGATCGGTAATCTTGAGAGACGCACAATATCAAGAGTCTACTCGCAAGTTTTGGTATCATAACAAATATATAAATAACGGTTAGAACTTTGACAATATAAAACCCATTGCTATATATGTGATCTTTCAAAATATCATTGAAGACACGACCCTTACAAGGCCGATCTACACTAGTTGCCACTACTTTGTCCTAATGTTACACGTGCTATTAGCATTTGTATTTTCTTCCTCACCTTTGCATGATCACCGTACAATATTCACCGTGAATTCCCATTTTTTAAATATAAATGCTCATATTAAGACAAAGAAGTGGACAACTAGTGTAGATCGGCCAGTGTCGTGCCTTCAACTGTATTTTGGAAAATCTCATATATAGCAATGGGCTTTTAAATTATCCAAGTCCTAACCATTATCTATATATTTGCATATGATACCAAAACTTGCGAGTGGACTCGTGATGTTGTGTGCCTCACAAGATTGCCAATCTTCTATTGTGTAAATTGGTTGAGGCAGTGTAAAATGGTAGGACATGAAGGACATATATCTTATATACCTGTATTGCGTTAAGAAACCAATCGTATTCAAGCTAGACAAAACGATTAATTTTTTTAAGAAAATGACAAATCTTGGTGGACGTACTTTTTTCGTTAGTCCGCTGTCAGCACAAGCAAGAGTTTATGTATCTGGAATCGAAGCTAATAACGTCTACTTCACAGATGTTTGTTTTTATGGACAAAAGGGCATACACTAATCTATTGATGGAAGGAGATTTTATATTACTAAAACTTATTATGAGCCAAAAGAAGAAGAATCTTTCAAGGGCATTTGGATGGATCCACCGGCAGATGATGCACCAGTCATGAAAGTGAGTCCTTATATTGGTTAGATTGTTTACGACATTATCACAGGTAGAATACTGGAATTAAGGAAATGAGAACTTGTTTAAGAGGACCTCTATGGATCATCCAGAAGATTGTGTAGATTTACTTCATGAAGACATCAATATGTTGGCAAGCTTTTTATTCTCATTTATCTCTTATACCTTGTTCTTGTTTACAATTGCAACGGGTACACAACTAAATATATGCTGAACAAGTGCCCAAAGCAACTAAGTTTTGTATAAGTTGTTGGTTAACTATATATGAGTTGACACTCTCAGTTGCAACTGAATATGGCGGAAATATTGTGTGAAGATTCATAAAAGATATTTTGTTACTCAAATTCATGTTGATCAAGATGTTACAATTTGAAGTTTATTCAGAACGAAGGAAATATAATTTTTTAATTATCGAGTCAAAAATTTTGAAGACAAGGAAAGAGATTATGGTGGGAAGATCTTGAAGGTAAGGAAAGAAAATTTGGGAAATCTTTCCTATTTGATCAATTTAGGATTTTTGTAAATGCTATATATAAAGGCTATTAGCATTTGATATTTTGTGTGTTCACAATGTAGATTTTCTAATTATATATATCAAACTCTCGTTGTATACGAGAGATATAAAACGAGAGAGATCATAATGGGATGTCATTGATAGGTTGATAGTTCTTAGGTAGGAGCAATAATACGATAGACAAATATTAGTGGGTGAGTGATTGAGTATTATAAGTCTAAAGTCAATTATTGTAGGGTTAAAGAATATCAATAAACACTGGGTGAGTGCTCCGGAGATATAGACTTGATGAATTCGAACTCCGTGATCACATGTCTCGTGTTTAACATTTTATTTATTAACTTCGCTACAAACATTCAGTTGTAACTGAAAACATTTCAGTTATAACTGATACTCCGTAATAGCACTCGGAACTTTGGATTAACGTTATTTCAAAAAGTTTCACCTATATAACAATATTCATAAAAAGTGTTACTTTCAGACCATTATTTACAAAAGGTTCACTTTAGTCGATTGTGTATGCAGTTATTGTTTATATATTTTCCACAGCGTATTCACTTTACACCATTATGTATGTAATTTTCATGATTGTGTATCCAATTTACACAATATGAAGAGTGACACTTATTCAGGAATATAGTTTTTGGGAATATACTTTGAACATTGACACTTATTTAGATGATCTTTTTGAGAATATAGTTTAAAAAATAACACTTATTTTACATTTCCTTACATATCAATTTGGGCAAAAGACCATTTTCTCTCCTCCCGTACTTCTGTGCCAGAGAAGCACACAAAAACCAGACGCATGCGCAACCCTACCATAGCGTCCTGCACCTTCCTCACTATTAAAGTCACCATTTAACTTTCTGCGCCTCCGCCAGCATGTAACATGCTTGACAACCGTTATGTTGAAAAATAAACTTAATTCGACATTAAAGTTGAGACTCCACATTGAACAGTTTTTTTGAGGTTAATTAAAGAGTGAAGTTGAAGGGGAAAACGTTGGTCAATTTAGGTGTACGACCTATCAAATTAAAGGTCTTTAAGTCTAGATTTTAATGGTGAAGGTTTCAAGTCGTTTGGAGTTCCCTATAATAAGTTATGAATGTTTTAGTAACAGAAGGTCAGAATTAAGTGTATCTAGAATTTCAAGAGTCTATTTTATAGTCTATAAATTGATGTAGAACTTTGTAAAGATTACAAAAAAAAAAAAAAAAAAGCATAATAAGAGATTGTGTTTGTCGTGTACTCGCTTCCTCTAAATAAGAAATACCCACATCTTATCAAATTGGTATCAGAGCGTTGGGATGAATTCTGGGAGTACATCGTTGGGGCTGATGCCGCTGCCACGGCTTACCAAGTCAAACTATGACAATTGGAGTATTCAAATGCATGCGTTGCTCGGTGCACAAGATGTGTGGGAATTAGTCGAAAACGGCTATACAGAACCAAAAGTTACCGGTAACATAACAGCAAACCAGTTAAAGGCGGTGAAAGAGACGCGTATGAAAGACAAGACTGGTCTCTATCTCTTATTCCAAGCGGTGGATGAGTCAGGTTTTGAGAAGATTGATGGTGCAACCACGTCGAAGGAGGCTTGGGATACTTTGCAAAAGGTATTCAAAGGCGCTGACCGAGTTAAACAAGTACGACTTCAAACACTTCGAGGCGAATTGGAGGCCATGAAAATGAAGGAATCAGAAGGAATATCTGAATACATCACACATGTGCAAACAGTGGCAAATCAACTTAAACGCAATGGAGAGATCCTAACTGATGCAAGAGTTGTGGAGAAGATTTTGCGGTCATTGACCGAAAATTTTGAGAATGTTGTTTGTGCAATTGAGGAGTCGGAAAATTTGGAAGAGATGACCATCGATGATCTCGCTGGTTCACTTGAGGCGCATGAACAGCGAAAGAAGAAGAAGAAAAAAGAGTCGCTTGAGGAAGCGCTACAAGACAAGGCATCTATTAAAGATGAAAAGATACTCTACGCTCAAAACTTTCGAGGTAGAGGTCGCGGGCGTGGAGGTCGCGGAAATGGTCGCGATGGTGGAGGCCGAAGTCAAGGAAGATACTATGAGAAAAAGGGGCAGTCAAGCCAACAAAATTGGTGAGGTAGAGGACGTGGTCGTGGGAGAAGCAGCCGATCAAATCACTCGAATGTCGAGTGTTATAAGTGTGGTAAGTATGGTCACTATGCGAAGGATTGCAACTCCGAGAAGTGTTACAATTGTGGCAAGGTCGGGCATTATGCAAAAGATTGCTATCTCGAGAACAAAGTAGACGAGAACACCAACCTTATCACGGAGGATGAGATGAAAGATGGGGTTCTTATGATGGCATACAATGATACCAATCCCGATAACGACACAGTGTGGTACCTCGATACTAGAGAAAGCAACCACATGTGCGGACACAAACACCTATTCAAGGAGATGCGAGATGTTGAAGATGGACATGTATCATTCGGTGATGCATCAAAGATTCAAGTAAAGGGCCGAGGTAAAATATATTTTTATCAAAAAGATGGTAAAGAAGGGTCGATCGAGGATGTCTACTATGTGCCCGATCTGAAAAGTAACATCCTTAGAATGGGACAACTCGTGGAGAAGGGTTACTCGGTATTCATGAAAGATCTAGTACTACAATTGAAAAACAACCAAGGGCGCTTGGTAGCACGAGTCAAAATGGCCAAAAATCGCATGTACAAACTCAACTTGTGATACATACGAGAAAAGTGTTTACAACTCGACATGGAGGACAAATCAGCATTGTGGCATCTAAGATACAGTCACCTCCATTATGGTGGGCTAAAGGAGTTGGCCAAGAAGGACATGGTTCATGGATTAACGAACATAGACTACACCACCAAGTTTTGCGAAGGATGTTTGCTCGGCAAGCATGCAAGGAGCTCGTTCCCGAATAAGACAGAATATCGAGCGAAAGAAATTCTCGAGCTGGTACACACCGACATATGCAGACCAATCACACCTAAGTCATTCAGTGAGAAGAGGTACTTGATCACTTTTATTGATGATTACACAAGAAAAACGTGGGTATATTTTTTGAAAGAAAAATCTGAGGCATTCGAGGGGTTCAAGAAATTCAAGGTGTTGGTTGATAAGACGACCGAGTCTTATATCAAGGCTTTACGGTCAGATAGAGGTGGAGAGTACATGTCAACAAATTTCATGAATTATTGCGAGGAACAAGGGATCAAGAGATTCTTAACCGCACATTACTCACCTCAACAAAATGGTGTGGCCGAGAGAAAGATTCGTACAATTCTCGACATGGTTCGGTCAATGTTGAGAAGTAAAGACATGCCGAAGGATTTCTAGGCGAAAGCGGTTCAATGTGCCATGTATGTGCACAACCGATGTCCACATGCGAGATTGGAAGACCAAACACCACAAGAAGCTTGGAGTGGACAGAAACCGACTGTATCGCATTTCAAAGTATTCGGTAGTGTGGCATATGCACATGCACCAAATCAAAAAAGAACCAAACTAGATGATAAGAGTAAGAAATACGTGTTTATCGGGTATGATGAGAAGACGAAAGCTTTCAAGCTATTCGACCCAATTGAAAATAAGGTGGTTGTAAGCCGAGATGTGCAAGTGAATGAAGAAAGCGCATGGGACTGG
Source organism: Primula veris (assembly GCA_963682055.1). NCBI lineage: Eukaryota > Viridiplantae > Streptophyta > Magnoliopsida > Ericales > Primulaceae > Primula > Primula veris. The sequence goes on from OY821747.1 coordinate 33,414,553, forward strand.
AACAATCAAAAAGAGGTGATGCAAAAGGAAGAAAAAGAAGAATCAACAACCGCTACACCGATGATAACACCGAAAATTACTCAAACATATGATGATGAAGAAGGGCCGAGACAACCAAGGATGCGAAGCATACAAGATTTGTACGACTCGACAAGTGAGGTACATTTAATTTGTCTTTTGGCGGATGCCGAAACAATTACGTTTAAAGAAGCGGTACGAGATAAAGAATGGCAAGCTGCGATGGATGAAGAGATAAAGGCTATCGAAAGAAATAATACTTGGGATTTGGTGGATTTGCCGAAAGGATGTCAGGCGATAGGAGTAAAATGGGTATATAGGAAAAAGATGAATGCCCAAGGCGAGATTGGAAGATACAAGGCACGGCTGGTTGTGAAGGGCTATAGACAAAAGGCGGGGATCGACTATGATGAAGTCTTTTCCCCGGTTGCAAGAATGGAAACAATTCGTCTTCTAATTGCTCAAGCAGCTCAATTCAAATGGAAGTTTTTTCAAATGGATGTCAAGTCGGAATTTTTAAATGGAATGCTAGAAGAAGAGGTGTATGTGGAACAACCGCAGGGTACATGAAAGCCGGAAAGGAAAGTAAAGTATTGAAGTTGAGGAAGACTCTATATGGGTTAAAGGAAGCACCCCGAGCATGGAATACCCGAATCGATACCTACTTCAAGAAGAACGGGTTTACTCAATGCCCATATGAGCATGCGCTATATGTGAAAAAGAATGAAAGTGATTTACTTTTTGTCGCTCTTTATGTTGATGACCTCATATTTATGGGTAACAATGCTGAAATGATATAGAAATTTAAAAGCGTGATGACTCGGGAATTCGAGATGACGGATTTGGGATTGATGAAGTATTTCCTTGGTCTAGAGGTTAGACAAGAAAATACGGGAATTTTTGTGTCACAAGAAGCATATGCGAAAGAAATCTTGAAGATGAACAAAATGATGGATTGCAACTCGGTATCGACACCGATGGAGCTCGGTACAAAACTTTCTAAGTTTGATGATGGAGAACGAGTAGATGCAACCAAATACCGAAGTCTAGTTGGAAGTCTCCTCTATCTCACATGTACAAGGCCGGACATTTCTTATAGCGTTGGAGTAGTAAGTCGGTTCATGGAGGAGCCGGTTTACATACATTTGAAAGCAGTAAAGAGAATTCTGCGATATATTTGGGGAACCGAATCCCTTGGGTTATTCTACTCTAAAAGTGATTGCTTCAAACTAGTAGGATATTCCGACAGCGATTGGTGCGGAGATTTAGATGACCGAAAGAGCAGATCGAGATATGTGTTCTATGTTGGAAACACGACATTCACTTGGCTATCGAAGAAGCAACCGATTGTGACACTCTCAACTTGCGAAGCTGAATATGTGGCAGCATCTTGGTGTGTGTGTCACGCAATTTGGTTAAGGAATTTGCTAAGTGAGATAGAGAATCCACAACACGAGACAACCGAGATTCGAGTCGACAACAGATCAGCGATCGAACTGGCGAAAAATCCAGTGAATCATGAAAGGAGCAAACACATCGACGTTCGTTTTCATTTTATTCGAGATCATGTGAAGGAAGGAACGGTGAAAATGGTTCATGTGGCAAGTCGTGATCAAGTTGCAGATATTTTCACAAAACCGCTACTGACACTATTTCTCGAGAACTACAAGAAGATACTTGGGATGAAGGATAGAAGAGAATTAAGTTTAAGGAGGGATGTTGAAAAATAAACTTAATTCGACATTAAAGTTGAGACTCCACATTGAACAGTTTTTTTGAGGTTAATTAAATAGTGAATTTGAAGGGGAAAACGTTGCTCAATTTAGGTGTATGACCTATAAAATTAAAGGTCTTTAAGTCTTGATTTTAATGGTGAAGGTTTCAAGTCGTTTGGAATTCCCTATAATAAGTTATGAATGTTTTAGTAAGAGAAGGTCAGAATTAAGTGTATTTAGAATTTCAAGAGTTTATAAATTGATGTAGAACTTTGTAAAGATAACAAAAAAAAAAAAAAAAAAAAACATAATAAGAGATTGTGTTTGTCGTGTACTCGCCTCCTCTAAATAAGAAATACCCACATCTTATCACGTTAAACATACTTTAACATATGCATCTTTTTGACATTTACCCTTAAAAATTCAGAGTTGCAAGGGAGGGATAAAGAGAGAGAGAGAGAGAGATGATTTTGGTGGGTCTTTATTCTGAAATTGTATGTGCTGAATATTATTGGGCAATAGGGATTTGTAAATTCTTCCTTTTGGTTTCCCATCAATTCATTTATTAAAATTCATTTCATTTTGTACTGTTGGATATGATTTTAGAAATTTCTCAAAGGTTTATGGGTTTTTTACATACTTTCTGTCTATTGATGTATATTATGATTAAATAACAAACTATGAACATTTATATTTATATTTTATTAACTTATTTATTTACCATATAGAAGTAACAGTAGTTCATGGATAAATATGGCAGATTCCTTTCCTTGTTTGTTTGATTTTCAGTGTTCAATCAAGTAGGTTACATATCTTTTTGGTTAATTGATTTGATTTAAATCAATGGTTAATATGAAATCATCTTACGGTAAGAAATTGCAGGTTTAGTACTCCACCCCGTAGGAAAACAGTAGTCCTCCTCCCCGTTCTCAAATAAATTTTCAAGATAAGTGATAAATTAAATGACTAATAATAATTGGAATATTTTGACATGTAAAAATTGTACCGTGTATCAAATCTGGTACATCGCTTAATCGTTGATGGCAGTTTTTGTTTGCCTCCTCCGTCACATCCTCTTCATCTTCATCCACATCTTTGATATCTTTGTTCGATTCAGGTCTTTATATTCTTACTAAAATCGACTCCGTTTATAAATATGACATTTTCATTTATAGGTGGGTAGAAAAAAAAGAAACAATATATGAGACCATATCAAATGCAAAAGAAAAATGAGTAAGCATGCGTATGAGTCTCAAATATATACTATCACCAAAGATGCGCCGCCACAGTTTAAAAAGAGATATTTTTACGACTAAGAGAAGGGATGCCAAATTTAGGGTTGGCCACTAGTTGTATATTACAACAATACCCTCAACAAAGTAATTGTTATGAAATTATAAAATTCAGACGTAGTCGTTCATATACAATATTCACTTTACTTGAGAAACTAATATATCCTTCAGGAATCACATTAAAGAATTGCGTAAGTAGAAATATCATTAGATTTTAAGCATGTCGTAGATTAGATGAAAAGTATTTGAAAGTAGATATGAGATAAGACTTTTTAGCATAATACTGCATACAATAAATTGAGAAGTCCAAATGGAAAACAAATAGAAATCTTAGGCACATTTTGCCTAAGTACGGGAAATACATTCCTATATATCTCAAACCTATATACATTCCTGAAATTAGTTTCGGGTAAAAGAAAAACATACGAGTTTTATCACAAAATTTAAAATAAATTTCGATACTTTATATGGTGAAACTATACATTTCTTTACTTGTTTTTGTATCGTTTTCCTTGATTTTTTTTTTCTTGAATCCGTTGTTTAGTAGCACAACGTTAATAAAAACTCTCGAAATTAAGATGATAAAATTTTTAAAAAAACCGCTACCGGATATTTGAAAAAAACCTAGAGAGAGAAAGAGAGAGACGTCTAGGGTGAATAACTCTAGCTGCCAACGATAGCATGTCCGGTCATCCTAATACCACCCCAGAGAGAGATAAACCCCCACCAAACATAAAAAAAGACCTTTGCATCGTTAGTTGTTTCCCAAGTTTCAAAGAGTAAAATTAATCTGAAAGAGATCCAATCCTATAAAGGAGAGCCACTTATTCATTTCACTTCGGAAGATGTCAGAATTCTATTGGAACCTTTTAATTATACAGTGATTGGAAATTTTTTTCATGGTAAGCCGGAAATAAATATTATTAGAAATTTTTTCAGTACTTTCGATCTTAAGGTTGCGTATAATATTGGAGTTATTGATGTTAAGCATATTATAATCCGCTGTTTTCAAGAAGATGATTTCTTGCGACGTTGGTTGATTTTTTTTTTTGTATATCGAAGGTACATTAGCTTTTAAATGGACTTATGACTTTGATACGGAAAATGAATCAACAATCTGCCATGTTTGGTTGTCTGTCTAAATTGCCTATACATCTATATAACACCTCTGGTATCTTCTCTATTGCTAGAGCTTTTGGAAAACTCTTAAAAGTGGATAATTCTACAGCCAGTCTTTCGAGACCAGGTCTAGCGCATAGATCTCAAAAAGCCTATTATAGAACGTGTCCGAATAGGTTACAATGATTCTAAAGGGTTTTAGCAATTTTGTGACTATGAGGATCTCCTCCATTATTGCAATTTTTGCTTCAAACAAGGTCATGAGGAAAAAAGTTGCATTTTTAAGGAAAAGAAAAAAGAACAACAACAAGAGGAAGTTCCCAATCAAAGAGAACAACCAAACAAACAAATTACAAATGCCAGCAACAAAATTAATGAACCAAAGGCCAACTTATACAGATATCAAGCAAAAAAGAAAAAGCCTCTCTCACATGGCAAGATTAATAACCAAAATGCAGCCAAGGAGTTCTCGGAAGGAACAAAACCACCTGTTATGGAAGAAAAGGAAAATTCACCAAAAGTCACAGAAATTGATCATCAGGATAAAGAGAAGCAAGTAGAGAATGGGGAGGAAAAGGAAAATATCAGCTTTATGAGTACTAAGGATTGGGTAAATAAGACTTTTGCTAATAATGAGAAAGAGAAAGATGGGGATACCTTTGAGAAGCCTGTTGAGCTGGAATTCGATCAAGTAACAAGAGAATCTGAAATCCAAAATGACGAAAACGTTATCAGCGAGACAAATATTACAGAAGAAACTGATGCCGTTGAAGAGAACAACAAAGAGAGCAAGAAATTTAGCTCCTGTAATCGAAGAAATTGATGAATTTGAGATGGAAAATACAGAAGATAGTAAAGAAGATTACACTGTTAGTGAAAATGAGGCGCAGAAAGTTACTTTACTGGAAAATGGTCCTAATAAATAAAATAATGATTTTGCTATCATTAATTCTAAAAAAGGGGTAATTATTTCTGAAATTTTTGAGGGGGAACTAGAAATTAGATTACCTTTTACTGAGCATAGAAATCAAGAATCTACTCTTCAGGATATAATTAATTTATCCCCAAGAAAGCCATCTGATCTGCAGCATGAAAAACGGGATTGGTCAGTTGGTCAGCATAAAAAAGGAAGAAAAAACAAGGATAACAAGGAAGTTAAAAGTTCAACAATGAGTTTTAAGGTCTTCTGTAAGGACCTCTAATAAAGTTTCCCAATGATTAATGTCTTTATTTGGAATTTGAGAGTGATTGCTGGTAAAGCTACCATCAGAAGAATAAAAAAATTGTGTCGTATGTACAAATTTCCATTGTTAGTTTGCTTAGAGCCTATGGTTACATCTGACAAAGCAGAAGATTATAAAGTAAAGTTTTGTTTTGATAATGTTTTGGTTCATGAAGAAAATTAAATATGGGTTTTTAGCTTTGATAATGTTATTTATGCTAAATGTACTAAACAAGAAAGAAAAAGTTTATGGGATTTTTTGAATAATATCTACACTCAAGACCCTTGTATTATTGGTGGAGATTTTTATACTGCCTCGGAAGAAAAAGATAAAATTGGTGGGATCAAAATCGATATTAATTCAGCTAAGGAGTACCTGGATTGTCTTGATGCCATTGATCTTCAAGAGCTCACTTATGTGGGATCTAGATACACATGGTGGAACAAAAGAGGTTAAGATCAAAAAATAATGGAAAGAATTGATAAAGTCTGCATTAATAACTCTTTTGATGAATTATTTCAAAAGGTTACACTTAAACACCTTGGTAAAAGAACCTCAGCTCATTCTCCTTTGCTTATATCTCTCAAATCTGGGTTGGATAACAAACCTAGGAGGTTTATTTTTCATAAATTTTGGGCCCTTCATAAAGATTTTGATAAGCTTGTTGTTGATAATTGAAGGCCTTTTAAGCAAGAAAATGCTATTTTCTCTTTATGCAATAATCTAAAGATGATGAAAAAAGTGATGCAAGAGTGGAACAAAGTAACCTTTGGAGATATTTTCGTAAGTTCTATTGATGCCGAAGATGATGTGCAAAAGTGTGAGGCTATGTTTGAAGATGATCCCTCTCCATAAAATAGAGCTATCCTGCAAAAAGGCTATGGTGAGTTAAATTATAAACATAAAATTGAAGAGTAATTTTGGAGGCAAAAGGCAAATTATTAGTTATGGGAATTTTAATAGCATTTATGTTCTTCCTAAAATTATTAGTGAAGAAAATAACTTGCTAATGGACTCTAATCCTACTTTAGAAGAAGTTAAAGAGGCTAGTATTTGCGGTTTGGATAAAAATAGCTCACCTAGTCAAGATGGTTGTTATAATGGTCATTTCTTCACTAAGTGTTGGCATATTATTAAAGAGGACATTCATCAAGCTATGTTGCAGTTTTTTGCAGGTGATGAGTTACCAAAGATTATGACAACTACCCTTATTGCACTAATTCCAAAGATTAAGAAACCAATGTCTTTTGCTGACTACATGCCTGTTAATCTTAGTAGTTTTTGTAATAAAATTATTTCCAAAATTTTGGCCACAAGATTAGCTACTCTCTTAGGCTCTGTTTGTTTTAAGAAAAAAATAGCATGGGAAAATATTTTCCCGGGAAAAAGATGTTATGGTTGATTGGTTGATAAAAAAATAAGAAACTAAGGAAAATATTTCCCAAGGGAAAACAAGGGAAATTGAATCATCCAAAAAATGGACGGAAAACATTTACCTTCGTGAGGGAAAACATAAACTTTTCACGAAATTATATATTTTATCATTTTTACCTCGGTTTTTTGCTTTTTAATGAAAAAAATTATGGTTGTTTGATAAATTAGTTTTCTTAACTTTTCAAAAGTTAGATTTCGCAAAAAAACTCAAAATCTAAGAAGTTATGAATTCGGAGACTTATTTTAACTTTTACACATAAAAAAGTTAAAATTTTCTAATTAAATTATTTTGTATATTTCCATGTCACCAATAAGTTAAAAATAAAAAATGACTTATTAACAAAAACAAGTTATAAGTCATCTAAAGGTAAAAAGAAGAAGCTATAAGTGACTTATTTTAAACAAGTTTTTTGTCATTGTTTTTTAAAGGATGGTTTTTTTGTTTTTTAATAAAAAAAAAGTTATGGGTGTTAACTTTTCAAAAGTTACCTTTCGCGAAAATAGGTCAAAATCATATAACTTAGGAACTCCGGGACTTTTTAGTACAGGTAAGCAAACAGAGCAAAACAACCCGAACACAAAAGAGCTAAGTAGTACAGATGAAGGTGCGTTAGTTGTTGATCTCTACTCATCCAATTGGGAAACAGAAGTGGATGAAGAAGAACAGAAAAAGAGGAAACAAGCAAAGTTATTGAAAGGACTAAAATTTCGAGAGATGAAAAGAAAATCAAAACTCATCGCTACAATACCAGAAATAAGGCAAGATCAGTTCACAATTACTATGACCCTTATGATTATGGGGACTACGACAGTTGCTAATTAAGATTTTAGATTTGGAGGTCGGATTCCCATAAGATAGCATATTTTCATGGACTTCCCTTGTGGTATTGAAAAGCTCTGCTTTGTCTCACTTCAATGGTTTTGATAGCAGGCAGATGGTGAGAAGATGAGTCAGTAGAGAAGCAGTGAGAATTTTGGCCTACGAAGGACTTGGTTTTTATTGTTTTATTTTGGCCACTAAGCTTTTAACTTTCTCTGTATACGTTTTGTTTTCCTTGTAAAAAGGCCGTAGGCCATTTGAACTTCTTATCAATGAAAAATGAAATAGTGGGTTTCCCACTTTTAATTAAAAAAAAAAGTAAAAAAAAACTATAAGTGCACGGAACTGTCAAAGTTTACCCCAACACAAGAGATATCTCAACAAATGTTTTAAATAGCGTTATCGTTATCGTAGCGTTTTTTCGAGAGAAACGCTAAAAGCGCAAATGACGTTACCACATAGCGTTTTGCGGTGTACTTTTTTTGAACCTAAATATGCACTAAAGTTTAGAATATATAGCAATAAAAGATAAAATGTATTGTTATATTAGATAATAATAAAAAAAAATCGAAAAAAAGAAATTGCTGTAGGTGAGATTCGAACTTGGGTCTGCTGAAAACTAAAACAGTGTCACAGCCATCTAGACTGCACATACTTTTATGAAAATTACACAATATATATTAATTATTGGTCCCCTATAGCGCGATTTTAGCGCAATTCCAGCCAAATCGTTGCGTTTTTTTCCCAAAAAACGCGATTTTGCGCTATATATATACCGCGATTTTTAAAACATTGATCTCCACAACGGTTATGGAGAAAGAAAACCCAAAGTGGCTGATTTTATTTAATTCTTATTAGAATTAACCTACTGAGAACACCATTATATAAGCCTAGTGAGCTGAACAAATTCCCTAATATATGCTAATAATATCTCTTTGACACTCGTTATCAGAACAGGGTTATATCGTCTCATCATTATTCTTCATTTCCTAAACATATATGTCATTTGCCCTCGCTGCTTGGATTTTTACATTAAGTTACCGACATTTTTAGTTTACCTTTTGAACAATTTATAGTCCAGCCTTGACATACTGCACAGCTTTGGGAGCAACAGTGGGACAAATTATTCTAAGTATCACATTCTTACCCCGAGTTATTTTGTCTCGAGCAACCATTAATGTTGGGATTTGTAGGAGACTCTTTGTTTGTTGTTGAAGGCTTATGTCTTATTTACTCTTGTCGGATAAGCCTGCAAATTGGATATAACTAGTAAATTGATCTTGCTTTGAAGTTTGAACAGTAACCAATAATAAAAGGAAAAACAAAAAAAAAAGGAGAACATTCTAACAGTATAATGCTTGGGACAAATCAATTTCACAGATCGATATTTTCCTTTGTTTAAAATGCTGAAAACATATTTCCAAAAAGCAAGAGACTAAGGGTCGAAATATAAACCTTTTTTGCTACCTCAGATTCCAGCGAACCAGAAGACAATGCAACGGAACTGTTGGATCCCGGATCAACATCTTTCCTCAATCTTTTACAACTTTGAACAAATCAAACATGGATAAATTAAGTGAGAAACTAGAATTTTAAAATTCTAGATATCTCCTGCAAAAAAAGAATGTCAAATCGGAATTACTCACCTCACTGTTTCCTCAGGATTTTGATGTACTACCTGCTTAGAAGATAAACAAATAACGGCCTTGTTAGCATATCAAGGTCTCGATTGGTTGATTCTGAATGTACAGAGCATAGTTATTTGCACCTTATAGGTAACCTTTATGAGTATTATAGCATATAGCATGAGTAAAGAACCTTTGAAACAAGTTCACATTCTCGTACTCGTGTAAAGTAGTTATGCATGTGAAAGTTTAGACTGTTTAGTTTTCGGCATGAGACATGACAAATATAACTTTTAAAGCAAGGTTCCCTTTTTAGAGTGTGAAAAACAACTTGTAAAACTTGAATTTATAATGACAAAATAGTATCTTACACCTAAAAACAACACTGCTGAAAAATTCGTTTTAAGGGACAAACAAACCCTATTCTATCAAAAAAACAAAATTATAAGAAGACATTAAGACAAAATATGAGCTTCAGCTTCTTGCTTAAACCCTAGTAAGCAATACACTAATTAAGTTTTTCGAGATTATTGGCCTGGAAATTTTAGAAGCTGGATGAACCTAGGTTTTTTCATAGATTAAAATAACCAAGCTTATGTACTTAAAAAGATACAACCAACCAAACAAAACCTTTGATACTACCAAAGGTGTTACAGTTAAAATTAGGAAGATTAAATATAAAATCACATTTGTGGTGATTTGGTTTAGTCTCTTGTCGAGTGGGAAGTTAAGTTTGGCCTTGGCGCCTTGGAGCTCACGTGCGGCTGCATGTAGGCCGGTGCGGCCTCCTCGGACATGTTGAATGTGCCTGGCCACATGTTTTTGCCTTTAATTTCAATTTTTGCACCAAATCTTCCCGATTTTTCCTTCCGTACACCTCTAAAAAGTTTATTCGTATGTCTTTAATGGAGATGTTACAAAGAAACTTTTTAGAGGCGTACGAAAGAAAAAATTAGGCTGATTCGGAGCAGAAATCGGCATTAAACGCAAAAACACGTGGCTAGGCACATTCAACACGGCCGAGGAGGCCGCACCGGCCTACGATGCGGCCGCACATGAGCTCCAAGGAGCCAAGGCCAAACTTAACTTCCCACTGGACCAGAGCCTACACCAAAGCACCTCAAATGTGAGTTTATATTCAATCTTCCTAATTTTAATTGTAACACCTTCGGTAGTTTCGAAGATTTTGTTTGGTTGGATGTATCTTTTAAAGACATAAGCTTGGTTTTTTTAGTCTATGAAAAAAGCTAGGTTCATCCAGCTTCCAAAATTTCCAGGCCAATAATCTGGAAAAAACTTAGTCTTAAGGTTCCGCGACCAATTGCTTACTAGGGTTTAAGCAAAAAGCCGAAGCTTATAATTTGGCTTAGTGTCTTTTATTTTTTTTTTGGTAGAATAGGGCTTGTTTGTCCTTAAAGCGAATTTTTCCTTAGTGTAGTTTAGGTGAAAGATACTATTTTGTCCTTGTAAATTCAAGTTTAACAAGTTGTTTTTCACACTCTAAAAAGGGAAACTTGCTTTAAAATTTATATTGTCATGTCTCGTGCCCGAAAACTGCCAAAAACTAAACAATCTAAACTTTCATATGCATAACTACTTTTATATTAAGGGTATACTCTTCAAAACGCATTGTAGTTGATTTTCTTATAGCCGATGAGAAAGAATGTCTTGTTACAAGTCCAGGGATGAATGAAAAGGGTAATAACATATTGACCTATGAGGGAGAAAAAACTTCAAAGGAAGTGACTGATAACAAAGAAGAACGGGTAAAAGAAAATAATGAAACTACTCTCATTGAGAAGAATCAAGTGAATGAAGTCCCCTTGGAAGGTGATACTAGAGAAGAGACTAAACGACCAGTCTCTGTGGTCTTTCCTGATAATCAGACAGATATTAAAAGATTTTTTCTTGGACTCGGGTGACTTTAACTCTGATGATGATGCGAATTATTTCAATGACCCTTCTAATGTTTCAGATCTAGTTGATGCTCTTTATCTTCCTCCGACCCAAATTCTTGGTTGTTTTTATGATGATAAAGAGGGTTGGACATCAGTACGAAAAAACAAATGGAAAGAGGCAAATATCTCTGAAAGTAGAGAAAAAAACTGTTTTACGCCTTCGTCGGCATGTGACGTGCTTGGCCACTGTTAACACAGTGGCGGAACTCGGGTGGGGCCATGGCCACCACGGAAAATTTTAGAATATATTATTTATACATATATATTTTTAAATTTGAAGGTAAATAGAATTTTAGCCCCCATGATAGAAGTTATGTTAGTAGTACAGTGGAAGAGTGCCCCGTTAACTAATTGCACATTGCTGGTTATAGTACTTCCCCTTCTTTATTTTGCTTGACTTTTTAACTGTTTTCCTTTAAGAATTACCAAAGTACCCATCTATTTTCTCCAACAGTGAACATACCACAATAGCAATGCACCTAACAAAGAATAAGCTTCTCTGACTCTCTCTCAATTTTCTCCAATCCATGTACAAAAATCTTAGTACCATTGTAAATCTGCAAAAATGTATATGTTTCGATTCATGGATATCTGCAATTTAGTTGATAAGTTTTATACGAATTACTTAACGATTTATGAAAGATATGAAATGAGGACACAATTAGATGATTAGGAGTGTAATGTAGTGATGGGATTCAAATACAAAACTATCTCCACCATTTCTGAGGTATGTCGTTAGTTAATGAAGAAAACTAAATCTGCTAGATACTATCTTATTTGTAGAGTCTTTGTGCTTGTTCTTACTCTTCCCGTATCTACATCGACATCGGAAAGATCATTCTCGGCCATGAAAATCGTCAAAACTAGTCTTCGAATAATATGGAGGATGGTTATCTCTCGGATGCATAATGCATTGATGATATTTACTAAGAAAAAAATTTCTAAAAATATAAGCACCAAAGTAATCATTGAAGATTTCGGTCACGCCTTCGGCTGCAGCACCTTTCTCTAGTTTTTCCTCTTGCGGTCCATCGCACTGATTTAACTAACCAGAAAAATCAAATCTTGGCAAATCTATCAAAATTTTGGTGTACATATTAAAGAAGAGGGTTGTAGTGTCCTTTGTTCCCAACTAAGTAACCAACCGTCTATACTCCAACCGAAAACAACACATCCGCATAGTTGTGGTAAATCGTCGTAATTAGTCTTGCGCGTTGATGGGTTATAAAACTCAAAAATGTTTGGATCTGGTTCTCTTAGAAATCTTAAAAGTAGTGGAGATTTATTTAAAACTCGCTCTAAGATAAAAATAAATACTAGTTTTTGCACATGACCGACGTACATGTGCGTTCCTCTAAGATTAACTGACAGAGAATCGACAACAAAATGTCTTTTGACAGATCTGACCAAGTTTCTTGGTTAGTCCTGTACAAAATTTATTTTGGTTTTCCCTTGGATGCTCCTCGACGTTGCATTGTGAGAAGAAGGGTTCACTAAGTCGTTTGCCTGTTTTTTATTTTCTGCATAAAAAATATCTTATATGTACTATGTCAAGTTTTTTAAATGATAGATGTATAAAGTATCATTATATAAAGACACTTGTATGACTTATTAACTGTAAACGTAACATCTTTTGATTGAAATTTTCTTTTTGTTCGAGAACTTGTTTTACATTGTTCAAAAAATAGAGATGGTATGAATTGGGAAATGATCCCAATACTTATTTTTGTGATATGTACAAGTCTCAATATAATGATACTTATAGTTTATACATCCCTCATTTTAAAATTTTTGACAGTCATAAAAGTTTTTTTTTTTTTTGCACAAAATAAAAACAGGCAACCGACTAAGTGGAAGCCCTTCTTCTCGCAATGCGGCGTCCATGTGCAACAAGAGAAAACCAAAAAAAATAAAATCACATGATTAAGCGAGATACTTGGTCAAATCTGCCGAAAGATATTTTGTTTACGATTCTCTCTCTGTTGACCTTACTAGAACACACATGTAAGTTTGTCGTGTGTAAAAACTGGTATTTGTTTGTCAACTCTGAGCGAGTTTTAAATAAATCCCCACTACGTTTAAATTTTCCAAGAGAACCCAATCCCAACATTTCTGAGCTTTATAACCCATCAACGCACAAGACTAATTACCCCGAGTTACCACAACTATGTGGATGTATTGTTTTCGGTTGGAGTATAGATGGTTGGTTTCTTAGTTGTGAAGAAAGGCCAATACGATCCTTCTTCTTTAACCTATACACCGAAGTTTTGATAGATTTGCCAAAATTTGATTTGACTGTTTACTTAAATAAGTGCAAATACTTAGTATTGTATTGACAAGTAATACTTAGTAATTGGTATTTAGAACACTCTATTTTGTTTGACTAATATTATGTTTGAGTGTGTGTGAGCAAATAAAGTATAAGTTTAGTTGCACTTTCAGTTGCAACTGAATGCACTACGTTAGAAAAGTGAAGGATATTATGAAAGACTTAGCAAATCAAGCGAAAATTGTTGTTGAACTGTTTTAAAATGTGTGAATATATGAAGTGTAAGAAGGTTGTTTGATATAAGAAAAGATAACGGCAATACAAGATTGCGTGAAGGACAAAGTCAAATGATGATATCATGAAGATCTTTAATTAAGAAACTGTATTATCTTTAGTTTTATTTGATACAAATTTGTAAGAATGATATATAAATGCATTGTCGAGTCGTATGATTTCTTATGTATTCAGAAGTTAAGTGTTTAAGTTCTTAAAATACAGAGAGAGATTATAAGAGAGATAAAACAAAGGTGGGATGTCATTTGATTATAGAATAGTTGAGATATAGAAGCAACAATAATATAGGCATAAAACTATGAGAGAGTCAAAGGTTTTTGTAAATCTCAAGTTATACTTTGTAAACTTCTCCAATATTCTAATCTGAGCAAGAACTCTGGAGAATTAGACTTAGTCGAACTACGCCATCAAACGCCATGTGTTCATTTATTATTAACGTTTGATATGCAGTCATTTGTGTTATCCAATTTCAGTTACAACTGAGAACTGAATTTATCTAAGTTCAGTTGTAACTGAAATCTGCGTAACTATATTTTAGAGTATTTCCGAAAATTTAGTTATTTCAATTGGTATAAGAGATTTACATCAGAGCTAACTTGGTGTGGATCCTATACTCGAATAGTCATTTATCTAATGAGACTATGAAATAAGGAGGATCTTGCAACAAACCAGCACTACTGGAAGGTGCCAACAACTATGAACTCTGGAAACTCAAGATGAGGGTGTTCATAAGACAGACCGGTTGATGAAGAATTTAATTATAAACCCTGTGTGCTTTCTGGTGAAGCATTGACTTTAGGCAAAAAGATATACTAAACAAGTTAAGAAAACCCAAAAATCTCTCCCCTCCAGATTTGATATGGAAATAATTGTTGGACAAATCTCGCCTAATTAATCTGGTACGAACTATATCTTAGAAAATAAACCGGCATAATAACGGTACTATATTATATACTAACAAATTAATAATTATCATGCTATAAATAAAATGTCTACACATGCAATATCTATATTTATATAAACGGATTCTAATTGTATATAATTAATATTGCAATATAAAATAAATAGGGTGTTATGGAATGTGTGCACCTTTACTGTCGTTGGAATTCTTCGCCGATGTCGGGCCATTGATGAAGAAGTAAATCCAAAATTCGAGTCGATTGCTAGACCATCTCTCTTTAAGACCTTATATGTCCCTACCGCATGACTTCTAGGTTTGCGGATGCCGGCCTCCCAGGATAAAGCGACTATGTCTGATGTAATGGCAAGAGTTTTCCTAACATTTCCTAAAGAAATCTATATGAAGAATTCTAGAGAGAGGGATTCTGATATATGAACATTCAGAATTGGGTTTAAGTTTTTTTTACCTATACCTTAATGGTTTAAATAACAAACTACGAACATTTATATTTTTATGGTATTAACTTATTTGTCTACCATATAGAAGTGGCAGTAGCTAATGGATAAATATGGCAGATTCCTTGCCGTGTTTGTTTGATTCTCAGTGTTCAATCAAGTGGGATTACATATCTTTTTGGTTGATCCATTCGATTGATTTCATTTGAGTCAATGGTTATTATGAACTCATCATGCGGCGAAGAAATTGCAGTTTTAGTAGTCCCATAGAAGAGTAGTCTTCCTTCCCGTTCCCAAATAAATTATCAAGTTGTATGAGTGAAAAATTAAATGACCAATAATAATTTGAATAAATTGACATGTAAAAATTGTACCGTATGTGTATCAAATCTGGTAAATTGCTAAATCGTTGATGACACCTTTTGTTCGCTTCCTCCGTCACATCCTCATCTTTGATATCTTTGTTCAATTCAGGTCTTTATATTCTTACTAAAATTGACTCTGTTTATAAATGTGATGTTTTCATGTATAGGTGGGTAGAACAAAAGAAACAATATTGAGACTCTATAAAATGCAAAAGAGAAATGAGTAAGTATGCACATGAGTGCTCAAATATATACTATCATCAAAGATGCGCCGCCACAGTTTAAAAAGAGATACTTTTACAACTACGAGAAGGGATGCCAAATTTAGGGTTGGCCATTAGTTGTATATTACAACAATACCCTCAACAAAGTAATTGTTATGAAATTATAAAATTCAGACGTAGATGTTCATATACAATATTCACTTTACTTGAGAAACAAATATATCCTTCAGGAATCACATTAAAGAATTGCGTAAGTAGAAATATCATTTGATTTTAAGCATGTCGTAGATTAGATGAAAAGTATTTGAAAGTAGATATGAGATAAGACTCTTTAGCATAATACAGAATAAAATATATTGAGAAGTCCAAGTGGAAAACAAATAGAAACCTTAGGCACATTTTGCCTAAGTACGGGAAATATTTCTTATGCCCGGTTCCATCCAGCGGTGTTAAGACTTTCACCTCGACAAATGTACTTTGCTCAAGGCATGCCAGGTAGCCTGCCTATCGAGTTTCAGTTTAACTCAAGGGAGGAATTGATGGAAACTATTGTTATGTTTTGTGTAGTTTGGTATCTTAAAAATGAACCAGCATTATAACAATGCGAATTATATTCTAACAAATGCCAATTCAGCATGCTATAAATTAAATCTATTTATATGTCTTTAATTATATAAACTAATTTTACACATTCAATTCTATACAAATAATATTAAATGAAAGAGCATGTACAAAAATATGTATTTAACTGTTGTTAGAACATACAAAGTAGATTATCAGCTGATGAGATATGGTTTGAACCTCTAATGAAATACACGAATTAATCCCAAAAAACCAAAATGGAAAAAGCTCTAGAAATCAGTTGAATTAACCGGTTAGACATAGCCATAGCCAGTTATGTCAATCGGTTGTGAAACTGGAATTTCAAATACTAAGTTTCAATAGGGTTTTTTATTTGTTTATATCCTACATATCTCAAAGTTTCAAACCTATATACATTTCTGGAATTAGTTTCGGTTGAGAGAGAAACATACGAGTTTTATCACAAAATTTAAACTAAATTTTGATATTTTATATGGTGAAACTATACATTTCTTTACTTGTTTTTGCATCGTTTTCCTTGATATTTTTTTTCTTGAATCCGTTGTTTAGTAGCACAACGTTATGAAAAACTCTCGAAATTAAAAACCTTATAAAATCTGTTAAAAAACGTCTTAAAATCAATATCGTAGTCAAAATTGACAATTTCAGTCACTAACAATTCTCACTATGTTGATAAAAGTATTAATGTGTTTAAAGTTTTCGGAAACATAATCTAAAGTTTATATTCGTCTGAAGTTTCAATTTTTTATATCTTTACTAGGGCTATGAATAAGACGATAATTTCGTTTTCGTTTCGTTTATAGCTCGTCTCATTTCCGTTCCTTACTAAATGAAATGAAAAATAAATTTCGTTTAGTAAACAACATAATAATGATCATAGGTCTATTCGTTTCGTTAAATTTCATTTTGTCTAAAATTAAATACTAGTAAACGTGCACACGCGTTACGTGTGCGATAATGATATAAAAATATATAAAATATAAGTGTAGTGATGATAGAAATACGTGGAAATGAAAAAAAAGAAGATATAATATAAGATGATAAAACTTTAACGAAATTTTGGTGGTTAAAGATGGAGATCTAGTGTTATTTTTTAAAGTATGGTTATATGGTAATAACTAAAAAAACCACTACCAGATATTTGAAAAAAACCTAGAGAGAGAGAGATAGAGACGTCTAGGCTGAATAACTCTAGCTGTCAACGATAGCATGTCCGGTCATGCTAATACCACCCCGGAGAGAGATAAACCCCTACTAAACAAAAAAAATGATCAGCTTAACCCCAGATCCTACACCAAAAAAGACCTTTGCATCGGTAGTTGTTTCCCAAATTTCAAAGAGTAAAATTGATCTAAAAGATATCAAATCCTATAAAGGAGAGCCACTTATTCATTTTACTCCGGAAGATCCCGAAGTCAGAATTCTATTGGAACCTTTTAATTATACAGTGATTGGCAATTTTTTTCATGGTAAGCCGGAAATAAATATTATTAGAAAAGTTTTCAATACTTTTGATCTCAAAGTTGCGTATAATATTGGAGTTATTGATGTTAAGCATATTATAATCCGCTGTTTCCAAGAAGGTTATTTCTTGCGACGTTGGTTGATTTTTTTGTTTGTATATCGAAGGTACAGAACTTTTAAATGGACTTATGACTTTGATACGGAAAATGAATCAACAATCTGCCATGTTTGGTTGTGTCTGCCTAAATTGCCTATACATCTATATAACACCTCTAGTATCTTCTCTATTGTTAGAGCTTTTGGAAAACTCTTAAAAGTGGATAATTCTACAGCCAGTCTTTCGAGACCAGGTCTAGCACATTTACAATGATTCTAAAGGGTTTTAGCAATTTTGTGACTATGAGGATCTCCTCCATTATTGCAATTTTTGCTTCAAACAA
Organism: Primula veris; assembly: GCA_963682055.1. Classification (NCBI taxonomy): domain Eukaryota; kingdom Viridiplantae; phylum Streptophyta; class Magnoliopsida; order Ericales; family Primulaceae; genus Primula; species Primula veris. Next base: position 33,432,772 of record OY821747.1, read on the forward strand.
GGTCATGAGGAAAAAAGTTGCATTTTTAAGGAAAAGAAAAAAGAACAACAACAAGAGGAAGTTCCCAATCAAAGAGAACAACCAAACAAACAAATTACAAATGCCAGCAACAAAATTAATGAACCAAAGGCCAACTTATACAGATATCAAGCAAAAAGAAAAACCCTCTCTCACATGGCAAGATTAATAACCAAAATGCAGCAAAGGAGTTCTCGGAAGGAACAAAGCCACCTGTTACGGAAGAAAAGGAAAAATCATCCAAAGTCACAGAAATTGATCATTCAGTATAAAGAGAAGCAAGTAGAGAATGGGGAGGAAAAGGAAAATATCAGCATTAAGTACTAAGGATTGGGTAAATAAGACTTTTGTTAATAATGAGAAAGAGAAAGATGGGGATACCTTTGAGAAGCCTGTTGAGATGGAATTCGATCAAGTAACAAGAGAATCTGAAATCCAAAATGAAGAAAACGTTATCAGTGAGACAAATATTACAGAAGAAACTGATGCCGTTGAAGAGAACAACAAAGAGAGCAAGAAATTTAGCTCCTGTAATCAAAGAAATTGATCAATTTGAGATGGAAAATACAGAAGATAGTAAAGAAGATTACACTGTTAGTGAAAATGAGGCGCAGAAAGTTACTTTACTGGAAAATGGTCCTAATAAATAAAATAATGATTTTGCTATCATTAATTCTAAAAAAGGGGTAATTATTTCTGAAATTTTTGAGGGGGAACTAGAAATTAGATTACCTTTTACTGAGCATAGAAATCAAGAATCTACTCTTCAGGATATAATTAATTTATCCCCAAGAAAGCCATCTGATCTGCAGCATGAAAAACGGGATTGGTCAGTTGGTCAGCATAAAAAAGGAAGAAAAAACAAGGATAACAAGGAAGTTAAAAGTTCAACAATGAGTTTAAGGTCTTCTGTAAGGACCTCTAATAAAGTTTCCCAATGATTAATGTCTTTATTTGGAATTTGAGAGTGATTGCTGGTAAAGCTACCATCAGAAGAATAAAAAAATTGTGTCGTATGTACAAATTTCCTTTGTTAGTTTGCTTAAAGCCTATGGTTACATCTGACAAAGCAGAAGATTATAAAGTAAAGTTTTGTTTTGATAATGTTTTGGTTCATGAAGAAAATTAAATATGGGTTTTTAGCTTTGATAATGTTATTTATGCTAAATGTACTAAACAAGAAAGAAAAGGTTTATGGGATTTTTTGAATAATATCTACACTCAAGACCCTTGTATTATTGGTGGAGATTTTTATACTGCCTCGGAAGAAAAAGATAAAATTGGTGGGATGAAAATCGATATTAATTCAGCTAAGGAGTACCTGGATTGTCTGGATGCCATTGATCTTCAAGAGCTCACTTATGTGGGATCTAGATACACATGGTGGAACAAAAGAGGTTAAGATCAAAAAATAATGGAAAGAATTGATAAAGTCTGCATTAATAACTCTTTTGATGAATTATTTCAAAAGGTTACACTTAAAACACCTTGGTAAAAGAACCTCAGATCATTCTCCTTTGCTTATATCTCTCAAATCTGGGTTGGATAACAAACCTAGGAGGTTTATTTTTCAGAAATTTTGGGCCCTTCATAAAGATTTTGATAAGCTTGTTGTTGATAATTGGAGGCCTTTTAAGTAAGAAAATGCTATTTTCTCTTTATGCAATAATCTAAAGATGATGAAAAAAGTGTTGCAAGAGTGGAACAAAGTTACCTTTGGAGATATTTTCGTAAGTTCTATTGATGCCGAAGATGATGTGCAAAAGTGTGAGGCTATGTTTGAAGATGATCCCTCTCCATAAAATAGAGCTATCCTGCAAAAAGGCTATGGTGAGTTAAATTATAAACATAAAATTGAAGAGTAATTTTGGAGGCAAAAGGCAAATATCAAGTGGGCAATTGAAGGTGAAACAAACTCTAAATATTTTCATGTTGCGGTTAAGCGCAAAAGAAAAAGAGAACTGTTCACAGTACTAAGCACTCTAATGGTAAATTGGTAATATTCTGACTGAAGTTGAGGATATTAGAAATGAAGCCACTAATTATTTTGAATCTATTTTTACACCTCCTGATCAAAGTTATGGGAATTTTAATAGCATTTATGTTCTTCCTAAAATTATTAGTGAAGAAAATAACTTGCTAATGGACTCTAATCCTACTTTAGAAGAAGTTAAAGAGGCTAGTATTTGCGGTTTGGATAAAAATAGCTCACCTAGTCAAGATGGTTGTTATAATGGTCATTTCTTCACTAAGTGTTGGCATATTATTAAAGAGGACATTCATCAAGCTATGTTGCAGTTTTTTGCAGGTGATGAGTTACCAAAGATCATGACAACTACCCTTATTGCACTAATTCCAAAGATTAAGAAACCAATGTCTTTTGCTGACTACATGCCTGTTAATCTTAGTAATTTTTGTAATAAAATTATTTCCAAAATTTTGGCCACAAGATTAGCTACTCTCTTTGGCTCTGTTTGTTTTAAGAAAAAAATAGCATGGGAAAATATTTTCCCGGGAAAAAGATGTTATGGTTGATTGGTTGATAAAAAAAATAAGAAACTAAGGAAAATATTTCCCAACGGAAAACAAGGGAAATTGTATCACCCAAAAAATGGACGGAAAACATTTTCCTTCATGAGGGAAAACATAAAATTTTCACGAAATTATATATTTTATCATTTTTACCTTGGTGTTTTTGCTTTTTAATGAAAAAAATAATGGGTGTTTGATAAATTAGTTTTCTTAACTTTTCAAAAGTTAGATTTCGCAAAAAAAAACTCAAAATCTAAGAAGTTATGAATTCGGAGACTTATTTTAACTTTTACACATAAAAAAGTTAAAATTTTCTAATTAAATTATTTTGTATATTTCCATGTCACCAATAAGTTAAAAATAAAAAATGACTTATTAACAAAAACAAGTTATAAGTCATTTAAAGGTAAAAAGAAGAAGCTATAAGCGACTTATTTTAAACAAGTTTTTTGTCATTGTTTTTTAAAAGATGGTTATTTTGTTTTTTAATAAAAAAAAAGTTATGGGTGTTAACTTTTCAAAAGTTACCTTTCGCGAAAATAGGTCAAAATCATATAACTTAGGAACTCTGGGACTTTTTAGCTTTTATACATAAAAATCACAAACGTTAAATTTTTCCAATTATTTTGTACATTTACAAATCATCAATAAGTTAAATAAGTGAAAAATAACTTATTGAAAAGAAGAAGTTATAAGTAAAAAAAAATATAAGTGCACGGAACTGTCAAAGTTTACCCCAACATGAGATATCTCAACCAACGTTTTAAATAGTGTTATCGCTATCGCTATCGTAGCGTTTTTTCGAGATAAACGCTAAAAACGCAAATAGCGTTGCCACATAGCGTTTTGCGGTGTACTTTTTTTGGGCCTAAATATGCACTAAACTTTAGAAAATATAGCAATAAAAGATAAAATGTATAGTTATATTAGATAATAATAAAAAAAATCGAAAAAAAAATTGCTGTAGGTGAGATTCGAACTTGGGGTTGCTGAAAACTAAAACACTGCACATACTTTTATGAAAATTACACAATATATATTAATTATTTAGATCCGCTGTTTTCTTTCCTAACTCGCTATTTACGCTTTTGGTCCAGAATTTCGCGCTTTTTGCGCTTTTGGTCCCCTATAGCGCGATTTTTGCGCAATTCCAGCCAAATAGTGGTTTTTCGTTGCGTTTTTTTCCCAAAAAGTGCTATTTCGTGCTATATATATAGCGCGATTTTTAAAACATTGATCTCAACAACTGTTATGGAGAAAGAAAACCCAAAGTGGCCGATTTTATTTAATTATTATTAGAATTAACCTACTGAGAACACCATTATATAAACCTAGTGAGCTGAACAAATTCCCTAATATATGCTAATAATATCTCTTTGATACTCGTTATCAGAACAGGGTTATATCGTCTTATCATTAATTCTTCATTTCCTAAACATATATGTCATTTGCCCTCGCTGCTTGGATTTTTACATTTAGTTACCGACATTTTTAGTTTACCTTTTGAACAATTTATAGTCCAGCCTTGACATACAAAAGCACAGCTTTGGGAGCAACAGTGGGACAAATTATTCTAAGTATCACATTCTTACCCCGAGTTATTTTGTCTCGAGCAACCATTAAAGTTGGGATTTGTAGGAGACTCTTCATTTGTTGTTGAAGGCTTATGTCTTATTTACTCTTGTTGGATAAGCCTGCAAATTGGATATAAATAGTAAATTGATCTTGCTTTGAAGTTTGAACAGTAACCAATAATAAAAGGAAAAACAAAAAAAAAGGAGAACATTCTAACAGTATAATTCTTGGGACAAATCAATTTCACAGATCGATATTTTCCTTTGTTTAAAATGCTGAAAACATATTTCCAAAAAGCAAGAGACTAAGGGTCGAAATATAAACCTTTTTTGCTACCTCAGATTCCAGGGAACCATAAGAGACAATGCAACGGAACTGTTGGATCCCGGATCAACATCTTGTTGGTTACGTTGTAAATAATACACAATAATTTGTACGGAAAAGAAATGGACAAATAAACAGAAAATGGTTTCCTCAAATATATAAATATCAAATATAAGATTTAACATAAAATAATGTAAACGATACCGAAATGGACTAAAGTCCGAGACGAGATAACTGCAAGCAGTTTCCCTTAAATGATATTTTCCCCGCCATCTCTGTTTCTGGCTAAATGGGGCACTTCGTTCCCAAGATACAACGTCTATCAAATGTGATTAGGCGGAAACGGCACCGAGCCACGGTCGGGCCGTTGGTGGTGCGGTACTCTCTCTCTATATGTATGCATATGTGTTTGTGTGTGAATGTGTGTATGCCATGTGTTTGTTTTTTTTCATTTTTTATTTTTTATTTTTTGAAAAACTTAGATACATGCATGTTTTATACCAAAAAACATATCAAGAATTACATGTCATTAATGCCATAAATGGGAGGTAATTATCATTGTAAGTTACACAATTAAATTGCATTCACTTACAAAAACCGTTTCGGTTTTCCAACACATCTTTCCTCATTCTTTTACAACTTTGAACAAATCAAACATGGATAAATTAAGTGAGAAACTAGAATTTTAAAATTCTAGATAGCTCCTGCAAAAAAAGAATGTCAAATCGGAATTACTCACCTCACTGTTTCCTCAAGATTTTGATGTACTACCTGCTTAGAAGATAAACAAATAACGGCCTTGTTAGCATATCAAGGTCTCGATTGGTTGATTCTAAATGTGCAGAGCATAGTTATTTGCACCTTATAGGTAACCTTTATGAGTATTATAGCATATAGCATGAGTAAAGAACCTTTTGAAATGATATTATAATTTTCAATGGAGCTGATATCAATTCTATTAAACATATTCAAAGGGTACTTCTGAAGTATAATACAGACTCAGGGCAAGAAGTTAATATTGAGAAGAGCTTTATGTATATTTCTAAGGGGGTTACAGATAAGCAGAAAGAAGCAGTCAGCAAGATTATGAAGATTGCAGTGAAAAAGCCTCCTTTTACCTATCTGGGGTGTAAATTGTACTCTGGACATAAAAAGTGTCTACTATATCATGAACTTATTCTTAAAGTAAGAAGTAAACTATCAGGGTGGAAAACTCAATTTTTAACTATGGGGGGCAAATTGCTACTTGCTAGACATGTACTTCAGACTATTCCTATTTATATTATGGCTGTTATGAATCCTCCAAAATTGGTTATAAGTAAGATAGATCAAATAATAGCAAACTTTCTTTGGGGAAATACTAATGGTAGACATAAACATCATTGGGTTAAATGGAGTAAAGTTTGTAGACCTTCTACCGAAGGTGGTCTAGGTTTGAGGAGTTTTAAAGATATTTCTGAAGCTTTTGCTCTCAAACTCTGGTGGAAGTTTAGAACTAAAAATTCTCTATGGGCTTAGTACATGAGAGCAAAGTATTGCAAGAAGAAGCATCCAAATGAGATTAGTGTTACTAAAGGTACTAATACATGGTCTAGGATGATACAAGTTAGGGATGTTGTTGAAAAATTTATTCTTTGGTTGGTTGGAATTGGAAATGTTTCAGTAAATCTAGACAACTGGGTTTGAAATGGACCATTCAAAGATCAAAATATTGATAATAAGTTGGTACTGTCTAGATTTATTACTAATGGTGAGTGGAACTATGAAGCAATTGTTGAAAGCATTTGTATTCATAAACAAGGTCTGTTTACTCAGAATTTAATCTATCAAAGGAATGAACCAGATTTAGCTATTTGGATGGAAGACACTAATGGTGAATTTTATTTTAAATCTGCTTGGAATATTATGAGACAGAAAGGCACCAAAAATTGGCTATATGAAATGATATGGGATAGAATAATACCTTTGAAGGTCTCCTGTTTTGCATGGAAGTGTATTAATGATGCAGTACCAGTTGATCTGGATGTTCAAAGACTTGGGGTTCAATTAGCTTCCAGTTGTGAATGCTGCAGAAAAAAAGAAGAAAGCTTAGAGCATTTGCTATGTACTAGTGATATTGCTAAGGAAGAATGGAAGTATTTTGGTCAGTTTTTTGGAGTCAAACAGAATGTTTTGACACTAAGAGGGAGACTTATTTCTTGGTGGATTCATGAGAATAAAAGAAGCTATCTACCAGAAAAAAAGATTATAAAGGCTCTACCTGTGTACATTATTTGGTGCATTTGGAAAGCTCGCTGTGCTAGTAAATATGAAAACAGAAGAATGAATGTTCAAAATATTATAATGGAAATTATTCGATTAAGTCAGAGCTATTCTCAAATTGATACAAGATTCCCAAAAAGGTGGATTTGGGAAGAAATCAGTTTGTTAAAATCAGTGAAGAATGGTAAAAAAGCTAGGGTTGTAAAGTGGGAAAATCCTCCAAGTGGCTTTATGAAATTGAATACAGATGGCTGTTTTAAAAGCTCCACAAATTCTAGTGGTGTAGGTGGACTTTTAAGGGATTCTCAGGGCAAATTTATACAAGGCTTCTATAACAAAATTATTAGCAATACTGAGATTGAATCAGAAGCTAGAGCTATATTATAAGAACTTACTGTGGTGAATCATACAAAAATAATTATAGAAAGTGTCTGCCTACAACTTATTAACATCTTGAAGGAAAGAAGCAAGTGTCCATGGAAAATGAAAACACTAATTTATAATATAAAAGAGCAGTTGAAGAAGGGTATTTATCTGTTGAATTATGTGGAAAGAGAGGCGAACTCAGGTGCTGATCTACTGGCCAATATGGGTTGTACACATGATCCATTAAATTCAGAGAAAATTGCTGATTTTCCCATTAAATTAAGGAAAATCCTGCATTTGGAAGAAAAAGGTACCCCTTACCTTCGTTTGCGAAATGAAGAAGAAGTGTGAGAGGTGGATCAGATGAAATGAAGAAGAAGACTGTCTCTCTCTGTATTAAAGATGGAAATGGTCTGGAAAATGAAGAGGTGGACCAGATGAAACGGTGGACTTTTGGTCAAATATCAGCTTTGGTCCCTCAACTATGAAGTGTATTGCAATATATTAGGATTTTCTTTGAAAGTTTCTAATTTCATTCTATTAAGTGCTGTAATTCTTAAGAAGGTCTCAAATGGTACTCTGTTTTTGTTTTTGTGAGGTTTTTCATCCACTTTTTTTTTATTCATAAATAAAGGAGTGGGTTTTCCCCACCATTAATATAAAAAAAAAGTTCACATTCTCGTACTCGTGTAAAGTAGTTATGCATGTGAAAGTTTAGACTGTTTAGTTTTCGGCATGAGACATGACAAATATAACTTTTAAAGCAAGGTTCCCTTTTTAGAGTGTGAAAAACAACTTGTAAAACTTGAATTTATAATGACAAAATAGTATCTTACACCTAAAAACAACACTGCTGAAAAATTCGTTTTAAGGGACAAACAAACCCTATTCTATCAAAAAAACAAAATTATAAGAAGACATTAAGACAACATATGAGCTTCAGCTTCTTGCTTAAACCCTAGTAAGCAATACACTAATTAAGTTTTTCGAGATTATTGGCCTGGAAATTTTAGAAGCTGGATGAACCTAGGTTTTTTCATAGATTAAAATAACCAAGCTTATGTACTTAAAAAGATACAACCAACCAAACAAAACCTTTGATACTACCAAAGGTGTTACAGTTAAAATTAGGAAGATTAAATATAAACTCACATTTGTGGTGATTTGGTTTAGTCTCTTGTCGAGTGGGAAGTTAAGTTTGGCCTTGGCGCCTTGGAGCTCACGTGCGGCTGCATGTAGGCCGGTGCGGCCTCCTCGGACATGTTGAATGTGCCTGGCCACATGTTTTTGCCTTTAATTCCGATTTTTGCACCAAATCTTCCCGAATTTTCCTTCCGTACACCTCTAAAAAGTTTATTCGTATGTCTTTAATGGAGATGTTACAAAGAAATTTTTTAGAGGCGTACGAAAGAAAAAATTAGGCTGATTCGGAGCAGAAATCGGCATTAAACGCAAAAACACGTGGCTAGTCACATTCAACACGGCCGAGGAGGCCGCACCGGCCTACGATGCGGCCGCACATGAGCTCCAAGGAGCCAAGGCCAAACTTAACTTCCCACTGGACCAGAGCCTACACCAAAGCACCTCAAATGTGAGTTTATATTCAATCTTCCTAATTTTAATTGTAACACCTTCGGTAGTTTCGAAGATTTTGTTTGGTTGGATGTATCTTTTAAAGACATAAGCTTGGTTTTTTTAGTCTATGAAAAAAGCTAGGTTCATCCAGCTTCCAAAATTTCCAGGCCAATAATCTGGAAAAAACTTAGTGTTAAGGTTCCGCGACCAATTGCTTACTAGGGTTTAAGCAAAAAGCCGAAGCTTATAATTTGGCTTAGTGTCTTTTATTTTATTTTGGTAGAATAGGGCTTGTTTGTCCTTAAAGCGAATTTTTCCTTAGTGTAGTTTAGGTGAAAGATACTATTTTGTCCTTGTAAATTCAAGTTTAACAAGTTGTTTTTCACACTCTAATAAGGGAAACTTGCTTTAAAATTTATATTGTCATGTCTCGTGCCCGAAAACTGCCGAAAACTAGACAATCTAAACTTTCACATGCATAACTACTTTTATATTAAGTGTATACTCTTCAAAACGCGTTGTAGTTGATTTTCTTATAGCCGATGAGAAAGAATGTCTTGTTACAAGTCCAGGGATGAATGAAAAGGGTAATAACATATTGACCAATGAGGGAGAAAAAACTTCAAAGGAAGTGACTGATAACAAAGAAGAACGGGTAAAACAAAATAATGAAACTACCCACATTGAAAAGAATCAAGTGAATGAATTCCCCTTGGAAGGTGATACTAGAGAAGAGACTAAACGACCAGTCTCTGTGGTCTTCCCTTGATAATCAGACACAGATATTAAAAGATTTTTTCTTGGACTCGGGTGACTTTAACTCTGATGATGATGCGAATTATTTCAATGACCCTTCTAATGTTTCAGATCTAGTTGATGCTCTTTATCTTCCTCCGACCCAAATTCTTGGTTGTTTTTATGATGATAAAGAGGGTTGGACATCAGTACGAAAAAACAAATGGAAAGAAGCAAATATCTCTGAAAGTAGAGAAAAAAACTGTTCTACGCCTCCGTCGACATGTGACGTGCTTGGCCACCGTTAAACATGCTCTAACACAGTGGGGGAACTTGGGTGGGTCCAGCAGGGGCCATGGCCACCCCGGAAATTTTTAGAATATATTATTTATACAATATATATTTTTAAATTTGAAGGTAAATAGATTTATAGCCCCCATAATAGAAGTGTGCCCCGTTAACTAATTGCACATTGCTGGTTATAGTACTTCCCCTTCTTTATTTTGCTTGACTTTTTAACTGTTTTCCTTTAAGAATTACCAAAGTTCCCATCTATTTTCTCCAACAGTGAACATACCACAATAGCAATGCACCTAACAAAGAATAAGCTTCTCTGACTCTCTCTCAATTTTTTCCAATCCATGTACAAAAATCTTAGTACCATTGTAAATCTGCAAAAAATGTATATGCGTTTCGATTCATGGATATATGCAATTTAGTTGAAAAGTTTTATACGAATTACTTAACGATTTATGAAAGATATGAAATGAGGACACAGTTAGATGATTAGGAGTGTAATGTAGTGATGGGATCCAAATACAAAACTATCTCCACCATTTCCGAGGTATGTCGTTGGTTAATGAAGAAAACTAAATCTGCTAGATACTATCTTATTTGTAGAGTCTTTGTGCTTGTTCTTACTCTTCCTGTATCTACATCGACATCGGAAAGATCATTCTCGGCCATGAAAATCGTCAAAACTAGTCTTCGAATAATATGGAGGATGGTTATCTCTCGGATGCATAATGCATTGATGATATTTACTAAGAAAAAAATTTCTAAAAATATAAGCACCAAAGTGATCATTGAAGATTTCGGTCACGCCTTCGGCTGCAGCACCTTTCTCTAGTTTTTCCTCTTACGGTCCATCGCAGTGATTTAAATAACCAGAAAAATCAAATCTTGGCAAATCTATCAAAATTTTGGTGTACATATTAAAGAAGAGGGTTGTAGTGTCCTTTGTTCCCAACTAAGTAACCAACCGTCTATACTCCAACCGAAAACAACACATCCGCATAGTTGTGGTAAATCGTCGTAATTAGTCTTGCGCGTTGATGGGTTATAAAACTCAAAAATGTTTGGATCTGGTTCTCTTAGAAATCTTAAAAGTAGTGGAGATTTATTTAAAACTCGCTCTAAGATAAAAATAAATACTAGTTTTTGCACATGACCGACGTACATGTGCGTTCCTCTAAGATTAACTGACAGAGAATCGACAACAAAATGTCTTTTGACAGATCTGACCAAGTTTCTTGGTTAGTCCTGTACAAAATTTATTTTGGTTTTCCCTTGGATGCTCCTCGACGCCTCATTGTGAGAAGAAGGGTTCACTAAGTCGTTGGCCTGTTTTTTATTTTCTGCATAAAAAATATCTTATATGTACTATGTCAAGTTTTTTAAATGATAGATGTATAAAGTATCATTATATAAAGACACATGTACGACTTATTAACTGTAAACGTAACATCTTTTGATTGAAATTTTCTTTTTGTTCGAGAACTTGTTTTACATTGTTCAAAAAATAGAGATGGTATGAATTGGGAAATGATCCCAATACTTATTTTTGTGATATGTACAAGTCTCAATATAATGATACTTATAGTTTATACATCCCTCATTTTAAAAATTTTGACAGTCATAAAAGTTTTTTTTTTTTTTGCACAAAATAAAAACAGGCAACCGACTAAGTGGAAGCCCTTCTTCTCGCAATGCGGTGTCCATGTGCAACAAGAGAAAACCAAAAAAAAAATTCACATGATTAAGCGAGATACTTGGTCAAATCTGCCGAAAGATATTTTGTTTACGATTCTCTCTCTGTTGACCTTACTAGAACACACATGTAAGTTTGTCGTGTGTAAAAACTGGTATTTGTTTGTCAACTCTGAGCGAGTTTTAAATAAATCCTCACTACGTTTAAATTTTCCAAGAGAACCCAATCCCAACATTTCTGATCTTTATAACCCATCAACGCACAAGACTAATTACCCCGAGTTACCACAACTATGTGGATGTATTGTTTTCGGTTGGAGTATAGATGGTTGGTTTCTTAGTTGTGAAGAAAAGCCAATACGATCCTTCTTCTTTAACCTATACACCGAAGTTCTGATAGATTTGCCAAAATTTGATTTGACTGTTTACTTAAATAAGTGCAAATACTTAGTATTGTATTGACAAGTAATACTTAGTAATTGGTATTTAGAACACTCTATTTTGTTTGACTAATATTATGTTTGAGTGTGTGTGAGCAAATAAAGTATAAGTTTAGTTGCACTTTCAGTTGCAACTGAATGCACTACGTTAGAAAAGTGAAGGATATTATGAAAGACTTAGCAAATCAAGCGAAAATCGTTGTTGAACTGTTTTAAAATGTGTGAATATATGAAGTGTAAGAAGGTTGTTTGATATAAGAAAAGATAACGGCAATACAAGATTGCGTGAAGGACAAAGTCAAAGGATGATATCACGAAGATCTTTAATTAAGAAAATTGTATTATCTTTAGTTTTATTTGATACAAATTTGTAAGAATGATATATAAATGCATTGTTGAGTCGTACGGTTTCTTATGTATTCAGAAGTTAAGTGTTTAAGTTCTTAAAATACAGAGAGATTATAAGAGAGATAAAACAAAGGTGGGATGTCATTTGATTATAGAATAGTTGAGATATAGAAGCAACAATAATATAGGCATAAAACTATGAGAGAGTCAAGGTTATTGAAAATCTCAAGTTATATTTTGTAAACCTCTCCAATATTCTAATCTGAGCAAGAACTCCGGAGAAGTAGACTTAGTCGAACTACGCCATCAAACGCCATGTGTTCATTTATTATTAACGTTTGATAATCAGTCATTTGTGTTATCCTGTTTCAGTTACAACTGAGAACTGAATTTATCTAAGTTCAGTTGTAACTGAAATCTGCGTAACTATATTTTAGATTATTTCCGAAAATTTAGTTATTTCAATTGGTATCAGAGATTTACGTCAGAGCTAACTTGGTGTGGATCCTATACTCGAATAGTCATTTATCTAATGAGACTATGAAATAAGGAGGATCTTGCAACAAACCAGCACTACTGGAAGGTGCCAACAACTATGAACTCTGGAAACTCAAGATGAGGGTGTTCATAAGACAGACTTTAGGCAAAAAGATATACTAAACAAGTTAAGAAAACCCAAAAATCTCTCCCCTCCAGATTTGATATGGAAATAATTGTAGGACAAATCTCGCCTAATTAATCTGGTACGAACTATATCCTAGAAAATAAACCGGCATAATAACGGTACTATATTATATACTAACAAATTAATAATTATCATGCTATAAATTAATAAAATGTCTACACATGCAATATCTATATTTATATAAACGGATTCTAATTGTATATAATTAATATTGCAATATAAAATAAAGAGGGTGTTATGGAATGTGTGCACCTTTACTGTCGTTGGAACAGTCGGCGAAGAATTGCTGATGTCGGGCCATCGATGAAGAAGTAAATCCAAAATTCGAGTCGATTGCTAGACCATCTCTCTTTAAGACCTTATACGTCCCTACCGCATGACTTCTAAGTTTGGGGATGCCGGCCTCCCCAGGATAAAGCGACTATGTCTGATGTAAGAATAGTGGAAGGACACTTCACTCAAACGAATCATGAAATGGTAAGAGTTTTCCTAACATTTTCTAAAGAAATCTATATGAAGAATTCTAGAGAGAGGAATTCTGATATATGAACATTCAGATTGGATGAAAAATTCGTAGGGGTAGAATCTTATTTATAATAAATGAAGGGGTACAAATGAATGGTTGTGACTATTCTGAACATATACGAAAATTGCAACTCTTGGGACCTAGGGGAATGAATCTGTACATTTCAAACTCGGAGGGACCTCTTCGTGAAGAATTGCAACTGTTGGATCATGCCTGGTGGGAAAAATATTAGGTGTGTCATGAACACGCACTTGCATGTACATCACACAGCAACGCGCCACTGACCACCGACTATGGGCCATGGGTCGCGGTTCAGTAGGACCGGTGTACAACATAGTGCCGGGTGCCCCACCAATTATATTGCAAATATTTAAATTCATCAAGATTTTTATTGGAGGGCACACCCACTTTTTTTGTACATCCGCCTTACCGAATAGTTACTCGTATTACTTCTACAAAAATTTTACATTCTCCCTTGTACTTTCCCATCCATCCATTTATTAAAATTCATTTCATTTTCCACAGTTGGATTATTAAGAAATTCCTCAAGGGTTTAAGTTTTTTTTACCCATGCCTTAATGGTTTAAATAACAAACTAGGAACATTTATATTTTTATGGTATTAACTTATTTGTCTACCATATAGAAGTGGCAGTAGCTAATGGATAAATATGGCAGATTCCTTGCCGTGTTTGTTTGATTCTCAGTGTTCAATCAAGTGGGATTACATATCTTTTTGGTTGATCCATTCGATTGATTTCATTTGAGTCAATGGTTATTATGAACTCATCATGCGGCGAAGAAATTGCAGATTTAGTAGTCCCATAGAAGAGTAGTCTTCCTCCCCGTTCCCAAATAAATTATCAAGTTGTATGAGTGAAAAATTAAATGACCAATAATAATTAGAATATATTGACATGTAAAAATTGTACCGTACGTGTATCAAATCTTGTAAATTGCTAAATCGTTGATGACACCTTTTGTTCGCTTCCTCCGTCACATCCTCATCTTTGATATCTTTGTTCAATTCAGGTCTTTATATTCTTACTAAAATTGACTCCGTTTATAAATGTGATGTTTGTGGGTAGAACAAAAGAAACAATATTGAGACTCTATAAAATGCAAAAGAGAAATGAGTAAGTATGCACATGAGTGCTCAAATATATACTATCACCAAAGATGCGCCGCCACAGTTTAAAAAGAGATACTTTTACAACTACGAGAAGGGATGCCAAATTTAGGGTTGGCCATTAGTTGTATATTACAACAATACCCTCAACAAAGTAATTGTTATGAAATTATAAAATTCAGACGTAGATGTTCATATACAATATTCACTTTACTTGAGAAACTAATATATCCTTCAGGAATCACATTAAAGAATTGCGTAAGTAGAAATATCATTAGATTTTAAGCATGTCGTAAATTAGATGAAAAGTATTTGAAAGTAGATATGAGATAAGACTCTTTAGCATAATACAGCATACAATAAATTGAGAAGGCCAAATGGAAAACAAATAGAAACCTTAGGTACATTTTGCCCAAGTACGGGAAATGTTTCTTATGCCCGGTTCCATCCAGCGGTGTTAAGACTTTCACCTCGACAAATGTACTTTGCTCAAGGCATACCAGGTAGCCTGCCTATCGAGTTTCAGTTTAGCTCAAGGAGGGAATTGATGGAAACTATTGTTATGTTTTGTGTACTTTGGTATCTTAAAAATGAGCCAGCATTATAACAATGCGAATTATATTCTAACAAATGCCAATCCAGCATGCTATAAATTAAATCTATTTATATGTCTATAGTTATATAAACTAATTTTACACATTCAATTCTATACAAATAATATTAAATGAAAGAGCATGTACAAAAATATGTATTTAACTGTTGTTAGAACATACAATGTAGACTATCAGCTGATGAGATATGGTTTGAACCTCTAATGAAATACACGAATTAATCCCAAAAAACCAAAATGGAAAAAGCTCTAGAAATCAGTTGAATTAACCGGTTAGACATAGCCATAGCCAGTTATGTCAATCGGTTGTGAAACTGGAATTTCAAATACTAAGTTTCAATAGGGTTTTTTATTTGTTTATATCCTACATATCTCAAAGTTTCAAACCTATATACATTTCTGGAATTAGTTTCGGTTGAGAGAGAAACATACGAGTTTTATCACATATAATAGTATGATATATCACTATAAGATATCAACTGTTTATTTTTAAAAAACTGTTGATAAAATGTGCGTCGCTAAATTTTAGCAATAAAAATTGTTACTAAATTCAGCGATACTCACTTTAGTATCAATTTAGTAACAAACGTTCTGATGGTAAGCTGACATTTTTTTTGTAGTGTATATATTACAAACATAATATATATATATATATATATATATATATATATATATATATAAATAAATTATATGTTTGTAATAATAATTCTATAGAATATAATATTAAATATATGAATTTATAAAACATATATAGTATAAAAAATAGTTTATGAGACGATAAGAAACGAAAATTTCATATACTTAACGAAACGAAAAAGAAACGAAATATTTTGTTTCGTCATGGAAACAAAACAAAATTTTAAGTTTCGTCCCAAAAACCAAAAAACCAAATGATAACGAAAGACTTTAAATCTAAACGAAACAAAAACGAAAACGAAATACACCGTTTTCGTCTCGTTTCGCTTCATTATCAGACCTAATCTTTACAGAGTATTTACCACAAGTGGCCTCATGCCGTTACATCTTATCTTAACTGTATAAAAAGTGGGAATGAGGTAATGGGTAGGGGTGGGCGCGGTTCGCTTTGTTGTGGTTTGAGTCCAAAAAAAATCAAACCACATAAATAATAAGCGGGTTGGTTTGGTGCGGGTTGGTGAAATTTTAAATTTCAACCCAATCCAACTCAAACCATATTAAGCGGTTTCGGTTTGGGTTGAGTTCTCGATTTGTTCATTTTAGTCTTTAAACTTATAAAAGATGCAATTTTAACCTCAAAAATAGAAAAAAAAAACTCAAAAATTTCAAATTAAAATTCATAAACCAAAACATAGTTGCATATATACTAAATGTACGGGACTAATAGTTTAACATAACAATTTTATTCATGTCTATTATGCCGCTATAGCAAGATAGAAACGAGTAATAAAAATTTAAACGCGCGACATAAAATCATAAAATATTTAAACAACTTAAAGTTATAAATTAAAAGATGGTGTAAACCAAAACCCTATGTGCTTGATCGATCATCAGCTATTAGGGTTAAATAGTTTATTATGTATATTTAACTAATTTATATTTTGTTCGGTTTGACGATTTGACCCGCGCTTTGAAAATCTTAACCCGAAGCAACCCACTTATATTATTTACGGTTTGGTTTGGTTTGGTTTGGTTTAGGTTCATAATGTTGAAAATTTCAACCCGATCCAACCCACTACGGGTTAGTTTCGCTTGCGGGTTAAAGGGGTTTGGTCTGGGTTTTTTTTTATGCCATTTTTATTTCATGATTTTGTGGCCTATAACACACGCTTTTATTGAGATTTGACATTGTCATTTTATTTCTTGGATTCATGGCTTATACTACACGATTTTTACCATTTTTTCATTTCTACTACTTTTTACTTGATTTTGTGGCCTATGCACACGCTTTTATGAAGATTTTATACTGTATTTTCTTTCTTGGATTTATGGCTTATATTACACGGTTTTTACCATTTTTCGTTTCCGTCATTTTTTGCTTGATTTTGTTGCCTATAGCTCATACTTTTATTGATATTTTACTTTGTCTTTTTCTTTTTAGATTTATGGACTAGTACACATTTTTACCGTTTTTTTGTTTATGTCATTTTTTGCATGCTTTTGTGGCCTATATAGCACACAGTTTTATTGATATTTTACTTTGTCATTTTATTTCTTCAATTTATGGCTAATACACGGTTTTTACCGTTTTTCGTTTCTACATTTTTTTCATGATTTTGTGGCCTATATAATACACACTTTTATTGAGATTTTACATTGTCATTTTCTTTCTTCAATTTCTGGTTTATAATACACAGGTTTTACCGTTTTTTGTTTCTGCCTTTTTTTTGCATGATTTTGTGATTTATTACACGATTTTATTGAGATTTTACATTGTCATTTTATTTCTTGAATTACACGCTTTTTATTGTTTTTTATTTCCTCCATTTTTTGCATGATTTGTGGACTATGTCACACGATTTTATTGAGATTTTAAATTATCATTTTATTTCTTGGATTTATGGCATATACTACACGATTTTTTTTATCATTTTTTCGTTTCAGTCCTCTTTTGCATGATTTTGTGGTTTAAGCACACGTTTTTATTTATATTTTACATTTTTATTTTATTTATTGAATTTATGGCTTATATTACACGTATTTTACAGTTTTTGGTTTATGCCTTTTTTTCCATGATTTTGTGCACAAGCTTTTATTGAGATTTTAAATTGTCATTTTATTTCTTAGATTTATAGCATATACCATGCGGTTTTTTCCATTTTTTCGTTTCTGCCTTTTTTGCATGATTTTTTGGTCATGCAAACGCTTTTATTGAGATTTTATATTGTCATTTTCTTTCTTTGATTTATATAGTACACGCTTTTTGGTGTTTTTTCGTTTATGTATGTTTTTCATGATTTTGTGGCCTATAGCACACGCTTTTATTAATATTTTACATTGTCATTTATTTTGTGGATATATGGTTTATAATACACGGTTTTTACCATTTTTCGTTTCAGTCATTTTTTGCATAATTTTGTGACCTATAGCATGCGCTTTTATTATTATTTTACATTTCCATTTTATTTATTGGATTTATGGCTTAATTATAGTACACGATTTTTACCGTTTTTCGTTTATGCATTTTTTGCATGTTTTTGGACTATATAACATACACTTTTATTGATATTTTACATTGTCATTTTATTTCTTTAATTTATTTTTTATAGTATACGATTTTTACTGTTTTCGTTTTTGCCATTTTTCATGATTTTGTGGCCTATAGCATATGATTTTATTGAGATTTTAAATTGTCATTTCTTTCTTAGAATTATGGCAAGTACACGGTTTTTACCTTTTTTCGTTTCTGACTTTTTTCGCATGATTTTGTGGCCTAACACACGCTTTTATTGATATTTTAAATTGTTATTTTATTTCTTGAATTTATGGCTTATATTACATTGTTTTTACCTTTTTTTGTTTACGCACTTTTTTGCATGATTTGGTGGCATATAGCAAACAATTTATTTGTATTTTACATTGTCATTTGATTTCTCGAATTTATGGCTTTTATTAGACGCCTTTTACCGTTTTTCATTTATTTATTTATTTATTTATTTTTCTCTCATGATTTTGTTGCTTATAGCACATGCTTTTATTGAGATTTTAAATTGTCATTTTATTTCTTGGATTTATGGCTATTATTACACGGTTTTTACAGTTTTTCGTTTCTGCATTTTTTTTATAATTTTGTGGTATATGTAACACCTGCTTTTATTGAGATTTTAAATTGTCATTTTTTTTCTTGAATTTATTGCCTAGTACACGATTTTACCGTTTTTCGCTTTCGCCTTTTTTTCATGATTTGGTGGCATGTAGCTCACACTTTTATTGATATTTTATTTTGTATTTTTCTTTCTTGGATTTATAGACTATAGTACACGTTTTTACCGTTTTTTTGTTTATGTCATTTGTTGCATGATTTTGTGGCCTATAGCACACGCTTTTATTGATATTTTACATTGTATTTTTATTTTTGAATTTATTGCTATAGTACACGGTTTTTACCATTTTTCATTTATGTTTTTTTTCTCATGATTTTGTGCCTACACAATACACGCTTTTATTTATATTTTATATTGCCATTTTATTTTTTAAATTTATGATTTATAATACACGGCTTTTACCATTTTTCCTTTCGCCTTTTTTTTCATGATTTTGTAGCATAACACACGCTTTTACTGAGATTTTATATTGTCTTTTTTTTTCTTTCTTGGTATTATGGCTTATAGTAGACTGTTTTTACCGTTTTTCATTTCAGCTTTTTTTTGCATGATTATGTGGCTTATAGCACACACTTTTATTGATATTTTATATTATTATTTTATTTCTTGAATTTATAGCTTATACTACACGGTTTTTACCGTTTTTCGTTTATGTTTTTTTTTTTTTTTGATTTTGTGGCTAGCACACACTATTATTGAGATTTTAAACTGTCATTTTCTTTCTTTGATTTATGAACTATAGTACATGATTTTTATCATTTTTCGTTTCATGCTTTTTTTTCATGATTTTGTGGCCTATACAATACACGATTTTATTGATATTTTACATTATTATTTTTCTTGATTTTATGGCTTATAATACACGGTTTTTATCGTTTTTCGTTTATAGATTTTTTTTCATGATTTTGTGGGCTATAACACACGCTTTTATTGAGATTTTACATTGTCAATTTATTTTTTGAATTTATGGCTTATAGTACACGCTTTTACCCTTTTTCGTTTCCGCTGTTTTTTGCATAATTTTGTGGACACGCTTTTATTGAGATTTTACATTGTCATTTTATTTCTTGGATTTATAGTTTATATTACACGGTTTTTACCATTTTTTCATTTCTGCCATTTTTTGCATTATTTTGTGGCATGTATCACACGGTTTTATTGAGATTTTGTATTATATTTTCGTGCGTTTTTGGTGTTTTTTCATTTATGTATATATATATATACACACACACATATATATACTATATAGATATAAATTTATACATATATAAATATATACGTGTGTGTCTCTATCAAT
This sequence comes from Primula veris, assembly GCA_963682055.1. Lineage (NCBI taxonomy): Eukaryota > Viridiplantae > Streptophyta > Magnoliopsida > Ericales > Primulaceae > Primula > Primula veris. The sequence goes on from OY821747.1 coordinate 33,452,982, forward strand.
AAAACTATAGTAAAAAATATTAGTAATATCAATTTAAAACTCATTATATAAAAATATATAAGTAACGTACTGGTTCACATGTAAGAAATTTAGAGTTACTAAGCTACTTACAAACTAATAGGGGTGTGAATAACGCAAAATTTTCGTGAAAAAATTCTATGTGCTTTTCGTTAAAAGTTCGTTTCATTTTTGTTCATTACTAAACGAAATGAAACGATAACGAAAAACTCAAAAAATAAACGAAAGGAAAACGAAAACGAAATTGACCGTTTTCGTCTTGTTTTGCTTCTTTATCAGCCTTAACAACGACTTACAATAAAACATGAGGGGACATGGGTAAAATTAAAAAGTAATAAAATGTTTGATTTACCTTAAATTGACTTGGCTATCCATATTAAATGTACACTTATTTTGTGTGTGTTATGTATGGAAATGGGTAAAACTAAAAAGTAATAAAATGTTGGTTTCTATTTAGCTAAAGTGTTCAAATAATTTGAGACATTCAAAAAATAAACATTACCCGAACAAAATGAGAAAATAAATTAAGCTATTTAGCTTATGTTTTTGCCAAATTATCTCCCGATTTTAGAACTTTATTTAATTTTCATTTTTCACTCATTTTATAAGCTATTACTTTCTTAAATTGATTCTTACGATAATCAAGCCTAGTCTCCACCCTCACAGCCTTTATATATACACAATATACATTTTACATGCAAGAATTATGGGTCATTTGGAAATAACCTCAATGAACTACCGATTCTTGCAATTGACCCCCAAAAACTATTAAACTTTTATAATAAACCCAATATCCTGTTTTAATGGGAAAATTTTACTCTTGTTTTGTACCATGAGTTTACAAAAAAATATATGTGATTTTGTACACCCATTTTCTAAAAAATTGATTTAGTACACTCAATTTACCAAATTGATTGATTTTGTACACTGCCATCTATTTACTGACACAAAAATGAAAAAAGACCATTTCGTCTTTACTGATAAATGGAAAATTCTCCCTTTTGTACACCCAGTTTATAAAATAATTTGAATTTTTACACCTAATTAACAAAACATTTCAATTTTGTACATGCACTTTATAAAACTAAATCAAAAACCCATTAAACTTGAAAAAAACTATAAAAAAAAGTTCAGATTTGATAACAAAAAAAAAGAGCTTTTTGGAATTAAAATGACTTTTACTTTCTTTCTTTCTTTTCTTTTTTTAATAAAAGGTTGGCTTTTCTTGATTGTTTTCAAATCAGAAAAAAAAAAATCCAGGAAAAAAAATATAATTTTTTAAAATTTTTAAAACCCTTTAAACTTGAAAAAAAAAACTAAAAACAAGGTTCAAATTTGATAAGAAAAATGAGCTTTTTGGAACTAGAATGATTTTGATTTTTTTTTTTAAATGAAGTTTTCAAACATATTTTTCTATAAAATCCAGGAAAAAAAAACATAAAGCTTGACTTTGTAATTTTTAGAATTCATATTCTAACTTTTAAAATCATGATTTCTATTAAGTCGAAGGTATTAGATCAATTTTTTTAAATGGATGTAAAAATCAAAATATTTTTTTAATTGGGTGTACAAAATCGAAATCTTGTAAACTTGGTGTACGAAATTGAAAATATAAACATTTTTCCGTTTGTAATTTAGACAGCGGTGTACAAAATCAATCAATTTTGTAAATTGAGTGTACTAAGTCAATTTTTTAGAAATTAGATGTACAAAATCGAATTTTCTTGTAAACCGAGTGTACAAAAGTGAATTTTCTCTCTTTTAAGTGATATAACTTTACGTTCGATGATCTGTTTTGGTTGATTTTCATTTATTATAATCATTTATTCACGATTCATGTATATCAAGTATTGATGAACGGTTATATTTATGTGTAACTAGTATTAGAACGTATTTTATTGACTTTTATTTTAATAAGTTATAATGAAACTCACTTAAATCATATATATTTTATATAAAACCTCTTATGCCGATTTTTTTTTAACGATAAATGCTATCTTAACTCATGTGAATTAAAAAAAAATACACATACCAAACATATAATTTTGTATAACTAACAAATGAAAAAAAGTAATGCTATTTTTAGAGATGGATTTTGGTGTTAATTGCAAAGTTTTGATAATTAATGAAAGTTAAATGAAATAATTGATAGTTCAAGCTGGTTATATTATACAGGGCTGGGTGAAAAACTGAAAAAACCGAACCGAAAAAAACGGAAAAAGACCGAAACCAAAAACCGAAAAAATTTCGGGTCGGTTTCGGTTTTCAGTAAAACCGAACCGAAAAAGACCGAAACTGAAAAAGAAGGAAAAAAACCGAAAAAGGCCGAAAAATCAAAAATAAAACCGAGAAAACCGAAACTGGACCGAAAAAACCGGTCCGGTTCGGTCCAAAACATAAAAAGACCGAAACAAAAAAAAAACGAATCGAAAAATATGCTCAGTTTCGATTTCGCCAAAAACCGAACCGGACCGGATCGAGAATATTATTATATGTATTTTACACCACAAATAGTCAAATACATAACACACATGATATGATGTATGATATTATTATTATTATATCACACGGCTAAGATCCGAACCCGTATAACTTTCTCTCTCTAAAACCAGATGCTCACTCTCCTCACCCAAATCTAGAGCGAGAAACAAAATCCGATCAAAATCCGATGGGTTTTTCTCAAATCGCCGCCAGAGCCCTCCGCCAATCCCGCCCCTTTCTCCACCGTTCAATTATCTCCACCACCAACCTCCACCGCCCTGAAGCTGCCGTCGCCACCGCACCGGAGCCTCTCCCTACGCTACGCCCACCTGTTAACGGAGCTCGGGTCGAGTTTTCTCCCAACCCCGATGACGCGATAGAGGTGTTTGTTGACGGATACGCTGTGAAGATCCCGAAAGGGATGACTGTTTTACAGGCTTGTGAGGTCGCTGGTGTCGATATCCCGAGATTCTGTTATCATAATAAGTTGTCGATTGCGGGGAATTGTAGGATGTGTTTGGTTGAGGTCGAGAAGTCACCTAAGCCTGTTGCTTCCTGCGCCATGCCTGCCCTTCCCGGTATCCTATCTATCTATCTATTTCTTTATATTTATGTCATTTTTCCAGAATGGATGGATTAAATTGATCTATTTATTAAAATATATGACCGGATTGAAATTTATAGGAATTAGTTTTGTAATTTTGGTGCAAACTAGGGCTGGGTTCGGTCCAGTTTTTGGCAAAATCGAAACCGTGCAAATTTTTCAGTTCCGTTTTTTTCGGTTTCGGTCTTTTTATTTTTTGGACCGGACCGGGTTTTTTCGGTCCGGTTTGGGTTTTTTTCGGTTTTATTTTTGGTTTTTCGGTCTTTTTCGGGTTTTTTTGGTTTTTTTTTGGTTTTTCGGTTTGGTTCGGTTTTTGCGGGTTTTCGTCCACCCCTAGTGCAAACTAGGGTCTGTTCTGTGTGTATACGTTTTGATTCCGAATCTGTTCTTCTTACTATGTGTATGTATACATAAACATGCGTATATATGTATGTATAACTATTATAATATCTTAAATCTGGAAAGTGTCTCGGGGTAATTTTATGACATATTGTGTCAATTTTCAGAAAGGATGGACTAAATTGACGGTTTTTTAAAAGTGTAGGACCAAATAGAAATTTATAAAACTTATTGTCAGTCCATTAATGGGAGTATCTTTTGTGGATAGTTTGGGTAGGAATTAGGTAGTGAACGGGGATAGGGTTGAGTTTTCTCCCAACCCTTAGGATGGGTATGCAGTGAAGATCCCGAAAGGGACGACTGTTTTACAGGCGTGCGAGGTAGCTGGTGTGGATATACCGAGATTCTGTTACCATAATAAGCTTTGGATTGCGGGGAATTGTAGGATGTGTTTGGTTGAGGTTGAGAAGAGTCCTAAGCCTGTCGCCTCCTGCGCCATGCCTGCCCTTCCCGGCAATTTTAGGGTTTGTTGTGTCAAATTTCGGAGAGGATGGACTAAATTGATGTGTTTTTTAAAGTATAGGACCTAATAGAAATTTGTAAACTTACTGTCAATCCATTGATGGGAAGTACCTTTTGTGGATATTTTGGGTTAGAAACCTGCCCTTCCCGGTAATTTTATGATTTATTGTGTCAATTTTCAGAGCGGATGGACTAAATTGATGTGTTTTTTTATAGTATAGGACCAAATTGAAATTTATAAACTTACTGTCTGTAAATCCATTGATGGGAGTAGCTTTTGAGGATTATTTGGGTAGGAATTAGGTAGTGTTTGAGCAATATGCAGATATTTATTGTAGGAATCTACTACTTTTCCGAATATTTGGGGTAATTTGATACACATTTCAAAGTATAGGACCTAATATGAATTTTCAACTAACTGGAGTCTGTTCTGCGTCTGCACGTTCCGATTCCAAGTCTCTGTGTATGTTTGTATATAATTGTTTAAAAATGTATATATATGTTGGATTATAGTATTTTAAAGATAATGCAAACTAGAGTCTGTTCTGCGCCTATACGTTTCGATTCCCAGTGTAGCTGATCTTCTCGTAATCTATTTATTTATATATACATGTTTGTATATATAAATTCTAGTGAAATCCGCCCATGCGATGCGTGTGTGATTAGTAAAAGTAAAACATAAAAAAACAAAAAACAAATTCATATCATCAAATCCAATCCGAAAATAATTGTTTGTAACTGTGATTGTCATAAATTTAGTACCTGATGGGAGAGAGGGAGAGAGAATTTGAGGATGAACCAGTTTTGGGTGGTTTCTTTTTCTTTTCAACGGCAAAAGGCAGTTTCTTCTATTTTGAAATATAAATTTTATTAAGATATAATGGCATCTATGTAATTACTTTAATAAGGAAGGGTTTTTTGGGAACATAAAGTTCCAGAGCCTCATAAGGGGTACTTCACATTAAGCATTAACTAATATTATAGAATATATGTTAAATTATGGTATCTTAATGAATGATGCAAATTAGAATCTGTTCCGCGTCTATGCACATCGATTTTAAACGTATTATGCCTGCAGCTGTTTTTCCTGTTATGTGTATGTTTATATGTGTATTTATATGTTGGATTATAGTTTTGTAATGAATGATGGATATTGGAGTATGTTCTGTTTCTATATGTTTAGATTGCAAACGTATTCTTCCTGCTATGTATTTGTTTATATATGTATATATTAATATACATGTTGGATTATATTATTGTCATGATGATGTATATAAACATGTTTATGTAAATATATTATTGGTCGAAAAGTCCGTAAGCCTATCGCTTCCTGCGCCATGCCTGCCTTTCCCGGTATCATATCTATTTCTCTTTTTATATATGTGTAAATTTTTTTAATTATAGTTTTGTATTGAATGTATGTATTGATTTTGAATCAATTATGCCTGCAGCTGATCTTCCCGATATCTATACATTTATATATATGTTAAATTATACTCCCTCCGTCCCATATTATAAGGACGTTTGGGGAATCCAATTTTTTAAAAAGTTGATGGTTTCACATGTATTTGTCCAAAATACCCTTAAATTTATTCAAACTAATAATTGTTGTGTCTGCACGGAGTCCTATGGGGGATACTAGTGTAAATGTATCATGTAATAAAGTTCCATTTAATTTGGGACATCCCAAAATGGAATAACTATCATTTATTTTGGGAGGGAGGGAGAATGATGTGCATATTAGAGTCTGCTCTGCGAATATTGACCGACACTCAAGGGGTGATTTGTGACTTTTGCTTTTCGACCTTTATGTAGATTGGTTGATGTTCACCGGGAACTGACGGAAGAAATTTCAGAGATGGTTATTCATTTAGGGCTTGTATGCGTGCAGCTTTAATAGAAAAGGTGGCCTGTTTGTGGTTGAGAAAAATTCGAGTTTATCTAGTTTGAAACTTTTAGCTTCTTCAGATAGAGAAAAAACACCCACATTTATGCAAATTTTAAGTTGGCCAACTGAAAATACTGCCTGATTAAAATCAACCAATAAATGTATATTCTATATAGGCCCTTCGTGGCGTTTGCTTGAATAACCTATATTTTTTTTTCAATTAGTCAATAACAATGAGATACAAATGTCTAGGTAGCAGCAACAGGGGTCAACACTGCTCCTTCAATTTAAAAATTGAGACTATTGTATTATAAGCTAAAATATCAACTGTAAATACCTGGCTCTGCCCCCTCGAATATCTGCATTTCATTGACCCTTCCAAAGGAGTTTCTAGTTCCACTGATGACAGTTGAGTGTAATTGAAGTGTGGAATTGTCACTAATTTAAAATGTTCATTTTCACTTGTGAGCACGTTGTAAGAAAATTAATGGGTCCTTATGTTGATAAGCTCAAAGTGATTGAATTGTGTCATAGGTTTTTTATGTCTGGTTATTTTCTTTGACAATATTCTTTATTTTGTTTGTCCTTTGGTACTAGTCAGAAAACAGCCTATATTATAACCCTATGGTCGAAAGTTTAATTGATTAATGTACTCTTGGTGGTTAAGTTTTGTAAATTTTGCAATTATTACTTTATACACTATTGTCCATGTTTGTTTGTAAGTATATTTTTTTCCTTTTAGTTTGAGTATATACGTCTGTTTTTGACACCATCTGAAGGAATATACATTATATAGGAGAAAATATTTTACCTCCGCCAAAAAATCTAAGAAACAAATAATATGCCCATTCGTATTTTTGTTTTTCATAACTTTTATAAAGGTAAACTTTTGTTATATGATGAAGATTGAAGAATGATGTAATTAATGAAATTCTAACCCATCGTTATACTTACGGATAAGCATCATCAAATGATTGTGTTACTTCCTTTTATTTTTTCTGCATCGAGATTTACTTCAATGTTACGTAGTTTTCCATGAGATCAAAAAAATGGACTTATATAGCAATGAAATAAGTGAAATATTTTGTCGAATGATGACATGGACAACAAATGAAAAAAAGAAGAAGAAATAAGTGAAATACTGCTGCTAGGTATACAACCATGGTTTAGCGTGGGCATGGTAGGGCGGCTGAATGGCAAACTTATTAGTTAGTTTATTGTCTACTCTTATATGCATAGTAGTAACAATTATCAGTTGGTTCTTAGAAGTTACAGTTGGTTAGTGTGTAAGTGGTTGGTTATTATAGCCAGAGGCAATTACTTTCTTTTTGCATAGTAGCCCCTCCATCCCTATCGAAGTGTCCTGTTTGTTGAATATACGCTTAGGTATAAAATGATGAAAGTGGACACTTAAACAGGGAAGGAGGGAGTATGTAATTAAGAATGAACAGGATGTAAAGAAGAGGGATCTATGAATGAAAAGTTCAAAATTATCTGTGATTTAAACAAGGTGCTCATCGAGCATCACAAGTGGGAAGTACATATTTTATATTTTTGTTCATATCATTAGGACAGTTACTAACTTAAACTTGGAAGTTCATCTCTTAATAAATCCTGAAATTCAGCTCATATGACATCTTTTATTTGTGATTTAATCATGTGAGGAAATTTTCTTTTCCAGGGATGAAGATAAAGACAGACACGCCAATTGCAAAGAAAGCCCGAGAGGGTGTGATGGAGTTTTTATTAATGAATCATCCATTGGATTGCCCAATTTGTGATCAGGGTGGAGAATGTGATCTTCAAGACCAATCTATGGCGTTTGGTTCTGATAGAGGCCGATTTACAGAAATGAAGAGATCTGTCGTTGATAAAAATTTAGGTCCACTTGTTAAGACTGTCATGACCCGGTGCATTCAGTGTACAAGGTAAAATTAATTTTCTTACAGCATTCTCTTATATACTGTCTGGCATGGTAAATGCTTCATTATCGGTAACATGTCTATATTAATAAAGATTTCACATGATAATAGGGGTATGTAATTTGAGGAAGAATCTTGGTCACTACCAACCAAGAATAACTCCCGTGCTCTATGAGTTAAAAAACTCTTCACATGATTATAGGCGTATGATAAAGGCTGTTGATATTGAAGTTCTAGAGCATTATCTATTTACCATCTGCCATCTTTCTATAGTATTTTAAATTGGGTAGTTGCTCTCAGTAATCTGTTTTAGATAATTTGTTTGTCCATTCCATGTAATTTTGAGATCAACCAGAAGAATGGATGTTGAGACCATAATTTGTTAAAGAAGTGCAGTTTTTTTTGCTTAATATGACTTCAATAACCTTTTTTCGTCAACTGCTATTTTACGTGCATAACTAATTACATGTATCGGAGCAACAACCAACCAAAGGAAACGATCGAACTCAAAGTTTTCCATTTTTAAGATTGGCAATTGGCGGTGGTTGCAAAAATTAGATAGTACGTGGGTGTAAATTGCTAATACTGAAGCAGAGGGGGGTTATGTGCATGTTTCCCTTTTGAAAAATTAATCTGGGTACATTTCTATGGGTGAAATCACAAAACGGGCAAGTTTTGTGGACACATCCTTGTATGCTATGAAGATGTTCGACAAATGAGCAGAATTTGATTACAAAGTCTCAGCATTAAAGTTATGATATTTAAGTACTTTTGAATTGGTGTTTCTTCTCCGGGGGTGTTTCTTATTAACATTGGGATGTCCAAGACTACCATTAATTTGCATTTCTATGTAAGGCCTACTACCATTTCCAGTTGTTGCAAAATGACAAATAGTAACTTTTATTGAAAAAAAATTCTAGTAAAAATTAAGTGAAACGTTAAGCTGCAAATATGTTACGGAGCCAAAGATTATTGTTTGTAGTTCAGCAAGTGCATTTGAGTAGGCAAAATTGGAAGTATCTTCTCTGTTTTTTTCTTAATTCTAAGTCGCTTGTTCATTTTTCTCTCAGGTGTGTAAGGTTTGCTACTGAGATAGCTGGTGTTCAAGATCTTGGAATCTTGGGTCGAGGAAGTGGAGAAGAAATAGGAACTTATGTTGAAAAACTAATGACAAGTGAACTATCTGGAAATGTGATAGATATTTGTCCTGTTGGTGCCCTAACATCAAAACCTTTTGCTTTTAAGGCCCGTAACTGGGAGTTGAAAGGAACCGAAAGTATTGATGTTACCGATGCTGTAGGTTCTAATATCCGCATAGATAGTAGAGGTCCAGAGGTTATGCGCATTTTGCCACGATTAAATGAGGTATTTATTCGTCTTAAAATATTAGGGTAAAATGCAACCAATTTCATATATTATGCATGTTTTGCATAGGAGTGATGTGATTTTGTTTTATTATTGCCCACAACCTAATCATTCATGGGTTAATTTCAGTTTTAGTCTTTAAACTACGGGCTTTGTCCCTCTCTGTTGCCTTTGCATATTGTCCCTGAACTTGACAAACTGTGCCTTATTCGTCTATTTCTGTATAGAGCAAGAGTAAAATATTTTTTCAAACCTTTTTTTTTCCCGTTTGGCACGATTATGAAGTTTTGATAGACTAGCGGGGTTGACTGGAGCCGAGCACAATTTCATACCTATGTTTTCGGCGATTCTGGCTGGAGAGAGTGATGGTAAAGAATAACGTTGCAGTCGATGGCTTGTAGGAGAGTTTTGTTGATAAGTTCTTTTTTTCTAAGAATAAACGAACATTTAGGTGTCAAATTAATTTGCCACAACAGTTGTACATATAAATATTTATGTTTAACTGATGGTTTAATCTCAACCATTGATTCCAACAGATTAGATGGGGTGTCAATGTGGTGTCAAAAACAGTTGTCTCGAACCGGCTCCTATACATATACACACTCATTTAGCTAGATTAGCCAAGTTGAGAGAGGATCAGAGTGGCATAAAAGCATTGTGCTAAAAGTCGGGTAGTTGGAGTGATTCGTCGCCAGTTAATCGTTGGCCGGATATTTACATAAAGGACAAGAAGTTTTAAAAACTATCCAGAATAACCATTAAAATTCAAAAGTAACATAAAAAGTTTACAAGAATTGCAAAAAAAGACCCCTAACATTTTAAAACTAACTTTTTTTCCTGACCAACTAGTCGTTGATTAGTTGCGACTAGTCGCAAGAGTCACTGTCAGAGCCCCACCACCGGGCGAAAAGACCAACAACTTGCCGAAGCTTGGATAAAAGGATTCTTTTGGCGATCAAGTACGTGTTATATGATATACATATATATATATATATATATATATATATATTAGTATATGTATATGTATATGTATACGTATACGTATACGTATACGTATACGTATACGTATACGTATACGTACTTATGGAGAGCAGTGATGAATAATTTTTAGGTATAAAATGTTTGCCTCGTTACTTTTAACAGTTTCTAAATTTTTCCTTAAAAAAGTTTAAAAAAAATCATGGTTTTTAATCTCTGTATCCACGTATCGGCGGCTTATCAAACCGGTTAAACCTTAAAACGTCAACAATGCTCTGTTTATGTATTGATACGCAGATTGACGTATATTCCACGTGTGTCCATACCATATTGGCATCTGATACTCCTTTTTTTGGAGTATCCGTTGCTACATAGGGTTTAGCTATTAAAACAGATGCACAATTAATAAAGTCTAGAACTAGAGCTGCTTACTGTTAAAACATAGGACAAAAGTGAGACATGAAACATAGTTTAGGGATTAAGGTGAAAATGAAATTAACCCATGAGTTTTTGTTCTGGTCAGTCAGCTTATAACATTGTTTTCCATTTGGATAATCAGTTAATCGCTAATACATCGATCAATGGCAATTGGAAAGTGGTATAGGATACACTCTTTTTATGTGTTTTTCTTCAATTCTACTTTTTTTTTGTTTTTTTTCCCTTCTTTCTTTTCATTTTAAAGAAGGGGAAAGAAAGATTGATTTTTTTTCTTCTGCCTACAACCTTATTACTGTTCATTAGTTAATTTCAGTTTTGATGTCCCTAAGCTGTGGTTTTTGACTAACCACTATGGCTAGCCTAGTGTCCATAGTTGACACTCTTAAATAGGAGGTGGTGGGTTCAAACCTTATGCATAGGAGTGAATCTCTTGGATCTTCCCTTTTCTAAAAAAAAGTGTTGGTCTTTGTCACTATTTTGTCCCTGAATTTGGTAAACTATGCATTTGTTGTCCTTAAACCTACCATCTTTATTCCCGTTATGAATTAAAGTACGATATTCCTTTAAAACAATTTTGTTTCAGTTTAATTACATTTCCCCCAGACTTCACGTCTTATTTGTTTTTAAAGTTGACTAGTTTTTTAATTGCTAGAGTAAATTTCCCTGTTATACTTTTGTTCGGTTTAGGGATACAAAAAATAGCAGAATTCTTAAAGTTCAGGGACTAAAACTGCATAATAGGAAAGTGCAAATACAGAGACATAGGACAAAGATCAGGGACTAAACATAGAGTTAACCGATATTTTATTATTGTATGTATAATTCCTAGCTCCGTGTTAGAGTTTTTTCTCTTCAAATATATGTATAATTACTAATATACTGCATCCTTGTGTAGGATATCAATGAGGAATGGATCTCAGACAAAACACGTTTCTTTTACGATGGGCTAAAAAGGCAGAGACTAAATGACCCGATGATACGTGATTCTGATGGGCGATTCAAGGTAGTGAGCTGGCGCGACGCCCTAGCTGTGGTTGCTGAGGCAGTTCATCAAATAAAACCAGAAGAGATAGTTGGGGTTGCTGGTAAGCTCTCAGATGCAGAATCCATGATAGCATTAAAAGATTTTCTTAATAGAATCGGATGCAATAATATTTGGTGCGAGGGAAATGGCGAAACTACAAATGCCGATCTACGTTCTGGGTATTTGTTAAATAGTGGCATTAGTGGTCTTGAGAAAGCAGATTTGTTTCTTTTGGTTGGAACTCAGGTACTATCCTCATATGAATTACTTGTTTGCTTTTATTTGTTAATTTATTAATTTATGTGGCAGTTATTTCTATTTAATTTTTGGTAATGATAGTGTTGTGTTTATTAATTTTTAAGTTGAGGAGTTGTTACCTTGTTTTGAAAATAGATCGTGTCTTTTAGGGTCCTAAAGTTGTGTCCTTTCGATTAGTATAAATAACAATATTGAAAAAGTTCGCTACTCTTTTAATATTTGAGTTATTTGGGTATGGGACTTAAAAGATATCAGCTTTGTGCTCAGGGGTTTGATATTGTTGGCACTCATTTCTTTTCAGGAGCTTTCATAATGTCATGACACTTACCCAAATGGTAAACATAAAGTCTGAATTTTTATGGTTTTGCTCTATTTTGATCTTTTACAAGCGTATACCATGAAATGTTACAAATACAATAGGAGAATTAGGCATAGAGACAACATAAACAAAAAAGTATGTGGGTGCAAATGTTTGACTTCAATATTTTTACACCCTTTAACGTACCAACGCTGTGGATTGGAGAAAGTAAGCTTTTAGGTGACACTAATCCTATATGGAAAAGAGTAGGGACGGGACTATGGCGATAACTTCGGATGGCTAGGAGTTATTCAGGGAATAATAAATAGTTGTTTGGAGATTATATAACAGTATGAAGTATTTTAACTGGCTCACAGTTATGTCAACTTTCCAATATTAACTGGAACTCTGCTCTAAAGAAAAAGAAAAAAACAAAAAAAAACTGGAAATGCTCTCCTTTCCCATATTTTACAAAAGTTCTTAACATATTATTGCAAAGTGAAAACTGTAATTAAGAACTGAAGTACAGCTAGTTAAAATACTTGCATAATACATATACGGACGGATAATGAGAAGGGAAATTGTCATGTTATTGAGCCGATCGTATGGGTGTTCACAATTCTAACCAATATCCATTAACAGAAGGACCTTGTCTTGAATTTAACATGCCTTATTCACAAGACAAAGAAATTTCCTCGATAGACAACTTTTTTATAAAGTCTTAAGTCACCTCTTAGCTCTAACATGAAGGTTAGTAGCTTTGTCAGTGCCTTTGAGCATTCTCAGGTTCTATATATAAGGGTAAACTGTTGTTTTTTTATGTGCTGCTGGTTATAACTTGTAGCGGTGAAGTTCCTTTTAGCAAAATGGTCTGTGATTTGGATTTTTTTATTCCTCTTTTCTGGTTGTGCTGCTAAACGTGTTGCGCTCCTTTTGAATTCCTACTACATGCATTAACTATACTCCGTATTAGCTTCAATCATTTTTGTCTGGTCAATTTTATTTTTGTTTCTAATTAAGATAAAAAATTCTTTCCAGCCAAGGGTCGAAGCTGCCATGGTAAATGCCAGAATCAGAAAAACCGTTTGTGCAAACCATTCTCAAGTCGGCTATATTGGCCCCCCAACCGATCTCAACTACGACCACCAACACCTCGGCACGGGTCCCCAAACCCTAACCGAAATCGCCGAGGGTCGCCACCCGTTCTCGAAAATCTTGTCAAATGCAAAAAATCCAGCAATTATCATCGGATCTGGGATCTTCGAGAGAGGTGACAGAGAAGCTATATTCAAAACCATAGAAAAAATCTCAAATATCGGGAACGTAATTCGACCCGATTGGAACGGTTTCAATGTATTGCTTCTAAATGCCGCCCAAGCAGCTGCCCTAGACCTCGGTCTGGTGCCAGAAACCCCTAACAGCATCGAAAAGGCAAAACTCGTGTATTTAATGGGAGCCGATGATGTTAATTTAGAGAAGCTCCCTAAAGATGCATTTGTTGTATATCAAGGTCATCACGGTGATCGAGGTGTATATCGTGCGAACGTGATTCTCCCAGCAGCCGCATTTACGGAAAAAGAAGGTACATATGAAAATACCGAAGGGTGTGCTCAGATTACTTTACCCGCTGTGCCAACTGTTGGTGATGCAAGAGAGGATTGGAAAATAATTAGGGCTTTATCTGAGGTGGCGGGTGTTAGATTGCCGTATGATACACTTAGTGCTGTTAGGTCGAGGATACGAACCGTGGCTCCCAATCTCTTGCACACTGATGAGAGAGAAATAAGTGCCTTTTCGACTATTTTGAAGCCGGAGTGCAAAGAGAAGATAGATCCTACTCCTTTTAAGGCTGTTGTGGATAACTTCTACATGACAGATGCGATTACTAGAGCCTCGAAGATAATGGCTCAGTGTAGTGCATTGTTATTGAAGAAGTGATGGGTTTGAATTTTATTAATAATGTCGAAAATTCGTGGTATTGTGCACACTGATAAATTCACTTTTTGAATCTATTTTCTATTTTATTTTTAAGATGCGAAAGTGCTTTAGATTGCACTGCTCTGAGGGAGCCGTGTTAATAAATGGCAACTTTGTAGCCGTTGTTTGCGACTTGTAAGTTGGTTGCTGTTTTATAAGATGTTCTCTTGCTCTGTACCATTATTATTTACTCACCAAAGCATGGGCATTTACAGCCATAAGACAATTCTTTTCCGGTGTTGTAGATTGTAAGCACATCTATTTGCATTTTGTCAGCTAGCTTTGAGAGATCACTTGTCCAGAAAAAGCAGTACTACTAAGCTACATTTTTTTTTTCCAATCTCAAATTACTTTTCAATCTTTTTAATTTATTTATTTTTGGTTTTGTTTGTCTTTTTCTTTTTTAATTTTCTATCAACACCGTAAAGCCCACCAGAGACCGTCAATCAACTTTGTCGATCAATGACACTGGTCAATGGTGTTGGTAAAACTTATTTGATTAAAGGTGTTTGGGAAATTGAGTTTAGCTTATAATGAGTAATCGTTATGATTTCCAAATTAGTTTGTTTAAAGTGGTACCACTTTTAAACAAGAACATTATAGGAGTAACAATATCCAAGTACTGTAAAGCTCGACTCAAACACGAAAAAAGTACACACTATCTAAATTATCATATGTTTCGTATGTAAAGAGTTTTCGTTTTGTTGTTAATGAAATTAGTGTGTTACCACTTCGAACTGGATCGATGTTTATGGAAGCTCTTCTCAAGAGGTTTTTTTTACAGGTGGAACGAGTCAAACTAATGACCCCCCAACAAGTATTCGTTTTACTTATTATTAATAACCCCTTGTGTGAAATGGTAAGCTTTCAGGATTTCAGGTATTTTGACAAGCAAATCATTAAAATGTGGGTTTAATAGCAGACAAAAAAATTGAGAGGCTCGCCTAACGAAAAGGAAATTGAAATTAGTGCCATGAAATCTAATTTGTACAGGAAATATAGCTTAATTATTCACTCTTATGTATAGATTACTAAAAAAATTTAAGGTATTCCTCATAATAATTAAGAGTAAATGGCTTAATTATTTACCCTTTCAGTATATAGATCATTCTCCACATTATTCTCATGAAATTCCAACCAAGTGCTGCATGATCCCAATTTCACCATGGGGAACGGAGAATTATAAATTTCTCTCAGCCTGACTAATATAATACAACAAAACTTATAGAACTATAATTACTGTGTCGGTCACTTCAGATCGAAAATACTTGTTTCAGAAACATCGTGGTTCCAGCTTTAATCTCATGCTTATTGGATTCTCTTTTTCTACCTCTCTCCCATACACATGCAGGCTGCTTCAACTCTTCTATTATTGTAAAAGAAACATTTTAACGAAACTCTGGCTTCTGAATTAAGCCACCAGATGCATCAACACATGCACTGTTCCTTTAGTAGACAGTCCAATTCCTATGAAGCAAAAATAACAACAGTCGTAGTATGAGGTAAAAAGTAAACATTTGAGGTTCAAGAATTATGAAGACTCGGTGAAACACAATACTCATCACAATTTATTGTTAAAACGGTTTAAAACATATGAAAACCATGCTTTTAGCTATGGCCATAAAATTGGACTAGATAGAAGAAATTGCTTACTAGGAGGGATTTCCGAAATTTGAAACTAGGAAGGCTATGGCACATTGCTTTTTCATGCATTATATAAATTTCCAGATAAATAACAACAATATCCAATACATGAAGAAATAGTGAACGGATAAGCTAGATGTGATTGAGCAATACAAAAGGAAAGGATCATGGGAAATCATTATACCAGTAGAAAAGGTCTGGTGTTGAGTTCACTTGATTTTGGACAATCTTGACTTCTATTTGGAAAAAATATCTTGTCGTGGACAATGATACAAGAAGCAGTTTGTAATGATGATAACATCTACCTACAAAAAAAACGAAGGAAGGATAATCAACCATATTTTTTTACGTATACAATAAAAAAGCACATACAAAATTATAAATACCTTTGTAAGGCATCAGGTTGTGACTTCTTTCCGAGGTGCAACATAACTCGCAATTTTCTTTCTGCAATGGAAAAAAATGTGATCAGCTGGCATTTCATGTAGCGACATACTCATCCGGTAAACAAATTAATACGGGCCAGTTCTTCACTAAGTATACAAACATTTGTATCAGAACATCAAAAATAAAGAGAGGAAAAATCTTAAAAACTACAAAGTTGCAAGTATAAGAGTGTGCAGCAGATATAGGGAACTCAAAAACATGGTAAATAAAGAATGAATTGTCCATCCAACATATTCTTCATTCTGGAAAGTGCATTTCGTTAATGAATTCACCGCATAATACTTGTTTAAACAGCTTAGACAAATTTGGCTTTCAATTTAAACTTTCAAATTCACTCTATCTTTCTTATATTCAGATCTAAACTTAGCCAATTTCTCATCCATCAAAGAAGTAATCATTTCAAATAATCCTTACTTTTTTTTTTTACTTATGTAAACGGCCGTGTTCATTGAGACAAGTTTTTTTCTTACTGGAATTCAAAATTTGATAAATCTTCAACTTCAATTACGACTGAGTTCTGGATAGACCAAGAGTAAGACTAAGCTGAATAAAAGAAGAACTGTTCATTCAAAAGTAAAGAAAAATAGGCAGCACAAAACATAACTATAATAGAAAAGGGTTTATCTCACAAACTAAGTAACCTTGAAATAAATCTTGATGCAGAAAAAATAAAAGTAACACAATTGTTTGATGATGCTTATTCGTAATTATAACGATGCGTTAGAATTTCATTAATTATATCATTCTTCAATCTTCATCATATAACACAAATTTTACCTTTATAAAAGTTGTGAAAAACAAAAATAGGAATGGGCATATTATTTGCTTAGATTTTTTGGTGGAGGTAAAATATTTACTCCGATATAATGTACATTCCTTCAGAGGATGTCAAAAACAGACTTATATACTCGAACTAAAAGTAAGGAAAAAATATACTTACAAAAAAACATGGACAATAGTGTATAAAGTAATAATTGCACCTTTTACAAAACTTAACCACCAAGAGTAAATTAATCTATTAAACTTTCAACCACAGGGATAGAGGTGTTTTCTGACTAGTACCAAAGGACAAAGAAAATAAAGACTATCGTCGAAGAAAATAATCAGACATCAAAAACCTATGACGCAATTCAATCACTTTGAGCTTATCAACATAAGGACCCATTAATTTTCTTAGAACGTACTTCCAAGTGAAAAATGACACTCAACTGTCATCAGTGGAACTAGAAACTCCTTTGGAAGGGTCAATGAAATGCAGATATGAGATGGTATTCTTCTAGGGGGCAGAATCAGAGCCAGGCTATTACAGTTTACATTTTAGCTTATAATACAATAGTCTCAATTTTTAAATTGAAGGAGCAGTGTTGACCTGCTACCTAAACATTTGTATCTCATTGTTACTGACTAATTGAAAAACCAAATATGGTTTTAATCAGGTTATTCAAGAAAACGCCACGAAGGGCGTACATAGACCAGACCATATACATTTATTGGTTGGTTTTAATCAGGCGGTATTTTAAGTTGGCCAGCTTAAAATTTGCATGAATGTGGGTGTTTTTTCTCTATCTGAAGAAGCTAAACGTTTTAAAATAGACAAACTCTAAATTTTCTCAACCACAAACAGGCCACCTTTTCTATTCAAGCTACACACAAGCCCTAAATGAATAACCATTTCTGAATTTTCTTCCGTCAGTTCCAGGTGAACATCAACCAATCTACATAAAGGTCGAAAAGCAAAAGTCACAAATCACCCCTTGAGTGTTGGTCAATATTCACAGAATAGACTCTCATATGCACATCATTCATTAGAATACATAATCCAACAAATATATAAATGTATAGATATCGGGAAGAGCAGCTGGAGGCATAATAGATTCAAAATTGATACGTACATTCATTACAAAACTATAATCCAAAAAATATATACACATATATATAAGATAGATACGATACCGGGAAGGGCAGACATGGCGCAGGAAGCGACAGGCTTAGGGTTCTTTTCGACCAATAATATATTTATATATACATGCTTATATACATCATATCATGATAATAATATAATTAAACATGTATATTAATATATACATATAACAAATACATAGAAGGAAGAACAGCTGCAGGCATAATACGTTTGCGATCGAAACGTATAGAAGCAGAACATACTCTAATATCCATCATTCATTAGAATACTATAATCCAACATATAAATACATATATAAACATACACATAACAAGAAGAACAGCTGCAGGCATAATACGCTTGAAATTGATGCGCATAGACGCGGAACAGACTCTAATTTGCATCATTCATTAAAATACCATAATTTAACATATCTTCTATAATATTAGTTTATCTGAAGTACCCCTTATGAGGCTAACTTAATGTTCCCAAAAAACCCTTCCTTATTGAAGTAATTACATGGATGCCATTATATCTTAATAAAATTTATATTTCAAAATAGAAGAAACTGCTTTTTGCCGTTGAAAAGAAAGAAAAAACCACCCAAAACTGGTGCATCCTCAATTTCTCCCTCCCTCTCTCCCATCAGGTACTAAATTTATGACACTTATCACACTTACACAATTGTTCTCGGATTGGATTTGATGATAAGAAATTGATTTGTTTTTTTATGTTTTACTTTTACTAATAAAAAATAGATAGGATACCGGGAAGGGCAGGCATGGCACAGGAAGCAACAGGCATAGGACTCTTCTCGACCTCAACCAAGCACATCCTACAATACCCTGCAATAGACAACTTATTATGGTAACAAAACCTCGAAAAAATCACACCAGCTACCTCGCACGCCTGTAAAACAGTCATCCCATTCGGGATCTTCACTGTGTACCCATCCACAAATACCTCTATCGCTTCCTCAGGGTTGCTATACTCAACCCTTGAAATCGATACATATACACGCAGAACAGACTCCAACTTGCATCATCATTACAATACTATAATAGTTATACATATATATATACAGACACATACATGTATAAGCATGTATATAGACATACACACAGCAGGAAAAGCAGATTCGGAATCGAAACGTATGGACGTAGAACAGACTCTAGCTTGAATCATCATTATAAATACTATAATCCAACATATATGTACATATATAAACAATTATATACAAACATACACAGAGACTTGGAACCGAAACATATCGACGCAGAAAAGACTCCAGATAGTGGAAAATTCAAATTAGGTCCTATATTTTGAAATGTGTATCAAATTACCCCATATATTCTGAAAAGTTACATTTCAGTAGATTCCTACAATTAATATCTGCAAATTGCTACGGTGTGTAAGCTGTTAAACTGTAATTGGTGGGACTACAGAGATGTAAATTGTAATATTTTCTTTTAACATAAAGAAGTCAAGGAAACGAATTATATAACTAGTAAGCAAATCTTACCTCATTTTATTCTGAACAATCGACCTTGGCCTTTCATACCCATCTTTCTTCTCCTGATTATCCGATTTTCCCTGTCCCCTCGATTCCGGTTTCCAATTAGCTTTAATAAGAGATTTACCTAATAAATCGGCAACATCTGTTGCCATTGCCTCAGCTTTTTTCACATAAGGAAATGTCTCCTCTGTAAAGTGCTGAGATAACCATAGATACATTGACAAAACCTGGTGTTTTGTCTCAAGATCCAACAATTCAGAGTCATTCTTAGCCGAACATTTGGGTATTCCCATAGCAATATTAACGGGCAAGTTTTGTGCATACGAAGAAGCGTATCTAAGTAGATGATACATAGCTTTTGGATCTCTGATATTAACCGGTGCAAAACAGAAGTTAAAACGATCTTTTAAAGTTAAGGCTTCAATTTTATCCAACATATTAGCAACCTTCCTTATATGCTCATGTTGACACAAAAAGTACGACCCGTCCAAACGGCAATTTTCTTTGAATTTTTGGAGTAATTGAGGAAACGTAATATTTGGAATTTGCCCAGCAAATAATTCAACCTGCTCGAAAAACGGAAAAAGCCCAACTTGCTTGACATCATCGAAAGGCTTTTTCAAACACTCGATTAGATATTCTAAATCGTCTAAATGCATAGTAGTAGTTAGCCCATCAGGGTAAATGCTACCTCTACGGCCAGCTCGTCCCGCAATCTGCTTAACTTGAGATGGTGGCACAGGAACAATTTTATCACCGTTATATTTCGAAAGAGTATAAAAAACAACCCGTCTAATGTTTAAATTTAACCCCATACCAACCGCATCACTCGCAACCAACACATCAAACTCGTTATCTTGAGAGTTAAACAAATTAGCTTGTTGCCTACGTGTCTCCGGTGGCAATGCACCATAAATAACACAACATCGGTGACTCGTGTTTTTCTCAATAGCTAACTTCACCTCAAAAATCTCTCTCCTCGAAAAAGCAACGACACAATCACCTGATCTAACGTTCTTAAGATCGCCCAACAGGGTCTTAGCCTCAACAACCAACTGTTTAAACCTCTCGTAGTGATTCTCATAAAGCTCATCACCAGTTTCCGAACAAATTTTCCGAACAATATTTAACACACTAGGGTCGCCACACAAGTGAATCTCATCGGCTTGTACCCCTAGCAAAGCTCTAGTCCACGCGTATCCTCTATATGAATCCGACATCATTTGTATCTCATCAATAACCGCCACGTCATACATTTCTTCGGTAGACACCATTTCCACCGTACAAGCAACATGTTCCGAAAAAGGGACATGCTTTTTCTCTTGCCCAGTTAGAAGACTACAATAAACACCCGTCGCGTTCACTTTATCAAAAACCTCCATAGCTAATAGCCTAAGCGGACTACAATAGATACCCTTTTTAGCCTCCATAAACCTCTGCAAAGCGTTATACGTTTTCCCACTATTAGTAGGGCCACAATGGTAAATAATCTTACGTTTCATCGCTCTAGCAAAAGGGAACCAAGTGTGTGGCTGTGTCAAATCCGCCGACTCAATCATACCCCTAAACCGTTTCATTTCATCTTGAAACTCCTCTAAACAAAATTCAGCAAAAATAGGAAAAATAAATCTATCGGCTTTATCCCCAGGGCCGAGCGAGACCAAGTGTTTCGCCACCTCATTATTGCATTTTTCGAGAAAAAAGCTACGAAATTTCTGGGCTGCAGTAGGGAAAAAAGACGCACCTATATAAACAGCTAAAGCCTGGTTCGAGGCCCATCCCGACTTCGAAAAACAACGAAAAATTTCATTTAAATAATCCCAATCGTCCCTATTTAATTTCGACTCGCCCAAACCATCACGAAGCTCCGTATACATTTCCACCGGGTCCCGTGCACCTACGTATGTATAATCTTTACCCTTTTCTTTGCCTATTTCAACCTCATTAATTCCATTTTCTAAAGCTACAGATTTGGGGATATTATCTTTATCTTCGACTTCGGTAGTATAGAAATGGGTATTAAAATTTAAATAAAACCGGTCGATAAGCGGATTCGAAACTACCCGATTAGTGAATTTATCGAAAAAGGGACTAATTTGATAATTTGTGGATTGATTTGAGAAAACCCTAACCCAAGAAAGATTGGATTTTGATGCATATGTACGTATCAGATGAGAAAATTGGCTTCTACCCATTATTTTTCAAGGGTTGAAAATTAAGAAAAAGAATAAAAGATTGTGATTTTTATTTTAAATTAAGTAATTGAAAAGAGGGAGAAAGTTAGTGTTTTGTAGATTGGGAAAAAAGAGTAAAAAGAGGGGAAAATCTGGGTTTCGGTATTCAAACTCTTAAACCCTAAAACCCTTTCATAAAATAAAAATAAATGAAATGGTAAATTAACATCCCAAAAATGGTTTAAGTAGCGGTGTTTTTATAACCGTAAATAACTCCTATCTAAATTATCGAAATATTTTAAAAAAAAAAAAGCTATCATATAGTTTAACATTTAAATTAATTAAAAAAAAATTAAAATTTTTCCTTTAGACAATTTAGAAATATGTTTAAACCCGGTCAAAATTACACGCAGTTTTACGAAAGACTTATAAAGTGGGACGAAGAGAGTAATACTAGCAAAACAACCCGGTTTTTTTTTTTTTTTTTGATAAAAATACATTTAGTGTACTGTATTAACAGTAGTTAACGATTTACATATCGGAGTAACACTTTTAACAATTGAGATAGTAAACTATGAAATTTCTCCCGATTAAGGTACTAACATAAAAAATCGACGAAAGTACAGTCGCTATATCTCACGGTTTGGGATCTATTTTTTTTATGTATGTTAGTCAAAATTGCACTAAGTCAAGAGAATGTGAGTGCAATTTTATATGTTTGTTTAACGGTAGTTTCTCAATTGTGACAAATTTTATAGTTTAATATCTCAATTGTTACAATTGGAAGTATAGTATCTAAATTGTTAAACAATGCTAATATAGTATACTAAAGGTATTTTTTGCTCTCTTTTATTTTGATAATTGTATATTGAAATGGGCTGATTTTGGTATAACTTTAAAATAAGTATGTTAATATATATAATTATAATTGATCACATGTACTTTGGTTGAATAAATAAATTCCTTTTCGACACCAAGCTCGTGTTTTTTTACTATATATATATATATATAATATAGTAGTAAATATCAAAATATCATGTATCAGATTAATAAGTATAAATGATAACTAATGCTCCGAGATTAATATAATTATGTTATGAATATGTTATATATTGACATTTAGGTTTTATTAGTGTAGCATTAAAATCTCTTGGTTACAATATTTTTATAAATAAGAGTAAAAATGACTATCCCTGTTATTATGCAATTGGTAAACTAAACCACTATTTTTTTCTAATTAAATCGGTCAGAAATATATAATTTACATATTTTCACCACACGGTTAGAAATTTAGGTCATTCCAATTACTAATTTTTGACATATGCCTAATTTACCACATATTTTATGTTATTGATGATTAAAAAAGTTAGGTGTAAAATAAAAATAATTGCCAAAAGTTTATTATAAAATTGTGTTATAAGTTTATGTAAGAATTGATACCAAAACTGAAAAATACAAAATAAAGTTTGATATATGCTAAGCTTTTATAGATATGTATTTTGCTATATATGTGCCAACTTGTACGTAAAGAAACTAAACACGTCATTGTATATTGTAGTTATAAAAAAATTATTTATTGATTTTACATCGATTAGTATACGATAAAAATAAACTCAATATGAAATCTTTATAAAATGATAGGACCAGATTGTTATAAGCCAAATAGTTATAGTTAAAAAAAATGTGAGGACTGCAAATGTAGTTTATCAAACTTTGAGCACATAACTCATCGTATCTAAACGTAAAAATGGTAAAATAATTTGTAAAATAAGGCATAAATTAAAGAAATAAAAAGAACACGTAAAATCTCAATAAAGATGTGTATTATATGCCACAAAATCATGAAAAAAAATATGTAAACGAAAAACGGTAAAAAACGGGTATTATAAGCCATAAATTCAAGAAATAAAATAACAGTGTAAAATATCAATAAAAGCGTGTTTTATAAGGCACAAAATCATGCAAAAAATGACAGAAACGAAGAAACGATAAAAACGTGTACTAGTCCATAAATTCAAGAAAGAAAAAGATAAAGTAAAATATAAATAAAATAGTGAGCTATAGACCACAAAATCATGAAAAAAAAGGCGAAAATGAAAAACGGTAAAAACCGTGCACTATAAATCATAAATCCAAGAAAAAAAATTATAATTTTAAATCTCAATAAAGCATGTGCTATAGGCCACAAAATCATGAAAATAAGACAGAAACGAAAATGGTAAAAACCGTGTACTATAAGCCATAAATTCAAAAAATAAAATGAAAATATAAATATCAATAAAAGCATGTTCTATAGGGCACAAAATCATGTAAAAAACGTTAGAAACGAAAAATACTAAAAACCGTGTACTAGCCATAAATCGAAGAAATAAATGACAATGTAAAATATCATTAAAAGAGTGTGTTATAGGCCACAAAATCATGCAAAAAGGTAATAAATGAAAAAACGCCAAAAAGCATGTACCGTAGGCCATAAATCTAAGAAATAAAAAGTCAATATAAAATCTCAATAAAATCGTGTGCTATAGGCCACAAAATTATGCAAAAAAAGGCAAAAACGAAAAATTGCTAAAACCGTGTAATATAAGCCATAAATCCAAAAAATAAAATTACAATGTAAAATATCAATAAAAACGTGTGTTATAGGCCATAAAATCATGCAAAAAAATAGCAGAAACGGAAAAGAGTAAAAGACATGTACTATAAGCCATAATTCAAAAAATAAAATGACAATGTAAAATATCAATAAAAGCGTGTGCTATAAGCCACAAAATCATGCAAAAAAAAAAAACGAAAAATAGTAGAAACTGTGTATTATAAGATAGAAATTCAAGAAAGAAAATGATAATGTAATTCTCAATAAAAGTGTGTATTGTATAGGCCACAAAATCATGAAAAAAATGCATAAACGAAAAGCGGTAAAAACCGTGTATTATAGGCCACAAATAAAATGACAATTTAAAATCTTAATAAAATGATGTTCTATAGGCCACAAAATCATGAAAAAAGGAAGAAACGAAAAAGGATAAAAATCGTACACTATAAGCCATAAATTAAAGAAATAAAATAACAATGTAAAATATCAATAAATGTGTGTGTTGGCCACAAAATCATGCAAAAAATAACATAAACCAAAAAAAACGTTAAAAAAACATGTAATATAGGCCATAAATTCAAGAAAGATAAAGACAAACTAAAATATAAATAAAAGCGTGATCTATATGCAACAAAATCATGCAATAAAGAGCACAAACGAAAAACGGTAAAAACCGTTTACTATAAGCCATAAATCCAAGAAATAAAATGACAATGTAAAATCTCGATAAAAGTGTGTGTTATATATAGTCAACAAAATCAGGCAAAAAAATGCATATACGGAAAACGGTAAAAATCGTATACTATACCATAAATCAAAGAAATAAAATGATAATTTAAAATATCAATAAGAGTGTGTGCTAGAGTACATAAAATCATGTAAAAATCGTGTACTATAAGCCATAAATTTAATCAAGAAATATACAATATAAAATCTCAATAAAAACGTGTGCATATGCCATAAAATTATGCAAAAAATGGCATAAATGAAATAACGGTAAAAAAATGTATAGTAAAAACCATAAATCAAATAAATAAAATGACAATGCAAATCTTAATAAAAGCATGTGCTATAGGTCACAAAATCATAAAAAAAAATTAGAAATGAAAAACGGTAAAAAGCGTGTACTAAAAACCATAAATTCAAGAAATAAAATGACAATGTAAAATATAAATAAAAGCGTGTGTTGGCCACAAAATCTTGCAAAAAAATACGGAAATGAAAAACGGTAAAAAGAGTGTACTATAAACCATAAATTCAAGAAATAAAATGACAATGTAAAATCTCAGTAAAAGTGTGTGTGACCACAAAACCATGCAAAAAATGTTAGAAACGAAAAATGGTTTAAAACTGTGTATTATAAGCCAGAAATCCAAAAAATAAAATGACAATATAAAATCTCAATAAAAGAGTATGCTAGACCACAAAATCATGCAAAAAATACGGAACTGAAAAACGTTAAAAAGAGAGTACTATAAGACATTAATTCAAAAAATAAAATGACATTATAAAATATTAATAAAAGTGTATATTTTTTTTTTTGGAAGTTAACCATTTATATATAACCAGGAAAATCTCATCAGAACAAACCTCTGATGAGGGGGGAAGAAGTACATCAAATCAAATTTTAGCTTATAATGAGAAGCTAAGCTAAAAGTGTGTATTATATAAACCACAAAATTATGAAAAAAATGCATAAACGAAAAACGGTAAAAACCGTATACTATAAGACATAAATTTAAAAAATAAAATAACTTTGTAAAATCTCAATAAAAGTGCGTGCTATTGGCCACTAAATCATGCAAAAAATGGCAGAAACGAAAAAAATGGTAAAAACCGTGTAATATAAGCCATAAAGAAATAAAATGATAATGTAAAATCTCAATAAAAGCGTGAGCTATAAAAAAATAGAATGGAAATGAAAAACGGTAAAAACAGTGTAGTATAAGCCATAAATTCAAAAAATAAAATGACAATATAAAATATCAATAAAATCATGAAAAAAATGACAGAAACGAAAAAACGGTAAAAACATGTACTATAGTTCATAAATCCAAGAAAGAAAAAGACAAAATAAAATATCAATAAAAGCCACAAAATCATGCAAAAAAGGACGGAAACAAAAAACTGTAAAAACCGTGTACTATATGCCATAAATTATAAAAGAAAATGATAAGTTAAAATCTCAATAAAAGCGTGTGCTATGCCACAATATCATGAAAAAAAAAATGAAACGAAAAACGGTAAAAATCATGTATTATAAACCATAAATTCAAGAAATAAAATGATAATGTAAAATATCATAAAAGCATGAGCTAGGCCATAAAATCTTGAAAAACGGTAAAAAGCGCGTATTATAACCATAAATTTAAGAAATAAAATAACAATGTAAAATATCAATAGAATCCGTGTTATATAGTCCACAAAATCATTCAAAAAAATGCATAAACGAAAAACGGTAAAAATCTGTACTAGCTATAAATTCAAGAAATAAAATGAAAATGTAAAATATCAATAAAAGTGTGCTAGGCACATAATCATGTAAAAAATGGGTGAAACGAAAAACGGTAAAAATTGTGTACTATAAGACATAAATTCAAGAAATAAATGACAATGTAAAATATTAATAAAAGCGCGTGTTATAGGCCACAAAATCATACAACCCAGATCCTGGACTTTAACATTTCCTTCTAGTGGTTTCGCATAACAGATAACACTCGTTTATAATTCCTCGACCATAAAACGGCACTCTTCGACTCCTCCCATTTTAACTGAACTCGGCAAAGTCTAATCTTCATAATTTCCCCAGGAGAATTTTTATCATTACCAAATATGGCAAACCCTTTACAACTGAAATGAAGAGCCAATCAAGAAACGTTATTTTAGAAAATAAATTGTATAATAAACATAAAGAAAGGTAAATATTAGTATAACTATTTTCCAACTAAATTTTTTAAAACAAGGAACCTGTTTTCCAAGGGACAAAATAAAAACTAAAATTAGATTCCACAAATTCGAGAAACAGCCACTATCAAAAAGGCATACCCTATGTTGCACGGATACGAGTATCGTATCCGATACGAAGCAGATACGTCGATTCGATTTCTTTTTAAATTTTAGAATACGACACAGCTAAGATACGTAAATTATTTTTGATATCAACTACTTTTTTTTTTATAAAAGCTAATATTTACATAAGATATAAAAAATTTAAATACGAAAAGAATGAAATCAGATTAATGCATTTCTCATACGTGTTGAGACAGAGCTCATAAAAGACACTCTCGATCGAGGCTTTTGTGTAGTAGCATTCGGGAAATTTCTATTTAACTCAACTTATATATCAAACTTATCAAAATTTTAACCCTTTTAATCACTTTTATATTGTTAAAACAAAATTAGACTCATACTCATCATATAACTAGATAATGATATGTTCACTTTTCCAAATTATAAATTATATATAAAACCGTCAAATTTAGCCTGGAGTATGGGATACCCGAATCGGTGGCCTATGCGCATCCAAGATGTTAACAAAACTTTAAATCACGTTGCGTATACTCCAAACAAATATATAAAAGTATCCGTGCTATATAGGTCATAGTCAAGAAGCAATCTGTCAAGTGAATAACAAAGGGAAGGGCCACTAAGAAAAGTAAAAGATCTTTAAAACTCAACTATTTTTTTCCGGCTTATAAGTTGCATCCTAATGGTCAACTTAGTTGGTATTGAAAATCTAGCAGTTTTCTGCCTTGAATAACAAGAAGTATTATTTCTAATGTTAAGAAAAATATTCAGCTTGATTAACTTAGCTTTAATTTTTCACGGTTCAAATAAGTCAACTTATGGAAAACTAGACATACTTTTTGTTTGGATAATCCAGATTTTATTCCCGAAAAGGGTTGGTTTCTCAACTCTGTAAAAAAGCGCCGAGCATATATAAAACTTTATATGTGCAGGTCAATATTGGTTCTTAGTATACTTATTAAGTAAAATGAGAAATTTGTTATAGAGAAGAGTTGATCCTACACGGACATGACTTTAACAAAACTTGCTGGTCCGTTGCGTGTTTTCCCTAGTAAAGACAAGATAATTATCAACATTTCTATAGGCAGATTCGTATTGTTTGTTGCCATTTGTCGATATCTAGAATTCTTGCGAAAAAAATATGCTGATCCGTTGGGTGTCTTCCCTGGCAAAGACATGATAATTATCAACATTTTTATAGGCAGATTCGTATTGTTTGTTGACATTTGTCAATATGTAGAATTCTTGCCAAAAATATCTGCAATTGTAGGTAAAATACAAATGGAATGGTCAGTAGTTATCCGTAAGAGTCTAAAGTTAAATAAGGCTAAACTCCGAATCTAAAAAGCTGCTTGTTCTGTTGCAGCTTTTAAATTTTACGCTTATTTTCTTGAACTTCTTTGCTTGATAGTTATAGGATATGTGGCTTACAATCTCTAAAGTTATGTTTTTTCTGAGACTGAAAAAGCTCAAAATCTTGCCCTAAAATGAAAGCACATTAATCTCAGCCTAGAAAAACAACTCGGTAATTTAAAACTTTTATTTAAAGAAGGTCTTTGACATTTTAATGGCATTTTAATCATAAAATCTAACCGAAACTGAGACAATTTGGGTCATTCTCTTAAAATTTCGGGATTTTCTAGTTCAGAAAAATAAAAGCTTACCATTTGTTGGCCGGCCAAATAAACTATGTCTAAACAAAAGAATTGAGCTTCAAATGCGCAAGCAACATATCCTAGATTGTACATGCACTTCTCATATATGCTTTTAATGTGATTCAAATTTTATTTTCCTGATACCTGACTAGAATAGTGAAGTTATGGAATAAGCAAATCAAACACGTAAATAGATTGTCCTCAAACCTTTTCAAACGCATAAACGGTGTAGTGCCAATCGATATACTCTTTTTTCCTGCCAGTCTTGTAGATGTTGAGGTGAAATTTTATTATCCTCTCTGTGTCGTTTAACATAATAGTATCCCTAGTACCTCACCAAACATGTTCCCCAAAACCTTGAGTTGATAGAACATAGTGTTTCAATGAATTGCATGAATAAATTAATATTAGTCCCATATGAAGCATTCCCCGTAAAATATCTCACATAATTATTAAAGGACCGATTCATGCATAAAATCTCGGTCAATTTGAATTTCGACATAAAAACCTTCACGAGCTCTCTGTGAATCAACACAAGAGGTTAGGTATAACTTGGATTGGGTGTTTGATGAAGGTTAAATTAGATTGGCATAGGAAAAAGGAGAGTATAACTTTTGTCAGCACAGCACAACATTTTTCCTCAAGAAGAAAAATGTCAGCGAAAAATATCAGACAAAAGGTTCTTTCATATGCCAATTTAACCCTCATCAACAACCTGAACCAAGTGATACTTAGCCCCTTGTGTTGACTCACAGAAAGCTTGTGAAAGTTTTTCTATCGAAATTTAAAATAACCCAGATTTTTTTTCATGAGTCGGCACTTAAATAGTTATATCAGATATTTTACGGGGATGCTTCTTATGGGACCAATACTAATTTATTCATGCACTTCATTGGAAGTTAAGTCCTATGAACTTAAGGTCTTGGGGAACTTGTTTGGTGAGATACCAAGGGTACTATTATGTTAAACGGCTTTGTTTTTTTTCCTTTGGTACACCAAGTCCTGTAAGTTGAGTACATGTTATCATTATGACTTGGAATGAATGAGTCGAAAGATGAGACACATTAGAAGGTGTGGTCGTAGAAATTATGCAAATAAGCTAAACATAATTTTGGTGCGCAAGAAGTACTGTCACTACAATAAAAAGTTCATTTAGCATCATAAATTTTTTTCGGTTATGTTGCTAAAGTGGTTGTGGCTAAATTTTAGTTTAGCAATAAATTATGTTGCTATTTGTTGCTAACTTGTTGCTAAAATTTAGCCACAATTACTTTAGCAAGATAACTCAAAAAGTTTTATGATGCTAAATGAACTTTTTTTTTGAAGTGTGTTTACTGAGGTTAAGAAAAATATTCAGCTTGATTAACTTAGCTTTTATTTTTCCAAATTAAAATAAGCAAGCTTATGCAAAGTCGGACATAATTTTTTTATTGGATGATCAATATTTTGTCCACGGAAGGGTTTGGTTGCTTTCATGTGACTTAGAAGTTATGAGTTCGAATCGTGGAAGAACACTTTTGCAGAAATGCAAGGAAAAGTTTTCTACACTAGGCCCAAAGTTGCTTGACCCATTCCCTGAATTTGCACAGAGTACGAGCTTTAGCACTAGGTTTGCCATTTTTTTTAAAATAAAGGGTCGGTTCTACACTTCCCCATAGAAGCGTTGAACTATATCAAACTTGATATGAGCAACTCAGTGTAAGTTATTACTCTACTTGACAATATCATTAATTAGGTTAAGAAAAAGGATTGATCTTGATTAACTTGGCTTTTATTTTTCAAGGTTCAAATTACCTTTCATACTCTTTGATTGGATAATCAAGAGTTTTCTCCCGAAAGGACTTGGTTGCTGTCATGTGACCTAAAGGTCATGGATTCGAGTCGTGGAAGAAGCCTCATGCAGATATGCAATGATTCTTAGGGCTAAATCAATAATGAGTTATGAGTTAGTTCATGATTGAGTATTGTTTTTTTATTTTTATTTTTTAATAATTTGAAAATTTATATTCCATTGCATCTGACCTCTACCCAGACCACTCACTGCGATTACTTTAGCACCGAGTCTATCCTTTTTTTTTTTTGAAGTTGTGGAATAATCAAATCAAACGCGTAAATAGATTGTCCTCAAACCTTTTCAAACGCATAAACCGTGTAGTGCCAATAGATATACTCTTTTTTCCTGCCCCAGCCTTGTAGATGTTGAGGTGAAATTTTCTTATCCTCTCTGTGTCGTTTAACATAATAGTATCCATAGTACCACACCCAACATGTTCCCCAAGACCTTGAGTTGATAGAACATAACAATTCAATGAATTGCATGAATAAATTAACATTAGTCCCATATAAAGCATTCCCCGTAAAATATCTCATATAATTATTAAAGTACCGAATCATGCATAAAATATCGGTCAATTTGAATTTCGACAGAAAAACCTTCACAAGCTCTCTGTGAATCAACACAAGAGGCTAGGTATAACTTGGATTGGATGTTTGATGAAGGTTAAATTAGATTGGCATATGAAAAAGGAGGGTATAACTTTTGTCAGCACAGCACAACATTTTTCCTCAAGAAGAAAAATGTCAGCGAAAAATATCGGACAAAAGGTTCTTTCGTATGCCAATTTAACCCTCATCAACAACCTGAACCAAGTGATACCTTGCCCCCTGTGTTGACTCACAGAAAGCTTGTGGAGGTTTTTCTATCGAAATTGAAAAAGACAGATTATTTTCATGAGTCAGAACTTAAATAGTTATATCAGATATTTTACAGGGATGCTTCTTATGGGACCAATACTAATTTATTCATGCACTTCATTGGAAGTTAAGTTCTATGAACTTAAGTTCTTGGGGAACGTGTTTGGTGAGATACCAAGGGTACTATTATGTTAAAGGATTGTTTTTTCCCTTTGGTACACCAAGTCCCGTAAGTTGAGGACATGTTACCGTTATGACCTGGAATAAATGAGACAAGATGAGACACATTAGAAGGTGTGGTTGTAGAAATTATGAAAATAAGCTAAACATAACGTTGGTGCTCAAGAATATTGTTGCTAAGGTTAAGGAAAGAGTTCATTGATTAGCTATGCTTTTATCAAATAAGCTAGCTTATGCAAAGCCCGATATAAATTTTGATTGGATGATCAAGATTTTATCCTCGAAAGTGATTGGTTGCTGTCATGTGACCTGAAAGTTACAGGTTCGAATCTTGGAAGAAGTCTATTGCAGAAAAGCATGGAAATGTTGTCTACATTAGGCCTAAATTTGCTTGACCTATCCTTTATAGAAAAAAAAAACATAACTCTCTCTCTCTCTAAAATCTCTTCCTTTTTAGTCTAAACCCTAGCCACTACCTGCCTAGGGGTGGGAGTTGTGCTTCGGCGCCCTTATACCCCTGGCTCCATACCGTAATAGTCTTATCGCTATTCTGCGAAGGAATCCGCTTCTTCTTTTTTTTTTTGAAATCACCTAATTTTTATCCACCTCTTAATTTTCTTCACTTTTACAGTGAGCTCCTCTTTTTTTGTGAGGAGTGGATCTGATCCTCCCCACCTTGCCGATCTCGTACTAACCTTAGCCGTAAGATTTATTCTGGATTAGGTTTTATAATAGAGTTCTCAAGTTTGGATCCGACAAATCGGATTTTGGTGCGTTGGGACTCTCCACGAAGCCCCGCGGGTTTTCTCCAAACAAATGTACTGATTTGTTGCACTACTAAGTGGAAGAACGAAATTTTCATTCAGACAAAAGAAAAGGTAACATCAAGATTTTAGTTTCAAACAAATTGACGTTGTGATCAAAGATCAGAAAATTTTCAAAAAAGTTTTCTTGGCTGATTATGGGGTTTTTAACTCAACAACAACAAGAATACTCTCAATTGATGCCACACAGAGTGGAAAAGAAGTGCGTACAAGGCCAGATGGAAGTCTGAATAATTATTATTTTTTTCTTAGCAATAGAAGTTTTTATTTACAGTTTTCGTTGTTTTAAGTTAATTTCAGATGTAATAAGGTTGTTTTGACCAATTATTATGAACGAAATAGTTGGTTTATAAGGGCTTGGTTCTACACCTTCTACACCTCCGCATATAAGCGTTGAGCGGTATCAAACTTGATATGAGCAACTCAATGTAAGTTATTACTATACTTGATATTATTATTACTGAGGTTTAGAAAAAAAGATTCAGCTTGATTAACTTTAAGTTTTATTTTTTAAAGTTCAAATTAGCCAGCTAATGCAAATCCGTTCATACTTTTTGATTGGATAATCAAGATTTTGCTCCCGAAAGAAGTTGGTTGATGTCATGTCACCTAGAGGTTACGGCTTTAAGTCGTGGAAGAATCCTCTTGCAGATATGTAACGATTCTTAGGGAAAAAAGAAAATTTGCAGAGGAGAGAGACACTGCTGACAGTGGTCAAGAGAAGACAGATGGTAACTCTAGTGCTAATTTGTTGAGAAATATCTCAAAAAACATGGAAATACAGGTGAGGGTTAGCCAGAGAGGAAGAAAGTCTGGTTACCCTTCTATCCTTTAGAATAGGGCATTGTATGAATTTGCCCTTAATTTTGTTGTATATTTCTGTAGCGTTACATTTGTACTTGATTAAGAGACCGACAAAGTGTATTATTTTGTCGGATCTCATTCTGTTTTCAGACTTCTTCAGTCTTGTGGAAGAGGTCTTTTTGGGGTTGTAGTTAATAACATGCTTACTTAGTATTTTTTTATACTAAATATGGATGTCTTGGTTAAGATTAAATTAACTTTTGTCCTTTACACGTACTTCAGAGCAAGTGAGCATAATTATACTTCGGGAAAGAAACATCACCTTTATCTAGTAAATCACTTATCCGTTTGAAAAATATGCCTTTGTCTGATCTTCCGCTTCATCCTCGTTGTTTGTACCTTCTGCCTCTTCCACACCGGCAACCACAATTTTAAAGGTGGCAACTGTCACTCATTTCCAGAAAAAATATCTATTTAGTCAACGAGTAATTGCAGAATAAAAAGCTTATACAAACCTAACGGGTGTTTTCCTAAATCTTTTCTGTTAAAAAAATCATTTTCATTTAAGGTAGGCAGTAAAAATGTAAGACAAAAAGGAACAAGAGATAAGTGCGGCAGGAAAAAGGAAACAAAAACATATTCTTGAAAATGCAAAACAAAAAGGATGGTATTTGTTGGTAATTGCATAAGTAAAAATATGGATTTGCCGAAAAATGATCAACTTATGGCAAGAAAAAAGTAGTAGTTTATGATATACATTTAGAAAACTATTTTTCTAGGGATAAATTAACAGCACAAAACAAAGTGATTGTACATGATGAAATCATTATGCAAAGATCTAAATAAGGCATTACTCAAAAAAGGAAACAAGATGTTTAGCAAGGTCGATCACTGCCGGTCACCTCTTTTTTCATTACAGCGTTACGAGGAACAAATGGCATAAAGGGTATTAATCGTCATTTCCCCCGGTAACATAGATTGATAGATATTCCTACAATTTGATTTTACATTTAACTAGATATATAATTCTACCTAATGATCTAAATCAAGTGTTAACTCAAAAACATCAGCTTGTTTATTATTTTTTTAGTCATTTTGCAAAAGGTTTAGTTGGTCAATTCGAAATATGATTTCTTAAAAAAAAAAAAACTTATCTAAATTCTTTGAAAAAAAACCCTTTAAAAGTATATTTAAATATTCCAATTATCCAAAAAAGTACAAAACAGTTAAAATTGAATGTAGCATTTAGAGAGATTTAACCTAGGCTGATGATCTAAATCATGGTTCAACAATTTGATTAGATAGTTTTGTTTCTGTTTCTAAGATCATTTTTTTTTCTTGTTTAATTATTGATATTAAACTTTCTTGTACAAAGCTATCCTCTTAAAAAATCGTCCAGATCGTCAGACAAATCCTTTTCCTAGGTAATAGGTAGGGATTAAAACATGACAAGGAATAAGTGACGAGTGCGGCGGAAAAAAGAAAACAAAAACATATTCTCGAAAATGCATGACAAAAAAATCCGGTACTTGCATAAGTAACAAAGTGATTGTACATGATGAAAACATTAAGCAAATATTTAAATGAGTAACTCATCACTACACTAAAAAGCAAACAAGTCTAGATATTCAACAAGCTCGATCATTTTCGGTCACGTATTTTTTGCATGCGGGGTTGTTGGGTAAAAATGGCATAAAAAGTTTTGATCGTAATTCCTACCTGTATTTAAATAAAACCTTAAATAGTAAATATTATTAATTAGAAAAATTAAAGTACAAAAATTTGGGTTAGAGAAATTTAATCTAAGCTAATGATCTAACTGAAGATCAGGTTGTTTAGTTACTTTTCACTCAATATGCAAGAGATTTGGTATTAAAAAAAAAACCATTAAATTATTAAATTGGAACTTATTAATACGACCTATCCAAAACAAAACAAAAAAAAAAAGTACAAAATGGTGAAAATTGAATCTAATGATTAACTAGCGAAAGACTCATGATCTAGATCAAGGATTCAACAATCATCTCATTTATAATAAGAACAGATCTTTTATTTAGTTATCAAACTTTCAATTCGGAAAATATTTTGTTGGTTATTTCAAAGCAAAGATTTTTATCGTACCTAAAGCAAGAATAGATATATAAGTAAAAAAAAAGGGAAAAAAAAAGGAATAAAACCCTAGTTTGAATACTTGAGATGGAGGAGGTATTGATAAATAAGAAACCCTAATTTTATAAGAAGATATAAAAAAATAAGGTTGATGTAGAGACTTTATTGGGAAAACCTAGTCTGACCAGTTTATATAGACGTGTGTAATCTATTTTGGGAAAATCCCATTCAAGTAATGTAGAGACTTTATTGGGAAAAAAAATGCTACTCCGTGCTATTAACTTTTTTTTTTTGCCCAAACCAAACCTTATTGGTGGCTACTGACAGCCCAGCAGCACCGTGTTAAAAATATCTACTAAAAGCATAGTGTAATCGAACCACTAAAATTAATCATTGTATTAAGATAAAAACTGAAAACTAAAATTACTAATCAATGCTACAAAAATACAAATTTCGAACTAGCAATCTAGCCTCTCATACTCAAATAAGTGGCCACCCAATCGGTACCAAATGATTAGCTACTGTGGAGACAAACAGTACACATCATCTCAAATATCATGAACTCCTACCCAAAAGAATATCATCAACGATTTGTACCGGCTATCAAACTAACCATTCAAACACCGTATTAAAGCAAACCACCGAAATTAAAGCTTTTAAGGCCTCAAAATCAATAATCCAACTTCCATTAGCCACAATAGTAATTACAAAACAAGCAAATCTATAGAAAGAAAATTAATAACTTGTTTTTCCATTAGATACAAACACAAAGTTAACAGTTCTACGATTGTTGATTTATTATATTCACTCAATCAATATTTATAATATTTATAAAAATATCAACTTTATTTTCCCGGATTATATACATACTAGTAATCGTGCCCCACGCGTTGCGTGCGCGATACGCAATGCAATTAAAATATAGAAAATAAGTTAATTTATGGGTTAATTTATATGGACTAATGTTAATTTATTCATGGGACTAATGTCCGGCTTTGCATAAGCTTGCTTATTTTAACTTGGAAAAATAAAAGCTAAGTTAATCAAGCTGAATTTTTTTTCTTAACCTCAGTAAACACACTTCAAGAAAAAGTTCATTTAGCATCATAAAACTTTTTGAGTTATGTTGCTAAATTAGTTGTGGCTAAATTTTAGCAACAGGTTGGCAACAAATAACAACATAATTTGTTGTTAAACTAAAATTTAGCCACAACCACTTTAGCAACATAACCGAAAAAAATTTATGATGCTAAATGAACTTTTTATTGTGGTGACAATACTTCTTGCGCACCAACATTATGTTTAGCTTATTTGCATAATTTCTACGACCACACCTTCTAATGTGTCTCATCTTTCGACTCATTCATTCCAGGTCATAATGATAACATGTACTCAACTTACAGGACTTGGTGTAGCAAAGGAAAAAAAACCAAAGCCATTAACATAATAGTACCCTTGGTATCTCACCCAACATGTTCCCCATGACCTTGAGAGTTGATAGAACATAACATTTCTTTGAATTGAGTGAATAAATTAACATTAGTCCCCTATGAAGCATTCCCCATAAAATATCTCACATAATTATTAAAGGACTGACTCATGCATAAAATCACGTCAATTTGAATTTCGACAGAAAAACCTTCACAAGTTCCCCGTGAATCAACACAAGAGGCTAGGTATAGCTTGGATTGGGTGTTTGACGAAGGTTAAATTAGATTGGCATAGGAAAAGGAGGGTATAACTTTTGTCAGCAAAGCACAACATTTTTCCTCAAGAAGAAAAATGTCAGCGAAATATATCGGACAAAAGGTTCTTTCGTATGCCAATTTAACCTTCATCAACAACCTAAACCAAGTGATACCTTGCCTCCTGTGTTGACTCACAGAAAGCTTGTGAAGGTTTTTCTATCAAAATTTAAAATGACGCAGATTTTTTTCATGAGTCAGCACGTGAATAGTTATATCAGATATTTTACGTGGATGCTTCGTATGAAACCAATACTAATTTATTCATGCACTTCATTGGAAGTTATGTTCTATGAACTTAAGGTCTTGGGGAACGTGTTTGGTGAGATACCAAGGGTACTATTATGTTAAACGGCTTTGTTTTTTTCCCCTTTGGTACACCAAGTCCCGTAAGTTGAGGACATGTTACCGTTATGACCTGGAATAAATGAGACCAGATGAGACACATTAGAAGGTGTTTGTAGAAATTATGCAAATAAACTAAACATAACGTTGGTGCTCAAGAATATTGTTGCTGAGGTTAATGAAAAAGTTCAACCTGAATAGCTATGCTTTTATAAAATAAGCTAGCTTATGCAAAGCCCGATATAAATTTTGATTGGATGATCAAGATTTTATTCTCGAAAGGGGTTGGTTGTTGTCATATGACCTGAAAGTTACAGGTTGGAATCATGGAAGAAGTCTATTGCAGAAAAGCATGGAAATGTTGTCTACATTGACCTAAATTTGCTTGACCTATCCTCTAGAAAAAAAAAACATAACTCTCTCTCTCTCAAATCTCTCCCTCTTTAGTCTAAACCCTAGACACTGCCTGCCTAGGGGTGGGAGTTGTGCTTCGGCGCCCTTATACCCCTGGCTCCATACTGTAATACTCTATCACTATTCTACGAAGGAATCCGTTTTTTTTCGAATTCACCTAATTTTTATCCCCCTCTTAATTTTCTGCACTTTTACGGTGAGCTCCTCTTTTTCTGTGAGGAGTAGATTTGATCCTCCCCACCTTGTCGATCTCGTACTAACCTTAGCCGTAAGATTTATTCTGGATCGGGTTTTATAATAGGGTACTCAAGGTTGGATCTGACAGATCAGATTTTGGTGTGTTGTGACTCTCCACGAAGCCCCGCGGGTTTTTTCCAAACAAATGTACTGATTTGTTGCACTGCTAAGTGGAAGAACAAAATTTTCATTCATACAAAAGAAAAGGTAACATCAAGATTTTAGTTTCAAACAAAGGACCGTTGATCTTGTGATCAAAAATCAGAAAATTTTAAAAAAAAGTCTTCTTGGCTGATTATGGGGTTTTTAACTCAACAACAACAGGAATATTCTCAATTGATGCCACACGATGTGGAAAAGAAGTGCGTACAAGGCCAGATGAAAGTCTGAATAATTATTATTTTTTTCTTAGCACTAGAAGTTTTTATTTACAGTTTTCGTTGTTTTAAGTTAATTTCGGATGTAATAAGGTTGTTTTGACCATTCATTATCAACGAAATAGTTGGTTCTACACCTTCTACACCTCCGCATATAAGCGTTGAGCGTTATCAAACTTGATATGAGCAACTCAATGTAAATTATTACTATACTTGATATTATTACTACTCAGGTTTAGAAAAAAAAGATTCAGCTTGATTAACTTAGGTTTTATTTTTCAAAGTTCAAATTAGCCAGCTAATGCAAATCCGTTCATACTTTTTGATTGGATAATCAAGATTTTTCTCCCGAAAGAAGTTGGTTGATGTCATGTCACCCAGAGGTTACGGGTTCGAGTGGTCGAAGAAGCCTCTTGCAGATATGTAACGATCCTGAGGGAAAAAAGAAAATTTGCAAAGGAGATAGACACTGCTGACAGTGGTCAAGAGAAGACAGATGGTAACTCTAGTGAGTGCTACTTTGTTGAGAAATATCTCAAAAAACATGGAAATACAGGTGAGGGTTAGCCAGAGAGGAAGAAAGTCTGGTTAACGTTTTATGCTTTAGAATAGGGCATTGCATGAGTGTTATACTTTGTCAAACCACTGCTTTGGGTGTTTGTAATTATGCTGCATGGGACCTGGTTAGCCTTATATGCTTTAGAATAGGGCATTGTATGGATTTGCCCTTAATTTTGTTGTTGTATATTTCTGTAGCGTTACATTTGTACTTGATTAAGACCGACAAAGTGTATTATTTTGTCGGATCTTATTCAGTTTTAGACTTCTTCAGTCTTGTGGAAGAGGTCTTTTTGGGGTTGTAGTTAATAACATGCGTAGTTTTCTTTTTATACTAAATATGGATGTCTTGGTTAAGATAAAATTAACTTTTGTCCTTTACACGTACTTCAGAACAAGTTAGCATAATTATACTTCGGGAAAGAAACATTACCTTATCTAGTAAATCACTTATCTGCTTGAAAAATATGCCTTTGTCTGATCTTCCGCTTCATCCTCGTTTGTAACTTCTGCCTCTTCTACACCAGCAACCACAACTTTAAAGGTGGCAACTGTCACTCATTTCAAGAAAAAATATCTATTTAGTCAACAAGTAATTGCAGAATAAAAAGCTTATACAAACCTAACGTATGTTTTCCTAAATCTTTTCCGTTAAAAAAATCATTTCCATTTAAGGAAAACATTATGCAAAGATCTAAATAAGACACTACTCAAAAAAGGAAACAAGATATTTAACAAGGTCGATCACTGCCGGTCACGTCTTTTTTCATTACAGCGTTACGAGGAACAAATGGCATAAAGGGTATTAATCGTCATTTCCCCCGGTAACATAGATTGATAGATATTCCTACACTTTGATCTTACATTCAACTAGAAATATAATTCTACCTAATGATCTAAATCAAGTGTTAACCCAAAAACATCAGCTTGTTTATTATTATTTTTTACTCATTTTGCAAAAGGTTTTTAGTTGGTCAATTCGAAATATGATTTCTTAAAAAAAACTTATCTAAATTCTTTGAAAAAAAAGACCTTTAAAAGTATATTTAAATATTCCAAATA
The DNA here is from genome assembly GCA_963682055.1 of Primula veris. Taxonomy (NCBI): domain Eukaryota; kingdom Viridiplantae; phylum Streptophyta; class Magnoliopsida; order Ericales; family Primulaceae; genus Primula; species Primula veris. Next base: position 33,493,402 of record OY821747.1, read on the forward strand.
TCCAAAAAAGTACAAAACAGTTAAAATTGAATGTAGCATTTAACTAGAGAGATTTAACCTAGACTGATGATCTAAATCATGGTTCAACAATTTGATTAGATAGTTTTGTTTCTGTTTCTAAGATCATTTTTTTTCTTGTTTAATTATTGATATTAAACTTTCTTGTACAAAGCTATCCTCTTAAAAAATCGTCCAGATCATCAGACAAATCCTTTTCCTTTTAGGTAATAGGTAGGGATTAAAACATGACAAGGAATAAGTGAAGACTGCAGCGGAAAAAAGAAAACAAAAACATATTCTCGAAAATGCATGACAAAAAAATCCGGTACTTGCATAAGTAACAAAGTGACTGTACATGATGAAAACATTGAGCAAATATTTAAATGAGCAACTCATCACTACATGAAAAAGCAAACAAGTCTAGATATTTAGCAAGGTCGATCATTTTCGGTCACGTATTTTTTGCATGTGGAGTTGTTGGGTAAAAATGGCATAAAAAGTTTTGATCGTAATTCCTACCCGTATTTAAATAAAACCTTAAATGGTAAATATTATTAATTAGTAAAATTAAAGTACAAAAATTTGGGTTAGAGAAATTTAATCTAAGCTAATGATCTAATTGAAGATCAGGTTGTTTAGTTACTTTTCACACAATTTGCAAGAGATTTGGTATAAAAAAACCCATTAAAGTATTAAATGGGAACTTATTAATAAGACCTATCCAAAACAAAGCAAAAAAAAAAAAAAAGTACAAAATGGTGAAATTGTAAATTTAGGGTTTAACTAGAGAAAGGCTGATGGTCAAGATCAAGGATTCAACAATCAGCTCATTTCTTATAAGAACAGATTTTTCATTTATCTATTAAACTTTCATTTTACAAAATATTTCGTCGGTTATTTCAAAGAGAAGAGTTTGATCGTCTCTAAAATCAGGAATAAGTATACAAGTAAAAAAAATGGAATAAGGGTAGAGAAAAACCTAGTTTGAATCCTGGAGATGGAGGAGGCATTGCTGAATAACTGCTGTATAGATATTTAACAAGGTCGATCATTGTCGGTTACGTAATTTTTGCATGCGGGGTTACGGGGGAAAATGGCATAAAGATTGTTAATAATAATTCCTAACCATATTATAAAAACCCTAAATTATAATCATTATTAATTAGCAAGAAAAAAAGTACAAAACTTTGAGTTAGAGAAATTTAATCTAAGCTAATGATCTAAATCAAGATCAGCTTGTTAATTTTCTTTTTCACTCTCAATTCGCAAGAGACTTGGTCCAACAAAAACTTTAAAAACATTAAATGGGAACTTGTTAATAAGAACTATCCAGAACAAAACAAAAAAAAAAAAAAGAGTACAAAATGGTGAAAATTAAATCCAGCGTTTAACTAGAGAAAGACTCATGATCCAGATCAAGGATTCAACAATCAGCTCATTTCTAATAAGAACAGATTTTTAATTTAATTATTAAACCTTCAATTAGGAAAATTTTCGTTGGTTATTTCAAAGCAAAGATTTTTATCGTCCCTTAAATCAAGAATAGATGTACAAGTATAAAAGAAACAAAAAAAAAAGGAGTAAAAGGGTAAAAAGAAAAAAAAAATAGTTTTGAGTATAAGAAACCCTAATTTTATAAGAAGATATAAAAAAATGAGGCTGATGGTGGAAATAACGAGGAGTATGACCAGTAATAAATGGGAACTTGTTAATAAAAACTATCCAAAACAAAACAAACAAAAAAGTACAAAATGGTGAAAATTGAATCTAATGATTAACTAGCGAAAGACTCATGATCTAGATCAAGGATTCAACAATCATCTCATTTATAATAAGAACAGATCTTTTATTTAGTTATCAAACTTTCAATTCGGAAAATATTTTGTTGGTTATTTCAAAGCAAAGATTTTTATCGTACCTAAAGCAAGAATAGATATATAAGTAAAAAAAAAGGGAAAAAAAAGGAATAAAACCCTAGTTTGAATACTGGAGATGGAGGAGGTATTGATAAATAAGAAACCCTAATTTTATAAGAAGATATAAAAAAATAAGGTTGATGTAGAGACTTTATTGGGAAAACCTAGTCTGACCAGTTTATATAGACGTGTGTAATCTATTTTGGGAAAATCCCATTCAAGTAATGTAGAGACTTTATTGGGAAAAAAAATGCTACTCCGTGCTATTAACTTTTTTTTTTGCCCAAACCAAACCTTATTGGTGGCTACTGACAGCCCAGCAGCACCGTGATAAAAATATCTACTAAAAGCATAGTGTAATCGAACCACTAAAATTAATCATTGTATTAAGATAAAAACTGAAAACTAAAATTACTAATCAATGCTACAAAAATACAAATTTCGAACTAGCAATCTAGCCTCTCATACTCAAATAAGTGGCCACCCAATCGGTACCAAATGATTAGCTACTGTGGAGACAAACAGTACACATCATCTCAAATATCATGAACTCCTACCCAAAAGAATATCATCAACGATTTGTACCGGCTATCAAACTAACCATTCAAACACCGTATTAAAGCAAACCACCGAAATTAAAGCTTTTAAGGCCTCAAAATCAATAATCCAACTTCCATTAGCCACAATAGTAATTACAAAACAAGCAAATCTATAGAAAGAAAATTAATAACTTGTTTTTCCATTAGATACAAACACAAAGTTAACAGTTCTACGATTGTTGATTTATTATATTCACTCAATCAATATTTATAATATTTATAAAAATATCAACTTTATTTTCCCGGATTATATACATACTAGTAATCGTGCCCCACGCGTTGCGTGTGCGATACGCAATGCAATTAAAATATAGAAAATAAGTTAATTTATGGGACTAATGTTAATTTATATGGACTAATGTTAATTTATTCATGGGACTAATGTCCGGCTTTGCATAAGCTTGCTTATTTTAACTTGGAAAAATAAAAGCTAAGTTAATCAAGCTGAATTTTTTTCTTAACCTCAGTAAACACACTTCAAGAAAAAGTTCATTTAGCATCATAAAACTTTTTGAGTTATGTTGCTAAATTAGTTGTGGCTAAATTTTAGCAACAGGTTGGCAACAAATAACAACATAATTTGTTGTTAAACTAAAATTTAGCCACAACCACTTTAGCAACATAACCGAAAAAAGTTTATGATGCTAAATGAACTTTTTATTGTGGTGACAATACTTCTTGCGCACCAACATTATGTTTAGCTTATTTGCATAATTTCTACGACCACACCTTCTAATGTGTCTCATCTTTCGACTCATTCATTCCAGGTCATAATGATAACATGTACTCAACTTACAGGACTTGGTGTAGCAAAGGAAAAAAAACCAAAGCCATTAACATAATAGTACCCTTGGTATCTCACCCAACATGTTCCCCATGACCTTGAGAGTTGATAGAACATAACATTTCTTTGAATTGAGTGAATAAATTAACATTAGTCCCCTATGAAGCATTCCCCATAAAATATCTCACATAATTATTAAAGGACTGACTCATGCATAAAATCACGTCAATTTGAATTTCGACAGAAAAACCTTCACAAGTTCCCCGTGAATCAACACAAGAGGCTAGGTATAGCTTGGATTGGGTGTTTGACGAAGGTTAAATTAGATTGGCATAGGAAAAGGAGGGTATAACTTTTGTCAGCAAAGCACAACATTTTTCCTCAAGAAGAAAAATGTCAGCGAAATATATCGGACAAAAGGTTCTTTCGTATGCCAATTTAACCTTCATCAACAACCTAAACCAAGTGATACCTTGCCTCCTGTGTTGACTCACAGAAAGCTTGTGAAGGTTTTTCTATCAAAATTTAAAATGACGCAGATTTTTTTCATGAGTCAGCACGTGAATAGTTATATCAGATATTTTACGTGGATGCTTCGTATGAAACCAATACTAATTTATTCATGCACTTCATTGGAAGTTATGTTCTATGAACTTAAGGTCTTGGGGAACGTGTTTGGTGAGATACCAAGGGTACTATTATGTTAAACGGCTTTGTTTTTTTCCCCTTTGGTACACCAAGTCCCGTAAGTTGAGGACATGTTACCGTTATGACCTGGAATAAATGAGACCAGATGAGACACATTAGAAGGTGTTTGTAGAAATTATGCAAATAAACTAAACATAACGTTGGTGCTCAAGAATATTGTTGCTGAGGTTAATGAAAAAGTTCAACCTGAATAGCTATGCTTTTATAAAATAAGCTAGCTTATGCAAAGCCCGATATAAATTTTGATTGGATGATCAAGATTTTATTCTCGAAAGGGGTTGGTTGTTGTCATATGACCTGAAAGTTACAGGTTGGAATCATGGAAGAAGTCTATTGCAGAAAAGCATGGAAATGTTGTCTACATTGACCTAAATTTGCTTGACCTATCCTCTAGAAAAAAAAACATAACTCTCTCTCTCTCAAATCTCTCCCTCTTTAGTCTAAACCCTAGACACTGCCTGCCTAGGGGTGGGAGTTGTGCTTCGGCGCTCTTATACCCCTGGCTCCATACTGTAATACTCTATCACTATTCTACGAAGGAATCCGTTTTTTTTCGAATTCACCTAATTTTTATCCCCCTCTTAATTTTCTGCACTTTTACGGTGAGCTCCTCTTTTTCTGTGAGGAGTAGATTTGATCCTCCCCACCTTGTCGATCTCGTACTAACCTTAGCCGTAAGATTTATTCTGGATCGGGTTTTATAATAGGGTACTCAAGGTTGGATCTGACAGATCAGATTTTGGTGTGTTGTGACTCTCCACGAAGCCCCGCGGGTTTTCTCCAAACAAATGTACTGATTTGTTGCACTGCTAAGTGGAAGAACAAAATTTTCATTCATACAAAAGAAAAGGTAACATCAAGATTTTAGTTTCAAACAAAGGACCGTTGATCTTGTGATCAAAAATCAGAAAATTTTAAAAAAAAGTCTTCTTGGCTGATTATGGGGTTTTTAACTCAACAACAACAAGAATATTCTCAATTGATGCCACACGATGTGGAAAAGAAGTGCGTACAAGGCCAGATGAAAGTCTGAATAATTATTATTTTTTTCTTAGCACTAGAAGTTTTTATTTACAGTTTTCGTTGTTTTAAGTTAATTTCGGATGTAATAAGGTTGTTTTGACCATTCATTATCAACGAAATAGTTGGTTCTACACCTTCTACACCTCCGCATATAAGCGTTGAGCGTTATCAAACTTGATATGAGCAACTCAATGTAAATTATTACTATACTTGATATTATTACTACTCAGGTTTAGAAAAAAAGATTCAGCTTGATTAACTTAGGTTTTATTTTTCAAAGTTCAAATTAGCCAGCTAATGCAAATCCGTTCATACTTTTTGATTGGATAATCAAGATTTTTCTCCCGAAAGAAGTTGGTTGATGTCATGTCACCCAGAGGTTACGGGTTCGAGTGGTCGAAGAAGCCTCTTGCAGATATGTAACGATCCTGAGGGAAAAAAGAAAATTTGCAAAGGAGATAGACACTGCTGACAGTGGTCAAGAGAAGACAGATGGTAACTCTAGTGAGTGCTACTTTGTTGAGAAATATCTCAAAAAACATGGAAATACAGGTGAGGGTTAGCCAGAGAGGAAGAAAGTCTGGTTAACGTTTTATGCTTTAGAATAGGGCATTGCATGAGTGTTATACTTTGTCAAACCACTGCTTTGGGTGTTTGTAATTATGCTGCATGGGACCTGGTTAGCCTTATATGCTTTAGAATAGGGCATTGTATGGATTTGCCCTTAATTTTGTTGTTGTATATTTCTGTAGCGTTACATTTGTACTTGATTAAGACCGACAAAGTGTATTATTTTGTCGGATCTTATTCAGTTTTAGACTTCTTCAGTCTTGTGGAAGAGGTCTTTTTGGGGTTGTAGTTAATAACATGCTTAGTTTTCTTTTTATACTAAATATGGATGTCTTGGTTAAGATAAAATTAACTTTTGTCCTTTACACGTACTTCAGAACAAGTTAGCATAATTATACTTCGGGAAAGAAACATTACCTTATCTAGTAAATCACTTATCTGCTTGAAAAATATGCCTTTGTCTGATCTTCCGCTTCATCCTCGTTTGTAACTTCTGCCTCTTCTACACCAGCAGCCACAACTTTAAAGGTGGCAACTGTCACTCATTTCAAGAAAAAATATCTATTTAGTCAACAAGTAATTGCAGAATAAAAGGCTTATACAAACCTAACGTATGTTTTCCTAAATCTTTTCCGTTAAAAAAATCATTTCCATTTAAGGAAAACATTATGCAAAGATCTAAATAAGACACTACTCAAAAAAGGAAACAAGATATTTAACAAGGTCGATTACTGCCGGTCACGTCTTTTTTCATTACAGCGTTACGAGGAACAAATGGCATAAAGGGTATTAATCGTCATTTCCCCCGGTAACATAGATTGATAGATATTCCTACACTTTGATCTTACATTCAACTAGAAATATAATTCTACCTAATGATCTAAATCAAGTGTTAACCCAAAAACATCAGCTTGTTTATTATTATTTTTTACTCATTTTGCAAAAGGTTTTTAGTTGGTCAATTCGAAATATGATTTCTTAAAAAAAACTTATCTAAATTCTTTGAAAAAAAGACCTTTAAAAGTATATTTAAATATTCCAATTATCCAAAAAAGTACAAAACAGTTAAAATTGAATGTAGCATTTAACTAGAGAGATTTAACCTAGACTGATGATCTAAATCATGGTTCAACAATTTGATTAGATAGTTTTGTTTCTGTTTCTAAGATCATTTTTTTTTCTTGTTTAATTATTGATATTAAACTTTCTTGTACAAAGCTATCCTCTTAAAAAATCGTCCAGATCATCAGACAAATCCTTTTCCTTTTAGGTAATAGGTAGGGATTAAAACATGACAAGGAATAAGTGACGAGTGCGGCGGAAAAAAGAAAACAAAAACATATTCTCGAAAATGCATGACAAAAAAATCCGGTACTTGCATAAGTAACAAAGTGATTGTACATGATGAAAACATTAAGCAAATATTTAAATGAGTAACTCATCACTACACTAAAAAGCAAACAAGTCTAGATATTTAACAAGCTCGATCATTTTCGGTCACGTATTTTTTGCATGCGGGGTTGTTGGGTAAAAATGGCATAAAAAGTTTTGATCGTAATTCCTACCTGTATTTAAATAAAACCTTAAATGGTAAATATTATTAATTAGTAAAATTAAAGTACAAAAATTTGGGTTAGAGAAATTTAATCTAAGCTAATGATCTAATTGAAGATCAGGTTGTTTAGTTACTTTTCACTCAATATGCAAGAGATTTGGTATTAAAAAAAAACCATTAAATTATTAAATGGGAACTTATTAATACGACCTATCCAAAACAAAACAAAAAAAAAGTACAAAATGGTGAAAATTGAATCTAATGATTAACTAGCGAAAGACTCATGATCTAGATCAAGGATTCAACAATCATCTCATTTATAATAAGAACAGATCTTTTATTTAGTTATCAAACTTTCAATTCGGAAAATATTTTGTTGGTTATTTCAAAGCAAAGATTTTGATCGTACCTAAAGCAAGAATAGATATACAAGTAAAAAAAGGGAAAAAAAAGGAATAAAACCCTAGTTTGAATACTGGAGATGGAGGAGGTATTGATAAATAAGAAACCCTAATTTTATAAGAAGATATAAAAAAATAAGGTTGATGTAGAGACTTTATTGGGAAAACCTAGTCTGACCAGTTTATATAGACGTGTGTAATCTATTTTGGGAAAATCCCATTCAAGTAATGTAGAGACTTTATTGGGAAAAAAAATGCTACTCCGTGCTATTAACTTTTTTTTTTGCCCAAACCAAACCTTATTGGTGGCTACTGACAGCCCAGCAGCACCGTGATAAAAATATCTACTAAAAGCATAGTGTAATCGAACCACTAAAATTAATCATTGTATTAAGATAAAAACTGAAAACTAAAATTACTAATCAATGCTACAAAAATACAAATTTCGAACTAGCAATCTAGCCTCTCATACTCAAATAAGTGGCCACCCAATCGGTACCAAATGATTAGCTACTGTGGAGACAAACAGTACACATCATCTCAAATATCATGAACTCCTACCCAAAAGAATATCATCAACGATTTGTACCGGCTATCAAACTAACCATTCAAACACCGTATTAAAGCAAACCACCGAAATTAAAGCTTTTAAGGCCTCAAAATCAATAATCCAACTTCCATTAGCCACAATAGTAATTACAAAACAAGCAAATCTATAGAAAGAAAATTAATAACTTGTTTTTCCATTAGATACAAACACAAAGTTAACAGTTCTACGATTGTTGATTTATTATATTCACTCAATCAATATTTATAATATTTATAAAAATATCAACTTTATTTTCCCGGATTATATACATACTAGTAATCGTGCCCCACGCGTTGCGTGTGCGATACGCAATGCAATTAAAATATAGAAAATAAGTTAATTTATGGGACTAATGTTAATTTATATGGACTAATGTTAATTTATTCATGGGACTAATGTCCGGCTTTGCATAAGCTTGCTTATTTTAACTTGGAAAAATAAAAGCTAAGTTAATCAAGCTGAATTTTTTTCTTAACCTCAGTAAACACACTTCAAGAAAAAGTTCATTTAGCATCATAAAACTTTTTGAGTTATGTTGCTAAATTAGTTGTGGCTAAATTTTAGCAACAGGTTGGCAACAAATAACAACATAATTTGTTGTTAAACTAAAATTTAGCCACAACCACTTTAGCAACATAACCGAAAAAAGTTTATGATGCTAAATGAACTTTTTATTGTGGTGACAATACTTCTTGCGCACCAACATTATGTTTAGCTTATTTGCATAATTTCTACGACCACACCTTCTAATGTGTCTCATCTTTCGACTCATTCATTCCAGGTCATAATGATAACATGTACTCAACTTACAGGACTTGGTGTACCAAAGGAAAAAAAACCAAAGCCATTAACATAATAGTACCCTTGGTATCTCACCCAACATGTTCCCCATGACCTTGAGAGTTGATAGAACATAACATTTCTTTGAATTGAGTGAATAAATTAACATTAGTCCCCTATGAAGCATTCCCCATAAAATATCTCACATAATTATTAAAGGACTGACTCATGCATAAAATCACGTCAATTTGAATTTCGACAGAAAAACCTTCACAAGTTCCCCGTGAATCAACACAAGAGGCTAGGTATAGCTTGGATTGGGTGTTTGACGAAGGTTAAATTAGATTGGCATAGGAAAAGGAGGGTATAACTTTTGTCAGCAAAGCACAACATTTTTCCTCAAGAAGAAAAATGTCAGCGAAATATATCGGACAAAAGGTTCTTTCGTATGCCAATTTAACCTTCATCAACAACCTAAACCAAGTGATACCTTGCCTCCTGTGTTGACTCACAGAAAGCTTGTGAAGGTTTTTCTATCAAAATTTAAAATGACGCAGATTTTTTTCATGAGTCAGCACGTGAATAGTTATATCAGATATTTTACGTGGATGCTTCGTATGAAACCAATACTAATTTATTCATGCACTTCATTGGAAGTTATGTTATATGAACTTAAGGTCTTGGGGAACGTGTTTGGTGAGATACCAAGGGTACTATTATGTTAAACGGCTTTGTTTTTTTCCCCTTTGGTACACCAAGTCCCGTAAGTTGAGGACATGTTACCGTTATGACCTGGAATAAATGAGACCAGATGAGACACATTAGAAGGTGTTTGTAGAAATTATGCAAATAAACTAAACATAACGTTGGTGCTCAAGAATATTGTTGTTGAGGTTAATGAAAAAGTTCAACCTGAATAGCTATGCTTTTATAAAATAAGCTAGCTTATGCAAAGCCCGATATAAATTTTGATTGGATGATCAAGATTTTATTCTCGAAAGGGGTTGGTTGTTGTCATATGACCTGAAAGTTACAGGTTGGAATCATGGAAGAAGTCTATTGCAGAAAAGCATGGAAATGTTGTCTACATTGACCTAAATTTGCTTGACCTATCCTCTAGAAAAAAAAAACATAACTCTCTCTCTCTCAAATCTCTCCCTCTTTAGTCTAAACCCTAGACACTGCCTGCCTAGGGGTGGGAGTTGTGCTTCGGCGCCCTTATACCCCTGGCTCCATACTGTAATACTCTATCACTATTCTACGAAGGAATCCGTTTTTTTTCGAATTCACCTAATTTTTATCCCCCTCTTAATTTTCTGCACTTTTACGGTGAGCTCCTCTTTTTCTGTGAGGAGTAGATTTGATCCTCCCCACCTTGTCGATCTCGTACTAACCTTAGCCGTAAGATTTATTCTGGATCGGGTTTTATAATAGGGTACTCAAGGTTGGATCTGACAGATCAGATTTTGGTGTGTTGTGACTCTCCACGAAGCCCCGCGGGTTTTTTCCAAACAAATGTACTGATTTGTTGCACTGCTAAGTGGAAGAACAAAATTTTCATTCATACAAAAGAAAAGGTAACATCAAGATTTTAGTTTCAAACAAAGGACCGTTGATCTTGTGATCAAAAATCAGAAAATTTTAAAAAAAAGTCTTCTTGGCTGATTATGGGGTTTTTAACTCAACAACAACAGGAATATTCTCAATTGATGCCACACGATGTGGAAAAGAAGTGCGTACAAGGCCAGATGAAAGTCTGAATAATTATTATTTTTTTCTTAGCACTAGAAGTTTTTATTTACAGTTTTCGTTGTTTTAAGTTAATTTCGGATGTAATAAGGTTGTTTTGACCATTCATTATCAACGAAATAGTTGGTTCTACACCTTCTACACCTCCGCATATAAGCGTTGAGCGTTATCAAACTTGATATGAGCAACTCAATGTAAATTATTACTATACTTGATATTATTACTACTCAGGTTTAGAAAAAAAAGATTCAGCTTGATTAACTTAGGTTTTATTTTTCAAAGTTCAAATTAGCCAGCTAATGCAAATCCGTTCATACTTTTTGATTGGATAATCAAGATTTTTCTCCCGAAAGAAGTTGGTTGATGTCATGTCACCCAGAGGTTACGGGTTCGAGTGGTCGAAGAAGCCTCTTGCAGATATGTAACGATCCTGAGGGAAAAAAGAAAATTTGCAAAGGAGATAGACACTGCTGACAGTGGTCAAGAGAAGACAGATGGTAACTCTAGTGAGTGCTACTTTGTTGAGAAATATCTCAAAAAACATGGAAATACAGGTGAGGGTTAGCCAGAGAGGAAGAAAGTCTGGTTAACGTTTTATGCTTTAGAATAGGGCATTGCATGAGTGTTATACTTTGTCAAACCACTGCTTTGGGTGTTTGTAATTATGCTGCATGGGACCTGGTTAGCCTTATATGCTTTAGAATAGGGCATTGTATGGATTTGCCCTTAATTTTGTTGTTGTATATTTCTGTAGCGTTACATTTGTACTTGATTAAGACCGACAAAGTGTATTATTTTGTCGGATCTTATTCAGTTTTAGACTTCTTCAGTCTTGTGGAAGAGGTCTTTTTGGGGTTGTAGTTAATAACATGCGTAGTTTTCTTTTTATACTAAATATGGATGTCTTGGTTAAGATAAAATTAACTTTTGTCCTTTACACGTACTTCAGAACAAGTTAGCATAATTATACTTCGGGAAAGAAACATTACCTTATCTAGTAAATCACTTATCTGCTTGAAAAATATGCCTTTGTCTGATCTTCCGCTTCATCCTCGTTTGTAACTTCTGCCTCTTCTACACCAGCAACCACAACTTTAAAGGTGGCAACTGTCACTCATTTCAAGAAAAAATATCTATTTAGTCAACAAGTAATTGCAGAATAAAAAGCTTATACAAACCTAACGTATGTTTTCCTAAATCTTTTCCGTTAAAAAAATCATTTCCATTTAAGGAAAACATTATGCAAAGATCTAAATAAGACACTACTCAAAAAAGGAAACAAGATATTTAACAAGGTCGATCACTGCCGGTCACGTCTTTTTTCATTACAGCGTTACGAGGAACAAATGGCATAAAGGGTATTAATCGTCATTTCCCCCGGTAACATAGATTGATAGATATTCCTACACTTTGATCTTACATTCAACTAGAAATATAATTCTACCTAATGATCTAAATCAAGTGTTAACCCAAAAACATCAGCTTGTTTATTATTATTTTTTACTCATTTTGCAAAAGGTTTTTAGTTGGTCAATTCGAAATATGATTTCTTAAAAAAAACTTATCTAAATTCTTTGAAAAAAAGACCTTTAAAAGTATATTTAAATATTCCAATTATCCAAAAAAGTACAAAACATTTAAAATTGAATGTAGCATTTAACTAGAGAGATTTAACCTAGACTGATGATCTAAATCATGGTTCAACAATTTGATTAGATAGTTTTGTTTCTGTTTCTAAGATCATTTTTTTTTCTTGTTTAATTATTGATATTAAACTTTCTTGTACAAAGCTATCCTCTTAAAAAATCGTCCAGATCATCAGACAAATCCTTTTCCTTTTAGGTAATAGGTAGGGATTAAAACATGACAAGGAATAAGTGAAGACTGCAGCGGAAAAAAGAAAACAAAAACATATTCTCGAAAATGCATGACAAAAAAATCCGGTACTTGCATAAGTAACAAAGTGACTGTACATGATGAAAACATTGAGCAAATATTTAAATGAGCAACTCATCACTACATGAAAAAGCAAACAAGTCTAGATATTTAGCAAGGTCGATCATTTTCGGTCACGTATTTTTTGCATGTGGAGTTGTTGGGTAAAAATGGCATAAAAAGTTTTGATCGTAATTCCTACCCGTATTTAAATAAAACCTTAAATGGTAAATATTATTAATTAGTAAAATTAAAGTACAAAAATTTGGGTTAGAGAAATTTAATCTAAGCTAATGATCTAATTGAAGATCAGGTTGTTTAGTTACTTTTCACACAATTTGCAAGAGATTTGGTATAAAAAAACCCATTAAAGTATTAAATGGGAACTTATTAATAAGACCTATCCAAAACAAAGCAAAAAAAAAGTACAAAATGGTGAAATTGTAAATTTAGGGTTTAACTAGAGAAAGGCTGATGGTCAAGATCAAGGATTCAACAATCAGCTCATTTCCTATAAGAACAGATTTTTCATTTATCTATTAAACTTTCATTTTACAAAATATTTCGTCGGTTATTTCAAAGAGAAGAGTTTGATCGTCTCTAAAATCAGGAATAAGTATACAAGTAAAAAAAATGGAATAAGGGTAGAGAAAAACCTAGTTTGAATCCTGGAGATGGAGGAGGCATTGCTGAATAACTGCTGTATAGATATTTAACAAGGTCGATCATTGTCGGTTACGTAATTTTTGCATGCGGGGTTACGGGGGGAAATGGCATAAAGATTGTTAATAATAATTCCTAACCATATTATAAAAACCCTAAATTATAATCATTATTAATTAGCAAGAAAAAAAGTACAAAACTTTGAGTTAGAGAAATTTAATCTAAGCTAATGATCTAAATCAAGATCAGCTTGTTAATTTTCTTTTTCACTCTCAATTCGCAAGAGACTTGGTCCAACAAAAACTTTAAAAACATTAAATGGGAACTTGTTAATAAGAACTATCCAGAACAAAACAAAAAAAAAAAAAAGAGTACAAAATGGTGAAAATTAAATCCAGCGTTTAACTAGAGAAAGACTCATGATCCAGATCAAGGATTCAACAATCAGCTCATTTCTAATAAGAACAGATTTTTAATTTAATTATTAAACCTTCAATTAGGAAAATTTTCGTTGGTTATTTCAAAGCAAAGATTTTTATCGTCCCTTAAATCAAGAATAGATGTACAAGTATAAAAGAAACAAAAAAAAAAGGAGTAAAAGGGTAAAAAGAAAAAAAAATAGTTTTGAGTATAAGAAACCCTAATTTTATAAGAAGATATAAAAAAATGAGGCTGATGGTGGAAATAACGAGGAGTATGACCAGTAATAAATGGGAACTTGTTAATAAAAACTATCCAAAACAAAACAAACAAAAAAGTACAAAATGGTGAAAATTGAATCTAATGATTAACTAGCGAAAGACTCATGATCTAGATCAAGGATTCAACAATCATCTCATTTATAATAAGAACAGATCTTTTATTTAGTTATCAAACTTTCAATTCGGAAAATATTTTGTTGGTTATTTCAAAGCAAAGATTTTTATCGTACCTAAAGCAAGAATAGATATATAAGTAAAAAAAAAGGGAAAAAAAAAGGAATAAAACCCTAGTTTGAATACTGGAGATGGAGGAGGTATTGATAAATAAGAAACCCTAATTTTATAAGAAGATATAAAAAAATAAGGTTGATGTAGAGACTTTATTGGGAAAACCTAGTCTGACCAGTTTATATAGACGTGTGTAATCTATTTTGGGAAAATCCCATTCAAGTAATGTAGAGACTTTATTGGGAAAAAAAATGCTACTCCGTGCTATTAACTTTTTTTTTTTGCCCAAACCAAACCTTATTGGTGGCTACTGACAGCCCAGCAGCACCGTGTTAAAAATATCTACTAAAAGCATAGTGTAATCGAACCACTAAAATTAATCATTGTATTAAGATAAAAACTGAAAACTAAAATTACTAATCAATGCTACAAAAATACAAATTTCGAACTAGCAATCTAGCCTCTCATACTCAAATAAGTGGCCACCCAATCGGTACCAAATGATTAGCTACTGTGGAGACAAACAGTACACATCATCTCAAATATCATGAACTCCTACCCAAAAGAATATCATCAACGATTTGTACCGGCTATCAAACTAACCATTCAAACACCGTATTAAAGCAAACCACCGAAATTAAAGCTTTTAAGGCCTCAAAATCAATAATCCAACTTCCATTAGCCACAATAGTAATTACAAAACAAGCAAATCTATAGAAAGAAAATTAATAACTTGTTTTTCCATTAGATACAAACACAAAGTTAACAGTTCTACGATTGTTGATTTATTATATTCACTCAATCAATATTTATAATATTTATAAAAATATCAACTTTATTTTCCCGGATTATATACATACTAGTAATCGTGCCCCACGCGTTGCGTGCGCGATACGCAATGCAATTAAAATATAGAAAATAAGTTAATTTATGGGTTAATTTATATGGACTAATGTTAATTTATTCATGGGACTAATGTCCGGCTTTGCATAAGCTTGCTTATTTTAACTTGGAAAAATAAAAGCTAAGTTAATCAAGCTGAATTTTTTTCTTAACCTCAGTAAACACACTTCAAGAAAAAGTTCATTTAGCATCATAAAACTTTTTGAGTTATGTTGCTAAATTAGTTGTGGCTAAATTTTAGCAACAGGTTGGCAACAAATAACAACATAATTTGTTGTTAAACTAAAATTTAGCCACAACCACTTTAGCAACATAACCGAAAAAAAATTATGATGCTAAATGAACTTTTTATTGTGGTGACAATACTTCTTGCGCACCAACATTATGTTTAGCTTATTTGCATAATTTCTACGACCACACCTTCTAATGTGTCTCATCTTTCGACTCATTCATTCCAGGTCATAATGATAACATGTACTCAACTTACAGGACTTGGTGTACCAAAGGAAAAAAAACCAAAGCCATTAACATAATAGTACCCTTGGTATCTCACCCAACATGTTCCCCATGACCTTGAGAGTTGATAGAACATAACATTTCTTTGAATTGAGTGAATAAATTAACATTAGTCCCCTATGAAGCATTCCCCATAAAATATCTCACATAATTATTAAAGGACTGACTCATGCATAAAATCACGTCAATTTGAATTTCGACAGAAAAACCTTCACAAGTTCCCCGTGAATCAACACAAGAGGCTAGGTATAGCTTGGATTGGGTGTTTGACGAAGGTTAAATTAGATTGGCATAGGAAAAGGAGGGTATAACTTTTGTCAGCAAAGCACAACATTTTTCCTCAAGAAGAAAAATGTCAGCGAAATATATCGGACAAAAGGTTCTTTCGTATGCCAATTTAACCTTCATCAACAACCTAAACCAAGTGATACCTTGCCTCCTGTGTTGACTCACAGAAAGCTTGTGAAGGTTTTTCTATCAAAATTTAAAATGACGCAGATTTTTTTCATGAGTCAGCACGTGAATAGTTATATCAGATATTTTACGTGGATGCTTCGTATGAAACCAATACTAATTTATTCATGCACTTCATTGGAAGTTATGTTATATGAACTTAAGGTCTTGGGGAACGTGTTTGGTGAGATACCAAGGGTACTATTATGTTAAACGGCTTTGTTTTTTTCCCCTTTGGTACACCAAGTCCCGTAAGTTGAGGACATGTTACCGTTATGACCTGGAATAAATGAGACCAGATGAGACACATTAGAAGGTGTTTGTAGAAATTATGCAAATAAACTAAACATAACGTTGGTGCTCAAGAATATTGTTGCTGAGGTTAATGAAAAAGTTCAACCTGAATAGCTATGCTTTTATAAAATAAGCTAGCTTATGCAAAGCCCGATATAAATTTTGATTGGATGATCAAGATTTTATTCTCGAAAGGGGTTGGTTGTTGTCATATGACCTGAAAGTTACAGGTTGGAATCATGGAAGAAGTCTATTGCAGAAAAGCATGGAAATGTTGTCTACATTGACCTAAATTTGCTTGACCTATCCTCTAGAAAAAAAAAACATAACTCTCTCTCTCTCAAATCTCTCCCTCTTTAGTCTAAACCCTAGACACTGCCTGCCTAGGGGTGGGAGTTGTGCTTCGGCGCCCTTATACCCCTGGCTCCATACTGTAATACTCTATCACTATTCTACGAAGGAATCCGTTTTTTTTCGAATTCACCTAATTTTTATCCCCCTCTTAATTTTCTGCACTTTTACGGTGAGCTCCTCTTTTTCTGTGAGGAGTAGATTTGATCCTCCCCACCTTGTCGATCTCGTACTAACCTTATCCGTAAGATTTATTCTGGATCGGGTTTTATAATAGGGTACTCAAGGTTGGATCTGACAGATCAGATTTTGGTGTGTTGTGACTCTCCACGAAGCCCCGCGGGTTTTTTCCAAACAAATGTACTGATTTGTTGCACTGCTAAGTGGAAGAACAAAATTTTCATTCATACAAAAGAAAAGGTAACATCAAGATTTTAGTTTCAAACAAAGGACCGTTGATCTTGTGATCAAAAATCAGAAAATTTTAAAAAAAAGTCTTCTTGGCTGATTATGGGGTTTTTAACTCAACAACAACAGGAATATTCTCAATTGATGCCACACGATGTGGAAAAGAAGTGCGTACAAGGCCAGATGAAAGTCTGAATAATTATTATTTTTTTCTTAGCACTAGAAGTTTTTATTTACAGTTTTCGTTGTTTTAAGTTAATTTCGGATGTAATAAGGTTGTTTTGACCATTCATTATCAACGAAATAGTTGGTTCTACACCTTCTACACCTCCGCATATAAGCGTTGAGCGTTATCAAACTTGATATGAGCAACTCAATGTAAATTATTACTATACTTGATATTATTACTACTCAGGTTTAGAAAAAAAAGATTCAGCTTGATTAACTTAGGTTTTATTTTTCAAAGTTCAAATTAGCCAGCTAATGCAAATCCGTTCATACTTTTTGATTGGATAATCAAGATTTTTCTCCCGAAAGAAGTTGGTTGATGTCATGTCACCCAGAGGTTACGGGTTCGAGTGGTCGAAGAAGCCTCTTGCAGATATGTAACGATCCTGAGGGAAAAAAGAAAATTTGCAAAGGAGATAGACACTGCTGACAGTGGTCAAGAGAAGACAGATGGTAACTCTAGTGAGTGCTACTTTGTTGAGAAATATCTCAAAAAACATGGAAATACAGGTGAGGGTTAGCCAGAGAGGAAGAAAGTCTGGTTAACGTTTTATGCTTTAGAATAGGGCATTGCATGAGTGTTATACTTTGTCAAACCACTGCTTTGGGTGTTTGTAATTATGCTGCATGGGACCTGGTTAGCCTTATATGCTTTAGAATAGGGCATTGTATGGATTTGCCCTTAATTTTGTTGTTGTATATTTCTGTAGCGTTACATTTGTACTTGATTAAGACCGACAAAGTGTATTATTTTGTCGGATCTTATTCAGTTTTAGACTTCTTCAGTCTTGTGGAAGAGGTCTTTTTGGGGTTGTAGTTAATAACATGCGTAGTTTTCTTTTTATACTAAATATGGATGTCTTGGTTAAGATAAAATTAACTTTTGTCCTTTACACGTACTTCAGAACAAGTTAGCATAATTATACTTCGGGAAAGAAACATTACCTTATCTAGTAAATCACTTATCTGCTTGAAAAATATGCCTTTGTCTGATCTTCCGCTTCATCCTCGTTTGTAACTTCTGCCTCTTCTACACCAGCAACCACAACTTTAAAGGTGGCAACTGTCACTCATTTCAAGAAAAAATATCTATTTAGTCAACAAGTAATTGCAGAATAAAAAGCTTATACAAACCTAACGTATGTTTTCCTAAATCTTTTCCGTTAAAAAAATCATTTCCATTTAAGGAAAACATTATGCAAAGATCTAAATAAGACACTACTCAAAAAAGGAAACAAGATATTTAACAAGGTCGATCACTGCCGGTCACGTCTTTTTTCATTACAGCGTTACGAGGAACAAATGGCATAAAGGGTATTAATCGTCATTTCCCCCGGTAACATAGATTGATAGATATTCCTACACTTTGATCTTACATTCAACTAGAAATATAATTCTACCTAATGATCTAAATCAAGTGTTAACCCAAAAACATCAGCTTGTTTATTATTATTTTTTACTCATTTTGCAAAAGGTTTTTAGTTGGTCAATTCGAAATATGATTTCTTAAAAAAAACTTATCTAAATTCTTTGAAAAAAAAGACCTTTAAAAGTATATTTAAATATTCCAAATATCCAAAAAAGTACAAAACAGTTAAAATTGAATGTAGCATTTAACTAGAGAGATTTAACCTAGACTGATGATCTAAATCATGGTTCAACAATTTGATTAGATAGTTTTGTTTCTGTTTCTAAGATCATTTTTTTTCTTGTTTAATTATTGATATTAAACTTTCTTGTACAAAGCTATCCTCTTAAAAAATCGTCCAGATCATCAGACAAATCCTTTTCCTTTTAGGTAATAGGTAGGGATTAAAACATGACAAGGAATAAGTGAAGACTGCAGCGGAAAAAAGAAAACAAAAACATATTCTCGAAAATGCATGACAAAAAAATCCGGTACTTGCATAAGTAACAAAGTGACTGTACATGATGAAAACATTGAGCAAATATTTAAATGAGCAACTCATCACTACATGAAAAAGCAAACAAGTCTAGATATTTAGCAAGGTCGATCATTTTCGGTCACGTATTTTTTGCATGTGGAGTTGTTGGGTAAAAATGGCATAAAAAGTTTTGATCGTAATTCCTACCCGTATTTAAATAAAACCTTAAATGGTAAATATTATTAATTAGTAAAATTAAAGTACAAAAATTTGGGTTAGAGAAATTTAATCTAAGCTAATGATCTAATTGAAGATCAGGTTGTTTAGTTACTTTTCACACAATTTGCAAGAGATTTGGTATAAAAAAACCCATTAAAGTATTAAATGGGAACTTATTAATAAGACCTATCCAAAACAAAGCAAAAAAAAAAGTACAAAATGGTGAAATTGTAAATTTAGGGTTTAACTAGAGAAAGGCTGATGGTCAAGATCAAGGATTCAACAATCAGCTCATTTCCTATAAGAACAGATTTTTCATTTATCTATTAAACTTTCATTTTACAAAATATTTCGTCGGTTATTTCAAAGAGAAGAGTTTGATCGTCTCTAAAATCAGGAATAAGTATACAAGTAAAAAAAATGGAATAAGGGTAGAGAAAAACCTAGTTTGAATCCTGGAGATGGAGGAGGCATTGCTGAATAACTGCTGTATAGATATTTAACAAGGTCGATCATTGTCGGTTACGTAATTTTTGCATGCGGGGTTACGGAGGAAAATGGCATAAAGATTGTTAATAATAATTCCTAACCATATTATAAAAACCCTAAATTATAATCATTATTAATTAGCAAGAAAAAAAGTACAAAACTTTGAGTTAGAGAAATTTAATCTAAGCTAATGATCTAAATCAAGATCAGCTTGTTAATTTTCTTTTTCACTCTCAATTCGCAAGAGACTTGGTCCAACAAAAACTTTAAAAACATTAAATGGGAACTTGTTAATAAGAACTATCCAGAACAAAACAAACAAAAAAAGAGTACAAAATGGTGAAAATTAAATCCAGCGTTTAACTAGAGAAAGACTCATGATCCAGATCAAGGATTCAACAATCAGCTCATTTCTAATAAGAACAGATTTTTAATTTAATTATTAAACCTTCAATTAGGAAAATTTTCGTTGGTTATTTCAAAGCAAAGATTTTTATCGTCCCTTAAATCAAGAATAGATGTACAAGTATAAAAGAAACAAAAAAAAAAAGGAGTAAAAGGGTAAAAAGAAAAAAAAATAGTTTTGAGTATAAGAAACCCTAATTTTATAAGAAGATATAAAAAAATGAGGCTGATGGTGGAAATAACGAGGAGTATGACCAGTAATAAATGGGAACTTGTTAATAAAAACTATCCAAAACAAAACAAACAAAAAAGTACAAAATGGTGAAAATTGAATCTAATGATTAACTAGCGAAAGACTCATGATCTAGATCAAGGATTCAACAATCATCTCATTTATAATAAGAACAGATCTTTTATTTAGTTATCAAACTTTCAATTCGGAAAATATTTTGTTGGTTATTTCAAAGCAAAGATTTTTATCGTACCTAAAGCAAGAATAGATATATAAGTAAAAAAAAAGGGAAAAAAAAGGAATAAAACCCTAGTTTGAATACTGGAGATGGAGGAGGTATTGATAAATAAGAAACCCTAATTTTATAAGAAGATATAAAAAAATAAGGTTGATGTAGAGACTTTATTGGGAAAACCTAGTCTGACCAGTTTATATAGACGTGTGTAATCTATTTTGGGAAAATCCCATTCAAGTAATGTAGAGACTTTATTGGGAAAAAAAATGCTACTCCGTGTTATTAACTTTTTTTTTTGCCCAAACCAAACCTTATTGGTGGATACTGACAGCCCAGCAGCACCGTGATAAAAATATCTACTAAAAGCATAGTGTAATCGAACCACTAAAATTAATCATTGTATTAAGATAAAAACTGAAAACTAAAATTACTAATCAATGCTACAAAAATACAAATTTCGAACTAGCAATCTAGCCTCTCATACTCAAATAAGTGGCCACCCAATCGGTACCAAATGATTAGCTACTGTGGAGACAAACAGTACACATCATCTCAAATATCATGAACTCCTACCCAAAAGAATATCATCAACGATTTGTACCGGCTATCAAACTAACCATTCAAACACCGTATTAAAGCAAACCACCGAAATTAAAGCTTTTAAGGCCTCAAAATCAATAATCCAACTTCCTTTAGCCACAATAGTAATTACAAAACAAGCAAATCTATAGAAAGAAAATTAATAACTTGTTTTTCCATTAGATACAAACACAAAGTTAACAGTTCTACGATTGTTGATTTATTATATTCACTCAATCAATATTTATAATATTTATAAAAATATCAACTTTATTTTCCCGGATTATATACATACTAGTAATCGTGCCCCACGCGTTGCGTGTGCGATACGCAATGCAATTAAAATATAGAAAATAAGTTAATTTATGGGACTAATGTTAATTTATATGGACTAATGTTAATTTATTCATGGGACTAATGTCCGGCTTTGCATAAGCTTGCTTATTTTAACTTGGAAAAATAAAAGCTAAGTTAATCAAGCTGAATTTTTTTCTTAACCTCAGTAAACACACTTCAAGAAAAAGTTCATTTAGCATCATAAAACTTTTTGAGTTATGTTGCTAAATTAGTTGTGGCTAAATTTTAGCAACAGGTTGGCAACAAATAACAACATAATTTGTTGTTAAACTAAAATTTAGCCACAACCACTTTAGCAACATAACCGAAAAAAATTTATGATGCTAAATGAACTTTTTATTGTGGTGACAATACTTCTTGCGCACCAACATTATGTTTACCTTATTTGCATAATTTCTACGACCACACCTTCTAATGTGTCTCATCTTTCGACTCATTCATTCCAGGTCATAATGATAACATGTACTCAACTTACAGGACTTGGTGTACCAAAGGAAAAAAAACCAAAGCCATTAACATAATAGTACCCTTGGTATCTCACCCAACATGTTCCCCATGACCTTGAGAGTTGATAGAACATAACATTTCTTTGAATTGAGTGAATAAATTAACATTAGTCCCCTATGAAGCATTCCCCATAAAATATCTCACATAATTATTAAAGGACTGACTCATGCATAAAATCACGTCAATTTGAATTTCGACAGAAAAACCTTCACAAGTTCCCCGTGAATCAACACAAGAGGCTAGGTATAGCTTGGATTGGGTGTTTGACGAAGGTTAAATTAGATTGGCATAGGAAAAGGAGGGTATAACTTTTGTCAGCAAAGCACAACATTTTTCCTCAAGAAGAAAAATGTCAGCGAAATATATCGGACAAAAGGTTCTTTCGTATGCCAATTTAACCTTCATCAACAACCTAAACCAAGTGATACCTTGCCTCCTGTGTTGACTCACAGAAAGCTTGTGAAGGTTTTTCTATCAAAATTTAAAATGACGCAGATTTTTTTCATGAGTCAGCACGTGAATAGTTATATCAGATATTTTACGTGGATGCTTCGTATGAAACCAATACTAATTTATTCATGCACTTCATTGGAAGTTATGTTCTATGAACTTAAGGTCTTGGGGAACGTGTTTGGTGAGATACCAAGGGTACTATTATGTTAAACGGCTTTGTTTTTTTCCCCTTTGGTACACCAAGTCCCGTAAGTTGAGGACATGTTACCGTTATGACCTGGAATAAATGAGACCAGATGAGACACATTAGAAGGTGTTTGTAGAAATTATGCAAATAAACTAAACATAACGTTGGTGCTCAAGAATATTGTTGCTGAGGTTAATGAAAAAGTTCAACCTGAATAGCTATGCTTTTATAAAATAAGCTAGCTTATGCAAAGCCCGATATAAATTTTGATTGGATGATCAAGATTTTATTCTCGAAAGGGGTTGGTTGTTGTCATATGACCTGAAAGTTACAGGTTGGAATCATGGAAGAAGTCTATTGCAGAAAAGCATGGAAATGTTGTCTACATTGACCTAAATTTGCTTGACCTATCCTCTAGAAAAAAAAAACATAACTCTCTCTCTCTCAAATCTCTCCCTCTTTAGTCTAAACCCTAGACACTGCCTGCCTAGGGGTGGGAGTTGTGCTTCGGCGCTCTTATACCCCTGGCTCCATACTGTAATACTCTATCACTATTCTACGAAGGAATCCGTTTTTTTTCGAATTCACCTAATTTTTATCCCCCTCTTAATTTTCTGCACTTTTACGGTGAGCTCCTCTTTTTCTGTGAGGAGTAGATTTGATCCTCCCCACCTTGTCGATCTCGTACTAACCTTAGCCGTAAGATTTATTCTGGATCGGGTTTTATAATAGGGTACTCAAGGTTGGATCTGACAGATCAGATTTTGGTGTGTTGTGACTCTCCACGAAGCCCCGCGGGTTTTCTCCAAACAAATGTACTGATTTGTTGCACTGCTAAGTGGAAGAACAAAATTTTCATTCATACAAAAGAAAAGGTAACATCAAGATTTTAGTTTCAAACAAAGGACCGTTGATCTTGTGATCAAAAATCAGAAAATTTTAAAAAAAAGTCTTCTTGGCTGATTATGGGGTTTTTAACTCAACAACAACAAGAATATTCTCAATTGATGCCACACGATGTGGAAAAGAAGTGCGTACAAGGCCAGATGAAAGTCTGAATAATTATTATTTTTTTCTTAGCACTAGAAGTTTTTATTTACAGTTTTCGTTGTTTTAAGTTAATTTCGGATGTAATAAGGTTGTTTTGACCATTCATTATCAACGAAATAGTTGGTTCTACACCTTCTACACCTCCGCATATAAGCGTTGAGCGTTATCAAACTTGATATGAGCAACTCAATGTAAATTATTACTATACTTGATATTATTACTACTCAGGTTTAGAAAAAAAGATTCAGCTTGATTAACTTAGGTTTTATTTTTCAAAGTTCAAATTAGCCAGCTAATGCAAATCCGTTCATACTTTTTGATTGGATAATCAAGATTTTTCTCCCGAAAGAAGTTGGTTGATGTCATGTCACCCAGAGGTTACGGGTTCGAGTGGTCGAAGAAGCCTCTTGCAGATATGTAACGATCCTGAGGGAAAAAAGAAAATTTGCAAAGGAGATAGACACTGCTGACAGTGGTCAAGAGAAGACAGATGGTAACTCTAGTGAGTGCTACTTTGTTGAGAAATATCTCAAAAAACATGGAAATACAGGTGAGGGTTAGCCAGAGAGGAAGAAAGTCTGGTTAACGTTTTATGCTTTAGAATAGGGCATTGCATGAGTGTTATACTTTGTCAAACCACTGCTTTGGGTGTTTGTAATTATGCTGCATGGGACCTGGTTAGCCTTATATGCTTTAGAATAGGGCATTGTATGGATTTGCCCTTAATTTTGTTGTTGTATATTTCTGTAGCGTTACATTTGTACTTGATTAAGACCAACAAAGTGTATTATTTTGTCGGATCTTATTCAGTTTTAGACTTCTTCAGTCTTGTGGAAGAGGTCTTTTTGGGGTTGTAGTTAATAACATGCTTAGTTTTCTTTTTATACTAAATATGGATGTCTTGGTTAAGATAAAATTAACTTTTGTCCTTTACACGTGCTTCAGAACAAGTTAGCATAATTATACTTCGGGAAAGAAACATTACCTTATCTAGTAAATCACTTATCTGCTTGAAAAATATGCCTTTGTCTGATCTTCCGCTTCATCCTCGTTTGTAACTTCTGCCTCTTCTACACCAGCAACCACAACTTTAAAGGTGGCAACTGTCACTCATTTCAAGAAAAAATATCTATTTAGTCAACAAGTAATTGCAGAATAAAAAGCTTATACAAACCTAACGTATGTTTTCCTAAATCTTTTCCGTTAAAAAAATCATTTCCATTTAAGGAAAACATTATGCAAAGATCTAAATAAGACACTACTCAAAAAAGGAAACAAGATATTTAACAAGGTCGATCACTGCCGGTCACGTCTTTTTTCATTACAGCGTTACGAGGAACAAATGGCATAAGGGGTATTAATCGTCATTTCCCCCGGTAACATAGATTGATAGATATTCCTACACTTTGATCTTACATTCAACTAGAAATATAATTCTACCTAATGATCTAAATCAAGTGTTAACCCAAAAACATCAGCTTGTTTATTATTTTTTTTTACTCATTTTGCAAAAGGTTTTTAGTTGGTCAATTCGAAATATGATTTCTTAAAAAAAACTTATCTAAATTCTTTGAAAAAAAGACCTTTAAAAGTATATTTAAATATTCCAATTATCCAAAAAAGTACAAAACAGTTAAAATTGAATGTAGCATTTAACTAGAGAGATTTAACCTAGACTGATGATCTAAATCATGGTTCAACAATTTGATTAGATAGTTTT
Organism: Primula veris; assembly: GCA_963682055.1. Lineage (NCBI taxonomy): Eukaryota > Viridiplantae > Streptophyta > Magnoliopsida > Ericales > Primulaceae > Primula > Primula veris. Next base: position 33,519,075 of record OY821747.1, read on the forward strand.
GTTTCTGTTTCTAAGATCATTTTTTTTTCTTGTTTAATTATTGATATTAAACTTTCTTGTACAAAGCTATCCTCTTAAAAAATCGTCCAGATCGTCAGACAAATCCTTTTCCTTTTAGGTAATAGGTAGGGATTAAAACATGACAAGGAATAAGTGAAGACTGCGGCGGAAAAAAGAAAACAAAAACATATTCTCGAAAATGCATGACAAAAAAATCCGGTACTTGCATAAGTAACAAAGTGACTGTACATGATGAAAACATTGAGCAAATATTTAAATGAGCAACTCATCACTACATGAAAAAGCAAACAAGTCTAGATATTTAGCAAGGTCGATCATTTTCGGTCACGTATTTTTTGCATGTGGAGTTGTTGGGTAAAAATGGCATAAAAAGTTTTGATCGTAATTCCTACCTGTATTTAAATAAAACCTTAAATGGTAAATATTATTAATTAGTAAAATTAAAGTACAAAAATTTGGGTTAGAGAAATTTAATCTAAGCTAATGATCTAATTGAAGATCAGGTTGTTTAGTTACTTTTCACACAATTTGCAAGAGATTTGGTATAAAAAAAACCCATTAAAGTATTAAATGGGAACTTATTAATAAGACCTATCCAAAACAAAGCAAAAAAAAAAGTACAAAATGGTGAAATTGTAAATTTAGGGTTTAACTAGAGAAAGGCTGATGGTCAAGATCAAGGATTCAACAATCAGCTCATTTCTTATAAGAACAGATTTTTCATTTATCTATTAAACTTTCATTTTACAAAATATTTCGTCGGTTATTTCAAAGAGAAGAGTTTGATCGTCTCTAAAATCAGGAATAAGTATACAAGTAAAAAAAATGGAATAAGGGTAGAGAAAAACCTAGTTTGAATCCTGGAGATGGAGGAGGCATTGCTGAATAACTGCTGTATAGATATTTAACAAGGTCGATCATTGTCGGTTACGTAATTTTTGCATGCGGGGTTACGGGGGAAAATGGCATAAAGATTGTTAATAATAATTCCTAACCATATTATAAAAACCCTAAATTATAATCATTATTAATTAGCAAGAAAAAAAGTACAAAACTTTGAGTTAGAGAAATTTAATCTAAGCTAATGATCTAAATCAAGATCAGCTTGTTAATTTTCTTTTTCACTCTCAATTCGCAAGAGACTTGGTCCAACAAAAACTTTAAAAACATTAAATGGGAACTTGTTAATAAGAACTATCCAGAACAAAACAAACAAAAAAAGAGTACAAAATGGTGAAAATTAAATCCAGCGTTTAACTAGAGAAAGACTCATGATCCAGATCAAGGATTCAACAATCAGCTCATTTCTAATAAGAACAGATTTTTAATTTAATTATTAAACCTTCAATTAGGAAAATTTTCGTTGGTTATTTCAAAGCAAAGATTTTTATCGTCCCTTAAATCAAGAATAGATGTACAAGTATAAAAGAAACAAAAAAAAAAAGGAGTAAAAGGGTAAAAAGAAAAAAAAATAGTTTTGAGTATAAGAAACCCTAATTTTATAAGAAGATATAAAAAAATGAGGCTGATGGTGGAAATAACGAGGAGTATGACCAGTAATAAATGGGAACTTGTTAATAAAAACTATCCAAAACAAAACAAACAAAAAAGTACAAAATGGTGAAAATTGAATCTAATGATTAACTAGCGAAAGACTCATGATCTAGATCAAGGATTCAACAATCATCTCATTTATAATAAGAACAGATCTTTTATTTAGTTATCAAACTTTCAATTCGGAAAATATTTTGTTGGTTATTTCAAAGCAAAGATTTTGATCGTACCTAAAGCAAGAATAGATATACAAGTAAAAAAAGGGAAAAAAAAGGAATAAAACCCTAGTTTGAATACTGGAGATGGAGGAGGTATTGATAAATAAGAAACCCTAATTTTATAAGAAGATATAAAAAAATAAGGTTGATGTAGAGACTTTATTGGGAAAACCTAGTCTGACCAGTTTATATAGACGTGTGTAATCTATTTTGGGAAAATCCCATTCAAGTAATGTAGAGACTTTATTGGGAAAAAAAATGCTACTCCGTGTTATTAACTTTTTTTTTTGCCCAAACCAAACCTTATTGGTGGATACTGACAGCCCAGCAGCACCGTGATAAAAATATCTACTAAAAGCATAGTGTAATCGAACCACTAAAATTAATCATTGTATTAAGATAAAAACTGAAAACTAAAATTACTAATCAATGCTACAAAAATACAAATTTCGAACTAGCAATCTAGCCTCTCATACTCAAATAAGTGGCCACCCAATCGGTACCAAATGATTAGCTACTGTGGAGACAAACAGTACACATCATCTCAAATATCATGAACTCCTACCCAAAAGAATATCATCAACGATTTGTACCGGCTATCAAACTAACCATTCAAACACCGTATTAAAGCAAACCACCGAAATTAAAGCTTTTAAGGCCTCAAAATCAATAATCCAACTTCCTTTAGCCACAATAGTAATTACAAAACAAGCAAATCTATAGAAAGAAAATTAATAACTTGTTTTTCCATTAGATACAAACACAAAGTTAACAGTTCTACGATTGTTGATTTATTATATTCACTCAATCAATATTTATAATATTTATAAAAATATCAACTTTATTTTCCCGGATTATATACATACTAGTAATCGTGCCCCACGCGTTGCGTGTGCGATACGCAATGCAATTAAAATATAGAAAATAAGTTAATTTATGGGACTAATGTTAATTTATATGGACTAATGTTAATTTATTCATGGGACTAATGTCCGGCTTTGCATAAGCTTGCTTATTTTAACTTGGAAAAATAAAAGCTAAGTTAATCAAGCTGAATTTTTTTCTTAACCTCAGTAAACACACTTCAAGAAAAAGTTCATTTAGCATCATAAAACTTTTTGAGTTATGTTGCTAAATTAGTTGTGGCTAAATTTTAGCAACAGGTTGGCAACAAATAACAACATAATTTGTTGTTAAACTAAAATTTAGCCACAACCACTTTAGCAACATAACCGAAAAAAATTTATGATGCTAAATGAACTTTTTATTGTGGTGACAATACTTCTTGCGCACCAACATTATGTTTACCTTATTTGCATAATTTCTACGACCACACCTTCTAATGTGTCTCATCTTTCGACTCATTCATTCCAGGTCATAATGATAACATGTACTCAACTTACAGGACTTGGTGTACCAAAGGAAAAAAAACCAAAGCCATTAACATAATAGTACCCTTGGTATCTCACCCAACATGTTCCCCATGACCTTGAGAGTTGATAGAACATAACATTTCTTTGAATTGAGTGAATAAATTAACATTAGTCCCCTATGAAGCATTCCCCATAAAATATCTCACATAATTATTAAAGGACTGACTCATGCATAAAATCACGTCAATTTGAATTTCGACAGAAAAACCTTCACAAGTTCCCCGTGAATCAACACAAGAGGCTAGGTATAGCTTGGATTGGGTGTTTGACGAAGGTTAAATTAGATTGGCATAGGAAAAGGAGGGTATAACTTTTGTCAGCAAAGCACAACATTTTTCCTCAAGAAGAAAAATGTCAGCGAAATATATCGGACAAAAGGTTCTTTCGTATGCCAATTTAACCTTCATCAACAACCTAAACCAAGTGATACCTTGCCTCCTGTGTTGACTCACAGAAAGCTTGTGAAGGTTTTTCTATCAAAATTTAAAATGACGCAGATTTTTTTCATGAGTCAGCACGTGAATAGTTATATCAGATATTTTACGTGGATGCTTCGTATGAAACCAATACTAATTTATTCATGCACTTCATTGGAAGTTATGTTCTATGAACTTAAGGTCTTGGGGAACGTGTTTGGTGAGATACCAAGGGTACTATTATGTTAAACGGCTTTGTTTTTTTCCCCTTTGGTACACCAAGTCCCGTAAGTTGAGGACATGTTACCGTTATGACCTGGAATAAATGAGACCAGATGAGACACATTAGAAGGTGTTTGTAGAAATTATGCAAATAAACTAAACATAACGTTGGTGCTCAAGAATATTGTTGCTGAGGTTAATGAAAAAGTTCAACCTAAATAGCTATGCTTTTATAAAATAAGCTAGCTTATGCAAAGCCCGATATAAATTTTGATTGGATGATCAAGATTTTATTCTCGAAAGGGGTTGGTTGTTGTCATATGACCTGAAAGTTACAGGTTGGAATCATGGAAGAAGTCTATTGCAGAAAAGCATGGAAATGTTGTCTACGTTGACCTAAATTTGCTTGACCTATCCTCTAGAAAAAAAAACATAACTCTCTCTCTCTCAAATCTCTCCCTCTTTAGTCTAAACCCTAGACACTGCCTGCCTAGGGGTGGGAGTTGTGCTTCGGCGCCCTTATACCCCTGGCTCCATACTGTAATACTCTATCACTATTCTACGAAGGAATCCGTTTTTTTTCGAATTCACCTAATTTTTATCCCCCTCTTAATTTTCTGTACTTTTACGGTGAGCTCCTCTTTTTCTGTGAGGAGTAGATTTGATCCTCCCCACCTTGTCGATCTCGTACTAACCTTAGCCGTAAGATTTATTCTGGATCGGGTTTTATAATAGGGTACTCAAGGTTGGATCTGACAGATCAGATTTTGGTGTGTTGTGACTCTCCACGAAGCCCCGCGGGTTTTCTCCAAACAAATGTACTGATTTGTTGCACTGCTAAGTGGAAGAACAAAATTTTCATTCATACAAAAGAAAAGGTAACATCAAGATTTTAGTTTCAAACAAAGGACCGTTGATCTTGTGATCAAAAATCAGAAATTTTTTAAAAAAAGTCTTCTTGGCTGATTATGGGGTTTTTAACTCAACAACAACAAGAATATTCTCAATTGATGCCACACGATGTGGAAAAGAAGTGCGTACAAGGCCAGATGAAAGTCTGAATAATTATTATTTTTTTCTTAGCACTAGAAGTTTTTATTTACAGTTTTCGTTGTTTTAAGTTAATTTCGGATGTAATAAGGTTGTTTTGACCATTCATTATCAACGAAATAGTTGGTTCTACACCTTCTACACCTCCGCATATAAGCGTTGAGCGTTATCAAACTTGATATGAGCAACTCAATGTAAATTATTACTATACTTGATATTATTACTACTCAGGTTTAGAAAAAAAGATTCAGCTTGATTAACTTAGGTTTTATTTTTCAAAGTTCAAATTAGCCAGCTAATGCAAATCCGTTCATACTTTTTGATTGGATAATCAAGATTTTTCTCCCGAAAGAAGTTGGTTGATGTCATGTCACCCAGAGGTTACGGGTTCGAGTGGTCGAAGAAGCCTCTTGCAGATATGTAACGATCCTGAGGGAAAAAAGAAAATTTGCAAAGGAGATAGACACTGCTGACAGTGGTCAAGAGAAGACAGATGGTAACTCTAGTGAGTGCTACTTTGTTGAGAAATATCTCAAAAAACATGGAAATACAGGTGAGGGTTAGCCAGAGAGGAAGAAAGTCTGGTTAACGTTTTATGCTTTAGAATAGGGCATTGCATGAGTGTTATACTTTGTCAAACCACTGCTTTGGGTGTTTGTAATTATGCTGCATGGGACCTGGTTAGCCTTATATGCTTTAGAATAGGGCATTGTATGGATTTGCCCTTAATTTTGTTGTTGTATATTTCTGTAGCGTTACATTTGTACTTGATTAAGACCGACAAAGTGTATTATTTTGTCGGATCTTATTCAGTTTTAGACTTCTTCAGTCTTGTGGAAGAGGTCTTTTTGGGGTTGTAGTTAATAACATGCTTAGTTTTCTTTTTATACTAAATATGGATGTCTTGGTTAAGATAAAATTAACTTTTGTCCTTTACACGTGCTTCAGAACAAGTTAGCATAATTATACTTCGGGAAAGAAACATTACCTTATCTAGTAAATCACTTATCTGCTTGAAAAATATGCCTTTGTCTGATCTTCCGCTTCATCCTCGTTTGTAACTTCTGCCTCTTCTACACCAGCAACCACAACTTTAAAGGTGGCAACTGTCACTCATTTCAAGAAAAAATATCTATTTAGTCAACAAGTAATTGCAGAATAAAAAGCTTATACAAACCTAACGTATGTTTTCCTAAATCTTTTCCGTTAAAAAAATCATTTCCATTTAAGGAAAACATTATGCAAAGATCTAAATAAGACACTACTCAAAAAAGGAAACAAGATATTTAACAAGGTCGATCACTGCCGGTCACGTCTTTTTTCATTACAGCGTTACGAGGAACAAATGGCATAAAGGGTATTAATCGTCATTTCCCCCGGTAACATAGATTGATAGATATTCCTACACTTTGATCTTACATTCAACTAGAAATATAATTCTACCTAATGATCTAAATCAAGTGTTAACCCAAAAACATCAGCTTGTTTATTATTTATTTTTACTCATTTTGCAAAAGGTTTTTAGTTGGTCAATTCGAAATATGATTTCTTAAAAAAAACTTATCTAAATTCTTTGAAAAAAAGACCTTTAAAAGTATATTTAAATATTCCAATTATCCAAAAAAGTACAAAACAGTTAAAATTGAATGTAGCATTTAACTAGAGAGATTTAACCTAGACTGATGATCTAAATCATGGTTCAACAATTTGATTAGATAGTTTTGTTTCTGTTTCTAAGATCATTTTTTTTTCTTGTTTAATTATTGATATTAAACTTTCTTGTACAAAGCTATCCTCTTAAAAAATCGTCCAGATCATCAGACAAATCCTTTTCCTTTTAGGTAATAGGTAGGGATTAAAACATGACAAGGAATAAGTGAAGACTGCAGCGGAAAAAAGAAAACAAAAACATATTCTCGAAAATGCATGACAAAAAAATCCGGTACTTGCATAAGTAACAAAGTGACTGTACATGATGAAAACATTGAGCAAATATTTAAATGAGCAACTCATCACTACATGAAAAAGCAAACAAGTCTAGATATTTAGCAAGGTCGATCATTTTCGGTCACGTATTTTTTGCATGTGGAGTTGTTGGGTAAAAATGGCATAAAAAGTTTTGATCGTAATTCCTACCTGTATTTAAATAAAACCTTAAATGGTAAATATTATTAATTGGTAAAATTAAAGTACAAAAATTTGGGTTAGAGAAATTTAATCTAAGCTAATGATCTAATTGAAGATCAGGTTGTTTAGGTACTTTTCACACAATTTGCAAGAGATTTGGTATAAAAAAACCCATTAAAGTATTAAATGGGAACTTATTAATAAGACCTATCCAAAACAAAGCAAAAAAAAAAGTACAAAATGGTGAAATTGTAAATTTAGGGTTTAACTAGAGAAAGGCTGATGGTCAAGATCAAGGATTCAACAATCAGCTCATTTCTTATAAGAACAGATTTTTCATTTATCTATTAAACTTTCATTTTACAAAATATTTCGTCGGTTATTTCAAAGAGAAGAGTTTGATCGTCTCTAAAATCAGGAATAAGTATACAAGTAAAAAAAATGGAATAAGGGTAGAGAAAAACCTAGTTTGAATCCTGGAGATGGAGGAGGCATTGCTGAATAACTGCTGTATAGATATTTAACAAGGTCGATCATTGTCGGTTACGCAATTTTTGCATGCGGGGTTACGGGGGAAAATGGCATAAAGATTGTTAATAATAATTCCTAACCATATTATAAAAACCCTAAATTATAATCATTATTAATTAGCAAGAAAAAAAGTACAAAACTTTGAGTTAGAGAAATTTAATCTAAGCTAATGATCTAAATCAAGATCAGCTTGTTAATTTTCTTTTTCACTCTCAATTCGCAAGAGACTTGGTCCAACAAAAACTTTAAAAACATTAAATGGGAACTTGTTAATAAGAACTATCCAGAACAAAAAAAAAAAAAAAAAGAGTACAAAATGGTGAAAATTAAATCCAGCGTTTAACTAGAGAAAGACTCATGATCCAGATCAAGGATTCAACAATCAGCTCATTTCTAATAAGAACAGATTTTTAATTTAATTATTAAACCTTCAATTAGGAAAATTTTCGTTGGTTATTTCAAAGCAAAGATTTTTATCGTCCCTTAAATCAAGAATAGATGTACAAGTATAAAAGAAACAAAAAAAAAAGGAGTAAAAGGGTAAAAAGAAAAAAAAAATAGTTTTGAGTATAAGAAACCCTAATTTTATAAGAAGATATAAAAAATTGAGGCTGATGGTGGAAATAACGAGGAGTATGACCAGTAATAAATGGGAACTTGTTAATAAAAACTATCCAAAACAAAACAAACAAAAAAGTACAAAATGGTGAAAATTGAATCTAATGATTAACTAGCGAAAGACTCATGATCTAGATCAAGGATTCAACAATCATCTCATTTATAATAAGAACAGATCTTTTATTTAGTTATCAAACTTTCAATTCGGAAAATATTTTGTTGGTTATTTCAAAGCAAAGATTTTTATCGTACCTAAAGCAAGAATAGATATATAAGTAAAAAAAAAGGGAAAAAAAAAAGGAATAAAACCCTAGTTTGAATACTGGAGATGGAGGAGGTATTGATAAATAAGAAACCCTAATTTTATAAGAAGATATAAAAAAATAAGGTTGATGTAGAGACTTTATTGGGAAAACCTAGTCTGACCAGTTTATATAGACGTGTGTAATCTATTTTGGGAAAATCCCATTCAAGTAATGTAGAGACTTTATTGGGAAAAAAAATGATTCTCCGTACTATTAACTTTTTTTTTTGCCCAAACCAAACCTTATTGGTGGCTACTGACAGCCCAGCAGCACCGTGATAAAAATATCTACTAAAAGCATAGTGTAATCGAACCACTAAAATTAATCATTGTATTAAGATAAAAACTGAAAACTAAAATTACTAATCAATGCTACAAAAATACAAATTTCGAACTAGCAATCTAGCCTCTCATACTCAAATAAGTGGCCACCCAATCGGTACCAAATGATTAGCTACTGTGGAGACAAACAGTACACATCATCTCAAATATCATGAACTCCTACCCAAAAGAATATCATCAACGATTTGTACCGGCTATCAAACTAACCATTCAAACACCGTATTAAAGCAAACCACCGAAATTAAAGCTTTTAAGGCCTCAAAATCAATAATCCAACTTCCATTAGCCACAATAGTAATTACAAAACAAGCAAATCTATAGAAAGAAAATTAATAACTTGTTTTTCCATTAGATACAAACACAAAGTTAACAGTTCTACGATTGTTGATTTATTATATTCACTCAATCAATATTTATAATATTTATAAAAATATCAACTTTATTTTCCCGGATTATATACATACTAGTAATCGTGCCCCACGCGTTGCGTGTGCGATACGCAATGCAATTAAAATATAGAAAATAAGTTAATTTATGGGACTAATGTTAATTTATATGGACTAATGTTAATTTATTCATGGGACTAATGTCCGGCTTTGCATAAGCTTGCTTATTTTAACTTGGAAAAATAAAAGCTAAGTTAATCAAGCTGAATTTTTTTCTTAACCTCAGTAAACACACTTCAAGAAAAAGTTCATTTAGCATCATAAAACTTTTTGAGTTATGTTGCTAAATTAGTTGTGGCTAAATTTTAGCAACAGGTTGGCAACAAATAACAACATAATTTGTTGTTAAACTAAAATTTAGCCACAACCACTTTAGCAACATAACCGAAAAAAATTTATGATGCTAAATGAACTTTTTATTGTGGTGACAATACTTCTTGCACACCAACATTATGTTTAGCTTATTTGCATAATTTCTACGACCACACCTTCTAATGTGTCTCATCTTTCGACTCATTCATTCCAGGTCATAATGATAACATGTACTCAACTTACAGGACTTGGTGTACCAAAGGAAAAAAAACCAAAGCCATTAACATAATAGTACCCTTGGTATCTCACCCAACATGTTCCCCATGACCTTGAGAGTTGATAGAACATAACATTTCTTTGAATTGAGTGAATAAATTAACATTAGTCCCCTATGAAGCATTCCCCATAAAATATCTCACATAATTATTAAAGGACTGACTCATGCATAAAATCACGTCAATTTGAATTTCGACAGAAAAACCTTCACAAGTTCCCCGTGAATCAACACAAGAGGCTAGGTATAGCTTGGATTGGGTGTTTGACGAAGGTTAAATTAGATTGGCATAGGAAAAGGAGGGTATAACTTTTGTCAGCAAAGCACAGCATTTTTCCTCAAGAAGAAAAATGTCAGCGAAATATATCGGACAAAAGGTTCTTTCGTATGCCAATTTAACCTTCATCAACAACCTAAACCAAGTGATACCTTGCCTCCTGTGTTGACTCACAGAAAGCTTGTGAAGGTTTTTCTATCAAAATTTAAAATGACGCAGATTTTTTTCATGAGTCAGCACGTGAATAGTTATATCAGATATTTTACGTGGATGCTTCGTATGAAACCAATACTAATTTATTCATGCACTTCATTGGAAGTTATGTTATATGAACTTAAGGTCTTGGGGAACGTGTTTGGTGAGATACCAAGGGTACTATTATGTTAAACGGCTTTGTTTTTTCCCCCTTTGGTACACCAAGTCCCGTAAGTTGAGGACATGTTACCGTTATGACCTGGAATAAATGAGACCAGATGAGACACATTAGAAGGTGTTTGTAGAAATTATGCAAATAAACTAAACATAACGTTGGTGCTCAAGAATATTGTTGCTGAGGTTAATGAAAAAGTTCAACCTGAATAGCTATGCTTTTATAAAATAAGCTAGCTTATGCAAAGCCCGATATAAATTTTGATTGGATGATCAAGATTTTATTCTCGAAAGGGGTTGGTTGTTGTCATATGACCTGAAAGTTACAGGTTGGAATCATGGAAGAAGTCTATTGCAGAAAAGCATGGAAATGTTGTCTACATTGACCTAAATTTGCTTGACCTATCCTCTAGAAAAAAAAACATAACTCTCTCTCTCTCTCAAATCTCTCCCTCTTTAGTCTAAACCCTAGACACTGCCTGCCTAGGGGTGGGAGTTGTGCTTCGGCGCCCTTATACCCCTGGCTCCATACTGTAATACTCTATCACTATTCTACGAAGGAATCCGTTTTTTTTCGAATTCACCTAATTTTTATCCCCCTCTTAATTTTCTGCACTTTTACGGTGAGCTCCTCTTTTTCTGTGAGGAGTAGATTTGATCCTCCCCACCTTGTCGATCTCGTACTAACCTTAGCCGTAAGATTTATTCTGGATCGGGTTTTATAATAGGGTACTCAAGGTTGGATCTGACAGATCAGATTTTGGTGTGTTGTGACTCTCCACGAAGCCCCGCGGGTTTTCTCCAAACAAATGTACTGATTTGTTGCACTGCTAAGTGGAAGAACAAAATTTTCATTCATACAAAAGAAAAGGTAACATCAAGATTTTAGTTTCAAACAAAGGACCGTTGATCTTGTGATCAAAAATCAGAATTTTTTTAAAAAAAGTCTTCTTGGCTGATTATGGGGTTTTTAACTCAACAACAACAAGAATATTCTCAATTGATGCCACACGATGTGGAAAAGAAGTGCGTACAAGGCCAGATGGAAGTCTGAATAATTATTATTTTTTTCTTAGCACTAGAAGTTTTTATTTACAGTTTTCGTTGTTTTAAGTTAATTTCGGATGTAATAAGGTTGTTTTGACCATTCATTATCAACGAAATAGTTGGTTCTACACCTTCTACACCTCCGCATATAAGCGTTGAGCGTTATCAAACTTGATATGAGCAACTCAGTGTAAATTATTACTATACTTGATATTATTACTACTCAGGTTTAGAAAAAAAAGATTCAGCTTGATTAACTTAGGTTTTATTTTTCAAAGTTCAAATTAGCCAGCTAATGCAAATCCGTTCATACTTTTTGATTGGATAATCAAGATTTTTCTCCCGAAAGAAGTTGGTTGATGTCATGTCACCCAGAGGTTACGGGTTCGAGTGGTCGAAGAAGCCTCTTGCAGATATGTAACGATCCTGAGGGAAAAAAGAAAATTTGCAAAGGAGATAGACACTGCTGACAGTGGTCAAGAGAAGACAGATGGTAACTCTAGTGAGTGCTACTTTGTTGAGAAATATCTCAAAAAACATGGAAATACAGGTGAGGGTTAGCCAGAGAGGAAGAAAGTCTGGTTAACGTTTTATGCTTTAGAATAGGGCATTGCATGAGTGTTATACTTTGTCAAACCACTGCTTTGGGTGTTTGTAATTATGCTGCATGGGACCTGGTTAGCCTTATATGCTTTAGAATAGGGCATTGTATGGATTTGCCCTTAATTTTGTTGTTGTATATTTCTGTAGCGTTACATTTGTACTTGATTAAGACCGACAAAGTGTATTATTTTGTCGGATCTTATTCAGTTTTAGACTTCTTCAGTCTTGTGGAAGAGGTCTTTTTGGGGTTGTAGTTAATAACATGCTTAGTTTTCTTTTTATACTAAATATGGATGTCTTGGTTAAGATAAAATTAACTTTTGTCCTTTACACGTACTTCAGAACAAGTTAGCATAATTATACTTCGGGAAAGAAACATTACCTTATCTAGTAAATCACTTATCTGCTTGAAAAATATGCCTTTGTCTGATCTTCCGCTTCATCCTCGTTTGTAACTTCTGCCTCTTCTACACCAGCAACCACAACTTTAAAGGTGGCAACTGTCACTCATTTCAAGAAAAAATATCTATTTAGTCAACAAGTAATTGCAGAATAAAAAGCTTATACAAACCTAACGTATGTTTTCCTAAATCTTTTCCGTTAAAAAAATCATTTCCATTTAAGGAAAACATTATGCAAAGATCTAAATAAGACACTACTCAAAAAAGGAAACAAGATATTTAACAAGGTCGATCACTGCCGGTCACGTCTTTTTTCATTACAGCGTTACGAGGAACAAATGGCATAAAGGGTATTAATCGTCATTTCCCCCGGTAACATAGATTGATAGATATTCCTACACTTTGATCTTACATTCAACTAGAAATATAATTCTACCTAATGATCTAAATCAAGTGTTAACCCAAAAACATCAGCTTGTTTATTATTTTTTTTTACTCATTTTGCAAAAGGTTTTTAGTTGGTCAATTCGAAATATGATTTCTTAAAAAAAACTTATCTAAATTCTTTGAAAAAAAGACCTTTAAAAGTATATTTAAATATTCCAATTATCCAAAAAAGTACAAAACAGTTAAAATTGAATGTAGCATTTAACTAGAGAGATTTAACCTAGACTGATGATCTAAATCATGGTTCAACAATTTGATTAGATAGTTTTGTTTCTGTTTCTAAGATCATTTTTTTTTCTTGTTTAATTATTGATATTAAACTTTCTTGTACAAAGCTATCCTCTTAAAAAATCGTCCAGATCATCAGACAAATCCTTTTCCTTTTAGGTAATAGGTAGGGATTAAAACATGACAAGGAATAAGTGAAGACTGCAGCGGAAAAAAGAAAACAAAAACATATTCTCGAAAATGCATGACAAAAAAATCCGGTACTTGCATAAGTAACAAAGTGACTGTACATGATGAAAACATTGAGCAAATATTTAAATGAGCAACTCATCACTACATGAAAAAGCAAACAAGTCTAGATATTTAGCAAGGTCGATCATTTTCGGTCACGTATTTTTTGCATGTGGAGTTGTTGGGTAAAAATGGCATAAAAAGTTTTGATCGTAATTCCTACCTGTATTTAAATAAAACCTTAAATGGTAAATATTATTAATTAGTAAAATTAAAGTACAAAAATTTGGGTTAGAGAAATTTAATCTAAGCTAATGATCTAATTGAAGATCAGGTTGTTTAGTTACTTTTCACACAATTTGCAAGAGATTTGGTATAAAAAAACCCATTAAAGTATTAAATGGGAACTTATTAATAAGACCTATCCAAAACAAAGCAAAAAAAAAAAAAAAAAAGTACAAAATGGTGAAATTGTAAATTTAGGGTTTAACTAGAGAAAGGCTGATGGTCAAGATCAAGGATTCAACAATCAGCTCATTTCTTATAAGAACAGATTTTTCATTTATCTATTAAACTTTCATTTTACAAAATATTTCGTCGGTTATTTCAAAGAGAAGAGTTTGATCGTCTCTAAAATCAGGAATAAGTATACAAGTAAAAAAAATGGAATAAGGGTAGAGAAAAACCTAGTTTGAATCCTGGAGATGGAGGAGGCATTGCTGAATAACTGCTGTATAGATATTTAACAAGGTCGATCATTGTCGGTTACGTAATTTTTGCATGCGGGGTTACGGGGGAAAATGGCATAAAGATTGTTAATAATAATTCCTAACCATATTATAAAAACCCTAAATTATAATCATTATTAATTAGCAAGAAAAAAAGTACAAAACTTTGAGTTAGAGAAATTTAATCTAAGCTAATGATCTAAATCAAGATCAGCTTGTTAATTTTCTTTTTCACTCTCAATTCGCAAGAGACTTGGTCCAACAAAAACTTTAAAAACATTAAATGGGAACTTGTTAATAAGAACTATCCAGAACAAAACAAAAAAAAAAAAGAGTACAAAATGGTGAAAATTAAATCCAGCGTTTAACTAGAGAAAGACTCATGATCCAGATCAAGGATTCAACAATCAGCTCATTTCTAATAAGAACAGATTTTTAATTTAATTATTAAACCTTCAATTAGGAAAATTTTCGTTGGTTATTTCAAAGCAAAGATTTTTATCGTCCCTTAAATCAAGAATAGATGTACAAGTATAAAAGAAACAAAAAAAAAAGGAGTAAAAGGGTAAAAAGAAAAAAAAAATAGTTTTGAGTATAAGAAACCCTAATTTTATAAGAAGATATAAAAAAATGAGGCTGATGGTGGAAATAACGAGGAGTATGACCAGTAATAAATGGGAACTTGTTAATAAAAACTATCCAAAACAAAACAAACAAAAAAGTACAAAATGGTGAAAATTGAATCTAATGATTAACTAGCGAAAGACTCATGATCTAGATCAAGGATTCAACAATCATCTCATTTATAATAAGAACAGATCTTTTATTTAGTTATCAAACTTTCAATTCGGAAAATATTTTGTTGGTTATTTCAAAGCAAAGATTTTTATCGTACCTAAAGCAAGAATAGATATATAAGTAAAAAAAAAGGGAAAAAAAAAAGGAATAAAACCCTAGTTTGAATACTGGAGATGGAGGAGGTATTGATAAATAAGAAACCCTAATTTTATAAGAAGATATAAAAAAATAAGGTTGATGTAGAGACTTTATTGGGAAAACCTAGTCTGACCAGTTTATATAGACGTGTGTAATCTATTTTGGGAAAATCCCATTCAAGTAATGTAGAGACTTTATTGGGAAAAAAAATGATTCTCCGTACTATTAACTTTTTTTTTTGCCCAAACCAAACCTTATTGGTGGCTACTGACAGCCCAGCAGCACCGTGATAAAAATATCTACTAAAAGCATAGTGTAATCGAACCACTAAAATTAATCATTGTATTAAGATAAAAACTGAAAACTAAAATTACTAATCAATGCTACAAAAATACAAATTTCGAACTAGCAATCTAGCCTCTCATACTCAAATAAGTGGCCACCCAATCGGTACCAAATGATTAGCTACTGTGGAGACAAACAGTACACATCATCTCAAATATCATGAACTCCTACCCAAAAGAATATCATCAACGATTTGTACCGGCTATCAAACTAACCATTCAAACACCGTATTAAAGCAAACCACCGAAATTAAAGCTTTTAAGGCCTCAAAATCAATAATCCAACTTCCATTAGCCACAATAGTAATTACAAAACAAGCAAATCTATAGAAAGAAAATTAATAACTTGTTTTTCCATTAGATACAAACACAAAGTTAACAGTTCTACGATTGTTGATTTATTATATTCACTCAATCAATATTTATAATATTTATAAAAATATCAACTTTATTTTCCCGGATTATATACATACTAGTAATCGTGCCCCACGCGTTGCGTGTGCGATACGCAATGCAATTAAAATATAGAAAATAAGTTAATTTATGGGACTAATGTTAATTTATATGGACTAATGTTAATTTATTCATGGGACTAATGTCCGGCTTTGCATAAGCTTGCTTATTTTAACTTGGAAAAATAAAAGCTAAGTTAATCAAGCTGAATTTTTTTCTTAACCTCAGTAAACACACTTCAAGAAAAAGTTCATTTAGCATCATAAAACTTTTTGAGTTATGTTGCTAAATTAGTTGTGGCTAAATTTTAGCAACAGGTTGGCAACAAATAACAACATAATTTGTTGTTAAACTAAAATTTAGCCACAACCACTTTAGCAACATAACCGAAAAAAATTTATGATGCTAAATGAACTTTTTATTGTGGTGACAATACTTCTTGCACACCAACATTATGTTTAGCTTATTTGCATAATTTCTACGACCACACCTTCTAATGTGTCTCATCTTTCGACTCATTCATTCCAGGTCATAATGATAACATGTACTCAACTTACAGGACTTGGTGTACCAAAGGAAAAAAAACCAAAGCCATTAACATAATAGTACCCTTGGTATCTCACCCAACATGTTCCCCATGACCTTGAGAGTTGATAGAACATAACATTTCTTTGAATTGAGTGAATAAATTAACATTAGTCCCCTATGAAGCATTCCCCATAAAATATCTCACATAATTATTAAAGGACTGACTCATGCATAAAATCACGTCAATTTGAATTTCGACAGAAAAACCTTCACAAGTTCCCCGTGAATCAACACAAGAGGCTAGGTATAGCTTGGATTGGGTGTTTGACGAAGGTTAAATTAGATTGGCATAGGAAAAGGAGGGTATAACTTTTGTCAGCAAAGCACAGCATTTTTCCTCAAGAAGAAAAATGTCAGCGAAATATATCGGACAAAAGGTTCTTTCGTATGCCAATTTAACCTTCATCAACAACCTAAACCAAGTGATACCTTGCCTCCTGTGTTGACTCACAGAAAGCTTGTGAAGGTTTTTCTATCAAAATTTAAAATGACGCAGATTTTTTTCATGAGTCAGCACGTGAATAGTTATATCAGATATTTTACGTGGATGCTTCGTATGAAACCAATACTAATTTATTCATGCACTTCATTGGAAGTTATGTTATATGAACTTAAGGTCTTGGGGAACGTGTTTGGTGAGATACCAAGGGTACTATTATGTTAAACGGCTTTGTTTTTTCCCCCTTTGGTACACCAAGTCCCGTAAGTTGAGGACATGTTACCGTTATGACCTGGAATAAATGAGACCAGATGAGACACATTAGAAGGTGTTTGTAGAAATTATGCAAATAAACTAAACATAACGTTGGTGCTCAAGAATATTGTTGCTGAGGTTAATGAAAAAGTTCAACCTGAATAGCTATGCTTTTATAAAATAAGCTAGCTTATGCAAAGCCCGATATAAATTTTGATTGGATGATCAAGATTTTATTCTCGAAAGGGGTTGGTTGTTGTCATATGACCTGAAAGTTACAGGTTGGAATCATGGAAGAAGTCTATTGCAGAAAAGCATGGAAATGTTGTCTACATTGACCTAAATTTGCTTGACCTATCCTCTAGAAAAAAAAACATAACTCTCTCTCTCTCTCAAATCTCTCCCTCTTTAGTCTAAACCCTAGACACTGCCTGCCTAGGGGTGGGAGTTGTGCTTCGGCGCCCTTATACCCCTGGCTCCATACTGTAATACTCTATCACTATTCTACGAAGGAATCCGTTTTTTTTCGAATTCACCTAATTTTTATCCCCCTCTTAATTTTCTGCACTTTTACGGTGAGCTCCTCTTTTTCTGTGAGGAGTAGATTTGATCCTCCCCACCTTGTCGATCTCGTACTAACCTTAGCCGTAAGATTTATTCTGGATCGGGTTTTATAATAGGGTACTCAAGGTTGGATCTGACAGATCAGATTTTGGTGTGTTGTGACTCTCCACGAAGCCCCGCGGGTTTTCTCCAAACAAATGTACTGATTTGTTGCACTGCTAAGTGGAAGAACAAAATTTTCATTCATACAAAAGAAAAGGTAACATCAAGATTTTAGTTTCAAACAAAGGACCGTTGATCTTGTGATCAAAAATCAGAAAATTTTTAAAAAAAGTCTTCTTGGCTGATTATGGGGTTTTTAACTCAACAACAACAAGAATATTCTCAATTGATGCCACACGATGTGGAAAAGAAGTGCGTACAAGGCCAGATGAAAGTCTGAATAATTATTATTTTTTTCTTAGCACTAGAAGTTTTTATTTACAGTTTTCGTTGTTTTAAGTTAATTTCGGATGTAATAAGGTTGTTTTGACCATTCATTATCAACGAAATAGTTGGTTCTACACCTTCTACACCTCCGCATATAAGTGTTGAGCGTTATCAAACTTGATATGAGCAACTCAATGTAAATTATTACTATACTTGATATTATTACTACTCAGGTTTAGAAAAAAAGATTCAGCTTGATTAACTTAGGTTTTATTTTTCAAAGTTCAAATTAGCCAGCTAATGCAAATCCGTTCATACTTTTTGATTGGATAATCAAGATTTTTCTCCCGAAAGAAGTTGGTTGATGTCATGTCACCCAGAGGTTACGGGTTCGAGTGGTCGAAGAAGCCTCTTGCAGATATGTAACGATCCTGAGGGAAAAAAGAAAATTTGCAAAGGAGATAGACACTGCTGACAGTGGTCAAGAGAAGACAGATGGTAACTCTAGTGAGTGCTACTTTGTTGAGAAATATCTCAAAAAACATGGAAATACAGGTGAGGGTTAGCCAGAGAGGAAGAAAGTCTGGTTAACGTTTTATGCTTTAGAATAGGGCATTGCATGAGTGTTATACTTTGTCAAACCACTGCTTTGGGTGTTTGTAATTATGCTGCATGGGACCTGGTTAGCCTTATATGCTTTAGAATAGGGCATTGTATGGATTTGCCCTTAATTTTGTTGTTGTATATTTCTGTAGCGTTACATTTGTACTTGATTAAGACCGACAAAGTGTATTATTTTGTCGGATCTTATTCAGTTTTAGACTTCTTCAGTCTTGTGGAAGAGGTCTTTTTGGGGTTGTAGTTAATAACATGCTTAGTTTTCTTTTTATACTAAATATGGATGTCTTGGTTAAGATAAAATTAACTTTTGTCCTTTACACGTACTTCAGAACAAGTTAGCATAATTATACTTCGGGAAAGAAACATTACCTTATCTAGTAAATCACTTATCTGCTTGAAAAATATGCCTTTGTCTGATCTTCCGCTTCATCCTCGTTTGTAACTTCTGCCTCTTCTACACCAGCAGCCACAACTTTAAAGGTGGCAACTGTCACTCATTTCAAGAAAAAATATCTATTTAGTCAACAAGTAATTGCAGAATAAAAAGCTTATACAAACCTAACGTATGTTTTCCTAAATCTTTTCCGTTAAAAAAATCATTTCCATTTAAGGAAAACATTATGCAAAGATCTAAATAAGACACTACTCAAAAAAGGAAACAAGATATTTAACAAGGTCGATCACTGCCGGTCACGTCTTTTTTCATTACAGCGTTACGAGGAACAAATGGCATAAAGGGTATTAATCGTCATTTCCCCCGGTAACATAGATTGATAGATATTCCTACACTTTGATCTTACATTCAACTAAAAATATAATTCTACCTAATGATCTAAATCAAGTGTTAACCCAAAAACATCAGCTTGTTTATTATTTTTTTTTTACTCATTTTGCAAAAGGTTTTTAGTTGGTCAATTCGAAATATGATTTCTTAAAAAAAACTTATCTAAATTCTTTGAAAAAAAGACCTTTAAAAGTATATTTAAATATTCCAATTATCCAAAAAAGTACAAAACAGTTAAAATTGAATGTAGCATTTAACTAGAGAGATTTAACCTAGACTGATGATCTAAATCATGGTTCAACAATTTGATTAGATAGTTTTGTTTCTGTTTCTAAGATCATTTTTTTTTCTTGTTTAATTATTGATATTAAACTTTCTTGTACAAAGCTATCCTCTTAAAAAATCGTCCAGATCATCAGACAAATCCTTTTCCTTTTAGGTAATAGGTAGGGATTAAAACATGACAAGGAATAAGTGAAGACTGCAGCGGAAAAAAGAAAACAAAAACATATTCTCGAAAATGCATGACAAAAAAATCCGGTACTTGCATAAGTAACAAAGTGACTGTACATGATGAAAACATTGAGCAAATATTTAAATGAGCAACTCATCACTACATGAAAAAGCAAACAAGTCTAGATATTTAGCAAGGTCGATCATTTTCGGTCACGTATTTTTTGCATGTGGAGTTGTTGGGTAAAAATGGCATAAAAAGTTTTGATCGTAATTCCTACCTGTATTTAAATAAAACCTTAAATGGTAAATATTATTAATTAGTAAAATTAAAGTACAAAAATTTGGGTTAGAGAAATTTAATCTAAGCTAATGATCTAATTGAAGATCAGGTTGTTTAGTTACTTTTCACACAATTTGCAAGAGATTTGGTATAAAAAAACCCATTAAAGTATTAAATGGGAACTTATTAATAAGACCTATCCAAAACAAAGCAAAAAAAAAAAAAAGTACAAAATGGTGAAATTGTAAATTTAGGGTTTAACTAGAGAAAGGCTGATGGTCAAGATCAAGGATTCAACAATCAGCTCATTTCTTATAAGAACAGATTTTTCATTTATCTATTAAACTTTCATTTTACAAAATATTTCGTCGGTTATTTCAAAGAGAAGAGTTTGATCGTCTCTAAAATCAGGAATAAGTATACAAGTAAAAAAAATGGAATAAGGGTAGAGAAAAACCTAGTTTGAATCCTGGAGATGGAGGAGGCATTGCTGAATAACTGCTGTATAGATATTTAACAAGGTCGATCATTGTCGGTTACGTAATTTTTGCATGCGGGGTTACGGGGGAAAATGGCATAAAGATTGTTAATAATAATTCCTAACCATATTATAAAAACCCTAAATTATAATCATTATTAATTAGCAAGAAAAAAAGTACAAAACTTTGAGTTAGAGAAATTTAATCTAAGCTAATGATCTAAATCAAGATCAGCTTGTTAATTTTCTTTTTCACTCTCAATTCGCAAGAGACTTGGTCCAACAAAAACTTTAAAAACATTAAATGGGAACTTGTTAATAAGAACTATCCAGAACAAAACAAAAAAAAAAAAAAGAGTACAAAATGGTGAAAATTAAATCCAGCGTTTAACTAGAGAAAGACTCATGATCCAGATCAAGGATTCAACAATCAGCTCATTTCTAATAAGAACAGATTTTTAATTTAATTATTAAACCTTCAATTAGGAAAATTTTCGTTGGTTATTTCAAAGCAAAGATTTTTATCGTCCCTTAAATCAAGAATAGATGTACAAGTATAAAAGAAACAAAAAAAAAAGGAGTAAAAGGGTAAAAAGAAAAAAAAATAGTTTTGAGTATAAGAAACCCTAATTTTATAAGAAGATATAAAAAAATGAGGCTGATGGTGGAAATAACGAGGAGTATGACCAGTAATAAATGGGAACTTGTTAATAAAAACTATCCAAAACAAAACAAACAAAAAAGTACAAAATGGTGAAAATTGAATCTAATGATTAACTAGCGAAAGACTCATGATCTAGATCAAGGATTCAACAATCATCTCATTTATAATAAGAACAGATCTTTTATTTAGTTATCAAACTTTCAATTCGGAAAATATTTTGTTGGTTATTTCAAAGCAAAGATTTTTATCGTACCTAAAGCAAGAATAGATATATAAGTAAAAAAAAAGGGAAAAAAAAAGGAATAAAACCCTAGTTTGAATACTGGAGATGGAGGAGGTATTGATAAATAAGAAACCCTAATTTTATAAGAAGATATAAAAAAATAAGGTTGATGTAGAGACTTTATTGGGAAAACCTAGTCTGACCAGTTTATATAGACGTGTGTAATCTATTTTGGGAAAATCCCATTCAAGTAATGTAGAGACTTTATTGGGAAAAAAAATGCTACTCCGTGCTATTAACTTTTTTTTTTTGCCCAAACCAAACCTTATTGGTGGCTACTGACAGCCCAGCAGCACCGTGTTAAAAATATCTACTAAAAGCATAGTGTAATCGAACCACTAAAATTAATCATTGTATTAAGATAAAAACTGAAAACTAAAATTACTAATCAATGCTACAAAAATACAAATTTCGAACTAGCAATCTAGCCTCTCATACTCAAATAAGTGGCCACCCAATCGGTACCAAATGATTAGCTACTGTGGAGACAAACAGTACACATCATCTCAAATATCATGAACTCCTACCCAAAAGAATATCATCAACGATTTGTACCGGCTATCAAACTAACCATTCAAACACCGTATTAAAGCAAACCACCGAAATTAAAGCTTTTAAGGCCTCAAAATCAATAATCCAACTTCCATTAGCCACAATAGTAATTACAAAACAAGCAAATCTATAGAAAGAAAATTAATAACTTGTTTTTCCATTAGATACAAACACAAAGTTAACAGTTCTACGATTGTTGATTTATTATATTCACTCAATCAATATTTATAATATTTATAAAAATATCAACTTTATTTTCCCGGATTATATACATACTAGTAATCGTGCCCCACGCGTTGCGTGCGCGATACGCAATGCAATTAAAATATAGAAAATAAGTTAATTTATGGGTTAATTTATATGGACTAATGTTAATTTATTCATGGGACTAATGTCCGGCTTTGCATAAGCTTGCTTATTTTAACTTGGAAAAATAAAAGCTAAGTTAATCAAGCTGAATTTTTTTCTTAACCTCAGTAAACACACTTCAAGAAAAAGTTCATTTAGCATCATAAAACTTTTTGAGTTATGTTGCTAAATTAGTTGTGGCTAAATTTTAGCAACAGGTTGGCAACAAATAACAACATAATTTGTTGTTAAACTAAAATTTAGCCACAACCACTTTAGCAACATAACCGAAAAAAAATTATGATGCTAAATGAACTTTTTATTGTGGTGACAATACTTCTTGCGCACCAACATTATGTTTAGCTTATTTGCATAATTTCTACGACCACACCTTCTAATGTGTCTCATCTTTCGACTCATTCATTCCAGGTCATAATGATAACATGTACTCAACTTACAGGACTTGGTGTACCAAAGGAAAAAAAACCAAAGCCATTAACATAATAGTACCCTTGGTATCTCACCCAACATGTTCCCCATGACCTTGAGAGTTGATAGAACATAACATTTCTTTGAATTGAGTGAATAAATTAACATTAGTCCCCTATGAAGCATTCCCCATAAAATATCTCACATAATTATTAAAGGACTGACTCATGCATAAAATCACGTCAATTTGAATTTCGACAGAAAAACCTTCACAAGTTCCCCGTGAATCAACACAAGAGGCTAGGTATAGCTTGGATTGGGTGTTTGACGAAGGTTAAATTAGATTGGCATAGGAAAAGGAGGGTATAACTTTTGTCAGCAAAGCACAACATTTTTCCTCAAGAAGAAAAATGTCAGCGAAATATATCGGACAAAAGGTTCTTTCGTATGCCAATTTAACCTTCATCAACAACCTAAACCAAGTGATACCTTGCCTCCTGTGTTGACTCACAGAAAGCTTGTGAAGGTTTTTCTATCAAAATTTAAAATGACGCAGATTTTTTTCATGAGTCAGCACGTGAATAGTTATATCAGATATTTTACGTGGATGCTTCGTATGAAACCAATACTAATTTATTCATGCACTTCATTGGAAGTTATGTTATATGAACTTAAGGTCTTGGGGAACGTGTTTGGTGAGATACCAAGGGTACTATTATGTTAAACGGCTTTGTTTTTTTCCCCTTTGGTACACCAAGTCCCGTAAGTTGAGAACATGTTACCGTTATGACCTGGAATAAATGAGACCAGATGAGACACATTAGAAGGTGTTTGTAGAAATTATGCAAATAAACTAAACATAACGTTGGTGCTCAAGAATATTGTTGCTGAGGTTAATGAAAAAGTTCAACCTGAATAGCTATGCTTTTATAAAATAAGCTAGCTTATGCAAAGCCCGATATAAATTTTGATTGGATGATCAAGATTTTATTCTCGAAAGGGGTTGGTTGTTGTCATATGACCTGAAAGTTACAGGTTGGAATCATGGAAGAAGTCTATTGCAGAAAAGCATGGAAATGTTGTCTACATTGACCTAAATTTGCTTGACCTATCCTCTAGAAAAAAAAACATAACTCTCTCTCTCTCAAATCTCTCCCTCTTTAGTCTAAACCCTAGACACTGCCTGCCTAGGGGTGGGAGTTGTGCTTCGGCGCCCTTATACCCCTGGCTCCATACTGTAATACTCTATCACTATTCTACGAAGGAATCCGTTTTTTTTCGAATTCACCTAATTTTTATCCCCCTCTTAATTTTCTGCACTTTTACGGTGAGCTCCTCTTTTTCTGTGAGGAGTAGATTTGATCCTCCCCACCTTGTCGATCTCGTACTAACCTTAGCCGTAAGATTTATTCTGGATCGGGTTTTATAATAGGGTACTCAAGGTTGGATCTGACAGATCAGATTTTGGTGTGTTGTGACTCTCCACGAAGCCCCGCGGGTTTTTTCCAAACAAATGTACTGATTTGTTGCACTGCTAAGTGGAAGAACAAAATTTTCATTCATACAAAAGAAAAGGTAACATCAAGATTTTTGTTTCAAACAAAGGACCGTTGATCTTGTGATCAAAAATCAGAAAATTTTAAAAAAAAGTCTTCTTGGCTGATTATGGGGTTTTTAACTCAACAACAACAGGAATATTCTCAATTGATGCCACACGATGTGGAAAAGAAGTGCGTACAAGGCCAGATGAAAGTCTGAATAATTATTATTTTTTTCTTAGCACTAGAAGTTTTTATTTACAGTTTTCGTTGTTTTAAGTTAATTTCGGATGTAATAAGGTTGTTTTGACCATTCATTATCAACGAAATAGTTGGTTCTACACCTTCTACACCTCCGCATATAAGCGTTGAGCGTTATCAAACTTGATATGAGCAACTCAATGTAAATTATTACTATACTTGATATTATTACTACTCAGGTTTAGAAAAAAAAGATTCAGCTTGATTAACTTAGGTTTTATTTTTCAAAGTTCAAATTAGCCAGCTAATGCAAATCCGTTCATACTTTTTGATTGGATAATCAAGATTTTTCTCCCGAAAGAAGTTGGTTGATGTCATGTCACCCAGAGGTTACGGGTTCGAGTGGTCGAAGAAGCCTCTTGCAGATATGTAACGATCCTGAGGGAAAAAAGAAAATTTGCAAAGGAGATAGACACTGCTGACAGTGGTCAAGAGAAGACAGATGGTAACTCTAGTGAGTGCTACTTTGTTGAGAAATATCTCAAAAAACATGGAAATACAGGTGAGGGTTAGCCAGAGAGGAAGAAAGTCTGGTTAACGTTTTATGCTTTAGAATAGGGCATTGCATGAGTGTTATACTTTGTCAAACCACTGCTTTGGGTGTTTGTAATTATGCTGCATGGGACCTGGTTAGCCTTATATGCTTTAGAATAGGGCATTGTATGGATTTGCCCTTAATTTTGTTGTTGTATATTTCTGTAGCGTTACATTTGTACTTGATTAAGACCGACAAAGTGTATTATTTTGTCGGATCTTATTCAGTTTTAGACTTCTTCAGTCTTGTGGAAGAGGTCTTTTTGGGGTTGTAGTTAATAACATGCTTAGTTTTCTTTTTATACTAAATATGGATGTCTTGGTTAAGATAAAATTAACTTTTGTCCTTTACACGTACTTCAGAACAAGTTAGCATAATTATACTTCGGGAAAGAAACATTACCTTATCTAGTAAATCACTTATCTGCTTGAAAAATATGCCTTTGTCTGATCTTCCGCTTCATCCTCGTTTGTAACTTCTGCCTCTTCTACACCAGCAGCCACAACTTTAAAGGTGGCAACTGTCACTCATTTCAAGAAAAAATATCTATTTAGTCAACAAGTAATTGCAGAATAAAAAGCTTATACAAACCTAACGTATGTTTTCCTAAATCTTTTCCGTTAAAAAAATCATTTCCATTTAAGGAAAACATTATGCAAAGATCTAAATAAGACACTACTCAAAAAAGGAAACAAGATATTTAACAAGGTCGATCACTGCCGGTCACGTCTTTTTTCATTACAGCGTTACGAGGAACAAATGGCATAAAGGGTATTAATCGTCATTTCCCCCGGTAACATAGATTGATAGATATTCCTACACTTTGATCTTACATTCAACTAGAAATATAATTCTACCTAATGATCTAAATCAAGTGTTAACCCAAAAACATCAGCTTGTTTATTATTTTTTTTTTACTCATTTTGCAAAAGGTTTTTAGTTGGTCAATTCGAAATATGATTTCTTAAAAAAAACTTATCTAAATTCTTTGAAAAAAAGACCTTTAAAAGTATATTTAAATATTCCAATTATCCAAAAAAGTACAAAACAGTTAAAATTGAATGTAGCATTTAACTAGAGAGATTTAACCTAGACTGATGATCTAAATCATGGTTCAACAATTTGATTAGATAGTTTTGTTTCTGTTTCTAAGATCATTTTTTTTTCTTGTTTAATTATTGATATTAAACTTTCTTGTACAAAGCTATCCTCTTAAAAAATCGTCCAGATCATCAGACAAATCCTTTTCCTTTTAGGTAATAGGTAGGGATTAAAACATGACAAGGAATAAGTGAAGACTGCAGCGGAAAAAAGAAAACAAAAACATATTCTCGAAAATGCATGACAAAAAAATCCGGTACTTGCATAAGTAACAAAGTGACTGTACATGATGAAAACATTGAGCAAATATTTAAATGAGCAACTCATCACTACATGAAAAAGCAAACAAGTCTAGATATTTAGCAAGGTCGATCATTTTCGGTCACGTATTTTTTGCATGTGGAGTTGTTGGGTAAAAATGGCATAAAAAGTTTTGATCGTAATTCCTACCTGTATTTAAATAAAACCTTAAATGGTAAATATTATTAATTAGTAAAATTAAAGTACAAAAATTTGGGTTAGAGAAATTTAATCTAAGCTAATGATCTAATTGAAGATCAGGTTGTTTAGTTACTTTTCACACAATTTGCAAGAGATTTGGTATAAAAAAACCCATTAAAGTATTAAATGGGAACTTATTAATAAGACCTATCCAAAACAAAGCAAAAAAAAAAAAAAGTACAAAATGGTGAAATTGTAAATTTAGGGTTTAACTAGAGAAAGGCTGATGGTCAAGATCAAGGATTCAACAATCAGCTCATTTCTTATAAGAACAGATTTTTCATTTATCTATTAAACTTTCATTTTACAAAATATTTCGTCGGTTATTTCAAAGAGAAGAGTTTGATCGTCTCTAAAATCAGGAATAAGTATACAAGTAAAAAAAATGGAATAAGGGTAGAGAAAAACCTAGTTTGAATCCTGGAGATGGAGGAGGCATTGCTGAATAACTGCTGTATAGATATTTAACAAGGTCGATCATTGTCGGTTACGTAATTTTTGCATGCGGGGTTACGGGGGAAAATGGCATAAAGATTGTTAATAATAATTCCTAACCATATTATAAAAACCCTAAATTATAATCATTATTAATTAGCAAGAAAAAAAGTACAAAACTTTGAGTTAGAGAAATTTAATCTAAGCTAATGATCTAAATC
Source organism: Primula veris (assembly GCA_963682055.1). Taxonomy (NCBI): domain Eukaryota; kingdom Viridiplantae; phylum Streptophyta; class Magnoliopsida; order Ericales; family Primulaceae; genus Primula; species Primula veris. The sequence continues at coordinate 33,546,769 of OY821747.1, forward strand.
AAGATCAGCTTGTTAATTTTCTTTTTCACTCTCAATTCGCAAGAGACTTGGTCCAACAAAAACTTTAAAAACATTAAATGGGAACTTGTTAATAAGAACTATCCAGAACAAAACAAAAAAAAAAAAAAGAGTACAAAATGGTGAAAATTAAATCCAGCGTTTAACTAGAGAAAGACTCATGATCCAGATCAAGGATTCAACAATCAGCTCATTTCTAATAAGAACAGATTTTTAATTTAATTATTAAACCTTCAATTAGGAAAATTTTCGTTGGTTATTTCAAAGCAAAGATTTTTATCGTCCCTTAAATCAAGAATAGATGTACAAGTATAAAAGAAACAAAAAAAAAAAGAGTAAAAGGGTAAAAAGAAAAAAAAATAGTTTTGAGTATAAGAAACCCTAATTTTATAAGAAGATATAAAAAAATGAGGCTGATGGTGGAAATAACGAGGAGTATGACCAGTAATAAATGGGAACTTGTTAATAAAAACTATCCAAAACAAAACAAACAAAAAAGTACAAAATGGTGAAATTTGAATCTAATGATTAACTAGCGAAAGACTCATGATCTAGATCAAGGATTCAACAATCATCTCATTTATAATAAGAACAGATCTTTTATTTAGTTATCAAACTTTCAATTCGGAAAATATTTTGTTGGTTATTTCAAAGCAAAGATTTTTATCGTACCTAAAGCAAGAATAGATATATAAGTAAAAAAAAAGGGAAAAAAAAAAGGAATAAAACCCTAGTTTGAATACTGGAGATGGAGGAGGTATTGATAATTAAGAAACCCTAATTTTATAAGAAGATATAAAAAATGAAGCTGATGGTGGAAAACCTAGTCTGACCAGTTTATATAGACGTGTGTAATCTATTTTGGGAAAATCCCATTCAAGTAATGTATAGACTTTATTGGGAAAAAAAAAATGATTCTCCGTACTAATAACTTTTTTTTGGCCCACACTAAACCTTAAAAATATCTATTAAAAAGAGAGTATAATCGAACCACTAAAATTAATCAATATACTAAGATAAAAACTAGAAACTAAAATTACTAATTAAGGCTACAAAATATAAATTTGGAATGAGTAATCTAGCCTCCAGTACATATATATGTCACTATGTGTCGCACACGCTATGCGTAGGCAACGATTATTAGTTTATAAAAGATACATATAAGAACAAAATCTAGCTATTAAATATAGTTCTTTTCAATAAGAAAAAACGTACTAAAACCATCATAACTGAATAAATATATTAGTACAGGTAATCAACAAGAAAATATAATTAATATTATTTTTATAAAATTATTGGCCTAAACTAACTTCATATTGTAGCCGATGAGCCTATGGAATGACAGGGATAAATTAAATAGAGATACAATATTATGCCTCCTAACTAATGCTTAAATATTGAAATAGCGATACTCGACAAGTTATTAAACATGTTAATTCTTCACTCAAATCTCCAGAAGGAATAAGAACTTCCAAAAATTGGTGTTTGTTTTAAATATATAAAAAAGAATTATTAGGGTTTTAAATAGTGTTTGTTTTAGATATTTCGGAAGTTCTTATTCCTTCTCGAGATTTAAGTTCTTATTCCGTGCACATAATCTATCTACATTGTAGTGTTTAGCCCCATCTTAGCTTTTTGTCTTATAAGTGACTTCTAACTTAAATGGGGCAATTAACAAAAATATACCATATCCCTATTATATTAACAAAAGCATAACATAATAATTTAAATTAACAAAAATATATATATATATATACTTATTATTTTTTAATCTAATCTCTCTCTAATTTAACATATATCTCTCTCACCTAACATCTCTCTCTAATCTAACATCTCTCTTTAACCTAACATATATCTCTCTAATTGCACCTATCTCTCTAACACACAATAATCGCAATTCTTTCTAACACGTGCTAATCACCCATCTCTCTCTAAAACTGATTAAAAGCTCACAAAATATGCATATGCTAATTATAAAACTTTATACCCTGATTTTAAAACTTTATACCCTGATTTTAAAAACTTCATACCCTAATTTCAAAACTTTATAATCTAATTTTAAAACTTTATATCCTAATTTCAAAACTTCATACCTTAATTTCAAAACTCCATACCCTAATTTCAAAACTCCATATCCTACGTATGAATTTCTCTCAATATTGTACATATGGATTCATCTCTTTCAACTTGAAACCTACAATGTTTACAATAGTCTCAAAACTCAATAAATAGAAAACAATATCACCAATTTCATATATTTTTCATATATTACGGGGTATCAAATAGTGTAATATTTGTGTATTACGTATGTATATATCTGTATTTATATGTATATAGATATCTATATAATCTAGATGATATTCGGTAGTTAGTGATGAGTTTTCGTGCTGTAAAAAAAAAGAGAGATAGAGTGAGATGTTAAAGAAAGATACATAAAAGAATGGAGGAGATAGATAAAGAGAAAAATTGATGAGAAAGAAAAATGAAGAGATATATAGAAGAATTGATGAGAAAGAAGAATGGAGGAGAGAGAGAGAGAGAGTAAGATGAGAGAGAAATAAATAAAAGAATAAACAGCATAAAATTTAAATTTGTTTGGTATGTTTTTGATAATAAAAAGTTATGGGTATGTTTTTTGTAATTTAGTTTAAAAAATAGTATGTTTTGTTAATTTATCCTAAATTGTTATTTGTGATATTATTTATGTGAAAAACCTAAAGAAAACCCCGACAAATTCTCAACTTCTCTACTTTTGAACTTTTTGACTGATAGCTTTTTAAAAGCTAGTAAAGCTAACAAACCAAATACCCCTAGCTAATTTTTAAGCACAAAGCTAAAAAAGTTGTTACCAAACGGCACTATTTAAAAAAAAAGTCTAAATGATAAACACAACAACAATCCAACCCAGCATTACAGTAGCAAAAGAAGTTTAAATGTTAATATACTGTACCACTACAATATACAATCCAATTGAGCCTTGTCCCCTTCCAACTCATAGTCACACATTTTTAGGGCACATTTCAATTAAGTTTTATCCGAAAAAAGTAACTATATATGGTTGTTAAAAGATGAAATTACATCACCAAGTTCAAACTGTCAGCCGCTCAGTCCCTCTTCAAAGCCTTGGCGATGAAGGCTCTAGTGAACAATATTGCAATGTATGCAATTATAGTAACTGCGATACCAATTATCAAAATCACAAAGTCATAAGTTGCATAATTTTTGGTGTATACTCTCAGCTTAATAGCATTCCAATTGCTCTCTGTCCAAACAGGGTCAATCATTCCCATGGGATCAGAGGAATTTGGCTCTAAAACCTTCCATTTTCCGGAATCAAATTTCAGCCGAGTTGAATATGCTGGTACATATCTGAAATATTTAGACACGTGTAATACAAGTCAGCTATATCTGCTTACATGGCTAAATTTGGTATAATCATTAAGTCGTTGCATATTATGGAGTTGATACAAAGAGTGTCAAAAAAAAGATACCGTGTGGGGTACTTCTATAACTGCGTCATACCCGCAAAAATGATACCTTCAACTTTTGGAATTAAAAACATAATACATACAACTCAGAACACTACGATATAAACGAAAAGATTGTGATGTTTCATGTTGATTGATGTTACATACTTACATTTGTTATATCTTTTTCTTAACTAATCCCTTTCAGGTGACAGTACATTTTTTAACAATCTTAACATATAGATAAATCTTCTTCAAATGACCGCATCAACAATTTACAAGTCGATGTTGCAATCTCTACATAAAGATGCTGTAACACAAATCTAGGATACAAAATTGACATCGATTCATTAAATAAAAAATCCTAGATGAAATATATAAGGAGAGAGTCATGTGTAAGCTTCACATTTAAAAAAAAAAATCTAAGTTGCAGCTTTTGAGCTAAAAAGTTGAGATTATATTTAAGTTGAGGAAAAAAATTATGTTCATCAAGCTTAAAACTTCTAACCTTACTTAGGCCAAAAACCCCGAGAAGCTTAACTAGGGCCGGTTTTGTTGCACCATGACGAAGATAAGTTGTTTATATTCAGAGAAAATTGAGGTTATCCAGTTAAAATATTTAGAGCAAAAAACCAAAAAAGCTCAACTTTGGTGTTTGGTCAAACAAATGCAGTCCAGCTTTATGAAGGAAAAGGAAAAAAAAACACTTTCATGGGTGCAACCAATCAAAATGCCAAATTGGGGAGGTCAAGCTGAACTAATGTTTCGTACCTTGTTGAAGAGACAACACAAACTCCCTTTCCATCGGATTCAACTTTAATACACAATTCTCCATCATTACTACAATTTTTTGGACATGAAGAATTCATATTGTTCGAAGGATATGACGTCTTCTCAGCCAAAAAGTTCCACAAAAAACGTGGAACGTCTTTGACATAACCAGCATAAGGTGTAGATGAAGGTTCCCCCATAACAACACCAACGTAGTGGCTTGGACATTTGTCCGAGGGTGAAATATATCGCTTTAGCAAATCACATGATAATCCCGGATCACAAGTCAACAAACAACTAACAAGTTCTTCAACTAGAGAGACATTAGCGTTTAACAAGTTAAGAGCCGTTGTGTTGATATCTGTATTATCACTGGCCAGAATGTACAAGGTACGGGCAACGAGCGAAGCTGAAGCCACTATAGACGATGAATTAATATTTGCTGGAAGAAAGCATAATAACAGAAAGTTAATAGCAGCTTACAAAAGGTATAAAAGTTGCAAAGAAAGGGCTACAGTGAAAATGCAAAGAAGGACGTAAATTAAATCAGACTCACAGACAACATCCAGATGGCTATGATAGAATTCATTTGTGAATGATTTATCAAAATCTTCTAAAATAAATCCAGAAATCCGAGGAATCTGCAAATAAATACAGCAACATGTTAGAACTTTGAAAAACTAAAATACCCATCCGGCGCTTTCGCTACTCAATATATCACCAAAATGTGTTTTATTATTTACACTTTACAATTTCCTACAACGAAATGGATGACTACAGCTTAATTTGATGTGTAGTTTAGGTTTGGCATTGAAATTTTGCATCTCTATCATGCTTACATTCTACTCAAGAATACCAATCCACCTTACACAACAATATCAAGTTTCATTTTCAGCTGTTTTAACTAAGATAAAATGATTTTTAAGGAATTACAATAGAACAAGGTATCATTGTAGATAAAGGCACGGCAGGGTCAGAAGACATATCTTTCAAATAAATCGGCAGGTAAGAGATGATATTTATGCTCTCTAGCAAGAATAATTGTTTCTTTAAACCTAATGAAGATACTTTTTTCCCCAATTCCCAACGACTTATAGTGGAGCCTCAACTATTGCGTTGTTAACTCCATTCACAGATATAAATTGCAAACCCCCTACAGATATTAGAGGGACGCGTGCATCTAGATTACATATCAGATCAGACCAGATCAGATCCGATCAGACCAGATCGAGGGACTTAGTCTTTAATAGATAACCTACACCAATAGAATAAAAACATGTATCATCTCATATCGTGGTACTTGGTTTTTATCAGTGTTTTAAATAGCGTTGTCGCTATCGTAGCGTTTTTTCGAGAGAAACGCTAAAAGCGCTAATAGCGTTGCTATATAGCGCTTTGCGGTGTATTTTTTTTTGCCTAAATATGCACTAAACTTTAGAATATATAACCAAAAAAAAAAAAGAAATGTATAGATAGTAATAAAAAAAAATCAAAAAAAAAAATTGTTGTTGGTGAGTTTCGAACTTGGGTCTGCTGGAAATTACAGCACTGTCTCAACCATCTGGACTGCAGACACTTTTATGAAAATTACACAATATATATTAATTATTTAGATCCGCTGTTTTTTTTTTAACTCGCTATTTACCCTTTTGGTCCAGAATTTCGCGTTTTTTGCGCTTTTGGTCCCCTATAGCGCGATTTTAGCTCAATTCCACCCAAAATCGTGATTTTTCGTTGCGTTTTTTTACCAAAAAAACGCTATTTCGCGCTACGTAGCGCTATGTAGCGCGAATTTTAAACTTGCAAAAATCTCGTATACAAATTGCCGAAATGAAATCTTCAAAAGTTAATCATATAGGACATATGTGATTAAACTATGTCATTACTTAATCACATAGGACACATGTGATTAAACTATGTGATTAGTTTTTGAAAAATTTCATTGGGCAATTTCGATACAAGAATTTTACAAGTCAAGGTGGCACTTAGTTTCATACAAGACAAACAAGGGGCAGAGGAAGTAGCAATAAAGAAGAAAACTATGAATGAGAAGACAATATGCAACTTCAGGTAATGACGAGCAATAATGGTTGATGTCTTAAATCTTAGCGGTTAAAGTAAGAAAGTACAGAACTAATGAGTTTTAGTTTCAGGAAAAATCATTTAGTTTCTAGGTCTAAGTACAACAAAATATAGCAGCAAAAAATGATATATAAAACCGAAAGTTGCTGAGTTAATCAATTGAAAAAAACGTCAAGACAGCCTTAACACTACAAACCTTCCTCAAAAAAGTCATTAACGATGACGGAGGAATCCCAGGATTTGATGCATTCGCTGTCGATACCGTAATATCACCAGAGGGAAATGAATCTTGAGCGAGTTTTAAGGCATTTAATGTTTTATTTGTGGCAGCTGAAGCCTACAAGTAAAAGAGTAATTAATAGTGGAGGAATGACAAAACCTGTTCATTATTGATTAGAAAGAAAAGGGGAAGGGAAATAACACAGAAATCTTTGCATGTGCAGATTGACACAAAAGACAGGCACCTTTACCATGTGCATTTTGGCAAAATTAAGCAAAATCAGTATATATAGACGTGCCTATAATAATTTAGTGGAGCAAGGTAATAATTGGACTACTTAATAAAGCCCAAATAGTTAGCACTCTCAACTTTTTACATCAAACTTACGGATAATAGAAAAAGAATGTCTCATCCGTGGGACACTTAATGAGCGTATATTGATTACAACATTAACTGATGGCCTTAGCTGACTTAATATACCGACTCCTTATTCTCTCAAAGACTACGAAATGTAGTAGTCAATATTTGATGATCATCACCATTATTTACTTCGCCATTTATTGAGGGAGTAGAGTTTCATTGGCGATACGTGTCGTTTTATTATTGGCTCTTGGACAGCGAAAGACGTATGAATGTATGATGAATTGTAGGTCATATGGACTGTCCGAACTGCCTGGACAACTCGGCTACTCATTAAATATCCGATCTAGCATAATATTTGAAGGCATTTCCAAATAAACTATTTTACAAACATAAACCCATTGTGAGACTAAAACAGAGCATACTGATGCACTCGAGTGTAGATAATGAGAATAAATGTATATAACAGGCATACAACGTATGCAATAGAAAACTATTAGTTGGTACCTTGACGACAATGTGCCAGTGATCTAAAAAGAAGTTTTACCTGAGTGGTATGAGCGTAAAAACTGTTAATTCCCCGTCTAGTCCCCTTCCCCACAGATCCAACTTCGACAACCTATGGAAAGTCATCACACAGAAAAAATAGCAAATTCATCACCTTATTGAAAATCTATTAGCAAACGAGCTTCAATGAAACTAAATAAGACACTTGACTGGATATTTACACATAGTGCCAAAAGATACCGTTACCACTAAAGAATGTTCATCATGTCCTATAGCAAGTTTAATTTTTAAAAGAAGAAAAAAAACATGAAGACAAATGTCCATGATTTATATATAGCAGCTTCTAAAACTTATAATCAGCATAGAAAGATTTTTCACAACATTAAGGCAAATAGTGTTGAGTTAACATTTTTGTTATGGTTAACTAATTCTTAAAACATGTTCAAATGCTAATAAATCATTTCTATTATTCCATATCCCATAAAGACACTAACAATTCCAGCAGAGAACACACTAAAATTTGGCATAAAATGGGTCCCAACATCGGGAGCGCAAGATCCTAGCTTGAGATTTAATTTCAAGCATAAGAGCCTTCTCCAAACCTAGGAAAGCTGCCAACAGGCCAAGTGAAAGTTTAACCTTAAATGCCTTAGATTTTTCTGTCGCTCAAACCATGGAAAAAAGCAAGACAGTCGCTGAATCAATAATTTTTTAATTGCTGCTAAATTATAGCAGGAAACAAATGGCAACCACGGTTAATTTTATCATTACTCATTTGAAGGCACATGGCACAAGAAGGAATTCCACTTCAAATCAAACATTTTAGAATTTAAAGTTCCCCAAAATGAAATTCAGAAGACAACCATTGATACACTTGATCCACAATTTTAACATCGATAATCAGCTCAGAAAATTTCAGTAAGGTTAACAAAGTCTACTGTCCAAGACTCCAAATGAAGGAGCGCATTTATGCACATGTCCTACAGTTTTACCCTCCACTGATATTGGAATTATGTTTTTCTTTAAATTACTGATATATATTAGGGCGCACCAAAGTTGCATCCTACCAATATGATAATTTCAGCTTGTGTATTGCATTTTCCTTGTACATATAAAAAGAAGACAAGTAGGCTATAAAAATGTTATTTGGATTCTTTACCTAAAGCTAGTTGTTAATGAACTGAGTAACAATTTTGTAGATTAGAACATGCAAGCAAGCATAAAATCTACACTCTAGATAGAATATGGCAGTTTCCATATAATAAAGACAACTAGGTATTAAAAATTATATTATTATTATTTTTTAACTTAAGCAGTTGACTATGAACTTGGCAACAATTTTGTCCCCTGGAATAGAACAGTAAAGTAAACCATGAATATATACCGCATCAATTAGATTTCTGAAACTGGGAGGCTCAGATATTTGAAGTAGAAATCTTCGGCTGCCAAGGTAACCCCAGGCTTCTCCAGTAAAAATTACGAAAACCAGCTGGGGTATAAAGATGGAACACATAAACAATAAGCATCAAAGGAATTTCAAAGTATAAAACAATAGAAACCAAAGATGGAAATCCAGCAGAACAAAACATATCATACTTATACAAAGGAAACTGAATATTTGGTAAAGAAACCAGTTTTTGAGAAAACAAGCACACTTTAATGAACATCTTAGTAAATGAAACATAAGATGTTATCTTATACATTTCAATAATTGTATATACTGGGGCATATAAACTGCAAGAAAGAAGCATCACTTTTTATATAGGGAATCCGCTACTTTACAAGATCTAATCTCCAAGAACTCCTTGCCAACCATGTTGATGCCGAGAAGCATACACATCAAAAAGATTATGCAGACACGAACCAGGTATCAATTACGTAATCAGTTCTTTTACCATATTAAGATCGTAACAAAGGGAACCAAGGAGAGGTTGGAGTGATACCACTAAGGCAAAATTGGCCCTCAATATGATTTTTATATTTAAAATTTTATATTATTTTATTCAGTAGCCGCTGACCATATACTAATAAAAGCCATAAATTCCAACAAATATTAAAAAATTAAAAATAAAATACGATCCATACATATTTAATCACACGTAACATTAAAGGGATCAGAGAAAACCATTTTTTTTTAAAAGGTAATCCACAGATAGGTTCAACATGGCGAAATTTACTCAACTTAGTAAAAATACAGTTTATGTTGACAGTGAAAAAAAGGCAGCACTAGCTCCAGTGCGCACCTGCTTATTAAGTTCACTCAGACCCCCAACCCTCGAAAGGGCATCGACAGCCACCAGCAATGAGATCAATCCCTAAACAGCAAATCATATAACATTCAGCTTTTCCCAAAAATAATCCACTTATATACTGAAAGCATGTGAAGACTTAGAACTCACAGATAAATGTGAATCTGCACCAAGATTTTTGTCACGGAAAAAAGACGCTGAATCCATAGATGCTATAGCTAGTATAATATGCTTAGAAGATTGAGTGTAAAATTTGCTGATTGGTGGAAGAGCCGACAACACACTGCCCGTCATAATACAGATTTAAAAGTCAAATGAAAGATGAAGACAATCTTTATTTATAACCAACCATCGAAAACAAGGGAAAAGAATTTGACATCTTTTCTTAGAGAATTTACATTTCTTTTGTTCCGTGAACTGTAATTCTGCTGGTCTCCGTAGTAGTTTATGCAAATTGCATTTCAAAAAATAAGACACTTAAAAGAGTTTCTGCCAAAAAAGCTTAAAAAGTTGACTCTGTTTCCAACTTCGGATTAGATGATGCTCAGTTATATGGTGGGTAAAAACAGACTTGTAGAGACAGTGTAGAGTCAGATGACAGTGACATTAATATCAAGATATTGCATGAGGACAAATTACTCCTCAAATTTTACATTTAAGATAGGAATATGAATATCACAGAACAAAGAAGTAGGCCACTAAAAGAACAGTCACCCAGATTCTATTAAGCAAGTTGAACGAAGAACACTGTAAAACTTCTTCTAGATACTTTGAATTCTGATAATTGAAAATATACATCATCGGTAACATTTGGTGCTTTTTTGAGAGTCACTAGTTCTCCTAGACAATGATCGTGTGTAGTACTGTAACTCTAATCACTTGTAATTTGGGGGACAAACAGATGAAATATTTTACCATCATGTGGGTGATAATTTTGAAAAGTTGCGTAGAAAGAGCAGAATTACTATGAACTTGAAAAAAATTTAGTATACAGTCTTAAGCTTGAAATGCAAGGTGAAAATTCTATGTCACTTTATAAAATTATTTCACCATCATGGTAGGTGTTCTGAAGAAGTTGTGTGGAAAGAGAAGAATCACCATGAACGTTAAATGTCCAGTACACAATGTTTAGCTTAAAATGCAAGGTGATATTAGTTCCTAATATTTCCCGGTAAAGCGGCTTTATTCCTCTGCTTTAAATTCTTCTTCAAGATTCCCTAAACAATATGTACTAGCATATTGCCCTAGAAATTTTCTTTTAAGCTCTGGAGTTGTGCTACATGTGGGAAGTACTACAATATTGTGCCAGTTAATCTACTCTGGTTCAGAAGGAGAGAACAAGCTTACTAATAATGATGAAAACAAAAAGACCACTATGTGGACAAAATAGAATAAAAACTTCACCTGTAGCCACCTAAAGGAAGGCAAGTCCCCTCTAGCAAACACGATTTCGTATCATGAGTTCCCTCTTTCGTTGTCTGATTTTTAAAAAATACATGGCAAATTATTACTATTGATTATTCAGGAAGGTATATAAATAAAACTATAATCAGGGTACTTTAACTTATCCTAACCTCCATCACTACATCAAATTCAACTACATCTTCAGTATAAGCCTTCGGGTTTCCTTCATTCTTTATTGCAATCTGGATGTGAAACAGCATTAAATGTACAAAACCACAAAAGAAATAACTACACCAAGATGCATACAAGTTTATTTTGGTAAAAAGTAAAAACTAACTAGGATATGTAACAAATGTATCATTAACAAGATCAACGTAAAGGTTCTAAATCTAGTACAAACAACCTCCACATTGGCCTTTGGGAACTATAGTACCGTAGGTCAAATAAGATACGTTGCCAAATTGGAATTATAATTGTAAGAATCACCAAGCATGCTTCCATAGTTCTCCAAATTATACGGAAGCTTGAGTAGTATTCAAATGTATCTCATCAAATTTTCAAAAACAAATGGATAAGGAAAAATGGGCAAATGCTCTGATCCCATTATACAGATTTATAAATTCACAATAGCAAAGACGGCGCAAGTTTCCTAATAACCAAATAGAGTGAATACTATAATAAAAGAGAGGCAATCAAGTCACTGAAATAGAGCCGAATTAACATGATTATCTGAAAGATGTAAGTTCTGAAGGAAATTTAAACCTTGGACAAGGTCGATGAGCTGCCCTCTAAAAGAAGATATACAGGAAAATTGTAGTTTTTCAACATTATACCAGAACCCTGCATTTGACAAGCAATAATTTTAGCTTCCAATAGTAAGAATGAAAGGAAAGCCATGACACAGAATTTAATTGCATGAAACAAAATTTAATGCAGGACTCGATACTCAAATGATATGACACCAGTCCTGTAAGCTTTTTCATGACTCAAATCCACACAACACAATATGACAGTAACATAAAAGCAACAAATCGCTAATTCTGTATGTTACTATAAAATTTTAATGTCCAATTTAAATTTTAGATTCTTAATGGTACTAAATGGTAGCAACCAAGCATGCATAAATAGCCAAAATAAAATAAGAATAGGCCCACCCACTCACCCGAAAGCGTCAACTACATACATAACCAATTGTACACAGTAAACCCACTTCCCATCATGTCATACATACATGCATACATGCATGCATGCATGCATAGACTGTAATGCATAGTATCATGGCAAATCCCTCGGCAAAAGTCGATTATCTAATTTCTAAGGTGTATAATCTTGTAATTATTACGAAATAGCAGGGATCATGGTGGTGTTGTAAAGATGTCGTATAATTTCTCCCAATCTCGACATCGTTCTTCTTCATCAACTATTGCCACCAAGCCTTCCATACTTCAAAAATTTAGCTCTTTTAGTTTCTAATTGGACCATCTTACCTTTACTAAAATCGAATTCAACCATTGATTCATCATATTATTCCTCAATTGATCAAGTTTTTAATCCATAATGATATCACTTACGTATTTCCTTCGCAAAGCCATTTGCCAGGATACTACCATTTTATGCAATTTCAAGAATAAGGAATATAGTAATAACTAGATATCAACTAAATAGAAGTTTAAAAACTAATAAAGGATATGTGTACTATGGGTCTGACGTAAATAAAGAAAGATTTTGAATAAGTACAGTTACACCACTAAGTATTATTGTTAGGACTGAAAAAGTTGGCATGAAAGAAAGGGCACAAGATGTGAAACATCGAGATTCTAAGTAACACATAAATAATGCAGCAAGTATTAATAAGATTAACATGAATTTAATCCTGAATAGATACATATTAATACTTGGTAGTGTAGTGTCAATAAGTCCTCTTTAACAGGAAAACATTAATAATGTGTGGATTCAGGTTTTCTTTCAGAATTTCAGAAACCACATGGTCAGGACCATAGTTGCTATAATTGGAAACGAACAGAAACGGGATACCAAACGAGAAACGGAAAAGTGAAACGTTACAAAATTTTAAAAAATCTAAAATTCACACGTAAAATAATAGGAAGCCGGAAACGAGAAACAGGAAATGGGATTTTTGAAAAGAGAAATGAGTTTCCCCGTAACTATGGTCAGGACTTAACAAAATCATATAATTTATACGAAAACCAGTTAAAATTTCCATAAATTATCAACTCAGGTAAGCCTTTCACTTCAGCATATGCGCCAATGCAGAGAAATATTGTAATGTAGTATTAGTTCAAAATGGATTGAGCTCGAAGAAAGAACATCCGATCAAAAGAAGTGTGTAGCAAAATAAGTTGCCAACTGGAAACAAACGTATTAAGAATATAAGATTTGTCGTTTCTCATAAATTAAAAACTAAATTTCAGTAAAGCATATGATGTTCATATCTTATTACGACACATGTTCAACTTCGAGTTATATTTGTGTTGTATACGTTCAAAATTCAAATAATATTTCAGGAACTACTGCCTGAATAATCTCTTAATCTAGTAAACATACAAGAACAAGACAAAGAAAAGAAAAGAAACACAGAAATAGTTCGTGACATACCGTTGGGTTCCATTGATACTTTCTGTCAAAGTAAGGAGAGAATTCAGCTTGCGGGAACTTCTCATCGGGAGAAAATCCTAATATACGGGAAAATAATTTTGTCACTATGCATGTTATTGTACAATCCTAGAATAAGAGAGAAGAAGAGGGAGGGGGGGAACTTAACATACCTTTAGAGTCTCTTCCTAACTCAGGCGCTGATTCAACTAGAACACCACCCACATGTTTTGCAAAATCCAGATCATTTGATATTCTGAATAATAATGGTAAAAAGATTTAACGCCGAATAAAAACCCAGTATGACAGAATGAGATCATACCAAAAATAAAGAGCATCGGGTGTTTTGAACTAATGTTTAGATTCGGTAATAAAGAAGCAGCATATTACAAAATCTAATTGAAGATCATTTGAAAGTGATTGCACTTTGTGCTCAAAAGATAGTCGTGTTGCCCACAATTTAATTAAGAGATATGATGGAATCAAAGATAAGCTTATTGTATTATGGTGAGATCAATTATTCGAGAGATAGACCAGTACAAAGTACAACTTAACTGGCATCCATGCAAGAAAAGATACAACACCAAACCTTTTGTTAAAAGAAACCCACAAACAACCAAGTTCACATACCTGTGGAACAAACTTTCGAGATCATTTATTGGCACCAATATTGCAGATAACTGAGACAGCTTATCAGCACTACTGAACCTTACAGGAGGAATAATAACCTTCTCACGTCCAGGATCTGGGGTTACATAAAAAATTCGGTTCCTTAAAAAAGCTCATAGATACATACAAAATGATTTAGAAGATATTGATTTCCTAAAATAGTATCGAGGTTATACTTATTTAATACCTACTTGCGCAACCAATCTCCCCAGACAGATTAAGAAGTCGAACGCAAGGATATCCAGCCACATCAATGTACATTGATTTCTCAAGATCAGGAACCGATTCTAGTGATCTCAAATCTTGCGGAGCTGCATACAAAAATACACTCATCGATAACAAATATGTAGTGGGAATTAATCAGATCCGAACATCACATGACACATATATTGTAGACAAAAATATGTTCAACTTCAAGAAGCCACATAGGGAAAATAAAGTATCACCTCATATAATGACAAAAACAAAGTTACTACTGCATAAACTTCTCTCCTAAGACAAATCATCAAAACTAAGAATATTAAAAGAAGAAAAATCTTATACATCCTCAAACAGCTTCGGGTTATATTCAGATGTGTGTAAGGTTTCTTTCAGGCCAAGAAATCACAAATAAACGCACATATACTATGATGGTAATGTGGTATAGAGAAAAGGCAAAGTACTAAGATAAAACCCTAAAAATAAAAAGTGACGACTTGCTGAACAAATCTTAACAAGACTTTGGCCCTTGTATAATTTGAAAAATACGCCAAGGAATATTTCATCAATTTAAAGCTTAAGGATTAGATTGAGCAACAAGATTCTAATTAAGTTATTGACAGAAATATCATATTAGGGTTGTTTCACAGCAGCATTAAAGTAAATAAACCAACATATTCGAGCCTCGCCAAAATACTAGGTTAATCCAGGCCAATAAAATTAAAAATAATAAGATTTTACGTAAGTCAAGTGGCGCACAACTATTAGCCGAAAAAAGATTAGCAAAAGAAGCTGCAAATAAACAATCACACTAAATCATAGTCCTTGCTCATCAAAAATGTAAACACTGTTTAATATTTTAGTAGCAAACAATATAGCATTCCATTACAAGATCAAATAGAAAGAAAGAAAAGAAAAAGCGGTGTTGAACTTTTATATTAACCGATTAAAAAACGCTACGCGATATCATTAGGGAAAAATGATCCTTTAGTACATAATTTGAGACTTAATTATCAAAAACCCATGGTTAAAATCTCTTTTAAACTTAGATACATATGTTTACTCTTATGTTTGATATGTACCAAATCTTAAATAAAACTTGAGAATCAAAAGAAACACACGTGAATTTTCAATTTCGAAAGATTAAGGTAATTAAGCAAGTGAAAATCAATTATTTACTGCTCGGGTTTTACCATCTTTTAAAGCAAACTCCTCACCTAAAAGCCGTAAGTCTCCAGGGGAGGAACTAGGTACGAGCTAATAGGGACTAAAGCACCTCCCATATTGTGAAAAAATCGAAAAATTTCCTTATATTTTACTGAAAATTTGAAGATTACAAAAAAAATATAAACATGCAATTCAAACCCAAGGTGGCGGCGGAATTACTCAAATGTGGCGGCGGAATAAAATCAACTCTTTAGCATTCATCTCGAGGGTAACAACAAACTCGTGTTTTACTCATCAAAGATGGCATCCAAAAAAAAATTGGGCATCACATTTTCACACATCAGGGTGAGTAACATGTGGTGACGGATTAAAATCAACATTTAAACAGTCATTTCGCAAGTATATTTTACGATTTTTCTCATCATAGATGGCATCCAACATGTGTTGGGAGTTCTGGATTATTTATCATATAAAACGAACGAGTGGTTTATATGTTTATGGTTTGCACAAGCACAAACGTTTTTTTATAACAAACAAAGTGACGTCCCGGTCACAGAAGTCAGTCTTCTCCGTCCGTATTGAAGAAAAACGTTTAAAATCACGAAAAGATTCTCGATTGCTTCCACAATATGCGGAAAAGTTACAACAAGGTTTCCGAGAAGTGCGTAGAAGAACAGATGAAAGTCCGATTTCTTTATTTTATTTTCTTAGCAGTGTAAGTTTTTTTTTTTTTATTGTTGATTTAAGATGTAATATTATTATTAATGAAATTGAAGACAGGGTAAAAAACAGGGGACAGTGAAATGAAGTGTAGCAATTACCAATAGCGGTAAATTTAATAAAGTAGAAAATAAAAAAAGTGAGAGAAATTGATTTAAAATACCTGAAAGAGAGGTGGAGAAAAGGAAAGAGATAAATAATAATAATAAGTACGCCATCTCTCTCCCTCTATATCTGTATATTTACTTAAAAAAAACTTATATATATATATATATATATCAGTGTTAGTATATAGTAGCTTTGACTGACTGTTTTCGGCAGGCAAGCTTGCAGGGTCGTATATATTGTTCAGAGTCGTTTTTTTTTTTTGCAATTTTGTACACCGTTAGGCCTGTGTTCGGTCCCTTTTTGGTAAAACAGTTACCGAAAACGAGCATATTTTTAGTTTTTCGGTCTTTTTAATTTTTTAGACCGAATCGAACCGGTTTGTTTTGGTCCGGTTTCGGTCTTTCGGTTTTTCATAAAAAATCGAACTTTTTCGGTCTTTTCGGTTATTTTCCGGTTTTATTTTCGTTTTTCAGTCTTTTTCGTTTTTTTCCGGTTTTTCGATTTTTTTGGTCCGGTTTTATTGTAAACCAAAACCGGTACCGAAAACAAACAGATTTCTCGGTTCGGTCTTTTTCGTTCTTTCGTTTTTCATCGGGTTTTCTTCGGGGATTTTTGGTTATTTTTCGGTTTTATTTTCGGTTTTCGGTCTTTTTCTCGGTTTTTTTCGATTTTTTCCGGCTTTTCGATTTTTTCCGGTCTGGTTTTATCGTAAACCGAAACCAAACCGAAAAAGTTTCGGCTTTTCGGTTTCGGTCTTTTTCGGTTCGGTTTTACGGGTTTTCGTCCAGCCCTACGGTCCGTACTATTGATTTTTTACGATTTTTTATATCATACTACGACTTTTTAGTGATTCTATACACTTCTGTCTAATAAAATTAAAAATTACGTCCAAAAAGAATATGTGATAAAAAATATTTCATCATTTGTCCTTAAATTCAGGCTACACTTGAAAATTTAAACGGGTCTGTACTTAATTAATATTTGTATGGAATGAGAATGATAAGTTTGAGATTAGTAAAGCTACAAGGATCAAGATATACAACCGATATTACGAAAGAAAAAATGTGGGTATAATATGTGAAAGTCGAGTGCACGGAAATTATTATACGAAAGTTTATAAAATCATCGAAAAGTGGTAGTATGATGTACTAATTAAATAATCTGGTAGCATGGTGTACAAAATCGCAAAAAATCAGTAGTATGGTGTAAAAATCAAAACTAAAACGAAACGAAATAGACCATTTTCGTCTTGTTTTGTCTCATTATCAGCCCTACTTACAAGACAAAAGTTAGCCAAGAAAAATGAACTTTATACCGGTCCGCTCTAGAGTACATAGTTAAATGGCATGGGAATAAGGCGGAAAACGAAAATGTTGGAATGTGAAAAAAGTGGAAGAATTCTAACATTTTATATGTGGAACAATGAGAAACAAGTTTGTGATGCGGGAGGTAGGAAACGGTAAACGTGGTTACAATTGCTCAAAATCTACGTAGTTATAATTAAGAGTAGTGATGTATGCACACTGCATTTACACGATTAGACCGCATTCACACAATTACGTCGCATAGAGTAAATGATTTCACAATTTTACAATCAAAATCTATGAACTTCTCATAAATCACTGAGAAATCCAACAGTCTACCAATCACCACTTCCCACCATCATCAAATGTATAAGTTATGTGCAAGTTTTCGGTGTACAAACCATTTCTCAATAACTAATGGCTAACAACATCCACATTCGATGGAATAGTTTTCACTATATACATGATGCCAAATAATCAAGAAATCACCTATTAGCTTACATAAACACAACCCAAATATATCTTGTATATTTTTTATCACATTGAAAATGCTAAGTTTCTTAAATGGATTTATTTCTTAAATGTGGCCATCATTTAGAGTCCGGCACTAAATTTAATCTTAAATGGTTAAATAATCATTCCAATGTGCATTAAAAACTCTCAACTTCCCGGCTATTGAGTTAATTTCAGATAGCACGAATAATTCATATTTTTTCTGGAGTACCATTTATGAATAACGGCACACTACGTCATTTCAAGTGCCCAGTACGACTTTTTAAGTATCATTGTCTTATTTCAACTTTTACCACTTCAGTATGATTTGGATGAGGCACGGTGTGACACTTATTTGGTTTTTTTTTTTTTATTAAGTTTTTTCTACTCCAATTATTGTTGGATTCGATTGTAACTCTACATATGTAAGAGCATCTGAATCTGATAACTCAAAACATAATTTTGTGTTTGGAATATTGTTATGATTATTAAATGATAATAAACAAATAAAAAGAAATAATGTTGGATTATTATAAGGAAATTAATAAGTAAGCTGGAATTTTGTGTAATAATGGTTGATTAAAACATATAAAATATGTTATATTTAAGGAAATGGTTAAATTTGCTGATGCGGGTGCTCTAAATATTGGTTTTTGCTTTTTGATTTTTAAGATAAAAAAAAAAAAATTTAAGAAAAGATATACTTACTCGGTTCCAATTTATTGGGGCAGTATTCTATTTTGTGATGTCTCAAATAAAACACTCTTTTAAAATGGAATAAAATAATAGTAACATTTCTCATTTTTGTCCTTAATATTTTAGACTCCAATGTAAGGATGTTATCTAGAAGAATAAAATTGTCAACATCAACTAAAAAAAAAGTAATGATAATATTCTTGTTATAATTAATATCTATTTTGGACAATGATAATTATGTAATTTGTTATTAAATTTGAGGACCAATCATGTAATAATAAATGTTTTGATATGAATACATTGTGTGTTTATGTACTAGATACACACCCGTTTAACCTTTTTTTTTTTTTTACATGGTATTAGAGCGAAGTTTTAGGCTCCCCAAACAATCGGCTTTGGGTTTTGTTGCATTTGACATTTTATTTATTGATTTTGTGAGGTTGTATGCTTCTGTTTTATTGATCGCTTGCTCGTTGTAATGGAGGAATATCCGAATGGTATGGCTAGGTATAATGATGGTACTCGATCAATTACATCTTTTAAATTTAATAATGTTATGTATCTTGCTTGGACTCATGCATGCCGTGAAAATATATCTTAGAGCATTTTCAATGCATGTGTTAGAAATAATTTTAGTGTGATAAGTTAACAAAAATTAATTTTTACCTCTGCATCAATTATGTTAGGCATGATGAGGTGTCCATTTTTTTAGCATCACTCTATAAGAGCATCGAATGTTAATTTGAGTAGTTATAACTTGCCACATAGAAAAAAAAAAAAAAACTTTTAGAAAATGTTAAAGTTAGGTTAAGAGTGAACATCACAATGGATACTTTAGATGCATACTAACGTATGATATGTTGGTACATAGTAAATAATATAACATTGAGGCTCAAACTTGGCTTTTATTCTATACCAATAAATTGACCACCTCAACTTTTAAGGTATTTGCTACCGTTAACATAGAAACTAAAATCTAACACAAATAAAAGTGTCACCTATAAGTCCACTAAAGTGATTAACCTTTATAGAAAGTTGGATTTTTTGTTCAAACACGGGAAGAAAAAGTTCATTTAGCATCATAATTTTTTTTCGTTTATATTGTTAAAATGGTTGTGGCTAAATTTTAGCAACATTTTAGAAACAAATAACAACATAATTTGTTACTGAACTGTTGCTAAAATTTAGCCACAACCATTTTAACAACATAACCGAAAAAAAAATTATGATACTTTTTTCTTGCAGTGAAATTAGACTTGTTTGAGTGCTAGATAAGAGATGATGTGGCAAATATTGTGTTAGAGATTAAAAGCTTGCTACTTTAATATAGAAAAATATATTAATATAAGAATATCATAATATACGATTATACATTGATATTGCATAGGCTAAAGAGTTGAATTATATCCAAAGTAAACATCTAGATCCAATCGGTTTCCACCACGACGACGACTTATGTTTGCTTATCATTCAAAATTCAAAAAAACTGGCTTCTCCAACCAGTTGAGATTCTTTTAACCAGTTAATCCGGGTTGTGCGTAAGCTTTTCCGGTTGGCATGTTGATGAGTGAATACCTCCTTATTGATTCGTTTTTTGAATTTGACATCTGATTCAATTTTGTAATCCTACACTCTAGGAAGATCCTTCAATTTGATTACTCTTTTCTATAAACAAATGAAATAGATATGACCATTGCAATGTACCAAGTTGACCATTTCTGACAGCATGGCTGATTGGGTTGGTACCTAGTAGAACCAATATCTCCGGATTGATTTATATTTTCAACTTAGATCTTTATCAGATTTATAGTACTTCAGTTAAGGAATCTTCTCCAATTCAAATCACTCCATTCCATAAGTAAATGAGAAAGTTAAAGTAGTTGCAATATGATCACTTGCACCTTTCTAACACCTCAGTTGTTTAGTCAAGCAAATATCTTCTCAAAATCATGATATTTATAGTGATTTAGGATTTCCAAATATCAAGAGTAAGTGTTTTAGTATATCATCCAACGGGCCATTGTATTTTTGGAATAATTTTGAATTGCATCCGCACTTTCCATAAACAAAACGTTAACCGGTAGAAAATTCTTTAACCGGTTGGTTTCTTCAACGGTTTAATTCCCAATTACCCGGTTACATGATGTCACTTTAGCAAGGTAACACTTCTAATCCATTTGTTTTATTCCTTGATAATGTTCTTTATATTTGTCGATTATGAAAATGTATATATTGATCTGAAACAAACTAATTGTAAATGTTAGTATAACAATATTTGTTGTATAATTAAAATTCTCGTTGGTTATCATCGAAATATAATATAAAATTAAGTATAATTGTAGAATATTTGCCCTGAATGACTCAATATATATATATATATATATATTCTCAATGAAATCGAGTAATTATAACTTTATATTTATATTGGGCCCTTAAGGATTCAATTTTCTTTATTATTTAATGTATTTAGCAAGGTTGTTACTTTAGTCCATTGGTACAAGTCCGGACCGGAAGAAATTATTGTATAATCGAGATTATTACCTTAAAACATTGCTTTACCGGTGTATTCTTGCGTTTTGTTCACGTGTTTGGATCACTTGAGTTTAAACTTTAGACATTTAAAGTCATTACAGAGTTTAATTACTTTGTAACGTTTTCAAAGAAAATTGTCATTATTTTCCTGACCCAATTACCCAAACCTGTAATTATTAATGTGATTAGGTTACTTCATTAGTTAATAATGGGTGCGGTGGTGTTAAATACAACATAAAACAATTTCCTTAAAGATGTAAATATCAAGTACAAACCCTAATAAATGAACATAATAAAAATGATACCGAAAAGAATCAAAATCAAGTACAAACAGTTTCTTTAAAACCGATGAGAAAGGCCATACTTTTATGCATTCTTATATAACTCATTGACACAGCCAATATTAACGAGGATAATAAAGTTTTGAAACTAACTATTAATTAAATTGAATTCAAAACAACTAAAAACAAAGTCTTTTTCCAACAGTTATTCTTCACATATGAGTTAAATTTAACTCTTGTAATCACATTATATATATACATTTCATATTTGCAAAAAGTCATTCCAGAAATTTATTATTCGAATGTCATGAAATAAGTGGCAAGAGTATGATTCTTTTATGCCTTAATATGACTAAAAGTATAACTGTCTGTAAGTACATGTAATCAAATAACTAAATTATATTTTGCTGAAGTATTCAGTGGCTCCAAACTTGAATACATTCTGATAATAAATATACGTGATCTTAAATCCTTAATTATATAGTCCTTATTAAATGGCATATTCTATACGAATAATTTGAATCGTCACACGCAAATAACATTATTTACATTGAATCTGTAACTCAAAAGAGTTTCAGGCCATCGAATTTTGTGGGTTAAAAACATTTAATAGTTTACGTCCACAAGTTAGAAAGTGTTACTAATTATTGTCCTTTAATAGTAATTCATATTTATGGTGATAAATTTTTAAGAACAAAATCCCTGTATTTGTTCTGATCCCTGAATGACCCGATTATCATGCATACATTTACAATTTCTTATAAATTTTCTTCCCCATCGGACCATCTCATACAACTATATATAAAGCTAAATATTTCCTACTTTTCTATCTCTATCCACCAGAACAGAACCAATTCATCCAATGGCATTGCTTCCTCGAAAATCCTATCTAATTCACGTTCGTACTTTTTACTTGTTTTCTCATTTGATACGAGTTTTTCGTTGTGCTTTCTTGTATGGAGACGATTGTTGTTTAGACATGATTATTGGATATTTCTAGAAAAAACATATGGTGTTTGTTTGGGTTAAAATAACAATTTGTTAGGACAGTGTGACTTCGTTTTGGCCATTTTTTCGTTTTCCCCCCTGAATGCATACCGATCTATAGTTGGATTGAAGTGATTATAATTTTGAGGTAAATAAATTGTTATTCCCTAACACATATATATTTGACAGATAATATTTGAAACCTAACACCATAGCCTTTTCATTGGTTTGATAATTTTATCCATGAAACAAACACAAAGGGTTTATTCTGTTTAATGTATTCGAAATCAAATCTATATTTATTATTTGTTTTTTATGGACTTAAAACTTAAGTTCTTTGGCCATGGAAAACCTATGAATTTTAAGCTTAATGGTTTCCATTTTTCTTAAACTCAAACTAGACTTTCTCTTCAGTATACACTTCGATTTTTCTTTTACTACAGGCGACAGAAGTCATCTTCTTTGCCAGTTTGATAATTGGACTATTCGAAAAATCACAAGCGCAAAATTACGAAGCGCTAAATTGTCGAAAGCACAGCGCAGTTTTAACCGAGTTTGGAGGTGTGGGTGATGGCAAAACGTTAAACACAAAGGCTTTTCAATCAGCAATTAATCATCTCACCAAATATTCATCGGACGGTGGAGCACAGCTCATCGTTCCTGCTGGAAATTGGCTAACTGGAAGTTTCAACCTCACTAGTAATTTTACTTTATATATTTCCAAGGGTGCTGTCCTTCTTGCTTCTCAGGTGATTTTTATCTTTGTGTATTGACAAATAAATTATTTTTGTCATTATTGTAATTTTGTTTCTTGGGTAATTATATACGTACGTGACCAGCAAGTTTCGTAGGCTCATCGGGAAAAAATAACAGTCCGGTTCTTAATTTTCACAGTTAAGAATATTGCAGGCCACATTTATTCTATACAAGTAACCAAACCATTTTTGTTATGGTCACAAATTCACTTTTTTCTTATTTCTTGTAGTGTCTCAGATGACCAAATAATTTCTTACCTGATACACAGATTCCTTCGAGCGCTTATAAATGGCCAGGAAATATTAATTAGCGTTAGACAGGTTTACTCAAACAAATCACAAATATTGTGCATTCGATTTAATATTTAGTACAAAGAATGAATTTGTTACCATAACAACTATGATTTCGTTTGATAGAATTTGTGATCCTACTTTAAATTTTTACATTATAAATTAGAGACCAAAATTTGAAGGTAAAACCTAAATCGGTCTCTTAATAATATAATTATGGATCAAATTATTAGTCCTAAAGATAAATATTTAGAGACTAAAATATTTTCTTCGTCCCTAACCCTATATATTTAGAAACAACAAAAAATGGTTTCCAAATCAAATTTATTAACAATATTAGGAGATCACGTTATTATGTATTTAAATATTGAGACGGAATAATGTTCTCCCTTAATCTTGGTACCGGATTGTTTTTTGGAGATTCAAATATATAGATTAAGGACAACAAAATTATTTTAGTCATTGATTTAGAAATTGTCTCTAACTTTTGGTTTGCGGCATAGAAAACACGAGGTCAATAACTTCTGGTTTTGCTATCAATTAACATTAGTTGAATTTATATAACAAATAAAACCATTTATTAATTAGTTTTGTGTACCATCCAGTCAGTCTGATCAGTTTGGTTTGTTTGTCATTGTTAGTACATAAAAACATAATATATATATATACTTAGTTTTCAAAACGTCGAATTCTTAAAATTTGATACATATAATGTAGAATCATGTAATATCAAAGTTAAAATCAAAGAGTAAAAAGAAATAGCATCATCTAGAATCATATAACATATGTCTAATCTTTAAAAGTGTTTTAAGATCCGGGTTTTTAATAATTAAATACCACTTATATGTAAAATTTTTTTTATCATTTTCTGTTAAAAATTGTTGGGTATCTTCTGCTGAATAAAAAAATATTTATGTTTAGGAAAGGTACCATACAAAAACTCACCCTTTCTTTTTTATGTTTTTTCTATGTTAGAGAGACGCTTGAAATAATTTTAATACTATAAATTAGCAGAAGAAATAAAGTTGGTATCCCGTAAATATTTCACATTTCATATTTTTTTTTATTAAAGAGGGACATTACTCTCAAATTTTATTTCATCACGATAGTACTTTTAATGCGTTTTTAAACACTAGATGAGCATTGACTCATGTAAAGGTATACCACATTTCTTCTTCTTTTTTTTTTCATTGCCTTTTTACACATTATCATAATTTTTTTTCCTCACAATATAACTCTTAAAATGAAATGAATTTCAGGACGAATCCGACTACCCTCTTATCCCGCCATTACCATCTTACGGAAAAGGAAGAGATGCAGATGGACCTAGATATGCAAGTCTCATCTTTGGCACTAATCTGGTTGATGTCGTTATTACAGGTAAATTACATTTGCCATTTTTAAGTAGGTGGTTAATATAAATTTTAGATAATGCGGCTAATCAATGCCGCTTATTTGGAATATTATAAATACGGTTACCTAGGAAGTTTAGGTTATGCTATAATTTAGGTGGAAATGGGACGATTAACGGACAAGGCGCACCGTGGTGGTCCAATTTTCGTGGTAAGAAGCTGAAATACACGAGACCATACATTATCGAGATTATGTACTCCAAACAGATACAAATTTCAAACTTTACTATCATTGATGCTCCTACTTGGAACGTTCATCCCATTTATAGCAGGTACGTGTACACCCTCAATAGTTTGCTAATATTTGTTAACTACACATAATTATCACTTGGTTCAATATTTTCTCTAAAAATTCTACAGTGATATACTTATCCAAGGGCTGACAATTACTGCACCAGTTGATTCTCCTAACACAGATGGAATAAATCCAGGTTCGTAATGGTGGAAATCTATATATGCATATAACTATATTGAAACATATTTTTGGTTTATTTTTACTTAGTTAACAATACTAAACACCCAATGAATGGAGTGGAAGCTTGCTAACAATGCAAACTTAATCTCTAATATTTCTGAATTGATTCCCTTCTTGCATGCACATTGGTGTAAATATATATAACCATATCATTGATTTCACAATCTCGTTATTGTAGATTCTTGCTCAAACACTCGGATCCAGGACTGCTATATTGTATCGGGAGACGACTGCATAGCGGTGAAGAGCGGGTGGGACGAATATGGCATCAAATTCAATATGCCAACTGAACACCTAGTAATCCGCCGAGTGACTTGCATTTCTCCTGACAGCGCAGGGATTGCCCTTGGCAGCGAGATGTCTGGAGGCATCAATGACGTCAGGGCAGAAGACTTCACCGCCATCAACACACAGTCTGCTGTCAGGATCAAGACGGCCGAGGGTAGAGGAGCTTTTGTAAAGGATATTTTTGTCAGGAGAATGAAATTGTATACTATGAAGTATGTATTTTGGATGAGTGGTAACTATGGGTCACATCCGGATACTGGGTTTGACCCCAAAGCACTTCCCCAGATTCAAGGTAATCGGTTTTCTTGATTTAGATACAAAATTTATGTTTCTCTTCTTTTTCTGTTCTGGTTCTAGAATTTTGTAAATATAATTTTATTTATTGAGAATAACCTACTAAATGTCAAAGGCCTAATATATTTAAAGATCGGGGAAAGGATGTTGAAAGCCTGAAATAAAGATAAACCATCAAGTGGTTACTAATTAAGATAGGAGCGATTTTATGCATAATTTTAAGGCATTATGTTTCAAATTTGATTTGAGTTATGTTAAGTCGATCAAGAGACGGCATCGTGTTCCTAATGAGAAATCATTTAGTCTACACTATTCATTAACTTAAACGAGTAAATGTGGCAGCCTAATCACTCTTTCTAAGTTCTTTCTCATTCCATCAACCCTATTTCCATAGAAGTGATTTGCCTGAGATCTTTTTTTTCATTTGATAGTATGACTCCTATTTCTAAATTATATTAATGAACAACGCCGATGAGTGAAAGTAATTTATTCGGATTTCACCCTTTTTACTTCTAAACTGTTCTTTTCGTAAGTTTAGTGGATAAGCTGTAGTGTACCTTGCTGAATCTTGCATTATAACAATTCCAATACTTTTTGTTCTTTCATACATATTTATGGTTCTAATATTTGACCAATTTGATCAAACAGACATAAACTACAGCGACGTAATTGCTGAAAACGTGACAATAGCCGGGAATCTAGAAGGAATGACAGGCAACCCCTTTACCGGAATTTGCATGTCCAACGTGACAATCGAAATTTCTGAAAAGTCTAAAAAGAAACCGTGGAACTGCTCTGATATTAGTGGTGTTTCGAGCGGAGTTAGTCCCTCCCCTTGCAATCTATTACCTGAGAACAAAGCCAAATCATGTGCTTTTCCTGAAGATATCTTGCCTATCGATAAAGTTCAGTTAAAGATTTGCTCAGTTTAATCCTAGAGAAATAGGATGGTATTACAACTAAGGTGTAGTGAGAATATTTGAAGTGTTTTTCTTTTCAACGTGTTGATTCAGATAAAAGTCTATGTTTCAAAAGTGCCCGCCTTGCTCCGATTAATCCCCGTTTAGGTGTCAGGCCTCGGTCTATTGTTCCGATTAATTTACACACTTTGATATGATCAAACCTGAGTCAAACGGGTCAATCTAGTCAGAATTAGTGCTTTTTTTTTTATTAAATAATTTTAAAATTATTAGTACAAAAATCATGTTTGTAATCAATCAAAATTTGTGTTTAAATACATATCTATATTTATTTTAGTTTATACTCGAATGTACATATATATTATTTACATAGGTTTTGTTGAATTTTTGATACTATACCGATAAACTAATGATGTATAAATGTTTAATTTAACTTGTTAAATGAATTTACAACCTACATGCCGAAAATCCAAAAATACGCACTAAATTAAATGTTAAAATATGGTTTTTTCGCCTATGCCCCGCTTATTCGCCTAGGCTCTCAGGCCCCACCTCACACATTTTAGTTTGCTTAGCGACTTTTAAAACCATAAATAAAACATACAAAACACATGCAATTGGTGATTATGTGTACGTAGCAAGATTTGTTATCCTTCTAAGTTTCTAACACAATGAAATGTGTCGTTCTATATTGTTAAACTGTTTATTTCACATATCTTAACAAGTACAATAGGCTAGTTTACTTATAGCCTCAGTTGGATAAGAAATTTGAAATAAGATAAAAACAAATTCTATCTTTCTGTTAATTTGTTACTCATGAGATAGCTAAGGTTTCAGCTTTTCAAGATAAGGCTTGACTTGGTCTACATGAGTGGTTGTATTGCTAACACGCCCCCTCAAGCGTAGGGGAAGCTCGCGGACCCGAAGCTTGTCTCTTAGAAACGCAAAACGTGCATATGAGAGTGGCTTCGTAAGAACATCTGCAATTTGATCCCGAGTACTAATAAACCGGACAGAAAGTGATTTAGATGCGACCTTTTCTCGAACAAAATGGAAGTCTATTTCTATATGCTTAGTGCGTGCATGAAAAATCGGATTGGCGGCCATGTACGTCGCGCCAATGTTGTCACACCAAATAATAGGAGGAACTGGAATGTGAATACCAAGTTCTCGTAATAAAAACGTAAGCCATGTAGTTTCAGAAGTAACATTGGCGAGTGCTCGATATTCAGCTTCAGTACTTGAGCGAGCAATTGTCGCTTGTTTTCGCGAACCCCAAGAGACAATATTGTTGCCAAAAAATATACAATATCCCATAGTAGAACGTCGTGTGTCAGTGTCACCTGCCCAATCAGCATTGTTGGTCCGTAGGAGTCTAAACCTTAGAGCGGGGGGGGGGGGGGGGGGGGGGTGAATAAGGTTTTGGTACGTTTTTCGCGGAATTAAAACTATGGGTATTTAACTAAGTTAATTAGTGATATTTATAACCTAAACTCTTTTGTTACCAAATTAACGCTAAAATGATCTAAGCAAGCAATAAATATAAGCGATAAATGAATATGGAAAGTAAAAGTTAAGGGAAAGAAATAACGCAAGATTTATAGAGGTTCGGCAAACCGCGCCTACGTCCTCTCCTCGGTATTTTCACTACCGAGTGTTTCACTAAAAATCTTCGTTTCAAGGTTACACCTTAACGAGCTTAATCAACCGATTACGCTCCCCCTCACTATATGAGTATCCCGAATAAATGACCTAGAGCTTTTAAGCTACACTTGCTTAAAAGCCTCTACCCAATTCACTCGCTCACTAATGAGTTTATAAAATACTCTTTTACAAGTTTGATTTCGAATCGCTCACTAACAAATATTATCTCGATGTTTATAAGATTACTATAAGAATATACTCGAGAATATTTTTGATTACAAGTGAGAAATAAGTAGTATAAGCTTGAAGGATTTTCTTGTAAGAATTGCTTAAAAGTTGTGAATGCTTGGATGAGCTTCTTCAAAGTGTTTTGGGGCTTTTGTAGAGTCACAAAGGTGCAGCAATAAATTTCAGACCGTTGCTGGTTGGTGAGTTCATTCAATGCTGTTTTTGCAGCAGTTCGCCCCATTTTCAGGAATAGCTTAAAAGCTGGATTTTGAAATTCTACAGAAACGATCGGTCGTTTCTGAAAAACGATCGGTCGTTTTTCAATTGGACTTACTGGACAAAATGTGCACTGAAACGATCGGTCGTTTCAGATTAATGATCGGTCGTTTTTGCTGAGTGCTCACTGGAAGAAATCATCAATAAAACGATCGGTCGTTTTATTATGGCGATCGGTCGTTTTTGTCCTATGCTCACTGGAAGGATTTTTCGTATGTATGATCGATCGTTTAGGGTTGATCAGTCGTTTTTTGTTGTTCTGGGTTATTTTCGGTTTGCTCGACAAACTTCGAAACCCCGTAACTAATTCGTTCCAACTCCGATTTAGGTTCCGCTTGAACCAATGGCTTCGTAATTACGCATTCAATCATTTAAACCCTTTAACACACTCGACAAATGATTAGTACGCAAAACGAGCTTTTATCATGTTTTACAAATATTGTTATCATCAAAATAATCGATTAGAAGAAACTACGTTCAACAATCTCTCCCTTTTTGATGATGACAAAATATTGACTTCAACATACTATAAGCTCTTTTTGTTTAAACAAATATAACGGAAATGTATAGATGACGCTTTACTTAGATAAAAGTTTTTAGAGAAAAAGCAAGTAAATGTCATAACATCCGATTTTAAAACGACGTATAAACAAGCTAAACGATTAGGGATTATGAAGATCTATATGCAAGCGAAAAAAGGTCAATCGCCACAAAAGAAAAACAATATTTATAATCCAATCAACTAGCAAACTATGCGCACTAAATGCAATAATATCAAATAAGGTTCAAACGCATAGTTAAAATCGCAATCATATAAACAAGAGCAAATGTAAGAAGAAACGCATCATAATAATCAAGTAAAACCGTTTCCTACTTATTACATCAAAAACAACTTGTTCAACTCAAAGGAAATAGAAATACAATGCAAAAAGAAAAACAATAGAGAGGTATTTCTCCCCCTTTGACATCATCAAAAACAAAAAAATAATATATCCGCCTAGTCGCGGTGGGAAGTAGCATCATCCTCTTCGTCTTCGTCATTGTTAGGACCGGCAAAGTCGGGAAAATAACCATGGAACCTTGCCCGTTGCTCGTTGCTTAACCTTTCGATTTCGTCCATATCTTCTTGACTAGGATGCATGGAGCGAAACATGCGTCGTTGAAGTCGCGCATTCTGATATTGATCAATATAGAGATCGTTGTAGAATTGTTCGGTGCGTGGAGGAAGAGTCGAAGATCCTACTTTAGCTTTTCCGCGACCTCGAGAGGGACGGGAGGAGGTAGGGATATCGGTGGGAGGGAGAGACTCGGAGGAGAATTCCTCATGAGCGCTTTGAGGTGTCGGTTTAGGGCCGACGTATTCTTCCTCTTCGGGGGAAAGAGGAGTATAGCCGGGGCCGGATACCCGCTTACCGGACCAAGTTATGGACTTGTCGGTATTGTTGAATTTTATGGACATTTGGGAAAGATAGGAAGTGTCCCAAATGTGCTTATCCTTATTTTTGAACAATGTTCCACCGGGAACGAGATTTAAGTCCTTCAAAATGGCCGAAATTAAGGCACCGTAAGGTAACCCATTCTTGGACTTTGTTTTAAGCGAGTCCATCTTAAAGAAAATGAGGGATGCAAAGTCAAGGCGGACTCGGCGATGGATACACCCAAGAAGAAAGATGTAATCATTAGTAACATCCGTAAAGTTGGAGGTGTGTGGGAGTACGATATGAGAGAGAATGTGGTAGGCTAGTTTATTACGGAATAGAAGGCCATGGGCTTTGCTAGAGCGGTTGTTATGGGCCGGATGAAAAATTTCATCTTTAAGATCATTGAAGTTTTCGATCTCTAGAGTTTCACAAAGTTCCTTGCTAGACTCATAGAAACCGCCGCTATCTAGACGTAAGAGAGTTCGTAAACGGTCTATACCGTAAACGAATTGTTGTCCGTTAAAGGATGAACGCAAACGGAGTGCGTCATCGGAGTCCCTATCTAGAACTAGATGATAATAGAATTCATAGACATTCTCTTTATAAAAGGGCTCTTTGAGAGTAAGAAGGGTATCAAGTTTGTAAAAGCTTAAGTCTATCATAAGAGCGGAAAACCGTTCACGAAAAAGAGGCATGTCTAGAGTGAAGTTGGTCAATATACCTCTTGTACCCATTTCGGGTGGATAGAGAGGAGGTAGAGGGCCGGAGCGAGAAGCGGAGGAAGAGCCGGTGCGTGGGGCACGAGGAATAGCCGGGCGGCGAGTGGGTGGAGGCACGATCTCGTCGTCATGCTCATCAACGAGGTTGAGTGAGGCTTTCTTTGTGCGAACCATTTGATTGATTGGATAGAAAATTGGGTTTTGTTTGAGATTTTTGGGTGATTGGGAAAGGAGTGGACGAATTTTGAGAGAGAGAAGAGATTAGGGTTTGAAATGAATTGGTTTTGGGGTTTGAAGAATGATTTTAAAAACTGACAAACAGAAAAACGATCGGTCGTTCTGGGATTCGATCGATCGAAATATAGCCAAATTCTTCCAGTGAGTGCAACATAAAAACGATCGGTCGTTTTTAAGGAACGATCGGTCGAATGTAATAAAACGATCGGTCGTTTTTACAGACGATCGATCGACTGTAACAAGGTTACAGACCAGGAATTTTCTGCACTTTACGACACTGATTTGGCAAAGAAAATGTAAAAATACTTAAAAATATATATATAAAGACAATCAAATATATAAATATATATATATATATCACACATAAAACATACCTAACTCTCGGCGAATAAAGCAAAATTGTTCCTCATTAAGGGGTTTTGTGAAAATATCGGCTAATTGCCTATTTGTGCTTATATATTCAAGTGTAATATCCCCTTTTTGGACATGATCCCGTAAAAAGTGATGACGTAAATTAATATGTTTAGTGCGAGAGTGTTGGATCGGATTTTTCGAAAGGTTTATAGCACTAGTATTATCACACAATATAGGTACACTATCAAATGATAATTCAAAGTCGTTTAGTTGTTGACGCATCCAAAGGATTTGTGCGCAACAACTACCCGCGGCGACGTATTCCGCCTCCGCCGTGGAAAGCGCAACCGAGTTTTGTTTCTTACTATGCCAAGAAACTAAAGCGTTTCCTAAGAAATGGCAAGTGCCACTAGTACTCTTTCTATCTAATCGACAACCGGCAAAGTCGGCGTCGGAATAACCAAGCAATTCAAACGAAGTATCATGCGGATAAAACAATCCTAAATTGCAAGTACCTACAAGATATCTAAAAATGCGCTTAACGGCTATAACATGCGATTCCTTAGGGCAAGATTGATACCTAGCACACAAGCAAACACTAAACATGATATCGGGTCTACTTGCGGTTAAATATAAGAGGGATCCAATCATACCTCTATAGAGCTTTTGGTCCACGCTTTTACCCGATTCATCCTTGTCTAGTTTTGTTGCCGGACTCATCGGAGTTCCTAGCGGCTTTGCATCGCTCATGTTGAACCTCTTGAGCAAGTCCCTTGTGTATTTGGCTTGATTGACGAAAATTCCGTCCTTTGTTTGTTTGATTTGCAACCCAAGGAAGTAGGTGAGTTCACCCATCATGCTCATCTCGAATTCACCTTGCATACACTTAGAAAACTCCTCGCACATGCGAGCATTAGTAGCACCGAAAATGATATCATCAACATATATTTGAATTAAAAGCATGTCTTTTCCATCCTTTTTAATAAAAAGAGTAGTGTCTAAAGTACCACGAGAAAAACCCTTTTTAATCAAGAATTTACTAAGTCTTTCATACCAAGCCCGGGGTGCTTGTTTTAAACCATAAAGTGCTTTTCGAAGTTTGTACACATGATTAGGAAACTCGTGATTTTCAAAACCGGGTGGTTGTTTTACATAAACTTCCTCATTAATAAAGCCGTTTAAAAATGCACTTTTAACATCCATTTGAAATAATTTAAAACGTTTAAAAGAAGCATAAGCAAGCAACATTCTAATGGCTTCTAATCTTGCTACGGGTGCGTAAGTTTCATCGAAATCGATGCCCTCTTCTTGATTATACCCTTGAGCTACTAGTCTAGCTTTATTTCTAATGACTACCCCGGATTCATCCATCTTATTGCGAAATATCCATTTCGTACCTATAATGGTTTTCTCACGCGGTCTAGGTACTAATGTCCATACGTTGCTACGCTCGAATTGATTTAATTCGTCATGCATAGCTAATACCCAACTCTCATCGAGTTCCGCCTCATGAATGTTCTTGGGCTCTAATTGAGACAAGAATGCAAAATGATTAACTATATTTCTTAATGATGAACGTGTATGCACTCTTTCTCCCGGGTTACCCAAAATTAAATCTTGCGGATGGTGACTGGCAAAACGCCATTCTTGAGGCAAATCCTCATGAATATGTACGCTAGATTCTAAGTCTTTTTGAAGTCTCTCTATAGTGACTTCTTCATCAACGGGTTCAACCTCTATGCTAGGCGTTGACTCTAAGCTAGATGTAACATGATTCGAAGAAGATGCTTTATGAAAAATATCATCATTAATATTATGAACAATTAAAGGCTTATCAATCGTCGGCATATTCTCATCAAACGAGACATGTACCGATTCTTCCACCAATAAAGTTCTTTTATTAAAAATACGATAAGCTTTACTCGATATAGCATATCCAACGAAAATTCCTTCGTCGGACTTAGCATCGAATTTTCCTAGATTATCCTTACCATTATTATGAACATAGCATTTACAACCAAATGCACGTAAATGAGAAATATTTGGTTTTCGCTCATTCCATAATTCGTAAGGTGTCTTTTTTAATATGGGCCTAATTAAGGCTCTATTTAAAATATAACAAGCGGAATTTACGGCTTCGGCCCAAAAATACTTTGGCAAATTATTTTCGCAAAGCATGGTCCGTGCCATTTCCTCTAGGGTTCTATTCTTCCTCTCAACTACCCCATTTTGTTGGGGCGTACGAGGGGCCGAAAAATTATGATCAATACCATTTTCATCACAAAAAGTTTGAAATGGAGTATTCTCAAATTCCTTACCATGATCGGTTCGGATACTTTTGATCATATAACCCTTTCGTGTTTGGAGCTTTTTGCAAATGATAGAGAATTCTCTAAATGCTTCATGCTTATGAGTTAAAAACAAGACCCACGTAAAGCGACTAAAATCGTCAACCATGACGAAAGCATATGCACGCCCGCCAAGACTAAGTGTCCGGGAGGGGCCAACTAAGTCCATATGAATGAGCTCCAAACAACGAGTAGTAGAAATAATATTTTTAGACTTAAACGAAATCTTTGTTTGTTTGCCTAATTGGCAAGCGTGACAAAGTTTGTCCTTTATATAAGGAGTTTTTGGTAAACCTATTACCAAATCTTTACTAGAAAGTTTAGCAAGTAAATCAAGACTTGCATGACCAAGTCGTCTATGCCACAACCAACCATTGTCGTTGATAGTAACAAGACACTTGACTTCATCATCCACCGAACTATTCAAATCAATCATATAGACATTATTTTGTCTTTGACCCATAAGAATAGTTTTATTATCCGAAATACAATGAATAATGCAATGCGATTTTTCAAAAATGACTTTGTGACCCAAATCACAAAGTTGACTTATACTAAGCAAGTTATGTTTAAGACCATCAACAAGCAAAACATTATCAATAATGACATTAGATGGTTTGGAGATACTACCAATACCGATGATTTTACCCTTGCTATTATCCCCGAAGGTCACAAAGCCTCCGTCTTTAGGTGCAAGAGTGGTGAATTTTGTTTTGTCTCCCGTCATATGTCTTGAGCATCCACTATCTAGGAACCACTTGTCCTCGTTGATTTTTGATCTCAAGCATACCTACAAGACAAAACGATCATTGGTACCCTAATCCATTTTTGGGTCCTTGAGGGTTAGAGTCTCGACCCTTTGGAATCCAAACCAAATCATTTCTACTTACTTTATACCTATTAGGGTAATATATATAATCCTCATAGTGGTCACTACGGTTGCAAGTCATACATTTTATATGCGAGATAGGTTTAACAAAACGATTATAAACTAAGTTACTTTTATATGAATTGTTCTTACGGGAGTAACTTGGGGTTCTATTTTCATTTTTCTCCACTTGTTTGGTGAATAGATTTTTATGCTTAGACGCTAAGAGAGGGTTGTAACCTACACCGGTTTTATCATATGCGCCTTGTTGAGAAGCTAATATAGTACTTAGCATTTTGCTTTCTTTAGTGAACTTAGAGAGAGTGAGTTCGGCGCTATCCGCCTTAAGTTTACATGACTTAAGGTCATCAACTAACTTATTATTTTCTAGGGCAAGTTCGGTATTTTTAGTTGCGAGTGTGTCATTTTTCATAGCTAAATTTTCAAGTTCGTCTTGTAGAGTAATTAGCAATTTTCTAAAAGATTTGTTCTTACCTCTAGCTTTTTCTAAAGATTCTAACACATCATTAATATCAAGACAATCATCACTAGAAATAGAGGAGTTAGAGGAGTGATAGCTTACTTCCTCGGAATCATCGTCTCTAGCCATGAGACATAGATTTGCGACTTCTTCATTGTCGCTATCGGAGCTATCATCATCGCTCCCCCATGCGGCTAAGAATGCCTTCTTGTTTTCCCTTTTCTTGACGAACTTGTCCTTTTTCTTCAAGGGACATTCGTTTTGCATATGGCCGGGTTTGTGACATTTGTAGCAAATGATTTCGTCCTTTTTGCTAGATTTTTCGGAAGTCTCTTCCTTATATTCCTTTTTCCGAAATCGTTGTCCACCCTTCTTTTTCCAACTTAGGAATTTGTTGTAGCGTTTGGCAAAGAGAGCCATCTCATCATCCTCACTAGATGAATCATTTTCGCTATTGTCATTTGTTGTGCATTTGAAGGCAATGCCTTTCTTCTTTTTCGAGTCATCCTCATGCTTTCGAGTCGTCATGTCGAGTTCATGAGTGCTTAGGGATCCAATGAGGTTGTCGAGAGAGAGAGTGTTCATGTCCTTGGCCTCTTGTATGGCCGTCACTTTTGATTCCCACTTCCTTGGAAGACTTCGAAGGATCTTCGTCACCATCTCCTTGCTAGAGTATACCTTTTCAAGTCTCTTAAGATCATTAGTAATCTTAGTAAAACGAGTGTACATAGAAGCAATAGACTCGTCATCATCGACTTTAAATAATTCATAATCATGAATAAGCATGCTAATTTTAGAGTCCTTAACTTGACTAGTTCCTTCGTGCATAATAGCTAGCTTATCCCACATTTGCTTAGCGGTGTCACAACCGGAAATCTTATCATATTCACTAGGCGAGAGCGCACAAGTGATAGAAGTCATAGCCCTACAATTTAGGGAAAATGCTAGGCGTTCATCGGTGTCTAGTTCCTCTACAAGTTTATCTTCGCCATTTCTTCTAGGCGTTTTATAGCCTTTACTAATACTTATCCATTGGTCTATTTCAAAACCACAAAGGAAATTTTTCATAAGGTCTCTCCAATAGGGATAGTTAGTACCGTCAAAGAAGGGTGGCCTAGTTATGGATTTTGAGTCGGCGTATGAAGACATAGTGGATCTTTAAACTATAAAATCGTTAGATTTTTATGAATAGAATAGCTAAGCTCTGATACCAATTGTTGGTCCGTAGGAGTCTAAACCTTAGAGGGGGGGTGAATAAGGTTTTGGTACGTTTTTCGCGGAATTAAAACTATGGGTATTTAACTAAGTTAATTAGTGATATTTATAACCTAAACTCTTTTGTTACCAAATTAACGCTAAAATGATCTAAGCAAGCAATAAATATAAGCGATAAATGAATATGGAACGTAAAAGTTAAGGGAAAGAAATAACGCAAGATTTATAGAGGTTCGGCAAACCGCGCCTACGTCCTCTCCTCGGTATTTTCACTACCGAGTGTTTCACTAAAAATCTTCGTTTCAAGGTTACACCTTAACGAGCTTAATCAACCGATTACGCTCCCCCTCACTATATGAGTATCCCGAATAAATGACCTAGAGCTTTTAAGCTACACTTGCTTAAAAGCCTCTACCCAATTCACTCGCTCACTAATGAGTTTATAAAATACTCTTTTACAAGTTTGATTTCGAATCGCTCACTAACAAATATTATCTCGATGTTTATAAGATTACTATAAGAATATACTCGAGAATATTTTTGATTACAAGTGAGAAATAAGTAGTATAAGCTTGAAGGATTTTCTTGTAAGAATTGCTTAAAAGTTGTGAATGCTTGGATGAGCTTCTTCAAAGTGTTTTGGGGCTTTTGTAGAGTCACAAAGGTGCAGCAATAAATTTCAGACCGTTGCTGGTTGGTGAGTTCATTCAATGCTGTTTTTGCAGCAGTTCGCCCCATTTTCAGGAATAGCTTAAAAGCTGGATTTTGAAATTCTATAGAAACGATCGGTCGTTTCTGAAAAACGATCGGTCGTTTTTCAATTGGACTTACTGGACAAAATGTGCACTGAAACGATCGGTCGTTTCAGATTAATGATCGGTCGTTTTTGCTGAGTGCTCACCGGAAGAAATCATCAATAAAACGATCGGTCGTTTTATTATGGCGATCGGTCGTTTTTGTCCTATGCTCACTGGAAGGATTTTTCGTATGTATGATCGATCGTTTAGGGTTGATCAGTCGTTTTTTGTTGTTCTGGGTTATTTTCGGTTTGCTCGACAAACTTCGAAACCCCGTAACTAATTCGTTCCAACTCCGATTTAGGTTCCGCTTGAACCAATGGCTTCGTAATTACGCATTCAATCATTTAAACCCTTTAACACACTCGATAAATGATTAGTACGCAAAACGAGCTTTTATCATGTTTTACAAATATTGTTATCATCAAAATAATCGATTAGAAGAAACTACGTTCAACAAGCATCACCGAAACTTTGCAAGCAAGGCTGACTATGGCGATCGAGTGTAATACCATATTGGGCAGTGCCTTTTAGGTACCGCAGCAATCTCTTAGCTGCTGTCCAGTGAGTTACCATTGGACTATGCATATATTGGCATAGGCGGTTTACCGCGTATGAGATGTCGGGGCGAGTGAATGCAAGGTAGTTGAGTGCCCCTACCGTACTGCGATATAATGTAGGATCGTTGAACGAAGTACCGGTTGTCGAAGTCAGGTCATGAGTTGGTGACATTGGCGAATTTAGTGGCTTGCAAGTAAGCATTCCTGTTCGTTCCAGAAGATTAGTGATATAGCGTTGTTGAGTAAGGAACATTCCTTGTTTGTCATGATAAGCTTCAATACCAAGAAAATAATTTAGATCTCCAAGTTCCTTCACTGCAAAATCCACATTTAGAGCTCCAATGAGTAAATTGATGTCAGAAAGATGAGATCCAGTTATGATAATGTCGTCCACATAAATAAGCACAAAGATACACATAGAGGTTGAGCGGCGAATAAATAATGAAGTGTCAGCTCGAGAGTTTTTAAATCCCAAGGACAGTAACTTGCTACTTAGTCTTGCAAACCATGCCCGAGGTGCCTGTTTGAGCCTGTACAATGCTTTTCGTAATTTACATACATGATTAGGCAGTTGAGGATGGACAAACCCTGGGGGTTGCTGCATATAAACTGTCTCAGACAAAAAACCATGTAAAAAAGCATTCGATATATCAATTTGTTTTACGGGCCAATCACAAGAAACAGCATAAGAAAGGATAAGTCGAATAGTGGTATGTTTGATAACCGGACTGAATGTTTCCTCGTAATCGAGACCTGCTTGTTGATTAAATCCTTTGGCTACAAGTCGAGCTTTATGACGTTCAATACTTCCATCAGAGTTATGTTTGACACGGAAAACCCATTTATAACCGACAATAGTCTGTCTTGCAGGAGCGGGCACCAAAGACCAAGTACCGTTTCGCATCAAGGCATCAAATTCATTGTTCATCGCTTCATGCCAAGCCGGATCACGTACAGCTTGTGTGTAGCAGGTGGGCTTAATGGACTCTGATTTGCATGTAGAAATTAATGCTCGTGGCAAAGGATATCGTATTGTACCGTCGGTTGGTCTCTTACACTTGATAATATTATCTTTGAGGCGAGTACGCATCGGGTGCTGAGACTCTGTCACATTAGGGGCAAGTGCACCGAGGGGCAAGCCAGAGGTAGTTGGTTGATTGGCAGGGCTAGACACATTAGATGAACTAGAGGTCGGGCTGTCAAGCGAGCTTTGCATTGGATTGGCAGGTGGAGTTGTCGGTGAGGTTGTCGATGGGTTTGGTTGATTGCTAGGGGTTGGGGTAGGTTGTTGGTTGGCCAACG
This sequence comes from Primula veris, assembly GCA_963682055.1. NCBI lineage: Eukaryota > Viridiplantae > Streptophyta > Magnoliopsida > Ericales > Primulaceae > Primula > Primula veris. The sequence goes on from OY821747.1 coordinate 33,586,499, forward strand.
GACTGGTTATGTGATGATTATTTTCACTTAATGGTTGGTATGTAGTATGGTGTGGAAACAATGGTACTACTGGGTTATAAATTTGTATATCAGTGGGTAAGGGAGTGAGGGGAATTGGTGTAGCATGCGAAGATGTTGGAGTAGTATTGGCAAATGGAAATCTACGTTCATCAAAAATAACATGGCGAGAAATATAGGTTCGATTTGTGCCAAGATCGAGACATTTATATCCCTGGTGATTAGCACTATATCCTAAAAATATACACATTTTTGAACGAAAACTTAGTTTGAAACGGTTATATGGTCGAAGGTGCGGCCAACAAGCACATCCAAAAGTTCGTAATATTGTATAATCTGGGGGTTTTGAAAACAACTTTTCAAATGGAGAAATATTTTTGAGGATAGGAGTTGGTACACGATTAAGAACGAAACATGCGGTGTTAAAAGCTTCTTCCCAATAGGAAAGAGGAAGGAAGGACTCAGCTAGTAAAGCGAGCCCAGATTCTACTATATGTCTATGTTTGCGTTCGACTATACCGTTTTGTTGGTGAGTGTGTGGGCAAGGATGTCGATGTATTATACCATTTTCACGAAAATAGTTGGTGAATGTTCTAAATTCGCCCCCCCAATCAGTTTGGAAAGTTTTTATTTTAAGATCAAATTGTCTTTCAACTTGCTTTTGAAAGTATAAGAATGTAGTAAAGGCTTCAGATTTGTATTGTAAAGGGAAAATCCATACATATCGAGAAAAATGATCAACAATAGACATAAAATAGCGTTTTCCATTGACAGATGGTGAATGAGATGGCCCCCACAAATCTAGAAACAATAAATTTAAAGGAATTAAAGAGACAGACTCGGAGCGTTGAAATGGTAGTTGTTTGCTTTTGGCTTGTTGACAAGAGTTACAAACACTAAACGCTCTTTTATTTAAGCACGGTAAAGAAAAACGACGGACAATCGATTCGGTAGTGGGATATGCAGAGTGCCCAAAGCGGGAATGCCAAATATCAATGGGAACGCAAACACCATAAAATGCTGAAGGGGAATTTGGTTTGGCTGGTATGAATGGGTAAAGGCCGGCTTCACATTTGCCCCGGTGCAACACCTTCCCTGTGACTTCGTCCTTCACACAAAAATAAGACGCATGAAATTCAACAAAAACATTATTATCAAGTGTAAACTTGCTAATAGAAATCAGGTTTTTGCAAATTGAAGGAACTCTCAAAATATCATTTAATTTAAAAGTATTTGAGTTTGTAGAAATGGTGGTGTCGCCACTGTGAGTTATAGTTAAACTTGTACCATTACCAACTTGGAGCTGTTCATTTCCGTTGTATGTCTCCGAGTTTACGTTCATGTTTTTTAAGTCAGCGGTGATGTGGTGTGTAGCCCCCGAGTCATGAAACCAAGGATCTCCGGTGGAATATGGTGTAGCAATAAATGCAGCTGGTTGTTGAGCGCCACCTTGATATGATTGATCATAACGAAATTGGCATTGAATAACAGTGTGTCCAGGTTCTTTACAGAGCTGGCATCGAGGGGTGTAGGTTCCTGAATTATTGTAACAGTTACGATTCTGGCCTCCTCGGTTTCCTCGGTAAGAACCGCGGCTTTGACTGTGGTTGTTATAGTTATCATATCGAGAAAGAGGTTGGTTTCGGTTGTTATGGTTGCCATATTGAGAAGCAGGTTGGCTCCGAGCATGGGTAGGAGGGTCAGGTTTAGTCATAAGATTGGCTTCTGGATTTTCTATGGGTATTTGATTTGACTTATTTCGGTTCTCTTGTCGTTTAAGGAGGTCGTAAACTACCGCAAGAGATGGTGGAGAGACCATGGTGTGGATTGACATTATGACATGGTCGAACGATGAGTCCAATCTTGCAAGAAGAAATGCGAGATAATCTGAATCTCGCAAGGGCTCGCCAATTGCCGCAAGGGTGGTTGAGATTTTCTTAATTTCGTCGAAATACTTGTCAACTGGTTTGTGTCCCTTCTTTATGGTGGTAAGTTCATACTTTAGCTGCGTAGATCGTGCTCGAGAGTGAGAGTGGAACAATTCTGCAAGAATATTCCAGACTTGATGTGAGGTAAAGTCTCTAACGATATGAGGAAGTAACTCCTCAGATAGTGACGAAATGATGGCGCTCAGGATCAATTGATCCTGCTGAATCCAAATAGTGTAAGCCGGATTCACATGGCTGCCTATGGCTGAGCTAGAGACTGATGTTGGGGTGGTAGCTGGTGGACACGGGATGGTTCTGTCAACGCAACCATAAATATTATGTCCCTTGAGATACGGGACGAGCTGGGTTTTCCATAGCAAGTAATTGTCACGGTCGAGCTTTATGGTCACTGTATGATGCAACTTGATTATGGATGGGATTGAAGTTGTGACGGTACTGTCCGCGGTTGTAGTGTCAGTGGGAGTGGGGGTGGGTTCAGGAGCCATTAAGAGAAAAATGAAGGTAGGAAAAAAAATCAACGTTAGTTGCTGTGGCTCTGTGATACCATGTTAAACTGTTTATTTCACATATCTTAACAAGTACAATAGGCTAGTTTACTTATAGCCTCAGTTGGATAAGAAGTTACAATTTGAAATAAGATAAAAACAAATTCTATCTTTCTGTTAATTTGTTACTCATGAGATAGCTAAGGTTTCAGCTTTTCAAGATAAGGCTTGACTTGGTCTACATGAGTGGTTGTATTGCTAACATATATAGTACTTGGAGACGAACAAAATTTGGATTGCATTCGCCGTAAAAGTCTTAAAATGATTGGACGTGGAAAATGTGAATCGAAAAAAAAAAGGAAAAAACTTGTAAGATGTTTTTAATTTTTTTTTAGATTTCATCCATGTCACGTTTTTTTCAAAAAATATATTGAGGGCAGCTGCAGAACCAAAATGTATCTTAAGCTTGATCCATGTTGGCGTGTTGCTCACATCCTGGTCATTAAATAAATTAATAAAATGAAAGAAAACATAGTATAAAATGAAGATGGTTTAGTAACATATTTTTTGATCCAAAATCAGATTTTAAAAATCAGTTTTCATAATCAATTGAAAAGCTATATTTTAAAAAAATCTGGATTTTTTTTAGCTTTTTCAGCCTAAAAATCAGATTTTCAGAAGCTGAATTATCTAACTTGAAAACACGCACATATTTTTAAAATCTAAAAAATCCAAAAATCCACTTCAAAAATCTGTTACGAAACGGACCCTGAATATTCTTAGAAAAACTCTGAATTCGAGTCCGGTCTTTTTTCTAAATCAACAAAGAATGAGATGGAAATTTGAAATCCTATTTTGTTATGTACTAAATAAGCCGAAACTTAAAATTTTGTTTTAGTTATCTACTACATAAAGGGAAATTTAAAATCTTATTTTCTTATCTATTGTATGAGCGGAAACTTAATATCATGTTTTGTTATTTACTGCATAAGTCGAAACTTGAAATACTAATTTTGTTAGCTAATATATATCTTAAAAGTGGTAAAATAAAGTGACGGAACTATGATGTTGATGTGGCTGAAAATTAATTACATATGCAAATTATTTTTTAAGTCGGTGTGCTGAAAGCCATAATTTTCAAAATTTCACCAAAATATATGAAAATTTTGAAGTGTTCTATCAGTATGATGGGCAGATTTAGCCGCTTTTTAACCCGTATCTAGTTTCTCACTTGGTAAAATAGATGTCAAAGTAGAGTTTCTCCGTTTCAGTTTAATCACTCTTCCGCGCGCCTCGCCGCTTTCTCCTATGTCTTTAGCGAGTTTGCCACGACTACAACCACTTGCCGACTTGATTAAGCCGTGCCGGAGGTCTATAACAAATCAAAAAAAAGAATTTCAGGCTTCAGAAAAATAGATCAGATGTAGAAACAGATTAGAAACAGATGAGTATCACCTGTAGCCTGCGCGGTTGTGGGTGTTTTTTATTGTTTTAAAAATCAAATAGTTAGTTCTTGGTTGTTGTTTTTTTAAATTTAAAAGTATTTTCAAAATTTCATAAAAAAGTAATTATTAAAAAGTTTTGGGTTTTGTTTCCAAAAAGGAATGACTTTGGCAACCTAAAAAACAACTTTATTTTTTTGGCTTCACTTATTATAATAAAATAGATATATCAATAGTTGTCTCATTTTTACTAATTTATTGAATTATTAAGTTAAAATAAAATAAAATTAAAAGACTGGAAAACAATATATATTTTTTCCACGAACTAAAAAGTAACCGAACACGTAAATTACCATAGATAATTAAATGGATTCTATGGTTATCAAAAAAATATTACTAATTGGGGTTTGTGTCCGGATCCCATATTTCATACCCTCTCACATTTCGTATTTTCTTACTTTTTAACTCAAAATATTTATTAAAAACAATTAAAAACAACTAAGATTATATATATATATATATATAGTAAAGATTTTACATCAACTTAGCCATCAACTTGGACACTTTTTCGTAAAAACGCTCCAAATCAAGATTTGGTTAATGCAAATCTACATAGTTTCACGACGGGAACACAAATATGCGTATTGTTTTTTTTTTTTTAGGTAAAATTTAAAAATTCAAAAGATGCATATCATAAAAAAAAAAAAAAAAAAACAAATGTATTTCCGTCGTCAAATCGCGGAAATTTGTATTAATCAAAATGGGAAGTATAGCATTTTATGGTGTAGATGTATCATCTCCCTATTTATATATATATATTCCAATAATCATTTTTATGAGCAATTTAATTTAAAGGTATGTTCTTCTTTCTCTCTCTCTCTCTCTAATGTATATATATATATATAATATACTTTTCAATATAGGGTTTCAAATACTCTCTATTGCGATAATTTGCGTTTTCATCTTTTTTTATTACTATTAAACAACTGGAATTTTATTATTGATACAGTGTTCAATTACAATTTATCTTTATTTTCATCAAAATAAGAAGAAAAGCTACAACCAAACGCCTCTCCATAATTCACTGCTTTTTATTATTAGGGTTTTAATTGGGTTGCATAAAATAGATATACCGATTACCGAGTGTTTTGTGTAAATAGCTACCGATATTCTAATCGTTTAATTTTTCTGACTCAATTTCTCGCGATAATCTATTCTACTATGTTCAATTACTATTAAAAAGTTGGCATTTTATACCATGTTCAATTATAATTCAGCTTTATTTTCATTAAATATATATAAAATTAGTTAATATAACAATTATACCTGGGTTTACGTAAAATAGATACTAGTTTTTGAATAAGATCGTTGTATAAACTAATATCCGAAAGTAAACTAATTTAGAAAACCAATTATAAAAACTATGCTTTCTAGTTTTTCTGTTTTTAGGATAGGAAATAAGTTAGTGTAAAATACTTTGAGAGAAGTTTGGGCGGCTCAAAATGGCGAAAAAATGTTATTTGTTTTTGTTTTCTTATGAAATTAGGGTAGTAAGGTAACCAATAGAAAAGAGTTAAAGGTATATTCGGAAAAATTGTGGCGAAATTTGGCAATTTTCATTTTTCTTGGGTTGGGCTTATTATATAAATAGTATGATGCTAACTGGAATCAAATACTAAGTTTTGCATAAATAGCTACCAATATTCAAATCGTTTTAATTTACGGTGAATAAGAAGAAAGATTCAATCTTTCGCCATAATCTATTTTACATAGTGACATTTACACACGCATAAATAGAGGTCGATTAAACTTGTTAAAATTAGATCTTAAAAAGGACCTAATTTCAAATGGATGGAATAATAATAAATCATCTTCAACACATCCCCTCGCTTTATCGCTTAGCTGAAAAAAATGCAATTAAATCTTTTAGTTGGGTGGCACGAGACTCAAATTTAGGCGATTTAATGATTTAATCTTTGAAAAGGTTAGGCTCTTGCTGCTCTTTAGAAGAGATGTATACTATGATATTATTATTTTAGTTATTAGAGTTTTTTTTTGTTTCAGGTTGCCTGTGATTTTTTTTTTTCCATTCGAGTAGCGACAAAAATTATCATGGATGCCCAAGCAAGAAAAAAGGCGGCGTATCGTGCGAAATTAAATGCCAGTAAGCAAGATAAACGCATAGAATCACCTCTAGTCAGGTAAATTACGATATATTTCTGTCTATATATATAAATATTCAAGTTATAGTTCCTCAAAACCTTTTGATTTAGTATATCATAGCCATATGACTTATTAACTCATTATTTCACGTTCTATGAAGACCTAAGTAGGGCTTGTTCCGCTGCAGCTTCTAAGCAAATACTTAGCTAACTAGTAGCTTATTTGAGGTTGAGAAAAAACCCGAGTTGGTTTGCTTTAATACTTGTATCTTCTTAAGGCCAGAAACAAATAAAATTCACCAGCAGAGGTTGAGCTTGAGCTCTGCAACAAATGCCCTTTAAAGTTTAAACGTCCGTAGTTAACCATTGCAGCTTTGGATTTCGAGCAAGTAGTTAATTTTAAGAGGGTTTCGTTACGAACCCTCATACATGTATTTAACCTGCATTAGACTCGTACAAAAGGAGGAAAAGTAGTTCAACAAGCATTTTAAAGGTGTAATCTAACCAAATAAAGAGGAGAATGAAGCACTATAAAGAGGACTAGAGGATGGACGAAGATGAACTATAATTTCTCTGTATCTTAAGTTTCTTAAGTTTTATTCGAGTACCTTTACGTCATCATGTACTTATCATTTCCAGTTAAAATATATATAAAAAAACATTCCCCTAGAAATGCCCACAATGTTTGATCTATTAATTAGATCTTGTTTTGGTGCTTAAATTGATAATATCTTAGTTGGCTCACAGTTTTTCAGTAAAAGAAGAAATTTTCCTTGAACATCGACTGGCTTATCCTAATTCCTTCGGAATATTATGATTCTAAATTGAATGGAAGCTCATAACATTAAATACCCTTAGATGGGGTTGGTGTAGATAAACTGAACTCTCTCTCTCTGGTAGTCTGGTTAACCATATGTCTGTGAAAGCACAGAATTTGTTTGCACTCTTGATGAGAGTAACCAAAAGTTGCTAGCAAACAACCCAGCTTATTTGTTTAAAAGCTGGAACCGAAATATAGTATATGATATGAAATTATTTCTAAGGGGTTGAGTAACTGAGCGTTATAGCCACCTTTAAGCGCCATCCCTATAATATTATTCTTGGTTTGTCATTTGAGCATTAGCCTACCAAACCCATGAAGTTGTTGGAATTGGCAGCTCTTGTAGGTGGTCATAGGTTCCATTCATCATCTAATTCCATTTTATTAACGAAATTTAAACTCTAAATCTCACAAACCAAAGAAGAGCCAGTTCATCCTAATTTTTTTTCTCTTGGTTTAGTTTATTATGACGGATTTTATATTGCCTTAAAAAAAATTCGTTTGAGGTCTTGAGCGGGGACATGCCAGGTGTTTGCTACCACTGGAATTGCAACCAGTAGAAAGAAAATGGTGTAGCATGAAATATACGTATAACTTAGTTCACTTGTACTCTCTTTACAAGCAACAGTTATGCACGTAGTTGTTGCACTGTTGCACTTTCATTTGTTTGATCAGGGCAGGGCTGGCGTTAGTGAATTCAACACCTAGACCCCTATAAATAAATTAAAAAACACTTCTTGTCGGTTAGTTTGTCCAGGTCTAGTATTCATTTGCCTCCTTTGTAACTCTAAGGTGCAAGGATCAAGTCGTACTCGCTACAAGCTTCTGACCTTTTGTTGTATGTAAACAAAAAATGAAGGCAAAAAGCATAAAATAGAGAGATAGTGGTTCAAACTCATGACCTTCAATGTGGATTGTCAGTTAAAAGATTAATATTAAAAATATTCAATTTAAAAGAAATTTGAGAGTGGTTTTTCTTTTCTATCCCCTTCGTGGGTGGGCTGCCCTAGAGCCCTCCCTTCTTTGTCAAGGTCTAGTGCCGGCCCTGATCCGGGGCACACGAAACAATGAGAAAACTATCATTTTTGTTTTAGTTTCTCAATCTTTTGCTTTGTTATGTGTTGTGATGATATTCTTAATCATTAATATTTTTGTGCACATAGGTACAATGAATCTGATCAACCTGTATGTGCGGTTTGTAATGTTGTTCTGAAGTCAGAGGCACTCTGGCCTGCACATCAGGTTTCTCGCAAGCATCATGAGGTAAATTATTACTTCCATATTAGACTTCAATATTTGCTGTTGGATGCTTGCTTGGTTATCTACCAATCGCCTGTATTTCTTTTTCTAATTTTTCATTAATTTAAGTTCATGGAAATCAACGCTCAATGATATCTCAAAATGGCTATCATCCAGCTTACTAGACTGAAAATGCTTAACGAAGATAAGGGGGTCGCTTTATGTTAGTTGCACGTTTTTCCATTTTGATGTAGTGTTTTCTTCATTATATTCTTAGGCTTATCCTTTTATTATTCTTTGTTCAATGCAGAATCGGAAGACTTTTGAGTAGTTATATTTGGTATTGTGTGTGTTTATATTTGAAGAGAACGTAATAAATTGACTATGAGGGTTTCTCAATGTATTATTATGAGTATCTTGTGTTTGTTGAACTTCCTAGTGTATCTGAACCTCAGCATTTATTGTTCGCAATGTCCCCCAAATATGTTAAGTAAGAAGGATTCTAATCCTGAACCGGTTGCTAGTCCTAGTTAATCTAAGATTGCCCTCCATAGAAGGGAGGGCATCTCATATGGGTTAGGCCTGTCTCGTAATTCACGCATTGGCACAATAGATCGAAGTTATTTTTGAAGGAGCAAAAAAGCTTTTTGTCCCAAGGAAGAAGTTAGGGTCAATATTACGAGGAAAAAAAGAATTCAAGAGGGTTTCATTTCATATTGCAGTGGAAGTTTTGAGTTTTTACTCGGTCACTTGATGTGCTAGATCAAATTAATGAGACCTTGACGAATGAAACAAATTAATAATTGCGTTTCTGAATACAAAAATACAAAAATTACCCTTGTAAGGTAGTGAGTATCAATAATCATTTTATTATATATCTTTGTGAAAAGTAATAGAATGACTGTTAATCTAAGAGCTTATACTGCAACCATTTATGACATCACCTATGTATGCATAATGACTTTAATTTGAATATCGACAAAGCATTTCCAACTTTTTTCTTGGTTAATTTGTATATAGGCTACATGAATACATGTTAAAGCTTACTCCGAATGTCCCACATGTTGCTTTCTCTGTAGGTTAAAAGCTTCTCGAGACTTGAAGTGCATGTAAAAACTGTGGAAATTTTCATAACCAGTATTAAGTTTTAACCTTTTTGCATATTCAAACTTCAGGCAATTAATATTCTAAAAGCTAATGCTGCTAAACAAGCACGGGGTAGCAGTGCAAAACCAGAGACCAGTAAAGAATTGGCTATATCTAAACCTGCCAATGCTACAGAATTGCGCAAAACTACTCCTGAAATATCGCAAGAAATTTCCAAAGTACGTTCATCATCTGCGCTTCCTCCAAATTTTTTCGACAAAAATGAGACTAAGAAGCAAAATACTGGTAATTTTTATTTTTTATTTTTTTAATTCAAATGGTAAAAAGTAGATAATGGGTCTCCATCTTGTACTGTTTCCCTAATTTGTTTCATACAAAATGAAAGGCAACATTTCCTGCTGCCATTTTCAATTCCAAGAATTTGGAAAACAAGAACTTTTTTTCTGTTTTTTCTTTTCACTAAATTTTCTATTGATTGGATTTCATAAAATGATAAAACTGATGATTAGAGAAAGCATTTCTGCTATTCTAGTCTCATCACGGTAATAACAACGAGTAACGATAAGCAAACATGATTTATGTTTTTTTACAGAATTATGGTGACAGTGTTTAGTCCATTCCATAAAAAAACAAACAACCATGCATGTACCACACGGTTATTAAACTACCACTTAGAATGACTAAACTGCTATCACCATGCCAATCGTTTCATAATAACAAACAATATACATCTGTTCCTTCTAGCAGATTCTAGTTAGATTTCAGAGTAGGCATATATATCCCAGTTGAAAGCACTTACTACAGAGTCGCATGTCAGTCATAGTATATAGTAAGAGAAGTCAAGGGAATAAGGATGCTGCTCAGACAATTTTCTTGTTTTTTGATTGCAACATTGTAATCTTGATTACAGTATCAATGGAATTCCGTTATTGTATGGTCTTTCTAGTGTTTCTTTTAAAAATATTCGTAGATATGAACCAAAAATATGCTAGTTTACCTGTGTACTCTTTTAATATGTCAACAAAGATTGCAAATCAGAAGCATTTGTTCCTTAGAGTTAAGTTTAATTCATCGTTCCACTGAACCTCTCTGCTATCTACAGCTTATGTATCTTTCTCAACAATTCTTAACCAACATTTACTTCCTTCCATAGTATTTTTCAGTGTGAATTACTTAATTACTCCCTATACGCTAAATATCCCAGTTGTTCCACCAATCAGGTATAATTTTCATTTGGTTCCCACAACGTTAATGGTCCCTACATTTTAAATTTTAAATAGGTTAGACAGGTGGTCTCGCTGCATAACACAATTGGTCCCCATAGGTAGGGACCGCCGGGCGCCGGCAATGATTGAAACTATGGGAACAAATACTGTTGTAACTGAAACTATTCGGGATACTGATATAACTTCTACAATTGAAAATATGGGGATCAAATAAAAAAATATTCTAAATATGGTGATGATTATTGCTTTAATTCACCCCTATGTTAACATTTTCCTGAATTAAACCTTTGCCAGTATACTGTGCATACCTTTCTTGACAGTTATCTAACTGACTGATATTTTTAGGAAAGGAAACCGGCAATATGGGAAATGCCAACTCACACAAGAAGCCAGGAGGTTCTACTCAAATTCAAGTAAGAGAAGCATTTGTTTCAGAGAGAAAAAATGATGCTTTGTCAAGCGCAAATAAATTTAACAACACAACTAGTGGAATTAAACTTGAAAATGAGCACACAGACACGCCGCAAGAGGAAACTGGTTCAGAAAATAAGAACTCAAAGGGTGCCCTCCCAGAAGGATTTTTTGATGACAAAGACGCTGACTTACGTGCACGTGGCATTAATCCTGTCAAGATAGATGTCAAGTAAGTTCATATTTCTTTCTTGAAAGAAGTTTTGGTCGATTTTCGCCTTTGTTTCTAAAAACTTCAGCGAAAATCCTTAAAGTTCAAGACGTAATTTTTTACTAATTGAGGCGCGATTTGCACTTCAAAACACAAAAAAAGAACTTGAGTTATTTTTTCTTTACAGAAATGATAGCATAAAATTAGTAACAGAAAATTCTTTAATGTCCAAAACACATATCATGTAGCCTTTTATATGAATACTAGCAATTAGCAACTGTGTTTCCTAGTTAACTTTCAGTTATATCCTTGGATTTCAATTTGTATTTGCAAAATCTTAATGAGGTATCTGTTTTATGGCGTTTAAACGTTTAACTTAATGAAATTGAATGATGTAATGGTTTTTTAATAATATAGTTACTTTTTCGGGTATAAATGTAATTCGGAGCAAATTCCACTCTTTACGCACCAATGCTCGTGTTTAATTGAAACTCATTCAGAAAAACTTTATCTACGCTTTTGTGTGTTCAAAATATTGGTTGTAACTAATTTTGTACGAAATAATTTTGTTTTTTCCTGCTCAAATCATTGCTATATCAGATAAGCAATTGAAGCGTAAGGTTATTTCTGATTATAACATCCAAAGTAAACCCAACTTTCTTTCTATGCGGCTTTTGGGTTTTTTCTCATTTTGTTCATTTGAAATCCCTTCCCTCATGAACAGTTCCGAGAACTCTCCAAAATTTAGTTGTATTTATAATGGATCAAAATATTATTAATATGCATGGTATACCTTGGACAGAGATGAATACAAGGAATTCGAAAAGCTTATTCAAGAAGACTTGAAGGAGGTGGATAACCGTATGGAAGAAGAGGAGGTTATTAGTCTTATTTTTCACCATAAATCGAACCATTTGTACAAGCTTTCTTTTGCGAACTGAATTTAATTATTATCTGTTTTGTATTTGTCTGTTTTAGTTTGATGCAGCTGAGAATATAGAAGAAGCCGAGACTGTTGAACAAAAGTAAGTGAATTATAGCAGTAAAACGTGCTTTATTATGGGTTAGATTAGCAGCAGTTTTTAAATTCTTTGCTTTTAACCTGATGTGCATTTTTCTTTCTACATAAAGCTGTGCTTTTTCGCTGTTCTGACTTGAAAATAGTGACCAATTTTATAGTCTGAGGAAACTATCTTTTCTGCTTGAAAGCTGCAATGCTACGAAGATACTAATCTTACATCAGCCTTTGTAGTGGCTGATTTATTGGAATAACACAACCCATTACAAAAATCTGCTGTAATTTAACAGGGTAGTGATGGCTAATGAGAGATGATTTTACTACATGTAAAATGGACTCATTGGTCTTTTTTATTTGAAAAATCAACATTTCTGTACACCAACTTATGAGCTTTTAACAATTAATATACCATACTACTAATATTTACAAATCTACATGAAATGATGACATCGAAAAATTAGTTCACCAAACTGTCCAAATAAAATCTCAAAGATAATTCAAAAAAAATTAAAAATTAAAAATCTCAAAGATAGTATGCCAACGTAACTATTTTCATTACTGCTTAGAAGTTCAAATGGTAAAGCTGGTGTCCTAATTGTTCAATTTTGTGTAGATTTGTGCTTAGTAGTATACCCGCATGCGCAAAATTCGTAGTTAACCAGTGCTTTGGAGTTGAGATTTTAACGTTAGTTTCCTAATTGTTTGATCTTTGCAAATGGATGTGTAACTTGTGAAAGTTATAAGTTGGAGTATTAGTGTTACATTCTGACACCGTTTGATGTACAAAAGTGATATTGTTCTTGATGTTCTGGAAGGTAGAATAGGTGAGAATGGACCACTTGGTCTTTGTCATTAACCATTCATTTTGTTTAATTTTATTATTTTCGAATCTTGGGACTCAATTCAGGGCTTACTGGGAGAGAGTGGACATGCTGAGGAAGAAGAAAACGGAGGCAATAACTGCTAGAAAGACGAAAGCAGAGCAACTTGATTCTAGGTCTTCTACAAGTAGCAAAGGTCCTTGGGTTACAAGAAAGGAAGTGAAATCCGAAGAATCTTCAAGTGACGATGATAGTGATGATAATTTTACAGTTGACTGGAGAGCTAAACATATGTGATTCCCAACTAAAGACGAAACAAAACATGCATGAGAAACCAATTGCAATTTTTTTGTCTTAAGCCCTACAGATTATATTTATTTCCTGTAACCTAAAATTTACCGGCTTTGAGATGTTGCAATACGTCCTCTGTAAATTTTTGAAATATATATTCTGATTTGCCATTCTTCAGAAGGTATTGTGTTTTTTGCATGAATCACTTTGTTTACTTGATATTACTCATGCACTTGTTTGGTTGCAGTGTTAAAGCAAATAAGCTGGATCTTTTTAGGTTCTGAAATCTGAATAAAAGCTAGGTTCATCGTAACTTATACTGCAAACGCAGCCAAGATTTTAAGTGAAAGAGAAAAGAACTGTGCAGCAACCAAACAAGGCATGAATTGTATGTTCACATGTCTGACAAGTTGTTGCTGTTGTGAGTTGTGAGAGATTTTCATGGACAAGGAGAATCTGAGATGGCTTATGTGCAGCAGTTAAAAGTTTTTCCCAAAACAGTTTCATCCAAAACAGATATGGTTCTAATACCAAAACAAGAATTCTCTAAATCTATGGCTGACTATAGGCCAATTAGTTTATGTAATTATCGTTATAAAATTATTTCAATATTCATGTCATCTCCAGCTGATATCTTTCGTGGATAAACTAATTTGGTCACGAGAGTCGGCTTTTATATGGGGTAGACAAATACAAAACAACATAATCTTGACCCGAGAATGTTTTCAGCATTGAAAAGACAAAAGAGGTTGGGAAATTATAACATAGCCGGGATAATTTATCTTAACAAAGCTTATGACAAGGTCAGTCACGAGACAAATGGGTCACGTGGGTTATCGATTGTGTTTGGTCGTTGCACTTCTCAATTTGAGATAATAGAACTAATATATGTGAAACTTAATCCTAGTAGGGAGATTCGTCAAGCGGATCCGTCCTCACCATGTAAAAAATTATTAGTAGCTCAGGGTTAGAAAAATTTATGAAAGAAAAAGGAAATAGGGTGTACAATTATAAGTGTACATTTATAAAAAGTGACCATTTATAAAAGTGTACATTTATAAAAGTTTTCATTGATAAAGTGAACATTGATAAAAGTGTACATTTATAAAGTGTGCATTTATAAAAGTTTGCATTTATAAATAGTGCATATTTATAAAGAAGTGTACATTTGCTTATTAAATAAGTGTACATTTATTAAATAAGTATACATTTATAAAAATGTACATTTATAAGAATTTTACATTTATAAAAGTGTACATTTTATAAAAGTATACATTTATAAAGTGAACATTTATAAAAGTGTACATTTATAAAAGTGTACATTTATAAATAAGTGTAAATTTATAAAAGTGTACATTTACAAACAAGTAAAAAGAAGTACACTTTCTTATAAAAAAGTGTACATTTGCTTATTATTAAAAAGAAGTGTACATTTGCTAATAAAAAAAATCGTACATTTGCTTATTAAAAAGAAGTGTATATTTGCTTATTAAATAACAGTACATTTATAAGAAGTGTACATTTATAAAAATGTACATTTATAAAATGAACATTTATAAAAGTGTACATTTATAAATTGTATATTTATAAATAAGTGTACATTTATAAAAGTACACATTTATGAAGTGTACATTTTTAAAAGTGTACATTTATAAAATAAGTGTACATTTACAAAGAAGTATAAATTTTCTTATTATTTAAAAGAAGTGTACATTTGCTTATAAAAAAAATTGTACATTTGTTTATTAAAAAGAAGTGTACATTTTCTTATTAAATAAGTGTTCATTTATAAGTGTATACAATTATAAGAAGTGTACATTTATAAAAGTGTACATTTATAAAAGTGAACATTTATAAAGTGTACATTTATAAAAGTGTGTATTTATAAATAAGTGTACATTTATAAATAAGTCACTTATAAAGTGTACATTTATAAATAAGTGTACACTTATAAAGTGTACATTTATAAAAGAAGTGGACATTTATAAAGAAGTGGACATTTATAAAGAAGTGTACATTTATAAAAAGAAGTTTACATTTATAAAGAACTAAAAAGAAGTACAATATTTTATATAAAAAAAAGTGTACATTTGCTTATTAAAAAGAAGTGTACATTTATTTATAAAAAAATTGTACATTTATTTATAAAAAAATTGTACATTTGATTATTAAAAAGAAGTGTACATTTGCTTATTAAATAAGTGTACATTGATGCACATGTTTCACATTTGTCGACGATTTAATATATATCATTCAGGAATCACATTATATGGTGTCCTATATGGTAAGATCAACGAATTAAAAGCATGTCATATATTAAATGAGAAGTATTACAAAATAAAAATCTTAAATAACAAATTATAGTATAAAAAAGCATACATGAGATACATTGGGAAGTTCATACGGAAAAGAAAATCTAAGGCACATTTTAGGCACATGTTGCCCAAATAGGGAATTGTTTATAGGGTAATTTCTCGTTAATCACATTTTTTATATTTTATCTCCAAAAGTTCACACCTTAATATTTCCATTCCCGATAAGTCACATTTTTTTAAAATTCAACAAAATTACAAAATTGTCATTATTCTAACTTAAAAATTATAATTTCTCTCTCTCTAAAAATCTTTAAAAAAACATATGAAAAAATTAACAATATTTTCAAAATAACAAAAATAAGGAAAAATGCATTAAAATAAAAATAAACTCACTTTTTTCAAAAAGAATAGCTTATTTCACAAAAAAATAACTTTCTCCACGGAAAAAAAGCTTCTTTCACGAAAAAAAATAGTTTTTCAAAAAAAAAATAGTTTTTTCACAAAAAATAGGTTATTTCACAAAAAAAATAGTTTCTTTCACAAAAAAAAAATAGTTTTTTCACAAAAATATAGCTTTTCCACAAAAACATAGTTTCTCCAAAAAAAAATTAGTCACAAGAACATAGTTTTTTCACAAAAAAATAGTTTTTTTACAAAAAAATAGTTTCCTTAAAAAAAAATTACTTTTTTCACAAAAAAAAAATGTTTTTTCACAAAAAAAATAGTTTTTTCACTAAAAAAAAATAGTTTCTTCACAAAAAAAATAGGATTTTCACAAAAATAAATGTTTTTTCGAAAAAACCCAAAAAAGCCAATAAAAATTAAAAAAAAATTAAAAATTAAAATGTGTATACGGAAAAAACTCAAAAAATTGAAAATAATTGCAAAAAAGTCCAAAAAATCTCAAAATTTCCAAAAAAATCCAAAAGATCGGAAAAAACTCAAAAAATCCAAAATAAAATCAAAAATAAATATAATCACAAAAGTGTATAATAGTACATAAAATTGACTAAAATGCATAGTAAAATGCATAAAAAGTGAATAAAAAATGCATAACAAATGCATAAAAATTGCATAAAATTGCATAAAAGTGTATAAATGTGCATAACAAGTGCATAAATGTGCATAAAAAAGTGCATAAAAAGTGCATAAATGTGTATAAAAAGTACATAAATGTGTATAAAAAGTACATAAATGTATATAACAAGTGCATAAAAATCAATCAAAATGCATAAAAGTCAATAAAAGTGCATACGGATCAATAAAAAGGGTATAAAAAGTGAATACAGATGCATAAAAATTACATTTATTGTCGGGTTCAGGCGTTCTTGTCATTTTGAGCTTACATATCTATATACCCATCGAAAGTGTACAATGTACAACGCAAAACAAGCGAACTAGTGACAATATAATTCTATTTAATGTCGTAAACACTTCATAACAATATATCCATTAAACATTTCATCGAACACGTTGCGGATACAATTTTGTGAAACCATAGCTAGACGCACGGTTGCATAAATCCAGCCAAACAAATACAAACCAAATTTATGCAATTATGATAAATTAGAGCAGATTTCATTCGACTACACAAAACCGATTTAGATGATAATATTGGCAAATTCATAAGAAACAATCTGAACCATGTTACCAAAAATAATTGATAAGTTATCAAATTTACAAAAGTGAGTCCCTAGTACTAACCAATCTCATCTGCCATCAATCAAACCATGCCACCACTTCTGCTCCGGATCCATCCGTCAACTATGGTGATCCGCAGCCAAGAACAGAGACAAGAGAGAGAGAAAGATAAGATATGAGAAAGAGATTCGACATATATACATAAAACCAATGTTTTAAATAGCGTTATCGCTACCATAGTGTTTTTTCGAGAGAAACGCTAAAAGCGCAAATAGCGTAGCAACGTAGCGCTTTGCGGTGTATTTATTTTGCCTAAATATATAACAATATAGCACTATAGTCATACAATTTATACTAATTATGTTAACAAAATTTAAAGCTAAAAGAATTAGTTATGGTTTTTTGGGGAAAGAAAGAGAGGGAGACATGTTTGGTTTAAAAAATCTATGGTTTTTTAAGTATTTGAGGATAAATGTATTTTTTTGATATATTAATTACTATATGAAGTAATTTGTGACATGTTATTTACTATAAAAGCGAATATGTGACATGTTATTAATTATAGGGGCTAATTGTGACATGTTATATGCTAAATGGGCTAATTGAGATATGTTATAAACTATAGGGGTCAGCCCAGTATTTACACTACCAGTCCTTGTATTCTGTTTGAAAAAACTCGCTATTTATGCTGGAAGTCCAGCAATTTCGCGTTTTTTGCGCTTTTAGTCCCAATAGCGCGAATTTAGCGTTTTTCCATCCAAATAACGTTTTTTCCCAAAAAAACGCTATTTCGCGCAATATAGCGCAACATAGTGCGTTTTTTAAAACATGGGATAAAACACAATCTCGTAACCTCAATCACAGAGATCCGTGCTACGAGCAGAGATAAACCAAGAAAGAGACAAATGGGTTTTGCGGACCAATGGGTCACGTGGGTTATCGATTGTGTTTGGTCGTTGCACTTCTCAATTTGAGATAATGGAACCAATATATGTGAAACTTAATCCTAGTAGGGGGATTCGTCAAGCGGACCCGTCCTCACCATACCTAGTTGTATTTGTTGTGGATACCGTCTTCAAGAAGTTGAATGTTGCAATTAACAATGGAAATTTAAAAAGTTTTATCTTATGTCGAGGATGCACCAAAGTATCTCATCTTCTTTTAATCGATAACTCCCTGATACTATTTATTTTAGAAAAATGAGAATGAAATAAACTATTCTCATGGTAATCTCCTTGAGTTATTTGAGACCTCGAACTGAATGGGTCATCTACGGGAACGAAATAATATGAGATTCTGATTTTTAGTAGCAAGATTTATATTTTAGATATTCTGCTAGAAGATAGTCTAAAGCTGTAATATAAAAAATCAACAGCAAGTACATGCAAGCTTTAAAACACATTTGACCTTTTTTCAAAAAGAAAATTGATTTTGATTATTGGATGGGACAACTTAAAGAAGAGAAGAATTAAAATTACTTCTACTAATTTTTATTTTAAAAAAAAAGAACTTCTCATATGTTTGTATATGGAAAAAAAAGGTCATAAAATATGTTTTTGGCATTAGTCTGCAATCAAAGGAAGCTCCGCCATTCCCTCCCCCAAAAACTTGAATAATACTGGTACTATTTCTGAGCTATATTAAGGAGGGGAAATTATGAGTTAAAAGAGAAAACTGAAAACAAAGGCTTTCCAAAAATCAGTTGAAAAATACTTACTTGACTTTGAGAACAGCACAAAACATTCCCCTAAAAGCTTGATCTCCGTCTTTTCTTCTACACAAACATATAATATAAAAAGCGTGAGAAATAAATAAATAAATCATCCAACATTTTTCCAATCTAATAAACATGAACATGCAAAGAAAATAAAAATATACCTAGATTACCCAAACACCATGTGAGATATGAGGTTGCCAATACATCTTCCAGTTGATTAAACCGATCCTAGCCATGTAAAAAAATATTAGTAGCGAGAAATTTATGAAAGAAAAAGGAAATACATGCAGTAAGTAAGTCTCGAAGGCCAGATAAATTACAGTCAGAAAAACTGTTCTTAAGGATTAACAAAATACTGTTTAATTGACTGAAGAATATATCCACCCAAAGTCACAAGTTTCTGGATACCATATTTTTTTTTTACAATAGGTGATTTCATATTTACCTTTTTACTTCATTTTATCTTCTTCTTCCAATTATTTAGTCAACATGGAGTTCGACATCATTGAATTTTCAATAGCTTTATCGGCACTCCTTCTCTCACTAAGAAGCCTCGATGAAATACGAACTTTTGGTTGTAAAGATTTGAAAAGAGATTGAGGCAAAAAATCGTCACCAATCGCCACCCGGTACTCCAAAGATAAATGGATCCTACTACAATCTTGACAACATAACCACCTCCCTTCAGGTAGTTCCTGATACAAATGTAATAATTTATTTTTCAAATGCAATACCAAAACAAAGGACTACAACAAAGAAAAAGAATCTGTATATATTATTGTGTAACCTTTAAATCACCCATGTGAAACTACTTCTCACACTACATTATCTTTACATTTGTATAAGGACCTACCTGAAGGGAAGTGGTTATGTTGTAAAGATTATAGTAGGATCCATTCGAGTACCGGGTGGCGATTGGAGTCAAATTTTTTTCCTTCATATCTTTTCCAATCTTTACAACCAGAAGTTTGTATTTTATGGAGGCTTCTTAGTGGGAGAAGGACTACCGATAAATCTAATGAATAGTCAATGATGTCGAAAGCTCGGTCCATCTTCCATGTGAGCATGCATTTCTTTTCCCGTATGCGTTTTAGACCTATTTATTCCATGATGTGGATAAGTTTTTTTAGTGTTAAGTGTATCTTGTTGAAGTGACCCGTACTGTAGTGTTTGCCTATTACAAATAATAATATAAAAGGCGTTAAATTTGGAATTTTCTTTTAAGTGAATTCCATGTTGACCAAATAACTAGAAGGAGAAGATAAAATGAAGTAAAAAGGTAAAAATGAAATCATCTATTGCATGTAAAAGTTTTCTAATATTCAGAAACTTGTGATTTTGGGGGAATATTTTATTCTTCAGGCAATTAAACAATATTTTGTTAATCCTTCAGAACAGCCTTTTTGGCTGTAATTTCTGTCTCAATCGAGACTTATTTACTGCATGTCGTATGTTCTTTTCTTTCATAAATTTTTAGCATCTGTGAGCTACTAATATTTTTAACTTTGCTAGGATCGGTTTAATTTGGTGGAGGATTCAAATTTGGGTATTGGTGACCTCATATCTTACTCAAGTATACTACCTGTTCTGAATCTTGTTCACCTGACTTTTGCTTTAAAAGAATTTGATACAAACGTCATGGTATTACACGGGGGGTTAGATATTTCTACTAAGGAGAATCATTTCGAAGACTTTTCTAAGAAATTTTGAATAGATTGGCGAGATCTCGTGGATGGGGGTAGCAATAACTCAATATATATTTAACTATAGTTTTCGAGAAAATAAGCTTTCTTTTCGTATTCCATCACTATTGTTTGTTTTGCGGACGGAAGTGGCCACCTCATTTATTTGGGAAGCGATGAGGGCCTTTGTAAGGTGCGAGACACGCGTACATTTTGAAGCCATTACTTTTATAGACAGTCATAGGGATGACCGGCATTTCATCTCAAATGGATAAGATCAGGAGATTAAACGATGGGATATTCGGAAAATGTCCACAAAACCTATTAATTAGCTTACCAAGGCGTCGAATATGTAACTACGATTATAGATGGGGAGATTACCCTTTGTATGCTTTAGGTTTAAGTCATACTGATTATCTGTCCTTTGTATACTCTCTTTTAACTAATTACCCCAGCATATAGCTTGCATATACACCGGATGTGGTTATAGTTTTGTTATATCTACGACATGGTACATATTCGATTTAATATTTCTTTTTCTTTTTATTTATCGTTATTGAAAGTAGGTGGCAATTATGAAGTAGAAAAATCTATTAGAGTAGCCTAGTGGACTAGAATCTGCTTAGAATAACTTAGTTACAAGGTTCGAGTTGGGGTAGGCTTGAAATTCTTGATTTTTTTAATATATATTTTAATATATATAATCAACAAATTCACACATACCACATCTAACAAGATTCGAACCATGTAACTTAACCTATTTCTAACAGGTTTTAGCCAACTAGGCTACTCCTAGTGGGTTATCTACAAATGTGGAAACTTAGAATATAAGATTCCTAGGTTAGTGATTTTTCTATAAATATACAAGAACCCTTCTAATCTCTTTTCGATGCTCTAGTCCTCGACTACTCGTAAAACGGGAAACTTTTGGAAACTATTTTTTTTA
The DNA here is from genome assembly GCA_963682055.1 of Primula veris. NCBI lineage: Eukaryota > Viridiplantae > Streptophyta > Magnoliopsida > Ericales > Primulaceae > Primula > Primula veris. The sequence continues at coordinate 33,608,000 of OY821747.1, forward strand.
AAGGCTCCTTGAAGTATTTTTTAAACTAACACTCAACTAAGATCGTCAAGCCATTTTTTTTAAAGCAAGCCTAGACGAAAATTAGGCAATAGGCTGAGCCTAGAAACACAAATATACGAAAAATTCGATGATAACTAATTTTCGTACTCTTAAACGAGTAATAATAATTAAGATATATCTTGAAAAATTGATAATTTAACACATATTTTGAGACGTATTTATCAAAAACTCATGGTTAATTTTTTATTTTTTTAAATTAGGTACAATGTTCAATGATGGTAGTTCTTTTTACTCTTTGTTTTTAACTTTGATGTTAACTAATGTTAAGCTGATATCTACGAAATCATAAACAAGAATCACAAATTCAAGTTTTTGATAAATAAGTCCAAGATATGTTTAAATAATTACTTTTCCATATAAGTAGAGGTAAAAACAATGTACCTTGTATATTATCTGGTAAATCGCTTATTCGTTTATGGTCATTAGCTTGCCTTATAATAGCATCTATCACATCCTCCTCATCATCTTTCACGTCTTTGCGCAATATAGCTCTTCTTATTTTTATTGAATTTGACACCGTTTTCAGCTGTAATGCTTTCATGTTTAGGTTGAAAGAAAAAAAATATGAGACTTTATATAGATTGCATTAGAAAAATTAGGGTGAGTAGTTACGTATACTAGTGTACAAATATACTATCTTCAAATATGCGTTGTCGGTGTTTCAAATGATATCTTTAAGGGCAATAAGAAATGATGGAAATTTAGGGTTAAATACAAGTGGTTGATTACAAAAATACCCTCAACAAAGTGATTGTTGTGATTTCAAATGATTCGATCGTAGTTGTTGATACACATGTTTCACATTTGTCGACGATTTAATATATATCATTCAGGAATCACATTATATGGTGTCCTATATGGTAAGATCAACGAATTAAAAGCATGTCATATATTAAATGAGAAGTATTACAAAATAAAAATCTTAAATAACAAATTATAGTATAAAAAAGCATACATGAGATTAGGGGTGGGTTAGGGTCGGGACCTGACCCGTAAACGCTCAACCTGTATCCCGACCCGATTATTTTTGGAAGTGAAAAAAAAATCTCGATCCCGATCCAACAAAAGTTGGGACCCGACTTTTTCGGGACCCGAATTTTCAGGATCCCGTAGGGTCGGGATAGGTTTATCCCGAATTTCCGGACATATTTTTTTTATTTTACAACGACGTCATTTTTTATTAACAATTTTCATTTGATAAGTCTAAACATGTTATTAACACGAAACATAATCATAATTTAAAAATAACATTCCTAATAAATAAAAAAATAAATTGACATGTAGTAGAAAAAATCGTGTGAAACTACAAATAATGCAGTAGATAAAAAATTGATACGTTTTTTATCAGATTCTTTTTAGTATTTAGTTTTATTCACAGAAGCAACAATTATCATACTAATGAGATACATTATCATACTAATTTTTATAATCGAAAAATAATAATCATTTATCTTTCTTGAAAATAACAATATAATTTTTTAATTTAAGTATATTTTTTAATTTTAATAGTTTCTATATTAAAAACAACAAATATATATTATACTTGTATAATTATAACTAATATATTAAACAAAGAAGATTGTAGTTCATATGGTAGAGTGCTTACATTGTATGCTAGAGATAGAAGGTTTGATTCTCATCACTTGTATTTGATATAAATTAATTTATATTTTTATATAAAATATAAATTAATTTAAAAATCGGGTCGGGTCGGGACATCCGATGAAATCAAAAAAATTCATCCGATCCCAATCCCGAAGTTTGTCGGGTCGGGACAAAACCCGACATTTTCGGGTCGGGGCGATTCTCGGGTCGGGATTTCAGGATTTTTTTTTCCAGCCCTACATGAGATACATTGGGAATTCATATGGAAAAGAAAATCTAAGGCACATTTTAGGCACATGTTGCCCAAATAGGAAATTGTTTATAATGCCTGTTTCCACACAAAGGCCTCAAGGATTTCATCTCATCAAGTGTACTATGGTCAAGTCATGCGATGTAGCCTATGTCGTCTTACCTTACCTCAAGGGAGAACTTGATGAGAAATGAAAAGTTGTATATTTTTTTGGGAAAACTTAATATTTAGTACATACTTTTGGACAAAGTGAGAATGGGAATTGAAAATAATTTTGGAGAACATGTGTTTGGTATTCTCTGGGATTATGCTTGTTCCATAACAAAGTATGTTCACTTGCCCTTTACTAGCCTCTGCAAGATTATTTTATATTAAGTCTTTAATGTCAGTGTGCTTTCTAGTAAAGAGGCATATATTGAAAACCCTACTCCAATTCTGATATCCAAAAAGAGCTTTTATCTGAGGGCCACTATATTGATATCCAAGGAGTTGCCTTAACCACTATATTGTTACGGACTCAGCGTCCGCCCCTGAGTGCACCCATGGGAAATTTGCATTTCTAAGAATCTACGTTTATCATGTTTTGGCAAAAAGGGGGAATAGTTTTTGAGGTCTCTTATTTTTGATGAAATTCCAAACAATCTGTTTACTTTTGTGATTTTATTTCGGAGTGTAATGACTGTATTGCTTAAATTCCGTTTTGCTAGCCAGACTTTGAATGCACTGCTAATAGACTGCAGGAACGGATTAAGCTTCACTAAGGTTGCAATCCAGCTTCAATGTGGTCGCAACTTTAGATATGATGAGTATCATTGATTCAATTTAACCTATTTTATTACCACTTAATAAAATTAGGATTTTCTATTGTATTATCTCGACTATAATAGTAAGATTTCTTCTTTCGTGGTCGGTAGGGGTTTATTTATAAACTCTCGAAAGTCGCGTAATTCTTGGTGTCATCTTCTTTTTGCTGTTGCATCTTCTTTTTGTTATTGCGTCTTCATTGGATGTTGAGTCTACTACCGTCTGTTAGAGCTTCCGCACAACTATTAATTCATTAGAGGGGACTGTTGGATCACATGCTAGTGGTTTGGAATCAGGGTGAAGAGTTGGTAGCATGGTTAGTAGGACGTAGGAGAAAGTTAAGATGGAATTTTCGAAAATATGTGGTCCTGCTTTGAGTGTTGGGATTGACAAGGCCAAACCATTTTATGGAATTAAGGAGATCCGAGCGAGTAAAAGATGTTGGGTACGTTGTAAATAAACACAATAATTTCTACGGAAAATAAATGGACAAATAAACAGAAAATGATTTTCTCAAATATATAAATATCAAATACAAGATTTTCTCAAATGGACTAAAGTCCGAGACCAGGTAACTGCAAGCAGTTTTCCTTAAACGATATTTGCTCCGCCACCTCTGCTTCTGGCTAAATGGGGCACTTCGTTCCCAAGGTACAACGTCTATCACATGTGACTCAGCGGAAACGGCACCGAGCCACGGTCGGGCCGTTGGTGGTGCGGTACTCTCTCTCTATATGTATGCATATGTGTTTTTGTTTGCATGTGTATATGTCATGTATTTTATTTCTCATAAAAAGCTTTTTGAAAAGCTTCAAGAAAAAATGGTTGGAAACCATCATTTTATGCATTTCTATTGTAACTTTTTTTTCCAATAAAGAGCCACACGTAATGGGGTAATAAAGTTTTGAAACTCACAATTTTTAATTGCATTCAAAACCATAAAACAAAGTTTTATCCAACAATCCCCCACATGAATGTAATTATAAAACATGTAAGGTGCAACTTAATGCAATCGAGAGAACCACGAGAATTCACTGCATAAGGACAGGTAGCGCGCGTCTTGAACCTGCCATAGCGAAATACCTTTCGGATATACTTGCCTTAGGTAGCGTAATGCTTTGAACCTTTAGCGTTTTGTGTATAACAAAATGATACCCGCACAGTGTCTTCTCTACACCACTTACTAGGCCCTTTAGTTGTTGTCCATATTTGGCCCTGGACTGCCTTGGCAAATTCAACTGAGTGCTCTAGCGATTTAGCCCTAGCTCATCACATAGTATCGGCCATACACACTCGTTATAGGTGATTTTCAAGTCAAAGGTGTCCTGACTCACCCCACTCGACCTTCGAGATACTTGATTCATTAAGAGCATCATGCTCACCCTTAAAATGGTACAGGTCTATCACTCTTTCATCATAGAAATGGGCTGAGAACTTATGTTCTCGAGTGCTTTGTTCGGTAACCCGCACAGTTCAGTTTTCCCATTGAACCTGAGACTGAAATTTCCAGTACAGGTTGGGTAGCTTATGTGAAGGTTTCCAATTTATTGGGCTTCAACCCCCATTTCCCTCGATGATGCTCCGACGCCTCCATGAGTCAAGCATTTTGTATATGGATCCGCATTATTATCATTAGACCTTGCATAGTCTAGGGATACCACAATTTTTGCTAGCAATTCCTCTTACGGATTTGTGTCTCCGATGAATATGTCATGACCTTGTCGGGACTTTCCATTATACAAATTATTCTGATCCTGTTTAATAACTGACTGACTGCAGCAGTACACGTTTATTCCGGGAATAGATTTTGGCCACTTGGAATTCCTCCCAAGACTTCTCAGCCAATCTGCCTCTTTTGTAGCTTGATTCAACGTTATGAATTCTAACTCTACAGTTTCTCCAACTATGCAGGTCTATTTTACAGACCTCCATAAGACTGCAACCTCTTTAAGTACAAACATATCCACTAATGGACCTTGTACTGTTAAAGTTCGAGATACACTTGGTATCTAAATACCCGCCAAACATTTTGGACATCTCGTATAATGCAGTTCATGATTGGCAGTATACCTCATGTATCTGAGAAGCCTCATTGGCAAACCTACTGAGTCTGCTCAGTGAGTTGGCTATAATTGGTCTAGTGTAGTTCTTGACGCACAAGAGACTACCTATGATAAGTTAGGTGTTTGTTTTAGTCCATATAACGACTTAACAAGTTTTCGCACCTTAGTTTACTTTATACGGAACCACGACCCAATGGATTGTTCCCAATTCTCTAGATATCCATTTATAAAAGACATGTTCTCATTAATTAATGATGCGTCTTTTCATAGAGATTAGAGTATAGACATTAAAATTATAAAAACCGTCAGTTTACTTAAAGTAATTTACTTTATTTCTCACGTGCCTGTCAACCTCATTGTTGATGGCATCTTCCCATATACACATTATATGCATAACATTGATTATTTCAATATCGTCGATTCACTTTCACTCATGAAGGTCAAGGGACAAAGGAAGTTTCATTACTTACCCTTTTACCATGCCGAGGCACTTCATTTCCTTACAAGATTCACTTTCCCACTTTTCTAGCACCGTTTGAGTGTTCACTTGTATTGGGTAGCGTAATGCTTTGAACCCTCAACGTATTGATCACACTTGCCAGGCGTTTGAGTTTTTGCGGAAAAATTTCTCTTTTAGAAAATATGCTTCTCGGACATAGAACAATGTTCTATATGCACTTTAAAGCCATGTGCCTTATGCACTAGAAACCGATCGACACTATATTTTGTGGTTATCCGATGAACACACAATCTACCATTTTCGATCCTATCCAAATCCTTCAAGGAATAAGATTGAGACCTTTCTTAGGTAGCACCAAACTTTCACGAACTTATAGTCAGGCACCATGCCTTCTATAATTCTGACTGTTTGGTCCAACTTCCTAAGCGATAGTTTGTTCAACACATAGCTTGCAGAAAGCTCACTTCCCGTACAAATTCAGAGTTTAATCCTGAACTTATTAACATGATATTCATCGTTTAAGATTTACATTTTTGCTCCAGAGCATAATAAGTCATTCTTTAATGATTGGTGTCATTCCATCAACACAATTATGTGAACGGTGTCTCATATTCACCGTTTCAATCACACTTATCATGTATTCATATCCATGTGAATATACCATTTTGGAACTAGCTAGACAATATCTAACACTTCCAAAAATAGTCTATCATTTAATGATTAACACTTAATCATTGGATTAAAGTTGGTAGATTAACACAACAGAACACCCATGATTAAACATGTTTTCTGACAAGCCTTAATCCTCAACAATAGAATTCACGTATTCATTCTTACTTGAATGAATATCTCGACTGATTTATCTTTAGTTCTCATCAAGTAGACATATCAGTGTTTAATACATTCATCAATAAATTGAGAAAATATCTTTTAAACCCTTCTTGGTTTTGCACTTATCTCAAATGCATCGAACCATTTGGTTATGTATTCCGTTCGAAACTTCGAACTGAAGACTTAGCAATACATTGCTTCAAACACAAACTCATATTTGTGTTTTAATTTAAATAATATATTTAGAAAAATAAAACATTTAAGCTTTTATATTTTCATCACCTACTATATCATGTCAAATCAGTGACTTGGTTGAATAATTCAACATGTCATTATTGACCACAAGAGTATCGACTAAAATGCTCATTTTGAACAAATAGTCACTCATGTATTGCCACAAACAAGCAAACTTATCATAATTTGATCCTAGTGTTTTGGCTACCGAAAGGCTACTGCTATTTAGGTTTCAAAAACCACTAGTCATGATTCAGATTTGTATGCTTGCACTTGTTAGTGGATTTCCAAACGTTTCCACACATTAACGCCCCCACAGTTCGTGCATTCCCTTTGTCCTCACTCAGAACATGCACACTGTTATAGAGAAACTTAATCGGTTTCAAGATGGTAAATGAATAATATCATTTATTTTAGACGGTTTAAATCCATACCAATAAACCGTTAGATATTCTCCCACTCGCCCGCAGACGTTATGTGGTACGTTTAGATTCTCGATCTACAGGATCAACGGGTTAACCCATATTTGTGGGACCCTTAGGGTTCTCCCCCAATAATAGTAATATAATATTACTAAATTACTATTCTCAATAATAGCAAGCTCAACATATTTATAATATGTTTTACTAACAAATTAATAATATGTTATTTCAACAAATTATTAAATGTTTTTTCAACAAATGAATAAGATGTTAATTTCAACAAATTATTAAATGTTATTTCAGCAAATTAATAAGATAATATTTCAATAAATAATAAATTAGGCGATATTTGTTTATTATTAAAATAAAACTCAACGGCCATTTATAATTTGTTTAATCATCAAATTATTTGTTATTGGATGAACAAAGTTGGTTATTAAATAACCTTTCATCCAAATAATTAACCGACTCGTCATTGCAATTCGTAGTTAGCTAATAAACCTCTTCATAAATGTCAACAATAACTGTCGTTACAATAATTTATAACTCTCCAAATTAAATTGCGATTAATCACAATTAATAAGAAGTTATAAATACTCGTCATTAATCTCATTAATGATTACCGTTACAAATTTTGTAACCCTCCAAATTAAATTGCAATAAATCACAATTAATAAGAACACCAACCATTATATCACCACATTAGTGTTTTTTAATAATGGTGATTTCGAATTTGTAACCTCCGTCATTAATATGCACTAATGCAAAATTAATAGGAGTTACACCGGCACCCACAATATTTTGGTCAGTTCCAGCACCCACTGTGTAGTAATAATAACATTAAAGTACATACCAAGCTAGATAAACCGATATAAAAGAAGTCACTATGGTCTCGGTTGCATGTATATAAGTATAGGGTACATACATACATGTATACATACATACATATGTTTCTGTTTGTATCTAAGTATATATGCTCAATTCATTCGCATGTTCCAGAATAAAACTATCTTAACATGCATGTAGTCAAAACATGAACTAGGTAAGATCCATAACTCAATAAATCAGACTGAGCACACAACCAAAATTAAAAACCGATTGAGGATTTTCACATATACCCCCTCAAATTGGAATTCAAGACATGACCCAATTTTACATGTATTTTATATAATGCAAATACATACAACAACACCAATCATAACAAATGCTACAAATTTAATTCTACTCATAGAATCATCTCACATGCATATATCTTATGAAAACAATGCACATATTACTCAAAATTCAAGAAGACAGTTTCAACCTAAAGAAGGGTTTTTTCAAAAAAAAATCCCAAATAAGGTAAACCAAAGGAAAAACGCGTTTAACAATTCAAATGGAAAAGTCAATTTGTTAAAACCAAGGTTTGTTAAAAAATGATTTTCCAAAGAATTGTTTCGAAATGGAAATAATTTTCTGTTTATCCAAACACCAAAATTAATGTATTAACATACCAAACATAAAAAATATCGTTTAAGATTGTTGGGTACGTTGTAAATAATCACAATAATTTCTACGGAAAATAAATGGACAAATATAAAGAAAATGATTTTCTCAAATATATAAATATCAAATACAAGATTTAACATAAAATAATGTAAATGATACCGAAATGGACTAAAGTCCGAGACGAGGTAACTGCAAGCAGTTTCCTTTAAATGATATTTGCTCCGCCACCTCTGCTTCTAGCTAAATGGGGCACTTCGTTCCCAAGGTACAACGTCTATCACATGTGACTCAGCGGAAACGGTACCGAGCCACGGTCGGGCCATTGGTGGTGCGGTACTCTCTCTCTATATGTATGCATATGTGTTTTTGTTTGCATGTGTATATGTCATGTATTTTATTTCTCATAAAAAGCTTATTGAAAAGCTTCAAGAAAAAATGGTTGGAAACCATCATTTTATGCATTTCTATTGTAACTTTTTTTTCCAATAAAGAGCCACACTTAATGGGGTAATAAAGTTTTGAAACTCACAATTTTTAATTGCATTCAAAACCATAAAACAATGTTTTATCCAACAAAAGAGAGCTGTGTCCGTGACATTTTATTTGGAGGTAGACGTGAATGATCAGTGGTGACAGTGGTTAGGGGAAAAAATACATTTAGTATAACGTACTAGCTGTTGTTAACGATATAGGTAACAGACTAACAAAGTTAACAATTGACGTACTGAACTATCATAATGTTGACAATTCAGGTACCACCGTTAAATTAGTTGGATGAAAGTTAGTTTCACTTTTCATTTTGTTACTATTCTTTGTAACTTGTATAAACATAATCCTTAATTTTCTGAAATGTCTCATTTTAGTATAAATTAAAAAAAAACACATAATTATATCATATATATATAATACACGCGCGCACACACACACACACACACACACACAGATATATATATATATATATATATGTATTATTAATGTATGTATAAAAATATATATAAAAATGCATGTATACGTATTATTACAAATAATGTAAATTGTTGATAATGTTTGTGTAAAAAAAGAAATTATAAATACTTAACAAATATATTCTATTTACAAAAAATGAATACTTATTTGAAAAAATTAACAATTTTCTTGCTGTTTTTTCATAAAAGTATTCAAATAGTGATGTAGCCTCAAGTAATTTTTGCTCGAATGTCATAAATCTAAAACTTACTTTATTTTCGTTTTAGAGAAAGTGTAAAAAAAAATTATAATTTTTTTATTTTAGAAAAAAAATCAAAGAAAATTTAGTCAAATAATATGTTTTTTAAGCTGGAATACTTATTATGTATGTATATGTATGTGTTTTAGTAAAAACATTATAAATTATAATGTTTCGAAAATACATGATTAAATTTATACAAATTATAAAAAATATGACCAAAATAAAAAGTAAAACTAACTTTAATCCAACAAAATTAACGACAGTACCTGAATAGTGAATATTATGATAGTTCAGTATGCCCATCTATTGAGAATTTGGAAGAAAAGTTTTTGAAATGATTCTATGTAGTAGAAATATCTAAAACCTCGTGTAATACCATGACGTTTCTATCAAATTGGGATATCATATTTTAGTATGTCAATTGTTAACTTTTTTAGTCTGTTACCTAAATCGTTAACAACAGTTACCATAGTACACTAAATATATTTTTTTTCCTAACCACTGTCACCACTGATCATTTGCGTCTCCCGCCAAATAAAATGTCACGGACGCAACTCTCTTTTACTCGAGCGGATCTCCTTAATTCCATAAAATGGTTTGGCCTTGTCAATCCCAACACTCAAAGCAGTACCACATATTTTCTAAGTTTCCACATTTGTAGATAACCCACTAGAAGTAGCCTAGTGGGCTAAAACCCACTATAAAAACCTTAAGGTATAGTGTTCGACTCTTGTTAGAGGAGGCAAGTGTGAATTTATAAGTATTTCACACCTACCACCTCTAACAAGACTCGAACCTTGTAACTAAGTTATATATATATAGTTTTGTAGGTACTTCAACATGGTTCTTCAATTTTGCTACTTAATTCATTGCCACTTACTTTCAATAATGATAAATAAAAAGAAAAAAAAAATTAAATCGAATATGTACCACGTCGTAGATATAACAAAACTATAACCACATCCGGTGTATAAGTATTTTTGACCCGTACTATATACAAAGGAAAGATAATCAGGACTTAAAAGCTAAAGCATACAAAGGGTAATCTCCCCATCTGTAATCGTAGCTATATATTCGACGCCTTGGTAAGCTAATTAATAGCTTCTGTGGACATTTTTCGAATATCCATTTGAGATGAAATGTCGGTCATCCCTATGACTGTGTATAAAAGTAATGGTTTCAAAATGTCCGGTTAAGAGTCCAACGACTTTTCTGTGGGTCTCAAAGCCACGCGTGTCTCGCACCTTACAAAGGTCCTCATCGCTTCCCAAATAAATGAGGTGGCCACCTTCATCCACAAAACAAACAATAGTGAAGGAATACGAAAAGAATGCTTATTTTCTCGAAAACTATAATTAAATATATATTGAGTTATTACTACCCCCATCCACGAGATCTTGCCCATCTATTGAAAATTTGGTAGAAAGGTTTTTGAAAGGACTCTCTGTAGTAGAAATAAACCCTCGTGTAATACCATGACGTTTGTATCAAAAGCAGTTAGTACAATACACTAAATTTTCCGCAGTGGTTAGCGGATAATAATCAAAAAAATATCATGGTTTCGTTTCGAAAGGGGGCTTATGCCACGATTTGGGCCATTCGGATTTTGAGGTTTTTGATGAGGCTTTAAACCACCTTTTAACCAGACGGATTGTTTCCCAACTATTTATGCAATTTTGAGAGATTGTCAATGAGAGCACGAAAGTTGTTTAATGAGGCCTTGAACGAAAGTACGGAAGTGGTTTAAGGAGTCCGTGATGGGTGGTTTTTCGGGTGGCTTAAAATTAATATTTTCACTTGATGTACGCACTCTCGATCCACGTTCTTTAAGTGATGCAGTTAATTTCACAAATATTACAACATGAAAATGCATATTAGAAATTAGCTAATCTGAAAACAATAGAAATATTTACACAAAGTGAGGGTACTTTCTATGAGACTTAGAAGAGAGTGGTGGGACGGGTGTCAAGCTCCATAGCCTTTTCTTATTTTTGCCAAGGGTAGTTTAGAGGAGGATGGAAAAGGGCGGAAATTTCGTTACATGGATTAGCAGATCAAGTTAAAAATTATTTTAAAAATCGGGATCTTGCTATAATGTGAGGAACACCTTTTTTTTTTTTTTTTGATAACAAAACTTTATTCTAAATTAATGAAAGAGAGAATTATAATAAAAGTTGGATACGAATAAACATACTTCATTCTTTCATAATAAAAGTGGAAACTTTATTAGGAAATTATTTTACAAGTGTTTCTTTCATGAACAAGTCAAAAAAAAACTTAATGTCTCCGCTCCTCGACCCTTGCTAGATTTGCTTCGTCACTACCGATATCTGAAATGAAATTATATAAGCAACGGGATGAGTATTTCCTTGAAAATACTCAGTAGGACTACTAACTTAAAGAAACTATAATAAAGTATAACATGAACCGTAACTGCATATAGCTTCCTGCAAAAAAGATGGTTAGGCAAATAACGAGAAAAATATATAATCAATATTATGCATGTTCATAATTATTCTTCTAATAATGCATAAGTGTCATGTCATTGAGCCCAAGTTGGTTGTGTAAGGTCTATCCCATTACACGTGGTACCAAAAGTCATGCCCCACTCTAGGCAGACCAAACATTGCGAAAAAGGTCATACCCCACTCTAGGTAGACACGTCACACCCCACTCCAGGTGGACATAGTCGCAGAAAAGTCATACCCCACTCTAGGTAGACAAGTCGCACCCCATTCTGGGTGGACAAAACCTCTCCCAAACCGGAGGATCAATGCAAATGTCATGCCATGATATATCAAATAAGCAAAACACATTCCATAAAGTTTCAGATATGAATCGTTATATGCATTTGTTTAATAATAAAACATACCTCAAGTTCGATAATGTAACGCAAAAGGATATTAAGGCAATATTATAATAACTTTAAGGTTTCGAACCCACCTCTAACCGCTAACCGAGCTTGGCTATGTCTCTTGACCTTCGTCACACCCTGATTTACGCTTTTATTACCCACTAAATATAGTATTCTTTCTCTTTCTATATATAGTGTTTATATCTTATACTTATTATACTTTAGTATAAAGAAACTTTGTAATCTTAATATAATATTGTAATATCTATATAAGTTTATAGGTTGTTGAAGTATGATGAAGTGTGAGGGGGTGTAGGGGGTATATATAGTGTTGGAAAAGTGACTATGTGTCTTGTGCATTAAATGTGCTGAATTTTGTTTTCAGGACATCTGTCCACTAAAAGCTTCCTAGAGAATTCGATATGTGTCCAAATGGAGCATATGATATATGTCTGAACCGACAAGAGAAAGATCTACAAGTTTCATGTTTTGCACATTTCCTAATTCGCAACAAAAGTCGGTCTAAATTGTCCTACAAGATGACACATATGCTGTTCTGAAATTTTCAGGATACCTGTCCACTAAAATATTCACAGAGAACTCAATACGTGTCTAAATGGAGCATATGATATATGTCTGAACCAACAAGAGAAATATCTATAAGTTTCATGCTTTGTACATTTCCTAATTCACAACATAAGTCGGTATAAATTGCCTTACAATGTGACACATATACTGTTCTGGAATATTCTGATATCATGTTACTAGAATAGCCACAAATATTCTTATGCAAGTCCAAATGACTTGAATTTTATATATTTGGAAAGATAAAACATAGGTCTAGACTTGTCATTTATATTATAAGCTCAAATTTTGAGAAAATAGAATCCAAAATGGTGGATCAATCCCGCTTGTCTGCTGTGTTCCTAACTATTTGAACTAAAGTACTTAAAAACTCATATTTACTATAATCGGAATCCAAATATAGTAAAATCTATATCTTATTTTAATCTAATATTAATTATAGAATTTTGAGTGTGTTACATATAAGTTCTACCCTTTTCCTGCTAATTAATTTTCAGTAAAAGAGTTAATAATACCCACAACAAAACAAACAAACAATAATAAATAATAAATCGGTCATCAAACAATAATAAAATATCAAATAAGCCACTAAGAATGTAAAGTGACGAACAACTTATTGAACCATGAGTTCAATAATTTGTTTTTATTATAAGAGTGATTATGATATAATGATTTTACAATTCGACGATATAATGTTTGATTTTTTCCCAAGAGATAAAATGTATATTTTCAGGACTTAAAATGATAGAACATTCAATAACGAAACCAACAGTTCAAACAGAAGTCGATTCGGAGTCTGAACGAGCAAGTTACAAGAGTTTAAAGAAACCGAAACAAGGTCATGTGAAATAGCAGTTTTTTCGACGAATCAAAAAAATATTCGACCAATCGAAAAGTCCAAAAATGTGGCAGAGAGTTCATAGATTTTTTGATCAATCGAAAAACTCAGTTCGATCGATTGAACTACGGCGGATTTTGATAATTTGTCTCGGGAAACACACCCAACGGAAATAAACACAATTTCACATATATACTCATCTCTCCCACTCTCTAAACACACTCAATACCATCCAACACTAACCAATCAACCTCCCTCAGTTACAACATATTAAAAACTTCATCGTTGAGAAAAAAGCTCGAAAAAGAGGAAATCGGGGAGAAATGAGATCAAGATCAAACAAAATCAAGTCTCGCAAATTAGCTTAATTAGAAGCAATCAAATTGTGAATATTGTTACATTATTGTAACAAATTATTAAATAGCAAACTTATAAGCTCAATTTTGAGAGAGTGATTGCGTAGAATATTAAAAGTCGACCGATGAATTAAAAGTTCTAGGTCATTTCATTTTAAGGATAAAAAAAGTCTCTCATTTATCATGCATGAGAAAACCCTAAAAAACAAAGCCTTTAAAGGAAAGTAATTTGATAATTGCGGGCCTCGCAAAAACTCACACAATACAACGTCTTGTATTGCAAACTTTGAGAGACAAATGTGATGTTGCAACTAATGAAACTCTTTATTTGTGAGAGGGGAGAGGTTAAAGTTTCCCCTTGTCTACTAAACAGATTTCCAACATACAACACGTATTGGGGATCATTAACCTCATAAAATAACCCAAAACCTTTAGAAATAGAGAATACACAGGCAGAGAAGAGACCATTTTCATACCCGTCTTCAAACTCTCATTCTCTAAGATTGAGATAGTTACCATAACTTGGCATATCAGCTATTTAAAAAAATAGATCATTTTTTGAACGGTTGAATTGTTCATTTACAAAGACTAGGCAGTATATGATTTTTGCCGCCGTAAAAACATTCCTTATGTACAAATGCATGAATTTCCGTACAGATGCAGGAAATCTACAGGTATTCAGATCCGAATATGAATGAGGATTTTCTCAAGCATATACGCAAATTCAATTGGTGGAAGCTCTCTTCTAGAAGTTGAAGCACCCCTAGTGAATCAATTTTATTTCCTCCTTGTATCATCTTTTCACTAAGGGTGCTTCAAGTTCTAGAAGAGAGCTTCCAGCAACTGAATTAGCGTATATGCCTAAGGAAATTCTCTTTCATATTCTGATCTAGCTACCTACAGACTTCCTGCATTTGTACGGAATTCCTACATTTGTACGGAAGGTACGTTTGTAAGGCGTTGGCCAAAATCATATCCGACCCAGTCTTTGTAAATGAACAATTCAAGCATTAAAAATTATCTACTTTTCCAAATAGGTGATATGCCAAGTTATGGTAACAATTTCGATTTTAGAGAAACAGAGTTTGAGGAAGGGTATGTAAATGGTCTCTTCTCTACCCATTTATTCCCTATTTCTAGAGGTTTGGTTGTTTTACAAGGTTAATGATCCCTAAAATGTGTTGCATGTTGTAAATATGTTAACTAGACAATGTGAAACTTTACCCTCTCCCCTCACCCGAAAAGAGAGTTTCATTAGTTTCCACATCACATTTGTTCCTCAAAGTTTGCAATACAAGTTGTTGTATTGTGTGAGTTTTTGTGACGACCGTAAATTGCGTGTCTGGACTTTGGGAAACAATCAATCTTGGAGAAACCTTGAAATTTCTTGTATTATTTATAAACTTGATACTGAAGTTGTGAAAAAATCGGCTTCTGTGGGGTAGAGTATTTATATTTGTCTACGGATAGAGGTGCAATTTCCGCTATTGACCTCAACCATGAAACTTGTTACTTGGTTCAAATCACAGTTGAATTTTTGGATAACCTTTACTGGATTCATGAGATGGGAAATAATCTCTCTTGCAGAAGGACCAAGAAAGGAGTAGTTCATTTTATGTGTTGAAGTATTTGATCACCAATGAATAGCTTAACATTTATATATTCAAAAAAGTTATGGACAATAAGAGGTTCATCTGAGGACTTTCGTACCCGTGGGCTGTCTTAGAAATGAGAAAAAGATTGTATTTATCATACGACAACCCATGGGGTACTGGAATTATAGGCACGCAGTGAGCTGCGATGTTGAGACAAGAGATTCCACTATTCATTTGGATGACAAATACGGGGAGATACATGTTCACACCAACTCCTTAGCCATCTCGTAAGTAACCTTTTTTTATAAAGAAATATATATGTAGTCAATTTCAACAATTTTAATCTATTTTTTCCTTGGTGTTTTTGGCGGTATTGCATTTTTTTTATTGATTTGATGTCTTAGAGGCAATCTTCTCGTAAATAACCTTTTACCCATGGGGTACTGGAACTCTATTTAGTGTAGAACTTAACTGAACGTCATCTAGTTATTTATTACTTTAATAGAACTTGTAGTTTGTTATTTTGTTTTTGGACCCATCAAGTTTCTTATGCTTTAGGTAACAATCATTAAATTAATATTTTATGTTGTAATAAGGTAGGATGACCAATTTAAACTCAATATCAATGAAATTTGTGGGAAACCCCTACTCTTACTTAAAAGAAGAGATGGGGAAAATGAGTCCAATGTAAAAAAAATTACAAGATACATATCAAAATGAGTGGAACAAAAAAGGCGAGAAGGATTTTGCAGGTAAAATTATCTCCAATGAAAACTTAGTTAATTCGCAAGAAAAAAATGATTATGAAGTCAAAAGCATAATTGTATTTGATGATTTACTTTCAAAAAATAGAAGAGATCGAGAAAATAAAGTTTTATCGCATGTGAAATTAAAAAATTCAATATCAAAATAGATGATAAATTTAAGGATAAAGTCTTGTTTGGGAAAATGGAGGCACAACTTAAATTAATGATAGTGATCAGCGTTATTTTCAAATTGAAAATGAGACTAAACAAGATTATATAAATATGGGCTACGATGTTGAAAAGGAATTTTGTGAGAAATTTTTTGAGAAAACTAATATCACAAATGTTGATGAAAAAATGATACATGAGGAAGTAAAAACGCTTGTTTTGGAGAATCCAAGAATTGATACTGGATGTGTCGACATGTGAAAAATACGAGTGTTGATAAGTCGCTCAAGTTCAAAAAATGTAGCGAAAGTCATTACAAGTCAACAGAGATGTTCATGGAACTTGTCGTTATTGAAGGAATGTGCCAATGAAATTTTAACGCTACAGCTTAGCCCCTCAAAAAACGTTACAAGATAGTCATTTCTCAAACCATGTTTAAGGGGAAGTGTTGAAATTTTAAACTGGATTCTTATATTCACATGATCAAGTCGCATGAACAAAATTTAATAGATCCGCAAAAGTGCTCGAAGTTACCAAATAAGTTTAACGAAGAGTGTTGAAAACATATATTTATTTGGACTATTGTTTCTGAGTTTTTGTGTTTTATGTTTTGGGAAAATATGTTATAAGACCCAAATTCTAGAAAGTCTTTTAAGTTCTAACGGTCTAGAATGGTTAGTTCTAGAAAGTGTGTAGAAGGATCCAATTTGTGGATAAGTTTTAGGAAAATCTAGAGAGGATCATAGACCATTAGATTAGTTCAATCTCCACCGTTTATTGTTGTGGATAATTAGTATAAATAGGTGGTTGTTCCACAAATTTCTAATCAAGTCAAAAGAAACAGAAAAGAAAAATAGTAGAAGTTGTGAAGGGAAAAGTTCTGTAGCCAAAAGAAAGGGCTATGCGGGGTGACAATGGGCTAAGGTCGTGCAAAAGACGTTCATTTGGTTCAGCAAAGGGCTACGCGGGGAGATTAAGGACATTGTGGGTTGTGTAGGTCCTTTCTTCGGGGACCTTCTATGGCGGGTGTCTACTTTACCCATTCGGGTTGGGGTCTAGGGTTTTACTCGGCAGTTGAGGCCTCTTTGTACGCTTTTGTGACCTCTAGAGTTCAATCTTGGGTACTACAAGACCATATCTTGTGAGATATTAGGATATGTGGTATGGATTCAGACTTTGACAGTGTCTTAGACTGTCTTCGTGTTACGATTCTTGCTTCGACCTTATTAGTTTTACAAACAAGGACACCCCCTTCCCTTAAAGCCCAACATGCTTTGACGTGTGCTCTTTTAAGTAAAATTATTAAAGACACTGAAGTAAAGTTTTACATGACAGTTAGACAGAAAACAATATTTTGGTGTCTAAAGGCATCACATCCTTATAATTTTCTTCGAGCTATCTCTATTGAAGGGCTATAGTAGGCCAGCATATGTCACCAGTGGAGTATCGTACAATCTTTAAGTACCATCTTATAATTTTGTTATTTCATGTTGCTGATTTGTGTCCAGTTTGCCGCAAGGCGTGTTTGGACACATTTTGAGAGCATGCAATTCATTGTAGAGAGCTCCCGGGTTTCAAATACAGACATGATCTTGTTAGAGATGTTCTCTTTTAATGTTTGTAGGCGGTCATGAATTTGTTCTAAGAAAGAAGAATTTGTAAACTTCTTGACTGGCCCGCAAGAACATCATTCGACACTCAGACCGACATATATTTTATTTTACGGGTGGATAGGTGGGAAAGATGCATGTGTGGATTTGACAGGGGTTTTCCCACCAGTGGGTTTGGGGACAAGAGCTTTTAATGTGGAAATGCAGCACTCAAAGCTGCATCGGCCAAAGTGGCCAAACATGAGAAAGCGTGTAGTGAGAATTATCAACACGCATTTATAGCATTCGCTTTTTATTTTACACTTTTGGTTTCTTGGCCCTAGACGTTGCGCACCTTCTCAATAGAGTTGAAAGGGTCATGCATATTAATGGCATGACCCCTAGGTATATAGAAGTAGTGTCGAAGAGGATTAGTTTTGCAGTTCAGGAATGGCTAGCGGCGCAAATTGTTGCTTGCTTGCCTTCAATTTCCGTGTAATCATTTCACTGCTTAATAAAATTTATCATGCATATATAAAAAAAAACCAAGAAAAGAAAAAAATAATAATCTAAAGTTTTCTACTCTTTTAAATTTACCTGATATTTCCTAACCTTCTTCACTGCAGGATTTATTTTCAGCAAGCCGGACATTTAGATGGTATTACTACTTCCACCTAGTTCATCCTGTTTACGACAGTATAGATAATATTAAAAGACATATTTGACATTAAATCATATAGAAAGAGTTTGTAGTAAGACAGTCTAGTATGCAAAAGCTAAATTTATGAAACCGGGCGGTGGCCATACCAGAAAATATATATGAACAATATTGGGTCGCTACTTTGTTTTGGCTAGAATAGGCTAACAAAGGACCTTAAATATCAAATTAGTAAGACTCGAAATAATCTCCGTCAGTGTGTCAACACACTAATTAACGTGATCTAAACGTTCATAATAAATACTAGGATCCAAAAGTACAACCAAACACCCAATTCAATCCACCACACTAATTCAATCCCAGCACTTCATGTCCATGGAACTAAAAATATATATTTCTTTCATGGAAAAATCATATAGGGAAACCATAACATTTTATATTAAAAAAAAAAATACGACCATGTTAAGGCATCGTATACGACAAATGGGTTTCGAATCTTTCATCACTGTAATCGCACATTCAAGACAAGGATCGGGATTGTCTGAAGGACGGATAAGAATTAGAGAAAAAAATTGAAAATATAATTTATCGGTAGGCATGTATAGTATTCAAATGACATTTTTATGCAATTTACAAATATTGAAGAATATAATAACAGTAGTAAGATGGGAATATTCATTAGTATAGTATTTTTTAATCCCAGCCTCTCAGATGACACTACATAGTGTGTGGTGGACCGTCAATACATTCCAATTTCGATGACTGGTTTTAACTAAGTATTTCATAAAATAGGAAGATACTGTACTATGGAAAAGAAATTCATTAATCATTGAGACATTCTCAAACATAGTAACAAATGTTGAAACTAAGAAGATTTTCCCAAACATGAATGTTGATCAGGTGCTATCAGCATATATTGCAATGATAATATTATGTTTGTTCGATCCATTATTTCCCGGTCTCGGCATATCTATGCCCAAATCTAGAACTAGGCTTTTTGATCAACCTGTCAATTATGTTTTCAAAATTTTTATCGATCAAGCAAAAACCATCTCCGCCCAGATTGCAGGCCAAGTTAAAGTTAAGCTGATTGATCAACGTTGATTGATCAACCTGCCTTAATTTTTGATTTCAAGCCAATGTTTATGATGAATTCCATGAACCCAACTTTTCTTACACATTCCGTGGAAATGAATGCCTTAGTGTTAAGTGTATCTTGTTGAAGTGACCCGTACTGTAGTGTTTGTCTATTACAAATAATAATATAAGAGGCTTTAAATTTGGAATTTTCTTTTAAGTGAATTCCATGTTGACCAAATAACTAGAAGGAGAAGATAAAATGAAGTAAAAAGGTAAAAATGAAATCATCTATTGCATGTAAAAGTTTTCTAATATTCAGAAACTTGTGATTTTGGGGGAATATTTTATTCTTCAGGCAATTAAACAATATTTTGTTAATCCTTCAGAACAGCCTTTTTGGCTGTAATTTCTGTCGCAATCGAGACTTATTTACTGCATGTCGTATGTCCTTTTCTTTCATAAATTTCTAGCATCTCTGAGCTACTAATATTTTTAACTTTGCTAGGATCGGTTTAATTTGGTGGAGGATTCAAATTTGGGTATTGGTGACCTCATATCTTACTCAAGTATACTACCTGTTCTGAATCTTGTTAACCTGACTTTTGCTTTAAAAGAATTTGATACAAACGTCATGGTATTACACGAGGGGTTAGATATTTCTACTACAGAGAATCATTTCGAAGACTTTTCGAAGAAATTTTCAATAGATTGGCGAGATCTCGTGGATAGGGGTAGCAATAACTCAATATATAGTTAACTATAGTTTTCAAGAAAATAAGCTTTCTTTTCGTATTCCATCGCTATTGTTTGTTTTGCGGACGGAAGTGGCCACCTCATTTATTTGGGAAGCGATGAGGGCCTTTGTAAGGTGAGAGACACGCGTACATTTTGAAGCCATTACTTTTATAGACAGTCATAGGGATGACCGGCATTTCATCTCAAATGGATAAGATCAGGAGATTAAACGATGGGATATTCGGAAAATGTCCACAAAACCTATTAATTAGCTTACCAAGGCGTCGAATATGACTAAGATTACAGATGGGGAGATTACCCTTTGTATGCTTTAGGTTTAAGTCATGGTGATTATCTGTCCTTTGTATACTCTCTTCTAACTAATTACCCCAGCATATAGCTTACATATACACCGGATGTGGTTATAGTTTTGTTATATCTACGACATGGTACATATTCGATTTAATATTTATTTTTCTTTTTATTTGTCGTTATTGAAAGTAGGTGGCAATTATGAAGTAGAAAAATTGAAGTACCTAAACTATATATATATATATATATTTAGTTTTGTAGATAAATCTATTAGGAGTAGCCTAGTGGACTAGAATCTGCTAAGAATAATTTAGTTATAGGGTTCGAATTTTGTTAGAGGGGGTAGACTAGAAATTCTTGCTTTTTTTTATATATTTTTTAAATATATATAATCAAGAATTTCACACCTACCGCTTCTAACAAGATTCGAACCAGGTAACTTAACCTATTTCTAGCAGGTTTTAGCCAACTAGGCTACTCCTAGTGGGTTATCTACAAATGTGGAAAATTAGAATATAAGATACCTAGGTTAGTGATTTTTCTATAAATATACAAGAACCCTTCTAATCCCTTTTCGGTGCTCTAGTCCTCGACTACTCGTAAAACAGGAAACTTTTGGAAACTATTTTTTTCAAAGGCTCCTTGAAGTATTTTTAAAACTAACACTCAACTAAGATCGTCAAGTCATTTTTTTTAAAGCAAGCCTAGACGAAAATTAGGCAATAGGCTGAGCCTAGAAACACAAATATACGAAAAATTCGATGATAACTAATTTTCGTACTCTTAAACGAGTAATAATAATTAAGATATATCTTGAAAAATTGATAATTTAACACATATTTTGAGACGTATTTATATAAAACTCATGGTTAATTTTTAATTTTTTTAAATTAGGTACAATGTTCAATGATGGTAGTTCTTTTTACTCTTTGTTTTTAACTAATGTTAAGCTGATATCTACGAAATCATAAACAAGAATCACAAATTCAGGTTTTTGATAAATAAGTCCAAGATATGTTTAAATAATTACTTTTCCATATAAGTAGAGGTAAAAACAATGTACCTTGTATATTATCTGGTAAATCGCTTATTCGTTTATGGTCATTAGATTGCCTTATAATAGCATCTATCACATCCTCCTCATCATCTTTCATGTCTTTGCGCAATATAGTTCTTCTTATTTTTATTGAATTTGACGCCGTTTTCAGCTGTAATGCTTTCATGTTTAGGTTGAAAGAAAAAAAAGATGAGACTTTATATAGACCGCATTAGAAAAATTAGGGTGAGTAGTTACGTATACTAGTGCACAAATATACTATCTTCAAATATGCGTTGTCGGTGTTTCAAATGATATCTTTAAGTGCAATAAGAAATGATGGAAATTTAGGGTTAAATACAAGTGGTTGATTACAAAAATACCCTCAACAAAGTGATTGTTGTGATTTCAAATGATTCGATCGTAGTTGTTGATACTCATGTTTCACATTTGTCGACGATTTAATATATATCATTCAGGAATCACATTATATGGTGTCCTATATGGTAAGATCAACGAATTAAAAGCATGTCATATATTAAATGAGAAGTATTACAAAATAAAAATCTTAAATAACAAATTATAGTATAAAAAAGCATACATGAGATTAGGGGTGGGTTAGGGTCGGGACCCGACCCGTAAACGCTCAACCTGTATCCCGACCCGGTTATTTTTGGAAGTGAAAAAAAAATCTCGATCCCGATCCGACAAAAGTTGGGACCCGACTTTTTCGGGACCCGAATTTTCAGATCCCGTAGGGTCAGGATAGGTTTATCCCGAATTTCCGGACATATTTTTTTTATTTTACAACGACGTCATTTTTTATTAACAATTTTCATTTGATAAGTCTAAACATGTTATTAACACGAAACATAATCATAATTTAAAAATAACATTCCTAATAAATGAAAAAATAAATTGACATGTAGTAGAAAAAATCGTGTGAAACTACAAATAATGCAGTAGATAAAAAATTGATACGTTTTTTATCAGATTCTTTTTAGTATTTAGTTTTATTCACAGAAGCAACAATTATCATACTAATGAGATACATTATCATACTAATTTTTATAATCGAAAAATTTACACTTTGAAAACTCTCCGTTTAGGTCCTCCAAGCTTCTCCATCATCACTCTAAATCCTTGCTTTCATATTTGACATATTTTACGTTCTAAAAAGGCCAAAAATACATAAAAACACGTAAAGCTCTTCAAAATGATCAAATGCATAAAAATATGTAAAATAAACTAATCACATTTTTAGATGGCAAAATTTTTATTTTAATGTGCCCGACTATTAAACTTTTGCAGGCGAATTAGGCATCATTCTATTTGCTTATGTCATGAAACTAGAAAAGGGTCAGCCAAAGAGGAAGAAAGTCTAAGAGCGCATCTTAAATCAGAATTGGTGAGAAATGGAAAAGTGTAAAGGTGCTCTCGTCAGAAAGCAGGTGTTTTTGATACTTCTCTTGATTTGTCTGAGAAGGAACAAGATGATGATTGTGAAAGAAAAGTTGTAGAGGAGAGAGACACTACTAACAATGATCAAGAGAAGACGGAGGGTAACTCTAGTGCTACTTTGTTGAGAAATATTTCAAAAAGAATGGAGATACTCTCCTCCTAAGAAGACGCGTACTAAGATTGCAGGTTCTTCAGCAAATATCTACATGGGTCTTCTTGATGAGTCTAAAGATGAATTTGCCTCTGTTGGAAGTGCACACAGAGGCAGACCCTTGTGTGTGGAAGGGGGGTCATGTTCCTCCCTTGGTTGGGAACAATGACTAAAATTCAATTTAATTTTGGTTTTTTCATGTATATAATGTAACTATATTCAAACTTTAAGTACTAGTCTAGTGGGTAAGACTTGGTTTAAAGTGCAAGTGGTCATGAGTTCAAATTTTTGTACCTCTCGTTTAATTTGTTTTAAAAACATTATATCGCTATTACACAAAGATATCCACTGCATTTACTCTATGTTGACATGCAAATTTTACGTCCACTAAAAATGTGACACGTGTCATTCAATTCCACAAACTTTTAAAACTTTTAAAACTTTGGTGACCAAATAGTTCGCTTCCACAAACTTTCTCAAAACAGTTTTTACATCTTCAATTCAGCCCACTTCTTTTAAAACAGTAACCTAAAACTAGAAAGAAAAGAGAGAAAAAGAGAGAAAAGGGAGATTTCAAAGCTTAGGAAGAAGAAGAAGAAACCACCATTAGCGGGTTCATACCGGAAGCATCTCCTCTACGCTCTAAGGTAACGGGGGTTATCCATTGCGACTAGACGAGAGTGTATGTTAGGATTAGGTCTTGCGTTTATTATAAATTGGGGGGTTTTGCCTTTTATCTTAATTATGTTCTTAGATTGTTAATTGAGGTTTATTTGTTGTACTTTTAATTTCATTAATTGAATTGGTGAAGTTGAGAATTTAGATATATTAATTTTGAATTAATGAGATTATGGATGTGTTTGCATGTTTTATGAGTTGATCATGTGATTATATAATTGTTGATGAAATTGGGTAAATTTATGTTGAATAAAAATGAATTGTTGTGTATGCATAAAAGGTGTTTGTTAAAATGCCTGAATGAGATTTTATGTTATTGGACTTGTTTGCCTAGTTGTGAATCTAGCAGCTATGCTTATGGGTTACGTTGAATTACATTAAAGTGACATATGAGAATGTGATAATTGAATGGTTTTATATTATTGGCCGAGGCCTTGTGATTTAGATTAGTGGCAATAGTCTATGTCTCTCCCTAATTCCGGGGGCATAAGACGGCCGAGGGGATAGAGAATAACTCGTCTTACGGACTGGGGCGAGTGGCGTGAGAGGTCCTAGTGTGCACTATATTTATTTTATTGTTAGCAATAGTCTATATCTCTCCTTAATTCCGAGGACATAAGACGGCCGAAGGGATAGGGAATGACTCGTCTTACGGACTGGACCGAGTGGCGTGAGAGGTCCAAGTGCGCACTTTAAATCTACTTTTATGTTAGCAATGGTCTATGTCTCTCCCTATACCGGGGACAATAGACGACCGAGGGGTATAGGGAATGACCTACCTTACGGACTGGGGTAGGTGGCGTGAGAGGTCCATGCTTGCTATAGATGTTTAATTAATTTATTTCGTTGTACGATGTTATTATTATTTCTTTTTATACGTTGATTATCGTAGTTGTTGTTTGTGAGTTCTTGCATTTATGGGATTGGGTGACGGTATTTTGTGGTGCCGTCCCGTCTATATATGTGCGTGGGACTCACCGTTACAGTTATGTCTTTTAGGTACAACTTAGGTTGAGGCGTTTGGATAGGAGCTTTAGTATGGTATCGCATGGGTTCGGAGCTCTTTGAATTGCTTTCTTTTTCTTAGACTATATTTTTGAGTTTGTAGCCTACGGGCAATTTACATTCGTTTATTTTCTTTTATAAATTTGTCAAAACCATCTTGTCTTGTAGCCGCGTTTAGCAAACACTTTTATTTATTGATTAATTGTTCATTTAGCTCTCAAGTCTTTTTCTTTTAAATTTTGTACCAACAGGTTCCTTTTTCCTTTTGTTTAAAAAGGTCATGCCTTGATATCCGTTTTTAGGATTTTGGGACGTGACACTAAAGATGAATTTTCCTCTGTTGGAAGTGCACACAGAGGCAGACCCTTGTGTGTGGAAGGGGGATCAAGTTCTCCCCTTGGTCAGGAAAAATAATTAAAATTTAATTTAATCTTGGTTTTTTCATGTATATAATGTAACTATATTCAAACTTTAAGTACTAGTCTAGTGGGTAAGACTTGGTTTAAAGTGCAAGTGGTCATGAGTTCAAATTTTTGTACCTCTCGTTTATTTTGTTTTAAAAACATTATATCGCTATTACACAAAGATATCCACTGCATTTACTCTATGTTGACATGCAAATTTTGCGTCCACTAAAAATGTGACACGTGTCATTCAAATCAAATATCAATTAATTACTAATTTCTCAGTTTGAGAATAGACTTGTTATTAGTAATTTAAAATCGAAAAAAAAATTATATTTTATCATCTTATAAAACGATTAATTGTGGTATAAACAATGAGATACTAAAATTATAGTACTCATTAGTGATGTTTTCAAACATAAATACAATTTTGATTCATTTACATAAGTCATGAGATCTTTAAGATAATGGGCTCAAACTTAAGGAGATGACCTTGCAAATAAAAGCCCATCCCAAAAGCTATAAATATAGGGGTGGGGGTATCATTATTTTCACAATAAAAAAAAATCTTGAAGACTAGAGAAAGAAGCTCCTCCACAGACGCCAGAGAATTAGCTCCGCTCCTCCACGGCCGCCAGAAAATCAGCTCCACTCCTCCACAAACGTCAGGGGATCAACTCCTAGGAGAAGCTCTGCATACTCCGGCCTCAAGGAATGCCTTCAAAGTCTGCAACAAATCTGCAATAAACTTGGCATTCGATCTTCAAAAACGTCTAAAAGTACCAAGCAAGGCGTTTCTACGGATCAAAATCTTCAAGCTCTTCACCAAATCTGAAGAACTCCTACAACAAACAGCCATTCAATCTTCAGGAACGATTACAAGAAATAAGCAAGACGTTTCTGCAAATCAAAGTCTTCAAACTTCTTCAGCAAATCTGAAGAACTTTTACAACAAATCTTCCTTCGATCTTCAGGAACGACTACAAGCAATAAGCAAGACGTTTCTGCAAATCAAAGTCTTCAAACTTCTTCACCAAATCTAATTAAGTTCTGCAAAAAATCGGCATTCGATCTTCGGGAACGACTACAAGCAATAAATAAGACGTTTCTGCAAATCAAAGTCTTTAAAGTTCTTCACCAGATCTAATTAAGTTCTGCAACAAATCGACATTCGATCTTCGAACGACTACAAGCAATAAGCAAGACGTTTCTGCAAATCAAAGTCTTCAAAGTTCTTCAACAAATCTGAAGAACTCCACCCAAGAAATCTACAACAAACCGGCATTCGATCTTCAGGAATGACTACATAGAAGCAAAAACACATTTTTCTAGATCAAAATCTTCAAGTTCTTCGCCAAATCTGAGGAGCATCAAGATCATCAACGAAATCAACAAAACTACAAAGTTCTTTATCAAAGCCGAAGAATTTTACTCAACTTCAGCAAACTCAACAAAATTCATCAGAGAGTCTACAACAACATTTCGAGCCATCAAAAATTGTTCGAAGAGGAGAATCAAAGGACTTTTATTTCTATATTTTATTTTAGAAATTATCAGAGATTGTACCCGCAAATTAATTGATAAATAAAATTTACTTTGCTTCGCATTCATTTTTCCTGTCTTCAGCACTTGGTTATGTTTTTTTTTTGTAGCAACATGGAAAGGTGTTCTGTGTCCTTTCTACCAAGAAAAGTGGGACACATTCATTCACAACGGTCTGTCGTTTTTGGTTGTGAGGTCAGGTTTTTGGAAATATGAAGTGCTGTCAGCTCCATCCGAATATGTGGACCTGGGACATCGGCAATGCTCATGTCATGAATGGAAGAGGACTGGGTTCCCGGGCCAACATGCAGTTTTGTGTATTTCTAGGGACAAACTGCCTATGGAGGATTTTGTTGAAAAATGGTTTTTTGTGGACATTTGTCGAAGTTCGTACAATACGCCAATCAACCCAATTCCTAGTTCTATTTGGTGAGATTCTGAATTGATTAATGAGTCAAACATTAAACCTCCAGAAACATCAAGGCCTCCGAGAATGCCTCAAAAGAAGCGTCTTCCATCAGGTGGTGAGGAAATCCAGTCACGAAAAAGAAGCAAGCTATAACCACATCCGGTGTATAAGTATTTTTGACCCGTACTATATACAAAGGAAAGATAATCAGGACTTAAAAGCTAAAGCATACAAAGGGTAATCTCCCCATCTGTAATCGTAGCTATATATTCGACGCCTTGGTAAGCTAATTAATAGCTTCTGTGGACATTTTTCGAATATCCATTTGAGATGAAATGTCGGTCATCCCTATGACTGTGTATAAAAGTAATGGTTTCAAAATGTCCGGTTAAGAGTCCAACGACTTTTCTGTGGGTCTCAAAGCCACGCGTGTCTCGCACCTTACAAAGGTCCTCATCGCTTCCCAAATAAATGAGGTGGCCACCTTCATCCACAAAACAAACAATAGTGAAGGAATACGAAAAGAATGCTTATTTTCTCGAAAACTATAATTAAATATATATTGAGTTATTACTACCCCCATCCACGAGATCTTGCCCATCTATTGAAAATTTGGTAGAAAGGTTTTTGAAAGGACTCTCTGTAGTAGAAATAAACCCTCGTGTAATACCATGACGTTTGTATCAAAAGCAGTTAGTACAATACACTAAATTTTCCGCAGTGGTTAGCGGATAATAATCAAAAAAATATCATGGTTTCGTTTCGAAAGGGGGCTTATGCCACGATTTGGGCCATTCGGATTTTGAGGTTTTTGATGAGGCTTTAAACCACCTTTTAACCAGACGGATTGTTTCCCAACTATTTATGCAATTTTGAGAGATTGTCAATGAGAGCACGAAAGTTGTTTAATGAGGCCTTGAACGAAAGTACGGAAGTGGTTTAAGGAGTCCGTGATGGGTGGTTTTTCGGGTGGCTTAAAATTAATATTTTCACTTGATGTACGCACTCTCGATCCACGTTCTTTAAGTGATGCAGTTAATTTCACAAATATTACAACATGAAAATGCATATTAGAAATTAGCTAATCTGAAAACAATAGAAATATTTACACAAAGTGAGGGTACTTTCTATGAGACTTAGAAGAGAGTGGTGGGACGGGTGTCAAGCTCCATAGCCTTTTCTTATTTTTGCCAAGGGTAGTTTAGAGGAGGATGGAAAAGGGCGGAAATTTCGTTACATGGATTAGCAGATCAAGTTAAAAATTATTTTAAAAATCGGGATCTTGCTATAATGTGAGGAACACCTTTTTTTTTTTTTTTTGATAACAAAACTTTATTCTAAATTAATGAAAGAGAGAATTATAATAAAAGTTGGATACGAATAAACATACTTCATTCTTTCATAATAAAAGTGGAAACTTTATTAGGAAATTATTTTACAAGTGTTTCTTTCATGAACAAGTCAAAAAAAAACTTAATGTCTCCGCTCCTCGACCCTTGCTAGATTTGCTTCGTCACTACCGATATCTGAAATGAAATTATATAAGCAACGGGATGAGTATTTCCTTGAAAATACTCAGTAGGACTACTAACTTAAAGAAACTATAATAAAGTATAACATGAACCGTAACTGCATATAGCTTCCTGCAAAAAAGATGGTTAGGCAAATAACGAGAAAAATATATAATCAATATTATGCATGTTCATAATTATTCTTCTAATAATGCATAAGTGTCATGTCATTGAGCCCAAGTTGGTTGTGTAAGGTCTATCCCATTACACGTGGTACCAAAAGTCATGCCCCACTCTAGGCAGACCAAACATTGCGAAAAAGGTCATACCCCACTCTAGGTAGACACGTCACACCCCACTCCAGGTGGACATAGTCGCAGAAAAGTCATACCCCACTCTAGGTAGACAAGTCGCACCCCATTCTGGGTGGACAAAACCTCTCCCAAACCGGAGGATCAATGCAAATGTCATGCCATGATATATCAAATAAGCAAAACACATTCCATAAAGTTTCAGATATGAATCGTTATATGCATTTGTTTAATAATAAAACATACCTCAAGTTCGATAATGTAACGCAAAAGGATATTAAGGCAATATTATAATAACTTTAAGGTTTCGAACCCACCTCTAACCGCTAACCGAGCTTGGCTATGTCTCTTGACCTTCGTCACACCCTGATTTACGCTTTTATTACCCACTAAATATAGTATTCTTTCTCTTTCTATATATAGTGTTTATATCTTATACTTATTATACTTTAGTATAAAGAAACTTTGTAATCTTAATATAATATTGTAATATCTATATAAGTTTATAGGTTGTTGAAGTATGATGAAGTGTGAGGGGGTGTAGGGGGTATATATAGTGTTGGAAAAGTGACTATGTGTCTTGTGCATTAAATGTGCTGAATTTTGTTTTCAGGACATCTGTCCACTAAAAGCTTCCTAGAGAATTCGATATGTGTCCAAATGGAGCATATGATATATGTCTGAACCGACAAGAGAAAGATCTACAAGTTTCATGTTTTGCACATTTCCTAATTCGCAACAAAAGTCGGTCTAAATTGTCCTACAAGATGACACATATGCTGTTCTGAAATTTTCAGGATACCTGTCCACTAAAATATTCACAGAGAACTCAATACGTGTCTAAATGGAGCATATGATATATGTCTGAACCAACAAGAGAAATATCTATAAGTTTCATGCTTTGTACATTTCCTAATTCACAACATAAGTCGGTATAAATTGCCTTACAATGTGACACATATACTGTTCTGGAATATTCTGATATCATGTTACTAGAATAGCCACAAATATTCTTATGCAAGTCCAAATGACTTGAATTTTATATATTTGGAAAGATAAAACATAGGTCTAGACTTGTCATTTATATTATAAGCTCAAATTTTGAGAAAATAGAATCCAAAATGGTGGATCAATCCCGCTTGTCTGCTGTGTTCCTAACTATTTGAACTAAAGTACTTAAAAACTCATATTTACTATAATCGGAATCCAAATATAGTAAAATCTATATCTTATTTTAATCTAATATTAATTATAGAATTTTGAGTGTGTTACATATAAGTTCTACCCTTTTCCTGCTAATTAATTTTCAGTAAAAGAGTTAATAATACCCACAACAAAACAAACAAACAATAATAAATAATAAATCGGTCATCAAACAATAATAAAATATCAAATAAGCCACTAAGAATGTAAAGTGACGAACAACTTATTGAACCATGAGTTCAATAATTTGTTTTTATTATAAGAGTGATTATGATATAATGATTTTACAATTCGACGATATAATGTTTGATTTTTTCCCAAGAGATAAAATGTATATTTTCAGGACTTAAAATGATAGAACATTCAATAACGAAACCAACAGTTCAAACAGAAGTCGATTCGGAGTCTGAACGAGCAAGTTACAAGAGTTTAAAGAAACCGAAACAAGGTCATGTGAAATAGCAGTTTTTTCGACGAATCAAAAAAATATTCGACCAATCGAAAAGTCCAAAAATGTGGCAGAGAGTTCATAGATTTTTTGATCAATCGAAAAACTCAGTTCGATCGATTGAACTACGGCGGATTTTGATAATTTGTCTCGGGAAACACACCCAACGGAAATAAACACAATTTCACATATATACTCATCTCTCCCACTCTCTAAACACACTCAATACCATCCAACACTAACCAATCAACCTCCCTCAGTTACAACATATTAAAAACTTCATCGTTGAGAAAAAAGCTCGAAAAAGAGGAAATCGGGGAGAAATGAGATCAAGATCAAACAAAATCAAGTCTCGCAAATTAGCTTAATTAGAAGCAATCAAATTGTGAATATTGTTACATTATTGTAACAAATTATTAAATAGCAAACTTATAAGCTCAATTTTGAGAGAGTGATTGCGTAGAATATTAAAAGTCGACCGATGAATTAAAAGTTCTAGGTCATTTCATTTTAAGGATAAAAAAAGTCTCTCATTTATCATGCATGAGAAAACCCTAAAAAACAAAGCCTTTAAAGGAAAGTAATTTGATAATTGCGGGCCTCGCAAAAACTCACACAATACAACGTCTTGTATTGCAAACTTTGAGAGACAAATGTGATGTTGCAACTAATGAAACTCTTTATTTGTGAGAGGGGAGAGGTTAAAGTTTCCCCTTGTCTACTAAACAGATTTCCAACATACAACACGTATTGGGGATCATTAACCTCATAAAATAACCCAAAACCTTTAGAAATAGAGAATACACAGGCAGAGAAGAGACCATTTTCATACCCGTCTTCAAACTCTCATTCTCTAAGATTGAGATAGTTACCATAACTTGGCATATCAGCTATTTAAAAAAATAGATCATTTTTTGAACGGTTGAATTGTTCATTTACAAAGACTAGGCAGTATATGATTTTTGCCGCCGTAAAAACATTCCTTATGTACAAATGCATGAATTTCCGTACAGATGCAGGAAATCTACAGGTATTCAGATCCGAATATGAATGAGGATTTTCTCAAGCATATACGCAAATTCAATTGGTGGAAGCTCTCTTCTAGAAGTTGAAGCACCCCTAGTGAATCAATTTTATTTCCTCCTTGTATCATCTTTTCACTAAGGGTGCTTCAAGTTCTAGAAGAGAGCTTCCAGCAACTGAATTAGCGTATATGCCTAAGGAAATTCTCTTTCATATTCTGATCTAGCTACCTACAGACTTCCTGCATTTGTACGGAATTCCTACATTTGTACGGAAGGTACGTTTGTAAGGCGTTGGCCAAAATCATATCCGACCCAGTCTTTGTAAATGAACAATTCAAGCATTAAAAATTATCTACTTTTCCAAATAGGTGATATGCCAAGTTATGGTAACAATTTCGATTTTAGAGAAACAGAGTTTGAGGAAGGGTATGTAAATGGTCTCTTCTCTACCCATTTATTCCCTATTTCTAGAGGTTTGGTTGTTTTACAAGGTTAATGATCCCTAAAATGTGTTGCATGTTGTAAATATGTTAACTAGACAATGTGAAACTTTACCCTCTCCCCTCACCCGAAAAGAGAGTTTCATTAGTTTCCACATCACATTTGTTCCTCAAAGTTTGCAATACAAGTTGTTGTATTGTGTGAGTTTTTGTGACGACCGTAAATTGCGTGTCTGGACTTTGGGAAACAATCAATCTTGGAGAAACCTTGAAATTTCTTGTATTATTTATAAACTTGATACTGAAGTTGTGAAAAAATCGGCTTCTGTGGGGTAGAGTATTTATATTTGTCTACGGATAGAGGTGCAATTTCCGCTATTGACCTCAACCATGAAACTTGTTACTTGGTTCAAATCACAGTTGAATTTTTGGATAACCTTTACTGGATTCATGAGATGGGAAATAATCTCTCTTGCAGAAGGACCAAGAAAGGAGTAGTTCATTTTATGTGTTGAAGTATTTGATCACCAATGAATAGCTTAACATTTATATATTCAAAAAAGTTATGGACAATAAGAGGTTCATCTGAGGACTTTCGTACCCGTGGGCTGTCTTAGAAATGAGAAAAAGATTGTATTTATCATACGACAACCCATGGGGTACTGGAATTATAGGCACGCAGTGAGCTGCGATGTTGAGACAAGAGATTCCACTATTCATTTGGATGACAAATACGGGGAGATACATGTTCACACCAACTCCTTAGCCATCTCGTAAGTAACCTTTTTTTATAAAGAAATATATATGTAGTCAATTTCAACAATTTTAATCTATTTTTTCCTTGGTGTTTTTGGCGGTATTGCATTTTTTTTATTGATTTGATGTCTTAGAGGCAATCTTCTCGTAAATAACCTTTTACCCATGGGGTACTGGAACTCTATTTAGTGTAGAACTTAACTGAACGTCATCTAGTTATTTATTACTTTAATAGAACTTGTAGTTTGTTATTTTGTTTTTGGACCCATCAAGTTTCTTATGCTTTAGGTAACAATCATTAAATTAATATTTTATGTTGTAATAAGGTAGGATGACCAATTTAAACTCAATATCAATGAAATTTGTGGGAAACCCCTACTCTTACTTAAAAGAAGAGATGGGGAAAATGAGTCCAATGTAAAAAAAATTACAAGATACATATCAAAATGAGTGGAACAAAAAAGGCGAGAAGGATTTTGCAGGTAAAATTATCTCCAATGAAAACTTAGTTAATTCGCAAGAAAAAAATGATTATGAAGTCAAAAGCATAATTGTATTTGATGATTTACTTTCAAAAAATAGAAGAGATCGAGAAAATAAAGTTTTATCGCATGTGAAATTAAAAAATTCAATATCAAAATAGATGATAAATTTAAGGATAAAGTCTTGTTTGGGAAAATGGAGGCACAACTTAAATTAATGATAGTGATCAGCGTTATTTTCAAATTGAAAATGAGACTAAACAAGATTATATAAATATGGGCTACGATGTTGAAAAGGAATTTTGTGAGAAATTTTTTGAGAAAACTAATATCACAAATGTTGATGAAAAAATGATACATGAGGAAGTAAAAACGCTTGTTTTGGAGAATCCAAGAATTGATACTGGATGTGTCGACATGTGAAAAATACGAGTGTTGATAAGTCGCTCAAGTTCAAAAAATGTAGCGAAAGTCATTACAAGTCAACAGAGATGTTCATGGAACTTGTCGTTATTGAAGGAATGTGCCAATGAAATTTTAACGCTACAGCTTAGCCCCTCAAAAAACGTTACAAGATAGTCATTTCTCAAACCATGTTTAAGGGGAAGTGTTGAAATTTTAAACTGGATTCTTATATTCACATGATCAAGTCGCATGAACAAAATTTAATAGATCCGCAAAAGTGCTCGAAGTTACCAAATAAGTTTAACGAAGAGTGTTGAAAACATATATTTATTTGGACTATTGTTTCTGAGTTTTTGTGTTTTATGTTTTGGGAAAATATGTTATAAGACCCAAATTCTAGAAAGTCTTTTAAGTTCTAACGGTCTAGAATGGTTAGTTCTAGAAAGTGTGTAGAAGGATCCAATTTGTGGATAAGTTTTAGGAAAATCTAGAGAGGATCATAGACCATTAGATTAGTTCAATCTCCACCGTTTATTGTTGTGGATAATTAGTATAAATAGGTGGTTGTTCCACAAATTTCTAATCAAGTCAAAAGAAACAGAAAAGAAAAATAGTAGAAGTTGTGAAGGGAAAAGTTCTGTAGCCAAAAGAAAGGGCTATGCGGGGTGACAATGGGCTAAGGTCGTGCAAAAGACGTTCATTTGGTTCAGCAAAGGGCTACGCGGGGAGATTAAGGACATTGTGGGTTGTGTAGGTCCTTTCTTCGGGGACCTTCTATGGCGGGTGTCTACTTTACCCATTCGGGTTGGGGTCTAGGGTTTTACTCGGCAGTTGAGGCCTCTTTGTACGCTTTTGTGACCTCTAGAGTTCAATCTTGGGTACTACAAGACCATATCTTGTGAGATATTAGGATATGTGGTATGGATTCAGACTTTGACAGTGTCTTAGACTGTCTTCGTGTTACGATTCTTGCTTCGACCTTATTAGTTTTACAAACAAGGACACCCCCTTCCCTTAAAGCCCAACATGCTTTGACGTGTGCTCTTTTAAGTAAAATTATTAAAGACACTGAAGTAAAGTTTTACATGACAGTTAGACAGAAAACAATATTTTGGTGTCTAAAGGCATCACATCCTTATAATTTTCTTCGAGCTATCTCTATTGAAGGGCTATAGTAGGCCAGCATATGTCACCAGTGGAGTATCGTACAATCTTTAAGTACCATCTTATAATTTTGTTATTTCATGTTGCTGATTTGTGTCCAGTTTGCCGCAAGGCGTGTTTGGACACATTTTGAGAGCATGCAATTCATTGTAGAGAGCTCCCGGGTTTCAAATACAGACATGATCTTGTTAGAGATGTTCTCTTTTAATGTTTGTAGGCGGTCATGAATTTGTTCTAAGAAAGAAGAATTTGTAAACTTCTTGACTGGCCCGCAAGAACATCATTCGACACTCAGACCGACATATATTTTATTTTACGGGTGGATAGGTGGGAAAGATGCATGTGTGGATTTGACAGGGGTTTTCCCACCAGTGGGTTTGGGGACAAGAGCTTTTAATGTGGAAATGCAGCACTCAAAGCTGCATCGGCCAAAGTGGCCAAACATGAGAAAGCGTGTAGTGAGAATTATCAACACGCATTTATAGCATTCGCTTTTTATTTTACACTTTTGGTTTCTTGGCCCTAGACGTTGCGCACCTTCTCAATAGAGTTGAAAGGGTCATGCATATTAATGGCATGACCCCTAGGTATATAGAAGTAGTGTCGAAGAGGATTAGTTTTGCAGTTCAGGAATGGCTAGCGGCGCAAATTGTTGCTTGCTTGCCTTCAATTTCCGTGTAATCATTTCACTGCTTAATAAAATTTATCATGCATATATAAAAAAAAACCAAGAAAAGAAAAAAATAATAATCTAAAGTTTTCTACTCTTTTAAATTTACCTGATATTTCCTAACCTTCTTCACTGCAGGATTTATTTTCAGCAAGCCGGACATTTAGATGGTATTACTACTTCCACCTAGTTCATCCTGTTTACGACAGTATAGATAATATTAAAAGACATATTTGACATTAAATCATATAGAAAGAGTTTGTAGTAAGACAGTCTAGTATGCAAAAGCTAAATTTATGAAACCGGGCGGTGGCCATACCAGAAAATATATATGAACAATATTGGGTCGCTACTTTGTTTTGGCTAGAATAGGCTAACAAAGGACCTTAAATATCAAATTAGTAAGACTCGAAATAATCTCCGTCAGTGTGTCAACACACTAATTAACGTGATCTAAACGTTCATAATAAATACTAGGATCCAAAAGTACAACCAAACACCCAATTCAATCCACCACACTAATTCAATCCCAGCACTTCATGTCCATGGAACTAAAAATATATATTTCTTTCATGGAAAAATCATATAG
The DNA here is from genome assembly GCA_963682055.1 of Primula veris. Lineage (NCBI taxonomy): Eukaryota > Viridiplantae > Streptophyta > Magnoliopsida > Ericales > Primulaceae > Primula > Primula veris. Next base: position 33,644,630 of record OY821747.1, read on the forward strand.
GGAAACCATAACATTTTATATTAAAAAAAAAAATACGACCATGTTAAGGCATCGTATACGACAAATGGGTTTCGAATCTTTCATCACTGTAATCGCACATTCAAGACAAGGATCGGGATTGTCTGAAGGACGGATAAGAATTAGAGAAAAAAATTGAAAATATAATTTATCGGTAGGCATGTATAGTATTCAAATGACATTTTTATGCAATTTACAAATATTGAAGAATATAATAACAGTAGTAAGATGGGAATATTCATTAGTATAGTATTTTTTAATCCCAGCCTCTCAGATGACACTACATAGTGTGTGGTGGACCGTCAATACATTCCAATTTCGATGACTGGTTTTAACTAAGTATTTCATAAAATAGGAAGATACTGTACTATGGAAAAGAAATTCATTAATCATTGAGACATTCTCAAACATAGTAACAAATGTTGAAACTAAGAAGATTTTCCCAAACATGAATGTTGATCAGGTGCTATCAGCATATATTGCAATGATAATATTATGTTTGTTCGATCCATTATTTCCCGGTCTCGGCATATCTATGCCCAAATCTAGAACTAGGCTTTTTGATCAACCTGTCAATTATGTTTTCAAAATTTTTATCGATCAAGCAAAAACCATCTCCGCCCAGATTGCAGGCCAAGTTAAAGTTAAGCTGATTGATCAACGTTGATTGATCAACCTGCCTTAATTTTTGATTTCAAGCCAATGTTTATGATGAATTCCATGAACCCAACTTTTCTTACACATTCCGTGGAAATGAATGCCTTAGTGTTAAGTGTATCTTGTTGAAGTGACCCGTACTGTAGTGTTTGTCTATTACAAATAATAATATAAGAGGCTTTAAATTTGGAATTTTCTTTTAAGTGAATTCCATGTTGACCAAATAACTAGAAGGAGAAGATAAAATGAAGTAAAAAGGTAAAAATGAAATCATCTATTGCATGTAAAAGTTTTCTAATATTCAGAAACTTGTGATTTTGGGGGAATATTTTATTCTTCAGGCAATTAAACAATATTTTGTTAATCCTTCAGAACAGCCTTTTTGGCTGTAATTTCTGTCGCAATCGAGACTTATTTACTGCATGTCGTATGTCCTTTTCTTTCATAAATTTCTAGCATCTCTGAGCTACTAATATTTTTAACTTTGCTAGGATCGGTTTAATTTGGTGGAGGATTCAAATTTGGGTATTGGTGACCTCATATCTTACTCAAGTATACTACCTGTTCTGAATCTTGTTAACCTGACTTTTGCTTTAAAAGAATTTGATACAAACGTCATGGTATTACACGAGGGGTTAGATATTTCTACTACAGAGAATCATTTCGAAGACTTTTCGAAGAAATTTTCAATAGATTGGCGAGATCTCGTGGATAGGGGTAGCAATAACTCAATATATAGTTAACTATAGTTTTCAAGAAAATAAGCTTTCTTTTCGTATTCCATCGCTATTGTTTGTTTTGCGGACGGAAGTGGCCACCTCATTTATTTGGGAAGCGATGAGGGCCTTTGTAAGGTGAGAGACACGCGTACATTTTGAAGCCATTACTTTTATAGACAGTCATAGGGATGACCGGCATTTCATCTCAAATGGATAAGATCAGGAGATTAAACGATGGGATATTCGGAAAATGTCCACAAAACCTATTAATTAGCTTACCAAGGCGTCGAATATGACTAAGATTACAGATGGGGAGATTACCCTTTGTATGCTTTAGGTTTAAGTCATGGTGATTATCTGTCCTTTGTATACTCTCTTCTAACTAATTACCCCAGCATATAGCTTACATATACACCGGATGTGGTTATAGTTTTGTTATATCTACGACATGGTACATATTCGATTTAATATTTATTTTTCTTTTTATTTGTCGTTATTGAAAGTAGGTGGCAATTATGAAGTAGAAAAATTGAAGTACCTAAACTATATATATATATATATATTTAGTTTTGTAGATAAATCTATTAGGAGTAGCCTAGTGGACTAGAATCTGCTAAGAATAATTTAGTTATAGGGTTCGAATTTTGTTAGAGGGGGTAGACTAGAAATTCTTGCTTTTTTTTATATATTTTTTAAATATATATAATCAAGAATTTCACACCTACCGCTTCTAACAAGATTCGAACCAGGTAACTTAACCTATTTCTAGCAGGTTTTAGCCAACTAGGCTACTCCTAGTGGGTTATCTACAAATGTGGAAAATTAGAATATAAGATACCTAGGTTAGTGATTTTTCTATAAATATACAAGAACCCTTCTAATCCCTTTTCGGTGCTCTAGTCCTCGACTACTCGTAAAACAGGAAACTTTTGGAAACTATTTTTTTCAAAGGCTCCTTGAAGTATTTTTAAAACTAACACTCAACTAAGATCGTCAAGTCATTTTTTTTAAAGCAAGCCTAGACGAAAATTAGGCAATAGGCTGAGCCTAGAAACACAAATATACGAAAAATTCGATGATAACTAATTTTCGTACTCTTAAACGAGTAATAATAATTAAGATATATCTTGAAAAATTGATAATTTAACACATATTTTGAGACGTATTTATATAAAACTCATGGTTAATTTTTAATTTTTTTAAATTAGGTACAATGTTCAATGATGGTAGTTCTTTTTACTCTTTGTTTTTAACTAATGTTAAGCTGATATCTACGAAATCATAAACAAGAATCACAAATTCAGGTTTTTGATAAATAAGTCCAAGATATGTTTAAATAATTACTTTTCCATATAAGTAGAGGTAAAAACAATGTACCTTGTATATTATCTGGTAAATCGCTTATTCGTTTATGGTCATTAGATTGCCTTATAATAGCATCTATCACATCCTCCTCATCATCTTTCATGTCTTTGCGCAATATAGTTCTTCTTATTTTTATTGAATTTGACGCCGTTTTCAGCTGTAATGCTTTCATGTTTAGGTTGAAAGAAAAAAAAGATGAGACTTTATATAGACCGCATTAGAAAAATTAGGGTGAGTAGTTACGTATACTAGTGCACAAATATACTATCTTCAAATATGCGTTGTCGGTGTTTCAAATGATATCTTTAAGTGCAATAAGAAATGATGGAAATTTAGGGTTAAATACAAGTGGTTGATTACAAAAATACCCTCAACAAAGTGATTGTTGTGATTTCAAATGATTCGATCGTAGTTGTTGATACTCATGTTTCACATTTGTCGACGATTTAATATATATCATTCAGGAATCACATTATATGGTGTCCTATATGGTAAGATCAACGAATTAAAAGCATGTCATATATTAAATGAGAAGTATTACAAAATAAAAATCTTAAATAACAAATTATAGTATAAAAAAGCATACATGAGATTAGGGGTGGGTTAGGGTCGGGACCCGACCCGTAAACGCTCAACCTGTATCCCGACCCGGTTATTTTTGGAAGTGAAAAAAAAATCTCGATCCCGATCCGACAAAAGTTGGGACCCGACTTTTTCGGGACCCGAATTTTCAGATCCCGTAGGGTCAGGATAGGTTTATCCCGAATTTCCGGACATATTTTTTTTATTTTACAACGACGTCATTTTTTATTAACAATTTTCATTTGATAAGTCTAAACATGTTATTAACACGAAACATAATCATAATTTAAAAATAACATTCCTAATAAATGAAAAAATAAATTGACATGTAGTAGAAAAAATCGTGTGAAACTACAAATAATGCAGTAGATAAAAAATTGATACGTTTTTTATCAGATTCTTTTTAGTATTTAGTTTTATTCACAGAAGCAACAATTATCATACTAATGAGATACATTATCATACTAATTTTTATAATCGAAAAATTTACACTTTGAAAACTCTCCGTTTAGGTCCTCCAAGCTTCTCCATCATCACTCTAAATCCTTGCTTTCATATTTGACATATTTTACGTTCTAAAAAGGCCAAAAATACATAAAAACACGTAAAGCTCTTCAAAATGATCAAATGCATAAAAATATGTAAAATAAACTAATCACATTTTTAGATGGCAAAATTTTTATTTTAATGTGCCCGACTATTAAACTTTTGCAGGCGAATTAGGCATCATTCTATTTGCTTATGTCATGAAACTAGAAAAGGGTCAGCCAAAGAGGAAGAAAGTCTAAGAGCGCATCTTAAATCAGAATTGGTGAGAAATGGAAAAGTGTAAAGGTGCTCTCGTCAGAAAGCAGGTGTTTTTGATACTTCTCTTGATTTGTCTGAGAAGGAACAAGATGATGATTGTGAAAGAAAAGTTGTAGAGGAGAGAGACACTACTAACAATGATCAAGAGAAGACGGAGGGTAACTCTAGTGCTACTTTGTTGAGAAATATTTCAAAAAGAATGGAGATACTCTCCTCCTAAGAAGACGCGTACTAAGATTGCAGGTTCTTCAGCAAATATCTACATGGGTCTTCTTGATGAGTCTAAAGATGAATTTGCCTCTGTTGGAAGTGCACACAGAGGCAGACCCTTGTGTGTGGAAGGGGGGTCATGTTCCTCCCTTGGTTGGGAACAATGACTAAAATTCAATTTAATTTTGGTTTTTTCATGTATATAATGTAACTATATTCAAACTTTAAGTACTAGTCTAGTGGGTAAGACTTGGTTTAAAGTGCAAGTGGTCATGAGTTCAAATTTTTGTACCTCTCGTTTAATTTGTTTTAAAAACATTATATCGCTATTACACAAAGATATCCACTGCATTTACTCTATGTTGACATGCAAATTTTACGTCCACTAAAAATGTGACACGTGTCATTCAATTCCACAAACTTTTAAAACTTTTAAAACTTTGGTGACCAAATAGTTCGCTTCCACAAACTTTCTCAAAACAGTTTTTACATCTTCAATTCAGCCCACTTCTTTTAAAACAGTAACCTAAAACTAGAAAGAAAAGAGAGAAAAAGAGAGAAAAGGGAGATTTCAAAGCTTAGGAAGAAGAAGAAGAAACCACCATTAGCGGGTTCATACCGGAAGCATCTCCTCTACGCTCTAAGGTAACGGGGGTTATCCATTGCGACTAGACGAGAGTGTATGTTAGGATTAGGTCTTGCGTTTATTATAAATTGGGGGGTTTTGCCTTTTATCTTAATTATGTTCTTAGATTGTTAATTGAGGTTTATTTGTTGTACTTTTAATTTCATTAATTGAATTGGTGAAGTTGAGAATTTAGATATATTAATTTTGAATTAATGAGATTATGGATGTGTTTGCATGTTTTATGAGTTGATCATGTGATTATATAATTGTTGATGAAATTGGGTAAATTTATGTTGAATAAAAATGAATTGTTGTGTATGCATAAAAGGTGTTTGTTAAAATGCCTGAATGAGATTTTATGTTATTGGACTTGTTTGCCTAGTTGTGAATCTAGCAGCTATGCTTATGGGTTACGTTGAATTACATTAAAGTGACATATGAGAATGTGATAATTGAATGGTTTTATATTATTGGCCGAGGCCTTGTGATTTAGATTAGTGGCAATAGTCTATGTCTCTCCCTAATTCCGGGGGCATAAGACGGCCGAGGGGATAGAGAATAACTCGTCTTACGGACTGGGGCGAGTGGCGTGAGAGGTCCTAGTGTGCACTATATTTATTTTATTGTTAGCAATAGTCTATATCTCTCCTTAATTCCGAGGACATAAGACGGCCGAAGGGATAGGGAATGACTCGTCTTACGGACTGGACCGAGTGGCGTGAGAGGTCCAAGTGCGCACTTTAAATCTACTTTTATGTTAGCAATGGTCTATGTCTCTCCCTATACCGGGGACAATAGACGACCGAGGGGTATAGGGAATGACCTACCTTACGGACTGGGGTAGGTGGCGTGAGAGGTCCATGCTTGCTATAGATGTTTAATTAATTTATTTCGTTGTACGATGTTATTATTATTTCTTTTTATACGTTGATTATCGTAGTTGTTGTTTGTGAGTTCTTGCATTTATGGGATTGGGTGACGGTATTTTGTGGTGCCGTCCCGTCTATATATGTGCGTGGGACTCACCGTTACAGTTATGTCTTTTAGGTACAACTTAGGTTGAGGCGTTTGGATAGGAGCTTTAGTATGGTATCGCATGGGTTCGGAGCTCTTTGAATTGCTTTCTTTTTCTTAGACTATATTTTTGAGTTTGTAGCCTACGGGCAATTTACATTCGTTTATTTTCTTTTATAAATTTGTCAAAACCATCTTGTCTTGTAGCCGCGTTTAGCAAACACTTTTATTTATTGATTAATTGTTCATTTAGCTCTCAAGTCTTTTTCTTTTAAATTTTGTACCAACAGGTTCCTTTTTCCTTTTGTTTAAAAAGGTCATGCCTTGATATCCGTTTTTAGGATTTTGGGACGTGACACTAAAGATGAATTTTCCTCTGTTGGAAGTGCACACAGAGGCAGACCCTTGTGTGTGGAAGGGGGATCAAGTTCTCCCCTTGGTCAGGAAAAATAATTAAAATTTAATTTAATCTTGGTTTTTTCATGTATATAATGTAACTATATTCAAACTTTAAGTACTAGTCTAGTGGGTAAGACTTGGTTTAAAGTGCAAGTGGTCATGAGTTCAAATTTTTGTACCTCTCGTTTATTTTGTTTTAAAAACATTATATCGCTATTACACAAAGATATCCACTGCATTTACTCTATGTTGACATGCAAATTTTGCGTCCACTAAAAATGTGACACGTGTCATTCAAATCAAATATCAATTAATTACTAATTTCTCAGTTTGAGAATAGACTTGTTATTAGTAATTTAAAATCGAAAAAAAAATTATATTTTATCATCTTATAAAACGATTAATTGTGGTATAAACAATGAGATACTAAAATTATAGTACTCATTAGTGATGTTTTCAAACATAAATACAATTTTGATTCATTTACATAAGTCATGAGATCTTTAAGATAATGGGCTCAAACTTAAGGAGATGACCTTGCAAATAAAAGCCCATCCCAAAAGCTATAAATATAGGGGTGGGGGTATCATTATTTTCACAATAAAAAAAAATCTTGAAGACTAGAGAAAGAAGCTCCTCCACAGACGCCAGAGAATTAGCTCCGCTCCTCCACGGCCGCCAGAAAATCAGCTCCACTCCTCCACAAACGTCAGGGGATCAACTCCTAGGAGAAGCTCTGCATACTCCGGCCTCAAGGAATGCCTTCAAAGTCTGCAACAAATCTGCAATAAACTTGGCATTCGATCTTCAAAAACGTCTAAAAGTACCAAGCAAGGCGTTTCTACGGATCAAAATCTTCAAGCTCTTCACCAAATCTGAAGAACTCCTACAACAAACAGCCATTCAATCTTCAGGAACGATTACAAGAAATAAGCAAGACGTTTCTGCAAATCAAAGTCTTCAAACTTCTTCAGCAAATCTGAAGAACTTTTACAACAAATCTTCCTTCGATCTTCAGGAACGACTACAAGCAATAAGCAAGACGTTTCTGCAAATCAAAGTCTTCAAACTTCTTCACCAAATCTAATTAAGTTCTGCAAAAAATCGGCATTCGATCTTCGGGAACGACTACAAGCAATAAATAAGACGTTTCTGCAAATCAAAGTCTTTAAAGTTCTTCACCAGATCTAATTAAGTTCTGCAACAAATCGACATTCGATCTTCGAACGACTACAAGCAATAAGCAAGACGTTTCTGCAAATCAAAGTCTTCAAAGTTCTTCAACAAATCTGAAGAACTCCACCCAAGAAATCTACAACAAACCGGCATTCGATCTTCAGGAATGACTACATAGAAGCAAAAACACATTTTTCTAGATCAAAATCTTCAAGTTCTTCGCCAAATCTGAGGAGCATCAAGATCATCAACGAAATCAACAAAACTACAAAGTTCTTTATCAAAGCCGAAGAATTTTACTCAACTTCAGCAAACTCAACAAAATTCATCAGAGAGTCTACAACAACATTTCGAGCCATCAAAAATTGTTCGAAGAGGAGAATCAAAGGACTTTTATTTCTATATTTTATTTTAGAAATTATCAGAGATTGTACCCGCAAATTAATTGATAAATAAAATTTACTTTGCTTCGCATTCATTTTTCCTGTCTTCAGCACTTGGTTATGTTTTTTTTTTGTAGCAACATGGAAAGGTGTTCTGTGTCCTTTCTACCAAGAAAAGTGGGACACATTCATTCACAACGGTCTGTCGTTTTTGGTTGTGAGGTCAGGTTTTTGGAAATATGAAGTGCTGTCAGCTCCATCCGAATATGTGGACCTGGGACATCGGCAATGCTCATGTCATGAATGGAAGAGGACTGGGTTCCCGGGCCAACATGCAGTTTTGTGTATTTCTAGGGACAAACTGCCTATGGAGGATTTTGTTGAAAAATGGTTTTTTGTGGACATTTGTCGAAGTTCGTACAATACGCCAATCAACCCAATTCCTAGTTCTATTTGGTGAGATTCTGAATTGATTAATGAGTCAAACATTAAACCTCCAGAAACATCAAGGCCTCCGAGAATGCCTCAAAAGAAGCGTCTTCCATCAGGTGGTGAGGAAATCCAGTCACGAAAAAGAAGCAAGCTAATCAAGGCGGGAGGTGCAAGAAATATGCAAATCATAATCAACAGACGTGCAAAGAGAAGCTTGCTTCTGAAGGGTGATCGTGAATAGATGTTTTAGTTTTATATTAGACTCTTTTTAGTTTCATATGATGTTGGCTTTTTCAGACTGTTTTTAATAATACAGTCTGATTTATGATATTAATAATACAGTCTGAGGTTTCTATTGATATACTTCATTAACGAAAGAAAGAGAATGAAGCAAAATAGTTGCATTAATATTCAAATAAATTTTGCATTAATATTCAGACTCTTTTTACAGTTTTGTATTAAAAACAGTATGAGTTATGATTGTAAAACATACTGTTTATATGTTTTCAGACAGTTTTTAATAATACAATCTGATTTTTATGATTGTAATAATACAGTCTGAGATTCTATTGATATATTTCATTGAAAATATATTATAATAAAGAAAATGAAGAAAACTAGTTGCATGAATCATATTATTCAGACTCTTTTTTATTAGTCAATAGACTTCTTTAAAACAATCTGAATTGTGAGTACTGAAACAGTCCGAGATTCTTTCTGAAAACAGTATGAGACTCTAATGAACATAAAAATAGTCTGAGATTCTAATGATATTTGTCATATGATGTTTTTTTTAGTATATTGTCGTAAATGATTCAAACTGTTTTTAATAATACATTATGATTGATTGTAATAATACAGTATGAGATTTAATAATATATTTTTAGACTGTTTATATTTCATTGAAATATATTAACGAAAGAAATAAAATGAAGCAAACTAGTTACATCAATCATATTATCCAGACTCTTTTTTATTAGTCAATAGACTTCTTTAAAATAGTGTATTCATATTTTCAGACTGTTTTTAGTAATAAAGTATAAATACGTTTTTTTATATGTTTTCATACTGTTTTTAATAATACATTATGAGTGATAGTAATAATACATTCTAAGATTCATTGAAAAATATATTGGCGAAAGAAAAAGAAAACGAAACAAAATATTTTACAAAAATCATATTCAAACAATATAATAGAACTCTTTTCTATTCAGACTGTTTACAAAATAATAGAACTAATTTTCCATTCAGACTGTTTACAACTAATATTTACATCAATCAAACTGTTTTTGTTAATTCAGACTCTTTCTTTGTCATATGTTTCTTCCCTCCGTTCTACATATGACTGATTGTATCGATTGACGATTCTCATTATTATCTTGGGCTTGAACTCTAGTATCTTGTCTGAAGTTGTCTATCTTGTGACAGGTTCATCATTGATGATTTTGATTTAGATACATAGTAAAAACAGTCTGAATATCAGTAGGGTGCATATTTTTCTTACGTGGCTCCTTGATAGGGACAGTCTGTTACAATGTCTAATGTGTACCCATCTTGTGAAGCAAGTGAGAAGGAGGGCACATCAGCTATCGTTTTCAATTTTTCTTGTACAAAGGCCATCTGTAACATAACAAAAATATATACATTAAAAAGAAGAGGGTAGTTTTTGCTAATTCAGACTGTTATATTTTAAAAAGAGTCTGAATTACCACTAGTTTGGCGTCCTCAAGGTAAGGGTCTGGTCTGTTGATATTGCAAAGTGGTATGTTGCTATTATAAAAACTCCACTTCTTTGCCTCGATGTTTAGAAGCAATAGAGTCCAGTGGTCTACCTCTACATCAATGGGTTGGTTTCTATTCGAGTTAATAGGGAAGAACAATAACTTGTATCCGTTCTGAACATGCTTCCTCAATAAATCGGTGATTTTCGTATCGAGCACATCCTCGTATCTTTTTTTGTCTTTTAAAAAAAACTACAAACCAACCAACAACGAAAAGGTTTAAGATAAAATCTCAAGACTCTTTTTGTAAAGAAACAAAGTGATGCATTGACAACATAAAAAAAGTTTGTGTTTTTACCCATAATATGGAGGTCAATATCTTGAATGTTTTTGTAGACTTTGCCTTGTACTCTTGCTTCAATATGTGGGTATACCCATTTATGATCTGTGATAAAGATAAGTTTTGGAAAGAAATGTTTTTATGGAAGGAGTCTTCATTATTAAAAACAATCTGATAACAAAACAGTCTGAGATTGAAAAAAACAGTTTGAGATAACAAAAACAGTATGACAACAAAACAGTCCGAGATAAAAAAAAACATTAAAAGTTGTATATAAAAACACAATTGATCATTTTTTTTCTTTACAGAAAATAGTCTGATTACACTTAAACAGCAACACAAAAACAGTATGGGGCTTGTATAACAAAACAGTCTGAACTAAATTTAAAAAGAGTCTGAGCTATATAAAACTATCATAAACACAAAACAGTCTTCATTAAAACAATTCATAATGTTTTAAACAGTCTGAGAAAAACCTAAATGTAAAGAGTGTGAGACCTAATTGTATCATAAACACAAAAATAAAAAGAGTCTAACTTACAATGGTCCATTCACGTTGTGAATTTCTTGAATTTTGTAGAAGATGTTGTCAGAGAGCCTTTTTGTGATATCATTCTCGTTTTTATTTGTGATGATGTCGTGTGCTCTCTCTGTTTTGTTCGGTACATGGTCTTCTAGACTACTGAAGTTGATTAGCGGGAAATTGTCTTCGTCCTGTTTAGGAGAGTTCTTTTTTTATGCTCTCTTTTTTGCTGTTCGTCCACCCTTTGGTTTTTTATTTGGTTTTTCCAACAACGGATCAGGAGCGCCTACGTCTACAATCATTTCAGACTTGTCATCTTGATCAACTTGCTTACATTTCCGTAGCTGGTTCTCATTTTATTTGTTTTTTGTTGGAGAGTCTATTTTACTTGGTGTGTACTTTATTGGTGGTCTCCTATCTGTTTTTCCTATGATACGGAGAATGTTGGATCCCGGACCATCATACTCAAAACCGAGTCTTTGCAGAATTTCCTTGCGGATTAAATCTAGTTGTTGAGTCTGTATATCCACATTTAGGAGAGCATCAGTTATAACTTCATCGATTCGACACTTTTGTGAGTAGTCAAGTGCTGCATACATTTATGCATCATTGTATAGCCCTTCTATTAGCTCATGTCCCCCTGCAGCAATAAGAGGAAAAACAGTCTGAATAATTCATTGAAATAATACAGTCTAATTTATGAAAGTAATAATACAGTCTGAGGTTTCTATTTGATATATTTCATTGAAAGAAATTTATTAACGAAAGAAAGGGAATGAAGCAAAATAGTTGCATTAGTATTCAAATAAATTTTGTATTAAAAACAGTCTGAGATTCTATTGATTTTTTTTAAACAGACTGTTTATATGTTTTCAGATTGTTTTTAATACGGTCTAATTTATGATAGTAATAATACAGTCTGATATTCTATTGATATATTTCATTGAAAATATATTATAATAAAGAAAATGAAGCAAACTAGTTACATCAATCATATTATTCAGACTCTTTTTTATTAGTCAATAGACTTCTTTAAAACAGTCTGAATTGTGTGAGTACTGAAACAGTCTGAGATTCTTTCTGAAAATAGTATGAGACTCTAATGAACACAAAAACAGTCTGAGATTCTAATGATATATTTCATATGATGTTTTTTTAGTATATTATAGTAAATGATTCAGACTGTTTTTAATAATACATTATGAATGATAGTAACAATACAGTCTGAGATTTAATAATATATTTTCAGACTGTTTTTAGTAATACAGTATGAATGCAAAATAGTTGCATTAATATTCAAATAAACAGTCTGAGATTCTTTGTGAAAATAGTATGAGACTCTAATGAACATAAAAACAGTCTTAGATTCTAATGATATATTTCATATGTTTTTTTAGTATATTCAGACTGTTTTTAATAATACATTATGAATGATAGTAACAATACAGTCTGAGATTTAATAATATATTTTCAGACTGTTTTTAGTAGTACAGTATGAATGCAAAATAGTTGCATTAATATTCAAATAAATTTTGTATTATTCAGACTCTTTTTACGGGTTTTGTAAAAACAGTATGAGATTCTATTGATATTTTTTAAACAGGCTAAGATTTAATACAGTCTGATTTATGATAGTAATAGATTATATGATTATAATAGATGTACTTTACCTTTACCTTGTAGGTCCTCCTCAAGATGCTTCTTTTCATTCTCCAATTTTTCTATTTTTTTGATTCAACTCGACTTCTTTGTTTCTCATTTTATTTTTTTCTAAATCTGCCTTTTGCTGGAGATCAGAGACAATTATTTGGTATTTGGTGATCATCTGCTTATTTCTATAACACAAATAGTCTGACTTAGGGAAACCAAGCTAATGGAAAAAAAATTAGACAAGAGAGGAAGAGTTTGAATTGCATTTTATGGCGTTTACCTTTTATTTCCTTCTCGAGCATTTTCTTTTCTTCAACCATTTGTTCAACCTTTTGTTTCCACTCAGGTACCCATTTGGACTTTAATTTTTCTTCTAAAGCTAAAGAATTCCCAAGGTCATTGATGTGTGTGTGCATTTTCGTTGTTAGGTCTTTATACTCTTTAATTTGCAAAATTGCCTCATCTAGTTTTTTCTGCAATTCAGCCACTTTGGTCTCTTCTTTTTCTGACTCTTCTTGCATTGGACTTTCACTCACATGCATATCATTGTCACTGTAATTATAACAGCCACCTCCAGAGGGACCTCCCTCATCATATTCAGTGCTCTTAGATGTTCCCATTACTTCATTGAATTTTGGAGTTATTGGTGTTCCGAATTGCTTCCTAAGGAAGATGGTAAAGTTTTTGTCTGATTCACATTTGCTCTCATAGTCTTCTTTTGAGTTTTATGAGCCTTCATTTTCAAAGTTTTCCAAGAATTCCTCTTCTGTTGAACTAGAGTAAACATTTTGAGGATCTTCAACATCTTCGTCTATCTCTTTCTCCAACTCTATATCAGTTAACTGCTTTGGTTTCGGAGGTAGCTTCTTTTTACCATCATAAATAACAAGGTTATTTGATTGTTCTCTACATCCCTATGATGATAATTTAATGAATGAAAATAGTATTAACTATTTTTTCAGAAGCAATTGTATAGATAGAATAAAAACAGTCTATATAAAAATAGTGTTATACCTTTTCATTGCGCAGGTCTACAATTGTGAATCTTGAGGAACACAACTTGAAGAATGAAAAGACGTCCCATTTGACACACAAAGCCTTTGTGGACGCTTCTTTTGTCATGTCCGGGTTTGAAATATTGAACTTTTCAAGGATGACATACTGTACAGATGGAAATAAATAATAGGAATCTGAGATTCTAATAATATTTTTTCATATGATATTTTTTTAGTATATTGTCTTAAATGATTCCGACTGTTTTTAATACTACAGTCTAATTGATAGTAACAATACAGTCTGAGATTTAATAATATATTTTCAGACTGTTTTTAGTAATACAGTATGAATGCAAAATAGTTGCATTAATATTCAAATAAATTTTGTATTATTCAGACTCTTTTTACAGTTTTTGTAAAAACAGTATGAGATTCTTTTGATATTTTTTAAACAGACCGATATTTAATACAGTCTGATTTATGATAGTAATAATACAGTCTGATTTATGATGGAAATAAATAAAGAGTCTGATGTAATAATAAACAACTTAAGAACATTCTGAACATATAAAAAGAGTACGAACTTATAAAAAAGAGTCTGAACTAATAAAAAAAGGTCTTGAGAAGTAATTTTATTGTACCGGTATCGTAAGTAGACACGTGGACAGTGATTTTGGGTCTTAGTTGTTGAGAGACTCCATAAGATTTTCATGTATATGAGTTGCCCAATCATATTCATTTATCTCTTTGATGTCACCGGCAACTATTTTCAAATACCCCAATGCTATGGTCATGCCGCTCACTGTCAAGAAAAATGCATTTAACATGTATAATGTTACCAGTCGCACGACGTCCTTCCTACCAATTTTTGTTGTCAATACCAATGCTTCATTCAATGCCTTTACGATAGCTGTTTTGGTTAGGTTGGATTTGTTGAGTTTATTTGAAAAGCATCTTTCAATAAAGTTGTGGTAGGCTTATTGGTTTTTAATAAAGCTTGTGATAGCTATTGAATTTTCAGCATTACCAGAAATTCCATATATGTCATGCACGCGGTCTCTCTTTATGGGAACTGTGAATCTACCTAGCTTAAGGGCTTGTGAGTTTCTGTCGTACCTCAAGGCCATCTGATACAATTCTTTATCACTTTTTCTAGCCTGGTTCGTGGTTAATTCTCCATTTCTTGCAGCATTGATCAATTCCCAGAACGGACAGTTTAGCTTAACTAATTCAAGTTGTGCCGGATTTAAATTTGTGTCGACAAAGAACTTGATTAGAGTAGCCAGGTTTGATTTGTACATACCTTTTTTGGGGTTTGTGGTGTCAGATGGTTGGTTTTTGGGGGTTGTTGAAGGTTTGATGGCAATATGTTTCTAAAAACAATAACAAAAAGTCTGTAAATAGTCTGTGTAAACTCATGCACATATTAAAATATAGAGAAAGTAAACAGTCTGAGTATTTTTCCAACATAATCTTATTAGAATATAAAGAGTCTGAGTATCAATTTTATTAGAATCGCTAACCATAAAAATAGTCTGAATACTATTTTCACCAATTTTATTACGAAAATAACTGAATATAAAAAGTCTGAGTACTAGTTTTATTAGAATCAGTAAATATAAAAACAGTCTGAATACTATTTTCACTAATTTTATTACGAAAATAACTAAATATAAAGAGGCTGAGTACTAATTTTATTAGAATCGCTAAACATAAAAAGAGTCTGAATACTATTTTCACCAATTTTATTTCCAAAACAACTGAATATAAAGAGTCTGAGTACTAATTTTATTTGAATCACTAAATATAAAAACAGTCTGAATACTTTTTTTCAGACTGTTTTTATTACCAAAAAAACTGAATATAAACAGTCTGAATAATATTTTCTGAAATCAATGAAGAGTATTTCCTGAATAATATAAACAGTCTGAATAATATTTTCTGAATAATATTACCTTCACCATATTGTTTTCTGAAATCAACGAAGAGAGAGAATACAGTACAAAGACTTTTTTTCCGGAGAGAGAGAGAGAAAGTTTCAGTTTTATTTTTTAATTGTTTTTGATGACGTCAGCAATTTTTTTTAATGATGTCACCAAATGGACCAATCCTTAATTAGCTTTATTTTTATGGTTCAATACTTAATTAAGTTATAGATAGGTACTCAATCCAAAATTTACCTGCCCCACAAAGTGCCAAAAAATTACAAAGGCTTGATCCAACTTGTAAAAAAAAATATAAAGGTGGAGATTTGTTGATAATTGATTTTAAATTGTAGAATTTGTATACCAAGTATTATCCCACATTGGGCTTTCAGTTTTATTGGTACCAATAGTAAGTGTGTTTTACTAGTGAAAATAAAGATTCGTGACTTCGGTCTAAAAGGTGATTTTTCTATTGTTTTATCTCGACTATAATAGTAAGATTTCTTCTTTCATGGTCGGTAGGAGTTTATTTATAAACTCTTGAAAGTCACATAATTCTTGGTGTCGTCTTCTTTTTGCTGTTGCGTCTTCTTTTTGTTATTGCGTCTTCATTGGATGTTGAATCTACTACCGTCTGTTAGAGCTTCCACACAACTATTAATTCATTAGAGGGGACTGTTGGATCACATGCTAGTGGTTTGGAATCAGGATGTAGAGTTGGTAGCGTGGTTAGTAGGACGTAGGAGAAAGTTAAGATGGAATTTTCGAAAATATGTGGTCCTGCTTTGAGTGTTTGGATTGACAAGGCCAAACCATTTTATGGAATTAAGGAGATCCGCTCGAGTAAAAGAGTGTTGTGTCTGTGACATTTTATTTGGAGGGAGACACGAATGATCAGTGGTGACAGTGGTTAGGGAAAAAATAGATTTAGTGTAATGTACTAGATGTTGTTAACGATATAGGTAACAGATTAACAAATTTAACAATTGACACACTGAACTATCATAATGTTGACAATTCAGGTACCGCCGTGATAATATTGCAATGACAATATTATGTTTGTTCGATCCATTATTTCCCGGTCTCGGCATATCTATGCCCAAATCTAGAACTAGGCTTTTTGATCAACCTGTCAATTATGTTTTCAAAATTTTTATCGATCAAGCAAAAACCATATCCGCCCAGATTGCAGACCAAGTTAAAGTTAAGCTGAGTGATCAACGTTGATTGATCAACCTGCCTTAATTTTTGTTTTCAAGCCAATGTTTATGATGAATGCCATGAACCCAACTTTTCTTACACATTCCGTGGAAATGAATGCCTTAGTGTTAAGTGTATCTTGTTGAAGTGACCCGTACTGTAGTGTTTGTCTATTACAAATAATAATATAAGAGGCGTTAAATTTGGAATTTTCTTTTAAGTGAATTCCATGTTGACCAAATAACTAGAAGGAGAAGATAAAATGAAGTAAAAAGGTAAAAATGAAATCATCTATTGCATGTAAAACTTTTCTAATATTCAGAAACTTGTGATTTGGGGGGAATATTTTATTCTTCAGGCAATTAAACAATATTTTGTTAATCCTTCAGAACAGCCTTTTTGGCTGTAATTTCTGTCGCAATCGAGACTTATTTACTGCATGTCGTATGTCCTTTTCTTTCATAAATTTTTAGCATCTCTGAGCTACTAATATTTTTAACTTTGCTAGGATCGGTTTAATTTGGTGGAGGATTCAAATTTGGGTATTGGTGACCTCATATCTTACTCAAGTATACTACCTGTTCTGAATCTTGTTAACCTGACTTTTGCTTTAAAAGAATTTGATACAAACGTCATGGTATTACACGAGGGGTTAGATATTTCTACTACAGAGAATCATTTCGAAGACTTTTCGAAGAAATTTTCAATAGATTGGCGAGATCGCGTGGATGGGGGTAGCAATAACTCAATATATATTTAACTATAGTTCTCGAGAAAATAAGCTTTCTTTTCGTATTCCATCACTTTTGTTTGTTTTGCAGATGGAAGTGGCCACCTCATTTATTTGGGAAGCGATGAGGGCCTTTGTAAGGTGCGAGACACGCGTACATTTTGAAGCCATTACTTTTATAGACAGTCATAGGGATGACCGGCATTTCATCTCAAATGGATAAGATCAGGAGATTAAACGATGGGATATTCGGAAAATGTCCACAAAACCTATTAATTAGCTTACCAAGGCGTCGAATATGTAACTACGATTACAGAACTATATATATATATATTTAGTTTTGTAGATAAATCCATTAGGAGTAGCCTAGTGGACTAGAATCTGCTAAGAATAATTTAGTTATACGGTTCGAATCCTGTTAGAGGGGGTAGGCTAGAAATTCTTGATTTTTTTATATATATTTTAAATATATATAATCAAGAATTTCACACCTACCTCTTCCAACAAGATTCGAACCATGTAACTTAACCTATTTCTAGCAGGTTTTAGCCAACTAGGCTACTCCTAGTGGGTTATCTACAAATGTGGAAACTTAGAATATAAGATTCCTAGGTTAAGGAGATCCGCTCGAGTAAAAGAGAGCTGTGTCCGTGACATTTTATTTGGAGGGAGACGCGAATGATCAGTGGTGACAGTGGTTAGGGGAAAAAATACATTTAGTGTAATGTACTAGCTATTGTTAACGATATAGGTAACAGACTAACAAAGTTAACAATTGACGTACTGAACTATCATAATGTTGACAATTCAGGTACCATCGTTAAATTAGTTGGATGGAATTTAGTTTCACTTTTCATTTTGTTACTATTCTTTGTAACTTGTATAAATATAATACTTAATTTTCTGAAATGTCTCATTTTAGTATAAATTAAAAAAATACATAATTATATCATGTGGAAGGATCCGTACACACATAAAAAATACATTATCTTTACACATCAATCACAACCCTTCATTGACTAATTTTTAATGGTCAAGATTATGTGTTTATTATTGTTATTAGATGAACTAATCTTGACCATTAAAAGTTAGTCAATGGAGGGTTGTGATTGATGTGTAAAGATAATGTGTTTTTTTATGTGTGTACGGATCCTTCCCCTTATATCATATATATATATATTTATAATACACGCTGACACACACACACACATATATATATATGTATTATTAATGTATGTATAAAAATATATATAAAAAAATGCATGTATACATATTATTACAAATAATGTAAAGTGTAGATAATGTTTATGTAAAAAAAGAAATTATAAATACTTAACAAATATATTCTATTTACAAAAGATGAATACTTATTTGAAAAAATTAACAATTTTCTTGCTGTTTTTTCATAAAAGTATTCAAATAGTGATGTGGCCTCAAGTAATTTTTGCTCGAATGTCATAAATCTAAAACTTACTTTATTTTCGTTTTAGAGAAAGTGTAAAAAAAATTATAATTTTTTTATTTTAGAAAAAAAATCAAAGAAAATTTAGTCAAATAATATGTTTTTAAAACTGGAATACTTATTATGCATGCATATGTATGTGTTTTAGTAGAAACATTGTAAATTATAATGTTTCGAAAATACATGATTAAATTTATACAAATTATAAAAAATATGACCAAAATAAAAAGTAAAACTAACTTTAATCCAACAAAATTAACGGCAGTACCTGAATAGTGAATATTATGATAGTTCAGTATGTCCATCTATTGAAAATTTGGAAGAAAAGTTTTTGAAATGATTCTATGTAGTAGAAATATCTAAACCCTCGTGTTATACCACGACGTTTCTATCAAATTGGGATATCATAGTTTAGTATGTCAATTGTTAACTTTTTTAGTCTGTTACCTAAATCGTTAACAACAGTTAGTATGGTACACTAAATATATTTTTTTCCATAACCACGGTCACCACTGATCATTCGCGTCTCCTGCCAAATAAAATGTCACAGACGCAACTCTCTTTTACTCGAGCCGATCACCTTAATTCCATAAAATGGTTTCGCCTTGTCAATCCAAATACTCAAAGCAGTACCACATATTTTCTAAATTTCCACATTTGTAGATAACCCACTAGAAGTAGCATAGTGGACTAAAACCCACTATAAAAACCTTAAGGTACAGTGTTCGAGTCTTGTTAGATGGGGTAGGTGTGGAATTATAAGTATTTCACACCTACCCCATCTAACAAGACTCGAATATTGTAACTAAGTTATTTCTAGCGGGTTTTAGCTCACTAGACTACTCCTAATGGGTTACCTACAAAACTATATATATATATATATATATATAGTTTTGTAGGTACTTCAACATGGTTCTTCAATTTTGCTACTTAATTCATTGCCACTTACTTTCAATAACGATAAATAAAAAGAAAAAAAAAATATTAAATCGAATATGTACCACGTTGTAGATATAAAAAAATTATAACCACATCCGGTGTATAAGTATTTTTGACCCGTACTATATACAAAGGAAAGATAATCAGAACTTCAAAGCTAAAACATACAAAGGGTAATCTCCCCATCTGTAATCGTAGTTATATATTTGACGCCTTGGTAAGCTAATTAATAGCTTTTGTGGACATTTTCCGAATATCCATTTGAGATGAAATGTCGGTCATCCCTATGACTGTGTATAAAAGTAATGGCTTCAAAATGTCCGGTTAAGAGTCCAACGACTTTTCTGTGGGTCTCAAAGCCTCGCGTGTCTCGCACCTTACAAAGGTCCTCATCGCTTCCCAAATAAATGAGGTGGCCACCTTCATCCGCAAAACAAACAATAGTGAAGAAATACGAAAAGAATGCTTATTTTTTCGAAAACAATAATTAAATATATATTGAGTTATTACTACCCCCATCCACGAGATCTTGCCCATCTACTGAAAATTTGGTAGAAAGGTTTTTGAAAGGACTCTCTGTAGTAGAAATATCTAAACCCTCGTGTAATACCATGACGTTTGTATCAAAAGCAGATAGTACAATACACTAAATGTATTTTTTCCGCAGTGGTTAGCGGATAATAATCAAAAAAATATCATGGTTTCGTTTCGAAAGGGGGCTTATGCCACGATTTGGGCCATTCGGATTTTGAGGTTTTTGATGAGGCTTCAAACCACCTTTTAACCAGACGGATTGTTTCCTAACTATTTATGCAATTTTGAGAGATTGTCAATGAGAGTACGAAAGTTGTTTAATGAGGCCTTGAACGAAAGTACGGAAGTGGTTTAAGGAGTCCGTGATGGGTGGTTTTTCGGGTGGCTTAAAATTAGTATTTTCAATTGATGTACGAACTCTCGATCCACGTTCTTTAAGTGATGCAGTTAATTTCACAAATATTACAACATGAAAATGCATATTAGAAATTAGCTAATCTGAAAACAATAGAAATATTTACACAAAGTGAGGGTACTTTCTATGAGACTTAGAAGAGAGTGGTGGGACGGGTGTCAAGCTCCATAGCCTTTTCTTATTTTTGCCAAGGGTAGTTTAGAGGAGGATGGAAAAGGGCGGAAATTTCGTTACATGCATTAAAAATCGGGATCTTGCTATCAGGTTGAAATTGATAGTTTCTCCTATTGAGCTGTTTGAGGCTAAGGTTGCTAGTGGTGATTGTTTGAAATGTCAAGAAAAAAAATATAACGCCAATTTTGAGATAATAATGAGATATAAATTTTGTTCGATGCTATTTGTTTTTTCCATTACATGGTTATATATTGTGCGCATTGATTACATAGTTTGGGCATGAAACCTAGAAATTTCAGTAGAATCAGCGGAGAAAACAAAGATAAATTAAAGAAGATATCAAAAGAGGTATAAGTAGGAATGATAAAACTAGGCTCTACCCTTTTACTGCTAATTAATTTTCAGTAAAAGAGTTAATAATACACACAACAAAACAAACAAACAATAAAAAATAATAAATCGGTCAGCAAGCAATAATAAAATGTCAAATAAGCCACTAAGAATGTAAAGTGACGAACAGCTTGTTGAACCATGAGTTCAATAATTGGTTTTTATTATAAGTGTGATTATGATATAATGATTTTACAATTCGACGATACAATTTTTGATTTTTTCCCAAAAGATAAAATGTATATTTTCAGGACTTAAAATGATAGAACATTTAATAACGAAACCAGCGGTTCAAACGGAAGTCGATTCGGAGTCTGAACGAGCAGGTTACAAGAGTTTCAAGAAACCGAAACAAGGTCATGTGAAATAGCAGTTTTTTCGACAAATAAAAAAAAATATTCGACCAATCGAAAAGTCCAAAAATGTGGCAGAGAGTTCATAGATTTTTCAATAAATCGAAAAACTCAGTTCGATCGATCGAACTTCGGCGGATTTTGATAATTCGTCTCGGGAAACACACCCAACGGAAATAAACACAATTTCACATATATACTCATCTCTCCCACTCTCTAAACACACTCAATACCATCCAACACTAACCAATCAACATCCCTCAGTTACAACATATTAAAAACTTCATTGTTGAGAAAAAAGCTCGAAAAAGAGGAAATCGGGGAGAAATGAGATCAAGATCAAACAAAATCAAGTCTCGCAAATTAGCTTAATTAGAAGCAATCAAATTGTGAATATTGCTACATTGTTGTAACAAATTTGTAAAGAGGAAACTTATAAGATCAATTGTGAGAGAGTGATTGGGTAGAGTATTAAAAGTCGACCGATGAATTAAAAGCTCTAGGTCATTTCATTTTAAGGATAAAAAAAGTCTCTCATTTATCATGCATGAGAAAACCCTAAAAAACAAAGCCTTTAAAGGAAAGTAATTTGATAATTATGAAACACCCGAAGTCCCTAATACACAACAAAAAATAAAACAAAAATCATAGTTCAACACAATAATAAAAAGAGAAAATTAAGTTTGAGCCAAATAACGAAATGAAACACAATGGACGTCGACCCCATAACCGCGCCTATCATTGATTTGCCATGAAATGAACAGTGCAACGAAAGTTTGTTCAATGCTCAAAGCTCTAATCCATTTTTGTTTACCTTCATGACATCAATAACAAAAATAATTACCGACACAAAACCAAGGAAAAGAGATTCAAAATGCTGAAATTAACTGCATATATATTTTCATTAAAAAGGTAACATACCATAAGATCACATGCAAGACATTAAATCAATAACAAAAAGAAACATTGTCAAAAATACAAGAAAAAGAAGAGATTAAAAAATTGTAGAAATTCACCACATTTATGTCTTCATTAAAAAGGTTACTTACAAGGTGGCTAAGGAGTTGGTGTGATCAACATGTATCTCTCCATATTTTGATCAAAATGAATCATTGAATCACCAATATGTACCTATAACTCCAACATAGGTCACTATGTACCTATAACTCCAATATCCTGCAGGTTTTCATATGAAAATATGAACTTTTGGCCATTTGTTAGCCAACCCAACGGGTACGAAAGTCTTAAAGAGGAACCTCTTACTATCTACATCTTCTTTAAACATATAAATGGTTAGCCATTCATAGGTAATCAAATCCTTCAATACATAAAAATGAACCTCTCCTTTATGGGTCGCTCTACAAGAGAGATTATTTACCATCTCATGAATCCAGTAAATTTTATCCGCAAATTCAACCGGATTTGAACCGAGTAACAAGTTCCAAATTTAAGGCCAATAGCGGAAATTGCACATCTACATGTAAACAGATATAATAACCCCCCCCCCCCCACCCACACACACACACACACACACACACACAATTGAAGTCGATTTTTTCTCAACTTTAGGATCAAGTTTAAAAATCGTACAAGAAATTTCAAGGTTTCTCCAAGATTATTTGTTTCCCAAAGTCCAGACATGCCATTTGCGGGCCTCGCAAAAACTCACACAATACAACGCCTTGTATTGCAAACTTTGAGTGACAAATGTGATGTTGCAACTATTGAAACTCTTTATTCATGAGAGGGGAGAGGTTAAAGTTTCCCATTGTCTGCTTAACAGATTTCCAATATACAACACGTATTGGGGATCATTAACCTCGTAAAACAACCCAAAACCTTTAGAAATAGAGAATACACAGGCAGAGAAGAGACCATTTTCATACCCGTCTTCAAACTCTCGTTCTCTAAGATAGAGATAGTTACCATAACTTGGCATATCAGCTATTTAAAAAAATAGATCATTTTTTGAACAATTGAATTGTTCATTTACAAAGACTGGGCAATATATGATTTTTGCCGCCGTACAAACATTCCTTATGTACAAATGCATGAATTTCCGTACAAATGCGGGAAATCTACAGGTATTCAGATCCAGATATGAAAGAGGATTTTCTCAAGCATATACGTAAATTCAATTGGTGGAAGCTCTCTTCTAGAAGTTGAAGCACCCCTAGTGAATCAATTTTATTTCCTCCTTTTATCATTTTTTCACTAAGGGTGCTTCAAGTTCTAGAAGAGAGTTTCCACCAACTGAATTAGCGTATAAGCCTAAGGAAATTCTCTTTCATATTCTGATCTGGCTACCTACAGACTTCCTGCATTTGTACGGAATTCCTACATTTGAATGGAAGGTACGTTTGTAAGGCGTTGGCCAAAATCATATCCGACCCAGTCTTTGTAAATGAACAATTCAAGCATTAAAAATTATCTACTTTTCCAAATAGGTGATATGCCAAGTTATGGTAACAATTTCCATCTTAGAGAAAGAGAGTTTGAGGAAGGGTATGCAAATGGTCTCTTCTCTACCCATTTATTCCCTATTTCTAGAGGTTTGGGTTGTTTTACAAGGTTAATGATCCCTAAAATGTGTTGCATGTTGTAAATATGTTAACTAGACAATGTGAAACTTTACCCTTTCCCCTCCCCCGAAAAGAGAGTTTCATTAGTTTCCACATCACATTTGTTCCTCAAAGTTTGCAATACAAGGTGTTGTATTGTGTCAGTTTTTGCGACGCCCGCAAATTGCGTGTCTGTACTTTGGGAAACAATCAATCTTGGAGAAAACTTGAAATTTCTTGTATTATTTATAAACTTGATACTGAAGTTGTGAAAAAATCGGCTTCTGTGGGGGAGAGTATTTATATTTGTCTATGGATAGAGGTGCAATTTCTGCTATTGACCTCAACCATGAAACTTGTTACTTGGTTCAAATCACATTTGAATTTTTGGATAACCTTTACTGGATTCATGAGATGGGAAATAATCTCTCTTGCAGAGGGACCAAGAAAGGAGTAGTTCATTTTATGTGTTGAAGTATTTGATCACCAATGAATGGCTTAACATTTATATATTCAAAAAAGTTATGGACAATAAGAGGTTCATCTGAGGACTTTCGTACCCGTGGGCTGTCTTAGAAATGAGAAAAAGATTGTATTTATCATACGACAACCCATGGGGTACTGGAATTATAGGCAAACAGTGAGCTGCGATGTTGAGACAAGAGATTCCATTATTCATTTGGATGACAAATACGGGGAGATACATGTTCACACCAACTCCTTAGCTAGCTCGTAAGTAACCTTTTTTTTATAAAGAAATATATATGCAGTCAATTTCAACAATTTTAATCTATTTTTTCCTTGGTGTTTTTGGCGGTATTGCATTTTTTTTATTGATTTGATGTCTTAGAGGCAATCTTCTCTTAAATAACCTTTTTAATGAAAAAATATATGTAATTAGTTTCATTTTTTTCAAATCTCTTTTCCTTGGTTTTGTGATGGTGGTTACTTCTGTTATTGATGTCTTGTAGGCAAACGAAAATGGATGTATGAGCATTGAAGAAGCTTTTGTTGCAATGTTCTTTTTATGGTAAATCAATGATGGACGCGGTTATTGGGCCGACGTCCATGGTGTGTCTTTTCTTTATTAGAGTGAGACTTAATTTTCACTTTTTTATTATTATTGTGTTGAACTATGATTTTTATTTTTTTTATTTTTTAGACGTAAAGAAAATGCTTAGAATCTTTGTAATCCAAGAGCATCGAAAATGAAGATGAGTGAGAATATTTTAATTTTTGAAGAAGATGAGTGCTCAATGGAGGAGTGTGAAAATGATCAAGGTGTCGAAAATCCTGAAACGTCCGGAAGCGAGGAGGGAAAGGAAGACGAAGTGTTTTCCGTAAAGGATGATTGGATTTAACATAAATCAACCATGAAAAAGGGTTTTCACACCTCTCTCTCTTAGATCTCATCTGGAACTCTATGTAGTGGTGTAAAAGAAGAAGACGAAGTGTAGTTTGTTATTTATTACTTTAATAGAACTTGTAGTTTGTTATTTTGTTTTTGGACCCATCAAATTTCTTATGCTTTAGGTAACAATCATTAGATTGATATTTTATATTGTAATAAGGTCGGATGACCAATTTAAACTCAATATCAATCAAATTTGTGGGAAATCCCTACTCTTAATTAAAAGAAGAGATGGGGAAAATGCGTCCAATGTAAAAAAAAAAAAATTACAAGATACATATCAAAATGAGTGGAACAAAAAAGGCGATAAGGATTTTGGAGGTAAAATTATCTCCAATGAAAACTTAGTTAATTCGCAAGAAAAAAATGATTATGAAGTCGAAAGCATAATTTTATTTGATGATTTACTTTCAAAAAATAGAAGAGATCGAGAAAATAAAGTTGTATCGCATGTGAAATTAAAAAATTCAATATCAAAATGGATGATAAATTTAAGGATAAAGTCTTGTTTGGAAAAATGGAGGCACAACTTAATTAGTGATAGTTGTCAACGTTATTTTCAAATTGAAAATGGGACTAAACAAGATTATATAAATATGGGCTACGATGTTGAAAAGGAATTTTGTGAGAAAATTTTGGAGAAAAATAATATCACAAATATTGAGGATGAGAAAATGATACATGAGGAAGTAAAAACGCTTGTTTTGGAGAATCCAAGAATTGATACTGGATGTGTGGACATGTGACAATTCTTTGACAAGTGTGGGTTGAGATATATGAACTTTGCGAATTACCAGAATGCAAAATATCAAGACCTGAAAGAATAATATTTCATGATTAAAAATACGAGTGTTGATAAGTCACTCAAGTTCAAAAAATGTAGCGAGGGTCGTTACAAATCAACAGAGATGTTCATGGAACTTGTCGTTATTGAAGGATGCGCCAATGAAATTTTAACGCTACGGCTTAGCCCCTCAAAAAACGTTACAAGATACCATTCCTCAAACCATGTTTAAGGGGGAGTGTTGAAATTTTAAACTTGATTCTTATATTCACAAGATCAAGTCGCATGAACAAAATTTAATAGATCCGCAAAAGTGCTCGAAGTTACCAAATAAATTTAACGAAGAGTGTTGAAAACATATATTTATTTGGACTATTGTTTCTGAGTTTTTGTGTTTTATGTTTTGGGAAAATATGTTATAAGACCCAAATTCTAGAAAGTCTTTTAAGTTCTAACGGTCTAAAATGGTTAGTTCTAGAAAGTGTGTAGAAGGATCCAATTTGTGGATAAGTTTTAGGAAAATCTAGAGAGGATCATAGACCGTTAGATTAGTTCAATCTCCACCGTTTATTGTTGTGGACAATTAGTATAAATAGGTGGTTGTTCAACAAATTTCTAATCAAGTCAAAAGAAAAAAGAAAAAAAAAAAGGGTAGAAGTTGTGAAGGGAAAAGCCGAGGCTCACCCAAAAGTCTGAAGCCAAAAGAAAGGGCTATGCGGGGTGACAATGGGCTAAGGCCGTGCAAAAGACGTTCGTTTGGTTCAGCAAAGGGCTACGCGGGGAGATTGAGGACAGTGTGGGTTGTGTAGGTCCTTTCTTCGGGGACCTTCTATGGCGGGTGTCTACTTTACCCATTCGGATCGGGTTCTAGGGTTTTACTCGGCAGTTGAGGCCTCCTTGTACGCTTTTGTGACCTCTAGGGTTCAATCTTGGATGCTACAAGACCATATCTTGCGAGATATTAGGATATGGGGTATGGATTCTGACTTTGACAGTGTCTTAGACGGTCTTCGTGTTACGATTCTTGCTTCGACCTTATTAGTTTTACAAACAAGGACACCCAATTCCCCAACATGCTTTGACGTGTGCTCTTTTTAATAAAATTATTAAGGACACTGAATTAAAGTTTTACATGACAGTTAAGACAGAAAACAATATTTTGGTGTCTAAAGGCATCACATCCTCATGATTTTCTTCGAGCTATCCCTATTGATGGGCTAGATTAGGCCAGCATATGTCACCGGTGGAGTATCGTACAATCTTTAAGTACCATCTTATAATTTTGTTATTTCATGTTGCTGATTTGTGTCCAGTTTGCCGCAAGGCGTGTTTGGACACATTTGGAAAGCATGCAATTCATTATAGAGAGCTCTCGGGTTTCAAATACAGACATGGTCTTAGAGATGTTTTTTTTTATGTTTTAGGCGGTCATGAATTTCTTCTAAGAAAGAAGCACTTGTAAACTTCTTGACTGACCCGCAAGAACGTCACTCGACACTCAGACAGACATATATTTTAATTTATGGGTGGATAGGTGGGAAAGATGCATGTGTGGATTTGACAGGGGTTTCCCCACTAGTGGGTTTGAGGACCAGAGCTTTTAATGTGGAAAAGGCTGCACTCAAAGCTGCATCGGCCAAAGTGGCCAAACATGAGAAAGTGTGTAGTGAGAATCAACACACATTTATAGCATTCGTCTTTTATTTTACACTTTTGGTTTCTTGGCCCTAGACGTTGTGCACCTTCTCAAGAGAGTTGGAAGGGTCATACATTTGATCCCTAGGTATATAGAAGTAGTGTCGAAGAGGATTAGTTTTTCAGTTCAGGAATGGCTAGCGGCGCAAATTGTCGCTCGCTTGCCTTCAATTTCCATGTAATCATTTCACTACTTAATAAAATTTATCATGCATTTATAAAAAAAAAAAACCAAGAAAAGAAAAAAATAATAATCTAAAGTTTTCTACTCTTTTAAATTTACCCGAAATTTCCTAAACTTCTTCACTGCGGGATTTATTTTCAGCAAGTCGGACATTTAGATGGCATTACCACTTCCACCTAGTTCATCCTGTTTACGACAGTTTAGATAATATTAAAAGACATATTTGACATTAACTCATATAGAAAGAGTTTCTAGTAAGACAGTCTCTAGTATGCAAAAGCCAAATTTATGAAACCGGACGATGGCCATACCAGAAAATATATATGAACTAATATAACCACTTTGCTTAAATGAAATCTATAACTTCTTATCCCAGCACTGTTTTTTAGATATATAAGTCGGTGAAGGATTTCCACTATTTCATTATTAATAATAAAGGGTCGAAACAACCTTATTAGAACACAAATCAAATTAAAAACAATAAAAACCCTATTAAAATTATCATTAGTGCTAAGAAGATAAAATAATATTCAGTCCTTTTACACATGTCATATTCTTGTTCAAACTTTTCCACGTTTTATGGCAGCTTATTTTGTTAATGCCATTTTTTTTATGAAACCTTTCTTTTTGAGAGATATATGATCCCTTATCGATTAAATGTAACATGCAATATTGGGTCGCTAATTTGTTTTGGCTAGAATAGGCTAACACATGACCTTAAATATCCAATTAGTAAGACTCACAATAAGCTCCATCAGTGTATCAACACACTAATTAACATGATCTAAACATTCCTAATAAATACTAGGATCCAAAAGTACAACCAAACACCCAATTCAATCCACCACACTAATTAAATCCCAGCACTTCATGTCCATGGAACTAAAATTATATATTTCTTTCATGGAAAAATCATATAGGGAAACCATAACATTTTGTATTAAAAAAAATTACGACCATGTTAAGGCATCGTATACGACAAATGGGTTTCGAATCTTTCATCAGTGTAATCGCACATTCAAGACAAGGATCGGGATTGTCTAAAGGACGGATAAGAATTAGAGAAAAAATTGAAAATATAATTTATCGGTTGGCATGTATAGTATTCAAATGACAATTTTATACAATTTACAAATATTGAAGAATATAATAACAGTAGTAAGATGGGAATATTCATTAGTATAGTATTTTTTAATCCCAGCCTCTCAGATGACTACATAGTGTGTGGTCGACCGTCAATACATTCCAATTTCGATGACTAGTTTTAACTAAGTATTTCATAAAATAGGAAGATACTGTACTATGGAAAAGAAATTCATTAATCATTGAGACATTCTCAAACATAGTAACAAATGTTGAAACTAAGAAGATTTTCCCAAACATGAATGTTGATCAGGTGCTATCAGCATATATTGCAATGATAATATTATGTTTGTTCGATCCATTATTTCCCGGTCTCGGCATATCTATGCCCAAATCTTGAACTAGACTTTTTGATCAACCTGTCAATTATGTTTTCAAAATTTTTATCGATCAAGCAAAAACCATCTCCGCCCAGATTGCAGACCAAGTTAAAGTTAAGCTGATTGATCAACCTGCCTTACTTTTTGATTTCAAGCCAATGTTTATGATGAATGCCTTGAACCCAACTTTTCTTACACATTCCGTGGAAATGAATGCCTTAGTGTTAAGTGTATCTTGTTGAAGTGACCCGTACTGTAGTGTTTGTCTATTACAAATAATAATATAAGAGGCGTTAAATTTGGAATTTTCTTTTAAGTGAATTCCATGTCGACCAAATAACTAGAAGGAGAAGATAAAATGAAGTAAAAAGGTAAAAATGAAATCATCTATTGCATGTAAAAGTTTTCTAATATTCAGAAACTTGTGATTTTGGGGTAATATTTTATTCTTCAGGAAATTAAACAATATTTGTTAATCCTTCAGAACAGCCTTTTTGGCTGTAATTTCTATCTCAATCGAGACTTATTTACTGCATGTCGTATGTCCTTTTCTTTCATAAATTTCTAGCATCTCTGAGCTACTAATATTTTTTAACTTTGCTAGGATCGGTTTAATTTGGTGGAGGATTCAAATTTGGGTATTGGTGACCTCATATCTTACTCAAGTATACTACCTGTTCTGAATCTTGTTAACCTGACTTTTGCTTTAAAAGAATTTGATACAAACGTCACGGTATTACACGAGGGGTTAGATATTTCTACTAAGAAGAATCATTTCGAAGACTTTTCTAAGAAATTTTCAATAGATTGGCGAGATCTCGTGGATGGGGGTAGCAATAACTCAATATAGTTAACTATAGTTTTCGAGAAAATAAGCTTTCTTTTCGTATTCCATCACTATTGTTTGTTTTGCGGACGGAAGTGGCAACCTCATTTATTTGGGAAGCGATGAGGGCGTTTGTAAGGTGCGAGACACGCGTACATTTTGAAGCCATTACTTTTATAGACAGTCATAGGGATGACCGGCATTTCATCTCAAATGGATAAGATCAGGAGATTAAACGATGGGATATTCGGAAAATGTCCACAAAACCTATTAATTAGCTTACCAAAGCGTCGAATATGTAACTACGATTACAGATGGGGAGATTACCCTTTGTATGCTTTAGGTTTAAGTCATACTGATTATCTGTCCTTTGTATACTCTCTTCTAACTTACCCCAGCATATAGCTTACATATACACCGGATGTGGTTATAGTTTTGTTATATCTACGACATGGTACATATTCGATTTAATATTTCTTTTTCTTTTTATTTATCGTTATTGAAAGTAGGTGGCAATTATGAAGTAGAAAAATTGAAGTACCTAAAGTATATATATATATGGTTTTGTAGATAAATCCATTAGAGTAGCCTAGTGGACTAGAATTTGCTAAGAATAACTTAGTTACAAGGTTCGAGTCTTGTTAGATGGGGTAGGCTTGAAATTCTTGATTTTTTTATATATTTTTTAAATATATATAATCAACAAATTCACACATACCACTTCTAACAAGATTCGAACCATGTAACCTAACCTATTTCTAGCGGGTTTTAGCCAACTAGGCTACTCCTAGTGGGTTATCTACAAATGTGGAAACTTAAAATATAAGATTCATAGGTTAGTGATTTTTCTATAAATATACAAGAACCCTTCTATCCTCGACTACTCGTAAAACGGGAAACTTTTGGAAACTATTTTTTTTAAAGGCTCCTTGAAGTATTTTTTTGATAACAATATTAAGCTTGTAAACATCTCGTGTATAACAGCTCAACCATAAAATTACATATCTTGATGAGAGTCCTGAAGATAATTTATTTATTTTTTAAAATGACCGTAAATTATCAAGTTGTACATGCAATTACTAATCCTCCTATTAAATGTTTTCTAGAAACACAAATATACGAAAAATTCGATGATAACCAATTTTCCTACTCTTAAACGGGTAATAATAATTAAGATATATCTTGAAAAATTGATAATTTAACACATTTTTTGAGACGTATTTATCAAAAACGCATGGTTAATTTTTTATTTCTTTAAACCTAGGTACAATGTTCAATGATGGTAGTTCTTTTTACTCTTTGTTTTTAACTTTGATGTTAAATAATGCTAACCTGATATCTACGAAATCATAAACAAGAATCACAAATTCAGGTTTTTGATAAATAAGTCCTAGATATGTTTAAATAATTACTTTTCCATATAAGTAAAGGAAAAAACAATGTACCTTGTATATTATCTAGTAAATCGCTTATTCGTTTATGGTCATTAGCTTGCCTTATAATAGCATCTATCGCATCCTCCTCGTCATCTTTCACGTCTTTGCGCAATATAGCTCTTCTTATTTTTATTGAATTTGACGCCGTTTTCAGCTGTAATGCTTTCATGTTTAGGTTGAAAGAAAAAAAAAAGATGAGACTTTATATAGATCGCATTAGAAAAATTAGGGTGAGTAGTTACGTATACTAGTGCACAAATATACTATCTTCAAATATGCGCTGTCGGTGTTTCAAATGATATCTTTTAAGGGCAATAAGAAATGATGGAAATTTAGGGTTAAATACAAGTGGTTGATTACAAAAATACCCTCAACAAAGTGATTGTTGTTATTTCAAATGATTCGATCGTAGTTGTTGATACACATGTTTCACATTTGTCGACGATTTAATATATATAATTCAGGAATCACATTATATGGTGTCCTATATGGTAAGATCAACGAATTAAAAGCATGTCATATATTAAATGAGAAGTATTACAAAATAAAAATATTAAATAACAAATTATAGTATAAAAAAGCATACATGAGATTAGGGGTGGGTTAGGGTCGGGACCCGATCCGTAAACGCTCAACCCGTATTCCGACCCGGTTATTTTAGGAAGTGAAAAAAAAAATCTCGATCCCGATCCGACAAAAGTCGGGACCCGACTTTTTCGGGACCCGAATTTTCAGGATCTCGTTGGGTCGGGATAGGTTTATCCCGAATCTTCGGACATATTTTTTTATTTTACAATGACGTCATTTTTTAGTAACGATTTTCATTTGATAAGTCTAAACATGTTATTAACACGAAACATAATCATAGTTTAAAAATAACATTCTTAATAAATGAAAAAATAAATTGACATGTAGTAGAAAAAATCGTGTGAAACTACAAATAATGCAGTAGATAAAAAATTGATACGTTTTTTATCAGATTCTTTTGAGTATTTAGTTTTATTCACAGAAGCAACAATTATAATACTAATGAGATACATTATCATAATAATTTTTATAATCAAAAAATAATAATCATTTATCTTTCTTGAAAATAACAATATAATTTTTTAATTTAAGTATATTTTTTATTTTAATAGTTTCATATATTCAAAATAACAAATATATATTATACTTGTATAATTACAACTAATATATTAAACAAAAATGATTGTAGTTCATATGGTAGAGTGCTTACCTTGTATGCTAGAGATAGAAGGTTTGATTCTCATCACTTGTATTTGATATAAATTAATTTATATTTTTATATAAAATATAAATTAATTAAAAAATTGGGTCGGGTCGGGACATCCGACGAATACTTTTTGAAAAAATTAACAATTTTCTTGCTGTTTTTTCATAAAAGTATTCAAATAGTGATGTGGCCTCAAGTAATTTCTGCTCGAATGTCATAAATCTAAAACTTACTTTATTTTCGTTTTAGAGAAAGTATAAAAAAAAAAAAAAAATTTAGAAAAAAAATCAAAAACAATCTAGTCAAATAATATGTTTTTTAAACTTGAATACTTATTATGTATGTATATATATGTGTTTTAGTAGAAACATTGTAAATTATAATATTTCGAAAATACATGATTAAATTTATACAAATTATAAAAAATATGACCAAAATAAAAAGTGAAACTAACTTTAATCCAACAAAATTAACGGCAGTACCTGAATAGTGAATATTATGATAGTTCAGTATGTCTATCTATTGAAAATTTGGAAGAAAAGTTTTTGAAATGATTCTATGTAGTAGAAATATCTAAACCCTCGTGTAATACCATGACGTTTGTATCATAGTTTAGTATGTCAATTGTTAACTTTTTTAGTCTGTTATCTAAATCGTTAACAATAGTTAGTATAGTACACTAAATATATTTTTTTCCCTAATCACTGTCATCACTGATAATTCGCGTCTCCCGCCAAATAAAATGTCACGGACGCAACTCTCTTTTACTCGAGCGGATCTCCTTAATTCCATAAAATGGTTTGGCCTTGTCAATCCAAACACTCAAAGCAGTACCACATATTTTCTAAGTTTCCACATTTGTAGATAACCCACTAGAAGTAGCCTAGTGGGATAAAACCCACTATAAATAACTTACGGTGCAGGGTTCGAGTCTTGTTAGAGGGGGTAGGTGTGAAATATCAAGTATTTCACACCTACCCCCTCTAACAAGACTCGAACCTTGTAACTAAGTTATTTCTAGCGGGTTCTAGCTCACTAGACTACTCCTAATAGGTTACCTACAATATATATATATATATATATATATATATATATATATTTTTGTAGGTACTTCAACATGGTTCTTCAATTTTGCTACTTAATTCATTGCCACTTACTTTCAATAACGATAAATAAAAATAACAAAAAATATATGAAATCGAATATGTACCACGTCGTAGATAACAAAACTATAACCACATCCGGTGTATAAGTATTTTTGACCCGTACTATATACAAAGGAAAGATAATCAGGACTTAAAAGCTAAAGCATACAAAGGGTAATCTCCCCATCTGTAATCGTAATTATATATTTGACGCCTTGGTAAGCTAATTAATAGCTTTTGTGGACATTTTCCGAATATCCATTTGAGATGAAATGCCGGTCATCCCTATGACTGTGTATAAAAGTAATGGCTTCAAAATGTCCGGTTAAGAGTCCAACGACTTTTCTGTGGGTCTCAAAGCCACGCGTGTCTCGCATCTTACAAAGATCTTCATCGCTTCCCAAATAAATGAGGTGGCCACTTTCATCCGCAAAACAAACAATAGTGGAGGAATACGAAAAGAATGCTTATTTTCTCGAAAACTATAATTAAATATATAATGAGTTATTACTACCCCCATCCACGAGATCTTGCCCATCTATTGAAAATTTGGTAGAAAAGTTTTTGAAAGGACTCTCTGTAGTAGAAATATCTAAACCCTCGTGTAATACCATGACATTTGTATCAAAAGCATATAGTACAATACACTAAATATATTTTTTCCGCAATGGTTAGCGGATAATAATCAAAAAAATATCATGGTTTCGTTTCGAAAGGGGGCTTATGCCATGATTTGGGCCATTCGGATTTTGAGGTTTTTGATGAGGCTTTAAACCACCTTTTTAACCAGACGGATTGTTTCCCAACTATTTATGCAATTTTGAGAGATTGTCAATGAGAGTACGAAAGTTGTTTAATGAGGCCTTGAACGAAAGTACGGAAGTGGTTTAAGGAGTCCGTGATGGGTGGTTTTTCGGGTGGCTTAAAATTAGTATTTTCACTTGATGTACGCACTCTCGATCCACGTTCTTTAAGTGATGTAGTTAATTTCACAAATATTACAACATGAAAATGCATATTAGAAATTAGCTAATCTGAAAACTGTTGGTTTTGGTACTATTTCGAATACAAGAAATGAAAGGACAATAAAATAAAGAAGACAGGAACGCAATGGAAATAAACAATTTTATTTCTCACAATTGGAATATGAATTACAATTCATGACTCAACAAATAAATAAAACTGCTGGACAATAAAGAAACTGCCGGACTGTTATAAAAAAACTGCCGGACTGGTTTAGACTGTTATACTTTTTCCCTCCTCGCGTTTGTATAAACTTTAAGTCGCATACATCCGTGTGTATTAGACCGAGAGGTTCAGTATTTCGTTCAATATGTTGATACGAAGACTTGATTAATTTTGCTTCAACACAAACCTCACATTTATGTTGTTTATCAAATACAAAATTAGGTAGTAGATTCAGTTATATTAATTTCTTCATAGAATTAGCATTCACATGACCTAATCTTCCATGCCATAAATTAAATGAATCGCAAGAATAAGCAAATGAAGTTTTATTGGCCACTTGGGCAACATTAACAGTTACATTATTCTTGGTACTGGCCTCAGCCTTAGTACCCACAATAGCAGACTCGGCTTTAGGAGCCGGAGTACCAACATTTAAATTAAACATGCCGTTGGTCATATAGCCACGGCCTACATACATTCCATTAAGGGTGATTACAATTTTTGCGGATTCAAATACAAGTTTAAACCCTTTGTTCACCATCACTGAGCCGGAGACTAGATTCTTGCGAATTTCCGGCACATGGAGCACGCCGTTCAGTGTCAGCTCCTTTCCCGACGTCATCTTCAGCAACACGGTTCCTTTTCCTTCCACCCTGGAAGTAGCTGAGTTCCCCATGAAGCAGCTCTCATTGTCCATGGCCGTATAGGTCTTGAACATCCACTTGCTGGCACAGATGTGACTAGTGGCGCCTGTGTCCAGCCACCATT
Source organism: Primula veris (assembly GCA_963682055.1). Taxonomy (NCBI): domain Eukaryota; kingdom Viridiplantae; phylum Streptophyta; class Magnoliopsida; order Ericales; family Primulaceae; genus Primula; species Primula veris. The sequence continues at coordinate 33,681,066 of OY821747.1, forward strand.
CCTTTGGGTTGCTCCCCACTAGGTTCACTTCAGAAACCACAGCACTCAGGTGCATGTAGTCTTGTCCAGCATCATCTCCTCCCTCAGCCACATTTGCCTGAGCAGGTGCCCTCTTCCTCCCTTTCCCTTGGAACTTCCTCTTTGGGGGGGGGGGGGGGGGTGGTTTGGGCTTATCGGTGCGCATCTTACAATCCGCGGCACGATGGCCCGGTTTGTTGCACACAAAGCAGTCTCCCATGAATTTCTTCTTGAGAGAGGCACCGACTCCGCTGTCAAAGCGTTTCCGCTTAGACACAGCGTCCTCAACCACATGGGCCTTGGCAACCGCGTTGCCTGCTCTGCCACCGCCTTTCCTTCCGGATCGGCGGTTGCTTTGCTCAACATTGAGCCTCTCAATGAGTCCCTCCAAGGTCATAGCCTTTCGCTTGTGTTTCAGGTAGTTTTGAAACTCTTTCCAAGATGGTGGCAGTTTCTCAATCATTAATGCCACTTGGAAAGGTTCGTTGATAACTAACCCTTCAACCTCAAGCCTATGGTATATGAGTTGGAGTTCCTCAACCTGCTCTATGACACTCTTCCCATCAGTCATCATGTACTCATGAAAGTCCGTGACGACAAATTTCTTTGCGCCAGCGTTATTCACTTTGTACTTTCGTTCGAGAGACTCCCAAAGCTCCTTTGCAGAAGCCTTGGGCTCGAATACACTGAAGAGAGTGTCATCCAGAGCACACAGGATGTAGTTCCGGCATAGGTAGTCGCCGTGTTTCCACGCTTCCACCGCCGAAACCGTCTGCACGTCCTCATCGTCCTCGCTTAGGACGGGTGCAGACTCCTTGAGAAACCGGGTCAGATTAAGGGCAGTTAAATAAAACAGCATCTTTTGCTGCCAACGTTTGAAGTTGTTGCCCCTAAACTTTTCCGGTCTCTCCAGTTGAGAGGTTGGAAACATTGGCATCGCCGGTGTTGCCGGAGCCTTGCCCTTTGCCCTGGCCGCAACCACAAGCGCTGCCTTGGCCGCAGCCTTAGCAGCAGCCTGTGCTGCGGCCGCAGCCGCAGCCATAGCAGCGTCGGCCGCAGTAGCTTCGGCCTCAGCCTGAGCCTGAGCCCCCCCACTCGCAGCGCTCGCATTGTTATGGCTACTGCCAATCACAAGTGCGCCCTGCACGTTTTTTGAAGAAACGGTGGGTATTTGATCCTCATTAGTCATCTGAAATGACAATATAAAAACCGTTTAGTTTCTCGCAAGAAAACTAAATTCTTTATCGCAAATACTAATTATAACTTAATTAGATTGCTTCAAAAGAATAAAAACCAATGAAAGAGATTCTAGCGTGAAAATCAAATCACTTTTGATTTCACTAAGAATTCTTTATAGTATTCTAGAATAAAAAGATTAAAACCAATTCGGATTTATTCTATGTGCAAATTTCAATTTCTAGTAAACTAGTAATGATTTTGCGAGAATAAAAACCGAGACGTCAACAAAACAAAATAAAAGAAAAAGTCCTTTTCTTTTCGAAAATAGTAAAACCAAAAAATGATATTGTTTAATATTGTTGGTTTTGGTACTATTTCGAATACAAGAAATGAAAGGACAATAAAATAAAGAAGACAGGAACGCAATGGAAATAAACAATTTTATTTCTCACAATTGGAATATGAATTACAATTCCTGACTCAACAAATAAATAAAGCTGCTGGACTGTAATAAAGAAACTGCCGGACTGGTTTAACAAAGAAACTGCCGGACTGGTTTTACAGAAACTGCCGGACTGGTTTTACAGAAACTGCCGGACTGGTTTTAAACAAACTGCCGGACTGGTTTTAAACAAAACTGCCGGACTGGTTTTAACAAACTGCCGGACTGGTTTTTTAAACAAAATTGCTGGACTGGTTTTAAACAAATAAAAAAACTGCCGGACTGGTTTTAAGCAAATAAAAAACTGCCGGACTGTTTTTTGTAAATACTGGAAATTACAGAACTGAAAAGTAAAAACAGAATCGAAAGACTGAAAGTAAACAGTACTGAAATGTAAATACAGAAAAGAAGCAGTACAGAAAAGTAAATTACAGAAATGAAACGGACAGAAAGTAAATGACTGAAAAATAAATAACAGAAAGTAAAAGAAGAGGCAACTGCTGAGCAGTTTCCCTTAAACAATATTTCCCGAACCACCTTTAAAGGTTTCTGGTTTCGGGACTTTGTTTCCAACGTACAACTTCTATCTCAGAGTGGCTCGTATGGAAACCGGCACCGAACCACAGGTCGAGCTGTTGGTGGTGCGGTTCTCTCTCTATATATGATACTTATGCTGTGAGTTGTGTGTTTGAAGGTGTGTTCAAATGAGAGGGGGATGGCTGCCTTTTATAGGCTCTACTGAAACCACAGCCATAAATATAGGTCATCAATTCTGGGAGTTACACCCCCAGAATCCGCTCACTTTAATTCTGAAACCGCAGCAATCAATTCCATTTATTGCTGGCGTTTCTCTTGCTGGAAACTCTAGGGACTGCTTTTGTAATTTATACAAAACTCCCTATTCGGGTTTGGACCCAAGACACAAGACCCGAGACATTCCCCATTCCCCAAATCCCAAATCCCGTGCCCGTGCCCGAGACCCGAGACACGAGCGAGAGCGCGTGTGTGGTACACACTAATACTCTTAGGTGTATGTGGACATTTTAGTTTAATAACTACATGGGTTGGTATGGTATATATATTGTAAGATTAACTCTTAATCTTCCAATATGGGATTATTCTAAATGGTTTTCTCATTAACCATTTCGTTTTCCAGATTTTCCAGATTTGAGCTTCCGAGGTACCAACTTTGAAGCCACTTTGTATTCACACCCATTCTCCGAATAGGTCATGTAATATACCGTTACGAAGCTCGTCACACGGGCTACTCAACCACGTTGAGTACGGTATAAACAACTCAGCGCTGTTACACGAAATAATGACTCGAAGTTGGTCCAGTGACCATTCGGAAACACCCATGTTTTCACATGTTTTTCCAACAAAAACAACAGAAATATTTACACAAAGTGAGGGTACTTTCTACGAGACTTAGAAGAGAGTGGTGGGACGGGTGTCAAGCTCCATAGCCTTTTCTTATTTTTGCCAAGGGTGGTTTAGAGGAGGATGGAAAAGGGCGGAAATTTCGTTACATGCATTAGCAGATCAAGTTAAAAATAATTTTAAAAATCGGGATCTTGCTATCAGGTTGAAATTGATAGTTTCTCCTATTGAGCTGTTTGAGGCTAAGGTTGCTAGTGGTGATTGTTTGAAATGTCAAGAAAAAAAATATAACGTCAATTTTGAGATAATAATGAGATATAAATTTTATTCGATGCTATTTGTTCTTTCCATTACATGGTTATATATTGTGCTGGGTACGCATTGATTACATAGTTTGGGTATGAAACCTAGAAATTTCAGTAGAATCAGCGGAGAAAACAAAGATAAATTAAAGAAGATATCAAAAGAGGTATAAATCTAGGCTCTACCCTTTTACTGCTAATTAATTTTCAGTAAAAGAGTTAATAATACACACAACAAAACAAACAAACAATAAAAAATAATAAATAGGTCATCAAACAATAATAAAATATCAAATAAGCCACTAAGAATGTAAAGTGATGAACAGCTTGTTGAACCATGAGTTCAATAATTGGTTTTTATTATAAGTGTGATTATGATATAATGATTTTACAATTCGACGATATAATGTTTGATTTTTTCCCAAAAAATAAAATGTATATTTTCAGGACTTAAAATGATAGAACATTCAATAACGAAACCAACGGTTCAAACGGAAGTCGATTCGGAATCTGAACGAGCAAGTTACAAGAGTTTAAAGAAACCGAAACAAGGTCATGTGAAATAGCAGTTTTTTCGACCGATCAAAAAAATATTCGACCAATCAAAAAGTCCAAAAATGTGGCAGAGAGTTCATAGATTTTTCGATCAATCGAAAAACTCAGTTCAATCGATCGAACTTCGGCGGATTTTGATAATTCGTCTCGGGAAACACAACCAACAGAAATAAACACAATTTCACATATATACTCATCTCTCCCACTCTCTAAACACACTCAATACCATCCAACACTAACCAATCAACCTCCCTCAGTTACAACATATTAAAAACTTCATCGTTGAGAAAAAAGTTCGAAAAAAAGGAAATCGGGGAGAAATGAGATCAAGATCAAACAAAATCAAGTCTCGCAAATTAGCTTAATTAGAAGCAATCAAATTGTGAATATTGTTACATTGTTGTAACAAATTATTAAAGAGCAAACTTATAAGCTCAATTGTGAGAGAGTGATTGGGTAGAATATTAAAAGTCGACCGATTAATTAAAAGTTCTAGGTCATTTCATTTTAATGATAAAAAAAGTCTCTCGTTTATCATGCATGAGAAAACCCTAAAAAACAAAGCCTTTAAAGAAAAGTAATTTGATAATTATGAAACACCCGAAGTCCCTAATACACAACAAAAAATAAAACAAAAATCATAGTTCAACACAATAATAAAAAGAGAAAATTAAGTTTGGGCCAAATAACGAAATGAAACACAATGGACGTCGACCCCATAACCGCGCCTATCATTGATTTGCCATGAAAACAAAAGTTTGTTTAATGCTCAAAGCTCTAATCCATTTTTGTTTACCTTCATGACATCAATAACAAAAATAATTACCGACACAAAACCAAGGAAAAGAGATTCAAAATGCTAAAATTAACTGCATATAAATTTTCATTAAAAAGGTAACATACCATAAGATCACATGCAAGACATTAAATCAATAACAAAAAGAAACATCGTCAAAAATACAAGAAAAAGAAGAGATTAAAAAATTGTAGAAATTCACCACATTTATATGTCTTCATTAAAAAGGTTACTTACAAGGTGGCTAAGGAGTTGGTGTGATCAACATGTATCTCTCCGTATTTTCATCAAAATGAATCATTGAATCACCCATCACAACATCATAGGTCACTATGTACCTATAACTCCAATATCCTGCGGGTTTTCGTATGAAAATATGAACTTTTGGCCATTTGTTAGCCAACCCAACGGGTACGAAAGTCTTAAAGAGGAACCTCTTACTATCTACATCTTCTTTAAACATATAAATGGTTAGCCATTCATAGGTAATCAAATCCTTCAACACATAAAAATGAACCACTCCTTTATGGGTCGCTCTACAAGAGAGATTATTTCCCATCTCATGAATCCAGTAAATTTTATCCTCAAATTCAACCGGATTTGAACCGAGTAACAAGTTCCAAATTTAAGGCCAATAGCGGAAATTGCACATCTACATGTAAACAGCTATAACTCCTCCCCCCACCCACACACACACACACACAAACACACACAATTGAAGTCGATTTTTTCTCAACTTTAGGGTCAAGGTTAAAAATCGTACAAGAAATTTCAAGATTTCTCCAAGATTATTTGTTTCCCAAAGTCCAGACCATTTGCGGGCCTCGCAAAAACTCACACAATACAACGCCTTGTATTGCAAACTTTGAGGGACAAATGTGATGTTGCAACTATTGAAACTCTTTATTCATGAGAGGGGAGAGGTTAAAGCTTCCCATTGTCTGCTTAACAGATTTCCAATATACAACACGTATTGGGGATCATTAACCTCGTAAAACAACCCAAAACCTTTAGAAATAGAGAATACACAGGCAGAGAAGAGACCATTTCCATACCCGTCATCAAACTCTCGTTCTCTAAGATAGAGATAGTTACCATAACTTGACATATCAGCTATTTAAAAAAATAGATCATTTTTTGAACGGTTGAATTGTTCATTTACAAAAACTGTGCAGTATATGATTTTTGCCGCCGTACAAACATTCCTTATGTACAAATGCATGAATTTCCGTACAGATGCGGGAAATCTACAGGTATTCAGATCCGAATATGAAAGAGGATTTTCTCAAGCATATACGCAAATTCAATTGGTGGAAGCTCTCTTCTAGAAGTTGAAGCACCCCTAGTGAATCAATTTTATTTCCTCCTTTTATCATTTTTTCACTAAGGGTGCTTCAAGTTCTAAAAGAGAGATTCCACCAACTGAATTAGCGTATAAGCCTAAGGAAATTATCTTTCATATTCTAATCTAGCTACCTACAGATTTCCTGCATTTGTACGGAATTCCTACATTTGTACGGAAGGTACGTTTGTAAGGCGTTGGCCAAAATCATATCCGACCCAGTCTTTGTAAATGAACAATTCAAGCATTAAAAATTATCTACTTTTCCAAATAGGTGATATGCCAAGTTATGGTAACAATTTCCATCTTAGAGAAAGAGAGTTTGAGGAAGGGTATGTAAATGGTCTCTTTTCTACCCATTTATTCCCTATTTCTAGAGGTTTGGGTTGTTTTACAAGGTTAATGATCCCTAAAATGTGTTGCATGTTGTAAATATGTTAACAAGACAATGTGAAACTTTACCCTCTCCCCTCGCCCGAAAAGAGAGTTTCATTAGTTTCCACATCACATTTGTTCCTCAAAGTTTGCAATACAAGGTGTTGTATTGTGTGAGTTTTTGCGATGCCCGCAAATTGCGTGTCTGGACTTTGGGAAACAATCAATCTTGGAGAAAACTTGAAATTTCTTGTATTATTTATAAACTTGATACTGAAGTTGTGAAAAAATCGGCTTCTGTGGGGGAGAGTATTTATATTTGTCTATGGATAGAGGTGCAATTTCCGCTATTGACCTCAACCATGAAACTTGTTACTTGGTTCAAATCACATTTGAATTTTTGGATAACCTTTACTGGATTCATGAGATGGGAAATAATGTCTCTTGCAGAGGGACCAAGAAAGGAGTAGTTCATTTTATGTGTTGAAATATTTGATCACCAATTAATGGCTTAACATTTATATATTCAAAAAAGTTATGGACAATAAGAGGTTCATCTGAGGACTTTCGTACCCGTGGGCTGTCTTAGAAATGAGAAAAATATTGTATTTATCATACGACAGCCCATGGGGTACTGGAATTATAGGTAAACAGTGAGCTGCGTTGTTGAGACAAGAGATTCCATTATTCATTTGGATGACAAATACGGGGAGATACATGTTCACACCAACTCCTTAGCCAGCTCGTAAGTAACCTTTTTTTATAAAGAAATATATATGCAGTCAATTTCAACAATTTTAATCTATTTTTTCCTTGGTGTTTTTGGCGATATTGCATTTTTTTATTGATTTGATGTCTTAGAGGCAATCTTCTCGTAAATAACCTTTTTAATGAAAAAGTATATGTAGTTAGTTTCATTTTTTTCAAATCTCTTTTCCTTGGTTTTGTGATGGTGGTTACTTCTGTTATTGATGTCTTGTAGGCAAACGAAAATGGATTAGAGGTATGAGCATTGAAGAAGCTTTTGTTGCAATGTTCTTTTTACGGTAAATCAATGATGGACGCGGTTATTGGGCCGACGTCCACTGTGTGTCTTTTCTTTATTAGAGTGAGACTTAATTTTCACTTTTTTTTTATTATTGTGTTGAACTAAGATTTTTATTTATTTTTTATTTTTTAGACGTAAAGAAAATGTTGAGAATCTTTGTAATCCAAGAGCGTCGAAAATGAAGATGAGTGAGAATATTTTAATTTTTGAAGAAGATGAGTGCTCAATGGAGGAGTGTGAAAATGATCAAGGTGTCGAAAATCCTGAAACGTCCGGAAGCGATGAGGGAAAGGAAGACGAAGTGTTTTCCGTAAGGGATGATTGGATTTAACATAAATCAACCATGGAAAAGGATTTTCACACCTCTCTCTCTTAGATCTCATCTGGAACTCTATTTAGTGGTGTAAAAGAAGAAGACGAAGTGTAGAACTTAACTGATAGTCATCTGGTTATTTATTACTTTAATAGAACTTGTAATTTGTTATTTTGTTTTTGGACCCATTAAGTTTCTTATGCTTTAGGTTACAATCATTAGATTGATATTTTATGTTGTAATAAGGTAGGATGACCAATTTAAACTCAATATCAATGAAATTTGTGGGAAACCCCTACTCTTACTTAAAAGAAGAGATGGGGAAAATGAGTCCAATGTAAAAAAAAATTACAAGATACATATCAAAATGAGTGGAACAAAAAAGGCGAGAAGGATTTTGGAGGTAAAATTATCTCCAATGAAAACTTAGTTAATTCGCAAGAAAAAAATGATTATGAAGTCGAAAGCATAATTGTATTTGATGATTTACTTTCAAAAAATAGAAGAGATCGAGAAAATAAAGTTTTATCGCATGTGAAATTAAAAAATTCAATATCAAAATGGATGATAAATTTAAGGATAAAGTCTTGTTTGGAAAAATGGAGGCACAACTTAATTAGTGATAGTTGTCAACGTTATTTTCAAATTGAAAATGAGACTAAACAAAATTATATAAATATGGGCTACGATGTTGAAAAGGAATTTTGTGAGAAAATTTTTGAGAAAAATAATATCACAAATGTTGAGGATGAGAAAATGATACATGAGGAAGTAAAAACGCTTGTTTTGGAGAATCCAATAATTGATACTGGATGTGTGGACATGTGACAATTCTTTGACAAGTGTGGGTTGAGATATATGAAATTTGCGAATTACCAGAATGCAAAATATCAAGACCTGAAAGAATAATATTTCATGATTAAAAATACGAGTGTTGATAAGTCACTCAAGTTCAAAAAATGTAGCGAGGGTCGTTACAAGTCAACAGAGATGTTCATGAAACTTGTCGTTATTGAAGGATGCGCCAATGAAATTTTAACGCTATGGCTTAGCCCCTCAAAAAACGTTACAAGATAACCATTCCTCAAACCATGTTTAAGGGGGAGTGTTGAAATTTTAAACTTGATTCTTATATTCACAAGATCAAGTCTCATGAACAAAATTTAATAGATCCACAAAAGTGCTCGAAGTTACCAAATAAGTTTAACGAAGAGTGTTGAAAACATATATTTATTTGGACTAATGTTTTTGAGTTTTTGTGTTTTATGTTTTGGGAAAATATGTTATAAGACCCAAATTCTAGAAAGTCTTTTAAGTTCTAACGGTCTAGAATGGTTAGTTCTAGAAAGTGTGTAGAAGGATCCAATTTGTGGATAAGTTTTAGGAAAATCTAGAGAGGATTATAGATCGTTAGATAAGTTCAATCTCCGCCGTTTATTGTTGTGGATAATTAGTATAAATAGGTGGTATGTTCCACAAATTTCTAATCAAGTCAAAAGAAACAAAAAATAAAAAGAGTAGAAGTTGTGAAGGGAAAAGCCGAGGCTAGCCCAAAAGTCTGAAGCCAAAAGAAAGGGCTATGCGGGGTGACAATGGGGTAAGGCCGAGCAAAAGACGTTCATTTGGTTCAGCAAAGGGCTACGTGGGGAGATTGAGGACATTGTGGGTTGTGTAGGTCCTTTCTTTGGGGACCTTCTATGGCGGGTGTCTACTTTACCCATTCGGGTCGGGGTCTAGGGTTTTACTCCGCAGTTGAGGCCTCTTTGTACGCTTTTGTGACCTCTAGAGTTCAATCTTGGGTACTACAAGACCATATCTTGCGAGATATTAGGATATGTGGTATGGATTCAGACTTTGACAGTGTCTTAGACTGTCTTCGTGTTACGATTCTTGCTTCGACCTTATTAGTTTTACAAACAAGGACACTCCCTTCCCTTAAAGCCCAACATGCTTTGACGTGTGCTCTTTTAAGTAAAATTATTAAAGACACTGAAGTAAAGTTTTACATGACAGTTAGACAGAAAACAATATTTTGGTGTCTAAAGGCATCACATCCTTATAATTTTCTTCGAGCTATCCCTATTGAAGGGCTATAGTAGGCCAGCTTATGTCACCAGTGGAGTATCGTACAATCTTTAAGTACCATCTTATAATTTTGTTATTTCATGTTGCTGATTTGTGTCCAGTTTGCCGCAAGGCGTGTTTGGACACATTTTGAGAGCATGCAATTCATTGTAGAGAGCTCCCGGGTTTCAAATACAGACATGATCTTGTTAGAGATGTTCTTTTTTTATGTTTGTAGGCGGTCATGAATTTCTTCTAAGAAAGAAGAATTTGTAAACTTCTTGACTGGCCCGCAAGAACATCACTCGACACTCAGACCGACATATATTTTATTGTACAGGTGGATAGGTGGTGGGAAAGATGCATGTGTGGATTTGTCAGGGGTTTCCCTACTAGTGGGTTTGGGGACAAGAGCTTTTAATGTGGAAATGCTGCACTCAAAGCTGCATCGGTCAAAGTGGCCAAACATGAGAAAGTGTGTAGTGAGAATTATCAACACGCATTTATAGCATTCGCTTTTTATTTTACACTTTTGGTTTCTTGGCCCTAGACGTTGTGCACCTTCTCAATAGAGTTGAAAGGGTCATGCATATTAATGGCATGACCCCTAGGTATATAGAAGTAGTGTCGAAGAGGATTAGTTTTGCAGTTCAGGAATGGCTAGCGGCGCAAATTGTTGCTTGTTTGCCTTCAATTTCCGTGTAATCATTTCACTGCTTAATAAAATTTATCATGCATATATAAAAAAAAACCAAGAAAAGAAAAAAAATAATAATCTAAAGTTTTCTACTCTTTTAAATTTACCTGATATTTCCTAACCTTCTTCACTGCGGGATTTATTTTCAGCAAGCCGGACATTTAGATGGTATTACTACTTCCACCTAGTTCATCCTGTTTACGACAGTTTAGATAATATTAAAAGACATATTTGACATTAACTCATTTAGATAGTTATTTGAGACCTCAAACTGAATGGGTCATCTACGGGAACGAAATAATATGAGATTCTGATTTTTAGTAGCAAGATTTATATTTTAGATATTCTGCTAGAAGATAGTCTAAAGCTGTAATATAAAAAATCAACAGCAAGTACATGCAAGCTTTAAAACACATTGACCTTTTTTCAAAAAGAAAATTGATTTTGATTATTGGATGGGACAACTTAAAGAAGAGAAGAATTAAAATTACTTCTACTAATTTTTATTTTTAAAAAAAAGAACTTCTCATATGTTTGTATATGGAAAAAAAAGGTCATAAAATATGTTTTTGGCATTAGTCTGCAATCAAAGGAAGCTCCGCCATTCCCTCCCCCAAAAACTTGAATAATACTGGTACTATTTCTGAGCTATATTAAGGAGGGGAAATTACGAGTTAAAAGAGAAAACTGAAAACAAAGGCTTTCCAAAAATCAGTTGAAAAATACTTACTTGACTTTGAGAACAGCACAAAACATTCCCCTAAAAGCTTGATCTCCGTCTTTTCTTCTACACAAACATATAATATAAAGAGCGTGAGAAATAAATAAATAAATCATCCAACATTTTTCCAATCTAATAAACATGAACATGCAAAGAAAATAAAAATATACCTAGATTACCCAAACACCATGTGAGATATGAGGTTGCCAATACATCTTCCAGTTGATTAAACCGATCCTAGCCATGTAAAAAAATATTAGTAGCAAGAAATTTATGAAAGAAAAAGGAAATACATGCAGTAAGTAAGTCTCGAAGGCCAGATAAATTACAGTCAGAAAAACTGTTCTTAAGGATTAACAAAATACTGTTTAATTGACTGAAGAATATATCCACCCAAAGTCACAAGTTTCTGGATACCATTTTTTTTTTTTACAATAGGTGATTTCATATTTACCTTTTTACTTCATTTTATCTTCTTCTTCCAATTATTTAGTCAACATGGAGTTCGACATCATTGAATTTTCAATAGCTTTATCGGCACTCCTTCTCTCACCAAGAAGACTCGATGAAATACAAACTTCTGGTTGTAAAGATTCGAAAAGAGATTGAGGCAAAAAATCGTCACCAATCGTGATGAGGAACGGATGAATACAAGCAGTATTAAGTTCAAGAAAAGCAATGGAGTTTCGTTTTAAAGAATATTATTTAGTATGAGGAACGGATGAATACAAGCAGTATTAAGTTCAAGAAAAGCAATGGAGTTTCGTTTTAAAGAATATTATTTAGTAGTATTTACTTTTATATTTTATTTAAAATATTTAGTTATTACTATTCCTAATGTAATTAAGATTGCTAGACAATCATAATATTTAGTTATTTCCTAGTTAGATTAGGATTCTTTTAGATTAGTTATAGTCAGATTATGATTGATGTTAGGAACTCTATATATATCTCTGTGGTTGAGATATGAAGGTATCAATTATTTTTCAATCAATAAAGTATTTTACTTTAGTTTATTTTCTGGTGGATTCCAGATTTTCGTTGGTGGATTCCAGCAAAAACACGCCCGTTCGAACGTAATCGAGCAACACACCCGTTCGTGTGTTACGAACAAGATCTTTTAATTCTATTTTACGCTTCCGTCCTGCGTCAGGTGGTATCAGAGCAAGCCTACGATCTGTCAACTACAAAACGCAAATTATGGAAAGCTCTATCTATAACGAAAAACTCACTTATCGAAAAAAAATGTTTCAAGCTCAGTGCCGATTAGGAGGAGTTGTTTGTAAGATGGTAATAGACAACAATTCTTTATCAAATTTAGTATCGTTAAAGTTTGTGAACTACTTGAACTTGAACATGATGCCACACCCCACACCTTATCAAATCGGGTGGGATCAAGATGGTCTCCCGGTTCAGGTAACTCATATTTGTTTGGTTCCTTTAGCCATGGGAAAAATATATAATTCTTTAGTCAGTTGTGAAGTTATTGATATGCAAGTCTGCCATATTTTATTGGGAAAATCATGGCAAGATGAAGTAGGAGCTGTTTATGATGACAAACACCACACATATGCATTTGAATGGCAAGGAAAAGGAATTCGGATTAAAGTACCCGAGTCTCTTCAAAAGGAGGAATTTTTTTATCATGATCAGATTTTTTCCCTCTATTCAAAACCATGTTTTGCTAATGCTGATTTGGAGTTGACTAAACATGTTTTAACCGATGATCTCGAAACTAAAAACGACACAATTTTAGAAGATTATAATTCAATGCAAGATTCACAAATACTTGATATTGCTCATTTGGATTCTACAACAACCTCTCTAAAAGAAACAAAGGAATTTTTTCTCGAAAATGTTTCAAATTTGGAACAAGCCGTTAATATTGTTGCTCAAGAAAGATTTAAATCGAAAAGCGACAATATTGAATTCAAGAAATTAAGAATTGAGATGGATGCATGTAATGTATTAATGGGTAGACCATGGGAATTTGACGTTTGCTCTGTTTATAAAGGAAAAGATGATGCATATTATATTGAGTGGCAACGAGAAAAATTTATGCTAGTTCCAACAGGAAGTATATCAAAGGTTTCTAAAGTGGAAGGGAAAAGTTTATTGGCTATCTCTAATGTTGTCAACGATTTTTCTTTTAATATCAATGATTTTAATGGAGTTTTAACTTTGGGAATTAACACGGAATGTGAAGGGATCGAAATAAGGGAGTTAATGAAAGAATTATTAAAGGGGTTTCGAGGTGTCACGCTCGATTCGAATCAGCTACCTTTCATACTTGATATTCAACATTTGATAGATTTTATTCATGAGTATTTGGATACCGATTGTGATACATTAATTGGAGATCCATGGGACAGGGGAAAAATAATGCGCCGACAAAAAATGACAATTGGTTCGATAAAAAAAAAAAATCGTTTACAATGTACAAATCGGGACGATTTGTTTTTAAGTGGATGGGAATAATGAGGAACGGATGAATACAAGCAGTATTAAGTTCAAGAAAAGCAATGGAGTTTCGTTTTAAAGAATATTATTTAGTAGTATTTACTTTTATATTTTATTTAAAATATTTAGTTATTACTATTCCTAATGTAATTAAGATTGCTAGACAATCATAATATTTAGTTATTTCCTAGTTAGATTAGGATTCTTTTAGATTAGTTATAGTCATATTATGATTGATGTTAGGAACTCTATATATATCTCTGTGGTTGAGATATGAAGGTATCAATTATTTTTCAATCAATAAAGTATTTTACTTTAGTTTATTTTCTGGTGGATTCCAGATTTTCGTTGGTGGATTCCAGCAAAAACACGCCCGTTCGAACGTAATCGAGCAACACACCCGTTCGTGTGTTACGAACAAGATCTTTTAATTCTATTTTACGCTTCCGTCCTGCGTCAAATCGCCACCCGGTACTCCAAAGATAAATGGATCCTACTACAATCTTGACAACATAACCACCTCCCTTCAGGTAGTTCCTGATACAAATGTAATAATTTATTTTTCAAATACAATACCAAAACAAAGGACTACAACAAAGAAAAAGAATCTGTATTATCGTGTAACCTTTAAATCACCCATGTGAAACTACTTCTCACACTACATTATCTTTACATTTGTATAAGGACCTACCTGAAGGGAAGTGGTTATGTTGTAAAGATTATAGTAGGATCCATTCGAGTACCGGGTGGCGATTGGAGTCAATTTTTTTTCCTTCATATCTTTTCCAATCTTTAGAACCAGAAGTTTGTATTTTATGGAGGCTTCTTAGTGGGAGAAGGACTACCGATAAATCTAATGAATAGTCAATGATGTCGAAAGCTCGGTCCATCTTCCATGTGAGCATGCATTTCTTTTCCTGTATGAGTTTTAGACCTATTTATTCCATGATGTGGATAAGTTTTTTTAGTGTTAAGTGTATCTTGTTGAAGTGACCCGTACTGTAGTGTTTGTCTATTACAAATAATAATATAAAAGGCGTTAAATTTGGAATTTTCTTTTAAGTGAATTCCATGTCGACCAAATAACTAGAAGGAGAAGATAAAATGAAGTAAAAAGGTAAAAATGAAATCATCTATTGCATGTAAAAGTTTTCTAATATTCAGAAACTTGTGATTTTGGGGGAATATTTTATTCTTCAGGAAATTAAACAATATTTTGTTAATCCTTCAGAACAGCCTTTTTGGCTGTAATTTCTATATCAATCGAGACTTATTTACTGCATGTCGTATGTCCTTTTCATTCATAAATTTCTAGCATCTCTGAGCTACTAATATTTTTTAACTTTGCTAGAATCGGTTTAATTTGGTGGAGGATTCAAATTTGGGTATTGGTGACCTCATATCTTACTCAAGTATACTACCTGTTCTGAATCTTGTTAACCTGACTTTTGCTTTAAAAGAATTTGATACAAACGTCACGGTATTACACGAGGGGTTAGATATTTCTACTAAGAAGAATCATTTCGAAGACTTTTCTAAGAAATTTTCAATAGATTGGCGAGATCTCGTGGATGGGGGTAGCAATAACTCAATATAGTTAACTATAGTTTTCGAGAAAATAAGCTTTCTTTTCGTATTCCATCACTATTGTTTGTTTTGCGGACGGAAGTGGCAACCTCATTTATTTGGGAAGCGATGAGGGCCTTTGTAAGGTGCGAGACACGCGTACATTTTGAAGCCATTACTTTTATAGACAGTCATAGGGATGACCGGCATTTCATCTCAAATGGATAAGATCAGGAGATTAAACGATGGGATATTCGGAAAATGTCCACAAAACCTATTAATTAGCTTACCAAAGCGTCGAATATGTAACTACGATTACAGATGGGGAGATTACCCTTTGTATGCTTTAGGTTTAAGTCATACTGATTATCTGTCCTTTGTATACTCTCTTCTAACTTACCCCAGCATATAGCTTACATATACACCGGATGTGGTTATAGTTTTGTTATATCTACGACATGGTACATATTCGATTTAATATTTCTTTTTCTTTTTATTTATCGTTATTGAAAGTAGGTGGCAATTATGAAGTAGAAAAATTGAAGTACCTAAACTATATATATATATGGTTTTGTAGATAAATCCATTAGAGTAGCCTAGTGGACTAGAATTTGCTAAGAATAACTTAGTTACAAGGTTCGAGTCTTGTTAGATGGGGTAGGCTTGAAATTCTTGATTTTTTTATATATTTTTTAAATATATATAATCAACAAATTCACACATACCACTTCTAACAAGATTCGAACCATGTAACCTAACCTATTTCTAGCGGGTTTTAGCCAACTAGGC
This sequence comes from Primula veris, assembly GCA_963682055.1. Lineage (NCBI taxonomy): Eukaryota > Viridiplantae > Streptophyta > Magnoliopsida > Ericales > Primulaceae > Primula > Primula veris. The sequence continues at coordinate 33,697,113 of OY821747.1, forward strand.
TACTCCTAGTGGGTTATCTACAAATGTGGAAACTTAAAATATAAGATTCATAGGTTAGTGATTTTTCTATAAATATACAAGAACCCTTCTAATCTCTTTTCGATGCTCTAGTCCTCGACTACTCGTAAAACGGGAAACTTTTGGAAACTATTTTTTTTAAAGGCTCCTTGAAGTATTTTTTTTAAACTAACACTCAACTAAGATCGTCAAGCCATTTTTTTTAAAGCAAGCCTAGACGAAAATTAGGCAATAGGCTGAGCCTAGACACTGAGATGATTAAGCGGAATTAAGTGCTACTTGGAGGATTGAGTGGAACTAGGCAGTGATTAAACGGAACTATGCGCTAGAACCATACAAAAACTTTGTATAATGGAAAACTTAAATTATACTTAAATTAGTTTTTTAGAGGTTGGTATATATAAATAAGTTTTCAAAGGTAACTGATCATTTCCAGAGACAAATTATCCTCTATTTTTTTTTTATCAAATATAAAACAAAATGTTTAACGAAATGATAATTAATCTCTACATGTTTAAATTTCATTCTGATATATCATTTTTCTACAAGATATTTCCATATCAATCTTTTGATAACAATATTAAGCTTGTAAACATCTCGTGTATAACAGCTCAACCATAAAATTACATATCTTAATGAGAGTCATCAAGATAATTTATTTATTTTTTAAAATGATAGTAAATTATCAAGTTGTACATGCAATTACTAATCCAGCTATTAAATGTTTTCTAGAAACACAAATATACGAAAAATTTGATGATAACCAATTTTCCTACTCTTAAACGAGTAATAATAATTAAGATATATCTTGAAAATTTGATAATTTAACACATTTTTTGAGACATATTTATCAAAAAGTCATGGTTAATTTTTTATTTTTTTTAAATTAGGTACAATGTTCAATGATGGTAGTTCTTTTTACTCTTTGTTTTTAATTTTCATGTTAAATAATGCTAACCTGATATCTACGAAATCATAAACAAGAATCACAAATTCAGGTTTTTGATAAATAAGTCCAAGATATGTTTAAATAATTACTTTTCCATATAAGTATAGGTAAAAACAATGTACCTTGTATATTATCTGGTAAATCGCTTATTCGTTTATGGTCATTAGCTTGCCATATAATAGCATCTATCACATCCTTCTCATCATCTTTCACGTCTTTGCGCAATATAGCTCTTCTTATTTTTATTGAATTTGACGCCGTTTTCAGCTGTAATGCTTTCATGTTTAGGTTGAAAGAAAAAAAAGATGAGACTTTATATAGATCGCATTAGAAAAATTAGGGTGAGTAGTTACGTATACTAGTGCACAAATATACTATCTTCAAATATGCGTTGTCGGTGTTTCAAATGATATCTTTTAAGGGCAATAAGAAATGATGGAAATTTAGGGTTAAATACAAGTGGTTGATTACAAAAATACCCTCAACAAAGGAATTGTTGTGATTTCAAATGATTCGATCGTAGTTGTTGATACACATGTTTCACATTTGTCGACGATTTAATATATATAATTCAGGAATCACATTATATGGTATCCTATATGGTAAGATCAACAAATTAAAAGCATGCCATATATTAAATGAGAAGTATTACAAAAAAAAAATCTTAAATAACAAATTATATTATAAAAAAGCATACATGAGATTAGGGGTGGGTTAGGGTCGGAACCCCACCCGTAAACGCTCAACCCGTATCCCGACCCAGTTATTTTTGGAAGTGAAAAAAAAATCTCGATCCCGATCCGACAAAAGTCGGGACCCGACTTTTTCGGGACCCGAATTTTCAGGATCCCGTAGGGTCGGGATAGGTTTATCCCGAATCTCCGGACATATTTTTTTATTTTACAATGACGTCATTTTTTATTAACAATTTTCATTTGATAAGTCTAAACATGTTATTAACACGAAACATAATCATAGTTTAAAAATAACATTCCTAATAAATGAAAAATTAAATTGACATGTAGTAGAAAAAATCGTGTGAAACTACAAATAATGCAGTAGATAAAAAATTGATACGTTTTTTATCAGATTCTTTTGAGTATTTAGTTTTATTCACAGAAGCAACAATTATCATACTAATGAGATACATTATCATAATAATTTTTATAATCAAAAAATAATAATCATTTATCTTTCTTGAAAATAACAATATAATTTTTTAATTTAAGTATATTTTTTATTTTAATAGTTTCATATATTAAAAACAACAAATATATATTATACTTGTATAATTATAACTAATATATTAAACAAAAATAATTGTAGTTCATATGGTAGAGTGCTTACATTGTATGTTAGAGATAGAATGTTTGATTCTCATCACTTGTATTTGATATAAATTAATTTATATTTTTATATAAAATATAAATTAATTAAAAAATCTGGTCGGGTCGGGACATCCGACGAAATCAAAAAAATTCATCCGATCCCGATCCCAAAGTTTGTCGGGTCGGGACAAAACCCGACATTTTCGGGTCGGGGCGATTCTCGGGTCGGGATTTCAGGATTTTTTTCCCAGCCCTACATGAGATACATTGGGAATTTCATATGGAAAAGAAAATCTAAGGCACATGTTGCCCAAATAGGAAATTGTTTATAATGCCTGTTTCCACACAAAGGCGTCAAGGATTTCATCTCATCAAGTGTACTATGGTCAAGTCATGCGATGTAGCCTATGTCGTCTTACCTTACCTCAAGGGAGAACTTGATGAGAAATGAAAAGTTGTATATTTTTTTGGGAAAACTTAATATTTAGTACATACTTTTGGACAAAGTGAGAATGGGAATTGAAATTAATTTTGGAGAACGTGTTTAGTATTCTCTGAGATTATGCTTGTTCCATAACAAAGTATGCAATTTAAATAGAGGGAATAAAAATAGTTGAAATAGAGGGAGAGGGCATTGATCGGCCAAAAAGTGTGCATTTTAATTCAAAAGCCTTTATATCGCAAGATTACGAGGACCGATTGTAGTAATGAATTTTATAAACCATAGGTAAATACGGGTCGTCCCAAGAGGTAAGAATATAATTTATTTAACTTATTTTCAAACTATATTTTTGTCGTTTAAATCGATAAAGCTAACATTTTTTACAGTTGTCGTTACCTAACATGCAAAACCTACTAAAAACGCATACTTATCAAAAACAAGCATGGAGGTGAAATAAATATGATCTATATTAATCATGCAAATGTCGTATGATAAATAAATAAATAGAACAAGGTAAAAGAACTCACAAAATTATGGAAAAATAAATAGAGAAGTCATTTGTCTCTCTACGAATAAACCTTGCTAGGGAGAGGGGCAAGATATTAATGGTAGAGGAAGGGAAAGAAAGAAAAAAATAGGTAGAAAAAGAAAGAGAAAAAAATTGAATTTGTATTATGAAAAAACGTATGATAATTCGTGGTATCTACAAATATATATAGTGTTTGACTTGGAAATTTCCAGAACCTAAACCCTAAAAAACATTGATCCGGATCAGATGACGTGTTCCAATCGCAGGCTGCCATATCATTAAACGAAACAGTAAGTAAGTCGGTTCTGATCCGGATCAGTGATTTCGATCCGGATCAGTGGGCGCCGATTAAATTTACACTTTGAAAACTCTCTGTTTAGGTCCTCCAAGCTTCTCCATCATCACTCTAAATCCTTGCTTTCATATTTGACATATTTTACGTTCTAAAAAGGCCAAAAATACATAAAAACACGTAAAGCTCTTCAAAATGATCAAATGCATAAAAATATGTAAAATAAACTAATCACATTTTTGGATGGCAAAATTTTTATTTTAATGTGCCTGACTATTACACTTTTTCAGGCGATTTAGGCATCATTCTATATGCTTATGTCATGAAACTAGAAAAGGGTCAGCCAAAGAGGAAGAAAGTCTAAGAGCGCATCTTAAATCAGAATTGGTGAGAAATGGAAAAGAATAAAGGTGCTCTCGTCAGAAAGCAGGTGTTTTTGATACTTCTCTTGATTTGTCTGAGAAGGAACAAGATGATGATTGTGAAAGAAAAGTTGTAGAGGAGAGAGACACTACTAACAATGATCAAGAGAAGACGGAGGGTAACTCTAGTGCTACTTTGTTGAGAAATATTTCAAAAATAATGGAGATACTTTTGAGGGTAAGCCAATGAGGAAGAAGGTCTGAATGTTGAATGTTGCTGAAGACGAGCTCTCCTCCTAAGAAGACGCGTACTAAGATTGATGAGTCTAAAGATGAATTTGCCTAAAGATGGGTCTACATGGGTCTTCTTGATGAGTCTAAAGATGAATTTGCCTCTGTTGGAAGTGCACACAGAGGCAGACCCTTGGTCAGGAACAATGATTAAAATTTAATTTAATCTTGGTTTTTTCATGTATATAATGTAACTATATTCAAACTTTATGTACTAGTTTAGTGGGTAAGTGATGCAGAACGGAAACGTACTAAAGAAATATAAAATATGTTCGTTAATCACGAACGGGATTTGCTCGAGTTATCGCTCGAACGGACGTCAAACAAGAGAGTTGCCAACAAGCAAAGACTCTTTAAGGTTTTATTAATATCAGAAGTGAATAATAATAAAGGTCTAATGCCTTATTTATAGAGTTCTAGCCGGTCCATCTCCAAATAGGAATAAGACTTAAATATAAAATCCTAAAACAAAAAGAAAACAAATTCCCAAAAGTAAATTCTAAGATAGAAAGGAAACAAACTCTCAAATAAACATACTTCTAAACTGAAGAGGAAACTAATATGGAAACGTAATTTGACCCACTAAAATAGTGCTATTATTCCATCAACTGCTTATCGAACTTTGCCTCAAGCTCAAGCTCATCCGTATCATTCTCTTCTACTTTAAAACGACTCGACCCTGAGTCGTAATCAGAATAAATCGGTTTTCCATCATCAGCCACATACTCGTATAAGTCAGCCACATTAAACATCTTTGAAATCTTCATATGAGGAGGAAGGTCGATGACATAAGCGTTATCATTTATCTTTCGTAAGATCTGAAAAGGACCATACTTTTTCGGGTCCAACTTCTTCTTTCCACCACCCCGCTCTCTTCGCAAAAATATCATGACCATATCCCCTACTTTAAACTCCTTGAACCGCCTACGCTTATCCGCATTCACCTTATATTTCGCATTTGATAATTGTAACCGTTTCTTTACCTCTTCGACAACATCGACGTGTTGTTTAGCCATATGCTCCGCGGCAACACTCTTCTTTTCAATCGTCGGTATTTTTGCCAAATCTACCGTCAATGCAGGAACCTTTCGATACACAATAGAAAAAGGAGACACACCTGTGGAGTTATTTGGCGCACTATTGTAAGCGAACTCGGCATGTGCTAAGGCTTGTCCCACTGCTTCTGTTTTTTGACACAAATACACCGTAAAAGATTACCTAGCGACCTATTCACCACCTCTGTTTGTCCATCGGTCTGAGGGTGAGCCGTTGTGCTGAATCGACAGAAACTTTGTATCGCAGTCAGAAGTAATTGATCGTGGAACGCCATGCAGTCGAACAATCTCTGAAAAAAATAGTTTAGCCACATGTGAAGCGTCGCTAGTGCTCCGACAAGGAATAAAATGTGACATCTTGGAAAATCTGTCAACTACCACAAATATCGAGTCTAAGCCTCGCTGAGTTCGCGGTAGACCCAACACAAAGTGCATAGATAAGTCCTCCCAAGACTGCTCTGGAATAGGTAAAGGCATATATAAACCTGTATTCTGCCCATGTCCTTTATATGTCTGACAAATAACACATTTTCGCACAAATCTGCTTGTATCTCATTTTAGTTGTGGCCAATAATATCGTTCTTCCAGGAGACTAATAGTTTTGTCTCGCCCTAAATGGCCTCCTAGCCCGCCAGCATGTAATTCCCGCATTAATTTTTCTCGTAGGGATGTTCGAGGGATGCATAATCGCGTACCTTTAAACAAGTACCCGTCCTGAATAAGATATTTTCCTAGTGACTGTCTAGTTAAGTGCTTCTCCCATGTGTCCCTGAAATCCTCATCTTCTTCATACAATTCTTTTAAGAATTCGAATCCAACCACCTCGGTACTTACAGTAACCAGTAATGCCGCACGTCTACTTAGTGCATCCGCAACTCGATTAGAAACCCCAGAACGATGTTTGATAACGTAATTAAACTGCCCAAAATATCCAGCCCAACGCACATGCATCTTATTTTTCAAATCTCGTTGACTTTTGAAATAAATTAGGGACTGATGGTCAGAATATAACACAAACTCTCTTGGTAGCAAATAATGTTCCCACATCTTTAATTCCCGAAAGACTGTATAAAGTTCTTGTTCGTAAGTGGACCACTTCTGCTTAACTTCGTTGAACTTTTCACTAAAATACGCCACTGGTCGCCCTTCCTGTGACAAAACTCCGCCAATACCAGTACCACAAGCATCACATTCAACCTCAAAAACCCTCTCGAAATCAGGTAGAACTAATATTGGGGCGCAAGTCAACTTTTGCTTAATTTCCTCAAAGCTATTAGCCGCCGCTTCGGTCCATTCAAAACCCTTTCCCTTTTTTAGACAATCTATTATAGGCGATGTAATACTACTAAAGTTTCGAATAAATCTCCTATAAAAGGTTGCTAGACCTTGAAAGCTACGTACTTCAGTAATAGAACGAGGAGTAGGCCATTCCTTAATAGCCTTTATTTTTTGCTCATCGACATGAATCCCTTCAGCACTAACCACATAACCCAAGAATAATACTCTATCCATCATAAATGTGCATTTTTTAAGATTCACAAATAATTCGTTCTTTAATAGAACTGCCAATACTTCGCGCAAGTGACTTTCATGCTCCTCTCTATTACGACTATAAATCAGAATATCATCAAAATACACAACGACAAACCGCCTCAGAAAAGGTTTCAATACCTGATTCATTAAGCGCATGAATGTGCTAGGCGCATTAGACAAACCAAAAGGCATCACTAACCATTTGTATAACCCTTCTTTCGTTTTGAAAGTCGTTTTCCACTCGTCGCCAGGTTTAATACGAATATGATGATATCCACTCTTTAAATCAATCTTTGAGAATATTACTGACCCTGAGAGTTGCTCAAGCATATCATCTAATCTTGGAATAGGAAATCGATATTGAACTGTTATCTTATTGATAGCCCGACTATCCATGCACATCCTCCATGATCCATCCTTCTTAGGAACAAACAACGCGGGAACCGCGCATGGACTCATACTCTCCTGAATATGCCCTAAGTTAAGCAACTCCTCAATCTTCTCCTGTAAAATCTGCCCCTCCTTTGGATTCATTCGATAGTGCGGCAAATTCGGTAATCGGGCTCCTGGAAGGAAATCAATCTGGTGTTGGATGTCACGCATGGGGGGTAGCCCGTTAGGATTATCCACGACCCCTTGAAATTCTTCTAACATTCGTCGTACCTCTTTCGGAATTTCAGATTCGTCATACTCAGGTTTATTCACTAAAGCGAGCAAACCGCCTGAATACTCTACTCCTTCAGTCAGTTCCTCAATTGATTGTGTGATAGCAAGGAAAGCCTTTCCTTCCACTTTAGTGGTCTTTTGCCCCGTTCCAGATGGAACAATCATAATACGTTTTCCTTCCCACTGAAATACATAAGTGTTCTCGCGGCCGCGATGAGTCGCATCCACATCATACTGCCATGGCCTCCCCAACAATATATGACAAGCATCCATCTCAACGACATCACATACGACATTTGTCGTATAGTATTTCCCAAGTGATATGGGAACTTTGCAAACCTTAGTTACTCGTATCGTCGGCCCCTTTTGAATCCACCCAATCTGATATGGATTGGGATGTGGCTCGGTTGATAGCTTCATATGTTCGACAAGCTTTTGGGCTATAAGATTCTCACAACTGCAACTATCAATGATCAGATTGCAAACAGACTAATTAATTCGACATTGTGTCTGAAATATGCGTCGACGTTGACTCAATTCTTCGGTTTTGGGAGAACATAAAGTTCGTTGCACCACGTAAACAGGGGTTTCCATATCTCCACAAGATATATCATCACAGTCTATTTCATCTTCGATGTACTCTTCTTCTCTATCCACCTCGTCCGTGTGAAGAACAGGTTGTCTCACACGACATTGGTGGGATTGGTGTCCAGGCTGTCCACACTTCCAACATGTTCCACCTCTAGGCCTTGCATACGGGTTGTTTGTTGGCGGTTTAGTAGTCGCAATAGGCTTAAGATTTGCAGCAGCACCTACTTCCTTGCTTTCGGCGACAACCTTTGACCCATCTGTTGCCCTACGAGTATCTTCCCCATACTTTCGAAATGTCGGTCGTTGAGACAAGCGTGCCTCTGCCCTTGACGCCATATCTCTTGCATCTTCTAGAGAATAAATTGCTTGGACACCCATCTTATCTTGGACGTCATATTTTAAACCAAGAGTGTACCTAGCAATTTGGTGGTGCTCAGACTCTGCAACATTACACCGTGACTGTAGTCGCATAAATTCTTCAGTATAATCAGCAATAGTACGGGTCCCTTGTTTGCAATTCATGAACCGTCGATATAGAGTTTGCGAATAATCTCGTGGTAGAAAACGCTCTTGCAGCATCTGTTTCATCATTGCCCATCCTCTAACTTGCGGTAATTGTCGTTTACCACGCTCTTCCCTGACATTCTGCCACCATGCTCCAGCACCTCCACGCAATTTATAAGCCACAATTGATACTTTGCGTTTATCTTCAACTTCCATGATTTCAAAGAACCTTTCTACTTCATTAATCCAGTCAAGAACTGGCTCAACATCTAGCCCGCCGTTAAAAACAGGAATTTCAGCTTTTACCCTATAACTATCGTAATTTCGTTGGTTATTATTATTGGGTACAAGCACTCTATTACCATCCGGTGGTGTTTGAGGTTGACGGCCCCCAGGTTGCAAATTGACCAACATCTGCTTAATCTCTTCCAAACTTGTCTCGAGAGAACCCATACGGCCCTCCATACGAGCCTCCAATTCTTGAATCTGATCGTCAGCCATTGGCTCTGATACCACCTGATGCAGAACGGAAACGTACTAAAGAAATATAAAATATGTTCGTTAATCACGAACGGGATTTGCTCGAGTTATCGCTCGAACGGACGTCAAACAAGAGAGTTGCCAACAAGCAAAGACTTTTTAAGGTTTTATTAATATCAGAAGTGAATAATAATGAAGGTCTAATGCCTTATTTATAGAGTTCTAGCCTGTCCATCCCCAAATAGGAATAAGACTTAAATATAAAATCCTAAAACAAAAAGGAAACAATTTCCCAAAAGTAAATTCTAAGATAGAAAGGAAACAAACTCTCAAATAAACATACTTCTAAACTGAAGAGGAAACTAATATGGAAACGTAATTTGACCCACTAAAATAGTGCTATTATTCCATCAACTGCTTATCGAACTTTGCCTCAACCTCAAGCTCATCCGTATCAGTAAGACTTGGTTTAAAGTGCAAGTGGTCATGAGTTCAAATTTTTGTACCTCTCGTTTATTTTGTTTTAAAAACATTATATTGCTATTACACAAAGATATCCGCTGCATTTACTAATTGGGTTTTTTTTACTATATACATACCGGTGGACTTTAGTACACTAAACATATAAATTTTTTTGGAGCTTTGTCAATTGTGCCCCTCCTTCATTATGGACTCGGCGTCCGCCCCTGAGTGCACCCATGGGAAATTTGCAATTCTAAGAATCTACGTTTATCATGTTTTGGCAAAAAGGAGGAATAGTTTTTGAGGTCTCTTCTTTCGTGGTCGGTGGGGTGCATTTAAAAACTCTCGAAAGTCGCGTAATTCTTGGTGTCATCTTCTTTTTGCTGTTGCGTCTTCTTTTTGTTATTGCGTCTTCATTAGATGTTGCATCTACTACCGTCTGTTAGAGCTTCCGCACAACTATTAATTCATTAGAGGGGACTGTTGGATCACATGCTAGTTGTTTGGAATCAGGGTGTAGAGTTGGTAGCATGGTTAGTAGGACGTAGGAGAAAGTTAAGATGGAATTTTCGAAAATATGTGGTCCTGCTTTGAGTGTTTGGATTGACAAGGCCAAACCATTTTATGGAATTAAGGAGATCCGCTCGAGTAAAAGAGTGCTGTGTCCGTGACATTTTATTTGGAGGGAGACGCGAATGATCAGTGGTGACAGTGGTTAGGGGAAAAAATAGATTTAGTGTAATGTACTAGTTGTTGTTGACGATATAGGTAACAGACTAACAAAGTTAACAATTGACGCACTGAACTATCATAATGTTGACAATTCAGGTACCACCGTTAAATTAGTTGGATGGAAGTTAGTTTCACTTTTCATTTTGTTACTATTCTTTGTAACTTGTATAAATATAATCCTTAATTTTCTGAAATGTCTTATTTTAATATAAATTAAAAAATACATAATTACATCATATATATATATATATATATATATATATATATATATATAATACACACACACACACACATATATATATATATGTCATATTAATGTATGTATAAAAATATATTAAAAAAATGCATGTATACATATTATTGTAAATAATGTAAATTGTAGATAATGTTTGTGTAAAAAAAGAAATTATAAATACTTAACAAATATAATTCTATTTACAAAAAATGAATACTTTTTTGAAAAAATTAACAATTTTCTTGCTGTTTTTTCATGAAAGTATTCAAATAGTGATGTGGTCTCAAGTAATTTTTGCTCGTATGTCATAAATCTAAAACTTACTTTATTTTCGTTTTAGAGAAAGTATAAAAAAAATTATAATTTTTTTATTTTAGAAAAAAAATCAAAAACAATCTAGTCAAATAATATGTTTTTTAAACTGCAATACTTATTATGTATGTATATGTATGTGTTTTAGTAGAAACATTGTAAATTATAATGTTTCGAAAGTACATGATTAAATTTATACAAATTATAAAAAATATGACCAAAATAAAAAGTGAAACTAACTTTAATCCAACAAAATTAACGGCAGTGCCTGAATAGTGAATATTATGATAGTTCAGTATGTCCATCTATTGAAAATTTGAAAGAAAAGTTTTTAAAATGATTCCATGTAGTAGAAATATCTAAACCCTCGTGTAATATCATGACGTTTGTATCAAATTGGGATATCATAGTTTAGTATGTCAATTGTTAACTTTTTTAGTCTGTTATCTAAATCGTTAACAACAGTTAGTATAGTACACTAAATATATTTTTTTCCGTAACCACTGTCTTCACTGATCATTCGCGTCTCCCGCCAAATAAAATGTCACGGACGCAACCCTCTTTTACTCGAGCGGATCTCCTTAATTCCATAAAATGGTTTGGCCTTGTCAATCCAAACACTCAAAGCAGTACCACATATTTTCTAAGTTTCCACATTTGTAGATAACCCACTAGAAGTAGCCTAGTGGGATAAAACCCACTATAAATAACTTAAGGTGCAGGGTTCGAGTCTTGTTAGAGGAGGAAGGTGTAAAATAATATCAAGTATTTCATGCCTACCCCATCTAACAAGACTCGAACCTTGTAACTAAGTTATTTCTAGCGGGTTCTAGCTCACTAGACTACTCCTAATGGGTTACCTACAAAACTATATATATATATATAGTTTTGTAGGTACTTCAACATGGTTCTTCAATTTTGCTACTTAATTCATTGCCACTTACTTTCAATAACGATAAATAAAAAGAAAAAAAAATATTAAATTGAATATGTACCACGTCGTAGATATAACAAAACTATAACCACATCCGGTGTATAAGTATTTTTGACCCGTACTACATACAAAGGAAAGATAATCAGGACTTAAAAGCTAAAGCATACAAAGGGTAATCTCCCCATCTGTAATCGTAATTATATATTCGACGCCTTGGTAAGCTAATTAATAGCTTTTGTGGACATTTTCCGAATATCCATTTGAGATGAAATTCCGGTCATCCCTATGACTGTGTATAAAAGTAATGGCTTCAAAATGTCCGGTAAAGAGTCCAACGACTTTTCTGTGGGTCTCAAAGCCACGCGTGTCTCGCATCTTACAAAGGTCTTCATCGCATCCCAAATAAATGAGGTGGCCACTTTCATCCGCAAAACAAACAATAGTGAAGGAATACGAAAAGAATGCTTATTTTCTCGAAAACTATAATTAAATATATAATGAGTTATTACTACCCCCCATCCACGAGATCTTGCCCATCTATTGAAAATTTGGTAGAAAAGTTTTTGAAAGGACTCTCTGTAGTAGAAATATCTAAACCCTCGTGTAATACCATGACGTTTGTATCAAAAACATATAGTACAATACACTAAATATATTTTTTCCGCAGTGGTTAGCGGATAATAATCAAAAAAATATCATGGTTTCGTTTCGAAAGGGGGCTTATGCCACGATTTGGGCCATTCGGATTTTGAGGTTTTTGATGAGGCTTTAAACCACCTTTTAACCAGACGGATTGTTTCCCAACTATTTATGCAATTTTGAGAGATTGTCAATGAGAGTACGAAAGTTGTTTAATGAGGCCTTGAACGAAAGTACGGAAGTGGTTTAAGGAGTCCGTGATGGGTGGTTTTTTGGGTGGCTTAAAATTAGTATTTTCACTTGATGTACGCACTCTCTGAAATTCCTATCCGCTGTTCTAGATGCAGTTTTGCAGTAAGGTTCCAAGTGAGGTTGGAACTGCAGTTGGAACCAAGTGTATAAGGTTCTAAGTGAGGTTGAAACTGCAGTTGGAACCAAGTGTATTAATGGACAGAACTGTTTTAAAATTAAATGTACTTGAAAATAATTCACACGCACATTTAACAACGGAGTTCACCTAACTAGGCTACGTCTCCGGGGCACTTACCCAGATTATGATATTATAAAAAGCTTACAATATATGACTCAAGTCTTAATGAAAAACTTAGACTCCCTCTAGGTTGTTCTGCCTATCACTATATTGCTCCTACTCTATAACTATCACTTATAAATCAATGGCATCCCACCATTGTTTTCTTTTTGAAGCTCACGTGTATTCTCTCTAGAAAATAAGTTCTTTATAATTTAGAACACACACTTTTTACAAGCTAGGTTATCAACTATTTATACAAGTAAAATAATCTTCTTTCTTTAATCTTGAAGATTGCTTTTGACTTGTTTTGATTGGCTTCAATCTTTCCATGTATAACGAGACTCTTCAGCGTAGGATTGACTCCAATATAAGTTAATACCTGTTTAATAACTAGCTTGGAAATAGGAGTTAGTCTTTTCCTATAACTAGGAAACATATAAAGATAATATCTTTTAGAGATAATATCTTTCCATATATATATGAAACACATAACTCCATATTACATTCAATCTTTAAACGAATTATACTGAATATAGATAAGGAACAAAAGATTGAAACAAGTGATAAGGACAAGCATAAGAATAGAGATACATATTAAAAGGAAACATAACCTTATAAACTAATCTCTTTATATCTTTTAGGAAATCTTTCCTTACCACTTTGATATTCTCAATAAATGCATACTAAACCTGTTAAGATCATATGAGAATATATCCTGCATACTTTAAAACAAATAATTATTAATCAAGAATAGTAATGCAGAATTACAGAACTTGACAAAATTCTGCTTAACAGCAGGTTGCAACTGAGGTTGCAACTGGTACTTGAAACCACCAACGCTGTCTAAGCAGGTTGTGACTGAGGTTGCAACTAGTACTTGAAACCTAACACTACTGTCTTAGTAGGTTGTAACTGAGGTTGCAACTGGTACTTGAAACCTGTCAATACTGTCTTAGTTCTTAACAAACAGATAGGATTTATTTAGTAAAAACCATTAGACAACAAATAGAATTTAGACCAGAAATCTGGTCCTAACAATCTCCCCCTTTGTCATTGGTTTTGACAAATCAACTAAGTTTATATAAACACTAATCCACCTGCAATTAGTTAGCAGTACAGTCTTTTACTGTATTTCATTTATCAGTGCTTTTGTAACACCTATTTAGCTCCCCCTGCAAGTTAGAATAGCAGGTATCATATAAGCACAGAATATATCCATTCACAGAGTTTCAGAACATTAAAGTGAACCATAAACTCATCTCCCCCTATTTGTCATAAGCCAGACAAACTAGTAACCAAACTAAGCTTCCTTTCACAGTGAATTTCCCTACCAGCAAAGGCCCTAAACCTCCTATACGTTTTCCTACTCCAGAACCTAGGATCAACCTCATTAAACTAGGATTTTTGGTTAATAGAAAGAGAGAGAGAGTAATACTGATAATTGTGATTGTTTTGGGATATTAAAAAGAGTTTAGTATAAAGCAATAAAGTCCATATCCTTTTGTAATTGGAAAGAGATACATGCAAATCAATTATGAAACAGATTTTGGCGAAAAATAAAATAGAAAAAATCTTATCAACAGTTTAAGGAAATCACAGCAAGATCACGAAAAGAAGATAAATCCAACCAATTATACAGATAAACATTCCTTTTTGCACAAACAGATTTATCCAGAATTTGAAAATTCAAAAATTGAAGCTTAGGAAAGAATTTTGAACATATTAAAACAAAAAAAAACATTTAAAAGATATCTAATTTTTCAGAAAAACAAAAATCTAGCAATTTACCCAAGAAAATATGTTTATCATTGAATAACTCTAATAAAGATTAGATTTCAGGAGCTTATATTGAGCAAATCCGTTTTTATCTCTACACAAAAACTAGTCTGATGACCTCATCAAGGAAAGAGTATAAGTGATGTCAAAATTTTACAAGACTTTGTCTTGACATTTATAATATAGACTGAGCTTTCAACTGATGTTGCAACTGAGCTTACAACCAGTATTTTTAACACGAGGTTTCAACTGATGTTGTAACTGTACTTCCAACCAGCTATTGAAAGCATGAGGTTTCAACTGATGTTGCAACTTAACTTGCAACCAACCAAAAAAATGCACTTTGTGCTAGCAACTCTATTACCAGAGAGGTTTTCAAGGACAAGTTACCTCACATCTGTTTTTGAGACACCAAAAAGCGGCTTTTTCAAAACAAAAACATCATAGCTCAAGTAAGACTTAGCCTTAGAAGTAAAAATTATTGAAGGTACTCAATACAGACATATTTAGCAAGAATATTCAATTAGATTTGATAATGACATACCCCTATGTCACTTCTTAATGATTCAAACTTGTTTGTATCAAGGGGTTTTGTGAAAATATCTGCTAATTGTCTTTCAGTTGAAACATGTTCTAAAATTAAGCTCTTTTCTTCAACTAGTTCTCTAATAAAATGATGCCTTAGATCAATATGTTTGGTTCTGGAATGTTGAACTGGATTTTTAGCTAAATCTATAGCACTTTTGTTATCACAAAACAGAGTTAATATTTCTTGTTTAACATTATAATCAGTTAACATCTGTTTCATCCAAATTAGTTGAGTGCATCCACTTCCAGCTGCAACATATTCTGCTTCAGCAGTAGATAAAGATATGCAATTTTGCTTTTTACTGAACCAAGAAACAAGGTTGTTTCCAAAATAAAAACAACCACCAGAAGTACTCTTTCTATCATCTATGTTTCCTGCCCAATCTGCATCACAGTAGCCACTTAGAAAATGGTTTGTATCTTTAGAATACCATAGGCCTAGGTGAAGTGTTCCTTTTACATACCTAAGAATTCTTTTGACAGCTAGAAGATGAGGTTCTAAAGGATTTGCCTGATATCTGGCACAAACTCCTACACTTAAGCAAAGGTCTGGTCTACTAGCAGTTAAATACAGCAAACTTCCAATCATGGATCTATAAAGACTTGGACAGACATTTTTACCTTTATCATTTTTGGACAGTTTAAGGGTAGTACTCATAGGGGTTCTCTTCTCTTTACTCTCACTCAGACCAAACTTTTTAACAAGATTGTCTGCATACTTACTTTGGCACAGAAAAATGCCTTTCTCATTCTGTTTAACTTGTAATCCTAGAAAGTAAGTTAGTTCACCTCCACCACTCATTTCAAATTCATTCTTCATATCAGAAATGAATTCTTCTATCCTTTTATTAGAAGTAGAGCCAAAGACAATGTCATCAACATAGATTTGAGCAATTATTATGTCCTTTGTGGTTTTCTTAGTAAACAAAGTTTTATCAACTCCCCCTCTGTTAAAGCCTTTTTCAATCAAGTACTTGGTTAATCTATCATACCAAGCTCTAGGAGCTTGTTTTAGGCCATATAATGCCTTTTTCAACAAATAGACATGTTCAGGAAAGTTAGGATCCTCAAATCCCTTAGGTTGACAGACAAAAACTTCTTCATTAATCACACCATTAAGAAAAGCACTCTTTATGTCAAGTTGAAACAGTTTAAAATCATACAGACATGCAAGAGACAGTAGCATTCTAATGGATTCAATTCTAGCTACTGGAGCAAAGGTTTCATCAAAATCAATTCCCTCAATTTGTGTATAACCCTGAGCTACCAACCTAGCTTTATTTCTGATAATAACTCCATCTTCATTACTTTTATTTCTAAAGATCCATTTAGTCCCTATAATATTTTTATTAGAAGGTCTGGGTACTAAAGTCCATACATCATTCCTTTCAAATTGGGACAGTTCATCTTGCATAGCTAAGATCCAGTCACTATCTTCCAAAGCCTCTTTTATGTTCTTAGGTTCTAACTGAGAGAGGTAACAAGCAAAATGAACAACATTATTTCTCTTACCTCTGGTTTTCATACCTGAGGTGACTTCTCCTATGACATTGTCAAGAGAGTGGTTTTTCTGAGTCCTTACATAGCGTGGCTTGCTTGTAGTTGGGATACCAGATCTGTCTTCTTCTTCTTCAGATTCTGTTGAATTCTGGGTTTCAACTGTGGTTCCAACCTCAGTTCCAACCTCAGTTGTAACCTCAGTTGCAACTGGACTTCCAACCACTATGGGACATCCTGTTTGTTGAGTTCCTTCTTTTTCTTTTTCTGCAGTCTCAGGCTGTTCATCATCACCTGTAATCTCATCAACAGTTTTTAGGTCATCAAATAACACATTATAAGATTCCATAACACAGTTTGTTCTTTGATTAAAGACTCTAAATGCTCTACTATTCTGAGCATAACCAAGAAAGATTCCTTTATCACTTTTAGAGTCAAATTTACCAAGATGCTCTCTATCCCTGAGAATGTAACAGACACATCCAAAGACTTGAAAATACTTAACATTGGGTTTTCTACCTTTCCATATTTCATAAGCTGTCATGGAAGTGCCTTTAGTAATGTAAACTCTATTAACTATATGACAGGCAGTATTAACAGCTTCAGCCCAAAATCTATTGGCAAGTTTCTTAGAGTTAAGCATGACTCTAGCCATTTCCTGAATGGTTCTATTTTTTCTTTCAACTATGCCATTTTGCTGTGGAGTCTTAGGAGCAGAGAACTCATGACTTATACCTAAGGAGTTGCAAAATTCTCTAAACTTACTATTTTCAAATTCTGTTCCATGATCACTTCTTACCCTAGCAATGTTACCACTGGTTGCACCTTTTTCAAGTTGAAGTTTTAAGCACAGAGTTTTAAAGAGATCAAAAGTTTCAGATTTATCTTTTAAGAAAACTACCCAAGAGTATCTAGAGAAATCATCTACAACAACTAAAATGTACTTCTTGCCACCTATACTAGCAGTTTGCATAGGACCCATTAAGTCAATATGAAGAAGTTCAAGGACTCTCTTAGTGTAGATTTGACTTATACTTTTGTGAATACTCTTAGTTTGTTTGCCAACTGCACAGTCACCACAGACACTTTGAGTTTTAACACTAAGTTTAGGAATACCTCTTATCAATTCTTCTCTAACAAGCTTATCTAAGGTTTTGTAGTTCACATGACCAAGCCTTTTATGCCAAATATCAAAATTATTAGTAATGGCTTGATTACACCTATTCTGAGGCAATTCTTTTTCAGCTTTTTCAAACACATAGCAGCTGTTTGTTGATCTAATTCCAGTCATGACCACATCATTGTTAAGATCAGTAATTAGACACTTATCTTTGTTAAACTTAACAATCATCTTGTTGTCACATAGTTGACTAATACTAATAAGGTTAGCTTTTAGACCTTCTACAAGAAGAACATCATCAATACTAGGCATTCCAGGTTTGTTTAAGGTACCTTTACCAACAATTTTACCTGTATTTCCACCTCCAAACACAACAGTGTTTCCTTTGAGATTAGTGACATTTTTTAGGAAACTAGCAGTACCTGTCATGTGCTTAGAGCAACCACTGTCAAAATACCAATCATTAGAAGTAACAGCATTCAAAGAAGTAATGACAGCTTTATTATTAGCAATAGAGGTAGATTTTTCTTTAACTTTCCAGACCCAGTTCAAATTTTTATTGACAGAAGCCAACCAGGTTTTCTGAGAAATATACTTTCTGTTCTTTTTTAAATAACACTGGATTTCTACATGACCAGATCTTTTACAGAAGTTACACAGTTTAGCTCTAAAAGTAGATTTAACCTCATAGCTATTCAGTTTATTTTTGGTTGCAACTGTGCTTTTAACCTTCTTCTCAAAAACTTGAGTTTTATTCCTGGTTGCAACCTTGGTTGCAACTGAGCTTCTAACCTTATAGTTAAACTTATTAAAAACCTGAGTTTTATTCCTGGTTGCAAATCTGGTTGCAACTGTACTTCTAACCTTATTGTCAAAATCATGAGTTTTAGCTTTAGCAACAGCTTCAATAAAGGTAGTTTTTCCTGTACTTTCGCCACCATAGTAACCTAGACCACTGATATCTTTAGAGCCTCTAGAATATGACAGCATGTCATCTAATTTATCTGAAGCAGAAACATTCAGCAGTTTTATTATCTTTTTAGTTTCAGTAAGTTCAGCCAGTTGCAAGTTAAGTTTCTCAGTAAGACTTTTAACCTCATCCTTTAGATTAACATTAAGTTTGCTTATGATCAAGGATTGTTTACTCAGACATTTATACTTTTCATACAGAACAAGATATTGCTGAGTAATGTTTTCATCAGAAGGTTCTTCCTCATCACTGCTATAGGTTTCAAGAGCAGTTGTAACTATGGTTGAAACCTGCTCACAGTCACTTTCATAAGTAGGTTCTTTTTCAGTGATTATTCCCATAAAATTAACAAAATTAGAATCATCCTCTGCATCACTGTTGCTCTCAGAATCACTATCACTATGAGTGGTTATATAAGCATTTTTGTTCCTTTTTAAAGTATTAGCACACTCAGCCTGAATATGACCAAAGCCTCTACATTCTCTACACTGAATCTCTTTAGGCTTATAACCTTTGTTATCCTTCTCTTTAGAATTCCACTTACCTGTAGAGTTATTATTGAACTTGGATTCTGTCTTAAATTGGTTATCCCTTTTCTGAAAGTTTTTAGAAGAACCAGTATCATCCTCTTTTCTCTTGTAAAACTTTTTGAAAACCTTTTTAGCAAAGAAAGCTAGCTGTTCTTCATCACTTATTTTATCACAGACATTAGGTTCAGATTTCTTAGCCTGAAATGCTATTCCCTTTTCTGGTCTTTTTGGTTTAAAAAATTTCAGCTCATGAGTGCTTAGATTTCCTATAAGTTCTTCAAGTTTAAGATTATCTAAGTCTGTTGATTCTTCAATAGCTGTAACTTTTATTTCAAACCTTTCTGGAAGTGATCTAAGAGTTTTCTTAACAAGTTTAGCATCACTGTATTTTTCACCTAAGGTTCCAGCTTGATGAGCAATGTGGCAGATTCTACCATTAAATTGTTCAATGTTTTCATCTTCCTCCATTCTTAAGTTCTCAAATAGGGTAGTTAACTGTTGAAGTTTGAAAGCTTTTACTTTAGTGGTTCCTTCAAAAGTAACTTGCAAAATATCCCATGCTTCTTTAGCTGTTTCACAATGAGAGATATACCTGAATACGCTGAGAGTTACACCAGCAAAAATCAAGTTTATGGCTGTTGAGTTGGCACTTGATTTTCTGTCTTCTTCAGCAGACCATCTGTCTTCAGGTAAGAGAATCAGTTCTCCTTCATTATCCATGGTAGTTGGAGCCTCCCATCCATACATAACAGTCTTCCATGCATGTTCATTCTGCTGTTTGATGAAAGACCTCATTCTAATTTTCCATACTCCATAGTTTACTCCTCCTTCAAGCAATGGAGGTTTGTTGAAGGCGTTTCCTTCCCTCATTAAGTCCATTGTTACTAGAACACAGGATCCACACTAAGTAAGATCTAGTGTGAAGCTCTGATACCAATTGAAATTCCTATCCGCTGTTCTAGATGCAGTTTTGCAGTAAGGTTCCAAGTGAGGTTGGAACTGCAGTTGGAACCAAGTGTATAAGGTTCTAAGTGAGGTTGAAACTGCAGTTGGAACCAAGTGTATTAATGGACAGAACTGTTTTAAAATTAAATGTACTTGAAAATAATTCACACGCACATTTAACAACGGAGTTCACCTAACTAGGCTACGTCTCCGGGGCACTTACCCAGATTATGATATTATAAAAAGCTTACAATATATGACTCAAGTCTTAATGAAAAACTTAGACTCCCTCTAGGTTTTTCTGCCTATCACTATATTGCTCCTACTCTATAACTATCACTTATAAATCAATGGCATCCCACCATTGTTTTCTTTTTGAAGCTCACGTGTATTCTCTCTAGAAAATAAGTTCTTTATAATTTAGAACACACACTTTTTACAAGCTAGGTTATCAACTATTTATACAAGTAAAATAATCTTCTTTCTTTAATCTTGAAGATTGCTTTTGACTTGTTTTGATTGGCTTCAATCTTTCCATGTATAACGAGACTCTTCAGCGTAGGATTGACTCCAATATAAGTTAATACCTGTTTAATAACTAGCTTGGAAATAGGAGTTAGTCTTTTCCTATAACTAGGAAACATATAAAGATAATATCTTTTAGAGATAATATCTTTCCATATATATATGAAACACATAACTCCATATTACATTCAATCTTTAAACGAATTATACTGAATATAGATAAGGAACAAAAGATTGAAACAAGTGATAAGGACAAGCATAAGAATAGAGATACATATTAAAAGGAAACATAACCTTATAAACTAATCTCTTTATATCTTTTAGGAAATCTTTCCTTACCACTTTGATATTCTCAATAAATGCATACTAAACCTGTTAAGATCATATGAGAATATATCCTGCATACTTTAAAACAAATAATTATTAATCAAGAATAGTAATGCAGAATTACAGAACTTGACAAAATTCTGCTTAACAGCAGGTTGCAACTGAGGTTGCAACTGGTACTTGAAACCACCAACGCTGTCTAAGCAGGTTGTGACTGAGGTTGCAACTAGTACTTGAAACCTAACACTACTGTCTTAGTAGGTTGTAACTGAGGTTGCAACTGGTACTTGAAATCTGTCAATACTGTCTTAGTTCTTAACAAACAGATAGGATTTATTTAGTAAAAACCATTAGACAACAAATAGAATTTAGACCAGAAATCTGGTCCTAACACTCTCGAACCACGTTCTTTAAGTGATGCAGTTAATTTCACAAATATTACAACATGAAAATGCATATTAGAAATTAGCTAATCTGAAAACAACAGAAATATTTACACAAAGTGAGGGTACTTTCTATGAGACTTAGAAGAGAGTGGTGGGACGGGTGTCAAGCTCCATTGCCTTTTCTTATTTTTGCCAAGGGTAGTTTAGAGGAGGATGGAAAAGGGCGGAAATTTCGTTACATGCATTAGCAGATCAAGTTAAAAATAATTTTAAAAATCGGGATTTTGCTATCAGGTTGAAATTGATAGTTTCTCCTATTGAGCTGTTTGAGACTAAGGTTGCTAGTGGTGATTGTTTGAAATGTCAAGAAAAAAAATATAACGTCAATTTTGAGATAATAATGAGATATAAATTTTGTTCGATGCTATTTGTTTTTTCCATTACATGGTTATATATTGTGCTGGGTACGCATTGATTACATAGTTTGGGTATGAAACCTAGAAATTTCAGTAGAATCAGCGGAGAAAACAAAGATAAATTAAAGAAGATATCAAAAGAGGTATAAGTAGGAATGATAAAACTAGGCTCTACCCTTTTACTGCTAATTAATTTTCAGTAAAAGAGTTAATAATACACACAACAAAACAAACAAACAATAAAAAATAATAAATCGGTCAGCAAGCAATAATAAAATGTCAAATAAGCTACTAAGAATGTAAAGTGATGAACAGGTTATTGAACCATGAGTTCAATAATTGGTTTTATTATAAGTGTGATTATGATATAATGATTTTACAATTCGACGATATAATGTTTGATTTTTTCCCAAAAAATAAAATGTATATTTTCAGGACTTAAAATGATAGAACATTCAATAACGAAACCAACGGTTCAAACGGATGTCGATTCGGAGTCTGAACGAGCAAGTTACAAGACTTTCAAGAAACCGAAACAAGGTCATGTGAAATAGCAGTTTTTTCGACGAATCAAAAAAATATTCGACCAATCGAAAAGTCCAAAAATGTGGCAGAGAGTTCATAGATTTTTCGATCAATCGAAAAACTCAGTTCGATCGATCGAACTTCGACGGATTTTGATAATTCGTCTCAGGAAACACACGCAACGGAAATAAACACAATTTCACATATATACTCATCTCTCCCACTCTCTAAACACACTCAATACCATCCAACACTAACCAATCAACCTCTCTCAGTTACAACATATTAAAAACTTCATTGTTGAGAAAAAAGCTCGAAAAAGAGGAAATCAGGGAGAAATGAGATCAAGATCAAACAAAATCAAGTCTCGCAAATTAGTTTAATTAGAAGCAATCAAATTGTGAATATTGTTACATTGTTGTAACAAATTTGTAAAGAGCAAACTTATAAACTCAATTGTGACAGAGTGATTGGGTAGAGTATTAAAAGTCGACCGATGAATTAAAAACTTTAGGTCATTTCATTTTAAGGATAAAAAAAGTTTCTCATTTATCATGCACGAGAAAACCCTAAAAAACAAAGCCTTTAAAGGAAAGTAATTTGATAATTATGAAACACCCGAAGTCCCTAATACACAACAAAAAATAAAACAAAAATCATAGTTCAACACAATAATAAAAAGAGAAAATTAAGTTTGGGCCAAATAACGAAATGAAACACAATGGACGTCGACCCCATAACCGCGCCTATCATTGATTTGCCATGAAAACAAAAGTTTGTTTAATGCTCAAAGCTCTAATCCATTTTTGTTTACCTTCATGACATCAATAACAAAAATAATTACCGACACAAAACCAAGGAAAAGAGATTCAAAATGCTGAAATTAACTGCATATAAATTTTCATTAAAAAGGTAATATACCATAAGATCACATGCAAGACATTAAATCAATAACAAAAAGAAACATCGTCAAAAATACAAGAAAAAGAAGAGATTAAAAAATTGTAGAAATTCACCACATTTATATGTCTTCATTAAAAAGGTTACTTACAAGGAGGCTAAGGAGTTGGTGTGATCAACATGTATCTCTCCGTATTTTCATCAAAATGAATCATCGAACCTCTCGTCACAACATCATAGGTCACTATGTACCTATAACTCCAATATCCTGCGGGTTTTCGTATGAAAATATGAACTTTTGGCCATTTGTTAGCCAACCCAACGGGTACGAAAGTCTTAAAGAGGAACCTCTTACTACCTACATCTTCTTTAAACATATAAATGGTTAGCCATTCATAGGTAATCAAATCCTTCAACACATAAAAATGAACCTCTCCTTTATGGGTCGCTCTACAAGAGAGATTATTTCCCATCTCATGAATCCAGTAAATTTTATCCTCGAATTCAACCGGATTTGAACCGAGTAACAAGTTCCAAATTTAAGGCCAATAGCGGAAATTGCACATCTACATGTAAACAGCTATAACTCCTCCTCCACCCCCCCCCCCCCCCCACCCCCACCCCACCCCCCCCCCCCACCCCCGCACACACACACACACACACAAACACACACAATTGAAGTCGATTTTTTCTCAACTTTAGGGTCAAGGTTAAAAATCGTACAAGAAATTTCAAGATTTCTCCAAGATTATTTGTTTCCCAAAGTCCAGACCATTTGCGGGCCTCGCAAAAACTCACACAATACAACGCCTTGTATTGCAAACTTTGAGGGACAAATGTGATGTTGCAACTATTGAAACTCTTTATTCATGAGAGGGGAGAGGTTAAAGCTTCCCATTGTCTGCTTAACAGATTTCCAATATACAACACGTATTGGGGATCATTAACCTCGTAAAACAACCCAAAACCTTTAGAAATAGAGAATACACAGGCAGAGAAGAGACCATTTCCATACCCGTCATCAAACTCTCGTTCTCTAAGATAGAGATAGTTACCATAACTTGACATATCAGCTATTTAAAAAAATAGATCATTTTTTGAACGGTTGAATTGTTCATTTACAAAAACTGTGCAGTATATGATTTTTGCCGCCGTACAAACATTCCTTATGTACAAATGCATGAATTTCCGTACAGATGCGGGAAATCTACAGGTATTCAGATCCGAATATGAAAGAGGATTTTCTCAAGCGTATACGCAAATTCAATTGGTGGAAGCTCTCTTCTAGAAGTTGAAGCACCCCTAGTGAATCAATTTTATTTCCTCCTTTTATCATTTTTTCACTAAGGGTGCTTCAAGTTCTAAAAGAGAGATTCCACCAACTGAATTAGCGTATAAGCCTAAGGAAATTATCTTTCATATTCTGATCTAGCTACCTACAGATTTCCTGCATTTGTACGGAATTCCTACATTTGTACGGAAGGTACGTTTGTAAGGCGTTGGCCAAAATCATATCCGACCCAGTCTTTGTAAATGAACAATTCAAGCATTAAAAATTATCTACTTTTCCAAATAGGTGATATGCCAAGTTATGGTAACAATTTCCATCTTAGAGAAAGAGAGTTTGAGGAAGGGTATGTAAATGGTCTCTTCTCTACCCATTTATTCCCTATTTCTAGAGGTTTGAGTTGTTTTACAAGGTTAATGATCCCTAAAATGTGTTGCATGTTGTAAATATGTTAACAAGACAATGTGAAACTTTACCCTCTCCCCTCGCCCGAAAAGAGAGTTTCATTAGTTTCCACATCACATTTGTTCCTCAAAGTTTGCAATACAAGGTGTTGTATTGTGTGAGTTTTTGCGATGCCCGCAAATTGCGTGTCTGGACTTTGGGAAACAATCAATCTTGGAGAAAACTTGAAATTTCTTGTATTATTTATAAACTTGATACTGAAGTTGTGAAAAAATCGGCTTCTGTGGGGGAGAGTATTTATATTTGTCTATGGATAGAGGTGCAATTTCCGCTATTGACCTCAACCATGAAACTTGTTACTTGGTTCAAATCACATTTGAATTTTTGGATAACCTTTACTGGATTCATGAGATGGGAAATAATGTCTCTTGCAGAGGGACCAAGAAAGGAGTAGTTCATTTTATGTGTTGAAATATTTGATCACCAATTAATGGCTTAACATTTATATATTCAAAAAAGTTATTGACAATAAGAGGTTCATCTGAGGACTTTTGTACCCGTGGGCTGTCTTAGAAATGAGAAAAATATTGTATTTATCATACGACAGCCCATGGGGTACTGGAATTATAGGTAAACAGTGAGCTGCGTTGTTGAGACAAGAGATTCCATTATTCATTTGGATGACAAATACTGGGAGATACATGTTCACACCAACTCCTTAGCCAGCTCGTAAGTAACCTTTTTTTATAAAGAAATATATATGCAGTCAATTTCAACAATTTTAATCTATTTTTTCCTTGGTGTTTTTGGCGATATTGCATTTTTTTATTGATTTGATGTCTTAGAGGCAATCTTCTCGTAAATAACCTTTTTAATGAAAAAGTATATGTAGTTAGTTTCATTTTTTTCAAATCTCTTTTCCTTGGTTTTGTGATGGTGGTTACTTCTGTTATTGATGTCTTGTAGGCAAACGAAAATGGATTAGAGGTATGAGCATTGAAGAAGCTTTTGTTGCAATGTTCTTTTTATGGTAAATCAATGATGGACGCGGTTATTGGGCCGACGTCCACTGTGTGTCTTTTCTTTATTAGAGTGAGACTTAATTTTCACTTTTTTTTTTATTATTGTGTTGAACTAAGATTTTTATTTATTTTTTATTTTTTAGACGTAAAGAAAATGTTGAGAATCTTTGTAATCCAAGAGCGTCGAAAATGAAGATGAGTGAGAATATTTTAATTTTTGAAGAAGATGAGTGCTCAATGGAGGAGTGTGAAAATGATCAAGGTGTCGAAAATCCTGAAACGTCCGGAAGCGATGAGGGAAAGGAAGACGAAGTGTTTTCCGTAAGGGATGATTGGATTTAACATAAATCAACCATGGAAAAGGGTTTTAACACCTCTCTCTCTTAGATCTCATCTGGAACTCTATTTAGTGGTGTAAAAGAAGAAGACGAAGTGTAAAACTTTACTGAAAGTCATCTGGTTATTTATTACTTTAATAGAACTTGTAATTTGTTATTTTGTTTTTGGACCCATCAAATTTCTTATGCTTTAGGTAACAATCATTAGATTGATATTTTATATTGTTATAAGGTCGGATGACCAATTTAAACTCAATATCAATGAAATTTGTGGGAAATCCCTACT
Organism: Primula veris; assembly: GCA_963682055.1. Lineage (NCBI taxonomy): Eukaryota > Viridiplantae > Streptophyta > Magnoliopsida > Ericales > Primulaceae > Primula > Primula veris. The sequence continues at coordinate 33,723,843 of OY821747.1, forward strand.
CTTAATTAAAAGAAGGGATGGGGAAAATGCGTCCAATGTAAAAAAAAAAATTACAAGATACATATCAAAATGAGTGGAACAAAAAAGACGAGAAGGCTAGGATTTTGGAGGTAAAATTATCTCCAATGAAAACTTAGTTAATTCGCAAGAAAAAAATGATTATGAAGTCGAAAGCATAATTGTATTTGATGATTTACATTCAAAAAATAGAAGAGATCGAGAAAATAAAGTTTTATCGGATGTGAAATTAAAAAATTCAATATCAAAATGGATGATAAATTTAAGGATAAAGTCTTGTTTGGAAAAATGGAGGCACAACTTAATTAGTGATAGTTGTCAACGTTATTTTCAAATTGAAAATGAGACTAAACAAAATTATATAAATATGGGCTACGATGTTCAAAAGGAATTTTGTGAGAAAAATAATATCACAAATGTTGATGAGAAAATGATACATGAGGAAGTAAAAACGTTTGTTTTGGAGAATCCAAGAATTGATACTGGATGTGTGCACATGTGAAAAATACGAGTGTTGATAAGTCGCTCAAGTTCAAAAAATGTAGCGAGAGTCATTACAGGTCAACAGAGATGTTCATGGAACTTGTCGTTATTGAAGGAATGTGCCAATGAAATTTTAACGCTACGGCTTAGCCCCTCAAAAAACGTTACAAGATAACCATTCCTCAAACCATGTTTAAGGGGGAGTGTTGAAATTTAAAACTTGATTCTTATATTCACATGATCAAGTCGCATGAACAAAATTTAATAGATCCGCAAAAGTGCTCGAAGTTACCAAATAAGTTTAACGAAGAGTGTTGAAAACATATATTTATTTGGACTATTGTTTCTGAGTTTTTGTGTTTTATGTTTTGGGAAAATATGTTATAAGACCCAAATTCTAGAAAGTCTTTTAAGTTCTAACGGTCTAGAATGGTTAGTTCTAGAAAGTGTGTAGAAGGATCCAATTTGTGGATAAGTTTTAGGAAAATCTAGAGAGGATTATAGATCGTTAGATTAGTTCAATCTCCGCCGTTTATTGTTGTGGATAATTAGTATAAATAGGTGGTATGTATTAGGAATGTGCACGATATGCAAGATGACAATCCCACTAAAGATAGCAATTCCTATAATCAAGACAACAATCCCATGAATTAAGCTAATTGATTCTTGTCAATATTGTAAAAATAGTCAGTATTCAAATTTGTATCAATTATAGCCTAAATTAGTTATGTAATTAGCCTATATATATTGTTATCTTCCCATGTAACCATTATCAATCAAAACAATAAACTTTCTACATGGTATACCAGAGCTAATAAGGAATCCTTAATAGCAGTCACCAATAACCCTTTTTTTTTTTCCGATCAACCACCCAACAACTATGGCCTCCTATGACAACACCATCTCCAACCCCCATGAAGCAAACAAACCTCTCACATCTCTTAACCTAAACAATTGCGTAAAACTCAACTCTCTCAATTATACCGCTTGGCAATTCCAACTATCCCACATCCTATTCGGGTATAGCCTCTTAGGCTATCTCGATGGAACAATTACTACACCTTCACCCACCATTATCAACACTGACACAACCGAAGCACCAAACCCGGCCTACCAAACTTGGCTAAAACAAGACGGTCTAATCCTAGGCGCTCTTATGGGCACCTTAACCGTAGCCGTCCAATCCCTCATAGTCCGTGCCAAAACCTCGAAAGAGGCATGGGACATACTTTCAACCACCTATGCTAACCCCTCGCGTGGCCATATTCTCCAACTCAAAGACCGCCTTGACTCCATCGTCAAAACATCTGACCAAACCATAACCGAATATATGAATAAAATCAAAGAATGTATCGACCAACTGGCTCTTATGGGCAAAATTATCGATCCCGAAGACGTAGCATCCAAAATCCTCAAAGGACTTGATTATGAAACCTACAAACCAGTCATTGACACGGTTCGAGCTCGAGACACCCCTATTAGTTTCGAAGCTTTACACGAAAAACTAATCCAACACGATCTCCTTCTCAAACAACAACAACCCGCCCCTACCCTTTTCCAGCCATCCGCACATGCTGCCTATCGCCAAAATAATTATCGTCCTTATCAACGCACCACAATTCAACCCTCCAACAACAACACCATTCGTCCATCCACCCAACCCAACCCCAATGCCAAACCCTTCAAAGGCAAATGCCAATGGTGCCGTGCCCAAGGACATGTCCTTGCATTCTGTCCAGATTTTCGTCGCCTCTACCCCAACATCATCACCCCCGACCCACCTACTGGTCGACACAACAAGCCGTCACCGCATGCTCACACTGCCATTCACGCACCATCAAATCCATCCTCCTCCTATCTCCTTGACAGTGGCGCGTCACACCACATAACCCATGATCTTGACACCCTCACCCTCCACTCTCCATACACCGGTTCTGATGATGTCATTATTGGTGATGGCTCTGTTCTCCCCATTGCCAATATAGGTTCTTTTACTATTTCTCATCCCTCATCCTTAACACTCAAAAATGTTTTACATGTTCCAAATATTTCTCGCAATCTCTTATCAATTTCGAAAATTTGCCAAGACAATAATGCTTGTGTTATATTCTCACCAACTTCTTTTCTTATTAAGGATATTACGACGGGGACAATCCTACTCCAAGGCCCCGCTAGAGACGGAGTCTATGAATGGAGCCCAACCAATCCACGTGCTTTTCCTGCCACCAAAAGACCAAATCCGCTTTCATGGCATCATAAACTTGGCCACCCGTCCTACTCTACTATTAAAATTATCAACAATAATCTTTCTTACCGTATTTCCGATTTCTCTGAATGTAATGCTTGCAATATGAATAAGAGTCACAAATTACCTTTTGCAAACTCTACTTTTACCACAAATGGTCCTCTCGACCTTATCTTCTCTGACCTCTGGACCGCTCCCGTCCCATCCCGCGAAAACTACAAATATTACATTGTCTTTGTAGATCATTTTAGCAAATATATATGGTTATTTCCACTAAAGCAAAAATCCGAGACAACCCTTGTCTTCACTCGGTTCAAGGCCCTCGTAGAAAATTTTTTTAACAAACCCATTCGTCGGTTTTTCTCCGATAATGGCGGCGAATATCTTAAACTTCATCACACCCTCCTTGACAATGGAATATCTCATTACACGTCTCCTCCGCATACACCTGAACATAATGGATATGCGGAGAGACGACATAGGCACATTGTTGAAACTGGCTTATCTCTTCTTACCTACGCCAAGCTGCCCACCACACTATGGCCATTCGCATTTAGCACCGCAACTTATCTCATAAACCGCCTACCCACACCAACTCTCCAAGGTCAGTCGCCCCACTTTAAACTCCTCAATACTAATCCCGACTACACAAAACTTCATAATTTTGGGTGTCTTTGTTACCCTTGGTTACGACCTTACACTAAACACAAAATGGAACCACGATCACTACCTTGCGTCTTTGTTGGCTACTCTACATCTCAAAGCGCATTTCATTGTCTTGACCCTCAAACCCATCGTGTTTACACCTCTCGCCATGTTAAGTTTGTCGATGAAGAGTACCCCTATACCAGCCTCGTGCCCTCTCCATCAACATCACCCACCACCCACCCAAATGATTGGTGCACCCTCACCATCCCCATTCTGCCACAAATGCCCACCCCCACGCTCCCACCTGCCATCAACACACCACCATCCACCCCTGCCACTCCCGTGTCCCCTGCCACCCCACCCATCACCCTACCTCTATTTCCATCCCCCCAATCCGCTACCACATCTCACGTACCTCCTGCCATGACTCAACCTACATATGCACATGGCACCCGCCTGGCCAACAACATACGCAAACCCAACCCGAAATACGCCAAGCTTGCCCAAGCCACCTCCAACCCGACACCTCATTACCTCCCTAATACCACCAAACAAGCCCTCATCTTACCCCAATGGCGCGCTGCTATGCAGGAGGAATATAACGCTCTTGATCGAAATCACACTTGGTCCCTTGTACCACGTCACAATTCTCAAAACGTGATTGGGTGCAAATGGATATATCGCATCAAATATAATACTGACGGCACTCTCAAGCAACATAAAGCTCGATTAGTAGCCAAAGGATTTCATCAACGTCCCGGAATTGACTATACGGAAACGTTTAGTCCCGTTGTCAAACCAACAACGGTACGTCTCATACTCTCTCTAGCCGTTACTCACTCATGGCACCTCCGTCAACTTGATGTCAACAATGCATTTCTTCAAGGTCATTTATCCGACAATGTTTATATGGAACAACCCCCCGGATTTGTCGACCAACTAAAACCCGACTATGTTTGTCAATTAAAGAAAGCAATATATGGTCTCAAACAAGCTCCGAGAGCTTGGTACACCGAGCTCAAAAACTATCTGCAGACCTACGGTTTACGCCAATCCCTTTCCGACTCATCACTTTTTATTTTAAATAACACCACCACTCGACTTTATGTATTAGTCTACGTCGACGATATCATAGTCACCGGACCACACCAATCCACCATACAAACTTTTATCAACTGCTTAGCAACTCGTTTTTCCATCAAAGATCTCGGCCCTCTCTCATATTTTTTAGGAGTAGAAGTCGTACCCAACACCAATGGCTTACATTTAAACCAATCTAAATACATTACTGATATACTAATTAAATACCAAATGGTCGATGCAAAACCCACCTCAACACCCATGTCTACCCAATCACCCTTAGTCCGTGATGATGGCAACCCTATTCTCGACCAAACTAACTATAGGGCTATTGTAGGAAGCCTCCAATATTTATCACTCACTCGACCCGACATTGCTTATACCGTCAATCGACTAGCCCAATTCCTTCATCACCCAACTTCACTTCACTGGATTACACTTAAACGACTTCTTCGGTATTTAAATGGCACCATCACCCATGGCATTCAACTATATCGTCATACACCGCTTTGTTTACATGCCTTTTGTGATGCCGATTGGGCTGGCGACAAAGATGACTATGTCTCCACCTCGGGTTATCTTATTTATCTTGGTCGCAATCCCATATCATGGTCCTCAAAGAAGCAACGAGCATTAGCCAGGTCGTCAACGGAAGCTGAATTTCGTGCTCTAGCTGACACGACTGCCGAGACAATATGGCTTCGATCCCTCTTATCCGAGCTCCATATTACCATCACCAAACCACCAGCTATATACTGCGATAACCTCTCTGCAACCCACTATGCTGCAAACCCGGTCTTTCATTCGAGAATGAAGCACCTAGCATTGTCCTTTCACTTTGTACGAGAACTAGTTCAACAGCAAACAATTCGAGTACAACACATTGCAAGTAAGGATCAGCTCGCTGACGCACTAACAAAACCCCTTCATCGAGCTCGCTGTCACGAGTTAAGACTCAAGATCGGTCTTCTGCCTCGCACGTCCGACTTGCGGGGGTGTATTAGGAATGTGCACGATATGCAAGATGACAATCCCACTAAAGATAGCAATTCCTATAATCAAGACAACAATCCCATGAATTAAGCTAATTGATTCTTGTCAATATTGTAAAAATAGTCAGTATTCAAATTTGTATCAATTATAGCCTAAATTAGTTATGTAATTAGCCTATATATATTGTTATCTTCCCATGTAACCATTATCAATCAAAACAATAAACTTTCTACAGTATGTTCCACAAATTTCTAATCAAGTCAAAAGAAACAAAAAATAAAAAGAGTAGAAGTTGTGAAGGGAAAAGCCGAGGCTAGCCCAAAAGTCTGAAGCAAAAAGAAAGGGCTATGCGGGGTGACAATGGGGTAAGGCCGTGCAAAAGACGTTCATTTGGTTCAGCAAAGGGCTACGCGGGGAGATTGAGGACATTGTGGGTTGTGTAGGTCCTTTCTTTGGGGACCTTCTATGGCGGGTGTCTACTTTACCCATTCGGGTCGGGGTCTAGGGTTTTACTTGGCAGTTGAGGCCTCTTTGTACGCTTTTGTGACCTCTAGAGTTCAATCTTGGGTACTACAAGACCATATCTTGCGAGATATTAGGATATGTGGTATGGATTCAGACTTTGACAGTGTCTTAGACTGTCTTCGTGTTACGATTCTTGCTTCGACCTTTTTAGTTTTACAAACAAGGACACTCCCTTCCCTTAAAGCCCAACATGCTTTGACGTGTGCTCTTTTAAGTAAAATTATTAAAGACACTGAAGTAAAGTTTTACATGACAGTTAGACAGAAAACAATATTTTGGTGTCTAAAGGCATCACATCCTTATAATTTTCTTCGAGCTATCCCTATTGAAGGGCTATAGTAGGCCAACTTATGTCACCAGTGGAGTATCGTACAATCTTTAAGTACCATCTTATAATTTTGTTATTTCATGTTGCTGATTTGTGTCCAGTTTGCCGCAAGGCGTGTTTGGACACATTTTGAGAGCATGCAATTCATTGTAGAGAGCTCCCGGGTTTCAAATACAGACATGATCTTGTTAGAGATGTTCTTTTTTTATGTTTGTAGGCGGTCATGAATTTCTTCTAAGAAAGAAGAATTTGTAAACTTTTTGACTGGCCCGCAAGAACATCACTCGACACTCAGACCGACATATATTTTATTGTACAGGTGGATAGGTGGTGGGAAAGATGCATGTGTGGATTTGTCAGGGGTTTCCCTACTAGTGGGTTTGGGGACAAGAGCTTTTAATGTGGAAATGCTGCACTCAAAGCTGCATCGGTCAAAGTGGCCAAACATGAGAAAGTGTGTAGTGAGAATTATCAACACGCATTTATAGCATTCGCTTTTTATTTTACACTTTTGGTTTCTTGGCCCTAGACGTTGTGCACCTTCTCAATAGAGTTGAAAGGGTCATGCATATTAATGGCATGACCCCTAGGTATATAGAAGTAGTGTCGAAGAGGATTAGTTTTGCAGTTCAGGAATGGCTAGCGGCGCAAATTGTTGCTTGCTTGCCTTCAATTTCCGTGTAATCATTTCACTGCTTAATAAAATTTATCATGCATATATAAAAAAAAACCAAGAAAAGAAAAAAAATAATAATCTAAAGTTTTCTACTCTTTTAAATTTACCTGATATTTCCTAACCTTCTTCACTGCGGGATTTATTTTCAGCAAGCCGGACATTTAGATGGTATTACTACTTCCACCTAGTTCATCCTGTTTACGACAGTTTAGATAATATTAAAAGACATATTTGACATTAACTCATTTAGATAGTTATTTGAGACCTCAAACTGAATGGGTCATCTACGGGAACGAAATAATATGAGATTCTGATTTTTAGTAGCAAGATTTATATTTTAGATATTCTGCTAGAAGATAGTCTAAAGCTGTAATATAAAAAATCAACAGCAAGTACATGCAAGCTTTAAAACACATTGACCTTTTTTCAAAAAGAAAATTGATTTTGATTATTGGATGGGACAACTTAAAGAAGAGAAGAATTAAAATTACTTCTACTAATTTTTATTTTTAAAAAAAAGAACTTCTCATATGTTTGTATATGGAAAAAAAAGGTCATAAAATATGTTTTTGGCATTAGTCTGCAATCAAAGGAAGCTCCGCCATTCCCTCCCCCAAAAACTTGAATAATACTGGTACTATTTCTGAGCTATATTAAGGAGGGGAAATTACGAGTTAAAAGAGAAAACTGAAAACAAAGGCTTTCCAAAAATCAGTTGAAAAATACTTACTTGACTTTGAGAACAGCACAAAACATTCCCCTAAAAGCTTGATCTCCGTCTTTTCTTCTACACAAACATATAATATAAAGAGCGTGAGAAATAAATAAATAAATCATCCAACATTTTTCCAATCTAATAAACATGAACATGCAAAGAAAATAAAAATATACCTAGATTACCCAAACACCATGTGAGATATGAGGTTGCCAATACATCTTCCAGTTGATTAAACCGATCCTAGCCATGTAAAAAAATATTAGTAGCAAGAAATTTATGAAAAAAAAGGAAATACATGCAGTAAGTAAGTCTCGAAGGCCAGATAAATTACAGTCAGAAAAACTGTTCTTAAGGATTAACAAAATACTGTTTAATTGACTGAAGAATATATCCACCCAAAGTCACAAGTTTCTGGATACCATTTTTTTTTTTACAATAGGTGATTTCATATTTACCTTTTTACTTCATTTTATCTTCTTCTTCCAATTATTTAGTCAACATGGAGTTCGACATCATTGAATTTTCAATAGCTTTATCGGCACTCCTTCTCTCACCAAGAAGACTCGATGAAATACAAACTTCTGGTTGTAAAGATTCGAAAAGAGATTGAGGCAAAAAATCGTCACCAATCGCCACCCGGTACTCCAAAGATAAATGGATCCTACTACAATCTTGACAACATAACCACCTCCCTTCAGGTAGTTCCTGATACAAATGTAATAATTTATTTTTCAAATACAATACCAAAACAAAGGACTACAACAAAGAAAAAGAATCTGTATTATCGTGTAACCTTTAAATCACCCATGTGAAACTACTTCTCACACTACATTATCTTTACATTTGTATAAGGACCTACCTGAAGGGAAGTGGTTATGTTGTAAAGATTATAGTAGGATCCATTCGAGTACCGGGTGGCGATTGGAGTCAATTTTTTTTCCTTCATATCTTTTCCAATCTTTAGAACCAGAAGTTTGTATTTTATGGAGGCTTCTTAGTGGGAGAAGGACTACCGATAAATCTAATGAATAGTCAATGATGTCGAAAGCTCGGTCCATCTTCCATGTGAGCATGCATTTCTTTTCCTGTATGAGTTTTAGACCTATTTATTCCATGATGTGGATAAGTTTTTTTAGTGTTAAGTGTATCTTGTTGAAGTGACCCGTACTGTAGTGTTTGTCTATTACAAATAATAATATAAAAGGCGTTAAATTTGGAATTTTCTTTTAAGTGAATTCCATGTTGACCAAATAACTGGAAGGAGAAGATAAAATGAAGTAAAAAGGTAAAAATGAAATCATCTATTGCATGTAAAAGTTTTCTAATATTCAGAAACTTGTGATTTGGGGGGAATATTTTATTCTTCAGGCAATTAAACAATATTTTGTTAATCCTTCAGAACAGCCTTTTTGGCTGTAATTTCTGTCGCAATCGAGACTTATTTACTGCATGTCGTATGTCCTTTTCTTTCATAAATTTCTAGCATCTCTGAGCTACTAATATTTTTAACTTTGCTAGGATCGGTTTAATTTGGTGGAGGATTCAAATTTGGGTATTGGTGACCTCATATCTTACTCAAGTATACTACCTGTTCTGAATCTTGTTAACCTGACTTTTGCTTTAAAAGAATTTGATACAAACGTCACGGTATTACACGAGGGGTTAGATATTTCTACTAAGAAGAATCATTTCGAAGACTTTTCTAAGAAATTTTCAATAGATTGGCGAGATCTCGTGGATGGGGGTAGCAATAACTCAATATAGTTAACTATAGTTTTCGAGAAAATAAGCTTTCTTTTCGTATTCCATCACTATTGTTTGTTTTGCGGACGGAAGTGGCAACCTCATTTATTTGGGAAGCGATGAGGGCCTTTGTAAGGTGCGAGACACGCGTACATTTTGAAGCCATTACTTTTATAGACAGTCATAGGGATGACCGGCATTTCATCTCAAATGGATAAGATCAGGAGATTAAACGATGGGATATTCGGAAAATGTCCACAAAACCTATTAATTAGCTTACCAAAGCGTCGAATATGTAACTACCATTACAGATGGGGAGATTACCCTTTATATGCTTTAGGTTTAAGTCATACTGATTATCTGTCCTTTGTATACTCTCTTCTAACTAATTACCCCAGCATATAGCTTACATATACACCGGATGTGGTTATAGTTTTGTTATATCTACGACATGGTACATATTCGATTTAATATTTCTTTTTCTTTTTATTTATCGTTATTGAAAGTAGGTGGCAATTATGAAGTAGAAAAATTGAAGTACCTAAACTATATATATATATATATATGGTTTTGTACATAAATCCATTAGAGTAGCCTAGTGGACTAGAATTTGCTAAGAACAACTTAGTTACAAGGTTCGAGTCTTGTTAGATGGGGTAGGCTTGAAATTCTTGATTTTTTTATATATTTTTTAAATATTTATAATCAACAAATTCACACATACCAATTCTAACAAGATTCGAACCATGTAACATAACCTATTTCTAGCGGGTTTTAGCCAACTAGACTACTCCTAGTGGGTTATCTACAAATGTGGAAACTTAAAATATAAGATGCCTAGGTTAGTGATTTTTCTATAAATATACAAGAACCCTTCTAATCTCTTTTCGATGCTCTAGTCCTCGACTACTCGTAAAATAGGAAACTTTTGGAAACTATTTTTTTTAAAGGCTCCTTGAAGTATTTTTTAAACTAACACTCAACTAAGATCGTCAAGCCATTTTTTTTAAAGCAAGCCTAGACGAAAATTAGGCAATAGGCTGAGCCTAGAAACACAAATATACGAAAAATTCGATGATAACTAATTTTCGTACTCTTAAACGAGTAATAATAATTAAGATATATCTTGAAAAATTGATAATTTAATACATATTTTGAGACGTATTTATCAAAAACTCATGGTTAATTTTTTATTTTTTTAAATTAGGTACAATGTTCAATGATGGTAGTTCTTTTTACTCTTTGTTTTTAACTTTGATGTTAACTAATGTTAAGCTGATATCTACGAAATCATAAACAAGAATCACAAATTCAGGTTTTTGATAAATAAGTCCAAGATATGTTTAAATAATTACTTTTCCATATAAGTAGAGGTAAAAACAATGTACCTTGTATATTATCTGGTAAATCGCTTATTCGTTTATGGTCATTAGCTTGCCTTATAATAACATCTGTCACATCCTCCTCATCATCTTTCACGTCTTTGCGCAATATAGCTCTTCGTATTTTTATTGAATTTGACACCGTTTTCAGCTGTAATGCTTTCATGTTTAGGTTGAAAGAAAAAAAAAATGAGACTTTATATAGATCGCATTAGAAAAATTAGGGTGAGTAGTTACGTATACTAGTGCACAAATATACTATCTTCAAATATGCGTTGTCGGTGTTTCAAATGATATCTTTAAGGGAAATAAGAAATGATGGAAATTTAGGGTTAAATATAAGTGGTTGATTACAAAAATACCCTCAACAAAGTGATTGTTGTGATTTCAAATGATTCGATCGTAGTTGTTGATACACATGTTTCACATTTGTCGACGATTTAATATATATCATTCAGGAATCACATTATATGGTGTCCTATATGGTAAGATCAATGAATTAAAAGCATGCCATATATTAAATGAGAAGTATTACAAAATAAAAACCTTAAATAACAAATTATAGTATAAAAAAGCATACATGAGATTAGGGGTGGGTTAGGGTCGGGACCCGACCCGTAAACGCTCAACCTGTATCCCGACCCGGTTATTTTTGGAAGTGAAAAAAAAATATCGATCCCGATCCGACAAAAGTTGGGACCCGACTTTTTCGGGACCCGAATTTTCAGGATCCCGTAGGGTCGGGATAGGTTTATCCCGAATTTCCGGACATATTTTTTTATTTTACAACGACGTCATTTTTTATTAACAATTTTCATTTGATAAGTCTAAACATGTTATTAACACGAAACATAATCATAATTTAAAAATAACATTCCTAATAAATGAAAAAATAAATTGACATGTAGTAGAAAAAATCGTGTGAAACTACAAATAATGCAGTAGATAAAAAATTGATACGTTTTTATCAGATTCTTTTTAGTATTTAGTTTTATTCACAGAAGTAACAATTATCATACTAATGAGATACATTATCATACTAATTTTTATAATCGAAAAATAATAATCATTTATCTTTCTTGAAAATAACAATATAATTTTTTAATTTAAGTATATTTTTTAATTTTAATAGTTTCTATATTAAAAACAACAAATATATATTATACTTGTATAATTATAACTAATATATTAAACAAAAAAGATTGTAGTTCATATGGTAGAGTGCTTACATTGTATGCTAGAGATAGAAGGTTTGATTCTCATCACTTGTATTTGATATAAATTAATTTATATTTTTATATAAAATATAAATTAATTTAAAAATCGGGTCGGGTCGGGACATCCGACGAAATCAAAAAAATTCATTCGATCCCGATCCCGAAGTTTGTCGGGTCGGGACAAAACCCGACATTTTCGGGTCGGGGCGATTCTCGGGTCGGGATTTCGGGATTTTTTTCCCAGCCCTACATGAGATACATTGGGAATTTCATATGGAAAAGAAAATCTAAGGCACATGTTGCCCAAATAGGGAATTGTTTATACTGCCTGTTTCCACACAAAGGCGTTAAGGATTTCATCTCAACAAGTGTACTATGGCCAAGTCATGCGATGTAGCCTATGTCGTCTTACCTTACCTCAAGGGAGAACTTGATGAAAAATGAAACGTTGTATATTTTTTTTGGGAAAACTTAATATTTAGTACATACTTTTGGACAAAGTGAGAATGGGAATTGAAAATAATTTTGGAGAACATGTGTTTGGTATTCTCTGGGATTATGCTTGTTCCATAACAAAGTATGTTCACTTGCCCTTTACTAGCCTCTGCAAGATTATTTTAGATTAAGTCTTTAATGTCAGTGTGCTTTCTAGTAAAGAGGCATATATTGAAAACCCTACTCGAATTCTGATATCCAAAAAGAGCTTTTATCTGAGGGCCACTATATTGATATCCAAGGAGTTGCCTTAACCACTATATTGTTACGGACTCAGCGTCCGCCCCTGAGTGCACCCATGGGAAATTTGCAATTCTAAGAATCTACCTTTATCATGTTTTGGCAAAAAGGGGGAATAGTTTTTGAGGTCTCTTATTTTTGATGAAATTCCAAACAATCTGTTTACTTTTGTGATTTTATTTCGGAGTGTAATGATTCTATTGCTTAAATTCCGTTTTGCTAGCCAGACTTTGAATGCACTGCTAATAGACTGCAGGAACGGATTAAGCTTCACTAAGGTTGCAATCCAGCTTAAATGTGGTCGCAACTTTTGATATGATGAGTATCATTGATTCAATTTAACCTACTTTATTACCACTTAATATAATTAGGATTTTCTATTGTATTATCTCGACTATAATAGTAAGATTTCTTCTTTCGTGGTCGGTAGGGGTTTATTTATAAACTCTCGAAAGTCGCGTAATTCTTGGTGTCATCTTCTTTTTGCTGTTGCATCTTCTTTTTGTTATTGCGTCTTCATTGGATGTTGAGTCTACTACCGTCTGTTAGAGCTTCCGCACAACTATTAATTCATTAGAGGGGACTGTTGGATCACATGCTAGTGGTTTGGAATCAGGGTGAAGAGTTGGTAGCATGGTTAGTAGGACGTAGGAGAAAGTTAAGATGGAATTTTCGAAAATATGTGGTCCTGCTTTGAGTGTTGGGATTGACAAGGCCAAACCATTTTATGGAATTAAGGAGATCCGAGCGAATAAAAGAGAGCTGTGTCCGTGACATTTTATTTGGAGGTAGACGCGAATGATCAGTGGTGACAGTGGTTAGGGGAAAAAATATATTTAGTATAACGTACTAGCTGTTGTTAACGATATAGGTAACAGACTAACAAAGTTAACAATTGACGTACTGAACTATCATAATGTTGACAATTCAGGTACCACCGTTAAATTAGTTGGATGAAAGTAGTTTCACTTTTCATTTTGTTACTATTCTTTGTAACTTGTATAAACATAATCCTTAATTTTCTGAAATGTCTCATTTTAGTATAAATTAAAAAAAACACATAATTATATCATATATATATAATACACGCACACACACACACACACATACACACACATATATATATATATATGTATTATTAATGTATGTATAAAAATATATATAAAAAATGCATGTATACGTATTATTACAAATAATGTAAATTGTAGATAATGTTTGTGTAAAAAAAGAAATTATAAATACTTAACAAATATATTCTATTTACAAAAGATGAATACTTATTTGAAAAAATTAACAATTTTCTTGCTGTTTTTTTATAAAAGTATTCAAATAGTGATGTGGCCTCAAGTAATTTTTGCTCGAATGTCATAAATCTAAAACTTACTTTATTTTCGTTTTAGAGAAAGTGTAAAAAAAAATTATAATTTTTTTATTTTAGAAAAAAAATCAAAGAAAATTTAGTCAAATAATATGTTTTTTAAGCTGGAATACTTATTATGTATGTATATGTATGTGTTTTAGTAAAAACATTATAAATTATAATGTTTCAAAAATACATGATTAAATTTATACAAATTATAAAAAATATGACCAAAATAAAAAGTAAAACTAACTTTAATCCAACAAAATTAACGGCAGTATCTGAATAGTGAATATTATGATAGTTCAGTATGCCCATCTATTGAAAATTTGGAAGAAAAGTTTTTGAAATGATTCTATGTAGTAGAAATATCTAAAACCTCGTGTAATACCATGAGGTTTCTATCAAATTGGGATATCATATTTTAGTATGTCAATTGTTAACTTTTTTAGTCTGTTACCTAAATCGTTAACAACAGTTACTATAGTACACTAAATATTTTTTTTTTCCTAACCACTGTCACCACTGATCATTCGCGTCTCTCGCCAAATAAAATGTCACGGACGCAACTCTCTTTTACTCGAGCGGATCTCCTTAATTCCATAAAATGGTTTGGCCTTGTCAATCCAAACACTCAAAGCAGTACCACATATTTTCTAAGTTTCCACATTTGTAGATAACCCACTAGAAGTAGCCTAGTGGGCTAAAACCCACTATAAAAACTTTAAGGTACAGTGTTCGAGTCTAGCGGGTTCTAACTTACTAGAGTACTCCTAATGGGTTAACTAACAAACTATATATATATATATATATATATATATAGTTTTGTAGGTACTTCAACATGGTTCTTCAATTTTGCTACTTAATTCATTGCCACTTACTTTCAATAACGATAAATAAAAAGAAAAAAAAAATTAAATCGAATATGTACCACGTCGTAGATATAACAAAACTATAACCACATCCGGTGTATAAGTATTTTTGACCCGTACTATATACAAAGGAAAGATAATCAGGACTTAAAAGCTAAAGCATACAAAGGGTAATCTCCTCACCTCTAACAAGACTCGAACCTTGTAACTAATTTATTTCTAGCGGGTTCTAGCTTACTAGACTACTCCTAATGGGTTAGCTACAAAACTATATATATATATATATATAGTTTTGTAGGTACTTCAACATGGTTCTTCAATTTTGCTACTTAATTCATTGCCACTTACTTTCAATAACGATAAATAAAAAGAAAAAAAAATATTAAATCGAATATGTACCACGTCGTAGATATAACAAAACTATAACCACATCCGGTGTATAAGTATTTTTGACCCGTACTATATACAAAGGAAAGATAATCAGGACTTCAAAGCTAAAGCATACAAAGGGTAATCTCCCCATCTGTAATCGTAGTTATATATTCGACGCCTTGGTAAGCTAATTAATAGCTTTTGTGGACATTTTCCGAATATCCATTTGAGATGAAATGTCGGTCATCCCTATGACTGTGTATAAAAGTAATGGTTTCAAAATGTCCGGTTAAGAGTCCAATGACTTTTCTGTGGGTCTCAAAGCCACGCGTGTCTCGCATCTTACAAAGGTCCTCATCGCTTCCCAAATAAATGAGGTGGCCACCTTCATCCACAAAACAAACAATAGTGAAGGAATACGAAAAGAATGCTTATTTTCTCGAAAACTATAATTAAATATATATTGAGTTATTACTACCCCCATCCACGAGATCTTGCCCATCTATTGAAAATTTGGTAGAAAGGTTTTTGAAAGGACTCTCTGTAGTAGAAATAAACCCTCGTGTAATACCATGACGTTTGTATCAAAAGCAGTTAGTACAATACACAAAATATATTTTTTCCGCAGTGGTTAGCAGATAATAATCAAAAAAATATCATGGTTTCGTTTCGAAAGGGGGCTTATGCCACGATTTGGGCCATTCCGATTTTGAGGTTTTTGATGAGGCTTTAAACCACCTTTTAACCAGACGGATTGTTTCCCAACTATTTATGCAATTTTGAGAGATTGTCAATGAGAGCACGAAAGTTGTTTAATGAGGCCTTGAACGAAAGTACGGAAGTGGTTTAAGGAGTCCGTGATGGGTGGTTTTTCGAGTGGCTTAAAATTAATATTTTCACTTGATGTACGCACTCTCGATCCACGTTCTTTAAGTGATGCAGTTAATTTCACAAATATTACAACATGAAAATGCATATTAGAAATTAGCTAATCTGACAACAATAGAAATATTTACACAAAGTGAGGGTACTTTCTAAGAGACTTAGAAGAGAGTGGTGGGACGGGTGTCAAGCTCCATAGCCTTTTCTTATTTTTGCCAAGGGTAGTTTAGAGGAGGATGGAAAAGGGCGGAAATTTCGTTACATGCATTAGCAGATCAAGTTAAAAATAATTTTAAAAATCGGGATCTTGCTATAAGTTCTACCCTTTTCCTGCTAATTAATTTTCAGTAAAAGAGTTAATAATACACACAACAAAACAAACAAACAATAATAAATAATAAATCGGTCATCAAACAATAATAAAATATCAAATAAGCCACTAAGAATGTAAAGTGACGAACAACTTGTTGAACCATGAGTTCAATAATTGGTTTTTATTATAAGAGTGATTATGATATAATGATTTTACAATTCAACGATATAATGTTTGATTTTTTCCCAAAAGATAAAATGTATATTTTCAGGACTTAAAATGATAGAACATTCAATAACGAAACCAACGGTTCAAACGGAAGTCGATTCGGAGTCTGAACGAGCAAGTTACAAGAGTTTCAAGAAACCGAAACAAGGTCATGTGAAATAGCAGTTTTTTCGACGAATCAAAAAAATATTCGACCAATCGAAAAGTCCAAAAATGTGGCAGAGAGTTCATAGATTTTTTGATCAATCGAAAAACTCAGTTCGATCGATCGAACTACGGCGGATTTTGATAATTTGTCTCGGGAAACACACCCAACGGAAATAAACACAATTTCACATATATACTCATCTCTCCCACTCTCTAAACACACTCAATACCATCCAACACTAACCAATCAACCTCCCTCAGTTACAACATATTAAAAACTTCATCGTTGAGAAAAAAGCTCGAAAAAAGGAAATCGGGGAGAAATGAGATCAAGATCAAACAAAATCAAGTCTCGCAAATTAGCTTAATTAGAAGCAATCAAATTGTGAATATTGTTACATTGTTGTAACAAATTATTAAATAGCAAACTTATAAGCTCAATTTTGAGAGAGTGATTGGGTAGAATATTAAAAGTCGACCGATGAATTAAAAGTTCTAGGTCATTTCATTTTAAGGATAAAAAAAGTCTCTCATTTATCATGCATGAGAAAACCCTAAAAAACAAAGCCTTTAAAGGAAAGTAATTTGATAATTGCGGGCCTCGCAAAAACTCACAAAATACAACGCCTTGTATTGCAAACTTTGAGAGACAAATGTGATGTTGCAACTAATGAAACTTTTTATTCGTGAGAGGGGAGAGGTTAAAGTTTCCCCTTGTCTACTTAACAGATTTCCAACATACAACACGTATTGGGGATCATTAACCTCATAAAATAACCCAAAACCTTTAGAAATAGAGAATACACAGGCAGAGAAGAGACCATTTTCATACCCGTCTTCAAACTCTCATTCTCTAAGATAGAGATAGTTACCATAACTTGGCATATCAGCTATTTGAAAAAATAGATCATTTTTTGAACGGTTGAATTGTTCATTTACAAAGACTAGGTAGTATATGATTTTTGCCGCCGTAAAAACATTCCTTATGTACAAATGCATGAATTTCCGTACAGATGCAAGAAATCTAGAGGTATTCAGATCCGAATATGAAAGAGGATTTTCTCAAGCATATACGCAAATTCAATTGGTGGAAGCTCTCTTCTAGAAGTTGAAGCACCCCTAGTGAATCAATTTTATTTCCTCCTTTTATCATCTTTTCACTAAGGGTGCTTCAAGTTCTAGAAGAGAGCTTCCAGCAATTGAATTAGCGTATATGCCTAAGGAAATTCTCTTTCATATTCTGATCTGGCTACCTACAGACTTCCTGCATTTGTACGGAATTCCTACATTTGTACGGAAGGTATGTTTGTAAGGCGTTGGCCAAAATCATATCCGACCCAGTCTTTGTAAATGAACAATTCAAGCATTAAAAAATTATCTACTTTTCCAAATAGGTGATATGCCAAGTTATGGTAACAATTTCGATTTTAGAGAAAGAGAGTTTGAGGAAGGGTATGTAAATGGTCTCTTCTCTACCCATTTATTCCCTATTTCTAGAGGTTTGGGTTGTTTTACAAGGTTAATGATCCCTAAAATGTGTTGCATGTTGTAAATATGTTAACTAGACAATGTGAAACTTTACCCTCTCCCCTCACCCGAAAAGAGAGTTTCATTAGTTTCCACATCACATTTGTTCCTCAAAGTTTGCAATACAAGTTGTTGTATTGTGTGAGTTTTTGTGACGCCCGTAAATTGCGTGTCTGGACTTTGGGAAACAATCAATCTTGTAGAAACCTTGAAATTTCTTGTATTATTTATAAACTTGATACTGAAGTTGTGAAAAAATCGGCTTCTGTGGGGTAGAGTATTTATATTTGTCTACGGATAGAGGTGCAATTTCCGCTATTGACTTCAACCATGAAACTTGTTACTTGGTTCAAATCACAGTTGAATTTTTGGATAACCTTTACTGGATTCATGAGATGGGAAATAATCTCTCTTGCAGAAGGACCAAGAAAGGAGTAGTTCATTTTATGTGTTGAAGTATTTGATCACCAATGAATAGCTTAACATTTATATATTCAAAAAAGTTATGGACAATAAGAGGTTCATCTGAGGACTTTCGTACCTGTGGGCTGTCTTAGAAATGAGAAAAAGATTGTATTTATCATACGACAACCCATGGGGTACTGGAATTATAGGCACGCAGTGAGCTGCGATGTTGAGACAAGAGATTCCACTATTCATTTGGATGACAAATACGGGGAGATACATGTTCACACCAACTCCTTAGCCATCTCGTAAGTAACCTTTTTTTATAAAGAAATATATATGTAGTCAATTTCAACAATTTTAATCTATTTTTTCCTTGGTGTTTTTGGCGGTATTGCATTTTTTTATTGATTTGATGTCTTAGAGGCAATCTTCTCGTAAATAACCTTTTACCCATGGGGTACTGGAACTCTATTTAGTGTAGAACTTAACTGAAAGTCATCTAGTTATTTATTACTTTAATAGAACTTGTAGTTTGTTATTTTGTTTTTGGACCCATCAAGTTTCTTATGCTTTAGGTAACAATCATTAAATTAATATTTTATGTTGTAATAAGGTAGGATGACCAATGTAAACTCAATATCAATGAAATTTGTGGGAAACCCCTACTCTTACTTAAAAGAAGAGATGGGGAAAATGAGTCCAATGTAAAAAAAATTACAAGATACATATCAAAATGAGTGGAACAAAAAAGGCGAGAAGGATTTTGGAGGTAAAATTATCTCCAATGAAAACTTAGTTAATTCGCAAGAAAAAAATGATTATGAAGTCGAAAGCATAATTGTATTTGATGATTTACTTTCAAAAAATAGAAGAGATCGAGAAAATAAAGTTTTATCGCATGTGAAATTAAAAAATTCAATATCAAAATGGATGATAAATTTAAGGATAAAGTCTTGTTTGGGAAAATGGAGGCACAACTTAAATTAATGATAGTGATCAACGTTATTTTCAAATTGAAAATGAGACTAAACAAGATTATATAAATATGGGCTACGATGTTGAAAAGGAATTTTGTGAGAAAAATAATATCACAAATGTTGATGAGAAAATGATACATGAGGAAGTAAAAACGCTTGTTTTGGAGAATCCAAGAATTGATACTGGATGTGTCGACATGTGAAAAATACGAGTGTTGATAAGTCGCTCAAGTTCAAAAAATGTAGCGAAAGTCATTACAAGTCAACAGAGATGTTCATGGAACTTGTCGTTATTGAAGGAATGTGCCAATGAAATTTTAACGCTACAGCTTAGCCCCTCAAAAAACGTTACAAGATAGTCATTTCTCAAACCATGTTTAAGGGGAAGTGTTGAAATTTTAAACTTGATTCTTATATTCACATGATCAAGTCGCATGAACAAAATTTAATAGATCCGCAAAAGTGCTCGAAGTTACCAAATAAGTTTAACGAAGAGTGTTGAAAACATATATTTATTTGGACTATTGTTTCTGAGTTTTTGTGTTTTATGTTTTGGGAAAATATGTTATAAGACCCAAATTCTAGAAAGTCTTTTAAGTTCTAACGGTCTAGAATGGTTAGTTCTAGAAAGTGTGTAGAAGGATCCAATTTGTGGATAAGTTTTAGGAAAATCTAGAGAGGATCATAGACCATTAGATTAGTTCAATCTCCACCGTTTATTGTTGTGGATAATTAGTATAAATAGGTGGTTGTTCCACAAATTTCTAATCAAGTCAAAAGAAACAGAAAAGAAAAAGAGTAGAAGTTGTGAAGGGAAAAGTTCTGTAGCCAAAAGAAAGGGCTATGTGGGGTGACAATGGGCTAAGGTCGTGCAAAAGACGTTCATTTGGTTCAGCAAAGGGCTACGCGGGGAGATTAAGGACATTGTGGGTTGTGTAGGTCCTTTCTTCGGGGACCTTCTATGGCGGGTGTCTACTTTACCCATTCGGGTTGGGGTCTAGGGTTTTACTCGGCAGTTGAGGCCTCTTTGTATGCTTTTGTGACCTCTAGAGTTCAATCTTGGGTACTACAAGACCATATCTTGTGAGATATTAGGATATGTGGTATGGATTCAGACTTTGACAGTGTCTTAGACTGTCTTCGTGTTACGATTCTTGCTTCGACCTTATTAGTTTTACAAACAAGGACACCCCCTTCCCTTAAAGCCCAACATGCTTTGACGTGTGCTCTTTTAAGTAAAATTATTAAAGACAGTGAAGTAAAGTTTTACATGACAGTTAGACAGAAAACAATATTTTGGTGTCTAAAGGCATCACATCCTTATAATTTTCTTCGAGCTATCTCTATTGAAGGGCTATAGTAGGCCAGCATATGTCACCAGTGGAGTATCGTACAATCTTTAAGTACCATCTTATAATTTTGTTATTTCATGTTGCTGATTTGTGTCCAGTTTGCCGCAAGGCGTGTTTGGACACATTTTGAGAGCATGCAATTCATTGTAGAGAGCTCCCGGGTTTCAAATACAGACATGATCTTGTTAGAGATGTTCTTTTTTTATGTTTGTAGGCGGTCATGAATTTGTTCTAAGAAAGAAGAATTTGTAAACTTCTTGACTGGCCCGCAAGAACATCACTCGACACTCAGACCGACATATATTTTATTTTACGGGTGGATAGGTGGGAAAGATGCATGTGTGGATTTGACAGGGGTTTTCCCACCAGTGGGTTTGGGGACAAGAGCTTTTAATGTGGAAATGCAGCACTCAAAGCTGCATCGGCCAAAGTGGCCAAACATGAGAAAGCGTGTAGTGAGAATTATCAACACGCATTTATAGCATTCGCTTTTTATTTTACACTTTTGGTTTCTTGGCCCTAGACGTTGTGCACCTTCTCAATAGAGTTGAAAGGGTCATGCATATTAATGGCATGACCCCTAGGTATATAGAAGTAGTGTCGAAGAGGATTAGTTTTGCAGTTCAGGAATGGCTAGCGGCGCAAATTGTTGCTTGCTTGCCTTCAATTTCCGTGTAATCATTTCACTGCTTAATAAAATTTATCATGCATATATAAAAAAAAACCAAGAAAAGAAAAAAATAATAATCTAAAGTTTTCTACTCTTTTAAATTTACCTGATATTTCCTAACCTTCTTCACTGCAGGATTTATTTTCAGCAAGCCGGACATTTAGATGGTATTACTACTTCCACCTAGTTCATCCTGTTTACGACAGTATAGATAATATTAAAAGACATATTTGACATTAACTCATATAGAAAGAGTTTGTAGTAAGACAGTCTAGTATGCAAAAGCTAAATTTATGAAACCGGGCGGTGGCCATACCAGAAAATATATATGAACAATATTGGGTCGCTACTTTGTTTTGGCTAGAATAGGCTAACACATGACCTTAAATATCCAATTAGTAAGACTCACAATAAGCTCCATCAGTGTATCAACACACTAATTAACATGATCTAAACATTACTAATAAATACTAGGATCCAAAAGTACAACCAAACACCCAATTCAATCCACCACACTAATTAAATCCCAGCACTTCATGTCCATGGAACTAAAATTATATATTTCTTTCATGGAAAAATCATAAAGGGAAACCATAACATTTTGTATTAAAAAAAATTACGACCATGTTAAGGCATCGTATACGACAAATGGGTTTCGAATCTTTCATCAGTGTAATCGCACATTCAAGACAAGGATCGGGATTGTCTAAAGGACGGATAAGAATTAGAGAAAAAATTGAAAATATAATTTATCGGTTGGCATGTATAGTATTCAAATGACAATTTTATACAATTTACAAATATTAAAGAATATAATAACAGTAGTAAGATGGGAATATTCATTAGTATAGTATTTTTTAATCCCAGCCTCTCAGATGACACTACATAGTGTGTGGTGGACCGTCAATACATTCCAATTTCGATGACTAGTTTTAACTAAGTATTTCATAAAATAGGAAGATACTGTACTATGGAAAAGAAATTCATTAATCATTGAGACATTCTCAAACATAGTAACAAATGTTGAAACTAAGAAGATTTTCCCAAACATGAATGTTGATCAGGTGCTATCAGCATATATTGCAATGATAATATTATGTTTGTTCGATCCATTATTTCCCGGTCTCAGCATATCTATGCCCAAATCTTGAACTAGACTTTTTGATCAACCTGTCAATTATGTTTTCAAAATTTTTATCGATCAAGCAAAAACCATCTCCGCCCAGATTGCAGACCAAGTTAAAGTTAAGCTGATTGATCAACCTGCCTTACTTTTTGATTTCAAGCCAATGTTTATGATGAATGCCTTGAACCCAACTTTTCTTACACATTCCGTGGAAATGAATGCCTTAGTGTTAAGTGTATCTTGTTGAAGTGACCCGTACTGTAGTGTTTGTCTATTACAAATAATAATATAAGAGGCGTTAAATTTGGAATTTTCTTTTAAGTGAATTCCATGTTGACCAAATAACTAGACGGAGAAGATAAAATGAAGTAAAAAGGTAAAAATGAAATCATCTATTGCATGTAAAAGTTTTCTAATATTCAGAAACTTGTGATTTTGGGGGATATTTTATTCTTCAGGCAATTAAACAATATCTTGTTAATCCTTCAGAACAGCCTTTTTGGCTGTAATTTCTGTCGCAATCGAGACTTATTTACTGCATGTCGTATATAATTTTCTTTCATAAATTTCTAGCATCTCTGAGCTACTAATATTTTTAACTTTGCTACGATCGGCTTAATTTGGTGGAGGATTCAAATTTGGGTATTGGTGACCTCATATCTTACTCAAGTATACTACCTGTTCTGAATCTTGTTCACCTGACTTTTGCTTTAAAAGAATTTGATACAAACGTCATGGTATTACACGAGGGGTTAGATATTTCTACTAAGGAGAATCATTTCGAAGACTTTTCTAAGAAATTTTCAATAGATTGGCGAGATCTCGTGGATGGGGGTAGCAATAACTCAATATATATTTAACTATAGTTTTCGAGAAAATAAGCTTTCTTTTCGTATTCCATCACTATTGTTTGTTTTGCGGACGGAAGTGGCCACCTCATTTATTTGGGAAGCGATGAGGGCCTTTGTAAGGTGCGAGACACGCGTACATTTTGAAGCCATTACTTTTATAGACAGTCATAGGGATGACCGGCATTTCATCTCAAATGGATAAGATCAGGAGATTAAACGATGGGATATTCGGAAAATGTCCACAAAACCTATTAATTAGCTTACCAAGGCGTCGAATATGTAACTACGATTATAGATGGGGAGATTACCCTTTGTATGCTTTAGGTTTAAGTCATACTGATTATCTGTCCTTTGTATACTCTCTTCTAACTAATTACCCCAGCATATAGCTTGCATATACACCGGATGTGGTTATAGTTTTGTTATATCTACGACATGGTACATATTCGATTTAATATTTCTTTTTCTTTTTATTTATCGTTATTGAAAGTAGGTGGCAATTATGAAGTAGAAAAATTGAAGTACCTAAACTATATATATATATATATATATATATAGTTTTGTAGATAAATCCATTAGGAGTAGCCTAGTGGACTAGAATCTGCTAAGAATAATTTAGTTACAAGGTTCGAGTCTTGTTAGAGGGGTAGGCTAGAAATTCTTGATTTTTTTATATATATTTTAAATATATATAATCAAGAATTTCACACCTACCGCTTCCAACAAAATTCGAACCATGTAACTTAAGCTATTTCTAGCGGGTTTTAGCCAACTAGGCTACTCCGAGTGGGTTATCTACAAATGTGGAAACTTAGAATATAAGATTCCTAGGTTAGTGATTTTTCTATAAATATACAAGAACCCTTCTAATCTCTTTTCGATGCTCTAGTCCTCGACTACTCGTAAAACGGGAAACTTTTGGAAACTATTTTTTTTAAAGGCTCCTTGAAGTATTTTTTAAACTAACACTCAACTAAGATCGTCAAGCCATTTTTTTTAAAGCAAGCCTAGACGAAAATTAGGCAATAGGTTGAGCCTAGACACTGAGATGATTAAGCGGGATTAAGTGCTACTTGGAGGATTGAGTGGAACTAGGCGGTGATTAAACGGAACTATGCGCTAGAACCATACAAAAACTTTGTATAATGGAAAAGTTAAATTATACTTGAATTAGTTTTTTAGAGGTTGGTATATATAAATAAGTTTTCAAAGGTAGCTGATCATTTCCAAAGACAAATTATCCTCTATTTTTTTTTTATCAAATGTAAAACAAAATGTTTAACGAAATGATAATTAATCTCTACATGTTTAAATTTCATTCTGATATATCATTTTTCTACAAGATATTTCCATATCAATCTTTTGATAACAATATTAAGCTTGTAAACATCTCGTGTATAACAGCTCAACCATAAAATTACATATCTTAATGAGAGTCATCAAGATAATTTATTTATTTTTTAAAATGATAGTAAATTATCAAGTTGTACATGCAATTACTAATCCAGCTATTAAATGTTTTCTAGAAACACAAATATACGAAAAATTTGATGATAACCAATTTTCCTACTCTTAAACGAGTAATAATAATTAAGATATATCTTGAAAATTTGATAATTTAACACATATTTTGAGACATATTTATCAAAAAGTCATGGTTAATTTTTTATTTTTTTTAAATTAGGTACAATGTTCAATGATGGTAGTTCTTTTTACTCTTTGTTTTTAATTTTCATGTTAAATAATGCTAACCTGATATCTACGAAATCATAAACAAGAATCACAAATTCAGGTTTTTGATAAATAAGTCCAAGATATGTTTAAATAATTACTTTTCCATATAAGTATAGGTAAAAACAATGTACCTTGTATATTATCTGGTAAATCGCTTATTCGTTTATGGTCATTAGCTTGCCATATAATAGCATCTATCACATCCTTCTCATCATCTTTCACGTCTTTGCGCAATATAGCTCTTCTTATTTTTATTGAATTTGACGCCGTTTTCAGCTGTAATGCTTTCATGTTTAGGTTGAAAGAAAAAAAAGATGAGACTTTATATAGATCGCATTAGAAAAATTAGGGTGAGTAGTTACGTATACTAGTGCACAAATATACTATCTTCAAATATGCGTTGTCGGTGTTTCAAATGATATCTTTTAAGGGCAATAAGAAATGATGGAAATTTAGGGTTAAATACAAGTGGTTGATTACAAAAATACCCTCAACAAAGGAATTGTTGTGATTTCAAATGATTCGATCGTAGTTGTTGATACACATGTTTCACATTTGTCGACGATTTAATATATATAATTCAGGAATCACATTATATGGTATCCTATATGGTAAGATCAACAAATTAAAAGCATGCCATATATTAAATGAGAAGTATTACAAAAAAAAAAAAATCTTAAATAACAAATTATATTATAAAAAAGCATACATGAGATTAGGGGTGGGTTAGGGTCGGGACCCCACCCGTAAACGCTCAACCCGTATCCCGACCCAGTTATTTTTGGAAGTGAAAAAAAAATCTCGATCCCGATCCGACAAAAGTCGGGACCCGACTTTTTCGGGACCCGAATTTTCAGGATCCCGTAGGGTCGGGATAGGTTTATCCCGAATCTCCAGACATATTTTTTTATTTTACAATGACGTTATTTTTTATTAACAATTTTCATTTGATAAGTCTAAACATGTTATTAACACGAAACATAATCATAGTTTAAAAATAACATTCCTAATAAATGAAAAATTAAATTGACATGTAGTAGAAAAAATCGTGTGAAACTACAAATAATGCAGTAGATAAAAAATTGATACGTTTTTTATCAGATTCTTTTGAGTATTTAGTTTTATTCACAGAAGCAACAATTATCATACTAATGAGATACATTATCATAATAATTTTTATAATCAAAAAATAATAATCATTTATCTTTCTTGAAAATAACAATATAATTTTTTAATTTAAGTATATTTTTTATTTTAATAGTTTCATATATTAAAAACAACAAATATATATTATACTTGTATAATTATAACTAATATATTAAACAAAGAAGATTGTAGTTCATATGGTAGAGTGCTTACATTGTATGCTAGAGATAGAAGGTTTGATTCTCATCACTTGTATTTGATATAAATTAATTTATATTTTTATATAAAATATAAATTAATTTAAAAATCGGGTCGGGTCGGGACATCCGATGAAATCAAAAAAATTCATCCGATCCCAATCCCGAAGTTTGTCGGGTCGGGACAAAACCCGACATTTTCGGGTCGGGGCGATTCTCGGGTCGGGATTTCAGGATTTTTTTTTCCAGCCCTACATGAGATACATTGGGAATTCATATGGAAAAGAAAATCTAAGGCACATTTTAGGCACATGTTGCCCAAATAGGAAATTGTTTATAATGCCTGTTTCCACACAAAGGCCTCAAGGATTTCATCTCATCAAGTGTACTATGGTCAAGTCATGCGATGTAGCCTATGTCGTCTTACCTTACCTCAAGGGAGAACTTGATGAGAAATGAAAAGTTGTATATTTTTTTGGGAAAACTTAATATTTAGTAC
Organism: Primula veris; assembly: GCA_963682055.1. Classification (NCBI taxonomy): domain Eukaryota; kingdom Viridiplantae; phylum Streptophyta; class Magnoliopsida; order Ericales; family Primulaceae; genus Primula; species Primula veris. Next base: position 33,751,295 of record OY821747.1, read on the forward strand.
ATACTTTTGGACAAAGTGAGAATGGGAATTGAAATTAATTTTGGAGAACGTGTTTAGTATTCTCTGAGATTATGCTTGTTCCATAACAAAGTATGCAATTTAAATAGAGGGAATAAAAATAGTTGAAATAGAGGGAGAGGGCATTGATCGGCCAAAAAGTGTGCATTTTAATTCAAAAGCCTTTATATCGCAAGATTACGAGGACCGATTGTAGTAATGAATTTTATAAACCATAGGTAAATACGGGTCGTCCCAAGAGGTAAGAATATAATTTATTTAACTTATTTTCAAACTATATTTTTGTCGTTTAAATCGATAAAGCTAACATTTTTTACAGTTGTCGTTACCTAACATGCAAAACCTACTAAAAACGCATACTTATCAAAAACAAGCATGGAGGTGAAATAAATATGATCTATATTAATCATGCAAATGTCGTATGATAAATAAATAAATAGAACAAGGTAAAAGAACTCACAAAATTATGGAAAAATAAATAGAGAAGTCATTTGTCTCTCTACGAATAAACCTTGCTAGGGAGAGGGGCAAGATATTAATGGTAGAGGAAGGGAAAGAAAGAAAAAAATAGGTAGAAAAAGAAAGAGAAAAAAATTGAATTTGTATTATGAAAAAACGTATGATAATTCGTGGTATCTACAAATATATATAGTGTTTGACTTGGAAATTTCCAGAACCTAAACCCTAAAAAACATTGATCCGGATCAGATGACGTGTTCCAATCGCAGACTGCCATATCATTAAACAAAACAGTAAGTAAGTCGGTTCTGATCCGGATCAGTGATTTCGATCCGGATCAGTGGGCGCCGATTAAATTTACACTTTGAAAACTCTCCGTTTAGGTCCTCCAAGCTTCTCCATCATCACTCTAAATCCTTGCTTTCATATTTGACATATTTTACGTTCTAAAAAGGCCAAAAATACATAAAAACACGTAAAGCTCTTCAAAATGATCAAATGCATAAAAATATGTAAAATAAACTAATCACATTTTTGGATGGCAAAATTTTTATTTTAATGTGCCTGACTATTACACTTTTGCAGGCGATTTAGGCATCATTCTATATGCTTATGTCATGAAACTAGAAAAGGGTCAGCCAAAGAGGAAGAAAGTCTAAGAGCGCATCTTAAATCAGAATTGGTGAGAAATGGAAAAGAATAAAGGTGCTCTCGTCAGAAAGCAGGTGTTTTTGATACTTCTCTTGATTTGTCTGAGAAGGAACAAGATGATGATTGTGAAAGAAAAGTTGTAGAGGAGAGAGACACTACTAACAATGATCAAGAGAAGACGGAGGGTAACTCTAGTGCTACTTTGTTGAGAAATATTTCAAAAATAATGGAGATACTTTTGAGGGTAAGCCAATGAGGAAGAAGGTCTGAATGTTGAATGTTGCTGAAGACGAGCTCTCCTCCTAAGAAGACGCGTACTAAGATTGATGAGTCTAAAGATGAATTTGCCTAAAGATGGGTCTACATGGGTCTTCTTGATGAGTCTAAAGATGAATTTGCCTCTGTTGGAAGTGCACACAGAGGCAGACCCTTGGTCAGGAACAATGATTAAAATTTAATTTAATCTTGGTTTTTTCATGTATATAATGTAACTATATTCAAACTTTATGTACTAGTTTAGTGGGTAAGTGATGCAGAACGGAAACGTACTAAAGAAATATAAAATATGTTCGTTAATCATGAACGGGATTTGCTCGAGTTATCGCTCAAACGGACGTCAAACAAGAGAGTTGTCAACAAGCAAAGACTTTTTAAGGTTTTATTAATATCAGAAGTGAATAATAATGAAAGTCTAATGCCTTATTTATAGAGTTCTAGCCGGTCCATCCCCAAATAGGAATAAGACTTAAATATAAAATCTTAAAACAAAAAGGAAACAAATTCCCAAAAGTAAATTCTAAGATAGAAAGGAAACAAACTCTCAAATAAACATACTTCTAAACTGAAAAGGAAACTAATATGAAAACGTAATTTGACCCACTAAAATAGTGCTATTATTCCATCAACTGCTTATCGAACTTTGCCTCAAGCTCAAGCTCATCCGTATCATTCTCTTCTACTTTAAAACGACTCGACCCTCAGTCGTAATCAGAATAAATCGGTTTTCCATCATCAGCCACATACTCGTATAAGTCAGCCACATTAAACGTCTTTGAAATCTTCATATGAGGAGGAAGGTCGATGACATAAGCGTTATCATTTATCTTTCGTAAGATCTGAAAAGGACCATACTTTTTCGGGTCCAACTTCTTCTTTCCACCACCCCGCTCTCTTCGCAAAAATATCATGACCATATCCCCTACTTTAAACTCCTTGAACCACATACGCTTATCCGCATTCACCTTATATTTCGCATTTGATAATTGTAACCGTTTCTTTACCTCTTCGACAACATCGACGTGTTGTTTAGCCATATGCTCCGCGGCAACACTCTTCTTTTCAATCGTCGGTATTTTTGCCAAATCTACCGTCAATGCAGGAACCTTTCGATACACAATAGAAAAAGGAGACACACCTGTGGAGTTATTTGGCGCACTATTGTAAGCGAACTCGGCATGTGCTAAGGCCTGTCCCACTGCTTCTGTTTTTTGACACAAATACACCGTAAAAGATTACCTAGCGACCTATTCACCACCTCTGTTTGTCCATCGGTCTGAGGGTGAGCCGTTGTGCTGAATCGACAGAAACTTTGTATCGCAGTCAGAAGTAATTGATCGTGGAACGCCATGCAGTCGAACAATCTCTGAAAAAAATAGTTTAGCCACATGTGAAGCGTCGCTAGTGCTCCGACAAGGAATAAAATGTGACATCTTGGAAAATCTGTCAACTACCACAAATATCGAGTCTAAGCCTCGCTGAGTTCGCGGTAGACCCAACACAAAGTGCATAGATAAGTCCTCCCAAGACTGCTCTGGAATAGGTAAAGGCATATATAAACCTGTATTCTGCCCATGTCCTTTATATGTCTGACAAATAACACATTTTCGCACAAATATGCTTGTATCTCATTTTAGTTGTGGCCAATAATATCGTTCTTCCAGGAGACTAATAGTTTTGTCTCGCCCTAAATGGCCTCCTAGCCCGCCAGCATGTAATTCCCGCATTAATTTTTCTCGTAGGGATGTTCGAGGGATGCATAATCGCGTACCTTTAAACAAGTATCCGTCCTGAATAAGATATTTCCCTAGTGACTGTCTAGTTAAGTGCTTCTCCCATGTGTCCCTGAAATCCTCATCTTCTTCATACAATTCTTTTAAGAATTCGAATCCAACCACCTCGGTACTTACAGTAACCAGTAATGCCGCACGTCTACTTAGTGCATCCGCAACTCGATTAGAAACCCCAGAACGATGTTTGATAACGTAATTAAACTGCCCAAAATATCCAGCCCAACGCACATGCATCTTATTTTTCAAATCTCGTTGACTTTTGAAATAAATTAGGGACTGATGGTCAGAATATAACACAAACTCTCTTGGTAGCAAATAATGTTCCCACATCTTTAATGCCCGAAAGACTGCATAAGGTTCTTGTTCGTAAGTGGACCACTTCTGCTTAACTTCGTTGAACTTTTCACTAAAATACGCCACTGGTCGCCCTTCCTGTGACAAAACTTCGCCAATACCAGTACCACAAGCATCACATTCAACCTCAAAAACCCTCTCGAAATCAGGTAGAACTAATATTGGGGCGCAAGTCAACTTTTGCTTAATTTCCTCAAAGCTATTAGCCGCCGCTTCGGTCCATTCAAAACCCTTTCCCTTTTTTAGACAATCTATTATAGGCGATGTAATACTACTAAAGTTTCGAATAATTCTCCTATAAAAGGTTGCTAGACCTTGAAAGCTACGTACTTCAGTAATAGAACGAGGAGTAGGCCATTCCTTAATAGCCTTTATTTTTTGCTCATCGACATGAATCCCTTCAGCACTAACCACATAACCCAAGAATAATACTCTATCCATCATAAATGTGCATTTTTTAAGATTCACAAATAATTCGTTCTTTAATAGAACTGCCAATACTTCGCGCAAGTGACTTTCATGCTCCTCTCTATTACGACTATAAATCAGAATATCATCAAAATACACAACGACAAACCGCCTCAGAAAAGGTTTCAATACCTGATTCATTAAGCGCATGAATGTGCTAGGCGCATTAGACAAACCAAAAGGCATCACTAACCATTCGTATAACCCTTCTTTCGTTTTGAAAGTCGTTTTCCACTCGTCGCCAGGTTTAATACGAATATGATGATATCCACTCTTTAAATCAATCTTTGAGAATATTACTGACCCTGAGAGTTGCTCAAGCATATCATCTAATCTTGGAATAGGAAATCGATATTGAACTGTTATCTTATTGATAGCCCGACTATCCATGCACATCCTCCATGATCCATCCTTCTTAGGAACAAACAACGCGGGAACCGCGCATGGACTCATACTCTCCTGAATATGCCCTAAGTTAAGCAACTCCTCAATCTTCTCCTGTAAAATCTGCCCCTTCTTTGGATTCATTCGATAGTGCGGCAAATTCGGTAATCGGGCTCCTGGAAGGAAATCAATCTGGTGTTGGATGTCACGCATGGGGGGTAGCCCGTTAGGATTATCCACGACCCCTTGAAATTCTTCTAACATTCGTCGTACCTCTTTCGGAATTTCAGATTCGTCATACTCAGGTTTATTCACTAAAGCGAGCAAACCGCCTGAATACTCTACTCCTTCGGTCAGTTTCTCAATTGATTGTGTGATAGCAAGGAAAGCCTTTCCTTCCACTTTAGTGGTCTTTTGCCCCGTTTCAGATGGAACAATCATAATACGTTTTCCTTCCCACTGAAATACATAAGTGTTCTCGCGGCCGCGATGAGTCGCATCCACATCATACTGCCATGGCCTCCCCAACAATATATGACAAGCATCCATCTCAACGACATCACATACGACATTTGTCGTATAGTATTTCCCAAGTGATATGGGAACTTTGCAAACCTTAGTTACTCGTATCGTCGGCCCCTTTTGAATCCACCCAATCTGATATGGATTGGGATGTGGCTCGGTTGATAGCTTCATATGTTCGACAAGCTTTTGGGCTATAAGATTCTCACAACTGCAACTATCAATGATCAGATTGCAAACAGACTGATTAATTCGACATTGTGTCTGAAATATGCGTCGACGTTGACTCAATTCTTCGGTTTTGGGAGAACATAAAGTTCGTTGCACCACGTAAACAGGGGTTTCCATATCTCCACCAGATACATCATCACAGTCTATTTCATCTTCGATGTACTCTTCTTCTCTATCCACCTCGTCCGTGTGAAGAACAGGTTGTCTCGCACGACATTGGTGGGATTGGTGTCCAGGCTGTCCACACTTCCAACATGTTCCACCTCTAGGCCTTGCATACGGGTTGTTTGTTGGCGGTTTAGTAGTCGCAATAGGCTTAAGATTTGCAGCAGCACCTACTTCCTTGCTTTCGGCGACAACCTTTGACCCATCTGTTGCCCTACGAGTATCTTCCCCATACTTTCGAAATGTCGGTCGTTGAGACAAGCGTGCCTCTGCCCTTGATGCCATATCTCTTGCATCTTCCAGAGAATAAATTGCTTGGACACCCATCTTATCTTGGACGTCATATTTTAAACCAAGAGTGTACCTAGCAATTTGGTGGTGCTCAGACTCTACAACATTACACCGTGACTGTAGTCGCATAAATTCTTCAGTATAATCAGCAATAGTATGGGTCCCTTGTTTGCAATTCATGAACCGTCGATATAGAGTTTGCGAATAATCTCGTGGTAGAAAACGCTCTTGCAGCATCTGTTTCATTATCGCCCATCCTCTAACTTGCGGTAATTGTCGTTTACCACGCTCTTCCCTGACATTCTGCCACCATGCTCCAGCACCTCCACGCAATTTATAAGCCACAATTGATACTTTGCGTTCATCTTCAACTTCCATGATTTCAAAGAACCTTTCTACTTCATTAATCCAGTCAAGAACTGGCTCAACATCTAGCCCGCCGTTAAAAACAGGAATTTCAGCTTTTACCCTATAACTATCGTAATTTCGTTGGTTATTATTATTGGGTACAAGCACTCTATTACCATCCGGTGGTGTTTGAGGTTGACGGCCCCCAGGTTGCAAATTGACCAACATCTGCTTAATCTCTTCCAAACTTGTCTCGAGAGAACCCATACGGCCCTCCATACGAGCCTCCAATTCTTGAATCTGATCGTCAGCCATTGGCTCTGATACCACCTGATGCAGAACGGAAACGTACTAAAGAAATATAAAATATGTTCGTTAATCACGAACGGGATTTGCTCGAGTTATCGCTCGAACGGACGTCAAACAAGAGAGTTGCCAACAAGCAAAGACTCTTTAAGGTTTTATTAATATCAGAAGTGAATAATAATGAAGGTCTAATGCCTTATTTATAGAGTTCTAGCCTGTCCATCCCCAAATAGGAATAAGACTTAAATATAAAATCCTAAAACAAAAAGGAAACAAATTCCCAAAAGTAAATTCTAAGATAGAAAGGAAACAAACTCTCAAATAAACATACTTCTAAACTGAAGAGGAAACTAATATGGAAACGTAATTTGACCCACTAAAATAGTGCTATTATTCCATCAACTGCTTATCGAACTTTGCCTCAATTTCAAGCTCATCCGTATCAGTAAGACTTGGTTTAAAGTGCAAGTGGTCATGAGTTCAAATTTTTGTACCTCTCGTTTATTTTGTTTTAAAAACATTATATTGCTATTACACAAAGATATCCGCTGCATTTACTCTAATTGGGTTTTTTTTACTATATACATACCGGTGGACTTTAGTACACTAAACATATAAATTTTTTTGGAGCTTTGTCAATTGTGCCCCTCCTTCATTACGGACTCGGCGTCCGCCCCTGAGTGCACCCATGGGAAATTTGCAATTCTAAGAATCTACGTTTATCATGTTTTGGCAAAAAGGAGGAATAGTTTTTGAGGTCTCTTCTTTCGTGGTCGGTGGGGTGCATTTAAAAACTCTCGAAAGTCGCGTAATTCTTGGTGTCATCTTCTTTTTGCTGTTGCGTCTTCTTTTTGTTATTGCGTCTTCATTGGATGTTGCATCTACTACCGTCTGTTAGAGCTTCCGCACAACTATTAATTCATTAGAGGGGACTGTTGGATCACATGCTAGTTGTTTGGAATCAGGGTGTAGAGTTGGTAGCATGGTTAGTAGGACGTAGGAGAAAGTTAAGATGGAATTTTCGAAAATATGTGGTCCTGCTTTGAGTGTTTGGATTGACAAGGCCAAACCATTTTATGGAATTAAGGAGATCCGCTCGAGTAAAAGAGTGCTGTGTCCGTGACATTTTATTTGGAGGGAGACGCGAATGATCAGTGGTGACAGTGGTTAGGGGAAAAAATAGATTTAGTGTAATGTACTAGTTGTTGTTGACGATATAGGTAACAGACTAACAAAGTTAACAATTGACGCACTGAACTATCATAATGTTAACAATTCAGGTACCACCGTTAAATTAGTTGAATGGAAGTTAGTTTCACTTTTCATTTTGTTACTATTCTTTGTAACTTGTATAAATATAATCCTTAATTTTCTGAAATGTCTTATTTTAATATAAATTAAAAAATACATAATTACATCATATATATATATATATATATATAATACACACACACACACATATATATATATATATGTCATATTAATGTATGTATAAAAATATATTAAAAAAATGCATGTATACATATTATTGTAAATAATGTAAATTGTAGATAATGTTTGTGTAAAAAAAGAAATTATAAATACTTAACAAATATAATTCTATTTACAAAAAATGAATACTTTTTTGAAAAAATTAACAATTTTCTTGCTGTTTTTTCATGAAAGTATTCAAATAGTGATGTGGTCTCAAGTAATTTTTTCTCGTATGTCATAAATCTAAAACTTACTTTATTTTCGTTTTAGAGAAAGTATAAAAAAAATTATAATTTTTTTATTTTAGAAAAAAAATCAAAAACAATCTAGTCAAATAATATGTTTTTTAAACTGCAATACTTATTATGTATGTATATATATGTGTTTTAGTAGAAACATTGTAAATTATAATGTTTCGAAAGTGCATGATTAAATTTATACAAATTATAAAAAATATGACCAAAATAAAAAGTGAAACTAACTTTAATCCAACAAAATTAACGGCAGTACCTGAATAGTGAATATTATGATAGTTCAGTATGTCCATCTATTGAAAATTTGAAAGAAAAGTTTTTGAAATGATTCCATGTAGTAGAAATATCTAAACCCTCGTGTAATACCATGACGTTTGTATCAAATTGGGATATCATAGTTTAGTATGTCAATTGTTAACTTTTTTAGTCTGTTATCTAAATCGTTAACAACAGTTAGTATAGTACACTAAATATATTTTTTTCCCTAACCACTGTCTTCACTGATCATTCGCGTCTCCCGCCAAATAAAATGTCACGGACGCAACCCTCTTTTACTCGAGCGGATCTCCTTAATTCCATAAAATGGTTTGGCCTTGTCAATCCAAACACTCAAAGCAGTACCACATATTTTCTAAGTTTCCACATTTGTAGATAACCCACTAGAAGTAGTCTAGTGGGATAAAACCCACTATAAATAACTTAAGGTGCAGGGTTCGAGTCTTGTTAGAGGAGGAAGGTGTGAAATAATATCAAGTATTTCATGCCTACCCCATCTAACAAGACTCGAACCTTGTAACTAAGTTATTTCTAGCGGGTTCTAGCTCACTAGACTACTCCTAATGGGTTACCTACAAAACTATATATATATATATATATATATATATATATATATATAGTTTTGTAGGTACTTCAACATGGTTCTTCAATTTTGCTACTTAATTCATTGCCACTTACTTTCAATAACGATAAATAAAAAGAAAAAAATATATTAAATTGAATATGTACCACGTCGTAGATATAACAAAACTATAACCAAATCCGGTGTATAAGTATTTTTGACCCGTACTATATACAAAGGAAAGATAATCAGGACTTAAAAGCTAAAGCATACAAAGGGTAATCTCCCCATCTGTAATCGTAATTATATATTCGACGCCTTGGTAAGCTAATTAATAGCTTTTGTGGACATTTTCCGAATATCCATTTGAGATGAAATTCCGGTCATCCCTATGACTGTGTATAAAAGTAATGGCTTCAAAATGTCCGGTAAAGAGTCCAACGACTTTTCTGTGGGTCTCAAAGCCACGCGTGTCTCGCATCTTACAAAGGTCTTCATCGCATCCCAAATAAATGAGGTGGCCACTTTCATCCGCAAAACAAACAATAGTGAAGGAATACGAAAAGAATGCTTATTTTCTCGAAAACTATAATTAAATATATAATGAGTTATTACTACCCCCCATCCACGAGATCTTGCCCATCTATTGAAAATTTGGTAGAAAAGTTTTTGAAAGGACTCTCTGTAGTAGAAATATCTAAACCCTCGTGTAATACCATGACGTTTGTATCAAAAGCATATAGTACAATACACTAAATATATTTTTTCCGCAGTGGTTAGCGGATAATAATCAAAAAAATATCATGGTTTCGTTTCGAAAGGGGGCTTATGCCACGATTTGGGCCATTCGGATTTTGAGGATTTTGATGAGGCTTTAAACCACCTTTTAACCAGACGGATTGTTTCCCAACTATTTATGCAATTTTGAGAGATTGTCAATGAGAGTACGAAAGTTGTTTAATGAGGTATAATCAGTAGAATCAGCGGAGAAAACAAAGATAAATTAAAGAAGATATCAAAAGAGGTATAAGTAGGAATGATAAAACTAGGCTCTACCCTTTTACTGCTAATTAATTTTCAGTAAAAGAGTTAATAATACACACAACAAAACAAACAAACAATAAAAAATAATAAATCGGTCAGCAAGCAATAATAAAATGTCAAATAAGCCACTAAGAATGTAAAGTGACGAATAGCTTATTGAACCATGAGTTCAATAATTGGTTTTTATTATAAGTGTGATTATGATATAATGATTTTACAATTCGACGATACAATGTTTGATTTTTTCCCAAAAGATAAAATGTATATTTTCAGGACTTAAAATGATAGAACATTTAATAACGAAACCAATGGTTCAAACGGAAGTCGATTCGGAGTCTGAACGAGCAGGTTACAAGAGTTTCAAGAAACCGAAACAAGGTCATGTGAAATAGCAGTTTTTTCGACAAATAAAAAAAATATTCGACCAATCGAAAAGTCCAAAAATGTGGCAGAGAGTTCATAGATTTTTCAATAAATCGAAAAACTCAGTTCGATCGATCGAACTTCGGCGGATTTTGATAATTCGTCTCGGGAAACACACCCAACGGAAATAAACACAATTTCACATATATACTCATCTCTCCCACTCTCTAAACACACTCAATACCATCCAACACTAACCAATCAACATCCCTCAGTTACAACATATTAAAAACTTCATTGTTGAGAAAAAAGCTCGAAAAAGAGGAAATCGGGGAGAAATGAGATCAAGATCAAACAAAATCAAGTCTCGCAAATTAGCTTAATTAGAAGCAATCAAATTGTGAATATTGTTACATTGTTGTAACAAATTTGTAAAGAGGAAACTTATAAGATCAATTGACAGAGAGTGATTGGGTAGAGTATTAAAAGTCGACCGATGAATTAAAAGCTCTAGGTCATTTCATTTTAAGGATAAAAAAAGTCTCTCATTTATCATGCATGAGAAAACCCTAAAAAACAAAGCCTTTAAAGGAAAGTAATTTGATAATTATGAAACACCCGAAGTCCCTAATACACAACAAAAAATAAAACAAAAATCATAGTTCAACACAATAATAAAAAGAGAAAATTAAGTTTGAGCCAAATAACGAAATGAAACACAATGGACGTCGACCCCATAACCGCGCCTATCATTGATTTGCCATGAAATGAACAGTGCAACGAAAGTTTGTTCAATGCTCAAAGCTCTAATCCATTTTTGTTTACCTTCATGACATCAATAACAAAAATAATTACCGACACAAAACCAAGGAAAAGAGATTCAAAATGCTGAAATTAACTGCATATATATTTTCATTAAAAAGGTAACATACCATAAGATCACATGCAAGACATTAAATCAATAACAAAAAGAAACATCGTCAAAAATACAAGAAAAAGAAGAGATTAAAAAATTGTAGAAATTCACCACATTTATATGTCTTCATTAAAAAGGTTACTTACAAGGTGGCTAAGGAGTTGGTGTGATCAACATGTATCTCTCCGCATTTTCATCAAAATGAATCATTGAATCACCCATCACAACATCATAGGTCACTATGTACCTATAACTCCAATATCCTGCGGGTTTTCGTATGAAAATATGAACTTTTGGCCATTTGTTAGCCAACCCAACGGGTACGAAAGTCTTAAAGAGGAACCTCTTACTATCTACATCTTCTTTAAACATATAAATGGTTAGCCATTCATAGGTAATCAAATCCTTCAACACATAAAAATGAACCTCTCCTTTATGGGTCGCTCTACAAGAGAGATTATTTCCCATCTCATGAATCCAGTAAATTTTATCCTCAAATTCAACCGGATTTGAACCGAGAAACAAGTTCCAAATTTAAGGCCAATAGCAGAAATTGCACATCTACATGTAAACAGATATAATAACACCCCCCCCCCCCCCCCCCCCCGCGACACAATTGAAGTCGATTTTTTCTCAACTTTAGGATCAAGTTTAAAAATCGTACAAGAAATTTCAAGGTTTCTCCAAGATTATTTGTTTCCCAAAGTCCAGACATGCCATTTGCGGGCCTCGCAAAAACTCACACAATACAACGCCTTGTATTGCAAACTTTGAGTGACAAATGTGATGTTGCAACTATTGAAACTCTTTATTCATGAGAGGGCAGAGGTTAAAGTTTCCCATTGTCTGCTTAACAGATTTCCAATATACAACACGTATTGGGGATCATTAACCTCGTAAAACAACCCAAAACCTTTAGAAATAGAGAATACACAGGCAGAGAAGAGACCATTTTCATACCCGTCTTCAAACTCTCGTTCTCTAAGATAGAGATAGTTACCATAACTTGGCATATCAGCTATTTAAAAAAATAGATCATTTTTTGAACGGTTGAATTGTTCATTAACAAAGACTGGGCAGTATATGATTTTTGCCGCCGTACAAACATTCCTTATGTACAAATGCATGAATTTCCGTACAGATGCAGGAAATCTACAGATATTCAGATCCGAATATGAAAGAGGATTTTCTCAAGCATATACGCAAATTCAATTGGTGGAAGCTCTCTTCTTGAAGTTGAAGCAGCCCTAGTGAATCAATTTTATTTCCTCCTTTTATCATCTTTTCACTAAGGGTGCTTCAAGTTCTAGAAGAGAGCTTCCACAACTGAATTAGCGTATATGCCTAAGGAAATTCTCTTTCATATTCTGATCTGGCTACCTACAGACTTCCTGCATTTGTACGGAATTCCTACATTTGTACGGAAGGTACGTTTGTAAGGCGTTGGCCAAAATCATATCCGACCCAGTCTTTGTAAATGAACAATTCAAGCATTAAAAAATTATCTACTTTTCCAAATAGGTGATATGCCAAGTTATGGTAACAATTTCGATCTTAGAGAAAGAGAGTTTGAGGAAGGGTATGTAAATGATCTCTTCTCTACCCATTTATTCCCTATTTCTAGAGGTTTTGGTTGTCTTACAAGGTTAATGATCCCTAAAATGTGTTGCATGTTGTAAATATGTTAACTAGACAATGTGAAACTTTACCCTCTCCCCTCGCCCGAAAGAGAGTTTCATTAGTTTCCACATCACATTTGTTCCTCAAAGTTTGCAATATAAGGTGTTGTATTGTGTGAGTTTTTGCGACGCCCGTAAATTGCATGTTTGGACTTTGGGAAACAATCAATCTTGGAGAAACCTTGAAATTTCTTGTATTATTTATAAACTTGATACTGAAGTTGTGAAAAAATCGGCTTCTGTGGGGGAGAGTATTTATATTTGTCTACGGATAGAGGTGCAATTTCCGCTATTGACCTCAACCATGAAACTTGTTACTTGGTTCAAATCACAGTTGAATTTTTGGATAACCTTTACTGGATTCATGAGATGGGAAATAATCTCTCTTGCAGAGGGACCAAGAAAGGAGTAGTTCATTTTATGTGTTGAAGTATTTGATCACCAATGAATAGCTTAACATTTATATATTCAAAAATGTTATGGAAAATAAGAGGTTCATCTGAGGACTTTCGTACCCGTGGGCTGTCTTAGAAATGAGAAAAAGATTGTATTGATCATACGACAACCCATGGGGTACTGGAATTATAGGCACGCAGTGAGTTGCGATGTTGAGACAAGAGATTCCATTATTCATTTGGATGACAAATACGGGGAGATACATGTTCACACCAACTCCTTAGCCAGCTCGTAAGTAACCTTTTTTTATAAAGAAATATATATGTAGTCAATTTCAACAATTTTAATCTATTTTTTCATTGGTGTTTTTGGCGGTATTGCATTTTTTTTATTGATTTGATGTCTTAGAGGCAATCTTCTCGTAAATAACCTTTTTAATGAAAAAATATATGTAGTTAGTTTCATTTTTCACAAATCTCTTTTCCTTGGTTTTGTGATGGTGGTTACTTCTGTTATTGATGTCTTGTAGGCAAACGAAAATGGATTAGAAGTATGAGCATTGAAGAAGCTTTCGTTGCAATGTTCTTTTTATGGTAAATCAATGATGGACGCGGTTATTGGGCCGACGTCCACTGTGTGTATTTTCTTTATTAGAGTGAGACTTAATTTTCACTTTTTTTTTATTATTGTGTTGAACTATGATTTTTATTTTTTAGACGTAAAGAAAATGCTGAGAATCTTTGTAATCCAAGATTGTCGAAAATGAAGATGAGTGAGAATATTTTAATTTTTGAAGAAGATGAGTGCTCAATGGAGGAGTGTGAAAATGATCAAGGTGTCGAAAATCCTGAAACGTCCGGAAGCAATGAGGGAAAGGAAGACGAAGTGTTTTCCGTAAGGGATGATTGGATTTAACATAAATCAACCATGGAAAATACGAGTGTTGATAAGTCGCTCAAGTTCAAAAAATGTAGCGAGGGTCATTACAAGTCAACAGAGATGTTCATGGAACTTGTCGTTATTGAAGGAATGTGCCAATGAAATTTTAACGCTACGGCTTAGCCCCTCAAAAAACGTTACAAGATAACCATTCCTCAAACCATGTTTAAGGGGGAGTGTTGAAATTTAAAACTTGATTCTTATATTCACATGATCAAGTCGCATGAACAAAATTTAATAGATCCGCAAAAGTGCTCGAAGTTACCAAATAAGTTTAACGAAGAGTGTTGAAAACATATATTTATTTGGACTATTGTTTCTGAGTTTTTGTGTTTTATGTTTTGGGAAAATATGTTATAAGACCCAAATTCTAGAAAGTCTTTTAAGTTCTAACGGTCTAGAATGGTTAGTTCTAGAAAGTGTGTAGAAGGATCCAATTTGTCGATAAGTTTTAGGAAAATCTAGAGAGGATCATAGACCGTTAGATTAGTTCAATCTCCACCGTTTATTGTTGTGGATAATTAGTATAAATAGGTGGTTGTTCCACAAATTTCTATTCAAGTCAAAAGAAACAAAAAAGAAAAAGAGTAGAAGTTGTGAAGGGAAAAGCCGAGGCTCACCCAAAAGTCTGAAGCCAAAAGAAAGGGCTATGCGGGGTGACAATGGGCTAAGGCCGTGCAAAAGACGTTCGTTTGGTTCAGCAAAGGGCTACGCGGGGAGATTGAGGACATTGTGGGTTGTGTAGGTCCTTTCTTCGGGGACCTTCTATGGCGGGTGTCTACTTTACCCATTCGGATCAGGGTCTAGGGTTTTACTCGGCAATTGAGGCCTCTTTGTACGCTTTTGTGACCTCTAGGGTTCAATCTTGGGTGCTACAAGACCATATCTTGCGAGATATTAGGATATGGGGTATGGATTCTGACTTTGACAGTGTCTTAGACGGTCTTCGTGTTACGATTCTTGCTTCGACCTTATTAGTTTTACAAACAAGGACACCCAATTCCCCAACATGCTTTGACGTGTGCTCTTTTTAATAAAATTATTAAGGACACTGAATTAAAGTTTTACATGACAGTTAAGATAGAAAACAATATTTTGGTGTCTAAAGGCATCACATCCTCATGATTTTCTTCGAGCTATCCCTATTGATGGGCTAGATTAGGCCAGCATATGTCACCGTTGGAGTATCGTACAATCTTTAAGTACCATCTTATAATTTTGTTATTTCATGTTGCTGATTTGTGTCCAGTTTGCCGCAAGGCGTGTTTGGACACATTTGGAAAGCATGCAATTCATTATAGAGAGCTCTCGGGTTTCAAATACAGACATGGTCTTAGAGATGTTTTTTTTTTTATGTTTTAGGCGGTCATGAATTTCTTATAAGAAAGAAGCACTTGTAAACTTCTTGACTGACCCGCAAGAACGTCACTCGACACTCAGACAGACATATATTTTAATTTATGGGTGGATAGGTGGGAAAGATGCATATGTGGATTTGACAGGGGTTTCCCCACTAGTGGGTTTGAGGACCAGAGCTTTTAATGTGGAACAGGCTGCACTCAAAGCTGCATCGGCCAAAGTGGCCAAACATGAGAAAGTGTGTAGTGAGAATCAACACATATTTATAGCATTCGTCTTTTATTTTACACTTTTGGTTTCTTGGCCCTAGACGTTGTGCACCTTCTCAAGAGAGTTGGAAGGGTCATACATTTGATCCCTAGGTATATAGAAGTAGTGTCGAAGAGGATTAGTTTTTCAGTTCAGGAATGGCTAGCGGCGCAAATTGTCGCTCGCTTGCCTTCAATTTCCGTGTAATCATTTCACTACTTAATAAAATTTATCATGCATTTATAAAAAAAAAACCAAGAAAAGAAAAAAATAATAATCTAAAGTTTTCTACTCTTTTAAATTTACCCGAAATTTCCTAAACTTCTTCACTGCGGGATTTATTTTCAGCAAGTCGGACATTTAGATGGCATTACCACTTCCACCTAGTTCATCCTGTTTACGACAGTTTAGATAATATTAAAAGACATATTTGACATTAACTCATATAGAAAGAGTTTCTAGTAAGACAGTCTCTAGTATGCAAAAGCCAAATTTATGAAACCGGACGATGGCCATACCAGAAAATATATATGAACTAATATAACCACTTTGCTTAAATGAAATCTATAACTTCTTATCCCAGCACTGTTTTTTAGATATATAAGTCGGTGAAGGATTTCCACTATTTCATTATTAATAATAAAGGGTCGAAACAACCTTATTAGAACACAAATCAAATTAAAAACAATAAAAACCCTATTAAAATTATCATTAGTGCTAAGAAGATAAAATAATATTCAGTCCTTTTACACATGTCATATTCTTGTTCAAACTTTTCCACGTTTTATGGCAGCTTATTTTGTTAATGTCATTTTTTTTATGAAACCTTTCTTTTTGAGAGATATATGATCCCTTATTGATTAAATGTAACTAGCAATATTGGGTCGCTAATTTGTTTTAGCTAGAATAGGCTAACACAGGACCTTAAATATCCAATTAGTAAGACTCACAATAAGCTCCATCAGTGTATCAACACACTAATTAACGTGATCTAAACATTACTAATAAATACTAAGATCCAAAAGTACAACCAAACACCCAATTCAATCCACCACACTAATTCAATCCCAGCACTTCATGTCCATGGAACTAAGAACATATATTTCTTTCATGGAAAAATCATATACGAAAACCATAACATTTTATATTAAAAAAAAAAAAATACGACCATGTTAAGGCATCATATACGACAAATGGGTTTCGAATCTTTCATCAGTGTAATCGCACATTCAAGACAAGGATCGGGATTGTCTGAAGGACGGATAAGAATTAGAGAAAAAATTGAAAATATAATTTATCGGTAGGCATGTATAGTATTCAAATGACAATTTTATACAATTTACAAATATTGAAGAATATAATAACAGTAGTAAGATGGGAATATTCATTAGTATAGTATTTTTTAATCCCAGCCTCTCAGATGACACTACATAGTGTGTGGTGGACCGTCAATACATTCCAATTTCGATGACTAGTTTTAACTAAGTATTTCATAAAATAGGAAGATACTGTACTATGGAAAAGAAATTCATTAATCATTGAGACATTCTCAAACATAGTAACAAATGTTGAAACTAAGAAGATTTCTAGCTAGATTGTTTAATTGATAAAGGTTATAGACTTAGTCAGCTTTCTCATTTTCCCAAACATGAATGTTGATCAGGTACTATCAGCATATATTGCAATGATAATATTATGTTTGTTCGATCCATTATTTCCCGGTCTCGGCATATCTCTGCCCAAATCTAGAACTAGGCTTTTGATCAACCTGTCAATTATGTTTTCAAAATTTTTATCAATCAAGCAAAAACCATCTCCGCCCAGATTGCAGACCAAGTTAAAGCTAAACTGATTGATCAACCTGCCTTAGTTTTTTATTTCAAGCCAATGTTTATGATGAATGCCATGAACCCAACTTTTCTTACACATTCCGTGGAAATGAGTGATTTTATGTTTAGATATTTAATATGTGAATCTGAGTTTTAGTTATTTGTATGAATATATATATAATCTCAGGAATTAAGAAATCAGACGAGTAACCATCATTTATATCTAATGGGAGATGCAAATTTTTTAGAAGTATCGAATGGAGATGGAAGTTAAATGGGAAAATGTTGGTTTAAAGGTCGTACGTATGAGAGAGTAGGCGGAAATTAGGGGTTAGGCTGAGCCTTGACGCCCAGATGATTAAGCGGGATTAAGTGTTATTTGATGGATTGAGCGGAACTAGGCGGTGATTAAGCAAAACTAAGCGCTATCCGACCTACTTCTGTCTAGAACCCGCCTTGCACCTTTTAGAATATTGCCTCGAACCATACAAACTCGGTATGATGGAAAATTTAAATAGTTTTTCAATTAGTTTATTTAGAGGTTGGTCAATATAAACAAGTTTTACAAAAGTAAGTGATCATGATACCGAGTTGCCTAAGAAAATGAAAATCTTTACATGATAAAGATTAATTCACATGTATCCTTTTTTTCTACAAGTTATTTTCCATATCAATCTTTTAATAGCAAGATTAAGCTTTCAAAGATCTTGTGTTTAACAAATCAACCAAAATATTACCTCTCTTAAAGAGAGTCATCACCATAGAATTTTTAATTCTTCGGATTGATGGTTAATTATCAAGTTGTACACGCGATTACTAATCTTCCTAATAAATGTTTTCTGGAAACTTAAACACATTAAGAATTTCATAATAATGACCGGTTTCCGTACTCTCAAACGAGTAATAATAATTAATATATATCTAGAAAAAATGATCATTTAGCACAAATTTTGAGACTTAATAATAAAAACTCATGGTTAAAATCTTTAAAAAAAAAAAAACTTGATATAGATGCTCAATGATAATACTTATTTAACTCTTTTTGTTTAACTTTGATGCTCACTAATTCTACGTTGTACGAAACACTAACAAAAACCACAAACTTGGGTTTTTGATCCGTAAGTTTAAAAGTATGTATTAAACTATAACTTTTCCAAAATCTATCTAGGGAAAAAGACAATGTACCTTGTATTATACATGGTAAATCGCTTATTCCTTGATGGTTGTTAGTTAGTTTTATAATAGTCTGTGTCGCATCCTCATCATTATCATCATCATCTTTCATGTCTTCTTCCAATCTAGCTCATCTTATTATTGAGTTTGGTGCCATTTTCAATTCAATTCTTTCATGTTTAGGTGGAAAAAAAAAAACATATGAGGTTTTATATAGATTGCATTAGAGAAATTAGGGTAAGTAAATATGTATACTAGTTTACATATATACTATCTTCAAATATGCGCCGCCACTGTTTCAAATGATATAAGAGCAACGAGAAAAGATGAAAATTTAGGCTTAGATACTAGTTGTTGATTACAAAAATACCCTCAACAAGTTATTGCGGTGATTTCAAATGATTATGTCGTAGTCGTTGATATACAATTTTCACATTTATCGAGGAATCAATATCAAGAATTACATTATAGGATGTCTTATATGGGAAGATTAAAGCATGTCATAAATTAAATGAGAAATATTAGAAAAGTAAAATGTTAAATAACAAAACATACATTATATACATTGGGAAGTTCAAATGGAAAATCAAATAAAAAGCACATTTTATGCACATATTGCCCAAATAAGGGAACTCTTTCTTATACCCATTTCAACCAAAGGGCATCAAGACACATCACGTGTACTATGGCCAAGTTGTATACTTTTTTGGGGAAAACATAATATTTGGTACATACCTATAGTTTTAATATATATAAATAAATAAAAACGTCGTATTTATGTTTATTTTTTAAACTTAGATACATATCCAATTTTAAACTTAGATACGTATTTTAGGTCTCCCATGAACTAACGTGTACTTGTAAGGTTCAGACAAGGCTTTTACCTATTCAAATGTTAATCCGACTGATTTTTCTCATTTGTACATCGTAGGTCACTATGTACCTATAATTCCAATATCCCGTGAGTTTCCGTATGATAAATACGAACTCTTGGCCATTTCTAAACCAACCCAACGGGTACGAAAGTCCTAAAGAGGAACCTCTTACTGTCTACAACTTCTTTAAACATATAAATGGTTAGCCATTCATTGGTGATCAAATACTTCAACACATAAAAATGAACCTCTTCTTTATGGGTCGCTCTGCAAGAGAGATTATTTCCCATCTCATGAATCCATCAAATGTTATCCACAAATTCAACCGGGATGTGAACCGGGTATACAGTAAAATCGTCTTGGAAAGTAAACAGAGTTCGGAAACCGGTTAAGCGTTGGACTGGGCACGTAACGTTCCATCTAGATGTAGATTTATTATATGGCTCACTTGTTTAAATCACATTTTTTATCTTTGACCGGTTATAAATGATGAGTTTAGTACAAGTGAATAGATGCGAGTTATGTTACCACCATTTGGAAACGAGTGATCACCTATTTTTCGAGTGCACTTACTCTTGTTGTATTAGGCGAATTCTTCTCTCGAAATCCGGGTTAGTACCTCAAAATGGTTATTGGAGTTTTTGGATGAAATGAGTACATGCGCATTATAAAGCTAATACGTTTTCGAATTCGTTGATTGACATTCTTATTTCATCTATGATCTACCGTTTATTGTATTTAGCAGAAAATGAATGCTAAAATCTATCGAGATTCTAAAGCCTCACCGGAAACGACTATTAAAGAGATTGAATTCTTAGTTGTTAATAGTTTGAAAAGTTTCGAGAATTTAGAAATATATTTATTCAAAACGCTTGGAAATTAGGTCAATCGTTCTTAAGATGAGGCGTTATCTTTTGTTTTATTTATTGTAGCACTCGGAAATTGATCAAGACTTTTGACTAATAAACTTGTTACATACCTATTTTTTATTTTCATAATAATGTTTAGGTAATTATTTCAAGTTTTTATTTAAATAATATTAACAAAAAATTACCTTATTATGTGTTAAGTAGAATTTTATTTACTACTACAATAGTTAGCCCCTACATTCTGACCTTTAATCATGGTAAAATTCTTGTAATACTGACGTTTGCAACACTTGTGCACCTTAAAAAAAAAAAAAAAAAAAGACGACACGAGTATCTGAACTGAAATACAAAGACAGACAAATTGACAAAACAAAGCAGCATGTCTTAAACGAAGTTCTCCTCACATTGTCAAGATTACTAATAATAAATAACCTCAGAAATATGTCCTCACATTGTCAAGATTAATAATAATAAATAACCTCAGAAATATCAACGTAAACCCTCAAACACACATGTAATGATAACCCCGAATAACAAAGCAAACTTGGTAAGAAGTGATATAACAACATTGTAATGTAAGAAATATCAAGGGGACACTGCAAATGTGGCATTCCCATTAGCCAGGACTATCTGATAAAAGTTGCAAAGTCGTAAAAGTCTGAGGTAAGCAACCTCTCTAGCTAATCCTGGTTGTTGGAGATACCGATTAATCAATGACATCCCCATTTTTTTTCTATATTTTCAAGACTGATTGATCATAAAAGTACATGGAATCAAGTCATAACCTTTATCATTGCTTGACATTCTGTAAATACCACTTATACGTGTCTATAAGCCCCTCTCGCAACGAAACCTTCGGTACCCACCCCAACTCTGCCAACTTGGAACTATCCATAAGCTTCCTAGGCGTTCCATCAGGCTTAGTAGAGTCCCAAACGAGCTTCCCCTCAAACCCCACTACCTCCTTTACAAGTTCCGCGAGTTCTTTGATAGTCACCTCCTTCCCACTGCCCACATTCACATGCTCCAACCCACTATACCTGTTGAAATATACTATAAATTATTATAAAATGGTCCCTACTAACAGCTCAAAGTTTTTAGCAAAATCAGTAACCAGGGCCTGTCCCGGTACAAGCCAAGAGTGCAGGGAGGTATAAAAAAAATATACAGACTATATATATATATATGTATATGTGTATATGTATGTATGCATATTTCAGAATCAGTAAACATCATTCAAAAGCAAAGAATGCTGCCCTTCTTACGTTTTGCAAGTAATGCGTTACAACATTGCAAATCTCATTTTACTTTTCTACATTTTAATTTGAAAAAAGAAAAATAAAAACGTTTTCTGTGGGGTGCAAACCAAATCGACACGTTATTACCAACTATGCTACCTCTATTGACCTTTAGATGCTTGGAACCTCTTTTTTTCAAATAGATTTTATTAAAGTCTGTTAATACGTAACATATTGTATTCAGTAAAAAAGAAAAAGCACATTTTCTGGTATGATAAAAATTACGGGATAGCATAGTCCAACCGACAGGGCCACATTGTATCAGAACCCAGGTCAAGGGCTGGGATCTTCACAGATATACTATAACCTTATAATAATCACAATAACAAAAAACAAGAGAAAGAAAGAACAACTCTTCCTAGAATCAGTTTAATTATTGATAAGTCTGGCCTGCAAGTTAGAGAATGATTATAAAGTTGTTCCTACAAACATCTCAAGTTTTCAGTAACATTGTTAATTTAACAACAGTATTACCTTTCCATCAAAAACACCACCGCATCGGCCAAATCATCAACATGGAGAAACTCCCTTAGTGGCGATCCGGTCCCCCAAACCACTACCTCCTCCTTCCCTGCTACCTTCGCCTCATGGAACCGCCTCATCATCCCAGGAAGCACATGAGAATTCTCCGGATGAAAATTATCTGTAAAAGAACGTAACTACCCAGATTAGTCACAACAATTTTCAGTTACAACTGCTGTGTTTTGAGTTTGTATTAGTTATAGTCAAATTTCTGTGAAGGGTTGTACGTATCGGAAAAATGTACAGTTTATGTAGATTCGTATCATACATTATCAATTTAGTTTCAGACTTTCTGTTCTTATCATATCAAATTTCTCCCATTGGGTCCGGTAGGCATGGGCCTAAAACCCCCAAGACCTCAACACATTGGAGTACCAATTTTATAGGTCATTCATCAGTGTTTTGAGCCTCACCCACCTAAATTTAATAGTATATTTTTACTACCACATTGGAAATGTACCAAGATATGATAACTTTTACGAATTTGATATACATTTAAGAAGATAATAAGTTGTATTAATTTTTTTGTCTGAGGAGACCCCATGTTTTGAGAAGGCCTTTAGCCAACTCTTGAATCAGACAATCCGCCCTGTCTACATTTCCAGTCCGCAATCTGTTATTAACCTTCCAATTCTATAAATCAGTTCGGATACGAGATGAACTTGTACACTAAATTTCCACCTACCATGTTTTACTATTTACGTTTTGGCGCCCGCCATAATCAAATCCTGGCTTCGCCCCTGTAATACTTATCATTTTCGTTCCGTTTCAAACCCTTTTGAATTAAACTTCTACCATTCCAGTTCATAATATCTACTATGTTCCAGTTTTACAAACCAGCTAGAATTACAGTGCAATCGTGCACTAAAATTAACTTTTTTTTTAAAAACTCCATATACGTCTGTTTAGTTAATAGTATTACTTACCGTAAAACATCTATTGTATTAAAAAAAAAATGTTAAAAGAAAATATTCAGTTTCTGTAGAATCTAACTATGTCTTATCATTTCAGTCTCTTGTTTATATTAAAACTTTACAATTCTAGTCCAAAACATGTACTGTAACAATCCAGTTCCTTAAATCATTCCGGATACGAGATAAAGTAGGTAAATAAGTTTACCTTCCGGTCCGTACAGATTCGTCGGCATTGCAGAAATCGCGTTAAACGCGTACTGTATCCTATACGCCTCGCACATCTTAATCCCAGCGATCTTTGCCACCGCATACCACTCATTGGTCGGCTCCAACGGGCCAGTCAAAAGGGCCGACTCAGGAATGGGCTGTGGAGCAAACTTAGGGTAGATACACGACGACCCTAGAAACATGAGCTTCTCAACGGAGTGTTTCTGTGCGGACGCGATGACGTTGCACTGAATCTGTAGGTTTACGGTGATGAAGTCGGCTGGGTAGGTCGAGTTGGCGTGGATCCCGCCTACTTTAGCGGCAGCGAGGATGACGAATCGGGGTTGGTGGGTGGCGAAAAAGGAGTTGACTTGGGATTGGATTGTGAGGTCGAGTTCAGAGTGGGATTTGAGGAGGAGGTTTGTGTAGCCGAGGTGTTTAAGTTTACGGACTATGGCGGACCCGACTAGGCCGCGGTGGCCGGCTACATAGATCTTTGCGGATTTATCCGTGGTGAATTCCTGATCTGAGATAATAAAAAAAATGACGCAGTTAAATATAGTAAGGTAAATTAACAGATTTTTGAAGAAAATAATGTTGCGAAACTAAAACGGGGGTTTAAAAAATTGAGTGGTGGATCCAGAATTCTGATTACGGGGAACACAATTTAGACAAAAATTAAAAGGCGGCTCGAAATCATAAAGCATATAGGGTCCATTTGGCAAC
Source organism: Primula veris (assembly GCA_963682055.1). Taxonomy (NCBI): domain Eukaryota; kingdom Viridiplantae; phylum Streptophyta; class Magnoliopsida; order Ericales; family Primulaceae; genus Primula; species Primula veris. The sequence goes on from OY821747.1 coordinate 33,775,484, forward strand.
ATATTATTTTACCTAATTTTTGGCTTTTTGATTATAAAAATCTGTGGGTGTTTGGACATTCCATTATTTAGATTTTAAAAACCAGATTTTTAGGCTAAAAAGGACAAAAACCAAAAATCTAGATTTCCAATAGATTTTAGTAAAAATATTTTAAAAGCTGATTTTGGAGCAAAAAATCTGTCACCAAAGAGAGCCATAAAATTTTAGACTGAAGGCGACCCATTTACGCGCACAGGCTGCAAACTGACATCAACTAAAGTCATGGATCCCGTTATTAGTTATCGATTCCAGCCAAAAGCTTGCGAAAAGACCAAGTCTTTAAAAATATAAGAGCAATGTAAGATGAGAAAGGACCTGTTTGGTTGCGCCATTTATAAAAATAAGATGGTTTTTATGCGATAAAATGCGTTGTCCATCAATAAACTTCATTTTTTTGATATTTTTTTTGACAGGAACCAAGTAAACATTCTAAGCTACACAAAAAAAAATCAATAAAATTACTATGAAGAATTAAATGAAAGAAAAAACCCCTAGTCAAAAACCATTTTTGAAAAAAAAAATTAAACTGCATTTACAAAAATAAATGCAGTTTAATTTTTTTTTAGCTGATTTTTTTATTTTTTATTTTAAAAATCTGTGAGTGTTTGGACAGTCATATTCTTTAGCTTCTAAAAAACTGATTTTTAGCCTAAAAAGGCTTCGAAAAATCAAAAAAAAAAAATTAAATCTGGATTTTGGTTAGATTTTTAAAACTGAATTCTTAAATCTGATTTTTGACTAACAATTTAATAATCCAAGATTCACAAAAAAGACAAATAAGAAACTGAAAAAGAAAATGTAAAGAAAATCACTTAATAATAATATAGTAAAACCCCTAATTGAACAAACCTAATAGAAAAGTACCATTTTAGTATTTTTAAGATGTGTAATTCTTTTGATAGAATGAATGTAAACAAAAATGTAAGAAATGAATAAATAAAACATTAATATAAATTAAATGAATTTATACCTGCCATGTTTAGAGAGATGGAGATTTGGCAGCTGTTTTATTAAAAAATTTAACTGAATTTTAATTGAATTTTATGAATTGAATTTTATGAAATTATTTGTAATATGATTTTGAGTTATTTTTATTATGACCCACATAGTATTACAAAATTATCTAACTAGTACTAACTCCCTTGCTATCAAGCCAATATGACCATTTCGGATCATCTGTCTTTTATTCTCTGTTTCGTTTCATGTCCTCTTACTTATTTGATCGGAAATATTTGTGTATTTTTTATTTTTTCCATGTATATGTATGAGTATGTATATATAATTATTTGTTTATGATTATGTTAAAAATGTAAAATTATAAACTTTTCGGGTTAAATTCATATGCTTTATAAAATTTGTCTCTGTTTCGTTTCATGTCCTCTTACTTATTTGATCGGAAATATTTATGTATTTTTTATTTTTATTTTCATGTATATGTATGAGTATGTATATATAACTATTTGTTTATGATTATGTTAAAAATGTAAAATTATAAACTTTTCGGGTTAATTTCATATGTTTTATAAAATTTAGTATTGAAATGGAATTTAAACTTAAATTTCGTCCAATTAAATTGACGGAGATCCCCAATTTAGTAAAAAAAAATATATAGTTCGGTATCTCAATTGTTAATGTCATAAGTTTGGTTCATATTTTGTTAATGTACGATAATTAGAGTCACTAAACCTATTTTTCCCTTTTAAATTTAAGTGTATATAAGTAATCTGTTTTTAAAATGGTCACGTGGTGACTTTTCCGTCCACTTGAGTTGTCTTTTTGTAAAAAAAATAACGGAGACTAAACATCAGGTAGTAAAAGAAAATGTTTATAGCTCAGAGTAGTTAACGAAAACAGTACCATAGTTCAGATTAGTTAAGTATAGGGGTGGCATCGATTCGGTACCGAATTTTTTGACTACATACTGATATCATACCAAACTAGTTTGCTTTGAGAATTTTTATACCATTACCAAACCAAAAAATTCGGTATACCAAACTATTCGGTTGGTTCGGTTCGGTTTTGTTTTTATACCAAACTTTAGAGTTTACATGTAATAATAGAAAAATAGTATGTATTGGGAAAAAAAACATAGTATAAAAGTTTAAAAGTAGTAGATTAAAAATATATATTTATTTATATTATTTTTACATTTCTTATTTCTTTGCATAAAAGAGTAAACACTACTAGACTTTTCTAGTAAATGTTATAAATAAAAAAAAATATTACAAGTATACAATAGAAAAAGTAATATAAGTATACTATAACAATGTTAATAATTAAGTGTATATAACTCTTTTAGTTTATTTGTCTATATAGTATATTTTATTATTTCGGTTTGAATCGGTATCATACCGAACTCACCAAACGAATACCGAAACCGAACCAACTTTCAAACATTGGTTCGATTGTACCGTACTGTAATATCGGTATACCAAACTTTTGACACCGACTTGATTTATCCGGTTCGAAAAACGATCAGTTGGTAAAAATCGGTAAAAAAATGCCACCCAGTCTAACAAACCCTGTTACAAAGTTATGTAAGTGTACCAACTTCCTTGCTATCGGCCAATGTGACAATTCCGGATGATCCGTGCCTTATTTTCTCTTTCATGAAATTTCATGTACTCTTACTTATTTGATCAAAAATATTTGTTTACAAAATTAGAAAAAAAAAAATCTATAATAATGATTATACATATATCTATACATTGCAACAAATATTTTTAAAGCAAACGGTAGATATTTTATTTCAAATAAATGAAAAAAACTAGTATAAATTAATTGTTAAAATTAAAAAAAAAAATTGTATGAAGTTTGCATCATAGATATTTTTATTTTTATCCAAATTTTATAAAGTTTGCATAGAAAATAGGGGATAGAGGAAGCAGACTCCGACATGACCAAAGAAAACCTAACACCTCTTTCTGTTAACTTTCTAGTGATGGATTTCCGTCATGCAAAATATGTAATATAAATTACTTTGAAAAAATGTAGTCAAAAGTGTGCAACAGATTTCCATCATCATTCCGTCACAAAAATTCACCTAATATATATATATATATATTTATATCTAAACAAAACAAGCTAAAATTATATTATTTAAATTTCAAAAAAAATCTAATTAAACACATCCAGACCAAAATCACGCTACAATATTGCATATACTGGTCTAAGGTTAAACTCGGTCACGTAATTAAGTTAATCTAATTTACATTTTCCTTACAAAATAAAGAGTAACAACGCGGAAAAGAAATACAAATCTGTTATTAAACCCGATCATCAAACAGTGATCAGTGTTTGGTGAACCAACAAACCTTGTGCTTATAACTGGAAACAAGGCACTAAATAATCAAAAAAGCACTAAATAATCAACTTGCTTTTTCACAGTTTCTTTTTCCTCATAATATATACCAACAATTTACTCATAATTCTAATACCGATAAGATCTGTCTAAACTACATAACACAAATTCTTCACAATATCATATCCAAACAAAGCCTAAATCTTTTGCTTAACTTCTAAAGATAATCTTCAAATCCGGTGCATGTCTGTAGTTCATTCCACAATAAAAAGATCAACAATCACAAGATCATTTAAATCCAAACAGAAAAAAAGGACAAGTGAAAGACCACAATTAGCAAATAAACAACGCCGAAATACATTTTCAATATCATTATAGCTACAAAGCAAACCCCTTAAGGTACTCAGGATCGCGCTTAGCCCTCTCCTGAAACTTCTTAAACCACCTATCCAAAATATCCATTGGCACAACAAGCTTACTCCCATCAACCCCACAAAACGACTGCATAAAATTAAACAAATTTTCTCCAACTTTCATCGCCAAGTATTCGATCCTCCTCTCTGCTGCCACGTCAAGGGACTGGAGTGTGGCAACGTCCTCGACGGAGACTCCTATCTTGGCTGTCAGAGGGGCGGCACCGGGTGCTGTCAGCTGGAGCGTTCCCCCGTCGCTAGGTTCCGGCCAGGAGAGAGAGAGAACGGCAGAGGGGCGAGCGACAGTGATGGCGCCGCAATAGTGGAAGGGTGAGCCGGGGGATTGGATGTACACCGCTAGGGCTTTGTCGGGCGGAAGAGTGGTGGCATTTAGAAGGAATATGCAGACCTCTCTGATAGAATCGTACGCCTCCCCTGTGACAAAAAGATATTTAAAAAATAATAAGATACTATTTGTTGGTGGTTCTAGGCATTCAAGTGAATTTGCAGCAGTTTTAAGCAGTTCTACTATGTTTATCAAGACAGTAATAGGCAGATTTGAGTGGTTTGGCCACATAGAAGCTTTTAAGAACAAAGTCGAAAAAACATGATGTAAAGCTTCTTAAAAAAACTAAAAAGATATTCCTGCTTGCTATAGATGCAACTGGAGATACTTTAAGTGCTACAATAATTAATAACCTAGATTGGCAGACTACAAGCTCTAATTGAATTGGACACCTTCCACATACTCACCTCACTTATGCTACATAAAAATAAAAATAAACTTAGGTCGATTGACGACAGCTCGGAAGTCTAAATGTATACCTCCTTGCACACTACAGAAATTTATGACTCAGTTTCGTTTTGGATTAATTATATGACAGGCAACCAAAAAAAACTCCTAACATAAATCAATACAATTTGACATGGCATCAGTGTATTGGATGTGAAATCAAAGTGGTGGAATCCTACTTTAATCATAAAACATTAGCAGAATCACTTGTTATCAGTTTATGTTGGGGTTGGAAATTTTCTAATCCACATTTTTAACAGAAAGTAAATCTGAAAAGCAGCAAGTCTTAGTCCGGCGAAGCTGATGTATCTGTTCACAACAATGTAAATCTCAAAACAGATTTTAGGAACTACCATGTATACTATCCCTTCACTATGTTCCATACGAGCAATAATGTGATTAGACGATCACTTTCTTTGACATCACTAGTACTATCCCACTAATCCCTTATATAAAGAGAAACACTTATATAAAACAATCGGCCTCTAAGCAATAATATGAGGTGTAGCTTTACAAAAAGGCGTGACTAGTTAATCTCAAGGGTCATAATAGCTCTCAATTAACATAAAAATCCTGTGGGAAAAGAAAATTCCGACAGAATATCCAAATGTCATTGGAATGGTTTGCTTTCAAAACAACTATACATAGTGTTGTGTTCCCTCTAATCCCCAAGTGGATACACTGTGGCTCTACTAATATAGAGCAAAAAAGAATTCATTTTTGGAAAAACCTATCGCTGGTTATGACTAGTTTTAAAAGAGTTTCCAGTCTTTTTTCTAACCTTTTAGAGCAACTAGAGATTGCTTAATATTATACCAACAGATAATGACTAATACTGTAATACACTAAGAAATAATACATGTTCATCATATCACCGAGTCACGATTAATTAAGCTACATATACAACTGGTAATTGAGTTCATTATCAAAGAAGGTACTGGAACTATTTATCGCCGAGCTCAGTTCTTTTGGGAAAAGTCCAATTCAATATGTACGAATTTAAAAACTATTACTTTACGGTTGTGTAGCTCGTGTAGCAATTGAGCGACTGGTAACTAAATTTTTGCTAAAAAGAACATATAACAGTCTCCAATAACTTATATTACATACATCTTCACATATACCATTTCCAGTTACATTGTTTATATGTAGGTGTAATTGTAAATATATATATGCATAAAGTATTATTTTTAGGGTCTACTTGGTAACAGATTTTTTTAGCTGATTTTTGGATTTTTGGATTTTTCTTTAAAAAAAAATTTGTGTTTGTACCAAGTCAGATTATTTAGCTTTTAAAAAGCAGATTTTAGGCTAAAAAGCTAAAAAAATCAAATATCTGGATTTTAGTAGATTTTGAAAACATCTTTTTTAATTTGAAGCTGGTTTTGGACTAAAAAGCATGTTGCCAAACATATCTTTAATTTCAAAAACCTTTACTTCATTATAGATATCTCATTATGCAAATAAATCTCATTGTATTCTCATGAAAAATTGAAGTATAGTTTTTTTTTTTTTTTCTATTATATGTTTTTTATTAATTTCAGCAGACAACCCAGTTTATCTGTTTACTTAAAATAACCAAAATAAAAATAAAACAGAAGCTGTTACTGTAGATTTCTTCTTTCCTTAAGAAACAAAAGAAAATGAATTAAGAACAAAGGATGCTTAAGAAGGCCTATTTAGGGTCCGTTTGGCAACAAATTTTTTTACTTTGATTTTTGGATTTTGGATTTTAAAAATCTGTGGGTGTTTGGCAAGTCAGCTTATTCAGCTTCTACAAATCTGATTTTTATGCTGAAAAAGCTTTAAAAAAAATCCAGGTTTTCGGTAATTCTTAAAAATGATTTCTAAAATCTAATTTTATCGACGACGAATGTGGGGAGAACAAAAAAAAGTAAGTACCGATGAAGGTGTTCATATCGAGGATCCAATGTATAAAAAAAAAAAGGATAAATTCATGTTCAACCCAGAAACTGAACAATCAACATACTAAGGTCAAATTAATTTAACATAAATGGTGAAAATTAGATGACTAAACACTCTCAATACATTCATCGATCATTACCGGTCAAGTTTGAGTTAAAAAAAAAAGCGATTTATTCATAGTACCCAAAATTGTTAAATTGGATGAAAGTAGGTTCAATTTCTGATTATTAAATACGGAAATTGTTAAAAGTCCTAGGTCGGTTTATCGGTGGCGGAATGTTGGAGGTGCTAAAAGGCTATAGCGGGTTATAGTTTGGTACAGTAAACATAAATTAACCGGAAAAAAATAGTAAAAAAATGGGAAAAAGAGTAAGTACCAACGAAGGTATTCATATCGAGAATCCAATGCGTAATATCGATTTGGGAGAAGGTTGATATGTCCATTGGGAAACTCCTGTTTGGAAATACTACTCCAAACATCTCTTTCTTCTTCTTTTTTATTTTTCTAACTAATTATTATTATTAGTTATTATTATCCTTTTTTCTGTTACTTTTTTTTCCCTTTTTTTCAGTTCAAATGTTGAGAGAGAGAGAGAGAGAGAGAGAGAGAGAGGTGACTGCGTTCTGTTAATAAGAGATTTTCTGAACAACTCTGGTAGTGTCTAGAAACTTCCTAGTTATAATAATCAAGTCGGGACGTTAATATAGTCGGATCAATTGCGTAACCCTCAATCCTACTTGACTTGGATCTGGACCGTTCGTGGTTATAACAACAATTCTGATAGTCTCTAGAAACGTCTAGTTATAACCGGAGTCGGGACATTAATATAGTCGGATCAATTGAATAAGCTTCGAGCCTACTTGACTTGGATCTGGGCCGTCCGTGGTTATAACAACATGTACCATCTTTAAAACAATCACTTTGTTTGACGGTATATTGTAACAACAAGTCTTTTAACTTGAAAATATATTAGAGAAATATGCTAGATTCGTTCCGATCGGGAGGTTAATATAGTCGGACCAATTGCGTAAGCCTCAACCCTACTTGACTTGGATCTGGGCCGTCCGTGGTTATAACAACATGGACCATCTTTAAAACAATCACTTTGTTTGACGCTATATTGTAACAACAAGTCTTTTAACTTGAATATATATTAGAGAAATATGCTAGATTCGTTCCGATCGGGAGGTTAATATAGTCGGACCAATTGCGTAAGCCTCAACCCTACTTGACTTGGATCTGGGCCGTCCGTGGTTATAACAACATGGACTATCTTTGAAACAGTCATTTTGTTTGACGGTATATTGTAACAACAAGTCTTTTAACTTGAATATATATTAGAGAAATATGCTAGATTCGTTCCGATCGGGAGGTTAATATAGTCGGACCAATTGCGTAAGCCTCAACCCTACTTGACTTGGATCTGGGCCGTCCGTGGTTATAACAACATGAACCATCTTTAAAACAATCACTTTGTTTGACGCTATATTGTAACAACAAGTCTTTTAACTTGAATATATATTAGAGAAATATGCTAGATTCGTTCCGATCGGGAGGTTAATATAGTCGGACCAATTGCGTAAGCCTCAACCCTACTTGACTTGGATCTGGGCCGTCCGTGGTTATAACAACATGAACCATCTTTGAAACAGTCATTTTGTTTGATGGTATATTGTAACAACAAGTCTTTTAACTTGAATGTATATTAGAGAAATATGCTAGATTCGTTCCGATCGGGAGGTTAATATAGTCGGACCAATTGCGTAAGCCTCAACCCTACTTGACTTGGATCTGGGCCGTCCGTGGTTATAACAACATGGACCATCTTTAAAACAATCACTTTGTTTGACGCTATATTGTAACAACAAGTCTTTTAACTTGAATATATATTAGAGAAATATGCTAGATTCGTTCCGATCGGGAGGTTAATATAGTCGGACCAATTGCGTAAGCCTCAAGCCTACTTGATTTGGATCTGGGCCGTCCGTAGTTATAACAACATGGACCATCTTTGAAACAGTCACTTTGTTTGACGGTATATTGTAACAACAAGTCTTTTAACTTGAATATATATTAGAGAAATATGCTTAGATTCGTTTCGATTTACCAAGACAATAAATCCAATTTAAGCATACGTTATTATTAGCTTATTTTGTCATCTACTTTTCAAATTTGCCACTTTTTTCTTCACAAAAGTTAATATGGTAAGGACACGTATGTAATTTTACCTAAAAAATTGTTTATATTTATGTAAAATGAACTTATAAAGTGTGACAGCCCAAAATCAAAACATGAACATTAATTTGGGACACAGGGGAGTACGATATTTTTTAAAGATATTTTTAAAATCTTTGTCTTTGTTTAAAAATATATTGTGTTTGGACCGTCAGATAATTAAGCTTTTAAAAATTAAATTTTTATCGTTAAAACAAAAAAAAATCTAAAATCTGAATTTTCAATAGATTTTTGAAATAGATTTATGAAGTGTGATTTTTTACTATTAAGGAGGTGTTCGTAGTTTGATTCCAAATTTTCAAGAAAATATGAGTTGATTTAACTAAAAATATTGGGTTAGTAGATTCTTTATACACCCAAAAGAAAAATGTAGCTAAACCAATGAAAGAAAGCGTAGTGGTTTGATTAATGTTAGTTCGATCGATCCAAACTTTGATGATAAAAGGAATATCAAAATACAACGCTAGCGTGAGAAAGTTCTAACTAATATTAATTTCAAACTCAAAACAAAAGATGAAATAGACACCAAATTGCAATTTAAATATACTTAGGGCTGATTCGATCCGGTTCGCTTCGGTTTTTAGTAAAATCGAAACCGAACATATTTTTCGATTCGGTTTTTTTTGGTTTCGGTCTTTTTATTTTTGAAGGAGGTTCCCGAACTTAAAGCTAAACATAGTTTCAAAAGTGATGCCAACCCAAATTCAACCATAAGCAAACACACCAGTTTACTTACAATTTTCCTCATATTTAAGGTAATTAGCATCACTTTTATATTTTTAGGGTAACAGTTTAATTTTATATATTTTTCAGCTTCCCTATCAAATTTATTATCATAACTAAATGTTACTATATTTTAATACAGTTCTATCCAAATTTTCAACCCAAATTAATTTACTAGAAAAACAACATTAAATAACTTACAACATTTCTCGTATTTAAAGTAAAAAGTACAATTTTATAACTTATAAGAAAACGTTTTTGTTCATACAAATTATCAGGTTTTTTATAAATTTCTCTATCACAACTATACAACTCATCTTTTTGTTATTTTATTAATTTATATATGAAAAGTACAAATAAATGAGAGAGAATAAAAGAAAAGCTAGATAGATAAATTATTATTTTAATTATAATGAAACATCTTTGAGATATATTTGAGTTCATGCATATTTAAAGTAATGGATAAGTAAACTGATTCGTATATAATTTTAAAACAATTTTCTCATATTTAAGATAAATTTGTGATATAAAGTAACCGATGTGAGCGTTCTTAGAAAACATGTCGAGACTAATAATGAACTATTTAGATCCCATGATTTGGACCATTAACTTAAAAGTTAAATCTCGAAAAAAACACAAGATGAAGTATGACGAAACCATAGTTTTCGAAAATTACGTTTTTACTTTAAAAAATTCAGTTTCTCACATCCCTTCCCTCTTTTCGTTTCACTCTTTCTATTATTTTACATGTAATTTTTTTTTTTTTTTAATTTTTATATCGTTTCAAGTTTCAACCCGATAACGTTTCCAATCCTAATTACGGGGATGTTTTGAGATAAATCAATAGTTATAGGGGTCAAAACGAGACAAAAACAAACAAATAAAAAAAACAATAAAAACATAATAAAAAACAATTTTATTATTATTATTTTTTTAGGGCTTTTTCTATTAAATACGTGTCTTCTTTAAGCTTTCTCTCTCATCAATATTCGTATCAAATTCCCAAATTAATTAAAAACCCCATGTATGTATTTCTCTTTTCCCATTTACCCTTTTTTCAATTTCAATTTTTTATTTTATTATTTTGTTTGTTACCCCGCTTGCTGATCATTGTTAGGGTCCGATTGTACTTTTTTCATTTTTTTTTTTGCTTGCTATTTTATTTTATTCTCTTAAGTTTTGATTGTAATTACATAGATTTTCATCAAATTTAGGGTCTATTTGATTTTTGGATTTTTTATTTTAAACAATTATTTGTGTTTGGGCAGTCAGATTATTTAGCTTCTAAAAAGCATTTTTTTAGGCTAAAAAAAGCTTAAAATCTAGATTTGTAGTGGATTTTTGAAACGGATTTGTTAAAATGTGATTTTGGACCAAAATATTTGTTTCCAAACATGGCCTTATTTAGATATTTTATATGTGTTCATAGTTTTATGGGTTTGATTCTAAGCTCGGGTAAAATTTATAGATCCTTCATCAAATTACTAGTAAAACGTGTCCACACGTTGCGTGTGCGATATGCAGTTGTGGTACGAAGATAGAATAAAAAGAAATAGAATTTGATCAAATTACGGTAATAGGGTAATTTCTATAAAAAAATGGTATTTTGAGACTAAATTATGCTAGTAATTTAAGGCATCTGCGTGCCATTGCAATACGTAGGGGAATTATTTTTTTGGCTTTGTGAAAGTAAACAGGGTAGTTTCTTGGGGTATTTTCTTTTTAAATTAAAGAATATATTGAGAATTTTATAAAAGTAATGTGGGTATTTTTGGAAAAAGGCCAAAATTTGCAGTCTCAAACTCTTGGGTTTGCTTATTATAGTAGTATAAATATCTATGTATGTATACTTTAGTTATATATCTATGCATAAGCGCCTAAACACGTTTAGACGTTTGCAGGCGAGTAGAAGTATAAAAAAAGCCATGTGTTGTTACACAATTAGGGTTGGGCAATAAAACCAAACTGAATGGACCAATAATAACACCGAACTGAGGCCGATTTGCTTTGGCTTTCAATCCGGAGTTTTGGGCTTGTTTGGTTTAGCATTGGTTCAATATAAAGAAGTCACTGAAGCCGAAAAGATCTTTAAACAAACCAAACAGACCCAGAATATGAAAACAGTGATGCATAATATTGAGAAAACATGAAGATTAAAATTTTATGTAGAAAAAAAAAAGTCTGAAAATGCTCGAGAGAACCTGCATTTCACTGAATGGGTTTTGTTTTTAAATCCTCAAAAACACGAAGTCAGATCTAAGAGAAGTAAAACGTCTATTTCCCCAGCCAGAATAGGCGTCATTAGGAAATTTTTGATTCTTTCCTGGAGGAAGTCTCTACAGTATTAGATTACCTGACATTTTGTTTACGAAAAATTAGAGTTTGTTTTAAATCTTGGGAATGATACAGTGCATAAAGTTGCAAAAAGATCTTGGATTTGGAATCAATATTTGCTCACTAGTCATTATCCATATGTAATTTTAAATAATTCCCCTGAACTTAACATTGTTCATCTCTCCTGCTGCAGGTCTTGAAATATCCATCTCTGTATATCGAGAAATAATACTAGAGCGTGTAGGGTTGTTAATTTGAGTACACATTATGGAGGTACAAACTTCGGGGAAGTCCATTGAGCTACTCTTGGAGAGAGTTCTTCGTATGAACATTCTCTCTTCGGATTATTTTAAGGAGCTCTACAAATTGAAAACATACCATGAAGTTGTAGATGAGATTTATAATCAAGTTGATCACGTTGAGCCATGGATGACTGGGAATTGCCGGGGTCCATCGTCTTCGTTTTGTTTACTATATAAGTTATTTACTATGAAGCTCACCGTTAATCAAATGCATGCACTTTTGAAACACCCAGATTCTCCTTATATTAGAGCTGTAAGTACTATTCGGTCTAATTTTAAAATATCATCTCTATTCACTGTACATGAACCTGTCTTTTTTAAGCAAATAGTACATCATGCTATCAAATTTCACAATTTAGACACTAAACTACACAGAATTAACAATAATATACCAGCATTAATGTTTTAGTTCACGAGCACTTTTTATGTACTAGTTGTTCAATCAGTCGTGTGTACGGTCCACCAGTGTACAGAAAATTGAATGATTAGTCCATGATTATTATGCACGCGTTAAAACTTTATAAGCATTAAAATTTGGTGTACATATTTTTTTATTTTGTGTAGATAGGTCTCAAAGTTATGGACATTTGCAGGTTGGTAGCGCTAATTGTTTGTTTTTGTGTAGATTGGTATCTAAATTTTGAAATTTGATAGTATGGTGTACTTATTAGTAAAAGTCAGTGGGTTGGTGTGGGATGCTGATATTTTACCCAATCTATTGTCAAGGTCTTTCACTTTTACTTCATTGTTATTCTGAGTCCCTGACTATATCTCATTGCAGTCACATGCCTATGGTTAAAATGTGACTAGTTCACGTATTTGTTTTGCAGATTGGATTCCTCTACTTGAGATATAACGGTGATCCAAAACAAATATGGTCTTGGTTTGAGCCGTATCTAGAAGATGATGAGGTACAACTTTGTTACTTTTTGATTGCCATTAAGCTGATGTTATTCAATAAAGTTTACTGCAGAGTAGTAAAAAAGTATATCCATCCTATGAGAGGCTATATAATGATAATATATTGCAGCAAATGTTGCTTATTGGTCCATATAGGTTAATCTATAAATCTAGCAATTACACAAAGTATAACTTTACATTTCTAGTTTGTCTCTGAATGTATAGAGCTTTAGAGCAATTTTATAGAGTTATTACACAAAGTAAAACTTTACATTTCTACAACCTGGCAAACTACACCAATACAGACCTATTTAAGGGGGTTTGTAAGTGGATTTGCATAGGAAAGTTGTACAGTATCTTACTATTGAGAGTGCCTGGACTGTATGTGCCGAGAAAGTTAAAATACCACAGAACTTTTATGTGAGGGTCTTGTACCATACGCACCCCCAACATAATTACTCTGACAACATAACATCTTCCTCAAGTTTTCTTTCATATGATTAAGTTAAACAAAACAGTTAGGATCGTCCTCGTTTTCAACACCTGACCGGGCTGACTCCCAACATCATGTTTATCAGACACTTTATCTGTTGAATGTGAATTTATATTTATAATGACTGTTTTGATTATTCTTTAATAAGTTGATTTTCTTGTACAGGAATTCTCTCCTGGGTCCAGCGGCCGAATGACCACATTGGGTGTATACATCCGTGATTTACTTCTTGGACAGGTCGGTTATAAAATGCAGGAACCACCGACTATTTAATCCATACATTTTCTATTCCAGTGCTTTTTTGCTTGTCATTTCGGTCTTTGTTACAGGAAACATACTTCTGCATTGCTCAGCTTTGATGAACTTCTTGTTTGGGTTAAAACATTTGAATGCCGTTACGTCGTAGGTACTTAATTTAAGTAGACAATTAATGTCAGTATTATCCTTTCTATTAAGATTTTATATTTGACGTCACTCCGATTTACTGGACATAGTCTATAGTTTACTTCAAAATTATTATGTTGTGCGAAACTAATCAAGATACTTTCAAGACACATGAGACTTGAAATGCCTGGTGTGATTAGTTATCAAATTTTTCTACCCAACTTTATATTTTTGTTTGCCCTGTTTGCTATTCTAGTTCTTTGGCAACAATTTGGTCTAGTAGAAAACTCCCCATAGCAATGATGTTGCCTTGTTATTCTGTAATTGTGGAAAATCTTGTCATAAGTTATATAGAACAATCTTCATACCATATGCTGGTATGATGGTATTTGAACATGTTAGGAGTATCATTATCATACTTTTTTATTGATTAATTCCTGTGTACTGAATTTCTGCATCTACTCATACCACTCAACATCGAGCATAGGTTTATGTGTTATATATATACCTGGTATCATTAATTGTGCATATATTTCTGTGTTATATGGATCTGATATATTTAACTGCGGAAAAGGTAGTTATTTAGAATTTTATCTCTCAATATGTTTTACACATGTTAGTAATCCTTGGTTACATATTGACGACATGTTATGAGCTGGATGCCATGTAAGTTGCATGAACATTGAACTATGATTTATGACTTTCCTTCTCTAGTGTCTAACTGTCTATATTGTGATCTTGCCTGTCGATGGAGTTCATAGCCTTTAGATAAGCAAATGCCACATCTTTTATTGGAATTTGAATTCAATAAATCTTGTTCCAATTTACACGTTTAGGTAAAAAAATAATTAAAATGTTGAATTACTTTTCGTATGTGTACAGCCTCTCAGCTTGATTTTCTTTCGTGAAATTTTATGGGAGAAAGTTTTATGGTAATTTTTGGGTCATTTTACCTTTTAGTCTGTAATGTAACAAGTTAAGTTTCACTTGTGAAGGGGAAAAGTATAAGCAAGAGATCGTAACTTAAAACAACTGCTTAATCAATCATCTTACCTTCGGTTTTCCCCTGAAATTATTCGAAGGCATTCCTGCCGAAATAAAAATAGGAGTATTTGTTTCTCATTACAACCCATGTGCTTATTGTTTAACAACTCCGAACACTAAACAAATTATTGTGTACAGATTGACAAATCTTGCTTTATCGGCATACTATACTATGTGTGTAAGTTTTTTTTGCATATCTCCTCACTTCTTCTCTCAAAATGTCATATTTTAAGATGGCTCTATTGCAGACAGTCATTTCAGGTTTAGTTAATATTGAAAGGCTTTCCCAAAAATCTTTGTTGTAGTGTTTTTGGTTTTCAATGATTGCATATTGAATTAATAAATTCCAAACTTCCATCTTTCAACATATGCCTACCTAGAAATCACTCAATGTTATTGGTCTCATTTTTGCAGTATTATTTCGACACTCTCTTACCCCGGATCCCCGTACCTATAGTCCGCCAGATCACAGCCAATCTCGAGAAGATGAATCTATCGACCAAGCATGCTGGAACAACTGGAGAAGCGACACGTGGCGGTGGCGAGACTGCCCGCCGCCCCCCATCTGTCAAAGCCGCCCTCTCGGTCTCGTTTGGTCAGCGTGCCCCTCACCGGGCATCTACTAGGGATTCATCTCCCGTTCGCAGGGCACCCGTTTCTTATGACAGAAACAATGAAGATGATAGGCGAAGATCTCCCAGCCAACAACGCCGTAGCCAGAGCCGCGACCTGTCCGATCGAGACCATGACAGGGACAGAGACCGTGCTCGGGAGCGGGAGAGAGAGAGAGACAGGTACCGTGACAGGGAGAGGGAGAGAGATCGTAGATACGATTTTGACAGATCTAGAGAGAGGAGGGATTACGATAGTTCTCGTAGAAGCCGCAGTAGGAGCAGGAGTAGAAGTCAAAGTTTACCCGTTCGTGGGGGAGACAATGATCATCGTCCGAGTTCATTTACTGACACGAGGAGAGAAAGGGACTCCACCTCTAGCAACCTGGCGAAGCTTAAAGATCTTTATGGGGATTTAAGCAATCAGAAAGAGGAAGGATCATCCAAGGGAAAGGCCGGGAATAGGGATAGTACTTCTGAGGAGGTTATCAGGCTAGGAGGCTCTACTTGGAAGTAGTTGCTATAAGAAAATGATATTTACACAGATCAATGTATCTGAACGAATATTTATGATGCGGCATTGGGTCCCATATTTACGTTTATGTGGACCCCACTGCCATTTCTTAAATTTGTCTACATATCTGTGTATGTAGCATTGCTTGGTATCTGGACCTCCCTCCGTCTGAAACTATCTTTTAGTTTTTTTTTTTTGGTTATAGCTTGTTTGGTACCCATGGATCTTCATCTTTTAGCAATGCTATGTTTTGATTATGGCACCAGAACGGGCACTGTATTACATTTGTAATCAAGATTCATGTATAATAGATGTTTTTTCAATTTCTGCCTCACTTGTTTCACATTTGTTTGCAGTTGAGATTCTTATGATAATCTTTATTAAATATCCCGAGAGTTTTTTTATTCATCCTTTGGTAAGAAAGCATGTTTCGATCTGTTATCGCAATGGGCAACTATATTAGTACTTTTTATTCATCCTTTGTAGTGTCCTTTCCCTGCTTGCTACTTGAATTTCACGACTACAATCCTTGTAAATTCTTAACCCGAATTACCAATATAGTAGTCGCCATACCACAAAATATACCCTACTTAGATAAGCTTTCCTCTTGTCAAACTTGTAACTTGAAGCAGTGGTATGTATTCTTATAGGATAATAATTAATCTCTTCATTATGTTTTAAATGTCTTGTAATACATACATATTTATGTTGTCTTAATCATGTCCTTGAAATCGGGTCAATGACTCTGAGCAAATACTTAATTTAGTGCAACGAATGAGAAATTAATAAATTTCATAAGCTTTTATTCAACAATTACCTACATAGTTCAGTTCTCACTAATCCGTTGTATAGACTATAGACCCACACCCAAGTACCACTGTATTCAGATATCTAAAAGAGAAATAATATGTCAACAAAAGTCGAATAGAACATGTATAGGCCGTGAATGACGGTGCCCTTGGTAGAGCAATTAGGTTGTAATTTCTAAAAAGTAAGTGGTTGAGAGTTGAGACGAACGAGTGGAAACCATTTTCAGTTTCCAATATAAAACCGAGTCTGGTAAAAGGTTGATGTTTTAAAGGCTGCTTCTTGTAAATTTAGTCTATTCCTTGCTTTTCCCATGTACGTGTGTAAATATGTAGAGAATTTCCAGATAAGATGACATCTTGAGCTGCAGCTCTAGGGCGAAGAAACTGACCGATTTGTTTATGGTAAAATTCGTCACTTAAAACCCAAGTCCTCTTAACTTATCCATTTCTTATAATAATTTCATCAAGCAGGTTGATATCAGTATCACAACTCGCAAGTCACAACTAAAGTCTAATATTTCCTTTCACCAAACTTGCATATGTAACCCGATTGCAGTAGGGATGTACTGAAGTGGTCACGTTTGGGAGGGAAAAAAAAGGAAAAACAAATTGATTGAACGAGCTCCTTAATCAGCTGAACCGGAGAGAAACGGTAAATAACGGGCAGCTCTTTGAAAAGATGTTAGGAACATAGTAGTATATAGGAATAATCTCACAGTTTGTGTTTTCGCTTTTCTGTAAAGCCTATTATTAGAAGCTACAGCCTACATGTAGCAAGTTAAAGTAGAATTATATCTTCGTTCTGCCTCTTGTCGTAACGTCATATTATGAAAACTATGCAGTAGTCCTAGATCTTCGTTCTGCAGTTTTGTTGTGATACTAAGTTATGAATTATGTTTTAATCCCAGAACGATGTAATCGTGTTACGAAATTGTCTAATTCAAACGTCCCCGAAGTAAAATTGAATGTAATCATGTTCAAATGTTAACTTGTGATAAACTGTTCTTAAATAAGGTGCTACTATTTTCTCTCATAAAAATTAAAGAGATACTTTGGAATTACGATTCACAATATGCTGATAAAAATTAAATCAACGGGGCGATATGATTTCCCAACTCCTACCTTATCAGGCACAAAGTTTGGTAGCAGTTAGATTGATGAATCGAACCCAAATCATACCAAACTTAACAGCTTTCAAATCAGAAGAAAATAAAGCTTTCAGATTAGGAACAATGCTTCTGGTCTAAAATCGCAAAAGGCGATATTTTAGGCAAGATAAATACTAATCATTAACTGCAGTAAATCCAAACACATACCACAGCAAGATTTTCCTTCCATCATAAACATCTCTCCATAACCAAACCTTACCCCATTAGCAACAGAATCAAAAAGAAAAAAAAACTTCTTCAAAGAAAACAAGAAAGACACTCATTCCCGCGGATCTCTAAGCGATTTTATCCTTGATAGTCTCACATATGTGTTGGTTTTTTAGTGGTTGTCACACCCACAATTTTAGTAGACCCGGTCTACAATAGTGTTACTCCTGAATTAGAATTTGGTCTCCAAATCAAGAAAGTGCGAGTAGGCATTGAATTCCTTGATATTATTTGATTTGATTTGATTTGATCATTTATGTAAATATTTGTTTGCACATAAGGAAATGTGACATAAAAAGTAATAATTACAGAAATTATATACGAGTATGTATTGATCTGGTGTTTTTAATGATATGATTTTTCTTAATTGAGTAGTAACTATATGCAAGTGTCCATTATTTTCTCTAATATATAACCCCTCTTATGATCGTCACAGATTACACATTTCAGGTATATGCAACTTTTAGTATAATTTCTTGTATTTCTAACCCATGGAAGATTACCCTTTTATAGTTTTTCTACTTCAATATTATTGTCTTCACTACATACAATCGATTCCATACCCATATTTATAAAGACTCGAGAAAGAGTATATTGACTCGTAGTAATTTTTGTTGTATGATGATACAGGTAAAGTCATGGATCCACAGGCACATATATTGGTACTACTGGTATGTTTTACTACGTTGTTGTGCAATGGTGTTGAAGGAGGACGTTGGAATCTATCTGCCGAAAAAGATCTAGAGTTCGAGAGACAACTCAAAACCTTAAACAAACCATCCATCAAATCCATTTTTGTATGTATTAATACGTTTAGGTTATAGATCATAGATCACGTATAAAAAGGTAATTTGGTTTGTGGTAGAAGAATTAACAAGTTAAGAAATTTTATTGTTCATGCATGCAGTCCGTCACTGGAGAAATCTTTGAATGTGTCGACTTCTACAAGCAACCTGCATTTGATCATGCTTTATTGAACAACTACACAATTGAATATGAGGTTTTATCTGTACATATCTCGTATCTCGTCTACAACACTAACTCTCACTAATTATTTATGTTAAATTACCTTGACTAATTTTACTAATAGTACAAGGCGAGATCATTGCATACCAATACGAAAGATCCTTTAGACATTGGAACAAAGAAGGAGGAGTGTCTCATTGGATCGGTGCCGATTAAAAGAATGACCAAAGAAGATCTCATTAGAGAAAGACGAGCTTTTAAAGTTAGAAATTTAGCGGGTAACATACCTACACCTGGTACTCATGTAAGTCTATAAATCTTATTTTCTATTTTTTAGTTTGCCATTCATTATGTCGTCAAATAGAAGTTTATTATTACTCGCGTTGATCTTCCATATTTTGTATTCAGTTTGCCATTGTCCGTACAAAACCGGGGGTAAAGGTTCTTGGGGCAGGAAGTACTGGATCTTTTTGGACTCAACAAGTGAGTGATGAACAGTATAGTGCAGCGAGATTGAAGATTATAAATGGTTTAGACAGTATAGAAGCTGGGTGGAGGGTATGTGTATAAATTTCGTTTTGTTTATAGTTACTAATAAAAATGTTACTTCTTCTTATTTATCGATCCAACTTTTAATATGACAGGTTGATCCGACACTATATGGAGACCATTATTCTCATCTCTATATACGCACAGATGTAAGTATTCTTGGTTGATGTTTATCTGAAAAAATAAGCAACTTTAATTTGAATGATCTACTTAACTCATTTCAAACAGGTCGATCAATCTCATTGTTTCGATTCAAAATGTGGGTTTGTTGTCATAGATCCAAGTTTAGCCGTCGGTAGTGTGATTTCTACTCCCTCTTCAGTGCGTGGAGGAACAATTCATGAATTGAAGTTATTCGTAATGCAGGTAAAATACTATAACACCACCTTGAAGGCATATCTGATATTGCAGATAATTTTCATGATTCTAGTAAGCATCAATCATTAAATTATGAGGCAACTGGATTCTTCAACTCGGTTTTAAGCTTTTTATACAACAAAGAATAAATCACTAACACATCCAAAGTGAGTATTGTTATTAAAAGAATCAATTCATGGTAAAAAATGAATTGGACAAAAGTGGAAGTTTCACTTCCACATTTTCCTTTTTTAAGGTGGATTACAAGAATGATTTCTTTCTGCTCATTTGTTCCTATTTAATGCCTACTTTTTGTTCATCAATCTTGCTGAATACTCGTGTGGTTATATGCCTTGTTTAATTTTTATATATCTTCACTATTGTAATCGCTTCATATATCCCCCGATACATTCTTGAACCATCTTAATCTAGTCGCTCTCGCTAATTATATCCCCGATACATTCTTGAACCAATATTTTTTATTTATTTTACACATCAATCAGACATCCGCATGTCATCTTACCCATTTTATTTTTGTCTAATTTATTAATCGTCCAAAACTCGCTATTATATAATCCTCACCTAATTTTTTATCGTCCAACACTTGCTACCATATAATATACTAATGAATAGTTCCCTAATCTCTTTTAAAGTCCAAAGTAACAAGGCAAAGTTTGATAAGAAAAGAGAAGAAATATAGAAAAAACCTGGCTTAGAACAAAGTCTAATTTAGCTTTGATCATTCTAATCTGTTTAAATTTCCTCGTGATAACAGGATACTAACACTGGTAATTGGAATCTTGAGCTAGATGATAAACAGATAGGCTTTTGGCCGAAGAGTTTGTTCACTCGTCTCGGAGAATCGGGTACTGTAGTAGAGTGGGGAGGAGAGGTGTTCAGTCCGCTTGGCACACCAGAACCTGTGATGGGTGCTGGCCGTATTCTTAAAATTTGGCCTGGAGATGTCAAACATGCCGCTTATTTTCGACAAATGTCATTATTCGATGGACAACAACTTTTTAATGCTGGTGAAGTGGACTCTATTGCAGATAGCAACAATTACAAAGTCGAAGACGATGGGCTTCACGACTATACTCACCACTCTCATCGGATGTTATACGGGGGATCTGCAAGCCCGACTGTGTAACTTCGTACAATTGTGATTCGATTTATAGTAATGCTAAACTTTATTGCAATTATCAGAACACAAGTTTCCGTTCTGGTTCACCTTCTCTCTCATTGGATTGTTCTAGCTTTAGGAAAAGATAATTAAAATCTACTAATCGACCATAACCTTAAAAATTATATGGCGGAAAAAAGCAATCATCCTTAGTCTTCTTTTCCGCTGCCACACAAGATCATATATGAACAAAATAACACATTCAAACTTCAAAGCATAACAAGTATTCATTGTAATTTATTCAACCAAACAAAAGTATAATTCCCAGTTTTCGTTTCAGCATGTTATTTCCTTTTGGAAAATATTCCCAATTTCTTGCCGAAATTGTCGGAATAATGTTGCTTTATAAGAGTCTGTCGATGAAGGAACTAAAAGTAAATTTGTTGTCAAATGTTTCTTTTTTCCTGTGAGAAATTGAAGAGAGCTAGAAAGAAGTTACCGGTAGTTGTATATTGCTATGTTGCTACTGAACTAAATAAACTGTTTTAAGCCCATTCTACTGAAGCGCTTCGCAAGACTAGTGAACAACCTCTTCGGCCAAAAACCTCCCTGCCTGTGATCGTGTTCAAACTCAATGAACCAAGTATAAGTGTTTGTATCCTGTTATGACAAGATATAAACACTTGTAAATGGTTGAGTTTGCGGATTTCGCTAGTTTGAAAAGATGTAAGGAACAAGCTCATAGTTTGTGTTTTAGCTTTTCTGTTCAAAAAGCCTATCACTATTCACTAGAAGCCACATCTTAGTTGTAGTTAGTTAACCAGACCCGTAATTTTGTTCTCCCGCGCTTATGAAACTATGCAGTAGTCCTAGAGTTTCGATCTGCCGCTTGTTGTGAAGCTAAGTTATTAATTATGTATTCGTCCCAGAACGGGGTAATCGTGTTCCGAAATTGTCTAGCTATTATTGTTATTGAATCAAGACGTCCCTTACAAATTAAAGAGAAACTTTGACATTACGATTCCCCTAGTGCTGATAAAAATTCTATCACCGGGGTTTAGGAATCCTCGACACCTAGCTTCTCAGCCAGTTTCAGGCAAAAAGTTACTCAGTAGCGGTTACATCGACAAATCGAACTCAAAAACATAACAAACTCAACAGCTTTCAAACCAGAAGAACTTATAGCTAGGACTTTGTGATCAATCCCAACATAAGTTGATTTTACTATCTAACCTCTTGAAAACCAAAATAAAGCTATCAAATTAAGAACAAAGCTTAGTAACAAAACTTATGGTCTAAAATTGCAAGAAAGCGATATTTTAGGCAAGTTAAATACTAAACATTATTACATAATAATTAAGTTGATTTTCCAATTCAGAAGGACTTTGTAAAACCAAAATGAAGCTATCAGATTAAGAACAACGCTAGAAACCACACATCTGGTCTAAAATTGCGAAAAACGACAATTTAGGAATGATAAATAGCAAACATCATTGATTCATTGTACATTAGAACACAGACCACAGCAAGATTTAATTCCACCATAAAAATCTCTTCATAACCAAACCTTACCACATTAGCAACACAACCAGGAAAAAAAAAAAAAAACTTCAAAAGAAAACAAGAAAGACACTCTTCACCACCACAAAACATCACTCAATTAAAACTCGTTTACACGATCTTTAAGCAACTTTAACCTCGATAGTCTTGGGTTTCTTAGGCTCCGGAGGCGGTTTCTTCTGCACCCGAACAGTAAGCACCCCGTCCTGACACACAGCCGACACCCCCTCCACATCAGCATTCTCCGGAACCACAAACTTCCTCATAAACTTCCCGACCCTCCTCTCCATCCTCACGTACTTCGCTCCCTCCTCCTCCTCCTCCCTCTTCCTCTCCCCGCTTACCACAAGCACATTGTCGTCCTCCACCTGGACCTTGATGTCCCCGGACTTCAACCCTGGCATGTCAATCACGAAGGAGTACGCGTCTGCGTACTCCTTCACGTCCACTGGCGTTGCCGCCATTGCCTTGGCGTCACGTACATACGCATGCGAGGCTGGGGCCGAGGATTTTGTGGATTCGGAATCGAGTATGTTGTTAAAGACATGGAAAGGAGTTGCATCTAATCCCATGAGCCTGAAATCCATTTCTTCTTGATCCTTAATCTGAATTATATATCTGCTTTTTGTGAATATTTGTTAGCTGAAGATTTAATTGTTTTGATTTTGGTGTTATGGGTAAAGGTTTATATAGATACATAAATAATAATAATATTAATATTTCTTGAAGGTTCTGGAATGAGATTATGAAAGTTCTAGCTAAGGTTGGAAATAAATGGAATGTGACAGAATGTTCCAGTGAGACTAAATTACACTATTAGTCTACGTTTCTTGGGAATTTTTTTTTATAATTTAGTATTGATAAATTATATACCCACCTGAAAATATTAATTAAAAATATATTGATTTGAAAGGTTAGATGTATCAATCATTTTTATTTCGATATTAAAATCATATTTTTATTTAATTTATAATTATTGCATTTAGTTGGCCACGTCAATAGGTAATATTTTTGAGCAATAGTCTTTGTATCCCTTGTTTAGTGGTAGCATTACCCTTGTAGTCTTTTTTTTTTTTTTTTTTTTTTGAAAATAAAAGGGATACTATCATTAAATTAAGTCATTACATAATAAGGACAAAAAATGGTCAGGTACACCAAGAAAACAAGAATTATCATAAGCTATTCTAGCATGATTCGCTAGACAATTTGCCGGGACATTTGTCGATCTCGGACTCCAGCAAAAACACCAATTATTACCGCAAGCAAGTTCCCGGATATCTGTAACAAAAGATGCAATTTCTTTGATAACTCAAAAGTGTTGCTAGTATTAAAAAAAAATGAAAAAGTAACTAAAAAGGTTTTTGAACCTATGATTTCCTATGTAAACTATCAAACTTCTATATCATTTAAACTATTTCGGCACATTCTAAACAAATTAGTATTTAATATATTTATTTTAACTATACCATCAAGTATAATAAAAATATTGCTCGTAATTTTTTTCCAAATACATTGTCGAAAGCCCGAGTCTTACTCGATTTGGGCCTGTGCAACCTCTAGATACAAGTCTACTTTTATTTCTTACTCCCTCATTTCCATTTTATTGGGACACTATGCCGAGTATAGCAAATATTAAGGGAACATCATGATTTCATTGCTTTTTTGGTTTAAATTTACTTTTTTGTCCTTTTTTATTGTTTCATTATTTTTATTTTATTTTAAAAAAAATATAAAAGGTGAAAATTAATAAAAAATTAGTTTTTATTTTGAAAAAATGTCCTAATAAATTAAG
Organism: Primula veris; assembly: GCA_963682055.1. Lineage (NCBI taxonomy): Eukaryota > Viridiplantae > Streptophyta > Magnoliopsida > Ericales > Primulaceae > Primula > Primula veris. The sequence goes on from OY821747.1 coordinate 33,800,026, forward strand.
ACACTCAACCCCAATAAATTGGGAGGGAGTATTTTGAACTTGTCTTATGACACTGGTACTTGAAAGATTTATATGTACACAGAAAAGGAGACATTTTAAAAAAGGTTGAAGACTACAATAACATAATTGAAAGAATTTCATAAAAGTACGTATTTATCTTAAGTTGTAAATTAATATAGTATATATTTTACAAATTCGAATTAATGCGCTGCGATGTCTACATCAATGATTAAAAAACTCAAAAAAATTCAGTAATGTATAAGAGAGTTTATGAACGGGCAAAAAAAGTTTTTTTTTTTAAAAGTAACTTACTTTAAAAAAAATTATTAAAAAAAAACAACAACTTTTTTTTGAAACCAGATGTAGCTTTCTTCAAATCTGAATAATAAACAAACTTCACTTGTCAATTGTAACAGGCTACTTATAGTAGCTTTAGGAATGAATTTTCGATTAGCTAACCATATTATATAAATCTTGTACATAATTGGCTACTACACGTGCCTACAACATAAAAGGTAGCATAACTTTTTCTTCAATGTAAAATATGTAAAAGATCGTGTAAACTAAACGGTAAATCTTAAATTTCTTTTGCCTAAACTAATATTATTTCCACATGTTAGGATGATGGTATAGTTATATATTATAAAAGTTCATAAAGTGCGAAAAAAGTTAAAATTTTAAAATTAAAGTTAAAATAACCAATGGAACACGAAAATTAATACATATTATGAGCTAAAAGATTTGTAATCATTTTTAACGAATCTTTTGAAATACAAATCTTCTACATCTTAATTTGTACCTCATTTCATCCCCATTAGCTATTTTTCTCATAGTTTGACTTTTTGTAGGTTTATAAACCTTTAAAACATATTCTAGACATATTTTATAATATTATGACATATTGTTGAGTTATATTATTTATTTATTTTGATTTTATATTTAATTTACACTACTTCTTATTTAATTATGAAATGAAACATATTTTAATTTTTCGTAATAATTTTTTTTATTGAAATATATGGATCCATGTCTAATTGCAAATGTAGTATTTTTTTTAAATAACTATGTTAGATTAAAAATTAAAGGGGTACGAAATGAGGTATGAAATATGGATAGAAGATCTGGACTCATTTTTACTTCTGTTTCTTTTGAAGTTGTAAGTTCAATAATGTCTTATTATTTGTAGTTGCCGTTGTATTATTACTTTTAGCCTTAAATAAACAAAGAAACGTACCACATATTGAGTTGTGGAGTCAAATGAGCTTTGACCATGTTTTCTAATTATCCCACATCGCTTGTTATTGTAATATGACCCACTAAGAGTTCTATTTATATGCCCCAATAACTTGTATTTTAATTACACCTACACAAACACCTTTTACATATTATAAGTGAGAGAGTTCTATTTGCTAGAGAACCATAGCTTGTGTTCGAGATAGATTACGGTTGTAATCCTCATTATAATAATATTAAGTGCCACGTGTAGCGGCCCGAAGACGTAGCCAATTTGGGTGAACTCCGTTATCAAGTTGTGTGTGTGTGCTCGGTTTGAGTTTCTGTCTTTTTTTAAGCTCGACTTGATTTTCCCAACAAGTGCTATCAGAGCCCGAGGTTCGCAGAACTAAGGTCGAAGATCGAGAGGAAGATCAATGGCAAAAGAAGACAGAGTCGCACACGGGATCGAGAAGTTCGACGGAAAGGACTTCGCATTCTGGAGAATGCAAATAGAGAACTACCTCTATGGGAGGAAGATACATCAGCCACTTCTCCTTGAGGAAATGCCGACCACGACCACCGAGAAGGCGTGAAAACTCTTAGACCGACAAGTGTTGGGAGTGATCCGCCTGACACTATCTAGGAGTGTAGAACATAACGTCGCAAGAGAGATGACGACGATGGGGATGATGAAGATCCTCACCGACATGTATGAGAAACCATCCGCGAACAACAAGGTACATCTCATGTGTAAGTTGTTCAACCTACGAATGGCTGAGGGGAAACCTGTCGCGAGTCACGTGAACAAGTTCATCGACACCGTAAATCAGTTGGATGCGGTGGAGATAACTTTTGAAGACGAAGTGAGAGCCCTTATACTGCTAGCATCTTTACCGAACAGTTGGGAATTCATGCGAGCTGCTGTTAGCAACTCAATTGGAAAGGAGAAACTGACTTACAACGGCATCCGAGATCAAATACTCGCTGAAGAACTCAGGAGATTAGACATGGGTGAATGCTCAAACGATGGAGCAACCTTGAACGTGGGTTCAAGAGACCGGGGTAAGGCCAGGGTATGGGACGTTAGAGGACGTTCGCAATCCCGAGGTAGAAGAGGGCAAAGCCGAGGCGGCAAAGATAGCGATCGAAGTAAAAAGAATCTTCGATGCTATAACTGTCAGGGTATGGGGCACTTCAGTTATGAGTGCAAGCAGCCGAAGAAGGCTACCGACCGTGATTACGTGGCTAATGTTGCGAGCGATGAGAATTCGGGTGACTGTTTAATGCTTGCCGTACAGAGAGATATAGATTCGTGGATTCTAGACTCTGGGACATCATTTCACACAACCCCTCAGAAGGATTTATTCAAAAATTACACTGCGGGTAATTTCGGTAAAGTGTATCTAGCCGACGGAGAAGCGTTGCATGTTGTTGGAATGGGCGATGTGAAAATTCGCATTCCAAACGGGTCGGTATGGAAGCTAACGAAAGTAAGGCATGTTCCGAGGTTGACCAAGAATCTGATCTCAGTAGGTCAACTCGATGCCGAAAGACACTCCATTTCATTTAGCTGTGGAGCTTGGAAAGTTTCACGAGGAGCTATGGTGATAGCCCGAGGGAGTAAGGTCGGTACACTATACATGACCGATGAGGAGCGTACAATTACGACAACTATGTCGCAAAATTGCTCGAAACTGTGGCATCGACGGTTGGGTCACATAAGTGAGAAGGGGATGAATGTGTTAGCGAAGGACAGTAAACTTCCAGGCTTGAAGTCTGTCAACCTCGACATGTGCGAAAGTTGCATCTTCGGGAAGCAGAAGAAAGTGAGCTTACAGAAAGGTGGAAAAGCTCCCAAGGAGGAGAAGCTAGCACTGGTCCACTCAGATGTATGGGGACAATCTCCAGTAACCTCACTGGGAGGATCTCAGTACTATGTGACCTTCATCGATGATTCGACGAAGAAAACATGGGTCTATTTCTTGAAACACAAGTCTGAGGTGTTTAAGAAATTTCAAGAATGGAAGGTCATGGTCGAACTAGAGACCGGGAATAAACTCAAATGTTTGAGGTCCGATAACGGCGGAGAGTACATTGATGCGAAGTTCGTAGGATTCTGTGCACAGAGAGGCATTCGAATGGAGAAGATCATCCGAAGAATGCCACAGCAAAATGGCATGGCCGAGCGAATGAACCGCACAATCAATGAGTGTGTTAGGAGTATGAGACTGCAAAGTGGGTTGTCCAAAGCCTTGTGGGCACATGCAGTAAGCATGGCAGTTTATCTCATTAACCGTGGACCCTCAGTGACATTAGAAAGGAGGATTCCCAAAGAAGAGTGGATAGGAAAGCCTATCTCTTATGAACACTTGCGAGTGTTCGGTTGTCTGTCATATATCCATGTCGATATAAATGATCGTACCAAGCTTGACTCGAAATCCAAAGTGTGTTACTTTGTGGGGTACGGTGGAGCTGAGTTTGGATATCGCTTCTAGGATGGTCAAACAAAGAGGATCATTCGCAGTAAGGATGTCATCTTCAACGAAAGCATTTTTTTCAAAGATCGACAAAATATGGTGGTGGAAGAACACGGGCTCCCGTCCGAGAAAAGTGGTATAGTCGACATGAATGTGTTTCCAAGAGAGTTCAAAAATGACACTGAAGATGAGCCAGTGGTACTCGACAACCTACCCACAAGTGCTGAAGAGGACGAGGAGGAGCCCCAAACTCCTCGACCTGAATTGGGCCAAGGTCATCGCGAGAAGAGACCTCCTGCCCGATACTCTCCTTCCCCGCACTACATATTGCTCAGTGATGCAGGCGAGCCCGAAAGTAGAGAGGAAGTTCTGGAGCTGAAAGACTCGAGCAAGTGGGAGCTCGCGATGAAGGATGAGATGAAGTCACTTGAGAAGAATGTGACTTGACAGTTAGCCGAACTGCCCAAGGGGAAAAGGGCACTGAGCAACAAATGGGTGTTCTGACTAAAGGAGGAACAAGATGGCTCGAAACGGTATAAGGCACGATTAGTAGTCAAAGGGTTCCAGCAAAAGGCAGGAATTGACTACACCGAGATCTTTTCACCAGTCGTAAAGTTGACGACTGTTCGACTATTGTTGAGTATTGTTGTAAATGCGAATCTTCATCCTGAGCAGTTAGATGTGAAAACTGCCTTTCTCCATGGAGATCTTGAAGAAGAAATTTACATGCTCCAACCTGAAGGGTTTGCCGAAAAGGAAAAAGAGAAACTGGTCCGCAAACTGAGAAAGAGCTTGTACGGGCTAAAACAAGCACCACGACAATGGTATAAGAAGTTTGACAGTTTCATGGTGGATACCGGGTTCGAAAGAAGTGATAACGATCACTGCTCTTTCGTGAAGAGATTTGCGAACTCTTCATACGTCATACTACTTTTGTATGTAGATGACATGTTGCTCGCCGGGTCGGGCCTTGTGGAGATTAACAAGGTGAAGCAATAGTTGGCGAAACAGTTTGAGATGAAAGATTTGTGTGCCACAAATCAGATCCTCGGCATGAGGATTTCCCGAGGAAGGGATGGGTCCTTGTTTCTATCGCAAGCCGAATATGTGAAGAAAGTGTTGGCACGGTTTAGCATGAGTGATGCCAAGGATGTAGGCTCACCGCTAGCCGCACACTTTAGCTTGTCGAAGAAACAATCACCCTCAAACGAGGAAGGAAAGGATCGTATGTCGAACATACCTTACGCTTCAGCAATTGGTAGCTTGATGTATGATATGGTGTGTACAAGTCTCGACATTGCCCATGCAGTGGGAGTTGTCAGTCGTTACATGAGTAACCCGGGCAAGCACCATTGGGAAGCTGTGAAGTGGATATTGAGATATCTCTCGGGTACAGTGAGTTTGGCATTATGTTTCCGAAAGATCTCGGTAGGCCTGCACGGCTATGTGGATGCTGACATGGCCGGTGATTTGGACAACCGAAAGAGCACAACGGGATGTGTTTGACCCTACGGTGGTACTGCTGTGAGTTGGACATCTAAGCTGCAAAAGATTGTTGCATTGTCGACCACAGAGGCTGAGTACGTCGCGGTGACGGAAGCAAGCAAAGAGATGATTTGGTTGCAAGGTTTCTTAGAGGAGCTCGGTCAGAAAACCGACAAGGGAGTTCTACACTGTGATAGTCAAAGTGCAATTCAGCTAGCTAAGAATCCTGTATTCCATTCACGCACAAAGCACATACAGATTCGTTACCATTTTATCCGGAATGTTCTAGAAGATGGAATGTTCGCGCTAGAAAAGATTGAGGGCGCTAAGAACCCCGCCGATATGCTAACGAAGACTATTACAATCGACAAACTGAGGCTGTGTGCAACCTCAGTAGGGCTCCGAGCTTGAGGCTCAGGGTCGTCATTACACTGGAAGAATGTACAACTCTCAAGAGTAATAATTATTATACAAGGATACCGATGGGAGCATTCTGCTCGGTGGAGCACAGTGAGTTCGGTGGTCGGGGATAATTGGAGTTCTTTTGAAGCACTCGACATTTGACTCCAAGTGGGAGATTGTTGAGTTGTGGAGCCAAATGAGGTTTATCCATGTTTTCTAATTATCCCACATCGCTTGTAATTGTAATATGACCCACTAAGGGTTCTATTTATATGTCCAATATCTTGTATTTTAATTACACCTATAAAAACACCTTTTACATATTATAAGTGAGAGAGTTCTGTTTGCGAGAGAACCATAGCTTGTATTCGAGCTAGATTACGGTTGTAATCCTCAATATAATAATATTAAGTGCCACGTGTAGCGGCCCAGAGACGTAGCCAATTTGGATGAACTCCGTTATCAAATTGTGTGTGTGTGCTCGGTTTGAGTTTCTGTCTTTTTTTAAGCTCGACTTGATTTCCCCAACACCACAAACTGGCATGCTAATTAATCCTTAGGTAATAATCAGTGTATAGTATTTTGCTTAACAAACTTAGGAGTGATTTAGTTTAGTTGTCTTGACTGAATATTATTTTCAATGCTCAGCTAATATTACCTAAGAGCTTGTACTACCTTTGTTGTAATTTGCTTTAACTATATAAGGAGAGCTTCTACTACGTAAGAGCTTTTTTAATTATTATTTTGAAGAAATTGTCCACATAGAATTTACATTTGTAGTATGCATGTCGACTACAAGAAGGTAGAATTAATGAAAGTAGCAGAATAGCTAATGAAAGCAAATTGTTGGGAAAATTAATTCAAAATTCGAATATTAACAAACCAGAATATCAAAAGAAATACGTGAATGACATCAGAATAAACAGTCAATGTGTGCGCAATCTACATCTATATCTAGAAGCAAGATACGGAAACAATCTGCATCTGTCGGAGTGATGCAATCTATATCTGTCTACGAGCAATCTGCATCTGTCGGAGTGAGCGATCGTATCTGTCTACCAGCAATCCTACGAGTGAGCAATCTGCAAAAAAAAGTTATAAAATCAATAAATAAACAATCATGTACTAATAAGTAAACATGGTATAAACTAATTCATAGTTCAATAATTCAAAACATAAACATTGTAAAATTTACCTCACAAGAAAACTAAAGCAATGGCAGACACATCTATGAAGGAGATGAAAGCATAGAATGTGCGTAATAACCACTCGTCTTTGTCCTCATCATCAAAACGTGGAATGAAATATCTTCTGAATACTGAATATATAAACTCACAGCAGAGATGGATCCCAAACAACAGCTACAAACAAAGCATAAAAATGTCAATCATACTGGAAAAAAATGGTAATTAGAAAACTCAAGTAAACGTTGGATAACTGATCAATTACAAATTACAACCACAATGTAATGAGTGTTAGGAAATCAAGTCGATCTTAAAAAAAGACAGAAACTCAAACCGAGCACACACACAATTTGATAACGGAGTTCACCCAAATTGGCTACGTCTCCGGGCCGCTACACGTGGCACTTAATATTATTAAGAGGATTACAAACGTAATCTATCTTGATCACAAAGCTATGGTTCTCTCACAAATAGAACTCTCTCTTTACAATATAAAAGGGGTAGTTAAAATACAAGATATTGGAGCATATAAATAGAACCCTTAGTGGGTCATATTACAATTTCAAGCGATGTGGGATAATTAGAAAACATGGCCAAACCTCATTTGGCTCCACAACTCAACAATATCCCACTTGGAGTCAAATGTCAAGTGCTTCAAAAGAATTCTGATTATCCCTGACCACCGAACTCACTGTGCTCCACCGAGCAGAATGCTCCCATCGGTATCCTTGTATAATTATTACTCTTCAGAGTTACTCATTTTTCATGTAGCGGCGACCCTGAGCATCAAGCTCGGAGTCCTACTGAGGTTGCATACAGCCTCAGTTTGTCGATTGTAACAGCCTTCATTAGCATATCGGCGGGGTTCTTAGCGCCCTCAATCTTTTCTAGCGCGAAGATTCCATCTTCTAGAACAGCCCGGATAAAATGGTAACGAATCTGTATGTGCTTTGTGCGTGAATGGAATACAGGATTCTTACCTAGCTGAACTGCACTTTGACTATCACGATGCAGAACTCCCTTGTCGGTTTTCTGACCGAGCTCCTTTAAGAAACCTTGCAACCAAATCATCTCTTTGCTTGCTTCCGTCACCGCGACGTACTCAGCCTCTGTGGTCGAAAATATAACAATCTTTTGCAGCTTAGATGTCCAACTCACAGCAGTACCACCGTAGGGTCAAACACATCCCATTGTGCTCTTTCGGTTGTCCAGATCACCAGCCATGTCAGCATCCACATAGCCGTGCAGGCCTACCGAGGTCTTTCGGAAACATAATGCCAAACTCACTGTACCCGAGAGATATCTCAATATCCACTTCACAGCTTCCCAATGGTGCTTGCCCGGGTTACTCATGTAACGACTGACAACTCCCACTGCGTGGGCAATGTCGGGTCTTGTACACACCATAGCGTACATTAAGCTACCAATTGCTGAAGCGTAGAGTATGCTCGATATACGATCCTTTCCTTCCTCGTTTGAGGGTGATTGTTTCTTCGACAAGCTAAAGTGTACGGCTAGCGGTGAGCCTACAGCCTTGGCATCACTCATGCTAAACCGTGCCAACATTTTCTTCACATATTCAGCTTGCGACAGAAACAAAGACCCATCCCTTCCTCGGGGAATCCTCATACCGAGGATCTGATTTGCGATACCCAAATCTTTCATCTTAAACTGTTTCACCAACTAATGCTTCACCTTGTTAATCTCCACAAGGCTCGACCCGGCGAGCAACATGTCATCTACATACAAAAGTAGTATGGCGTATGAAGAGTTCGCAAATCTCTTCACAAAACAGCAGTGATCGCTATCACTTCTTTCGAACCCGGTATCCACCATGAAACTGTCAAACTTCTTATACCACTGTCGTGGTGCTTGTTTTAGCCCGTACAAGCTCTTCATCAGTCTGCAGACCAGTTTCTCTTTTTCCTTTTCGGCAAACCCTTCAAGTTGGAGCATGTAAATTTCTTCTTCAAGATCTCCATGGAGAAATGCAGTTTTCACATCTAACTGCTCAAGATGAAGATTCGTATTTACAACAATGCTCAACAATAGCCGAATAGTTGTCAACTTTACGACTGGTGAAAAGATCTCGGTGTAGTCAATTCCTGCCTTTTGCTGGAACCCTTTGACTACTAATCATGCCTTATACCGTTTCGAGCCATCTTGTTCCTCCTTTAGTCGGAACACCCATTTGTTGCTCAGTGCCCTTTTCCCCTTAGGCAGTTCGGCTAACTGCCAAGTCACATTCTTCTCAACTGACTCCATCTTATCCTTCATCGCGAGCTCCCACTTGCTCGAGTCTTTCAGCTCCAGAGCTTCCTCTCTACTTTCGGGCTCGCCTGCATCACTGAACAATATGTAATATAGGGAAGGAGAGTATCGGGCGGGAGGTCTCCTCTCGCGATGACCTCGGCCCAATTCAGGTCGAGGAGTTTGGGGCTCCTCCTCGTCCTCTTCAGCACTTGCTGGTAGGTTGTCGAGCACCACTGGCTCATCTTCAGTGTCATTTTCCAACTCTCTTGGAAACACATTCATGTCGACTATACCACTTTCCTCGGACGGGAGCGCGTGTTCTTCCACCACCACATTTTGTCGATCTTTGAACAAAATGTTTTCGTTGGAGATGACATCCTTACTGCGAATGATCCTCTTTGTTTGACCATCCCAAAAGCGATATCCAAATTCAGCTTCACCGTACCCCACAAAGTAACACATTTGGATTTCGAGTCAAGCTTGGTACGATCATTTATATCGACATGGATATATGACAGACAACCGAACACTCGCAAGTGTTCATAAGAGATAGGTTTTCCTATCCACTCTTCTTCGGGAATTCTCCTTTCTAATGGCACTGAAGGTCCACGGTTAATGAGGTAAACCGCCATGCTTACTGCATGTGCCCACAAGACTTTGGGCAACCCACTTTGCAGTCTCATACTCCTAGCACGCTCATTGATTGTTTGGTTCATTCGCTCGGCCATGCCATTCTGTTGTGGCACTCTTCGGATGGTCTTCTCCATTCGAATGCCTCTCTGTGCACAGAACCCTACGAACTTCGCATCAATGTACTCTCCGCCGTTATCGGACCTCAAACATTTGAGTTTATTCCCGGTCTCTAGTTCGACCATGGCCTTCCATTCTTGAAATTTCTTAAACACCTCAGACTTGTGTTTCAAGAAATAGACCCATGTTTTCCTTGTCGAATCATCGATGAAGGTCACATAGTACTAAGATCCTCCCAGTGAGGTTATTGGAGATGGTCCCCATACGTCTGAGTGGACCAGTGCTACCTTCTCCTCCTTGGGAGCTTTTCCACCTTTCCGGAAGCTCACTTTCTTCTGTTTCCCGAAGATGCAACCTTCGCACATGTCGAGGTTGACAGACTTCAAGCCTGGAAGTTTGTTGTCCTTTGCTAACACCTTCATCCCCTTCTCGCTCATGTGACCCAACCGTCGATGCCACAGTTTCGAGCAGTTTTGCGACACAGTTGTCGCAATTGTACGCTCCTCATCGGTCGTCATGTACAGTGTACCGACCTTACTCCCTCGGGCTATCACTATAGCTCCTCGTGAAACTTTCCAAGCTCCACAGCTAAACGAAATGGAGTGTCTTTCGGCATCGAGTTGACCTACTGAGATCAGATTCTTGGTCAACCTCGGAACATGCCTCACTTTCGTTAGCTTCCATACCGACCTGTTTGGAATACGAATTTTCACATCGCCCATTTCAACATCATCCAACGCTTTTCTGTCGGCTAGATACACTTTAACGAAATTACCCGCAGTGTAATTTTTGAATAAATCCTTCTGAGGAGTTGTGTGAAATGATGCCCCAGAGTCTAGAATCCATGAATCTATATCTCTCTGTACGGAAAGCATTAAACAGTCATCCGAATCCTCGTCGTTCGCAACATTAGCCACGTGATCACGGCCGGTACCCTTCTTCGGCTGCTTGCACTCATGACTAAAGTGCCCCATACCCTGGCAGTTATAGCATCAAAGATTCTTTTTACTTTCGATCGCTATCTTTGCCGCCTCGACTTTGCCCTCTTCTACCTTGGGATTGCGAACGTCCTCTAACGTCCCATACCCTGGCCTTATCCTGGTCTCTTGAACTCACGTTCAAGGCTGCTCCATCATTTGAGCATTCACCCATGTCTAATCTCCTGAGTTCCTCAGTGAGTATTTGATCTCGGATGCCTTTGTAAGTCAGTTTCTCCTTTCCAATTGAGTTACTAACAGATGCTCGCATGAATTCCCAACTGTTCGGTAAAGATGCTAGCAGTATAAGGGCTCTCACTTCGTCTTCAAAAGTTATATCCACCGCATTCAACTTACTTACGGTCTCGATGAACTTGTTCACGTAACTCGTGAGCCATGCGTAGGTTGAACAACTTACGCATGAGATGTATCTTGTTGTTCGCGGATGGTTTCTCATACATGTCGGTGAGGATCTTCATCATCCCCATCGTCGTCGTCTCTCTTGCGACGTTATGTGCTACACTCCTAGATAGTGTTAGGCGGATCACTCCCAACACTTGTCGGTCTAAGAGTTTCCATGCCTCCTCGGTGGTCGTGGTCGGCCTTTCCTCAAGGAGAAGTGGCTGATGCATCTTCCTCCCGTAGAGGTAGTCCTCTATTTGCATTCTCCATAATGCGAAGTCATTCCCGTCGAACTTCTCGATCCCGTGTGCGACTCTGTCTTCTTTTGCCATTGATCTTCCTCTTGATCTTCGACCTTAGTTCTGTGAACCTCGAGCTCTGATACCACTTGTTAGAAAATCAAGTCGAGCTTAAAGAAAGACATAAACTCAAACCGAGCATAGACACAATTTGATAACGGGGTTCATCCTAATTGGCTACGTCTCCGGGCCGCTACACGTGGCACTTAATATTATTAAGAGGATTACAAATCTAATCTAGTTTGATCACAAAGCTATGGTTCTCTCACAAATAGAACTCTCTCTTTACAATATAAAATGGGTAGTTAAAATATAAGATATTGGGACATATAAATAGAACCCTTAGTGGGTCATATTACAATTCCAAACGATGTGAGATAATTAGAAAACCTAGCCAAATCTTATTTGGCTCCACAACTCAACAATGAGTTGATGAAAGAAGCTCCAAAGCTTTTCAACTTACCCTTCTTTCTCCAAAGCTTTCTCAACTTACCCTTCTCTCTCCAAAGCTTTCTCTCTATAGCCCATGATAACCTCTTTAATGATTTAGTTGCACCATAACACTTCAAGGAAAACGTAATCTACAATAGTGCCAGGCGGCAGACCAAGGCCTAACGCCTAGGCGGAACAAGGCGGGGATTTTTAAAACACTGGTTTGGAGTTGTAGGACTCTTCTTATGGACACATTTGATCAGGTATACTAAAGGTAAAATTAACTCCCAGTGATACCGGTTCAATCGAGTACCGAAGATCCAAAGAGACAGTTATTTGACATAGTTGCGAATTTTGAACACAGCTTTAGAGGTTGTAAGAGTGCATTTGAGGTTTCATCGAATTCACGGAAGCATGAAATACCTGGACCAGATTTATTATCAAGCATCTTTAGAGACAAGCTTGTTGTTAAGGAGGAGGGTTAATTTCACTTTTAGGTCCCTAAACTATGGTCATTGTCACAGCTTGTCCCCATACTCCTGTATTGGACAGCATTAGTCCCAACTTCATAAGTTCTACACTTATCCTCCCTAAACTTTCTAATCTATACTTATTTGCCCCCAAAGCCTAAGTGTTATTTTGTTGTTATATATCTAATTAATATACAGACAAATAAAAAAGGTAATGTATAAAGTGATACCTGATAGGGTGTGCCTGAAATACCAAAGATAGTAGACAACACGTAGGAGCTGATAAGGATTGTGCATCCGGACAGGTGCGTCACAAATACGAGATAGTAGCAAATGTCAGCCGTGAGCAGAAAACCAAATTGCTGAATCAACGTGAAAGGCACTGCTACCGACCACAGCACGCATACAATCGTACTGGAAAAGAAAGAGTAAAATGTCAATACGAATATTCAAAACGAGCATGCTATTTTATTTTTATTTCAATTTAATCTTATGAGTTATCGTTTGGTTCAGGCTCTTTTTCGTCGAATACTATCAAGTTAGAGAAAGTACGTCACCCTCATCTTTCTAATCCTGTAGCCTTTGGAAATTCTCTCCCCTATGAAGAATTAGTCGTTGCGAAAGGAAAAGCCTTGTATAATTTTTCTTGCTTGTTCCGAACTTTTTTCTTGTTTAAGTGTGAAGATTTCCCTATATTTTTATGTTCTTTTTTGCATTTATCTTTGTTTCTTGCTTTTTTTATATTTGATGTTTTCATTCTTAGACAACTGAAACTGTTATGTTTTTTGGGTTGTTCGGGGCAAGTAATCGCAGTATTAAACTTAAAGGTGAGAGACCTAACCCAGATAACAAGACTACTCTGTAAAAAAAACAAACAATGACAACATACTTCCTAGCAAACATGATAGTTCACAAAAGAAACAACTATATTGAACAAATGAAACTCAACAAGCTTACAAAAACCTTAAAAACTGAAAGTACATAAAACGGTAAGAGCGAGTCATATAAGCTTTTACTTACCAATGTGGGAGAGGGTGTGATGAGTCCAGAAGACGAGCTAATGTTAAACCAGATAAAAGAGCAATGATCATCAGTGTGGCGATTCTACGTTTCTGCTCATAAAAACGAGAAGAAAAAAAACAAGTACTTCATAAGTATTTCAAAAAACGTCTGCACAAACAGTAAGGGAAAAAAAGTGAAAAGAATCTTACTATGTTCCACGTGTCAATACGTCGAAATACTACAACCGAGACACATAAGAAAATCAGCGAAGGCCAGGCACTGCTCCAAGGCCAAACATGCTGATATAGAATACTACCAGTCATGGTAATCAAAGCATAGAGAAATATCTGGAAACCCTGGTTAAACAAAAACTCGAAAAGTGTTAAAAATGTTCTATACTGCCTTCAATGGCTTATAATAAACTTTTTTCTGTATTATAAGGTCGTCAATTGTTCAATAGAAAGTCTACATTTCTACATTAACATTCCAGATTTGTAAGCAAAGAAAGGTAAAAAACCATTGATTATAAACTGCAACCACTTATCTAACTATCGATACAACTATATTGCTATGTCTATATATTTAATATACATAAATCGAAGATTGAAAGCAACGTGAGACACCTGAAATTATATATTAAAGCATAGATACTAAGCGAGGGCTACCCTGGATGATTCATAAGGATATTAAAATCTTATTATCAAGAAACCCCAATAACAACAATACCTAATATCTCATTCCTAATATAATTACAAAACTACACTATGATACCATATGCGTAATTTATACTAAAAACTCACATCAAGCATAAGAGCAGATTATCAAAGGCAATTAATTAATTCTAGGGTGAAATTTAATTTGTAGCAACTAATACGTACCCATAATTTACTCAAACCATTTAATCGTGTATATTTTACTTTGTTAATATTTGTTCAAGAAGTAAAGAAACACAGGTATGGAACTTCAGTTTTACAAATACAATAGACAATTGCATTAGCTGCGTAAAACAGAATTTCATCGAAGCACCACAAGTGAAAATAAATCAGACTAAAAACTGAGGAAAACACAGAAAAATATGAAGGAATATAGGGAATCCCTGATTCACATTTACCATTTAATAATCAAATCTAATGTTTAACAACAGATATTTTATAAAAACTAACTAAACATTCAGAATCCAATATCTGACTATATAATCAGATCAGTTATTAACAAAATTCAGAAACCACATTAAAAAGATGAGTCGTTAATTATAGAAAACCCTGGATGATTCATAAGGATATTAAAATCTTATTATCAAGAAACCCCAATAACAACAATACCAAATCTAATTCCCGATAATAATAACGTGTCATTGCATGATAACAAATCCTTAATACTCATCGAAAAATGTATAGCAAACAAAAACAATTTCATAACTAAGACTGATATATCCATTAAAACCCAAAATTACGGCAAAATCAATTCTCATGCTTAATATAAAGTGTAACAGACCCAAGAAAATAACTGAGTATATAAGCAGATCAGTAATTAACAAAAATTAGTCATTATAGAAAACCCTGAATGATTCATAAGGATATTAAAATCTTATTATCAAGAAACCCCAACAAAACACACACACACACACATTAAAAGAAAAAGTATATATATATATATATATATATATTAAAAAATATTATCCGAAACAGTTTACATTATGGAAAAAATCAAATTCCTAAAGTTGAAAAGTAAAAATTTAAAAACTATAAAGAAGAATTACCCTAAATATATCGTGTGCTGTGAAATGGCGAACAGAATTGGTAGCTTGATGATGCAAGCTCACCACTTTTAGCACTATCGATATGATAAAAGCAAATAGTAGTAAAACCACAGAAATCCCGCAATAAGCTCCCCCATAATCCGCCATTATTATCTTAGCCTAGATTCTTGATAAGTATCTATATATAATATGATATGACTATGAATGAATATGATATGACTATGAATGAATATGATACGAGTATGCATGAGTATTAATAGTATAAAGGAAGTAGGTTAATTATATCAGAGTCCTTATAATTTAAAGTTCAATCTATTAAGTTCTTTATTTATGGTTTCCTACTACTATGATATGTATATTTTATTAATTGGAGAAACTGCACTTAACAATTTTACCATAATAAAAGTTCATATTACAACTCATAAAACTAGAATCACACTGCAAATATGATTTTTTTCATAGTTGGTCATTTACAAAACGATAATAGGATTTTAGAACCCGTAAAACTATAATTAACCTACAATGTAAATTGATTTACCAAAAAATTATCTACATATCTTACGATTAAGTCCAAATCTTCTACTTCATATTCTCTATCCATCTCATGCCCGCTTACCTAACACAAAATATTTGAGTCAAAATCTTCTACCCCGTGCCCGCTTACCTAACGTTCCAAATCAAGATTTGATTAATGTAAATCTCCATGGTTTCATTACAGGAATACAAATATGCGTCGTGTTTTTTTTCCAGAAACGTATAATGACATGTTTTGAATTTTTAAATTTTACCGTAATTTCCTTAACATGTCATTATACATCTCGAAAAAAAAAATACGTATATTTGTGTTTCCGTACTGTGGAGATTTGGATTAATCAAATCTTAATTTAAATCGTTTTTAAAAAAAAAAAAAAAAATAGCCATCTGTAAGTTATGTACATATATCCTCTCCCAATATATATATATATATATATATATATACCTCCATTAGTAGTTGTCAGCTTAATTAAGCTTCAAGCTGATTAAATTAAGCTTTTTTCTCACATCAAAAGATTCAGCTTAGATGCTTAAAAAAGCTGAAATCAAACAACCCATAATTGAACATGTTCACTATTACTTACATGATAAACAATAAAGAGTATTTTTATAATAAAAAAATGAAATATAAATATATATATATATACCTCCATTAGTACTTGTCAATATGATGTTAGAGAGAGAATATGAAAGTATAAAACAAGTACGTGGGGGTTTGTATCAGATTATATATAAACAAATACGGATAATATTTAATTATTTATTTTACTAATCTTATTTGATTTTACGGGTTCAAATTTTATAAGTTACCTTTTCGTATTTTACTAAGGCTGGTTATATTCGTCATTTATTTTTATTTTTTTATGTGTTTGTTTAAAAAAATCACTAATTTTTGATCTTTTATATTTACTACCTAATAAATTATCAAATAAACATCATAAAAAATATAAAAAATTAAAAATTACAGATTTTTTTGAACAAACACTTTGAAAATAAAATAGTACGTTGATTTATAGAAAACAATCAAAAAAAATTATAAATATATATGGAAAAACCGAAACCTGACGAAAAGTTACCATTCGAACTTGATAAAATTTGAAATCTATTTGTACGCTCCCCCTAAAATAATTGTATAATTTGGTTGTAGTAGCATGTGTCCCGGGACACATTTTAAGCTATACTTAATATTGAAATATACAAATCGTGTAAATACATAAATAGAATTTAAGATTAAATGTAAACATAATATTTTTAACATTTGAAAAATAAATATTTAGAATGAAAGTGGATGGGCTGTAATATCTTTTAGCATAAAAATAAAATATTAAAAAAATCTAATTATTAATGATTTAAATGTTACAAACATTAATGTCTTCTAAAAGATTGGTAAAAAGATTAGATCGTGTTTGATACTCCTAAACTCATGGACACGCGTTATCTTTTCTTTTCTCTTATCTTTTAATCAACTACTGAACATATTTGTCATAATCCTTGTTTTGCTATTTTTTGTTGCTAAGTTAGTTGCAAATGTGGAAATAAAATATATTTTTAATAATATTACTGATTTTTCGAAACTATGTAGGGGTGTACAATTAGAAAAATAATGACGACACTAACTAAAATCCATCAATAAAAGAAATAGTCTTAAATGGTAAAAAGATAAATATCATATGCCCTCCAAAAATTTAAACCGGATACGAATATTGAATCAAATCCATCATTAAATAAATAAAATGAAGTATTTGAAACAAGGTTATAATTTTCCTCCATGAATATATGTACGTGTTCATACTTTCAACATTTTTTTTCTTATTTTCCAAGAAAGAAACTTTTTCCATGATAACTATGTTGTAGAAAATTATAGGATATAGAAAATCGGAAAAACCTTAAACGATAATAAATCAATAAAACAAAATTGACGGCAAGGTGAATCCAGCAAACTGTCTTACGGATAATAATTTCTTCACTTCGTTACGGAATGACTACTAGAAAATATTAACCCCAAGATACGATGCCTTTTAAATCGAGAATTACCTGTAATGTAATCTCGTTCTCAACTAGAACCAACACCCAAAATCAATATGAAAATATATATGTAATTGTACAAAAATATCAGAGACAGGGGCGGACCCAGGAGGTGGCCGACGGTGATTTTTAAAAAAAATAAAATTATATGTGTAATCTATTTTTAAAAAAATATATACATCGATAGTCTCACTAATTAAACAAAAAATATGTTGGTGTAATGATAAAATTAGATTTAAGATAGTGGAATGTTAGGAGTTTAAATCATGTTACTTGTTTTTTTTCTAAAATTTTCTGTTTTTTATCTTGAAATTACCAAATTTCGTAAATGACCATTGTATTTTTCCTAACAAGATTACTAAAAAATTATTTTATTGGTCAATACACTTTGTCTTAACTTCATAATTATTTTATGTTATATTAAAAATAGAAAAAATTATTTATTTTTGTATTATACCCTATTTATTTTATTTTATTTTATATTCGACATAATTTTATAGAATGAATTTCGAGGGGATAAGTTCTATTAATTCACATGTACAAGTCTCTGTTTGTAAATTATTAACACATATAAATAATACATGTCTGAATAATTAAAATAAATATATTATAGATAACAAAGTCAGTAATCTGTATTCAACCAAAATTTAGATCCTTGCATTTAGCACAATTCCTCTCTTGAACGACCTGCATATTTTAATCTTTGGTTATTCTCTTTTTTTTCCACAAATTCTCTAAAATCAAATTGAAGCGGGTCGCATAAGATTAACAAAAAAAAGTGTCTATATATGTGCATGAGCAATTTACGATTAATGTGAATTCCATAAGATTGATGATGTTGTCCTATACATGTCTTTACATTTTAATTATGCGCTAAACCATTTATTTTTGAACTGATGGAACGAAAGAACCACTAATATAATAGGGTTACTAGATTAATTTTATCAATTGATCAAAGAAACACAAAGCAATGAAAAATAATGATCAAACATAGAAATCGCTCTGTAAATGAAAATTAGTTATAGACCAATGTTTACATAAGTTCTTCATTTTTCATATATAAACCATTTCATCCACATACACATATCAAGGCGGTAGGCAAATAAATGCCTTAAAACGCCTTTTAAGGCTCGATTTCTCATATAACGTTAAACTATTATTGCAATAGAATCTCTCTAAATTAATACTCGGTAATAATAAACTGTCTAAAATAATAATTTTCTCCGGTCCCGGCTTGGTTAAGTGTAAAAAATCAGTAATTTCGATAAATTAATAAGATAATAAATTTTCTGAAAATATCTAATAAAGTTGTTTCCAATAAATTGATTACTAGGGGGAATCGAGTACAAACAAGGTGTGATTATTGACATTGCCATTTCTACGTTTGAAGTAATAGGTCGATTAAATTCTGAATTCATATATGATCAGTTATCTACTTTAGTTTGGGATTGTGTTTTAAGTAAAATAGTGGGTTTGTGATGCAAATCGGGTTTGTTTAAGTAGAAGCAAAGATTTAGTTTGTATTGTGCTTTTCAATGTTGTTTTTTTCATTTCACCGTAAAACATGATAAGACTTATACTAGTTTGTGGTGGAATGATTTTTTTCTTTTAATTTTTGTTTTTTCACTTTGTTGATGTAGGCTGGGTCAGGTCCCATTTTATATTAATAAAGTTTTGTTTTAATTAAAAAAAAAGTTGTTTCCAATAACAGTTTTCAAGGGTTTTAAAAATTCATTTGAAAACATGGTTTAGAAAAAACAAGTTATCACATCAGTTATTATAATTATGGGTCAAACCAAACTTGTCAAGTGATCTTAATTCTTAAATACTCATAAACGTGTGTTAAAAAATATATTTGTTTTTTTATTTATATGAATATATTATATATGTATGGTAATATGGTACAATACAATGGTAGTTAAAATGGTAAAATCGATTACCATTATCTCTTACCAATAAATTTGAGCATTAGTGTAATATCCTAAGTCCCTAACATAGCTATGGTAGTACCTAAATTGTGACTTGTGACTTGTGACTAGGCAGTCGTTTCGGTACACATTTCCATCCAGAGCATACGGCTAGCCGGTCGAATTCTCTTTTTTTTTACCGTTTTTGAAAAGTACCAACTATAAGATATATAGATAACTTTTTGGTAGTAGTACATTTTTACATTGTGATTAGGTCAATTTTTCTCAATTGCCATTTCTGAAAAGTATCAACTGTAATAAAGCACTTAATTCCCATGCATGATGTACTTAATTGCAATTTCTCCAGTTAATAAAACACATAAGAGTAAAAAAAAACCATATATAAAGGACTTTGATAGGTTTGAGACTTTGATATATTGATACTTATCATAAATATTGATAGTTATCATAAATATTGATAGTTATTATAAGTTTGCGTTAAAGTTTTAGGTAGAAAGATAATAATGACAGATTATGGTGCAGTTAATTGCTGGATTTGTGTGGTTCTAACATTGTTTTCCTTGGTTCTCTCTTTTCTTCTTCAAGTGATGAGCTACCAACATCGGGCTACCTCTTTTACGATTTATTTTACTTCACACCATATGTTTAAGGTAACTTTTCTTTTTATATATCTATTTATAAACTTATAATGATTTGTTTCATAATGTAAAACTGTTTTTAGGGTTTTGAATAAATACCGATTTTAGAATTTAGAATACTTTATTTCATAAAAATTCTCGATCTCATCTCGAACCAGTTATAAACAGTAATAAACTCTCTATTATCATATTCCGTACTTTTTTCAGAGTCCTGCTAATTATAAATTCAACTAATTATAGTAATAAATAACATTTCAGTGTACAAAAATATACGTTATTATATCAAATTTGGACGATTAAGAAAAACATTCATATCCTTTTGTTATCTTAGTGAAGCTGTATAATTTCATTACTCATTTTTGTAACTAATATATGATTCGCTTCATCAATTTCATGTGCAGCTTGTATTTTATCGACATCAAAAGTCTAATGTCGATGAAAATACAAGCTACATATGACTTTGCATATTCATATATACGACTATCATATATTATGTAAATACTTCTAATTTTAAATTTTTATGTATTTTTTTATATGTAACATCTATTTAAGAATAACCTGTCTATATTAACAATTTTCCTTGGTACCGATAATGTGACTATATAGATGTTTTACTGTATAAAATTTTAATTTCCTTCTGAATCTATGTGGGTTTCTTTATGGCTTTTAATTTTTTTAATTAATGATTGTTGGATTTGGGTTTCTTTATGGCTTTTAATTTTTTTAATTAATGATTGTTGGATGCTGAAGCTTTTCTTAGTTTTTATTAAATACCTGTTATTACACATTAGATTTGGTTATAATTAAGGCCCTGTTTATTTGGACGGAATATAATTACTCGTTTTTCAGGAAATTGTTTTCCTGTTTGGTGATACTTGGAATTTGCATGGAAATTTCTTGACAAACAGCGCGTTTGGAATCGGCTTTTGTAGTAAAAAAAAAAAGCGTTTTTATGATGAGAGAACTTTTTTTCTCAAAACAAGGTGCTTTTAAAAAACAATGAGAAAAAAACTTGTTTAAAATGAGTCACTTATAGTTTTTTTGTTTACCTGACTTATAACTTACAACCCTGTGACCTCTAAGCTTCAAAGCCAATTATATATTTGTCTCAGCCAATCAAAAAATCTCATCTCTCTAGCTCTTAGTCACTTAAGGTTGTGTTTCTAGGGTTTTTCTTTTTTAGTTAACGTGTTCAATTAAGGGGTTTGCTGGGTTACCCTAGCTTAGTATTTATGCTTGCCTATATAATTTGAGATGCCTCACGTTGCTTTCGATCTTCGGTTTACGTATGTCTATATATATATAGACATTGCAAATGTTGTATCGTAGAAAGATAAGTGCATGGTTGCAGTTTATGGTCACCGTTTTTTTTTTTTACTTCTCTTTACTTAAAAGCTGGAATGTTAAGGTTTTGCAAATCGACTTTCTATTGAACAATTGATGACCTTAAAATGCAGGAAAGTCTATCATAAGCCATTGAATTATATAGTTTTTTTAAACACTAATCGTGTTTTTGTTTGACCAGGCTTTCCAGATATTTCTCTATGCTTTGATTACCATGACTGGTAGTATTCTATACCAGCATATTTTGCCCTGGAGCAGTGCCTGGCCTTTGCTCATTTGTTTGTTAGCGTCCGTTGCGGTATTTCGACGTATCGACGTGGGGAACACGGTAAGATTTTTTTCACTTATTTTATTCCTACTGTTCGTATATTTTTTAAAATACGTATGATGTTTTTTTCATTTTTCATGAGCAGAAATATAGATTCTTTACATTGATGGTCATCGCATTTTTTTGTGGTTTAACATTAGTCCGTCTACTTGACTCATCACATCCTATCCCACATTGGTAAGTAAGAGTTCTCTCTATTGTTTTCAAAGTATAATGATCAAATCTATAACTCGCTCTTACCGTTTTTTGTAATTTCAGTTTTAACGATTTTGTAACCTTGTCGATTTTCATTTGTTCAATATATTTTTTTCTTTTGTGAGATATCATGATATTTGTTTGCTAGGTAGTATGTTGTTATTGTTTGTTTTTATTATGGAGTATTCTTGTTATCTGGGTTAGGTCTCCCACCTTTTAGTTTTATACTGGGATTACTTTCTCCGAAAATCCAAACCAAAACAGTTTTGAGTAGTCTAAAAATAAAAACATCAAATATAAAAAAGCAAGAAACAAAGATCAAGGCAAAAAAGATCATGAAAAAGGTTGCAAATTTTACGCACTTAAGAAGATAATGCATATACCTTTTAGTTTTATACTGCGATTAGTTTCCCCGAAAATCCAAACCAAAATAGTTTTGAGTAGTCTAAAAATAAACATCAAATAAAAAAAAAGCAAGAACAAATTATACTAGGCTTTTCCTTTCCCAAGCACTAATTCAGGGGGAGAATTTCATAAGGCTACAAGGTTTAAAAGATGTGTACACCGTACTTTTAATGGTATTCGACTAAAAGAGAAAAGGTCAAAGGTAGCCCAAAAATGTATAAGAAAGCTGAAATGAAGAAAATCTAAAACAAACTCGAAATAATCCAACCCGGATATGAGTCTGAACTATATGACAATTCATAAGATTAAATTGAAATAAAAATACAACAGCATTCTGGCTTTGATATTTGTATTGACATTGTCCTTTTTATTTTCCAGTGCGATTGTATGCGTACTTTGGTTGGTAGCAGTGCCTTCCACGCTGATCCAGTTATTTGCTTTTATGCTCACGTCCGAGTTTTGCTACTATATCGTATTTGTGATGCATCTATCAGGATGCACCGCCCTTATCGTCTCCTATGCGTTAGCTACTGTATTTGGCATTTCAGGCAGTGCACTTCACTATCAGGTATCCCTTTATACATTACCTTCTTTTTGTATGTAATCAAATATTATTAAATATATAACAAAAAGATAACGTTCTTAGGTTTTGAGGGCCAATAAGTACAAATAAGAAAGTTTATGGAGGAAAACGGTAGAACTTATAAAGTTTAAGAACTACTGCTGTGTAATGGAGGAAAACATGACCTTCTAATCACACCCTTATTACATGGAAGTGAGAATAACGACATTAAATATAATACAACCTCTAACCACTAGCCACTTCATTACATTTTCTATTAGTATGGACGAAAGAATATAACAAAATCTTCGTTATGGAGCTTCTTTCATCAGCTCAATACATTGTGGGTGTAATTTGTAATTTATCGGTCATCCGTGAGTTTTTTTTCCATTTTTTTTACTTCACTTTGGTTGACATTTTTATGCTTGTTGTAGCTGTTGTTGGGCATCCATATCTGCACTGAGTTTATATATTCAATCTTGAGGAGATATTTCATTCCACGGTTTGATGATGAGGACAAAGACGAGCTGTTATTACGCACCTTCTATGCATTCATCTCCTTCATAGATGTGGTTGCCCTTGTTTTACTTTTCTTCCGAGGTATATTTTACAAAATTTATGTTTTGTATTATTGAATTATGAATTAGTTTACATTGTTTATTTCTTGATTTTATAACTTTTTTGCAGATTGCCCGCTCTTACACTCGTGGGATTGCTTGTAGACAGATACGATCGCTCACTCTTAGACGTATATTGCTCGTAAACAGATATAGATTGCATCACTCTTAGACAGATTCCAGATTGGTTCCGTATCTTGCTTATAGATGTAGATTGCGCGCACTTTGACTGCTTATTCTGATATCATTCGGATCGACTGTGCTTGTACGATGTGTTCGGTTGATATTCACGTATTTCTTTTGATATTCTGGTTTGTTAATTATTCGAATTTTGAATTAATTTCCCTACAATTTGCTTTCATTAGCTATTCTGCTCCTTTCATTAATTCTACATTCTTGTAATCCACATGCATATTACAAATGTATAAATTAGTGTAAATTAAACATTGAATATTAAAAAAATTGTCTAAAACAATATTATGTTCAAATGTTTTAAAATTTGAATACAATATAATATAAAAGTTTATAAATTTGCGGTATAAGTTGTGAAAATTTAAAATTTGAGTGAAAATAAGCAAGGGGTCACGGAAAGGGATAGAGAATAGGGATAGAAGATTTGGACTCCTTTTATACAGTTTTGGAGTGAGGTTTTTTCCCGAAAGTTTATTGCACCAACAATCATTTAAAACTTGAAATAATCATAACGGAAAATGATCATTTAATGTATAATTTCATATTGAATTATCAAAAACATACGGTTAAAATCTATTTTAAAATTAATGACATGATTTTACTTATTTTTACTCTTTGTTTTTAACTTCAATTTTCAGTGCTACTACAGTAAAACCTCTATACAGTCCTACGAATAGAAATTCAAAAAATTATTACTATAGAAAATTTATTACTACTAAGAGGTTACATATAAAAATACATAAAATTTTATAAGTATTTACATATTACTCCCTCCGTCCTCAAAATAATTGTCTTTCTTCGAAAACCGTGTTATTTAAGAATCTGAAATAATTTCGGTAAAAACTAAAAAAAAACATTAAAAAATCAAAATTTTCAAACAAAAACTACTTCTTAATTAAAATGTGGGGTTTTGAGTATAATTTTGTTATGTTTAAACTAACAAAAAGTTATTTTTTTCAAAATAAGTTTTTTTACTAAAAGAGTAAAACGGACACTTATTTTGAAATATACCAAAAAGTAATACATGACACTTATTTCGAGACGGAAAAATATAAGATACATATATATAGTAAATTACAAAATAATATATAGCTTGTATTTCATTGACGTCGGACACTCAATATCAATATAAGTACGACGTTGTTGATGAAATACAAACTACACGTGAAAATAAAATAGATTTGGATTTTTAGCCACGGAGTCTCTTGACCTTGTTATGAAGGTGCATAAAGTTATCAACAGAAATGTGTTGACTGCTCGGCTGAATGTGTATTCAGAAGGTTATGATTTGATATTCAAAGAGTACTAGCGGCTAGGGCTAGGTTCAGTCCGGTTCGTTTCGGTTTTTGGTTTGATTTTTAGTAAAATCGAAACCGAAACCGAACATATTTTTCGGTTCGGTTTTTTTCGGTTTCTGTTTTTTATTTTTTAGACCGAACCGGACCGGGTTTTTTCGGTTCAGTTTCGGGTTTTTTCGGTTTTTCGGTTATTTTATGTCTTTTTCGGTTTTTTTCGGTCTTTTTCGGTTCGGTTTTATTGAAAACCGAAACCGAACCGAAATTTTTTCGGTTTCGGTCTTTTTCGGTCCGGTTTGGTTTTTCCGGTTTTTCGCCCAGCCCGATAGCGGCTCAGGTTGTTACCCATTTTATCTCAAACTCATATTTAATAATTTTAGTCTACTTATTTTTATTAATTTATTAATTTCGGTTTTTTTCGGTCTTTTTCGGTTCGGTTTTATTGAAAACCGAAACCGAACCGAAATTTTTTCGGTTTCGGTCTTTTTCGGTCCGGTTTGGTTTTTCCGGTTTTTCGCCCAGCCCGATAGCGGCTCAGGTTGTTACCCGTTTTATCTCAAACTCATATTTAATAATTTTAGTCTACTTATTTTTATTAATTTATTAATATAAATCAAATAGATTGATAAAATGAAAGATTAGTTAAAACATAAAATAAAAATTAAACTCAATATATATATATATATATATATATATATAGCTTTATCCACTTATCACACTCAACTAACTCACACTTAAAAATGGCAACCTTCTCCCTCCCTCCTCCTTCTCTCTCTAGAACAACCTTCTCCCTCCCTCCTCATTCTCTCTCTAGAACAACAATGGCATTCGCATCCGCACCAACCCGCCGTCGCCGCCGCACAAAACACAAAACTCCTCCAAAAGAAGAGTCATCGTCACCGTCGTTTGCGTCTCTATCGGCAGCAGAGAAGGGTCTGAGGCTGGTGTTCATGGATGAGCTGATGTTAAAAGCTAGAGAGAGAGACGCTTACGGAGTTAACGAGGTGATGGGTGACATGGTGTCGGCCGGGTTTAGTCCTGGGCCGAGGTCCTTTCATGGGTTGGTCGTTGCGTACTCACTTTCCGGTGATCATCTCGGTGCTGTAAGTTACTATTACTACTAACTTATTTTTTAGTATTAATGTTTTTATATATATGTTCCGCTGATCATCTCGGTGCAATTTTGACCGCGTTATAACTTGTATCAAAATTGTCGAAATGAGTTTTTTTTTTTTAAATCTAATCATAAAATTTAACATTTGAACTATATGACGAGCTTTTGCAAATTTTCATTCCGACAATTTTGATACAAGTTTTTGGCCGGTCAAAACTACACGTAGTTTCGTAGTGAGCGATTAAATTGGAACGGAGGGAGAATATTACTAACATTTATTATTATATAATGTGTGTATATGTGTCGGTAAGTAAAAATGTAGTATATGCAGTGATGGAACCAGAAATCGGAAATGAGAAGGGCTGTTTTTTTATTTATAAAGGGAGGGGGGACGCTAATTTTTCAAAGGTTTTGATTAAAATACATAGAAAATATTACCCTTTTTTTTGTTAATTTTTTTTTTTATCAAAATCGGGGGCGGCTGTCTCCACCTAGTTCCTTTCTGAATATATGTTTATATTTGCAAATTTGGTGACTTGTGTAATATTTACTAGATTTTATGCTATGGGTAACTGAGAATTAGTAGAAAGGGTAACTTGTTATTAGTGATATGATACAATTTATCTCTTCTTAGGTTCTGTTTGGTTTACCGGCTAAAAAGCTTGTTTTTATTTATTTAGAAAAATTGGGTAATTGGGGTTTAGTGAGAAACACATAATTATCTCTTGGAAGATGTTTGGTTGCAGACTTTAAGGAAATAAGTTAGCTGACCAGCTTAAAGGTTCCAAGTTTTCTGGGTTTTTGGCCTCGAAAAGCTGAAAGTTTTAGTCGGTTGAACCTTGTTTTTCCTATATTTCCGAGTTATAGGTCTTTTGAGTTGCAGCTTTTAAGCAAATGAGCTGCTTTTTTTGAGTTTTACAAAAATTTCTCAGCTTTTAGGGTACCAAACAAACACATTCCAAAATAAAAGTGAAATAGCAAAAAAACTGAACTTAGAACTTAAAAGTTATAACCAAAGAAGCCCACTCTCTCTCCTCCCCTACGCGTTGCGCCATGGCACCAAAAGACATTCATCCTTATTCGCCTTGTTATAAGACGCAATGATGGGTTTAATACTAATATTTCATAAACGAAATAATGAGAAAAGCACGAGAACAAGACGTGAGTGAGGTGAATGGAGTGATGGGTTATATAGTTGTGGCTGGGTTATATAGTTGTGGCTGGGTTGAGTCGATGGCCAAGATTGTTTCATGGGTTGGTTGTTGCTTATGCCGTTAGTTGGTGATCATCAGGGAGCTGTAAGGCATTTTGATTTATTGTATTTATATAATGTAGTATGTATATATGTTAAGATTTGAAATTTCGGATGATTTTAACTATTTACTAGACTGTAAGACTAGGGATTTATGGGTAACTGAGATTTACTAAAAAGAGTAACCTGGATCGTGAAATGATACACTTTATCTCTTCTTAGGCGATTAGGCCTTGTGTGGTTGTCCAGCTTAAAAGCTCAACCAGTTCTGTTTAATATTTATGGGTAATTGGGGTTTAATGAATAAACACACTTATCTATTAGGCCTTGTTTGCTTGTAATGCAGCTATTAAGATAAGAATTTGTACATTATTTGGTTTACTAGATAAAAAGTTCAGTTTTATTTGATTTTTTCGCTGGGACTTTTTGCAGGTTGAACGTAGTTTTTCTTAAGTTTAAATATTTTTAGGGCTTGTTAGGTAGCAGATTTTAAGCAAAGAAGCTGGCTCTATTGGGTTTCATGAAAATTTTCATTTGTTAAGCCGATTAAACATACACATTCCAATTTTAATGTAAAAAATAGCTAAAAAGGTTTTCATCAAACAAGTGGTTAGCTTAGCAGCTTAAAAGCTGCAACCAGACAATCTCACTCTATCTCCTCCCCTCCGTGCCGCTGTGACACAAAACTACACCAATGGTAATACTAATATCAACCATGCAAGTCCCTAACCAGGATAATAAATCGCACTATGAAGTCAGTTCTAGAAAAGTAGTATATATATATATATATATTATACAGCGATGACCTCGAATTTTTCTTAGTTAACATGAATACACGATGGCCTCAAAATCCTCTTAAGTCACTGATGTTGTATACTAGATTGCTCCAAATAAATTGAAGTATATATTTCTATTCTTTTGTGCAGTTTGTTACTTACGATTTAGGAACTAAGATTCAAAATATATGTGACTATGCTCTGTGCCTTTGCTAAATCCTGAACAAAAGTAGATGAATATATGCCGATTGTTATGTGATGTGTCAAAATTTCAGAAAAGTGATGTTCCATTTGCCATCTTTGGTTAGATGCATGCATTGAGAAGGGAGCTAAGTGAAGGTCTACGCCCAGTTCATGAAACTTTCATAGCTTTAATTCGTTTATTTGGTTCTAAAGGCCATGCTACCAGAGGCCTTGAGATTCTTGCAGCAATGGAAAAGATGCAATATGACATCCGCCAAGCTTGGTTGGTTCTTGTTGGTATTTTATTCCCAAACTTATAACTCTATACGATTAGCATATTTGCAGCTATTTTAGTATTTAATTTTAGGTGACCTTCTTTAATGTAATCAGAGGAACTTATCGGAAGCAATCATCTGGAAGATGCTAACAGAGTGTTTCTTAAGGGAGCTGAAGGTGGGTTAAGAGCAACAGATGAACTTTATGATCTTCTGATTGAGCAGGACTGTAAAGTTGGGGATCATTCAAATGCTTTAACCATAGCTTACGAAATGGAAGCTGCTGGGCGGAATGCTACTACCTATCATTTCAATTGTCTTTTGAGCGTGCAGGTGATTCCATTACAGTCCTTATTCCTTTCTGCTTTTATTCAGGTCTTGCAAATGTCATTTTGAAATCACACATCCTTGGTTTGATCTATTAATTCAATATTTATTTCTTTAACCTGATATATACTTGTGACTCGTGATATATAGCAAATCTTTGAGTTTTTTTTACTTATTGTACAAAAAGTGAAACCAAAAAGGCAAAAGACAAGCAAACTAATTAAAATCAAATGGTCATGTGTGTTGCTTACTCTATTTCAAAGATGGATAGGAAGGAGATAAACGCAGAATCATTTCATAAGATGCTCTCATTATAACCTGCAATCATTTTATCATCTAGTTAGTATTTTTATGGGGTACTTCTCAGAACGACTTCTTTGTCTTCAAGCATATAAGCGAGTCTACTTGGAACTTAGACCTGAAAAGAAACAAACCAACTGATCTTTTATCAATAATATTTACATATAGCCATGGTTGATAATATTATGTTTTTGAGTTCCTTAATTCTTTTTGCCATAAGAGGGTAATTTTACTTTCTCTAAATGAGACGGAATTGTTACCTATCTTAAAATAGGTTTTGATGCATTACATTCTTCTTTATACTCAGAGAAAGGTGAGGCTAAGCCATATTTTGGGAATTGGGACACAATTTTTTTTTTTGCTGGGTACCATGATTTACTTATATGAGAGGAATGTTTTTGCAGCAGTGCATTCTGTTACCATAAATTTTTATTACTGCTGATTGATTGGTGCCTTCCATTCCCTTGCAGAGATTCTATTATGTGAATGTCTTACATTTATTTTATTATAAAAAAGTTATATGCCGTTAGATTCGTAGTGGTTCCCTGTCTATAAGTGTAATGCTTTCTAAAACAGACTTAATTCCTTGACCATTTCATCTCTTATTTTGAAAGAGATGTAAACCTCTTTTTGCTGCATTTTTCATGCATCTTGCAGTTCTCCCACATGTATGATATTTGTATGGCTGCATTGCTGATAAATTTGTCCAAGAGCTTAAAAAAGTTAACTGACACTTCAGTGATCTCTACAATTTCATTAGATTGAACCCGTTAGTTTCAGATATAATATTTATTGGTAACCGTTAACAACTTTTAATTCCTTACTTCTTTTCATAGGCTACTTGTGGAATACCTGAAATCGCTTTAGCAACTTTTGAGAATATGGAATATGGAGAAGGTATATTATTTGTTTATTATTTTCTTGTCCTTGAAATACACTATCCTTCATGCCGTTTCATATTTCTTGTTGTTAAATTGAATACATCTAGTGTTTCTGTAGTCGTAATAACTTCGGTTAACTGTTCCAGATTTCATGAAACCGGATACGGAGTCATATAACTGGGTAATTCAAGCATACACAAGAGCAGAGTCCTATGATAGGTAAATTTCTAATGCAACATTGACTATGCTTTCAATTTGGTTGATTATATGATATACAAGAGAGTATAGTGTAGAAAAGTCATTTTTCTGCTTCTTTTCAGTTTCTTATGTTGTGATCTTTCCAGTTTTCGTCTTTTTATACTATTCTTTTCTGGGGGTTTGTGCCTCTTTGAACTTTTGGGTGGCCAGATCACCACTCTAGTAACAGGATTTTACAATCCTGTTTAACTGTTTTTGAGTAAATTTCTTTGGTAGTTTTCTTATTTTCGAATTTTTATACCTGTCACAATAAATTGGTAACAGAAATAAATGTCATTGGATATAATTTCTGATAACTCGTTATCATTTATTACTTTCTTTGGTATGCTTTTTGCTGAAAACTTGATTTGACTTATAGGGTTCAAGACGTTGCTGAGTTACTTGGCATGATGCTCGAGGATCGCAAAAGACTGCAGCCTAATATGAGAACTTATGCGTAAGTTGATCCGGTAACCACAAAATCATTGAAAAGTTGAACTGCATGCTTTTGCATATTTATATTCAAATGTTCTAATTTTTGTGATTGCGTATAATTTTTCTGCATACAGGTTGCTGGTGGAGTGCTTTACAAAATACTGTGTTGTGCGAGAAGCTATTAGGCATTTTCGCGCCCTAAAAAACTTTGAAGGAGGAACTATTGTTCTCTATAACGAAGGAAAATTTGAAGATCCGCTTTCCTTGTACCTTAGAGCACTATGTCGAGAAGGTATCACAAACTTCTGGCTTACTTTTTTCACTTTTTAAGGGAATAGTTAACAATATCTATTGGATTATCCTTCCCTTTAGTGAAAGGTTTGGAAATCCTTAAATATAAATTCTTGAATCTTTTACTCGTAGCTAATTGTGTAATTTAAACATTAAACAGACTATTTGCTCTTCGAAATTAAGATTCTACTTCGTCATGGTGCATAAGTAGGTTGAGGCTTCATATTTTCATCACACTTAATTTGCTAATAAAAATAGGGGGGAAACACAAGTTGTCGTATATTGATTAGGGTGGCGCTTTACCGTATATATTAAGGCTCTCCTACAGTTTGAAGTTGTGGCCAAATTTCTTTTCGAGCTCGCGTTTTTCATGTTGATTTCGTGAAGGATATTAGGATAGTATTTCTCAATATTTTTAAGGCCATATCGTGTTAACCTGTCACTTTTTTTTCTTAGATCCGGTGTCTGCTATGAAGTGTTTAGTAGAGTTTTAATCAGGTGTATAGTTCGTAGTTCTCCTCAAAGAGGGATATTTTAATTGTTCCTAATTTTAATCAGGAAGGATTGTTGACTTACTTGAAGCTTTAGAAGCTATGGCCAAGGATAACCAACCAATCCCACCCAGAGCCATGATATTAAGCAGGAAGTATCGGACTTTAGTTAGCTCCTGGATTGAACCTTTGCAAGAAGAGGCAGAACTTGGATACGAGATTGATTACATTGCCAGGTGAGGCTGCACACTTTTATGAGCGCCATCATAGCCTTGTACTTATATCAGCTAAACTTACAAATGTACGGTTTTGGATGGTAGCTTTTGGTATAAATTTGACCTTCAAACTTGAATTAAACGTTCAAATGCTTCATAAGTTTTAATGTGTTGGTTAGTTTATATGTGATGCCTTTCACCTTGTTTAGTGTAAGATGTTGTATTTTGGGAGGACAGTAGTGTTTCCACTCTTTGTAACTCGTAGCTTACTACTTTCCTCTCTGCTCTCATAACTTGAGGAGCTATACATGACTAGCACGTTAAATACTGAAGGTTTACACTGTTTGGTAATCTCCTGGTATATATAGTGATCAAGTAAAGGTACTCTCTAAATTGCAAATTATACACTAGATATATAGACTCTGGTTTGCTAGAAACACTAATTATATATACGGAGTACTATTTTTTGGTATTTTTTTCACTATAACAATAAATTAGTATTATCAATTAACAATATGTAGAAATACTTTTTGCAGCAAGATGGTAGATTCGATTTTCGGGAGTACTTTTGAAATCAGTAATACGTTTAGTCTATATTGTTTTTTTAGTATTCAAGAAATATTGCACACGCACATACATATATATATAGACTTGACTTCTCCTTGTACATGCGAGCAAGTTGTCACATGCTGATATTGTATTTGGGTTAAAAGATTGGCACAATGTGGAACGGCTGAGTTACATGGGAACAAGTAGATAGACTAGTTTCTTTGATTCTGTTACTTCTGTATGAAGAGCTATGGATAACAATGTAAAATTACCAGGTACGTTGAAGAGGGGGGTCTTACAGGCGATCGCAAGAGATGGGTGCCTAGAAGAGGCAAAACTCCTTTAGATCCTGATACGATTGGTTTTATTTATAATTCTCCAATCGAGACTTCTTTCAAACAAAGATGTCTCGATGACTTGAGGATTCATCATCGTAAGCTTTTAAAAACCTTGCGTTATGAAGGGCCCTCTATCCTGGGAGCAATATCTGAGTCTGACTATATTCGAGTTGAGGAGAGGTTGAGAAAAATTATCAAGGGGCCTGAGCAGAATGTTCTAAAGCCCAAGGCAGCTAGTAAAATGATAGTATCTGAGCTCAAAGAAGAGCTAGAAGCACAAGATTTGCCCACAGATGGGACTAGAAATGTACTCTACCAGCGTGTTCAGAAAGCCAGAAGAATTAATCGCTCAAGAGGTCGACCTCTCTGGGTACCTCCCGTGGAAGAAGAGGAGGAAGAGGTATGTTAACTTATACACAATTCTTTACTCACTTCTTGATACAGTATGCCGGTGAGTAGTAAGCATATAATATATTTTATAAACGAAGGTTTAAATATTTGTTTTCATGATAAGTGAGTCAAAATTTACCTGTTGCTTTTACCATAACAAGAAGGCTAAAGACGCTTCTCGAATCAATATGAAAGAGTTAGAGAGGCTATTATGAAACATTTACCTGTTGCTTTTACCTAACAAGAAGGCTGGAATTGTGAACAGATTTCAAGTTAGGTATCTAATCAAGCTTCTTATATTTCTTCTACTTTTGCCAAGGTTTGATACTTGCACTCCACACGAAATTTGATCTCAATTTCTGTACAGCCAGGCTTTTCAAATCTATGTTTCTGAATGTTTATGATATATGAGAGTTACCACAGACAACGTAAAATCACATATTTACGTAGTTCGAGTTGTCTAAGAATGATGCCTTCTCCACCACGTTACCATTGAATTAAATATTAGCTCTCTTTTTTCCGATTAAAGTCACCATTCTGGCATGCTCTTTTTGTGTACATAGAAGATTTGTGATACTGAAAATACGTCAGTAAATATCTTGATTTTGTTATTCCCATTGACATTACCTTGAATCATTTCGGAATTGGAATCAATTGAAACCATCTAGAGGAAATAAACTGCTAGCATCACGTGCTTAATACTCTATTTTCGGAGTGGCCATTACGAGGAAGATAATTTGAAACATGAATAATCGATGATTTAAAGGTCAGGACTTGACCAATAAGAGGAAAAAAGTTATAATATGTACTGGTAGCACTTCCTTTATGTTGTTCTCTATAATAACGAATGGTCTTTGACAGATTGATGAAGAGCTAGATGAATTAATTTCACGAATCAAACTTGAAGAAGGAAATACAGAATTCTGGAAACGCCGTTTTCTTGGAGAAGGTTTCAACAACGACCAAGTAAAGGTCATTGACCAAGGGAAGGTCATTGAACTAGATGTAAATGATTTAGAAGATATAGAAATTTTGGATGATGCCAGTGAAGTTGATGATCTTCCAAAAGGGTCAGATGATGAAGAGGAAGATGAAGAAGAGGAGGATGTAGAGCCAGTTGAGATCCAAGCAGGTGAAAGGGTTAAAGACAAGGAAGTTGAAGCTGCAAAGCCTCCGCCAATGATTGGTGTCCAATTGTTGAAAGACTCCACCCCAACAAAAAAATCGAAAAGAAGATCATCTCGAAGAAAATCAGTAGAGGTATGTCTGTTCTGAAAAGAAGCCAGTAATTTCTTGCTAGTTTCTGATGTAGCAAAGTACAAAAAATAAAAAAAATGAAATTGATAACGTTCTTAAATTTCATGTCCAACATCACTTAAGGTTAAGGTTCAAAAAGAATGGTCACCTTTTGAGATTAAGTTCGGGGTAGATTGATTCTCATATGTTGCTCCTAATTTGGTACGAGGAAATGGAGTGAATGATTTAGTAGCAAGGTGCACTCGGACAATCACCCCATAAAATTTGAGCTTTCATTCGCATCTCTGAATAGTTGGGATTGTTGGAATTGTCCCACATCGTTTAGGCATTAATAAATCAAAGATTAATATATGCCACTCCTTCCTTACTAATAGGCCTTTTAGTGGTGACTACATGGTATCAGAGCCAAAAGGCTAACCGGTTTGTATGATGGGCCACCTCCACCCAATTTGTTGATTGCATTTGTTTGGCTTATCGGCTTATCGGAAATTGACCAACCCACAAGTGAGGGGGAGTGTTGGAATTGTCCCAGGACGGGCTTCTACATGGATGTATGAACAAATCAAATGTTGTTTCAACAAGAGAAATGATTGGCATACATAGTTTTTGTATATTCAAAATGAAGTGGCAATGAGATTTTGTAACTAATGGTGGTAGTTGTGTAGTTGCTGGGCACTTTCATGTTTTTCTGTTTTCCAAGGAATGTATAAAATAATCTGACATGATTATCTTTACCTATCATTACTCTTTTGATAATTCATGCTCTTCACATGTTTACTCATGTAGCATCCCATACATTATGTTAAGTATTGATAAAATGACACAGCAAATATTTCAATATGGATACAGGATGATGACGATGACGATTGGTTTCCAGAAGATATACATGAGGCGCTGAAGGAGCTAAAGACTAGAAGAGCGTTTGATGTGTCTGATATGTACACCATAGCTGATGCTTGGGGATGGACATGGGAGAAAGAGTTGAAAAACAAACCACCTAGAAGATGGTCTCAGGAGTGGGAAGTTGAGTTGGCATTACAAGTTATGGAAAAGGCATGTTTTCCATTCTATTCATATTTCGTTATGATTGCGTAAAAACTTATTTATCAATGCATGCTGCTACCTTTTGTGGATCTTTTCCTTTTTACTTCATATCACCGGTTACACTCGCAATTTTCACATAAAGGGCAGATGATCATACGTGATCTCATAGATTTTTCTAATTTACCGGTTCCTTGAAATAGTTATAAATTTTTTTCCTAAATCTGTACTAGGTTTATTACAAATGCATGCTTCTACCTTTTCTGATTCTTTGCCTTTTCTCTTCATATCATCAGTAAACATTACCTTAACATATAATCCTATTTCCATATATATTATGATTTCATCCTTTAATTAATTCACCAGTTTCTTGAATTGTTTTTTAGTATTTCTCCTAATGGGAAAGTAACTGAATTTCAGGTTATGGAGTTGGGCGGTACACCGACAATTGGGGATTGTGCAGTTATACTACGTGCAGCTATAAGAGCTCCTATGCCATCAGCTTTCCTGAAGATTTTACGGGCTACGCATGGTCTTGGATATGTTTTTGGGAGGTAATCACATAGTTCCCTCGTGGTTGATAAGTTTGCTGTTGGTCCTTTCAAGATCTGAATCTTTATCGTGCATAACAACCCTGAATTATCAAAAAACTGCAAACTGCTTCGTCACCTTAAGCATGAACCATACTCATAGAACTTTTTAGAAATTAAAATAAAATATTTGCCCAAACGTGATTTGATCACTAACATTGTGGGAAAAATTCCGGAATAATGTATCCTTTTGGAAAAAAAAAAGGTACTGTAGTCTGAAAGAAACCATTTGACTGGTTCATATTTCAATAGAGTTTATTCGAGAGATTTCCTAGAACACTTTACGTTTCAACATCAGTTCCAAAAATTGAATTGTTAAATAATTAAGATGTCACAATAAGTTGCACGGCTTTAGAAATGAAACCTGTGAAACCAAGAGGAAAGACACGTTCTTTGAATGCTTAGTACTTTATAGACAGAATTGAGTCAGTGACGTACCATATTGAATTTTATTTTTTTATGTCATTTTCTGCAGTCCCTTATATGACGAGATAATCACATTATGCCTTGATATTGGTGAGCTCGATGCGGCTGTTGCTATAGTTGCAGACTTGGAAACTAGTGGCATTAAAGTTCCAGACGAGACATTAGATAAAGTTATTTCTGCCAGACACAATGCTGACAATCCTCGCGGCGATGATTCTTCATTATAGATGCAATTCATGTTGTTGTATTGTAGGCTTGTAGTATAGTATTATCGTATAACAAATTCATGGCAATTATCAAAATTCACTCGGGAGTGTGTTTTGATCTCCATATTTATAGTGGTTCAAGCCGTGTAAATGACAATTTTGTTGTAGAACATTTTATTTAGGTAGATTGCTTTTAACCCCTTCATGGCATGACAATTTTGTTAGTTAAGACTATTCTGGAGCCAGTCACCTGTTTTTTTAATCCACCGAATGGGTATAATACAGGAAGGAGCTAGGTGGGGGCTGGCAGGAGCTACAAACAATTTTTTACAGTGCAGTTTTTTTTTAAAAGAAAAATACCTATTTACCCACCCCACCCCCTCTCTCCTAATCCTCCCTCCGCCACTGAATACAGCTGAGAGGACGTTGACAAAATGAGCGAATAAAAGAACATTTACAACCATAATGCTGCATTTCTAAATTACAGAATGATCGAGCAGAGAGAAAGGAGCAGATTATTCAAGCATTCCTTAATAATTTTCTGTGCTATTTTACATCTGATCTAACACGATATTGCAGCACGAATATCCCGTATAATAACCGAAAAATTTCACATGCCACTTCAGTTGATGATTTAAACACTTTCCAGGCTACCATCTGATTAATACTTGCTTTCTCATTCTTTTAGATTCAAAAGTTTCCTCAGACTCAAATTATCAGCTTATTTGATTACAGGCTCTGGCAGCACAAATTTTGGGGAATCATGAAATCAAGGAGAAAATAATCAAGTGATTATAGTTAATTGGTATTTCCCGGCCCTAGTATAAGGTTAATTAG
Organism: Primula veris; assembly: GCA_963682055.1. Classification (NCBI taxonomy): domain Eukaryota; kingdom Viridiplantae; phylum Streptophyta; class Magnoliopsida; order Ericales; family Primulaceae; genus Primula; species Primula veris. The sequence goes on from OY821747.1 coordinate 33,837,607, forward strand.
TCACGGCCTCGAAGCAACAACCCGAAAGGAAAAACAACGGGGAACAATACTAACACTAGACGATAACCGGAACCAATATCATCACCAACACATGAATCCTGCCCATTGAAAAACCTGTTTTTGTATATTTACCCGTAACGTTTCCTATAAGAATATTAGCAAAATAAAAAAAAAACATATTAAGAATCCATAAAAAGCAAAAACCACAAATCAAAAAAAGATTAAGAATGTTTCTAAGAAAGGTAGCAAAAAAGTAATGCTTGAATTGTTAATCTGGAAATTATGCAAATTGTCTAATAAACTTAGTGCAATGAGTTTTCCCCTCAAACTGAATCTGATCGGTGAAATTTCCTCGAACAAAATGACTTTGCCAAAACCGTTGTAAATATTCCTAAGGAAATTTCCATGGATATCATAAGCTTTTACAGTCGAGACTTCATAACCTATGTCCACTCTCATCAATATTTCACCTTCTTTTGTTATGAATAGAGGTACCACGTTACCGTAGCTACGGAGTTCAGGTGTGTATGACATAACAAACATGATTTCCCATGAAAGTAAATTATTTCCGTGTTCCTTTCTTACCAGTAGTTCTATATTGCCTCGAGAATTTGTAATGTCATCCCAGCGAGTAACACAAAGGTAGCCATTGAGAACTCCTAAGTCAAGAAAATGATCTATCTTGCCTTCTTTAGGTCGCGGCCTTGGTACCTCCATAAACATATTCGTTCTCGGGTCAAAGTATACTATAAGAGTTGGCGCATGGATAAAACTGTTATCATTCTCAAAAGTTGGCATACGACCACTGCTAATCCAATGTCTATATCCTTTGAAAATTGGCCCCGGGAACATCCCATGTATGGCATTTGGAAAATAGAGACTCTGCCAGCTATCGGTTCCGCATGCCGCAATATAGAAATGTTCTATATCATCAGTAAAAATTGTATACTTTTCCACCAACATGACCTTGTACTCATGTGTGAAATAATCAAAACATAGATCGGCCACGAAATACCACTGGTCATTCTCAAGATTAAAACGATCAAATGTAAGTACATGTATAAAAATACTTGTCTGTGGGCCCCACAAGAACAAATCATTCTCGACTTGAATAAGTAAAAACCCGCCGCAAGAAGAGTGTATCTTAACGATCAAGTTCTCTGAATTCGGATATCTCCATTGTTTTTCTTTCAGTTTGGTTTTGACTATGATTTCTAATTCACTTGGTCTACACACACTTTCGGTTTGCGTTTTGCTATCTATTGAATGGAACAACAATTGGCCATCCATTGAAAGGGAGCACATTAGAATTTTTGGGATGTTTCTCAGGATGTTCGAAATTAACCAATGCCACTTGTTCGAAACACAATTAAAACGAAGAATACTTTTAACCGGCAGTCTTGACAGTATATCCATAAGAAGTTCGTCGGGTATGTCAATAAATAAGTCCCCCATGGCTGGTATGTAACCCGCTTGTAAATTGCGAGAGAATGTGGTTTCCTTGTTTACTTAATCTTCACAGCTTCTCCTACTTAACAACCTGTTAAAACCTTTTAGTTCAATCGACGTTTTGGACAACAATATTATTGCCATGTGTTATAGTTATGAGACTTTTTCGTATAACGAATACAGTTTATAACGGAATGGTTCATTTACAAAAGATCGATAACAAAAGCGATTTCATAACTATCAGTTTTCAAATTATGCGTATTTTTCTTTTAGAAAACATAGCCAAAGATCCTTCAATATAAACCTACAACTGAATGTTTTAAGAAGTTTATTGGCTCAGTTATAAATAAATAGAAAATTCTATATAAATAATGGAACCAAATATACAACGGAAGCTAATAAATATTATTTCCCAAAGTAATATAAACTAGAACACATAATTTATTTGAACTAATAAAAACAACAAAAAAGAGACTTTCTAGAATAATTTTGAAAGTACCTTGAAAAGATCATGATAATTTCTCTTCCTTCAGATTTATTTGTATGCTATAATAATAATAGAAGTTATTTGTATGCTATAATAAAAGTTTGGAGATCCTTTTATTCTGTTAATTTTAATCCTATCTTCTTAATTATAGGTAAAGTTTATGTGGTTAAATATTCCCATAAAACAAATTTTCCCATAAAACAAATTTTCCCATGCATATTAAGAGAGAGTGCGCTTATTATGAAAATATAATTTAGATAAAAAGAAATATATAATAATTAATTGAGTAGAGAAGCAACATGCAGATTAGGCCTAACCGACCAAAAAAAAATGGTCCGGGTCGGTGTTGATTGGAAAAATCTAAATCTGAACCAAACTCATTTCAATTCAAACCATAACCCAATCCGTAAAAAACGGACGGTATTCGGGTTGGGTTATATATTGTTTCGATTGATTAATCTTTATTTTTAATTTTAGTCCCGGATTTTTAATAAATGACTTAACACTAATTTATTTGAACTAATAAAAACAACAAAAGATAACTTTATGGAATAACTTTGAAAGTACATCACTGTGAGATCCTTTTATTCTGTTAATTTTGATCCTCCTACCTTTTTAATTATAGAGTAAGTTTTATGCGGCTAAGTATTCTCACAAGCCAAATTACTAATGCGGCAAATTTTATGGGAAATGAATTGTTTGAAAGTACATTTCTCTTCTGTGGGAATTCTTTTTATGCTATAATAATAGAAATTTGGAGATCTTTTTATTCTGTTAATTTTGATCATAATAATAGAAGTTTGGAGATCTTTTATTCTGTTAATTTTGATCATAGCTTTTTAATTATAGACGAAGTTTATGCGTCTAATTAGTATTCTCACAAACCAAATTACTATGCGGCAAATTTTCCCATTTGGGAAATGAATGGCTCCCAGGTTGTGTTTATTATGAAAATATAATTTAGATAAAAAAAATATATATAATAATTAATTGAGTAGAACATGCGGATTAGGCCTAACCCGATAAAAAAAAATGGTCCGGGTTGGTGTTGATTGGAAAATTCTAAATCTGAATCCAAACCATTTCAATTCAAACTCTAACCCAATCCGTAAAAAACGGACGGTGTTCGGGTTGGGTTATATATTGTTCCGGTTGATTAATCATTATTTTTAATTTTAGTCCCGGATTTTTAATAAATTGCATACTTAACACTAATTTATTTGAACTAATAATAAAGACAACAAAAGAGAACTTTATAGAATAACTTTGAAAGTAACTTCATTAGTAACCTTTTCAAGAAAGGATGCATTATTATTTATCAACCTTGAGATTTCTTTTTATTCTATAATAATAGAAGTTTGGAGATCCTTTTATTGTGATAATTTTGATCCTAACTTCTTAATTGTAGGCGAAGTTTATGCGATTAAGTATTCCCATAATGCAAATTACTAATGCTGCAAATTTTCCCACACATATCCTTGATACGAATATATCAACTTTTGCTCCCAAGTGTGAGTATCGTGAAAATATAATTTAGATAAAAAAAATAATATAATAATTAATTGAGTAGGGAGGCAACATGCGGATTAGGCTTAACCCGACAATTGTTCCAGTTGATTAATCTTTATTTTTAATTTTAGTCTGCCCGGATTTTTAATAAATTGCATATTTAACAATAATTTTTTTTAAAGAATGAATTTTGTAAAGAACAATACACGCTAAGCAGTCAAAATAATATTTAAAACATTTACAAACAAGTATTAAATATATACGTATATAACATTTTAAGGTGGCGGGGTTTTCTACCAGCTGCATTTGCACCCTTAAAAGCGGAAAAAATATGTTTCGTGTACTCTACTAACAGTGTTTAACGATTTGATACTGCACTACCAATTTTAAAAATTGAGTTACTAATTTACGAATTTTGTCACAACTGAAAACATGTCGTTAAATAAAATAATAAAATTGCACTAACGTTATCTTGCCTATCACATGACGAGTGCAATATCTTGCATATCTTCCCTATCATTTAATTGTACGAAATTTGCTAGTTTTGTACCTCAATTATTAAAAGTGCTAGTGCAGTAGATAAATCATTAACCACCGTTAGTACAGTACACTAAACGTATTTTTTTTCCGAAGCCTTTATTTCCTTAAATATGAGGGGTTTTATCCAAAATGTGTCCTATCAGTTACTCTAATTGTCGCCCTAAAACAAGGGAATACAAATATATCCTTATTTTTAAGGCAACCATTTGTCTGTAGTTGTTGTATCCACATAAATGATAGATTGTCCAATTTCTACACTAACTAAAATTGATGATCCATGGCATAATTATCAAATTACACTGCATTCAAGACCAAACTAATGATCATTATCATATGTACATGGTAAAGAACCATTTATGAATCCTAATTTAGACTTAGCACATATTGATATCTATATAACTCTCCTTCATGTGTCGAAATTATGGCCAATGAGAACATGTTTAACTAGAGAATAACTAGTGTTTTCATTAGCTCCTATATAATACGGATTCATAGTATTCATGGCATTAGAGCATCTACAATAGTGCTATTAAGTCAATTGTTAAATAAAATTGTTGGCTGTTATACATGTTTTTCTTTCACAATAGTGTTGTTAACTAACTCATTAAAATCAATGTTGTTAACATTGTTATTATATTTAACAACAAAGTTAACATAGTTAAGTGATTACATGTCAATTTGGTTGAGTAACTTCTATATTAAATACTACAATAAAGCAAAAATAACACATTCTCACTTTTTTATTTATTTACTATAATATTTTTTTTTATCCGAAATCAATTATTTATTATAAATCATTGTTAAAAAAATGCACTTGACACTTGTATGTTTGCTAAAATTAACATATATATATATATATATATATATATGACATTTAACATGTACATGTGTCACTATTTAACAATAAAAAATTAACACAACTATTATAGATGCTCTTAGAAGTATTCGAACTACCCTGATTATTAGTATCATCAGTCTTCAAATCATTCAAACCAACCATCTTATTATTAGTAACCTCTCTTGAATATAAAGAAAATATTCAGAAATCGAAAGAAACCCTACATCAGAAAAACTGATCAAAAATCAATCAATAAACCATAATTTGCAATAATTTTATCAATCAATCAACAAATATAACTCAAATCTGCCTTTAATCAACCAAATAAACCAGATATTTCCAATTCACGAAAAATACCCAAATTTTATTAGAACCCTAATTCTTTATTATGAGAGATATATCAATTCAAAAATATATTGAATAAACGATCAAATAAAGAAATAGATCAGAAAATAGTACAAGAAATTGCAGGCTAATCACGAATTAACCAAAAACAAAACCTAGAACTCAACGATCCCTAATTATGTGGAAATCGAACTCAAATCCCAATTCTATCTCTTGAGCAGCGGAATAACGAGCATTTATTGCTCTGATACTATGTAGAAACCATCGTATGCAATTTTGTATATATATATATATTATCAGTAATATGAGATCGCCATAGTATAGAGAAATGAAGGGAAATTCTGTATTAATATGAAATGCTAAAAGTTGTCGACAATCGAGTTCTACGTGTCTTTATATATAGTACAAACTTGATTACAAATAGGTTTCTAAATTATATAAAGTGACATTTTAATGATATTACTAAAATCTATTCAATGAGGTCATGCTATCATGAGACGTGACATGTTAGTACAACGTATAAAATAACAAATGTAACGACAAAGAATATATAATCAATATATCTCATTTTCTATATTTTTAATATTTATTATTCTATTATAGTTTGGGTCAAAAAAACTAGATTATTGATAATGACTATCACAATATTATTCTATTATAGTACGTCTATGTCCCTACTACTATATAAAAAAAAACTGGATAAGAGGTGATGTGATAATAATTTAAAGTAAATTAGAGGACCTAAACGATTTTTCAAGAGTAAAATGTAAATAGCCCCCTGGAACTATGGGTCAGTTGCAAATAACCCCATAAACTATCAGTTATTTTTAATTAACCCATCTAAACTACAAAACTTTTGCAATTAACCCCCAAATTTATCATTAAAATTAAAATGACGTAAATTTTATTTATTCGTTCGATTTATAAAATTATTTGTTTGATATATGCAGTTTATCTATACAGATGAGTTAAGATAACAATTATCCAAAAAATCAATCGGAAAAGCCTTTATATATAAAAAAAATATTTTGTGTCATTCCGTAAAAAAATTCTTGTTATGCATGAATACAGGATAACTGATTATAAATAAATAAAAAATCAATCAAAACAGTGTTCTAAAAGGCGCGCATATGCGTAAATTAGGCGGAGATTAGAAGCCTAAAATATTAGGCGGAATTACTCGAATTAGACGGCCAATTTTCCCATAAAGTCCGTCTTACATCTTTTAGAAAAAAAATGAAGAAAACTGACGATCGAGCAGAATGTAATACGAGTGTGTAGGGCTGGGCAAAAAACCGGAAAAACCGAACCGAATCGAACCGAAAAAACCCGAAAAAGACCGAAACCAAAAAACCGAAAAATTTTCGGGTCTGTTTCGGTTTTCAGTAAAACCGAACCGAAAAAGACCGAAACCGAAAAAGACAAAAAAAAACCGAAAAAAACCCAAAAAATACAAAATAAAACCGAAAAAAACCGAAACTGGACCGAAAAAACCGGTCCGGTTCGGTCCAAAAAATAAAAAGACCGAAACCGAAAAAAACCGAACCGAAAAATATGTTTAGTTTCGGTTTTACCAAAAACCGAACCGGATCGAACCGAATCGAAGCCAGTCATATCGGAGTGTGTATCGAAATTGGATATATTGGAAAAAGTAGATGGGGGGATTGCAAATGTAATTATATATATATAATTTTCATTTTACCTAATTTTCAAACAGCGATCCACCTACTACTCTCTAGCTTTCCCCTATTTAATCTCTCTCTATATCTATATATCTCTCTCTATATCTATATTTATATATATATTTGTGAAGTTAAAAGATGGCGTTTAAGAAGATCATAGTTTCTAACCCCATCGTTGAAATGGATGGTACAATTATTATATTATTATCTGAGTTTTAAACTTATTATTATTAGATAGAGTTTATGAGTTTTAATTATCTTATTTTCCTTAATTTTTGACGAATTTATTATATGATCATGATTAGATATCCTGATTTTTATCATTTTTGTTTGTTTGTTTTCCCCCACTTGATTTCGTGGGACCTTCTTTTTCTTTTTTTTTACTTTTTAGTATCTAAAGTATATTTTTGATTGAGTTTAGCTTTTTTTTAACACACGTGTATAGTGAAAATCTTAAATCTATCTATATATATATATATATATATATATAATATGTGTAGTATATATTAAAAATGAGTATGAATGTTTTTAAAATGACGATAAACGATCATTAGACTAATTTAAAATGACTCGGATTGTTTTTATACAATACTCTCAGACTGTTTTAAAAATGACTTTAATTGTAACTGTTTGTATAAGTAGATCTGGACAATAATAATAATAATAATAATAATAATAATAATAATAATAGGGAAAATGATCATTTAGTACGTAATTTTGAGACTTAGGGTCCGTTTGGCAACGGATTTTTGTAGTTGGTTTTTGGACAGTCAGATTATTTAGCTTTTGAAAAAGTCTAAAAATCCAAAATTTATCTGGATTTTTAAAAACAGATTTTTTTAGCTGTGTTTTGGATTTTAGATTTTATAAATTTGTGGGTGTTTGGACATTCAGATTATCTAGCTTTTGAAAAGCAGATTTGTAGTCTAAAAAAAGCTAGAAATCCAAAATTAAAAACGTGGATTTTGGTTGGATTTTTTAAAACAGATTTTTGACCAAATAATCTGCTGCTAAACGGACCCTTAATTATCAAAAACCTCTTTTTACATCGTGTTGAATTTCAACTAGAAATAATATTAGGTAAAATGATCATTTAGTACATAATTTTGAGACTTAATTATCAATACCCATGTTTAAAATCTCTTTTAAACTTAGGTACATATGCTATACATGATGCTACTTTTTTTTACTCTTTTGTTTTTAACTTTGATGCTATGGTGATATGTACCAAATCTTAAGTAAGAGTTGAGAATGTGGGTTTGTTGATATTAAATATGTTATATATACTAATTAGTGATTCTCGCATAATAATAACTCAATTAGAAACTGAAGGGGTAGTCGAAAAATACCAGAATAATGAAAATCTCTGCTCATTCGACATTAACGTTATACACATTGTGCCTTATATGACTGTAGGGCTTGTCTGGTTTAAGCTCATTCGACATTAACGTTATAAGTTGCGGCGCAATTTATTTATTTTACCAGATTAAAATTTGAGGTTTTAGTAATATAGGATATGTTTGGTAACATATTTTTTTGTCCAAAATCAGATTTACAAATGTTGTTCCAAAAATCCACTGAGAATCCAGATTTTTTGATTAAAAATCTGCTTTTTGAAAGCTAAATATTTTGACTGTCCAAACACCCACAGCTTTTTAAAATCAGAAATCCAAAAATCAGCTAAAAAGATGTGATACCAAATGAACTCTTAAAGAAACTAATTTGAAAAAGACACCCTCAATTAAGGCATGATTTTTGCTTAAAAGACTAGTGCTCGGATATTAGTTAAACGCGAAAATACTAATACAAGAAACCCAATAGGTTCATATTTGAAACTGCATTTGGATATTAGTAAATTTAGTAAATAAGTGAAGTTGTACAAGTTTTAAATATGTTCTCTGGTTTCTGTTCGGAGTCTTCGGACTTTATTCACTCTGGATGCTTTGGGCAACTAAGAACATGATTAATAATAATAGCAGAATTGTGTGAGTTAGCTTTATACATTTGTAAAATATGTTTAGATTATGAGGTGAAATTAGGTTTAATGATGATCTAATATGACAAAAAACCTTATTGGTCTCAAACAGAGAAACGACTTAAGGGTCTTGATATACTACTATGAAATAATAGAACACTTTCTAGTAATATCATTTAATCTGTAGCATAACTACAACATCTAAAGTTTCACTGAGATATAAGACACTTCTACGGTTCTATTTGGCTTCTCAAGCTTAGGTTTTAAACTTATTTCCTTGATGCAGGAGATGAGATGACCCGGATCTTCTGGAAATCCATTAAAGACAAGGTTCCGTTTTCCGTTTTATCTTATTTTTCTCGCACAAGAGCACAACATAGTCTGGGAGAACTTTGTCTAATTCTTTTTGTCTTGTTAATCTATTGCAGCTTATTTTTCCATTTGTGGAGTTAGATATTAAGTACTTTGACCTTGGCCTCCCTCACCGTGACGCAACTGACGATAAAGTTACTGTTGAAAGTGCCGAAGCTACTCTTAAGTAAGAACCATCAAAAGCTCTATTTCTCTCTTTCTAATGATCAAGCTAAAAGCGGGAATTTTTGGTATCATAACTGTAGTTGACCTTATAATTTCTAATGACATTGGTGTAAATACAGGTACAATGTAGCAATCAAGTGTGCAACAATTACTCCCGGTAAACATATACTCATGTGATTAGATCACTGGAAAGAATTATTGTTTATTAATCTTTTGATCGACTTTTTAGAGAAACTTATGTACATTATGGCTATTTGCAGATGAAGCACGTATGGAGGAATTTAAGTTGAAGAGTATGTGGAGAAGTCCTAATGGAACAATCAGAAACATCCTTAACGGTTTGTCAACACGCCGAATTTTTATTATTTTCCAACTTTATTAAGTTAACTTGTCCACTAGTTAAGCTCACATTGGTTGATCTTACTGCAGGCACTGTCTTCAGAGAACCAATTATTTGCAAAAATGTACCCCGTCTCATTCCTGGTATGCAGTCCTGATAAATTTACTCCATAATTTTTTACTTAATATTTCGGGAGTGGAAAGTTACCAATGTTTATCAATTTACTGTTTCAGGGTGGACAAAACCCATATGCATTGGAAGACATGCTTTTGGAGATCAATACAGAGCTACTGATGCAGTTATCAAAGGCCCTGGAAAACTAAAAATGGTGTTTGGTATAATTTCTATATCTTTCCCACTTTTAGTTCTCGTATCTTTGTTTTTTGCATTTCTTCAGTTACTTGATCATTCTTAATAAATAAACCTGTTTGCAGTGCCGGAAGGAAACGGTGAAGCGATAGATCTGGAGGTTTACAACTTCACCGGTGCTGGAGGAGTAGCTTTGTCAATGTACAACACTGATGAGGTGATATTTACAAAATCAATAATCATCGTTATTTTTTCAGATACTCGTAATCGTTATCAAGAAGCTAATTGTTGTATAACATCTCCATTTTGTTATGCAGTCCGTCTATTCTTTTGCTGAAGCTTCCATGACCACAGCTTATGAGAAGAAGTGGCCTCTTTATCTTAGCACAAAAAATACCATTCTTAAGAAATACGATGGGAGGTATGCATGTTGCACTTGCCTTTAGCATGTTTCTGTCTCTCTCCCTCCTTCATCTTGCTAACACTTTGTCATATTGATAATCTATTATATGATCAGTTTATATTTTGATTGTTGCAACTTTGATCCTTTTCTCTGGTGTAGATTCAAGGATATCTTCCAGGAAGTATATGAAAAGAACTGGAAGTCAAAGTATGAGGCTGCTGGAATATGGTAATTTGCTTACCATCCAATGCAAAATGTTTTTCATTTTCTTGTACGAGCCTTTTTTGTATTTATGGATAAGATGCTTTTACTTATAGGTACGAACATCGTCTCATTGACGACATGGTTGCTTATTGTCTTAAGAGCGACGGTGGTTATGTTTGGGCTTGTAAGAATTACGACGGGGATGTGCAGAGTGATATGTTAGCACAAGGTTCTTGCATATTCCTTTTATGAATTTATTTGTTTCCAGCCTTTTAAGACAAATTGGCATGATTTTTGGTACTTCTTCTTCATGACTTGCTTTGTGTACATCTGGACAATTGGTTTAAAGTTTAAACATATAGAACATTATGTTTTTAGCTTAGTACTTTCCGGATTTTCCTCAATGTAAAATCTGAGCTGCTTTTTTGCAGGGTTCGGGTCTCTTGGTTTGATGACCTCTGTTCTGGTAGGTTCTTTGTTCCATATATTTCCTGGAAAATGTTTTAACTTCAATTATCAAACTGTTTTTGTATATTCTTGTACATTTATACCTTTTTGTGTGAATATATATGGTGTGTATTAGGTGTGCCCTGATGGAAAGACTATTGAAGCTGAGGCAGCTCATGGCACTGTTACACGTCATTTCAGAGTTCACCAGAAAGGTGGTGAAACCAGCACAAACAGCATTGCATCTATCTTTGCATGGACTCGTGGACTTGCCCACAGGTAATTTTACTGGAGTTGTTTTTTATAGTTACATTTTTTTTTTGTTCTTGTAACATGTGAAGGCAGAAGATTATACTGTATAGGTAGTACTTAAATATTCTTCATGTATATATGTAAACTCTACTAGTTCAGTTTTCCTTACGGATTTTTATGATATCAGAGCTAAATTGGATGACAATGCGCTACTCTTGGACTTCACTGAGAAATTAGAAGCAGCTTGTATTGGAACAGTCGAGTCTGGCAAAATGACTAAGGATCTCGCTCTTATAACTCACGGATCTAAGTAAGTTACTACAGTTATATTGTAATTTAAGAAGATAAGACGGGATTTTATCATTTGTTTGATTTGCTGTTTTTTTGTTCTTCGTTCAGGATTACCAGAGCAGATTATCTTAATACTGAAGAATTTATCGATGCGGTTGCTGATGAGCTTAAAGCAAGACTTGGTTGCTAAGCAAATCGGTGAGTGATTTTTTATTTTATTTTGTTAATTTGATTTAGAAGTAATTAAAAAGGTCATGTTTTTTAGAGTAAATTAGTTTTTAGTGACCTGGGTTTTGGCCTATTTTAGGATAAGTGACCTAAGTTTTTTTTATTTCGGTTTTGTGACCTAAGTTTAACTTTGTTAGCATTTAGTGACCTGCCATCCTATTTTTCAAAAAAAAAAAACATATTTCTTGCTAAAATGACTAAAATACCCTCATTGAACTGAAATTTTCCTCCAAAATCTGAGGGTATTTTAGTCCTTTTAGCAAGAAATATGTTTTTTTTTTTGAAAAATTGGATGGCAGGTCACTAAATGCTAACAAAGTTAAACTTAGGTCACAAAACCGAAATTAAAAAAACTTAGGTCACTTATCCTAAAATAGGCCAAAACCCAGGTCACTAAAGACTAATTTACCCTGTTTTTTAAGCTCTCATGCAGTACAATTCTAAATAAAAGTAGCCGACGCACTTATCTGATAATATTATTTTATGTGTAGGTTCTTTTGGGATATTGAGGTACTGCATTTTCTGCTGGTTTCAGTGTGTTAAGAATAAAAGGTGCAATAGAAGATTTGGGACATGAATTCAATCGGTTTTAACTTCCTACAGTAATCCGTATTATGTGGATTTGATGGTTCTGATTCTATATGCTACTCAATTCCGTCATTTTTATTTACAATTGTTTTTATTATCAAAAACTATTTATATCCTCCTATATGCTACTTTCTGCCATCACTTTTATTTACAAGCTCTGTATCTGTTTCAAACTTGAATTTTGTTCGGAGTTAAAAATACAGATCATTGATTACTTCTCAGCTTATTCTTTTAGAGTACTGATTTAGTGTACACAAAAAATCATGAATTTTATAGCACATGTTTTATTGGAAAGAGAAAATGTGAAATATAGATTTATTTGAGTGATGCTTCGAATCGCATTGGTCCTTTTTGGCTATCGACTGTCCGGTATATCCAATAAATACAATTTCTTTCTGATACGGTTGGGGTTACTTGTCTAGATCGTGGCCTTACCAGGCTGATCTGAATCATTGAATTCTGAAAATCCCTTTTGAATTCAGTTACTGCATATTCATATGTTGTCATGAACACTTTACATAGTAATTAACGGAGTAATAATCGATCTGATCTCTAGAAGTTTCATTTAATTGCTATTTTGTAGTCGCTTGAATTTTCGAAAATTTATGCAGGAAATGTTACTTATTGAACAAAATTTCATCTGCTAGTAGTTTTGTAGGATTATGCTTTCTTGCAACTGTTATATCTTGTGAAGCAGATTGTTGACCTAGTGTTGTTCCGAAATTGACTTTGGCCGTCTATAAAACGGCATTTGTTTCGTAGCCACATAATTTATTCATGTAGCTTATTCCTTAATAAAAGGATTCAATTTCCTATATGTGATTAAAGCTTTTCTGACCATCTTTAGTCGGTTTGAGTTGCGTTGAGCCGCTGACTGAAACAAATTTGGCCAAAATTATTCGCACAAGCTTTAAAACAAATTTGTGTGACAACCATAAAGTTGCCAGAGGGGAAACATAAATGAGAAACGGAAACATGTAATGTGAAAGGAAAAAAAAGAATCAGACGGAAAATAATAGGTAGCGGAAAGCATGAAGAAGGAAATACAATTTTTAAAAAGGTAAAACGAGTTAATAATAACCATGTTTACAAATTTATATTATGTGAAAATTTTACAAAGAAAGAGTCTTAAGATATTGAGAAAGTTCAATACTTTAAAATTTTAGACACATATAAATGTTAATGTTGTGACAATAATATATATAATTTTATAACCGAGTTTAAACTCAATTTCTAAGATTATGTTGTCAACGAATCGTTCGTGAATAAATCTTGGTTCGTTTGTAAAATATTCTGTTTCGTGTTCGTTTGTTTATAAACGGACATGGACCTAACATGAACAAAACTGAACGAACATGAATAGAGCTGGCATTAGTTTGTTCGACTCGTTCTTCTAGTCCTGAATTGGGTTTCTATCGTATGGTGTGGTCTAAGTATATCCTTACGAAACAGGGGGGTTGGAGGTGGCCACGACCACCCCCGACGATTTTCAAAAAAAAACTATACATGTATTTTTAAATTTTTTGAGATATATACATTGATTGTCCTTGGTTTATGGAAGTGTTACCAGTGAAATGGTTACATATGAACTTATGAAGTCGAAGGTTTAGCGTTCGAATCATGTAAGCAAATGGTTTTTTAATTTTTTATCTTATGTCCCACGACCCCTCGGAGATTTTCATCCTGTTTCAAGGAGAGTCGACGCTATCTAGACTTTTGGTGAAGTGCTATTTGCATGTACGACTTCATCTAGACTTGGTATATGATATTGAAGGAAAATAACAATTAGATGTTTGGGTACATAAAAGACGAGTCCTGAACAAATCTTTACGCTAGCTGAATTTTTGTGTGGGAATTGTACGACTCGGTATTGAAAATTTAGCCACTCTTATCGTGATAGGTTTCGGATCCTTTCATATGCAAGGGGTGGCAGTTTCCTCCGAGTTCGGAACAAAACAATTTTAATTTTTTTCCCGGTTTTTTCAAGTGTAAATACAGGTAAAGTATGTAGATATATAATATTTAATGTAAATATTTTCTAATTTATCATACTAGCCCGGTGGATAAGCCTTAATTTTAAGTGCGAGAGGTTTCAAGTTCAAATATTTTTAGCTACTTTTATTTTCTTGTAAACTATTAGAACATTTTCAATAGTGTTGTTATCTCCATTATTAAGTAAAATAGTTAGTTAACAGTGCAATTTTTTATCTCCATTAGTTACGTTAAAGTATACGTTATCTTTATAGATGTTAAAAATGTTGTTAAAGTTAACAATGTTTTTAATGTTTGTAACTGCTCACGTGACAAACACAACTCACAATCAACCTTATTATCTCCTATAAATAGTGACCAGTAAAATAAAAGAGAAATGCTTAATTAAAAATTGATAACATTGTTAACGTGAAACTAATGTGATTATTAAATTTAAGATGTCTATGTGTCATTTAACAACTTTTTAAACGATAACGTGTCGTTACTTAACATTAAAAAGTTAACAAAACTATTATGGATGCTCTTATATTGTTACTGCAAAATTATACCTTTACTTTAATTCTATAAATTTATTTACTATTGTGTTCGGTTGGATTTTAGTACAAATAAACAAATTCGGAATTTTATGTAATTTTGCCCGTCCTTCGTTTGGACTCAGGGTGCTAATAAATACTCCATTCGTTCCCATTTAATTGTTCATTACGAAACTACGTGCAATTTTAACCGGATTATAACTTGTATCAAAATAGTCGAAATGAATTTTTTCAAAATATAATCATAAAATTTAACATTTGAACTATATTATCAACTTTTGAAAATTTTCATTCCGACAATTTTCATATAAAAAACTTACTCCACTAGCTAGGGCTGGGCGCAAAACCGAAAAAACCGAACTGAACCGAAAAAATCGAAAAAGACCGAAACCGAAAAACCGAAATTTTTTCGGGTCGGTTTCGGTTTTCAATAAAACCGAACCGAAAAAAACAAAAAAAAACCCAAAAAAGACCGAAAAAACCCGATCTGGTTCGGTTCAAAAAATAAAAAGAACGAAAACGAAAAAAACCGAACCGGAAATCTACCCCCCCTAGCTATCAAAACGACGTGGTTGTGAGAAAGTGGGGGCGGGCGTTGACAAAAAAGAAATAAAGCGGTCACATACATTAAATAAACATTTTATACGTTATTATTTAAAATACTACTATAATAAAATACTCTCATCTAGATCTGCCAAATATATATATATATATATATATATATATACATTTACTCCTACTTATTATCATTTCCATCTCTAAGAAAAAGAAAGATAAAATATTAAAAAATAAAAAAAAAATAAAAAAAAGATGATAGAGCGGTGGTGGTGGTGGGTGGTGGTGGTGACGGTGATGTTATCAAGTGAGTCGGTGAGATCAGATGGTTCCGATCATCGTTATAATCGGAATGATATTGTTCCTCTTTATGCTAATAAAGTTGGCCCCTTTCATAACCCTAGGTATTATTATATATCATCATATATATATTATCTATATGTATGTATCAATTTAGTTTTTAAATTTTTTGATTTCGACAATTTTGATACATTTTATAACCAAGTCAAAATTGCGCGTAATTTGGTAGATGACAATTAATTGGGAACGGAGGGAGTAACAATTTAGTACCCAACCTTTTTAAGTTTTATCAATTTAGGGTCCCGAGCTACCAATATATCTTCAAATGTGATATATAGTAACTGCATTTTCGTCGATTTATTCACTTAATTGGATACTGAATTGGTAAAATCCAATAGTAAAAGATACGAAACGGCATTTTGTTTATTGTATTTATATGTCTCTCGATCCGTTTCTTGCGTTTGAGATAATCCCTTAGTTGATAATAATTGATATTAGCTGAGATCGATGTGTTTATATTTCATTATCTACTGTATTTAATTACTCCCTCCCTTTCCTTCTAACGTTTCAATCTAGGTTTATTTCTCTATTTCTACACACACACACACACACACGCGCGCGCAAACATATCTATATATACTTACTCCGTTCTGATTTATATGTCCGATACGAAACGACGTGCAATTTTGACCGGCGTATAACTTGTTTCAAGGTTGTCCAAATGAAAATTTTCAAAAATTAATCATATAATTTAATATTTGAACTCTATGATTAACTTTTAAACAAATTTCTTTCGGCAAATTTTATATCAGTTTCTGGCCGGTTGAATGTGCACGTAGTTTCGTAGTGGAAAATTAAATGGGAACACTATGAAATGACCGAATAAGTAAGTTCTTAGATTTTCGACCAGTCCATTGTTCTTTAGAAATTTTGAGATAATTAATACTCCCTCCGTCCCTATATAATTGATAGCTGCGAAATTGTGTGTGACTTTGACTTGTAAATATCTCGTATCAAAATTGCAGAAGTGATTTTTTTTTTAAAAATTTAGTCAAATAATTTAGAAATTAAACAACAGAAACATGATAAAATTTATATAAAAAAAAATTCGGCAATTTCGATCCGAGATTCTTACAAGTCGAAATTGCACGTAGTTTCGTAGTGATCAATTAATTATTCAACGACAGAGGGAGTAATGAAAATATATTGAGGGAACAAATAAAACCAGCTATTGAACCATAGGAATCACACAGAATTTACCCTTCCACTATGAGTATTGCTTTTTCTTGAGAAGAGTAGTACTGCACATTTTGTATAGGTAGAGACGAACA
Source organism: Primula veris (assembly GCA_963682055.1). Lineage (NCBI taxonomy): Eukaryota > Viridiplantae > Streptophyta > Magnoliopsida > Ericales > Primulaceae > Primula > Primula veris. The sequence goes on from OY821747.1 coordinate 33,854,742, forward strand.
GAGGCAGAGTTACGGAGTCTTCTTTGGTATTACTGTAGTAAATAAAAATTGAAAAGGGGTATATAGTAACTACATAAGAAAATTCTTGATAAACAACCCCGTCACAGATAATGTAGACATAAATTTTCCTCTACCATTGAGGATCAGTATTCTAATGTGAATCGCAGACAGTTCGTAGTGGATGCAAGATTGGATCTTTCGTATGTGTATTGGTCCATGTAGTTATTTATGTATACTGTTCTCATTTTTCACAATCCTTGCTACTCCTGTGTGTATAATCTATTTTAGTATATAAATCTATGGATCGGTTACCTGTGTCTTTTTGAGGAACAATATTTTTTTTTACGTGATTTGCCTATTCCAAAGTGGATACAAGCTGGAGATTTTATTTACATATATGATATTTATGCAGGCAGTAAATTGTTTCCAATTTTATTTGTGAATGCTTTTATCATTTTCCACAATTCTGTTTCTCTCTTTCCTCCCTCTATAATTTTTTATTTATGAATATAATGGATAGTTCTTACGTTACAAGTTTGCCTATTTGCATTTATTTAACATATATGTGTATCAAGGCATGTAGTTAAGTTTGATTAAACATGACGGTGTATGTGTCTGAAAATTGTAGAAACTACCGTTTTATAAAACAAAATCTGTTTGTACATGTGGCTTTTACTGACAATTACATATATAATGTTCCCTATTCAATGCAGTTAACTGCAAGTTTACTTTTGAGTAATTAAATGGTAATTTCCGTATACAAGCTGGGTTATATATATGTTATGTTTACATGTATGAGTAAACTGGGCCATATATGTCGTAGGAGAATTTGGTAGTTGATTATGTTCAATCTGGCTTTTCTTTTCATTTGTCATTCTTAGGATAGAAAAGGTAACTTATATTCTCCAGGGGAACTTCTCGGAGAAAAAAGACATTTTTTTTGTCGTGTGTCTTGATGACCTAGGCTTTCTCTGGATACTCTTGTCATATTTCATCTTCTTTTTCCAATTTTTCCTATCGCCAAATAGTGTTGAAAACTTGAATTAATGTATTTCGTTTATGAGCTGAGACATCCTCGTAGATAATGTAAATATTTTTTTCTTGCAACCATGCATGTTACAAAGACTTTGTGAGAGCCCTTTTGTCAATGGAAACTTGTCCAGATCAAGTGTTTATTGTGCTAACATTGATTGTGCTTTCTTATAAAAAATTTGGGTTGGACTGTCTGATTCTATGTTGGGGAAGATAATTTTAGCTGTTCTCCATGTGTCATCAAATGAATAAGATTTGTGCTGGAATGGAATTGTAATATGAATTAATCAAGAGGTTCCAGATGCAACATGAAATAAGAAATGGGCATACTATGTAGGAATAGGATAAGTTAAATATTGATCTGCTCTAGCCTTAGTTGTGGATAGTCTTCTTGGATTTGATAAGTTAAATATTGATTTGGTCGAGTGATTTTTGGATTTTGCCTTTTCGTTCTGCAATACCCAAATTTCCAACTTCGAATCCCAATTTGTTTGTTTCTCTCTTGTGTTAGTATTTTTGTTTGGAGTAGGTTGATTTTTATTGGATTTGCAGTTTTCGTCAACCTGTTAAATTATGATGATTCATTTAGTTTTTTTCTTAAAAGAATTGGATGATACATATATGAAGATGTAGAGTATGTGTGTTTGAACAGTATCATATCCTGATTTCTGATAGCAGTAGGTTGATCAAGTGTATATGCGTTTCGTTGACAATGTTTTTACATTCTTGTTAGTAATAGTTTTACATATTGACGTTTTCTCTTCTTTTTTTCAGTGAAACATACCGCTTCTTTGATCTCCCATTCTGTTCACCAGGTTTGTGTGGTCCATCTCTGTACTTATCCGATTTCTTTTGCCTGATCACCCCCCTCCCACCCACCCCACACACACACCTCTCTCTCTCTCTCTTCCAAATTATACTGACATAGTATTGGAAAATTTATTTTTCAGTTGCGGTGAAAGATAAAAAGGAAGCTCTGGGTGAATTATTGAATGGGGATCGTCTGGTCACAGCTCCTTATAAACTTGAATTTATGGTGGATAAAGATTCCGAAACTGTTTGCAAGAAAACTCTTTCAAGAGAAGAAGTTGCTCGGTTTCGCAGTGCTGTTATAAAAGATTACTATTTCCAAATGTACTACGATGACTTACCCATCTGGGGTTTTTTAGGAAAAGTTGACAAGGAAGGAAAATCTGACCCAAGTGACTACAAATATTACCTTTTCAAGCATCTGCACTTTGAGGTTTTGTACAATAAGGACCGTGTTATTGAGATTAATGCTCGTACCGACCCCAGTTCTCTTGTAGATCTAACTGAGGATAAAGAAGTTGATGTGGAGTTTATGTACACAGTAAAATGGAGAGAAACGCCAATTTCTTTTGATAAGAGGATGGACAAGTATTCACAGTCGTCTTCACTTCCACACCACTTGGAAATTCATTGGTTTTCAATTATAAACTCATGTGTAACGGTTCTCCTTTTAACTGGGTTTCTTGCAACAATTCTCATGCGAGTCCTTAAAAATGACTTTGTTAAGTAAGCACACTTTCATCAATCACTCACTTGTTTGATTTCTCCTAAGGTTGTTTAATTTACATATTTTCTTTTAAAAAAGGTATGCTCATGACGAGGAGACAGCTGATGACCAAGAAGAAACTGGGTGGAAATATATACATGGTGACGTCTTTAGATTTCCTAAGTACAAGTCTTTGATTGCTGCATCCGTTGGATCTGGGACTCAGCTATTCACCCTGTAAGTAATAAGAAGTTCTTGTTTTGAAATCTTTTAAAAATATAATTTCGCCTCTGGGTGACGACAGTTGACTATAAAGTTCTTATCTTTTTTGTTGAATTGGAATTCTTTTTGCAGTAATTAATCTTAGACTATGATTTCCCTTCTCAGGACAATCTTTATTTTCATACTTGCACTTGTTGGTGTTTTCTACCCATACAACCGTGGCGCTTTGTTCACGGCCCTGGTCGTGATTTATGCTCTTACATCTGGAATTGCTGGATATACTGCAACCTCTTTCTATTGCCAGCTAGAAGGAACAAACTGGGTATGTATAGATACGATTTAAAAATACGTCATGTTATGGATTAATCTCTGTCTTGTATATATTATATGGGCATTAGTGATGGGCTGATGGTTATTAGTCATGATTACGAGTGTAAAGTAATTTGATATGACTAAGTACGGGGTTAAAGCTCTTAAGTATATCAGGGAAAAACAACATTCAATATGTAAACCTTTAACTTTAAAAAATGTATTAATTTAAACCTTTAAGATTGGTGAAGTCGCACGTGCAATTGTTTTGTATCCATTTAGGTATATGGGGATTTTAAAATCGTAATTGGTATAGTACCAAATAACTCCATCTAAATATTTTGAAGCATTTCATCCATATATCCTAGTCTCAGTTATGGGAGGTAGGTGTTTAATCCCTTGATCCTCCTAAATAAGATTTAAAAAAAAACCTAGTCTCAGTTATAATAGTTAAAAAGTTGCACAAGAAACTGAAAGATGCTATACATTTTGATTTTCATGGTTAGTATCTATCTTCTTCAGATTATTCCTTTCCAATAAGTTCTTTTACATCCATTGAATTGTCTAGTGGTGGTTACTCGTGCTATTTACAGGAATGCTCATGATTTTCATTATTTTGAGTAGAAATTTTATATGATGGACCCTCCACTGCTATATAAAAAGTGCTAAATTTTCACCCCTGATGGATGATATGATGATATTGTTTAAAATGTTGATTTGTCTTCATCACAGGTTAGGAATCTGTTGTTGACCGGAGGATTGTTCTGCGGACCATTGTTTCTGACATTTTGTTTCCTCAACACTGTTGCAATTGCCTACAGTGCTACTGCGGCGTTACCATTTGGGACAATCGTGGTTATATTTCTCATTTGGACTTTGGTAACATCCCCATTGCTAGTATTAGGGGGCATTGCTGGTAAGAACAGTAAAAGTGAATTTCAGGCACCTGTTCGTACCACAAAATATCCTAGAGAGATACCACCATTCCCCTGGTATAGGAGCACTCTTCCTCAGATGGCGATGGCTGGGTTTTTACCTTTTAGCGCGATATATATCGAATTGTATTACATATTTGCAAGTGTTTGGGGTCACAGGATTTACACTATCTATAGCATCTTGTTTATAGTGTTCATCATTCTTCTGATTGTTACTGCTTTTATTACTGTGGCATTGACGTACTTTCAACTCGCTGCTGAAGATCATGAATGGTGGTGGAGGTATGTATGTGTTTATGATTATACATTAAATTGTATAATGCTTTCGTCATGCAGTTCATAAAAAGATAATATGTGCTGCTCTAATACATTCTATTCAGGGCTGACACTATAGATTGGGCTCCGGCCCCTAGTTGATTTTTTTTTATCATGCTGAAAAATCATTTTTCACTGAATTAAAAATATGTTGCGCAGAAATGCTAGATAAGAAAGTCAAAAACTTTTAAAAAATCATTGAGGTAACTTAATGGTTATTTAGGTTTGGTGTTTGAATCCTGTCACCCATTAATAGACTTGTTTCCCCCTCTTGTCCAAAGTTTAAAGTAGAAAATCATAATGAGAGTTGATGGAATCGGACCCGTGAGTTCTATGCTATTTTTTCTATTTATTTGTTTATCTGTTATGTACGTTTGTCATACAAAACAAGCATCACTGAAAGGAATCTTGTCAGAGTTAAATATAATGGTGAATGGATTTGTCTAAGTTTTAATGCTGACTCCCTATCTTTTTGTTGCTTGAGATACCAGTGAAGAGAATTGGGTTTACCGACTCTACCGACTAGAATTAAAAGAAAGTTCGAAAAGATATCGATAATAAGATTTGTCTTTTCATTTCATCTGATAATAATTACGAAAAAAGTATAAAACCTTGTTCTGTAATCGTGTTAGCTTAAGGATATTTTGTAGTAAATAAAAATTAAGCAAAACTAAACTCCTGCTGTGCTACTTTTGCAGGTCTTTCCTATGCGGTGGTTCAACTGGTTTGTTCATCTATGGATATTGCTTATATTACTATTACGCTAGATCAGATATGTCAGGGTTTATGCAAACCTCGTTTTTCTTCGGTTATATGGCTTGTATCTGTTATGGTTTCTTTCTCATGCTTGGGACAGTTGGTTTCCGTGCTGCCTTATTTTTTGTACGCCATATATACCACTCAATCAAGTGCGAGTAATCTTATTAAGTTTGATTATCCGACTACCATAACAGGTATGTTTGCATTTGAAATTTCCTGTATGATTTTTGTTTATTTCAGAAAAAACAAGATTTGATGTTTCAACCTTCGTAGCTTCGCTACGATTGTAAATCTCTACAAAAAATTGGAACTTGCTTAGTTTGCATCTGATTTTTGACCCCTTCTAGGCAATGTTCAGTAAACCTGTCTTTACTGCCAGGGTGTTCATCATAAGCAGTTAAACATTATATTTTGTACTGGAAGCAAAAGAAAAGATCTTGCCATAGAATAGCTTATTAGCCCAGAAAAAATGAACTGAATAATTGATGTCTCTTCTTTGAGGTGACTACAGAATGCTTTCATCTTAATAACCAGTTTCAATTATTGAACCAAGTGCTTGTCTTATCTCCCGTTTTATGTAAAAAATTCTGCACACTTTTAATTAGAAACGTTGGTATTGCATTTCAGGAAAACATGTTAAGATTGTGCAAAGTGTGGTCTATCTTGTTTGATATGATAGCTTATTTTATTTGCAGGGTTGTTGGTGGCTGTTTTTGGAGCGGCTGTCAATTTCTCTGCTTGTGCTGCGGTGAGGGGCTATGAAGAACCCCTTTTTTTTTTTTTTTTGTAAAAGGAGCTTATATTAGTTTGTAATGACATGATTTTGAATGAAAAGCCGAAAACTCAGCAAGTTGTGACCTAATGATTCATACTCGCGTAATAGTTTTTATAATCTGTTTCTTAAAGGAAAAACAGGTTTAACTCTGCTTCGTATAAACAGATGTACATTTTTGGAATTATTCGTCCTTTCTGTTCTCTGAACTCTTCTTTATGCTCTATGGATCTATTGATTTTGGGTTAAATGTGTTATAGTGGGTTTGATAATTTTGGATGATATCGTTGCTACCTTTTTTACACTCATTTCCGACTTAAAAGCCCTGAGAAGTAAATAAAGTGAATACGATCATCAATCAAAGGTTTGATTGTACCAAAAAAGAAAAAGAAAAATGACTATGTTTTACTTAGTTCTGTAAATTAAGAACTGATTATACTGATAAAATTAGTTTCAACTTGGCCTATTTTTTTCACTGAAGTTAATTCCAAATTTACTGTTGGAACGAAATTGAGAAAGAAAAACCATGACACATCCCGAATTGTTTGTGTGAGCTTATACCTGGTGATGATTATAGAGTTTAGGGGCGTGTTTAAAAAGAAGAGTTGGAACTATGAAACCATTTATATAGTCTCGACTATTGGCTCAATTATGCAAGACGTTCCGACGAATAATTCTGATCTGGAGCCGGCTTTATATCTTTCTCCGTATATGATGCATGTAAAACTTGATCTTTGCTGTTTAGTTCAACTATTCATTGATTAATTCCTTCATCACTTCCTCAAATATCATCCATCTTACTAATAATTATCATAATTGTAGCTAAAATTATTTGTGAAGTTACATTTTCTGCATTTGTCTTTAGAAATACCGATCATTTTAAACAGAGAATTTATAAGTGGGATGCATTTTGCTTTATTTAAAGTGGAAAAGTTAAGCCTATGGCCATCAGAACCGGAACGCTCGGTACCAGTTTTGATCCTTACAATGCAGTATTTAGCCAATGAGTCCGCAAAATATGAATGCCTGGATAACATTTTTACTCAATTATACAAGGTAACCAGAATCGTTTGGGGGGAGAAGCCGAAAAAGGAACAGAACAAGATAAGAACAAAATACACAAAAGGAACAAAATGAGATGGTTCAATCTTATTTTTACGATCCACCTGTAATAGTTCCGCCGAATATCTCAATTGTATCGCCTGAATTCACTTGGTGCCAACTAAAAGACCGATCTTCGTCCATCACATTTTGGTTGTATATAAAGAAATACCCCTCCGAGGGCAAATTAAACTGTAGTTGTTTCTTCAAAGTAATCAGCTCCTTCTTCAAAACTAAGACTTTATCCGACGCCTTCACCTCCACTGCAATTTTCCTGGACCCACATTTTGTTAGCACCATCACCTTCAGCTTCTTGGTAAGGCTGTTGTTGTCTGTTTTTCCTGAACTGTTCGTTGATGAGCTGGCAGGAGATGGACGGACAGTGATTTCAATCTCGAGATCATTTGGGGGTGTGACATAATCGCGAAGTATGCGATTATCGTCGTTAAGCTCTTGACCATTGGCTTGAAGTACCAATCGATTGATAGGAAGATTTTCACTTTGATGGATTATTTTCTTTAGGTGTAAAACACTGTCGTTTGAATCTACTTCGACCACTGATTCTGTTATATCAAATACATTAGTATGTAGTTCGAAAACAAAATTTGCAGAATGCTTAAGTGTAACTTTACCCCATGAGTTAAGCTTTAGATGCCACAATCAAATTTGACTATAAATAGTAACTTTTAGAGATAAAAATAATCGTTTAGACAAAAAATATAATTTTTTTGACTCCAAATCCAACTTTTAAAGACAAAAATTGAAAAAAAATATTCCGCCAAAGACATACGAACATAAGAAGGCAATTCAAAATTTTCTCAAAATATTTTTTGAAACGAAATTAAATTATCTCCTTACGTCCGTATATGTGATTGTCTTTGGAGACCAAAAAGAAATTCAATTTTTATCCCTAAAAGCGAAATTAATTAGGACCAAAAAACTTATATTCGTGCCTACAAAATTGTTTCTATCCCAAAGTAATATTTAGAGATAAATTTTGATTGTCTCTACAAAATTGTCCCTAAATCTAAATTTTGTTGTAGATATAAGCTTACCAAAATGATACGACATCAGAAAAAGAAGAATGGGATTAAAAATAAAATAAAAAATGTAATATTTACCTTAAAAAACGAAATAAATTTTGAAATAAAAAAATTCTGCAGTTACAACTATAGGGATGTTGAAATAGATTTGGTTCGTAAGGAAGGTAATGGTTTTAGTTTTTAACAAGAAATTAAAATTACCAAAACTCCTAGAAACTTGACAAGTTATATGAAACTCTATAAAGAAATTTTACAGCACCTTTTTTGGTTGACGCCATTCTGAGGAGTATTATAATTTTCTCGGGGACCTGAACCGTATCATCTGTCGTGCCATTAATACTATTGTTGGTTTCTGTGATAACCTGAATGTTCGACTGATCCAAAATAGAAGAGGAATGAACATTAAGATCGTCCGGAAGAACCTGACCATTGAATTTAAGGATTTGTTTGGACACGGGAATTCCTTGGTACTTTTGTACCTTCTCCTTGATTTCTTCAACGGAGTCGAAATACCCTATCTCAATAGTGAAATTCTTACCTTTTGTGGTTTGAAAGCACAAATCCATGGTGTGTTGTAGATGGGATTATATGTGCTTGGATATATAGTAGAGTTATATATAGTGGATATGTGCATGAGGATTTTTGTAACTGAAGTGTGAGAAAATAAAGGAATAGTAGAAAGATTTTAGGAACTTTAGCATTCAAAATATATAGGATCTTGAATTCTTAGATATAGGAGATAATTAACAAAATCCAAGATTTTTTCCCTCTTAGGGGTATTTGAGCAAATATAGAAGAAGTAGGTTTGTAACATCAATGTGAAAAATATTTGTTTCCTTTTACATTTTATTAGTTCATGCATGCAGATACTTTTTAATAGTTTGTATATGAATTTGACTCTTTAATAATTAGGAAAAGCTAAGAGTATTTTTGTATGTATTTTAAATTATCATAACAGTCTAAGAGATTGTTGTATATTTAACGCAATAAAATGCCTCATTTTTTTTATTTAGTCTGGTAGGAAGTCTGGATTTATAGTCTGGTTCATTAGAATTATTGTATATTTAACGCAATAAAATGCCTCATTTTTTTATTTAGTCGGGTAGGAAGTCTGGATTTATAGTCTGGTTCATTAGAATTATTGTTTAAATTATTTATAATATTTCTTTTAAACTAATCAAAAACATTATATTGGAAATGTTGTAATCAAATGATACTTGTAATGCTATAAAACCAGACTGACTCAACCAGACTGATTACCAGTAATTTTTAAAATTATTTTGACACTCAACCAAAACAAAAATAAAACCCCAAATATAATATTTATGGAACCCTAGTTGATACTACCCTAAACTTAAATATTAATTAAGATTAAACAGGCTTTTTACCCGATTTTTCATAAAACACTTATATATTATGTTGAAACTTAAATTTTTAGGCCTCAAATCCTTAGTCTTATTTTTCAAAAGAATGGAAAAAGGAAGAAAGTGGATAAAAATTAAAAAGAAAAAGAAAAATTATTGCACCATATAAAAAAGGTTGGATTTGCATGTTAAAAATGTCAAAACAATTATCAAAACAATTGTCAAAAGGTTGTATATTTAACGCAATAAAATGCCTCATTTTTTTTATTTAGTTGGGTAGAAAGTCTGGATTTATAGTCTGGTTCATTAGAATTATTGTTTAAATTATTTATAATATTTCTTTTAAACAACTAATCAAAAACATTATATTGGAAATGTTGTAGTCAAATGATACTTGTAATAAACACTAGTATATGTACAACGAATATTTGTATTAAATACAACGTATCTCTAATAACATATATACGAAATTATAAAATGAATTTTTTATTGAATACCACCATTATGTACAATATAACAAATTATTCAATACCATTAATGCGTTTATAAGGATTTTAATAATATTTATACTGGTCAATTCTCAACCGTTTTCGCTTAATAAATATAAAATGTGTTAATTATAATCCATTAATGCATTAAAATACGTTATTTTCATATAAGTATGCACAGAGATAACTAAAAGCAACGAACAATAAAGGACTAAAGCGATATTTGAGAACTTGGTAGAGCACATAATCCAAGTCGTTATAACATAATTGACTTGTTGAATGAATCAACAAGTTCTTAGTTGTTGTTGGTTTTGATACTATTTCGAATACAATAAACGAAAGGACAATGAAAATAAAGAAAACAGGAACGCCATGGAAATAAACAATTTTATTTCTCATAATTGGAATATAAATTACAATTCCTGACTCAACAAATAAATAAAACTGTTGGACTGTAATAAAGAAATTGCCGGACTGGTTGAACACATAAACTGCCGGACTGGTTTTAACAAACTGCTGGACTGGTTTTCAATAAAACTGCCGGACTGGTTTTAAATAAAAGAAACTGCCGGACTGGTTTGTAATATAAGAAACTGCGGACTGGGTTTTAACAAACTGCCGAACTGGTTTTTTAACAAACTGCCGGACTGGTTTTAACAAATAAAAAACTGCCGGACTGGTTTTTTAACAAATAAAAAACTGCCGGACTGGTTTTTGTAAATGCTGGAAATTACAGAACTGAAAAGTAAATTACAGAATCGAAAGACTGAAAGTAAACAGTACTGAAATGTAAATACAGAAAAGAAACAGTACAGAAAAGTAAATTACAGAAATGAAACGGTACTGAAATGAAATGGACAGAAAGTAAATGACTGAAAAATAAATAACAGGAAAATAAAAGAAGAGGCAACTGCTGAGCAGTTTCCCTTAAACAATATTTCCCGAACCACCTTTAAAGGTTTCTGGTTTCGGGACTTTGTTCCCAAGGTACAACTTCTATTTCAGAGTGGCTCGTATGGAAACCGGCACCGAACCACAGGTCAAGCTGTTGGTGGTGCGGTTCTCTCTCTCTATGATGCTTATGTTGTGAGGTTGTGTGTATTCTGGTGTGTTGAAATGAGAGGGGGATGGCTGCCTTTTATAAGCTCTAATAAAACTGCAGCCATAAATGTTGGTCATCAATTCTGAGAGTTACATCCCCAGAATCCGCTCAATGAATTCTGAAACCGCAGCATTTAATCTCATTCATTGCTGGCGTTTCTATTGTTGGAAACTCTAGGGACTACTTTTGTATTTTATACAAAACTCCCTATTCGGGTTTGGACCCGAGACCCGAGACCCGAGACATTCTCCAAATCCCAATCCCAATCCCGCGCCCGCACCCGAGACACGAGACACGAGCGAGCGCGCGTGTGTGGTACACACTAATACTATTAGGTGTATGTGGACATGTTAGTTTAATAACTACATAGGTTGGTATGGTATATATATTGTAAAATTAGCTCTTAATCTTCCAATATGGGATTATACTAAATGGTTTTCCTTTACCATTTCGGTTTTCCAGATTTGAGCTTTCGAGGCACCAACTTTGAAGCCACTTTGTATTCACACCCATTCTCCGAATAGGTCATGTGATATACCGTTACGAAGCTCGTCACACGGGCTACTCAACCACGTTGAGTACGGTATAAACAACTCAGCGCTGTTACACGAAATAATGACTCGAAGTTGGTCCAGTGACCATTCGGAAACACCTATGTTTTCACATGTTTTTCCAACAATCCCCCACATGAATGCAATTGGCTGAAAATAAAAATGCTCCTAAATGCATACGAGAGAACCGCAAGAGTTCACTGCATAAAGACAGGTAGCGCGCGCCTTGAACCTGCCGTAGTGACGTAAAATCTGATATGCTACTATTGGGTAGCCTTTAAGCCTTGAACCCTTTAGCGTTTGTGCATACCAGGATAATGCGCACACAGTGTCCTCTCTACACCACTTACTAAGCCCTTTGTTTGTTGTCCATATTTGGCCGTGGACTGCCTTGTCAAAATTCAACCGAGTGCTCTAGCGATTTAGCCCATGACTCATCACATAGTATCGGCCATACACACTCGTCATAGGTGATTTCAAGTCAAGGGTGTCCTGACTCACCCATCTCGACCTTCGAGATACTTGTTTTCATTAAGAGCCTCATGCTCACCCTTAAGATGGTCTAGGTCTATCACTCTTTCATCCTAGAAATGGGCTGGGAACTTAAGTTCCCGAGTGCTTTGTTCGGTCACCCCCACAGTTCGTTTTTCCTGTTGAACCCGAGACTGGAGAATCCAGTTCGGGTTGGGTTGCCTCTGAGGAGGTTTCCAGTTTGATGGGCTTCAACCCCATTCCCCTCGATGAAACTTAAACTCCTACCCGAGTTAAGCCTTTTGTAAATGGATCCGCTATATTGTCTTTAGATCTCACAAAATCTAATGACACCACACCGTTAGCTAACAATTCTCTTACGGATTTATGTCTCCGACGAATATGTCAGGACTTTCCATTATACATATGATCCTGCGCCCGCCCAATAGCCGACTGACTATCGCAGTGCATGCTTATTGCAGGGACATGTTTCAGCCACATTGGAATTCCTTCCAGAAAGCTTCTCAGCCAATCAGCCTCTTCTGTTGCTAGATCCAATGCTATGAACTCGGATTCCATAGTTGATCTAGCTATGCACGTCTGCTTGGATGATCTCCATGAGACAGCTGTTCCTCCCATCACGAACACATATCCGCTAGTGGATCGTGTACTGTTGGAATCCGAGATCCAGTTTGCATCAGAATACCCTTCCAGTACAGCTGGATATCTGGTATAATGCAACCCTCGGTCTGTTGTGTATCTCATGTATCTGAGAAGTCTCATGATGGCCTTCCAGTGTTCCTCATTGGAATTACTGGTGTACCTACTCAGTCTACTCACTGAGTTGGCTATGTCTGGTCTAGTACAGTTCATGACGTATATTAGACTGCCTATTATTCGAGAATATTCCAATTGTCTCACACTCTCCCCAAAATTCTTTTTCAGGGTGGTTGAGATCTCTATTGGAGTTCTGGATGTAGCTCTACTATCTTTATCAAATTTGTCAAGCATCTACCTGACATAGTGAGTTTGAGATAGCGCATATCCGTCTGATGTCTTGGTAATTTTCATACCAAGTATAACATCAACGACATCCAAGTCTTTCATCTCGAATTTTTGTGACAACATTTTCTTAGTGGAGTTGATGTTATCAATACTCCCTATTATAATCATGTCATCTACGTAGAGGCAGACTACCACGTAGTCCTTTTCATTTCCTTTTACGTAGACGCATTTGTCACACTCGTTTATTCGAAAACCGTTTGATAGAATCACTCTATCAAATTTTTCGTGCCATTGTTTAGGTGCTTGTTTAAGTCCATACAAGGACTTCACAAGTTTACACACCTTGTGAGCTTTACCTGGAACCACAAACCCTTCCGGTTGTTCCATGTAAATTTTCTCTTCCAGCTCACCATTCAAGAACGCCGTTTTAACATCCATTTGATGTATTTCCAGATCGAACAATGCTGCGAGAGCAATGACTATCCGGATTGACGTCTTCCTGGAGACAGGAGCATAGGTGTCGAAATAATCGACACCTTCGGTTTGTCTAAAACCTTTTACTACAAGCCTCGCCTTGTATTTCTCGATCGTTCCATTGAGATTTCTCTTCCTTTTGAAGATCCACTTGTGTCCTAGTGGCTTACACCCGGGGTGGTAAATCCACTAGTTCCCAAGTGTGATTTTGTAATATTGATTCAACCTAATTGTTGATCGCCTCCTCCCAATATTGGGCTTCCGGGGATGACATTGCTTGTTTGAATGTCGCCGGTTCGCCTTCTATCATGAAGGTTACAAAATCTGGACCGAAAGTCGTTTCCTTTCTAGCCCGTTTACTACGTCGAGACTCTTCTTCTTCTTCCTCCAACGGTTCACTTGCCCCCACATTTTCCTCACTGTTTGACTCCTCAGTCTCTACAGTTATGGAAGACTTGCGGGGAAAGATCTCCTCGAAGAAAGAAGCTTCTCGAGCTTCGATGATAGTATCTACATGCACATCGGGATTATCCGACTTGTGCACGAGAAAGCGATAAGCACTACTGTTTTGTGCATATCCTATGAACACACAGTCTACCGTCTTTGGCCCTATTCTCGTTCTTTTAGGAAGCGAGACAAGGACCTTCGCAAGACAACCCCAAACCCTTAAGAATTTATAGCTCGGCCGATGGCCTTTCCATAGTTCATAAGGTGGTTTATCACGCTTCTTATACGGTAGCTTGTTCAACACATAGTTGGCGGAAAGCAGCGCTTCCCCCCACATGTTCTGGGGTAACCCATAACTTATTAGCATAGCATTCATCATTTCCTTGAGCGTTCTATTCTTACGCTCGGCAACCCCATTCTGCTCCAGAGAGTAGGGGGCTGTGGTTTGATGTACAATGCCACTTTCTGCGCATATCTTCACAAACGGTGCCTCGTATTCACCGCCTCTATCACTCCTCAACATTTTAATCTTTTTATTGAGTTGATTTTCTACTTCGGTCTTATAAAGAGCGAATTTCTCTACCGCTTCGTCTTAACTTCTCATTAAGTAGACATAGCAGTATCTAGTACAGTCATCTATAAACATGATGAAATACTTTTTCCCTCCTCGCGTTTGTATAAACTTTAAGTCGCATACATCCATGTGTATTAGACCGAGAGGTTCAGTACTTCGTTCAATATGTTGATACGAAGACTTGGTTAATTTTGCCTCAACACAAACCTCATATTTATGTTGTTTATCAAATACAAAATTAGGTAGTAGATTCAGTGATATTAATTTCTTCATAGAATTAGCATTCACATGACCTAATCTACCATGCCATAAATTAAATGAATCGCAAGAATAAGCAAAATAAGTTTTATTAGCCTCTTGGGCAACATTAACGGTTACATTATTCTTGGTACTGGCCTCAGCCTTAGTACCCACAATAGCAGACTCGACTTTAGGAGCCGGAGTACCAACATTTAATTTAAACATGTCGTTGGTCATATAGCCACGGCCTACATACATCCCATTTAAGGTGATTACAATTTTAGCAGATTCAAATACAAGTTTAAATCATTTGTTCACCATAACAGACCCGGAAACCAGATTCTTGCGAATTTCCGGCACATGGAGCATGCCATTCAGTGTGAGCTCCTTTCCCGATGTCATCTTCAGCAGCACGGTTCCTTTTCCTTCCACCCTGAAAGTAGCCGAGTTCCCCATGAAGCAGCTCTCATTGTCCACGGCCGTATAGGTCTTGAACATCCATTTGCTGGCACAGATGTGACTAGTGGTACCTGTGTCCAGCCACCATTCCTTTGGGTTGCTTCCCACCAGGTTCACCTCCGAGACCACACCACTCAGGTGCATATAGTCCTGTCCAGCATCATCTCCTCCCTCAGCCACATTAGCCTGAGCAGGTGCCATCTTCCTCCCTTTCCCTTGGAACTTCCTCTTTGTGTGGGGGGGGGGGGGGGGGGGTTGGGCTTGTCGATGCGCATCTTATAATCCGCGGCACGATGGCCCGGTTTGTTGCACACAAAGCAATCTCCCATGAATTTCTTCTGGAGAGAAGCACCGACTATGCCGTCAAAGCGTTTCCGCTTAGACATAGCGTTCTCAACCACATGGGCCTTGGCAACCGCGTTGCCTGCTCTGCCACCGCCTTTCCTTCCGGATCGGCGGTTGCTTTGCTCAACATTGAGCCTCTCAATGAGTCCCTCCAAGGTCATAGCCTTTCGCTTGTGTTTCAGGTAGTTTTGAAACTCTTTCCAAGAAGGTGGCAGTTTCTCAATCATTAATGCCACTTGGAAAGGTTCGTTTATAACTAGCCCCTCAACCTCAAGCCTATGGTATATGAGTTGGAGTTCCTCAACCTGCTCGATGACACTCTTCCCATCAGTCATCATGTACTCATGAAAGTCCGTGACGACAAATTTCTTTGCGCCAGCGTTATTCACTTTGTACTTTCTTTCGAGAGACTCCCAAAGCTCCTTTGCAGAAGCCTTGGGCTCGAATACACTGAAGAGAGTGTCATCCAGAGCACACAGGATGTAGTTCCGGCATAGGTAGTCGCCGTGTTTCCACGCTTCCACCGCCGAAACCGTTTGCACGTCCTCATCGTCCTCGCTTAGGACGGGTGCAGACTCCTTGAGAAACCGGGTCAGATTAAGGGCAGTTAAATAAAACAGCATCTTTTGCTGCCAACGTTTGAAGTTGTTGCCCCTAAACTTTTCCGGTCTCTCCAGTTGAGAGGTTGGCAACATTGGCATCGCCGGCGTTGCCGGAGCCTTGCCTTTTGCCCTGGCCGCAGCCACAAGCGCTGCTTTGGCCGCAGCCTTAGCAGCAGCCTGTGCTGCGGGCCGCAGCCATAGCATCTGCCTCTGCCGCAGCGGCGTCGACCGCAGCCTTTGCCGCAGCAGCTTCGGCCTCAGCCTGAGCCTGAGACCCCCCACTCGCAGCGCTCGCATTGTTATGGCTACTGCCAATCACAAGTGCGCCCTGCACGTTTTCCGAAGAAACGATGGGTATTTGATCCTCATTAGTCATCTGAAATGACAAATTAAAACCGTTTAGTTTCTCGCAAGAAAACTAAAATTCTTAATCGCAAATACTAATTATAACTTAATTAGATTGCTTCAAAAGAATAAAACAATCAAAAGATATTCTAGCATGAAAATCAAATCACTTTCGATTTCACTAAGAATTCTTTATAGTATTCTAGAATAAAAAGATTAAAACCAATTCGAATTTATTCTATGTGAAAATTTCAATTTCTAGTAAACTAGCAATGATTTTGCGAGAATAAAATCCGAGACGTCAACAAAATAAAATAAAAAGAAAAGTCCTTTCTTATTTCGAAAATAGAAAAACCAAAAAAAGATATTGTTTAAGATTGTTGGTTTTGGTACTATTTCGAATACAATAAACGAAAGGACAATGAAAATAAAGAAGACAGAAACGCAATGGAAATAAACAATTTTATTTCTCACAATTGGAATATAAATTACAATTCCTGACTCAACAAATAAATAAAACTGCTGGACTGTAATAAAGAAACTGCCGGACTGGTTGAACACATAAACTGCCGGACTGGTTTTACATAAACTGCCGGACTGGTTTTAACAAACTGCCGGACTGGTTTTCAATAAAACTGCCGGACTGGTTTTAAATAAAAGAAACTGCCGGACTGGTTTGTAATATAAGAAACTGCAGACTGGGTTTTAACAAACTGCCGGACTGGTTTTTTAACAAACTGCCGGACTGGTTTTAACAAATAAAAAACTGCCGGACTGGTTTTTGTAAATGCTGGAAATTACAGAACTGAAAAGTAAATTACAGAATCGAAAGACTAAAAGTAAACAGTGCTGAAATGTAAATACAGAAAAGAAACAGTACAGAAAAGTAAATTACAGAAATGAAACGGTACTGAAATGAAATGGACAGAAAGTAAATGACTGAAAAATAAATAACAGGAAAATAAAAGAAGAGGCAACTGCTGAGCAGTTTCCCTTAAACAATATTTCCCGAACCACCTTTAAAGGTTTCTGGTTTCGGAACTTTGTTCCCAAGGTACAACTTCTATTTCAGAGTGGCTCGTATGGAAACCGGCACCGAACCACAGGTCAAGCTGTTGGTGGTGCGGTTCTCTCTCTCTATGATGCTTATGCTGTGAGGTTGTGTGTATTCTGGTGTGTTGAAATGAGAGGGGAATGGCTGCCTTTTATAGGCTCTAATGAAATCGCAGCCATAAATGTTGGTCATCAATTCTGTGAGTTACACCCCCAGAATCCGCTCAATCAATTCTGAAATCGCAGCATTTAATCTCATTCATTGCTGGCGTTTCTATTGCTGGAAACTCTAGGGATTACTTTTGTATTTTATACAAAACTCCCTATTCGGGTTTGGACCCAAAACCCAAGACCCAAGACCCAAGACATTTCCCAAATCCCAAGCCCAAGCCCGAGACCCGAGACACGAGCGAGCGTGCGTGTGTGGTACACACTAATACTCTTAGGTGTATGTGGACATGTTAGTTTAATAACTAAATGGGTTGGTATGGTATATATATTGTAAAATTAGCTCTTAATCTTCCAATATGGGATTATACTAAATGGTTTTCCTTTACCATTTTGGTTTTCCAGATTTGAGCTTTCGAGGCACCAACTTTGAAGCCACTTTGTATTCACACCCATTCTCCGAATAGGTCATGTGATATACCGTTACGAAGCTCGTCACACGGGCTACTCAACCACGTTGAGTACGGTATAAACAACTCAGCGCTGTTACACGAAATAATGACTCGAAGTTGGTCCAGTGACCATTCGGAAACACCCATATTTTCACATGTTTTTCCAACACTAGTTAACCGGTTAAAGACTAGTAATATGGAACGTTTAAAGGTGTCACGACTCAATTTTTGAAATTTTGGAAATGATTCCAATGTGATTCCCGTCAATACTTACCGTTGAGGATATTCTACTGTATCAATACTTGATTGAGGAGCGTCTTTAACAATCAAAAGTACATTTAATCACAAAGATATTCGTTATAGAATAATCAACTCGATAAGCTTAAGCAACTTAATTGAACCAATTGGAAACTGTTTAACCGGTTAATTGACTCAATAATTTAAATTTCAAGTAACAAAGACTATCTCACCTCAAACCTTGTAAATAGAGGTCATACCCCCCTACATTTGACACACCACAACTCAAAGCAAAAGGCATTTGCTCAAAACGATCGTTTCGAAACTTCAATCTTCATTCGACAAGACTTTGATTATTCATCAAACTCTCTGACACTCATATACATATTTTTTTCATAGAGTTAGCGTGGTTGTAAACTCTTAATTGATTCGTAACCTTTTTGGTTTAATCAAATACTCGAGATAAACTTTAACGTAATCTCATAGCTAATAGATTTGTGTTATGCGTTGTTGTTTTGCGGGTAACTCTACCTCTAACGAATGTAATGAGTATATCTTCCCTAAAGAAAGAGAATTTGTAACAGGTACGTTGTCCATGAAGAGTTAACTGAAATTATGAAGTTCCGGTTAGATTCGTGAACCGAACGCAATTGCTTATTGAGGCGAAACATGATAACTCCTCGTATTATTTACTTCTTAAAAAACAAGTATTGCTTAAATGACACTTTGCTAAATTGTTATCGTATACATTCTAATAAGTTAACAACTAAGACAAGTGTTGGCATACTACACTAACACATACAAAAGGTGACATAATCATAGAAGTATTTCATTCATGATTATGTGTGTAAAAACTCAAACAAAACAAGTTTCACTTTATCATATTTTCAAAAATATACAGTGGAAAAATAATATTATTAATGGAAATATAAGTTATTTGTTTACTGTTCTTGTTAAAATATATGTTTTCCCTTAATATATTGATAATATTATTTACATATAGATAACGATGGTAAATTTTGAGGGTGTTACATTTTATAATAAGTCGAACTCTTGATTCTTGAAGACTTATGTACAAGTACATAATTCTTTTATACATAGACCATCCAAATGTTCATAAATTATAAAAACGCTCAAACCGCAAACCGAAACCGATTCCTATACTGTTAAACCAAACCAAAACGAATAGCGGTCGCTTTGATTGGTTGATTTATGCTCCATCCGTCCCGAAATAAGTGTCATGCTTCGAAACTGTGATATTTAAAGATTTAAACTAATTTCACTTAAAATCCGACAAAAAATATAAAAAAAATCAAGATTTTCAAATAAAAACTATTTTTTACTTATAATATGATATTATATTTGTAAATTTGATATGATTTCACTACCAAAAATAGATATTTAAAAAAAAGAGAAAATTTACTAAATAAAGTGAACACTTATTTAGTGACGTCTCAAAATAGAAAACAATACACTTATTTCAACGGAAACGGAAACGGAAACGGAAATGGAAACGGAAGGCAATTAAGGATAGTTATGGTAAATAGAGAAATATTGGGAAGTGGGGTACCTAACTCAGAGTCATCATGACTCGAACTCTTTATATACATTATATAAAGTCAAAATAATACAATCGTTCATTTAAAACTCAACTAAATAAAAACATAAAGTAGGAAAAAACTATCCATAGTCATTATATATATATATATATATATATATACATCTTTATAAATATAATTTTCAAAAAAAATCTCCATATACATACTTTTCAAAAAAAATGTTTATATACATCAATATACTTCATCTACCGCTTTGTTTATTTATTTATTTTGAAAATTCTATATGTTTATTTTTTATTAGTTGAGTTTTAAATGAACGATTGGATTATTTTGACTTTATATAATGTATATAAAGAGTTCGTGTCATGATGACTCTGAGTTAGCTATCCTACTTTCGGTTTGGTTACGAAAGATATAAAGTGAAAGGGACTATGAGTGTAAAATAAATGAATATACTTTCTTCATAAGTCAGTTATTTCCATCGTCACTTTCTCTCTCTTAGGTCTCCTAAATCACATCTCTCTCTCTCTATATCTATATCTATATATATATATATATTTATATATTTATATTATATATATATATAAGTTATATCTAATTGTCTAATTCAGCTTCAACTTCAAAATGGTAAACTCTTAACTTCAATTCTGTTGAATATTCATTATCTCAACTGTACAAAGTTTTAGAACTAATTTGTGTGTGTGTGTGTGTGTGTGTGTGTGTGTTAAATTGATTCTTATTATAAGCTTATAAGAATAATATAAACTTATTTTGAATTTGTTTGTTAGTTAAATTTAACTAATGTGTGTGTGTGTGTTAAATTGATTCTAATAAAAATGTAGTAAAAATATACCTTCAAATTTTGATTCTAATAAACTAAAAATATACCTAGCCAAACTTATTTTGAAAGTCTCGTTAATTTGTACCCCCTTCCGTTCCCCATTACCTATTTTCGCTCAAATATTGAAATTTTTAAACTTTTTTTTGTATGTTTATAAACTTTTACGACGTATTCTAGATAAATTTCATAATACTGGAAGATATTGTTGAGTTACATTATTTTGTTGGATTTTATATTTAGTTTACACTAGTTTTTATTTTTATTCCAAAATAAAAAATATTTGACTTTTCCGTAAGAAAAAATATTATTGGAATGTGTTGATACATGTCTGATTGTAATTGTAGTATTCTTTTTTTTTTTAAATTAAATAACTTTTTTGGGTTAAAAATGCAAGGGGCCACGGAAAGGGGGTATAAAATAGGACTCCTAATATATATATATATATATGGACACCATAAAAAACACCCAAATGGACATTTTTTTTGTAAAAACGCTCCAAATCAAGATTTGATTAATGCAAATCCCTACATGACGGGAACACAAATATACGTCTTGTTTTTTTTATGAGATGTATAATGACATGTTTTGAATTTTTAAATTTTACCATAATTTCGAAAACATGTCATTATACATCTCGGAAAAAAAAAACACAAGACGCATATTTGTGTTCCCTCCGTGAAACCGTGGAGATTTGCATTAGCCAAATCTTGATTTGGAGCGTTTTTACAAAAAAAGTGTCTAAGTTGATGTCTAAGTTGATGTTCATATAACCTCTCCCTATATATATATATATATATATATCTAATTGTCTAACTCAACCTCAATATGGTAACTCTAAGTTCAATTATGTCGAGTTTTCAGATCCTAATTAAACACAGTTTTAGAACTAGTGTGCGTATAATGTATTTATTTGGGCAAGAGAGGAGAATTAGAGAGGAGTATAGATATTAAAATTTGGGAGTTGAAAAATAATAAATAGAGTAGGATCAAATTAGGTAAATAAGATAATTAAAGTAGGGTTTTTTTTTGGAAAAAAATGCAAAAATCTTTAGCAGCTTCACCCAACTTTAGGGTTTGGTTATTATAATAGATAGATAAATAAATCTAATTGTCTAATTCAACTTCAATATGGTAACTCTGAGTTTAGTTTTCAAATCTCAATTAAACAGTGTTTTAGGATTAATGTGTGTGTGTGTTAAATTGGGCAGGAGAATGGAGGAGAATTAGAGCAAAAGATAGAGAAGCTGTTGAATGAGGAGAAGCAGATGAGGCTCGCGGGAGAAGTCGCGGGAACAAGGAAAGCAGTCACCGATATTCTCACCCTTTGCTTCCAATCTCGCGCTTGGAAAACTCTCAATGACCAGATTCTCCTCTTGTCCAAACGCCGCGGTCAGTTGAAACAGGTATACTTACCTACATATCCGTTATATATATCCTTCTATTCATGTGTTTATAATTCTTTTTAAGCTCGTATTTACTTTATAGTTTATATTCCTGTTTTCTCAATTTAGTTGGAACTTTAGGGATACTTACATATGTATCTATATATATTCTTCTATCAGGGCCGGCCCATATGCCATCCAAAACAGTCAATTCGCTTAGCTCCGACTGATAAAAGACGCTGAAATTTATTTTTTCTTTAAAAATGTATATATTTATATATACAGTTTTCTTAGTAGTATAATAATATCTTGCACCTGTGTACTACAATGTGCGTGTTCAACATAGTTGGTGAAGTAAAATTCCTATTAGCGTGCTAGGTTCTTGGTTCAAGTCTTTCTATCGGCGTATTTTTTTTACATTTTTATTTGAATGGTAAAAAAATTGAAATGCTGTGTTTGTGGTTCGAACTTGAGAACTCACAAATAGATGAGAAGTGGTCTACCATTACACTCAAATAATTAGTATGCATATATTGCAATCTTTTTGCTATTTATATGTCAAAAATATAAATGCAAAAAGAATGGACTCAAATTCATGCATTAGTCAATTGTGTTTAGTCGCATGAAATAGACTCTTGATTGAGCCTTTTGTTTAGTCGCATCCGACCAATTTCTAAAAAAATTCAACTTTTATATCAAACTTCTTAAGGATACTCTAAATCACGTATCGGAGACTGTATCCACGTACCCGAGGTGTATCCATATCGTATCCGTATCCAATACTCGATATTTTTTTTAAAGGAACTGTGCTACATAGCCTGTTATTGATTTAATTTGGTGTTTTTCTGCAGGCTGTTACTGCAATGGTCCAACAAGCCATGCAATATATTGATGAAACTCCTGATATTGAAACCAAGGTGGAGCTTATCAAGACGCTCAATAATGTCTCCACGGGGAAGGTAAATTTGTTTTTTTGAGTCTAGTGATATTTCACATTCACATCCATATTAATATGGTCATGTTTCCTTGCCTTTTGTT
The DNA here is from genome assembly GCA_963682055.1 of Primula veris. Lineage (NCBI taxonomy): Eukaryota > Viridiplantae > Streptophyta > Magnoliopsida > Ericales > Primulaceae > Primula > Primula veris. Next base: position 33,877,943 of record OY821747.1, read on the forward strand.
TCTTCTCAATTGGTATTTGCTATTGTAGATATATGTTGAGCTAGAGAGAGCTCGATTGACCAAAAGACTTGCAAAGATAAAAGAATCACAGGGACAGATTGCCGAGGCTGCTGATTTAATGCAAGAAATCGCTGTGAGGATTCTGGGTTTTTATGCCTTTATCTGTCTTATACCTTGTTCGGGTAACTAACGAGTACTTAACTATTTCTAATTTTTGCAGGTGGAAACTTTTGGTGCAATGGCGAAAACGGAAAAGATAGCTTTCATCCTCGAGCAAGTATGGGTCACCCTTTTTATGTCTTAACCCTACTTTGATGGTTGTTTGTGTTGAAATATTGTAATGATTAATTAAATGTTATGATATACAGGTCCGTCTATGCTTAGACAAACAGGATTATGTGCGTGCCCAAATCCTTTCTAGAAAAATTAGTCCAAGGGTTTTTGATGCTGACGCCTCAAAAGGGAAGAAAAAACCAAAGGAAGGTGATAATATTGTAGAAGAAGCTCCAGCTGACATTCCATCACTGTTGGAGTTGAAAAGGATTTACTACGAATTGATGATCCGGTATTTACATGCACTATAAATTTAATACCTGTTTTTTCTTATTCTATTTAATACCTGTCAATTGATTTAACAAGTCTCTTACCCTCGTTTTGAAATGAACAAAATAAAGACTGAAACAATCATTCTATGTATGTTTAGAAAGAAGGTTACATATGATAAAAGAAATCCTTAGAATCCACTAGAAAAAGTAGAGATTATGTGAAAGAAAGGGGACTAATCCATTGGGGGAAATGCTAAACAACCAAAGGAAAAAAATTAAAGAAGAAGAAACTGCAAAAAAATTACAGAAGATATTAGGAAGAAACTGCTGGAAAATCTTTGTTTAACTTTTCTGTTCCAAACTGCACGGATCTGTTCATTAAAACCTTTAAATTAGGAAAATTAACTGCCTAAAACTGTTGCAAGGGGTTTTATACCTTTTTGTACCTTGGTTTCTTCACTTTTTTCCTTTTAGTACCTTGGTTTCTTAATTTTTCTTTTTTGTACCATGGTTTCTAATATTTTTTCTTTTTTGGTCTATTTTGATCAATTTTGACTTTTTAATTTCAAAGTAAAAAAACAAACAAACAGCATCAATAAAGCCACTTGTACAACTTTTAGCCAATGACTTTTGACAAAAAAAAGAAAAAAAATATAGAAACCAAGGTACAAAAAAGAAAAATTAAGAAATCAAGGTACAAAAAGGGAATAAATGAAGAAACGAATTTACCAAAAAGAAAAATTAAGAAACCAAGGTACTAAAAGGAAAAAAGTGAAGAAACGAAGGTATGAAAAAGTATAAAACCCCTGTGGCAAGCACGCAGGGATAATTGCCTAGAACGGCCACTATTAATTTTCATATATTTCTTAAATCATGACTGAATCATTTATCTTGGTGACTACCTAGGATAATTGTCTTCCTGGGTGAAATTTGTTTTCGTTCCCAAACCAACAATATAAAACGGCCTATAACCGCCAAGGAGTCATCAAATTTTAAAAAAATATGGTTGCACACTAAGTTAAAACAAAATTATTTACCTTGGTGATATTTGTCTGCACTGCACAACCAACAATATAATTAAAGATTAAAAGGAACAACTTCAAGGATAACAAGGAATGATAAGGTTAAGGTGAGATATTGCAGTTATTGGGTAGAAGTTGTAGACATCATGAAATACGACTAACCTTTTAAACTTATGAATACATAAAAAATAAAGAATAAAACGTCGTGATTTATGGAGAAAAATCAATGAAGATACTTGCTCAAAATGGATAGCGAGAGCTGGATTGTTTATCAGGGTAATGGGCATGAAGATTAGCTGTACATAGGACTCGGCTCTGTTTAAATACTTTTCTCACAAACACTTCACAATTCACTTGTTGAGGATGTATTGTTGTTCACGAATTTCACTTTATATATGTATCATGAATTTCACTTTACTATAATGCCATTTAAGTTTACTATGTGAAAAAATAAGTATAATAGCTTTAGGTTTAAAATATTTAGGTATATAAGATTTTTTAGTTTTTCTAACTTATGTTTTCAGGAATAATTAGTTTTAAACTTAGCCTAGTATGATTTTCTATATAAGCAACTGCAAAATCTATCCAATGTGGTTGAAAGGACCTAATTGATGACTTACTGAATCCTGAGGGACGATATTGACAAATTTTAAATGTTGAGACTATATTTGAATTAAGAAATTAAATAAAGGGGTGGGATATGTAACCAGAAATAATTACTCTGTGTTCGAACATAATCTTTTAAATTTCAATTTTGAACTGGCAAGAGGGAAAAATTGGTAATAAAAATACGAAGAATGCTGAATTGGTTTCATTCAACTGACTACTTTCGGTTTCGAGGTCTGAAACAATTCAGTGAAACCCTGTTAACCGGTTTTGGTTAAAGAAGTAAGTTACTGGTAAATTTAAGTTGTTTAGGTAGAAGCTTGGTTTAATACTATTTTTTTTTTACTGGCTGTAGGTTCTATTCACACAGCAATGATTACCTTGAAATTTGTCGCTGTTACAAGTCGATATATGATATTCCTGCTATAAAAGAAGATCCAGCACAGTGGACACCGGTAAGCTTATATTCTTTTCCTAGGTGAAACATATACTTGGAACTTGGTCCCTCTCTCTCTCTCTCTCCCCTTTCCTCCCCTCTCTCTTTCTCTCTGATATTTAAGTTAACCTGATTAGTTCTTTTTTCTTGACCCTCTCTGCAGGTGCTGAGAAAAATTTGCTGGTATCTAGTCTTGTCACCGCATGATCCCATGCAGTCTAGCCTTTTGAACTTAACTTTGGAGGATAAGAACCTTTCAGAAATTCCTCATTTCAGGTAATATCTCCTATTACAGATCGGTCGTACCAGCTAGGAATTCAGAAGTCTCATTTCTCGAGTCTCTTTTGCTCCTCTCTCTAGGTTATTAATGTTATTCATGTGCTTGTGCTCTTTCTTTCTAAGGTTGCTGTTGAAACAGCTCGTTACAATGGAGGTCATTCAGTGGACAGCTCTATGGAATACATTTGAGAATGAGTTTGAAAGTGAAAAAGGCATGCTTGGTGGCCCTTTGGGTGATAAGGCTGCTGATGACTTGAAACAGAGAGTGATAGAGCATGTAATCTTTTTGTCAGCCACCTAACCGTGTTGTGTTTCTTTATTCACTTTCTCTTTTCCGCATGAATCATTTGGTGATTGTCTCAATGCAGAACATTCTTGTTGTGTCAAAGTATTACTCCCGAATCACTATTAAAAGACTGTCCGAGTTACTTTGTCTGAACCTTCAGGTATGTCAAGGATCTCGATAATTTAATCATATGGTTGGAATTTTCTATAGATGTTTCCTCTTCTTCTTTGTTTCACTATTCAGAAGTTCTATGTGATGATCTTTAAATTCTCAATAGGTCTTGTTTGCTTTGAGGTATTCTATATTGTTTTGTTTTAATGAAAGAAATCCTTGGTAAAGGAGCAATGTGCATATGATCTCCCACAACTTAATATTTAGTCTCATAATTTTAATTGCTGACAGATATATTACATAGATTCAGCATTTTTAGTGATTTTGTAAAGAACAATCTTGTCTATGTGACTTGTGTGGTGTTGCAATCATGCAATGGATCTGGCTCAGCTTATCCAAAGTGTTTGTTTTGTGGTTTTATGTTGGGATCACCCTAAGTTGCTAACAACAAAAATAGACCCAAAAAAACCCTCGTCCACATCTACTCTCTAGTCTTTAGTGTTAGTTTTAATATCTTCCCAATGCAGGAGATGAGAAATACCAAAATCAGTTTTAATTTAAGTGACTGTGAAACTAACGATTTCGGACTAAGATGGTGGGCAAATACTCACATGATCGCTAAAATTCATAGATTTGATCATCTCTCTGCCATTTGGTGTACCACAAATGGTATATTAGTGATATAGAGTTATAGACATGGTGAGTAGCTGTAAGTAACATCAATGGTGATCCTTGAATTAAGTTGATTCTCTGATGGTAGAGGATGTTAATAATGCATCATTACTTACTCTCTTCCCCTTCTCAGGAAGCAGAAAAGCATCTTTCAGACATGGTTGTGTCAAAAGCACTCGTGGCAAAGATTGATCGGCCGGTGGGAATTGTCAATTTTCAGTCAGCAAAGGATAGTAACGAAACTTTAAATTCATGGGCCGGGAACCTGGAGAAGTTGCTCGATCTTGTGGAAAAGAGTTGCCACCAGATTCACAAGGAAACTATGGTTCACAAAGTTGTGTTGAAAGCTTGACAAATTTAATGGCATAATTTGTAAGTAGACAGTTTATGCTTGCTTTGTTTTTAACTTATCAACTGATCCCGTAAAACTGTCAAAATTGTTTAAGTTACGCCATAACACGTCCTTCTATACGTTGCAGGGAATTTCTGCTGCACATCCATCTTTCTGTTTTGTTATGGTAGTAGACTCCCGAAGGTCTCTGGCTTAGTCTTTCATTCGTTTTCATTCGTTTTGATAATGCAACAATAGAATCTGGATGCCAGTTTGGTTATATGTTTTTATGATATGATGATATTTGACGAAAACTGATTTTGAGAGTTTAATTGCAACGGCAAATCTGTTACCCAATAGTTGCTTAGTTTTTGGAGTTGGTTCCGGTGGCCATAAGTTATGTTTATTTTGTGTTTTTTTCTTTGTTGGGAATTTTTTTCAATCGGTGATACTTTTTATACTAGTTTCCGAATTTTTTTATACCAAGACCCTATGTAGTGTCACATTGACGACTTCAAAATTAAAGCGGTTTAATACCAAATTTACCCCTATCCCTATATATAAAACATACAATATGAGCCATATCCTATGCCACTGGTGACGGTTCTGTACACGTTTGTGGTAATCACCAGAGACAACTACGACTTAGTTTACCAGGTTTGATATCTTGGTTTGTTTTCTTGTGTCCGAGCAGACTTGTTGCTCTTGATTGTTTTTATGTGCTTCATTGTATATCTGAGTTAGGTCCCATTTTTATATATATACACTTGCTTACCGGAAAAAAAATCACCAGAGACCAGCTAAAAGTAGCACACGGTAGCTGGAAATGAAACTTACTCAAAGCTTATAGAAAAACCATTGAGCATCAATCGAGTGAGTCAACATAATAATGTGAAGTGTTGGTGAATTTTTTTTAATGTAACAAGTGAGTTAACATAACTACCGTCGATGTTATGGTGGGTGAACTTTTGTATCGTCATTGACTTCCAATATCATACAAGGGGTACTAGACTCCCCCGTCTTCGGAAAGGCATAGTGACACCCTTCCGTTTTCTTTATTCAAAATTGTTTTTCCGGTTACCTTATTTGAAATCAACGTTCTTTTTTATTTATAATCGTTTGCTCAAAAACAAAATAAAAATTGTGTCTAATGTTAAATAAACAATTAAACAAAAAATATATAATAGGCCAAATTTACAATATTTTTTGAAAAATCACATTAGAAATAAAACAAAACATTAATTTTAACAAATATAACCGTAAAAATAACTCAAAAACATACTATGGAACGGGTGTCATAGTTAGGGATGGCAATTTCGCGGATTTCAACCCGATCCGATCCGTCACGGGTCGGGTAAAAGTGCAATTTTATACGGGTGAGGTTTAAATGGTTAAAAATGTAACTTAAAACTCTCTCCGTCCTCTATTTCATATAGATTAAACTCTTTATTTTATATTATACTTCTAAATCAAATGATTTTTTAATCTAACTAACAAATTTTATTTATTTGAAATCTTTGACATTTTATTAGATTTATTTTTTAAAAGAAAAAAAAAATATTTTTTAAAAACTGATCAAATGGGTAAAAGTGCAGCTTTATCCTCGGATTGGGTTGGAACTTGCGAAATTACCCTCCCCGATAAAAGTGAACCCTCTGGAAGAGGAAATGTGTTACTCCATGTTGGGTGATATCTCATCCCTTTTTATTTTCTTAATCATTTGATGTCTTAACCACAACTTCACTAATTAAAACAAACTATACGTGAGCATGTTTAATCCATCAATTCAAGAAAGAGGTGTTTTTTTTAAGGAGAGCGGTTGATCATGTTTAACGGTTTAGAGTTCGGGTACAGAGTTGGGCTTTTTTAATACTGTTAAAATAATTAAATAATTATTATTTCAATTAACCTCATAAACTATTAAACATTTACAATTAACTCCCAAATTCATCTTTAAAACGACGTAACTTTTTATACATTTGTTTGTTTTACAAAATGATTTGTTTGATATATATAGTTTGTCGATGCACATTAGTTGAGATTACAATTATCTTAAAAAATCCATCAGAAAAGGCTTTATATAAAAAAAAATGGAGAAAAACTATTTTTTTATGTTATTCTATAATAAGTGATTATCATAGGGTCCGTTTGGTATCATCTTTTTTGTAAATAAACTTCTTTCAGAAAGCAGTAGAAAAAAAACTTGCTTTTCAATATATACACGAGTGTTTGGCAAAAACTTAAAAAATCTAACTTTCAAAATATTGATTTTTAGCATTAGCTAATAACCTTCTGCTTTTTCAATCAAAATAACTTCATAAGCCATTTTTTTGATAAATTTTCAAAATATCATATTTTAACATGCAAGTAATATGTCAAGTATAAGAATAAAATTTTAGTTGAGATAAAATCAATATTCATTTAAATTCTTATATGCCTTTTTTGCTTTTAACTTTTCTAGTTATATTCGTTCAAAATCTAGATTTTTAAAATCGAAAAAAAACAATGATACCAAATGCATGTGGTTTTTTCAAATCAAAAAGGTAAAAAAGATAATAAAAAAAAAGTTGATGCCAAACATGCACATTGGGCAAAAAACCAGAAAAACCGAACCGAACCGATAACCGAACCGAAAAAACTCGAAAAAGACCGAAACCGAAAAAGACCGAAAAAACCCGAAAAAGATCGAAAAATAAAAAATAAAACCGAAAAAACCCGAAACTGGACCGAAAAAACCGGTCCGGTTCGGTTCAAAAAATAAAAAGACCGAAACCGAAAAAAACTGAACCGAAAAATATGTTCGATTTCGGTTTCGGTTTTGCCAAAAAACGAACCGAAACGAACCGAACCTAGCCCTATGCACATAGATGAAAATCAACCGGAATCTCATTTAGAAGATGGTTATAGGGAGTTAATTGCAAAAATTGATAGTTTATGTGGTTAATTTGCAAATCACTCATAGTGAGTTATTTGAATTTTTACCCATTTTATAATTGAATCCAATCAAAAACCAAAACCAAAACCAAACCAAACCAAACAATATCAGTTTTCTTCAATAAAAAAAAAAAAAAAAAAAAAAAAAAAAAAAAGGTTGAAGATGAGCAGCAGTAGTAAAGAGGAAAAAGTGTCGGTTGTTCCGAGTAAGGAGAGTGCGGTTTTAAAAGGTCACGAGGGAGCGGTGTTAGCGGCGAGGTTCAATTCGGACGGTAAATACTGTCTCAGTTGTGGTAAAGACCGTACCGTTCGCCTTTGGAACCCGCACCGTGGCATCATTATCAAGACTTACAAAGCACATGCTCGTGAAGTCCGTGACGTCCACTGCACCACGTTTGTTTTTTTTTCCCTCTAATTACGGGTTTTTTTGGATTATTTAGTTAGTTTTTGTTATTATTTATTACTTCCTCCGTTCCTATTTAATTGTCCATTACGAAACTACATACAATTTTGACCGGCCAATAACTTGTATTAAAATTATCGGAATGAAAATTTTCAAAAGCTTATCGTATAGTTCAAATGTTAAATTTTATGATTAGATTTAAAAAAAAAAATTATTTTGACAATTTTGATACAAATTATAAGCCGGTCAAAATTGCATGTATGTAGTTATAAGCTGGTCAAAATAGTAGTACTGTATGTATTCACTTTTTTTACTTTTTTTTTGGGTTTTTAGCATTTTTGTACCTTGAATAGTTAACGTTTTCTTGATTAGTACCCCGTATTCTCAATTTTCTTAATTAGTAGTACCCTGTTTTTTTTTTGAACTATTCCGTTCAATTTGGTACCGTGAATTCTCATTTATTTTCTTAGTTAGTACTCTAAATTCTCAATTATTTTCTTACACATAATTGGGCGGAATAGTTTAAATTTTTTGAATTCAGGGTACTCAGTATAAGAATGCGGGGTATTAATCGCGAAAACGGCACAAAAACCATAAAAACCCTTCTTTTTTATTCTGCAATTATGGATTTTTTGTGCAACACTGTGTTCTATGGTCTTACACCATTTGGATTATTCAGTAATTTTTTTTTATTAAAACGAGACCGAATTAGAAGTTTGTGAAAGGGAGTGGAAGTTTAGTAGCAGTTTAGAGAACCTAAGGGGGTTTAGATATAAATCACATAAGTTCGAGTTTCTATTTTAGGATTTCAATATATCAAATTCATTTTGACATTTATATAGTGAAAATGTAATGATATACAGTCAAGATACCAGTGCTACATAGTAACAAACAAATTACTAGCTTTTGAAATGGTCAGTGGTAATGTTTTTGAGCCGTAATCTATGACTGCTGTGGTTTCATCTAAATAGTCTGTACCGCCATTTTTTGCCGGAGGAATTATTATCTTCGACAAGCAATGCTGGACTTACACCCTATTATTAAGCAAAGATACTCACGAGTCATGACTATGGGAATGCTACATTCCAGACAAATTTGCATGATTAATTGTATTGTATGCTTTATGCATATACTTACACTTAAATCTTACTTGATGAGCAACGCTAGGGGTCATTCGTGAAGACACCTTTGATCTTGTAGACTTGTACCTATTTAGCTAACTCTTACCACCTTTTAGTTGTTAGGTTATGTAGTTTCATATATAGAAACTGTTAGGTCATACTAATGCATACTATAAGAAACTTCAAGTTTATTCATTATGACAGCCATGTACGACGGATCATTTGATAAGTTTCTTGGGCGATTGATTTGGTTTCGTGCACTGCTTTGAGTAGTTTGAGGAGTAGAATATTAGTGATTTGAGGGGAATTTTAGCGAAAGTTTTCTGGCAGTGGTAGAATATATGTTGGGTCTGTTTTCTTTTTCACTGGTTTTAGAAAATAATTGAAGTTTGAGTATGTCCACAATTTACTTCGATTTGCATTAAACTAACGTTTGATCCAACTTGCTAGTCACATGCCTTGCCCTATATGTTGTTATAACAATTTTCATCTTCATTTCAAAAGAATAAACTATTCACACTTAGTACAGTATGAACTATATTCCATTTGTTGAGCTGATATTTACTGATCCAAATAAAATTTATTTGTTTTTCTCAACATCAGTGCGCTCTCTCTCACTCTTTTTTTATTAACATGACCATCCAAATGTAAAAAAAATTAGCCTGCCAACAAGGACATGAGATTTCTCAATGATACTTTTTTGACATTTTTTTGTCCTGTAGGGACAACTCCAAGCTAGTATCATGTGGCGGTGATCGTCAAATCTTCTATTGGGATGTAGCAACAGGGCGTGTTATCCGAAAATTTCGTGGTCATGACAGTGAGGTCAATTTCTCTCTCTATCTTATTTTCCCCTGTTTATTGAGCAGTCTTGTTGTTTTTCTGAATGTGTCTATTAGTAATTCTAATCGAATACAGGTGCAGCGACTTTTAGGAAAATAGTCCATTTTATTGACCGGATTATGAAATACTGTAGTGCTCTGTTAGATTTGTTAAGATTAAATCGTAAGGAGTGTCAGCCAGTTATATTGGAATAGTGTTACAACTTACAACTAATGTTTCTTAAAGATTAATTTGAGTTTTATGCAGTTCTTTTTTCCTTCATATTTGATAGGTAAATATTTAAATTCATTTATTTATTTCTCATCACAATTCTTTTTCCTCCAGGTGAATGCCGTAAAGTTCAATGAGTATTCTTCTGTTGTAGTATCAGCAGGGTATGACCAATCGGTTCGTGCTTGGGACTGCCGATCCCATAGCACTGAGCCAATACAGGTCTCTCTCTCTATATTCATATATATATACCTCCTTCCCCTCCCTTCTCTCATCTGCTCTCTTCTTCCGTAACCGGATAGTCTATCTTTCGTTTCTCACATATTGTTCTTTTTTTCTTTTTTGGATGGCAGATTATTGACACATTTTTAGATAGTGTGATGTCTGTTTGTTTAACAAAAACTGAAATTATTGCTGGAAGTGTTGATGGAACTGTACGGACATTTGATATTCGAATGGGTAGGTACGTAGTAGCAGCAGTCTATCATGCAATTCTTTTCTTGTGACATATTTGGAATAGTTTTATGCTTTGAGTTTTCACTCCTTCCTAACTAAATTTTGCTGCTCGTTTTTAGAGAATTATCGGATAACTTGGGTCAACCTGTCAATTGTATTTCTCTTTCGAATGATGGTAACTGTGTGTTAGCCGGTTGCCTAGACTCTACTATACGTCTTCTTGACAGGTATTCTTTTTTAAAATAAAAAAATAAAAACCTAATACGTTTTAGAATCTTATAACCGCATATTTGGTGTCTTTGCACAACAGATCTAGTGGTGAGCTATTACAAGAGTATAAAGGCCATACTTGCAAGGTCAGAACATAAGCCTAGCTCAGTAGCTTTATCATTTTCTAGTTATAAACCGGTGATGGGTACAGCCATTTTTGTTTCTTAACGAAAAAAAGAACGTTAGGGTAAAATTGACTCATTGTCAGTAAGATAAGCATGTTATCCACCCTTGTTTAAAATAACTGTGAAGTTGAAAGGTTTATTTCATATTGCAACAATGTTAAACAATATTAAATGTCCAACAGGGAGAAAATGAGGGCTAAAAATTATGTAAAGTTGAAGATACAGTAGTGTATATTCTTTAGCACAAATTACCCAAAATTCTCAATACAGCAAAGGAAAAGAAATGTGCATTGCATTTTCTTAGCATTATAAATCGACATTATGGAAACAACCGAGCTTGTGAAAATTAAATTTAAGCAAAGTAGGCTATATATGTCTTTAATTGTAGAGCCTAGTACATAGCCTGCAGCCAAAGAACTTCGGACAAACCAAAATATTTAGAAATCTTATACCAAGTCGGCTTGACCAGGAATTCAGTAGATTATGCATGTTTCCGCTCGATGTTAATTTTTTCATGCTATAAACCAGGCGTACAAGATGGATTGCTGCCTTACAAACAGTGACGCACACGTGACTGGTGGGTCTGAGGATGGGCTTGTTTTCTTCTGGGATTTAGTTGATGCATCAATAGTGTCCAGCTTTCGAGCTCATAGCTCAGTGGTATGTTTTTCTTTGAAAGTGCAATAGATCGTTATAAACTATTCATGGAGATCTGGTTATCATGTTAGCGGTTGAGTGTTGGGTTCCAGAATATTTTTATATTTTCTTGTTATATTTTTTTGTATGGTAGTCAAATAGATGATATGGCAATGAAGAATCCATCTCTCATACTCTCTCAGTTCCTAAATATCCCGTTCCGGAACTAACACGATGCACAGTTTTTGTAGTTAAATAACCAGAATTACCCCTTTCAAAAAATTTATAGTTATACTGTATAAAAATGTTAATTAATTTTTCAAAAAGGTAGTTTTGGTTAATTTAGAAGCAAACATGCTGCATCCTATAAAGGTGCTATTTTCGAAAGGGAACTATTATTTAGCAAGGGAGGGAGTATAATAAAATCAAAATAACTCAATTTTTGGATGTGGATTTTGGTATTTTCCCGCACAATCTTTGCTTTGACATTTCGTTGACTTTATTTATAAGTTAAGCTTGGGATTTAACATGAGCAAATTCCTTGCTGAATAATTGAGGTGGATTTGTTTGACCTTATAATTAAAGCCTAATAGGATGTATAAAGTATGAGCACATACTGATTGTTGAAAACCTTCTAAATAACTTGCTTCAAAGCGCTTTAAAGCTCGCTTTTCTTCGTGGAAGTATATTTTATGTTTTTATGAAAAGCTCTAAGATTATGATTTTTACGTTTCGAGTAGCTTTCTGCACCCCCAAATGCTAAAAGACTTAAGCTTTGATATATGCTAAAAAGACAAACATAACTATATTAGTAGTTGTCCTAAAAGACAAAACCAAAGCAACATTAATGTTTTAAATGATTCATTTGTAATTGTGTTATGGACACACACAAACAAACGCACACTCTCTTTAGCTACGTTTCAGCTACGACTTTTTGTTGCTCTTGCTTTCAATGAAGATATCGGTTGCTTTTTGTGAAGAAAGCTGCTTTCTTACTGGTACGATCTTTCTTATGTGTGATTTCTCCCAATCCCACTGTTAAAAGTTGGAAACAGTTTGTTTAGAGGCAACTTGAGTAACTGCTTTCACATAGACTATCTGAAAAGGATTGTTTTTCGGTGGTAAATGTAAATCCATTTATTCTCATTACATGAAGATGCGAGTGATTGGTGTGACACTGGCATCTTTTTGTTTCCTCTACAAGAATCATACTTAGTAAACAGTGCCAAGTACATCAGTGATAGATTCAATAGACCTGTGGATTCAGATCAATATGTCTTCTTTGTGTCAACTTCCCGACCTATTTTTTTTGGGACTATTTCCAAATGTCAACTGAAATATGACAATGGTCATTTAAATCATCTATTTAGTTTTGGAAATTATTTTGAGAAATAATTTCAATTTGATGAAGTCAGACTCTTATTTTGGTGTTTAATTCTCCAGGTGACTAGCGTAAGTTATCACCCAAAGGACAACTGCATGATCACTGCCTCGGTTGATGGCACCATTCGGGTTTGGAAAACTTGAGATGCGTGTGAAATACAATATGTTTTTCTCGGGGTCCTATAGACATCGAACTTCATCTTTGTATTGAGTTAACCTTCCAACTTGGTAGATCCTGTATCGACGAGATTTAATGTTCAATATAAGTATATATCTAGGAGTTGGCTGTACTATATAATGTTTTCTGAATATTTGCTCTTCTTTTTATTGAATTAGTTTGACCTTCATAAATTGTATCTGACTATTTTGATTCATGGTGCATTCCGGAGTCGTTATTCTCATGGGCTTATCTAAGATTCGTTAGAGCTCTGGTAGCTATGAAAGGATCAATGTGCAATAAAGTGCTTGTTTGAACTTTAAATCCATCCTTCAGACCATGTTTCTTTGCATTGTGGCCTGAAAAAACCGAGTATTTTTCCTTTTTTATCTGTAGGCATGAAAAGTCTCCACATTTAATAAACTTTTTTGCTTGAAGATAATAGCGGAACATGATGTGAGATAATTAAAATGGGCTTTAAGCTCTCGTTTGCTTTTCTTCTTTTGGTGGTACTGAATATTAGGCCGTGTATTTTACTTGTGAGACGATGATGTTGTTTTTGTATGCCCTGCCACCTCACTATTGTATCGTTATATACACAATGCACTTGCCATTGCGCACACCCTCTTATAATCATTATATGCATATTACAGAACAATTCAATCCATTTATACAGGAAATGTATATAAAACATCAAGTCTCTTCACAACAGATTATCTAAACTTGCAAATCCGCAAGAAAAAAATAATCACACATTATCCAGAGCTTGCCATATTTCCTTGCATATATCCTACCATATTAGTCTAAAAGATACCAACAGTATGTAACTTTGGTGCCCATGGGTTTCCAAATTTGGAAAAAACAAGTGCAGGTTATAACAGCCTGTGATAAAAGAAAGAGGAAGCAAACGGATACTTTCATATAGGCGGAAAACTGAAAATTCTATATATCATAAATGTATGTATGTGTGCAGGCAGGCAGGATTATATTTCCAAACTTCAAATTACAAAACTGAACTACGATTAGACAGGATATCCATTTTCATGTATGCATACCCATTTCACATTCCGGACTAACATTTTCAAGTAGAACATATGCAAATAGCGTTTTAATTTCATAGGTCACACATGTTAGACGATTCTGTTTAGCGGGATTCTGTCACCGTGTCGGCCGATCCTCTCAGTAGGAGATATCTTCTGTGGCATTGTCATACCCCCAGAAACAATGATCTCTGTCATTTTAGAAAGAAAGAGAGTCTCACGTTATAATTTAAAAGAAAATGAGTAGCTAATTATTCACAGGTCTGACTTACATAAAACAAAATATGGTATGCAACAGATAATATTACAATCAAAGGAAAACAAGGCCAAGTTTAAATTCCTATTTAAGCAAAAAGGAGATGGAGAAAACCCATATCTCATGGTAATTTAAGGTGTTGGTTGTGGTTGAAAACTTGAAAAAAGTGGTTTTAGAGCACCACCGGAGCCTAGACGACAACCAGTGTTTGAATAAAATTGAACAAGAGAGTGGAACAAAAGAATCCACAATTTTATTCTGAATTTATAGCATTTTACCAGTTTAAAAAAATAAGAGATGAACACCACACAATATAATAATCAACCTACACTTGTGCAAATATGGTTCCAGAGTCTAGAAAACTCATGTTGACTAACAAAGTAAAAAAAGACAAGAAACTGGAGTAAACATACTACATTTATACAGAAATTGTGTGTTACCTATCTCGTAAATTAGAGTAGACAACACTAAATTAGCAGCGATTTAATTTAAGGGAATAATCACGGGGCAAAGGAAGAACTCAAATATACACAATTAAAACACCAAATTTTAAGGTTAAGTAAAGAAGTCTTTGATCAATATCAAAATTGAATCAGACACGAAAACCTTCGAATTTAAATTGCAGAATTAAAGTCATTGTGGTACTTAATGTTGGAGGAAGGAGAAAATAAAAAGTGACCTTCTTAGCAGATTATTCATTCATCCATCCTTTAAAGTACAAGTCTTGGATCTTTTATTATAACCGAGAGAGATAGACTTAAGTACTAGTACAACCATAACGCATTGGATGCTCTCTTCATTTCTCTTTTTAACATTTCTTAACGATAATTTTAACTGGGTAAGATTTTCAGTTACCATACACACTATCGAGTCAAATTGAAGAACTTAAAAGAATTAAATCTCCGCACGTATGTGTTTAAACAAATTGAGCTCCATACGACATCTTTCATGTGAGGATATAAGAACAAATATAGAAAGTAGAAACATACCAATCCCTTCACGAATAGAAAGATTTGGTCGCATCACATCCTTGGAGTTAACCAAAAGTATATCACCAATGTACAAGTGATTTGTTGGCACGAAAACACTGCACAACTCCTCATCCCCATCATCAGTCTGCATATAGAAATAAACAAAAGAAAAACATAAATCTGGAGAAAGAAATTGCGACAAACCCTTGTAATTAATCTTATTCCGCGCCAATGAAAACAAGAAAAGAAACGGAGGAAGTCATGAAGGCATGAAGTTCACATGTAAGGTCTTGGATAGTCCAATGTTACCAAAACACAATATCATACCATTAAATGCAAATCACATCATATATATTATTCACAATTAATGTCGCTGTACAATGATATCAAGGCTTGGGGATGGAGAACTAGCTATGAGAGTACAGTATATTCAGTTTTGACTCAAAACTGAACCAATTGATATGGCCTGGTGGAGAACAGTGATAAACTTAAACAAATGAGACTTGTAAATATAATGTATTTTTTCTAATTAGTGAGGACAACGCACTCTATATTTATTGAGAATGATGAAAAGTAAAATGCAGGGTCAATCCCTACTAGTTCATAAAAGTTGTGATACATAATATTGTTCTTGATAATTTGATAATCATAGTTCGACTTGCGTTTTGAGTAAGATTGTTCTAATGACATGCAAACATTATAAAAATGGATACATACAGAACAAATAGGTTTCTTTTTATTAAAACAAGGCATGCCAAGCATATCTCCTTTTTATAAGTGCCTCTTCCAACAGGTAAAAAAGGCCTACCTTTAAGATCTAATTTAATTCTCCAATAGAAAGAGTGATATTGCCTTATACGTACGCCTCTTTCTCATGAAGATACGTCAAGCGGAATAATAATAATTTTGAGTTTGTTAATTATCCCACATCAGTCAGTAATCGTTTAGTTTTTAAATTATAATGTGCTTATCTCATTCTTATTATTGGCTAGTGTATGAGAGTTAAAAATGGCATAGTTATCTTTAAATGGTTTTTGCTATATAGTACTGCTCAACCAGTTTGTATCCCTATGGATGGATTTGATAAAAGTATGAATGATTAGATGTTTTCACTTTTATGTCTATATAACAATGGGGAAATTCTGAATAGACTACATGTTTATGTACTTACTTTAATCTCTGGTTCGAACTTTTTTCCTAAATCTCTCTTTTTTCCCCGCAGTATTACTAAAATAGGGATTTTTTAGAACAGATTTGGTATTCCAATCAGTCAACACGGTAACACCAAATTTATGGGGCAGTATATGATTGGAAATTATGTACCACCGATAAACTGAAGAAAACTTTTGTAGACTACATCAAGAATTTTTCAATTCTACGAAAGACTGAAAGAGTCAAAAACATTGGAGTAAGCAGAAAAAAAAATAACACTAGGGTTACAGTTCTTCAATTCTTCAGTGTTACATGTTTTTTTAAAACCCAGAAAATCTAAAGCATATGTCACAACCAATGATAACACTTCCCAGACGGCTGGAACTGTTAACCCTGGAGCAATTACAAGCCGGAGATATAAAATATTTTTGATATAGATGCACAACTACGCTCGAAAGAGCTTACTTAAGTGTTCAATAATTTTCTCTTTTAATCCTTTGATATTGTCAATCATTTGATACAATGAAGGAATTAAGTACCTGAAGAGTGACATATGACGTGATAAAACCAAATGCATATTCCCCAACACGTGGATGACGAATGATTGCAACCTCTTTGAATGCAGTTGTATTTTGGTCTGCAGTGTTTAAAAAAAAAAAAAACTTTAACGAATCTAATGGAACAAATAATATGTGCCTATCCTAGAAAACTCTTGACATTCATTCTCGGCAGAACTACTACTACTACAGTTTAGATTAAGCAATTAGAGTAAATTATAAGTTAATTTGTCCAAATTGAGATGAATGAATTTTACCTGGAGAAATTGCAGCACTAATTTGCTTGGAAGCAGAGTAAATGTGGCTCACGAGGGGCATTCGTCTGATAATCCATTCTCCAATCCCAAAGACAGTGGCGCCCATCCAAGACGATACGAAGACACCAGCAAAGAAGACAAAAAGTACTGATGTGATAAACCCAAGCCCTGGAAGAATAAGGAAACACCAAACCTTAACCGATGTTATTTTAGAGATATGTCACTGAATGGAACATAGAAAGCTGATGCCAAAGATGGTTACAGAAAATGGAAGAAAAGGAAGCATGAAAACACTTGACTGACCAAAAAATCCAGCAAGCAATATACAAATAGTTGCTAGCTATACATGAGTTTAGATATTTTAAATGTCCGCTTAAACAAAAAAAAAAACATATCTAGTTTAACATACTCCATCTAAATAGTTTTACCCTTAACGTAGTATCCTCGATATTTTTAGCACATCAACACCTATGATGAACTAAATTCTTGTGTGTATTAACCGCACGGGCACCAAACTCGACATGGGACGTATATGCCTATTTGACTCGGTCAAAGTCTTAAAGGATCATAAATACCTAGTTTGCAACATAGACAAAATTGATGAACATAGGTGATAGGACACAATGATCACTTGCAAAGATAAACCAAACTACTCATGAAATCACAAAAAAAAAATGCCTCATGTAGAGAGGAAATGTTATTTATCTCAAACTCGCAATTCTGTTATTGTAATCCTTGAAATACCGAACGACTACTGTTAGAAACTTAGTAATTCAACATATTGCACGATCCAGAAATTTCACATGGCACCACTAATTTACAAACATGATTGCTTGGCTAATCTTTTGTGTGGTAATCCTTTTCAACTACAAATCTTCCTTCAGCTTTATCGGCAACCTATAACCAAGGACTGTTTGGTAACACTCGCAGTGAAAAAAGAGAGAATAAGAGAGACTACTTGGAGAATGATCATTGGGCTTGGTGTTATCACGACTGTCTAGCTTTAAAATTTTGAACACAGTATTTCAAGCACCTAGCAATCCTCATACATAATAAATAATGAAACCAAAACAGTCAAGGTCCGTTTTTTAAAAATTCGACCTTCAAATAATAAAGAATACATTGCCAAATTTTGAGGACATAACTAACTTCCCCTTCTTTATCTTTGTATTTTATTTCCTATCCAAAGTACCCCATATTTGCAGAAGCAGGGGAATATTAGAAACCATATGTACTACATAAGGAGGTGAACACCGCAAAGTAGCACACAACATGTGATTATGTGGTAAGAAAGTTAATGTAAATATTTTAAAACCTACCAAATATGTCAATGCCCAACTGCTCATATATAGGACTGAAGAAACCATCCACGAATTGAATAAACCACCATGTAACAAAGAAAGTAACAGCAACAGGGAAGAGAACAACACTGTAATCCAATAGCAAATATATTATTAGGTTTGACATTTTGTCGAAATGAAGGGAACAAACTTTGATAGGAAAGTTTAAGGTCTTGCCATCCAGTCATAAACTTCTTTGAGACCCAGCTTTGGAGAAAAAAACAGCATGCCTGATGAAAAGGTAATACAACAATCAAAGTAAGTTGTCAAAACAACATAAAAGTTTAAAACATCACAAAGAGAAGCTTTCGGCACAAGATGAAACAATGATTCATCAAACAGAAAAAAGAAAAAGGAATAAGAATGTTGCCATCTTGCTAACAATTTACTCTGCACAAACATAGGGGCTCTGTATCGTGTCCTATGCATACAAGTCTTAATGATTGGAAATCCATGCAGATATCTATATTCGGGAATATAATCTTCAATTTTTACATTAACATACACTTACCAAAAGAAAAAAAATATATATTGACCAAATCTGAAGCTGAAGGTAAGTAAGTACATCTCTTTTCCTATTATGTCGTGTGCGGGGAATTTTCAAGTTTTATCGATACGGGTTTAAATTCTTCTAAAAAGAGAGATCATCATTCTCCTTTTTATGGAGGCTTCAGGTAAGAATTTCGTTTTCAAACTTGCGATTTCTTGAATTCTATATTTTGTGACTCGAGCAGAGTTAATCATATGCAACAGGGAGAACCAGAGGAGTCGATATAAATTGCAATGTGGTGGTACATATCATATCAAATTTTATGCTCCTTTGGCGGCTACTCTGACTCTGCTTGTTTAGTTTATCTTTTATAACACCTAATTCCAAGCCAGGGTAGAAATGTTGCCTCATTTAGCTGGACAGCTGGTGTGGAATTTTGTCAAAGGTTATTCACTTATTCTGAACTTAAAAAAAAACATAAATATTGTAAACGACAGGGTGTTCCTCTCATGTGATGCGTGTTATATCCATCTCGGCATGGCTTGAAGAGTGACCAGGAGGTTAACTAATATATAGAAAATGGTTTGTAAAGTAAGTTGGACAGCTGGGTTGACACATTGGAGGTACTAGTATTAGTAGGCTAAAAGAGACTATATCATCCCATATAGAGAAAAAAACGATCTTTTATCATGTGTTATATAAACAAACAATTATTGATTTTAGCCTTTCAACAACCACCATAATTACAAAAAAAAAACTCTAGTTCCACCACGGGTGGTGAAGGACCTGAAGGTACTAGGGATAAAGATCATCGGTCATTGCCCATATAGACCGACAACCTTCAGTCTATTAATCTATGCCGTTCACTGCATTTAACTTTAACAGATAATAGTAAGACTTTGTTCCGTTAAACTCTGATCTCCCGTTATCTCATTTTCAGATTTGTTTTCGTTAATTCTTATTCACCTTCTTAATATGAAACAATCCCAAACAGGATTTGCTTCTCCAAAGAAAACCCATATTCACTTTTTTCATGCAGTTCATTTTGTTTATGAGAAATTGAGACCTAAATTTCTCTTAACTTCTTTTACAAATACCAAAACAATACAGGAAAATCCATACAACCAAAATTCAAAATCTTCCTAGTTACTCTTTTTTGTTAGAAACCAGAATTTATATTTTAAGTTGACCTCTTTTGTTTTTTTTTTTTGCTTAAATGTAGGAACTCATTTGGTTAAACAACTTAGAGAAATCCAGGTTGTATATGTATAATGTACTCCCTCGGTCCCATAGCAATAGTATTATAATTAAATTGACATAGTCACATAGTTTTAAAAAGAAGATTAGTTAATGTTAATTGGAACCTTAAACAAGATATTGATGATATATCGAAAATACTCCCTCTGTCCTGAAATAAGTAGCCTGCTTCAAAAATTATTATACTCAAGTATTTGAACCAATTTCACTTAAAATTCAACAAAAGCATTAAAAAATTAAAAATTTCAAACAAAAATTATTTCTTACTTTGAAAATGAGATTATAAGTGTAAATTTGATACTCTTATGATTTAACTACCAAAAAGAGATATTTAAAAAAATAAAAAGAGATATTTTAAAAAATAAAAAGAGAAACTTTACTAAAAAAAGGAAAGTAGACACATTTTGGGGACGTCCCAAGATGGAAAACAGGACACTTATTTCGGGACGGAGCGAGTATATAATGAAAAAGAACTAAGGCGAAAATAAGAAATTGATGATGTTAAATATAATTTGGGACATAATTAGGAAAATAGTGATTTAAGTAATAAGTCTTGAGTGATGATCTGGTCAAGTAAAGAACAAAAATTCTTAGTTCCTCTTTTTTGGTAAAAACCAGAATTTATATCTTAACTTGAGCTCTTTGGTTAAATGTAATAACTTCTTTGGTTAAACAACTTAGATAAATCCAGTTTCTGTATGTATAATGTACTATTGACATAGATAAAGAAAAAAGATTAGTTAATGTTAATTGGAACCTTAAACAAGAAATTGATTATCTATCCAAACATATTGTTTAGAAAATATTATATATATATAAAAAAACTAGGGGCGGAAATAAGATATTGATGATGTTAAATACTCCGTCCATCAAGGACTTTTGGGGATACGTGCAATTTTGCAATACAAAATTGGTATACTTTAATTGTCGAAATTGTAAATTTCAAAAGTTAGTCACAAATTTTGCATTGCAAAATTACATGTATCCCCAAAATTTCATATAAATTGACGGAAGGGATATAATATGGGGCATAATTAGGGGGGTGGAGTAATAAACATACTCATATTTTACTCACATAGCCCTAACTAATGATCTATCAAAACTTTTTTGTTTAAATATAAAGAAATTGATGATGTTAATATAATTTGGGACAGATATAAAA
Organism: Primula veris; assembly: GCA_963682055.1. Lineage (NCBI taxonomy): Eukaryota > Viridiplantae > Streptophyta > Magnoliopsida > Ericales > Primulaceae > Primula > Primula veris. The sequence goes on from OY821747.1 coordinate 33,899,251, forward strand.
CAATAATTAGGAAAATAATCACCTTTTTTTTTTGGGTTCTATAAAAAGCGATTAATAGTGCGTTTGGCAACATATTTTTAAAAGCTAGATTTATTAAGATTTGCGTTTGGTTTTAGACTTTAGCTTTTTAACTAATTCATTCAAAATGACCAAATTATCCATATTTCAATGATAATTTAGCTTTTTACACATACTAATTGTTTTAGCATGTAATTTTCGCTTAAAAGCTGAGGGTATTTTCGTTAATAACGTCGATTTATTTATTTTTGAACTCCGAAATTGGTGCCGAAAAAGCTAAGAAAAAAAAAAAGTACTAAAAACATAGAATTTTGATTTATAAGCTTTTTTCTGCTTTAATAGCCAAAATCTAGTTTTTTGCACCCAATGCTTTTTCGTAACAAAAAAAATAAAATTCTAAAAAGTAATAAAAAAAAGTTGCGTAACAGAATTAATAAAAAAATGATACTAGGTTTAATTTCTCGCAACGTTTATTATCCTTTGTTTTTGTTGGGTTCTATATATAAGGTGATTAATTGAATTAGAATTAAATAATATATTCAAATTAAAGAAATCAATACACACTTTGTCTCATAGTTGATAATATTATAGCTAAATTAAACATAGATTAAGAAAAATAAAAACAATTTCATGTTAAAAAAAGAAAATATATATAAAAAAAAAATAGTAGTGAAAACAAGAAAAATGATGATGTCAAATATAATAAGTAAGAGAATTAGGAAAATAGTGAGTATAAAAAAGTAAATAATAAAAAAAAAAAAAAAAAAGGTGACCTGGCGAGTAGAGGAATTAGAAGAATTAATATTATTAATATTTGTGGATGGTTTAAGCGGATCTTTAGCTTCTCCTTCTTCTTCGTTATTATTATTATTATTATTATTATGAATTATTTCTGCTGACGTGTCTTCTTTCTCTTCCGCCATTTTAGTTACCTCTCTCTTTTTTTACACTCTTTTTTTTATTTTTATTTTATTTTTATTTTATTTATTTAGGGAGATGAAAACAAGTTTTTTTGTTTTTTATTTTTTGTTTTTTGTTTTTTGTTTTTTTGTTTTTGAAAGGTGAGATGAAAACAAAGTTGAAAGCTTGACTTTGATACTTTTTGGATTTCTAGATTTGAAATTTTCATGCATGTTAATTACACTTTTACTCCTCTAAACTGCATTATTACTTATAAGTATCCCTCCGTTCGGTTCGGTTCGCTTTTTTACAAAACCGAAACAGAAGTCGAGCAACTTTTTCGGTTCGTTTTTTTTATTTTTTGGATCGAACCGAACCGTTTTGTTTCGTTCCGGTTTCGGTCTTTCGGTTTTTTTCGGGCTTTTTTGGTTTTTTTTGGTTTTATTTTCGGGCTTTTTTGGTTTTTTTCGGTCCGGTTTTATTGTAAACCGAAATGAACCCGAAAAAGTTTCGGTTTTTCGTTTTCGGTCTTTTTCGGTTCGGTTCGGTTCGGTTTTTTGGGGTTTTCACCCAACCCTACTTATAAGTACCGGTTTTTTCGGTTCGGTTCGGTTTTTTTGGGTTTTTCGGTTTGGTTCGGTTTTTTGGCTCTAATTCCATGGTCTTCCTAGGAGTTATTTCACTACCCAAAATGCCAAATACTATCGGTAATAACCTAGAAAAAATGGTTGGATTTGAAGAAATTGAGGCAAACATACCTCTCCTAAGCTACTTGAGCCTGAGAATAGAGTTGGATTTTAATCACCTGCGAACGATTTTCAATGTAAAAGTTGAAGAAGTTAGTAACCGTCGGACTTTGATAAAATACGAGAGGCTTGCAAATTGTTGCTTCAACTATGGAAGACTTGGCCACATGAAAGAAGATTGCATGGAGGAGATTCATAACGAAGTCGGCCCTCTATATCGGTGATTTGAGAAGCAATTACCCAACAAAACAAAACACATAAGTTCTACACTTTTGGCCCAACAAACTTTGAGCAAGACCTTTGATTGTTCTCCGACGTTGACTGCCGGAGTTCGCCGCTATCCGGTATTGATCGGAAATAAAAACGGAATAAAACTAAAAAAATCGATAACAAACAACGGCAAAAGAATAAGAAATTAGAAAAGTAATTTATCTATCAAAAAGTTTCAAACACAACACCGCTTATACGTCACTTTTTTACTTGTAAATGATGTATAATTTATTTTTATTGATAAGTCATTGGTTAATTATTTAACTTATAAGTGAGTTATATACGAACACATTCTATACAAATTTTTTATTTTTGATAAATTTAATGTGAGAAAGCTAACAAAAAAAAACCCTGTAATTTTCTAGCTTATTTGTTTATGAGTTTTTTGACTCACAAACTATATTTTTAATTGCTAAAAAGCTGACATACCAAATACTCGTCTATTTTTTAAAAGTGGTGATATAAATAGAGAATTTTTAACAGATACTCTCGCATGCAGAGACTTAATGTGGATCGTTGATTACTCTCATATACACGATCTGATGATCCGCATTTAGTGTCTGCGATAGTCTATGTCAAAAAATCTCTACTTATATCATCACTCATTTTTTAATCAAAAAGCTAAAAATTCTCCCATCCCCCAAAAAATTAAAATTGTTGACCACACATACACATTAAAAAAATTTAAAATTGGAATAATTAAACGCATGCTTAGTCTCTTCTACTATCTGGAGACTATTTGTAAAACATAGATAGCTTAGGGGCGTTAATCGCAAATATCTATGTTTACGAGGTTACTTGTAAAATATCCATAGTCTTCGGCATTATATGTAAATTATCTTATTAGGTGGGAAAAATGTTGTTAGTATCATATATTATTGATTTTTTTTATTAATTTAGTATCAGATTTTTAAGTTTTACTAATTTGAGCCCCATCCTATCATTTTTTATCCGGTTAGGGGACTGTCGTTTAACAAAATAATGAAATTCTAGTCACGTTATCTCTTCTATCACATAATGAGTGAGTGCATTTGCGTCAATATACATAAATACAAATCTCCAAATATGAGATATCGTATGTGCAATTTTATCGATTTATACTGTCGAACCTTGAATTGGACCAAAATTGATAGTTTAGTGACCAATTTGTAAAATTACCTAAATACATAGGAGAATCTTCGAGAAGGGGCAATTTCGTGAGTATAAAAAAATATATTGGCTATAAATTGAAGTGTTTTCTTATTATTATCTTTCTATTAATATTATTATTATTCGATTTCAGAGTTTTATTAAATCTCTTTTCTTTCTCTCAAGGTAATGCCTTTTATCCTTTTTTTTTTAATTATTTTATATTTCTTTTAATCCCTTTATATATTATTAGTCAATTTCTTATTATGTAACTATAAAGTTGTTGCTATAGATTAGTAGTTTATATATATATATATATATATCGTTTATGTATTAGTAATTAATTTGTAGATCTGGATTTTAAGAATTTTAATCTAATTCTCTATCTTTAGTTTGATAAAAAAAATTATAAATCTTTTTGGTTTAGATTATTTTTTATTCCAAGGGTCCGTTTGGCAACAGATTATTGGACTTTTTATCTAGTTGATTATTGGACTTTTTATTCTAAAAATCTATTATTTAGCTTTTGAAAAGCAGATTTTTACCCTAAAAAAGCTTGAAAATCCAGAAATAAAAAATCTGGATTTTGGTTGGATTTTTAAAACAGATTTGTTTTTCTTTTGATTTTTGACCAAATAATCTGTTGCCAAAGGGACCCTTAAGGTCTAGATCTGGATTAATAGTTTAAAATTAACAAAATTGCGTAAATTTGATGATCCTATAATAGGCTTTCCTTTTTGGTTTAGATTTGTCAATTTTTTTTTTAATATATAAAGTGATCAATTCATTTGTATATGTGAAATTGTTGAGATCAGTTGGTCAATGGATTTTCCGGAGTATCGGTATAGTATAGGCGACTAATATTGATTTTACCGAGCTTTTGATGATTTTAAAACTGTATTTATGGATTTTTTAGGTGATTAAGTTTTGGTGTTTGTAGCTCCGTTGTTTAGTTGTGAATCTCTTTTAGATTTTTATTATTCTCCGTATTATGCTAATGATTTCGATAACTAGGTCAATTTGATTTTCAGGTTTCTGTTTGTTTGGTTATAATAATTATTTTAAGTTTATGCAGTTAAGATAGATCTCTTCTATTAGTTTCAATTGGAACATATCGTAAATTAGGGTTATCTTTTATTAATCGTGTCGTTTTTTTAAAATAATAGTTTGATGCCGTTTAATACCTCAATACTCTAGCGGTTTCCTGTTTGTTTGGTTATAATAATTATTTTATGTTTACGCAGTTTCCTGTTTGTTTGGTTATAATAATTATTTTATGTTTACGCAATTAAAATAGATCTCTTCTATTAGTTTCAATTGAAACATATCATAAATTAGGGTTCTCTTTTATTGATCAAATCCCTTTTTTTTTATAAAATAACAGATGCAGATCTTTGTGAAGACACTCACCGGCAAGACCATCACTCTCGAGGTCGAGAGCTCCGACACCATTGATAACGTCAAGGCAAAAATCCAAGATAAGGAGGGAATCCCTCCAGACCAGCAGAGGCTCATCTTTGCCGGAAAACAGCTTGAGGATGGTCGTACCCTTGCCGACTACAACATCCAGAAGGAGAGTACCTTGCACTTGGTCCTACGTTTGAGAGGTGGTATGCAAATCTTCGTGAAGACCCTCACTGGAAAGACGATCACCCTCGAAGTCGAAAGTTCCGACACTATTGACAACGTCAAGGCCAAGATCCAGGACAAGGAAGGGATTCCCCCAGACCAGCAAAGGTTGATCTTTGCCGGGAAACAGCTTGAGGATGGTCGTACCCTTGCTGACTACAACATCCAGAAGGAATCGACCCTCCATTTGGTACTCCGTCTCCGTGGTGGTATGCAGATATTCGTCAAGACTCTTACGGGAAAGACCATCACTTTGGAGGTCGAAAGTTCCGACACTATTGATAACGTCAAGGCCAAGATCCAGGACAAGGAAGGGATTCCCCCAGACCAGCAGAGGTTGATCTTTGCCGGGAAACAGCTTGAGGATGGTCGTACCCTTGCTGACTACAACATCCAGAAGGAGTCTACCCTCCACTTGGTGCTCAGGTTGAGGGGTGGTATGCAAATATTCGTCAAGACCCTTACGGGAAAGACCATCACTTTGGAGGTCGAGAGCTCTGACACCATCGATAACGTCAAGGCCAAGATCCAAGATAAGGAAGGGATTCCCCCGGATCAGCAGAGGTTGATCTTTGCCGGGAAACAGCTTGAGGACGGACGTACTCTTGCCGACTACAACATCCAGAAGGAGTCTACCCTCCACTTGGTGCTCAGGTTGAGGGGTGGTATGCAAATATTCGTCAAGACCCTTACGGGAAAGACCATCACTTTGGAGGTCGAGAGCTCCGACACCATCGATAACGTCAAGGCCAAGATCCAAGACAAGGAAGGGATTCCCCCGGACCAGCAGAGGTTGATCTTTGCCGGGAAACAGCTTGAGGATGGGCGTACCCTTGCTGATTACAACATCCAGAAGGAATCGACCCTCCACTTGGTGCTCAGGTTGAGGGGTGGTATGCAGATATTCGTCAAGACCCTTACGGGAAAGACCATCACCTTGGAGGTGGAGAGCTCTGACACGATTGATAACGTAAAGGCCAAGATTCAGGACAAGGAAGGCATTCCCCCAGACCAGCAGAGGTTGATCTTTGCGGGCAAGCAGTTGGAAGATGGGAGGACTTTGGCTGACTATAACATCCAGAAAGAGTCTACTCTTCACCTTGTCCTCCGTCTTCGTGGTGGACTTTAAGTGTCCTGGCTGTGGTTTGTCGTTTTGAGGTTGAAAATGTCTGTGGATTGTGGTTTGTCGTTTTGAGGTTGAAAATGTCTGTGGATTGTGGTTTTAATTATTTCGGTGTTATGGACTAAATGTCCTTTGAAACTCGTGTCATGTTTATGTTTTTCTGTTCTGCTCTTATGTGCCGAGGCTGAAAGATGCCTATGGATTGTGTTGGTTAATAAAGTGAACTGTTGTTTTCGATAATTAATGTGTGTTTGGTTTACAAGTTTTTTTGCTTTACTTCCCAATTTGCAAACTCGGATTTATCTATGGTCATCAGTACATTTGAAGATGTTAATTTTGTTCTTTCGGAACAATGGATCTTATTGAACTGCTAATGTGGTTTCTGAACTATTTGGTTAATTAAAGGAATATCTAAACGGAAACAATCGTGGATCATTAGAGTCCAATATCAGGTTGTGGTCGATGATATTGTTATGCTTGATTTCAAGTTGGTTTTCTCTAGCTCGACATTCTTTTGCTAGATAGTTTGCCTTTTCAATTAATTTTTTCTTTTTACAGTTGTTTGTTATCGATATTTGAGTAAGCAGGTTGTGTCGAGTTTTTCTTTTAACGGTTAACATTGTCTCGAGTAGTTAATATTGGGTGTATTAGTGTCGAGCTTATATAGGACTCGGCCTTGCTCTAAAGTCACCAACAAAATGTAAAAGTACCAAAATCTGTGACGAATTTGCTACTAATCCTTGTTATCTGTTCATTTATTTGTTATGTTTTGTGCTCGTCTTCTAACTACTAGTTGGTTGTCGTGGTTAGATTAAACACAAATGAGAAACCTATTAAAACTTTTTGAAAAGTTAAGACTAACACAAATGAAGTTTCAAAGATAATTTTTTCACTAAAAAAATATAAAAAGTTATACCTACGTCTAATTTTTCCTTTTTCGTAAATGGTGTAAGCATTTGTTGGTGTAAGCATTTCTTCTTATAACCATTTGTCATTAAATGATGTAACCATTTGTTATTAAATGATGTAACAATTTGTTGCGGGAAAAAATATATTTACTACACCAAATTATAGTGTTGTTAACGATTTGGGTACCCATTTTTCAAATTTTTCAATTTGGGTAACACACTATAATAACTTCCAATTTAAGTAGCACCGTCTAAATAAATCACGGAATCATGTCACGTAACATTTGACAAACATTAATTTGAGAGCCTAATTTGACAATTGGGGAAAACGTTTTTATAGGATGACATATTTTTGTGTAAAATTGTTAAATTAGTCTCTCAAATTAATTGACAATCGGAATTACTTGTATATAGAAAAATGTAAACAACTTATTTAGCTTGTTATCGTAATACAAAACCAGTCTTATTATTAAGTTTAATTATGTTTCACTAATATCATATGATTGTTTATTGTATAAAAATGAACTAACCTGATTAGTTGTTGGTTTGGTTCGACTTAAAATTTTAAAAAGCGATTTAATTGGTTCATTTTATGGATAAAAGTCTTAGAAAATTATTTTTTGAAAGTAAATTGTTTAATAATTTCCTTTGATGTAGATATTACCTTTAACTTTTTTATAAAATATCAAATTAAACAAGATTAAGAGTTCATAACATAAATTTGATCAAATTATAGACGCTAAAAAGAAGCGGGAATATGCTGAAGTTAAATTAGAAACTCTTTTCAAATTAAACAAGATTAAGAGTTCCTAACTTGTATGATATATTTCTGTACATTTAGAAATGTTGGTTTTGGTGTACATAAAAACAATAATTAAAAGTGCAAGGACTAAAAAGAAATAAACAATTTTATTTCTATAATGGAATGTGACTCTATTACAAATTTCGACACTTGCAGAAAGTAAATGCAATTAATTAAAATTCCAGACAGATTAATATAAATTATTAAACTGCTGGACTGGTTTGTAATTAAACCAAACTGCCAGACAGAATAGTATAATTACTAAACTGCTGGACTGTTTGTTAATTAAAAGAAACTGCCAGACAGGATAGTATAATTACTAAACTGCTGGACTGTTTCTGGAATTAAATAAAATTACAGGACTGGATAATAAATTACAGAACAAAATAGAAATTACAGAAAAGAAAAAAGGACTGAAATGAAATTACAGAACAGGAAAAATAATTACAGAATTGAAATGTACAGAATATAAAATTGCAGAAATGTAAAGACGGAATAAAAATGCAGAAAAATAAATAGACGAGGCGACTGTTTAACAGTCTGCCCTTAACCGATATTCGCCTAACCACCTTTGAGGTTTCTGGTTATGTTTGGCGCTTCGATCCCAAGGTACAACGTCTCGGATGACTCGCCGGAAACTGGCGACGAGTCAAGGTCGAGCTGTTGGTGGGTGGCTCTCTCTAGCTAAAATGTAATGCTACTGTTTAGAGAGATGGTATATGCTGCGGTGTTTGATTTCAGAATGTTCTGTATTTGACCTGTGGGGGGTCTGCCTATTTATAGGCTGGCTGAGTATCTCAGCCATTAAAGTCACTTTACTACTGTCTGTTTTCGAAATTCGAAACTGCAGTATTAACTTTGCAATGAATTCATATTTATTGCAACAGTTACCGCTTTGCTGAAAATTTTTCCGACCTGGAAATTTTCCCGAGCTGGAAATTTTGGCCGAGCAGGACACTAGGCCGAGCAGGGCACTTTGGCCGAGCTGGGCACTTTGGCCGAGCAGGACACTTGGCCGAGCTGGGCACTTTGGCCGAGCAGGAGCTCTTTCCCCGAGGAGGAGCTCTTTTCCCGAGGAGGAGCTCTTTTCCCCAGGAGGAGCTCTTTCCTTTTCAATGTGGGACAATTCCCAATGAGTTATCCTCATTAAACCCATTTTTCAGCATTAAGAGTTTTCCTCTTTCTCAACCCCATTCTTTGACGCCAATTTCCATTCACTCCCATTCTCCGAATAGGTCATGCGACATACCGTTATGAACCTTGTCTTACCATCTACTCAACCGTCTTGAGTATGGTGCCAAAAGACAACGGCTGTCACTTGGAATTTTGATTCAAAGATGGTCTCGTGACCATTCGGAAACTATCATGTTAAACATGGTTTTTCCACCAAGAAATTGATTTGAGTTTTTAAAATGGAAATGATTTTGGTGCACATGTAACTCGTAATCTGATTCTAGAATCTAGATGGTCATATAATACATGTAACTCGTAATTTAGATTAGCCTAATTGTCTACAGAATAACAACTTTAGACTCACATGATAATACAGAGAAATATTTTTGAAATCTATTTTTTCTTTGAGAGTTTTGTAGCATGTACAAAACACTTTTAAATTTTATATTTTGTTAGCTTATCTTCTAGACATGGTCAACATAGTCGTCTGTTCCAATATCTGTATCATTTTTGGTCTCAGGTGATTTTATTATATGGTCCAGTTTTGAAACTGAAACAAAAAACTGCTAAAAAATGACTGTGATAGAACATAAAAATTAGACCCGAATATATTTATTCGGGTATTCGGGTACAAATCAAGCCAAACATTATTAATGGGTATCCAATTCTTGAATAGTAGGAAATGGGGTATAACAGGCCTTATTAAAGGATGAAGGTTGTTATACTTTGAATGACCAAACCCACTTGAGTAGGGCCCCACAAACGGAAAAGCCTATGAGAAGGCAGACGAGATTGAGACATTTGTCAACATCCTGGACTCATAAATGCCTATAAATAGCCAAGTAACTTCACTGAAAAAAAGACCAGAAAAATTAGAGAGAAAAGAAAAAAAAAAAAAATAGTTGTCAGAACTTATCTCAGTAGAAAGTATACCGAGAAAGATCGCAAACCGAGCACCAAGGATAAAGATCAAGATCAAGATTTAGACTAGATTATTAAGCCGAGCATAAGTGTAATATAAAACTGTAAACCAAGCAAGTGCAATTACCGATCAATAAGAAAAAAGAAGAACGTGTCCAATATTCTCTCTCTTTAATCTATATTTATATCGTTGAAAAGGATAAATATCACCGATCAAAGTTATTGATTTATCAGACGGTGGGACTTGGTTAGATTAATAAGGATGTAGTATGCTGTTTGGACAGAATTAGAACCCGTGATTTGTGTTTCTAAAACTCAATATGTGTTTGATAAAAGTATTTATTTTTACCCCCATGAAATTCATAGTCGATGATAAGGTAAAAGCCCATTTACAATTTTAATGATATTAAAGACCAGAGTGGAATTATTCAAGTTTGTTTTTTGAGAAATGGTCTGTTATATTTAACACCGACAATCAACACCAGATTCAGATGTTTGGATTGCTCTGTTCTACTTCTATTTATATGTATATACATTTTTTTGGTTTTGTACATAATGAAACTAGTGGTTTTTTTTTTTGTGTTGTTGAGCCAATACGATTTAGTGAAAAGATATTAATCACATCCTTTTGGTTTACTGTAAACGAATTCCTCAATATGTAGGTTCGTAGTTGTGTGATATATTAACAACTTGTGGCATTAGATTACATGTTGATACACATAACATAATTTTTTGTGTTTCTTTTGCTTTGAATTTTGTAGACTGGCGAGTACAGTTACGCTCCTGGCTAAGAGTCTCCTTTCCCAATTCGCCATCAAGTTGTTTTTGCTTCATCTTCATTGTAATCAGTAGAGCATGTTATTATAACTAGTGTTTTTTCTTCTTCTCTATGTACAAATGTTTTATGCTTGGAGAATGTTCGTAGTGGTTACTCTTGTAATCAATATGTTACATTTTATATTCATAAATGCGTACGATGAATCTTTTAGTAATTGTGTTAAATGATTCTAGCAATTGAAAGTTAATTTAATTTCTATATTTGTATTATATAGGAATGAGATTGAATTTAAATTTTATAACCATTATTTTCTTTTGCAACAAAAATTGATTATGTATTTACTGAATAAGCAACAACCAATATTACAACTGCAATGAATTTTTTTTCACTTTCGGCAACACTTTATTTCTCTAATGCAACAAATTAGTAAAAAATCAGCAACGAAATTTTAACTTTTAACAACAAAAATATTAAAGGATGACAACAACTTGTTTCCATTTGGCAACAATATTATTTCGAAATGCAACAAAATTTTTTGTTGCAAAAAATAATTTTTTTAGCAACGATTCTTCTATCTGTTGCGAGAATCTTTCAGTAACGGGGCGTCCGCAACGGCATTGCAACAACATTAATTTGTTGCCGATCTATTTTAACAACGAAAAATGAAGTTTAGGCAACAGATTTTTTCATTGCCAAATACATATTTTCTTGTAGTGAGAATAAATGGATACATCATATAAGAACAATTGACTGCACCATTAAAGAACAAATGAGTACACAAATAGGTACATCATTCAATAACAAATGAGTACACAATTCAAGAACAAATGACTACACGATTCTAAAACAAATGAGTACACAAATGGATACACCATTCAACAACAAATACCTATCCCATTCAAGAACAAATAAGTACAACACTCAAGCACAAATGCGTACAATATTCAAAAATAAATGTTTACACAATTCAATAACAAATAGGCGTGTTCAAAAATAAATGACTACAACATTCAACAACAAATGCGTACATCATTAAAGAATAAATGGGTATATCATTCAAAAACAAATGGGTACAAAATTCAAGGCACAAATGGCTACACCATTTAAGCACAAATGACTACATCGTTAAAACACAAATGGATACACCCATTCAAGTACAAATGAGTACAACCATTACAACACAAATGACTACACCATTCAAGAACAAATGGATGCACCATTCAAGAACAAATGGATACACCATTAATGGCTACATCATTCAAGTGTAAATGGATACTACCCCATTGAAGAGCAAATAGGTATATCATTCAAAAATAAATAGGTACATCATTCAAATACAAATGAGTACACCATTCAAACACAAATGACTAAATCATTCAATCACAAATGAATACACTATTTAACCACAAATGGCTGCATCATTCAAGAAACAAATGATTACACCATTTAAGAACAAATTTCTACACTATTCAAGAACAAATGGTTATAACATTAAAGAACAAATTGTTACACCAATCAATAAACAAATGCATATATCTTTTAAGAACAAATTGGTACACCATTCAAGCACAAATGGGTGCACCAATTAAGAATAAATGGATACACCATTCAAAAAAATGATTACATTATTGAAGAACAAATTGATACATCATTCAATCATAAATGGCTACACCAAGAACAAATGAGTACATTATTCAAAAATAAATGAATATATCATTCAAGAACAAATGGGTACACCATTGAAGTACAAATGGGTGCACCATTGAAGAACAAATGGGTACACCATTGAAGAACAAATGGGTATACCATTGGAGAACAAATGACTACACTACTGAAAAACAAATTGATACACCATTGAAGAACAAATGGGTATATCATTGAAGAACAAATGACTACCCTATTGAAAAATAAATTGATATATCATTCAATCACAAATGACTACACCAAGAACAAATATGTAAATTATTCAATTCAAACGTTGTTATTTCTTACTTTTGGCACTTTTATTGTTCTCCACAATAGAAGAATAAATAAACCAAGGCAGAATATAAATTAATTTGGGTCATCTTAAAAACTTAAAAAGGGGAAATACAAGTAAAAAAAATATTAACCTTGTAGCCTTTTTGTGTGTTGTTGTGACAAAAAGGTAGAAAGAGTAGTGTTTCTTTGTTGTTATTGTACAAACCATACATTTTATCTACGGTCTGTGATTAAAATGTTCGTTTGTACAAAAAAATATACGGTTTGTACGTTTTTTTAGAAAAAGTGTAGTAGAAAAATCCAGATTCTTCAGCAAATTACTGTAGCTAGAATTGATCTATTCCGTACATCATTTGTAAAATAGTAATCTATATATAAAAACTGTTACATGGTCCATTTTTTTACGTAGAATCAAAATTCAAGCAAAGTTTTCTATCTTAGAAACACTGATGTGAGTGTTCTAACAAAACTAGCCATTCAATACACAATTAACAATTCACCTTATAAAACTAAATGTCACAATTCAGAGTTTGTATTGACAACAATTGAAACGATCAAGTAAAGAGTGTAATGTTTTAACGTAAAAAAAGTGATATAACCACAACGGCCAATGCTATATATGCATGAAGAAACAATCATTTTATTCAAATACTTATATTAATTAGCCTCAAGAAGATAAACTCGCAACTAAACAAGTGTAATTTATTTTGTGAAAGATCATTATTTGTGTATCTAAGAGTTCACGATGGGGGGTTGTGGAGCATCATGATCAGTAGTATTGGAAACAGCATCACAATATCCTTCAAGGACATCTCCCTCCTCGGCAGTGAACCCAAGGGAACCGATCATGGTTGGCCAACAATGCTTATGAATGACCCGGATAGCACTACAACATCCTGGACCAAGATAAGTCTCGCCATTCATGAAAAAAAGGATGATCTCGCCACTGCAAGATTGGAGCTGGAACAACGAGTCCCAACAGTTGGGTGAGTCTGGACTCGTCGCCTCATCTAGCTTTAGTCTTGCCATAAGGGTCGAGGGTTTTGAGTTCGAGGCAAGTACCATGGGTCGGGATAAGACACTTGAAGTGCTTAGCCATAAAAATACAATAGACAAAAGTAGAGCTTTGGCGTGGGAGCTTGACATCTTTTTTACTTTTGATTGCTGGGAAATGGAGATAATTGGGGATGAATTAATGATGAAAATGACGATAGATTAATATATAATTTATATGGATAGAGAGGCTACGGTTATGGTATTTCATGGGATGCCAATTTAATTATAATGATTTCAAAAACTTAAATAAGCTCAAGGGTCTGCATGCATTAATATGCTGCAACAAATTATATATATATACTCTACCTGTTAACTTAAATAATCTGTGTGGTTATACCAAAATTTATTCCAAATGGTGTTATTTTCATGAAACGACTTTTTTAAAAGATTATTTATCCAAAATAGTGGTGTTTTAAAAATAAAAAAAACGCAAGGGACTATTTAGTTTCACGTGAGAGAAAAAAAGGAAAATAATGTACAGAGTTTATGTTATTTAATTAGATAGAATCAATCATGGTCGTTAAAAACAATTGAATATGAAGGGATGAGATTAGAGTGTAAATATAATGTGATTTTTTATGTGTGTATAAATATTTTCCCTATATATATATATACTAGTAATCGTAGACTACACGTTGCATGTGCGACATGTAGTGACATAAATATGATCGCGAACAAATAAAGTTAACATTTTTAAAAAATTTGCAAAAATAATGGAATGGATATCGTAAATTAACAACCGTATAAAAATACATGTATGATGATTTGTTTGGGACATGAGTTGAAATATGTGGAAAAAGTACATATTTATTTATTTAAATTTCATTAAGATATTTACTCATTATGTTGGTTTTGACTATGTCATATTTTGATCCTAATTTTTGTTGTGTCACTAGCACAAAAGTCTTAAACAAATGTTACCTAAGTTATTGGATGTAGCCCTGCCAACCCTCACTTGAATACGAACCCATGGTTGAGTAATATCTGATTGATGATCTAAACTTACCAGTATCTTCTGGAGATTATCTCGTCAATCACCCTTCGATGGGGAGAGCGGGTCAAAACCCTTCGATGAGCACCCTTCGATGGGTTGAGTAATATCTGATTGATGATCTAAACTTACCAGTATCTTCTTGAGATTATCTCGTCGATCACCCCTTCGATGGGGAGAGCGGGTCAAAACCCTATTTGTTCTCCTCGCTAGGACGAGTAATTATCCATCTACTTCCAAATTAATTGTTAGGTCAGACCTCATTTATTTCATTTAATGCGGAGCTCTGACCCTAAAATCTAACCTCCATCACTAGTATTAGCACGAAATCCAGCAAACTTTCTGATAAAGCCATAACTTTGGTCGGTCGCGTTAGGCTTTTCAACAATGATATAATAGTAAATCAACTGTGAATAAAGGATACTTCCTGATCTTTATTATTGCTCGGATTATTATCCTTGTTAGGACTATTACACTTGCTCGGACTAGTATTTCGGTTTCGACAATTGTGCTCGATATGACTATTTAATCTCTCGTCTTGATCTTTCTCCCTTTTTATTCGGTGCTCGACTGTCTTTTCTCGGTTTATTACTAGAAGTGGTGTGCGTTGGTTAGTTTCTCTCTTTTCTCAACTTCTCTCTATATTTTTTGGATAGATTTTCTGGTCCTTTTCTAGGAGGGGTAGTTGGCTATTTATAGGCAACTGCGCCTTCTAGGATATTGACAAATGTCTTCATCCCAGGGATTTTCCAGACATGGATCCCCCTTTGATTGGGCTTGAGCTTTTAATAGTAAAACCTCAATTCCTATAAAAAGTATGAGACGACCCATTTAAGCGTTGGATACCCATTTATAAGGTGGGTTGATTATTACCCAAATAGAATATTCATGTCTGATTTTTATGTTCTATCACTTTCCCTCTGTATATTTTCTCATGAATCATGATCAGTTAGTTATGCTGTTCTAGCTATTTGTTTAACTATCTATAAGAATTGATTTATGCGTCTATATATATATATATATGGCTATATTTATTTGACAAAGAACTCCAATTCGTTTTCAGCCCTTTTGTTTGTTTTAGTATAAATGTGTATGCTTTTAAAATAGAAGTTCCACATCTAATAACATACATAGTTATTGATCAAACGTAGTGTTGTTTTCAGGCATCTAAAATTGTTGATTACTGCATCAACAAAACGTATATCAAATAAATATTTAGTTTAGTCATCTAAAATTGTTGATTACTGCATCAATAAAACGTATATCAAATAAAAATTCAGTTTTATGAATGTTATATAAGAAGAAACACAACCAGTCTAGATTTGTTGAATCCGCATTTTCTTTCTTGTTTAACAGTCTACCGGAATTGATTTCTATGATAGGTTTATGACCATCTTTCTTTGATAAATAATTTACTTTCTAGGTTTTTTCTTCTTTATTGTAACCTTGAAGAACTTAAAGAAAACTGTATAATTAGTTTGTTTTCTCTCCATTTAATTAGTCCTGTTTAAAGCTAATAAACTAGTCAAGGTTGTAAAAATGGTGGTCTCATCCAGTATTATCTGAAAATGATGGTCTCATCCAGTATTCTCTTCATTTACTTTCCATTTAGTTTTTTCTTGACATATTTAATGGAACTTTAAGTTAGTCATTACTCATAGTTGGCAAGCCCAACCTATACTTAGAGCATCGACGATATCTGTTTTAATTCTAACAATATTAATTTTGACACATTATCATTTAATTGCATGTTAAATGATACATGTGTAACTTAAATTTAACCACCACATTAGTGTATTAACTTAACAAAGTTATCTAAATTTAATTAAAATTAATTTATTAATTGATGTTATATTTTATGAAAGTCCGAAGTATATATAACTGTCAAGTAAAGTAATATATAAATATGTATGGTGGGAAATGATTAACTCACCCTTAAAACAACACTCACTTATCAAATTTTCCGATAACAAATTTATACAAAATCTGATACTTATACGAAAACACAAAGTCTCAATTCTCAATATATTTCAAAACAATTACTAAGATTAAGCAATTAAATCAACTCACATATGTTGAATATTGTCCCACATTGATGGGTTATTGATCCTACTATATGCTTATATATGAGTTCCTCTCGTTCCTATCACAAGGCCTTTTGGTGGGAATGGATGGACTCTAATATGGTATCAGAGCGGGCTTTCTTTGTTTCTTGTTTGTTGGGCTTCCCCCATTGTCTCGTTGTTTATACTTGTGGGCCCACAAGTGAGGGGGAGTATTGAATATTGTCCCACATTGATGGGTTATTGATCCTACTATATGCTTATATATGAGTTCCTCCTTCCTATCACAAGGCCTTTTGATGGGAATGGATGGACTCTAATAACATAAGTTCACAACACTCAATAATTTGATACTTATCTCATCAACGTCCCGGTAACAAGTTTATAGAAAATACTCCTACAGAGACCCACTGCACAAATTTATCGTAAATGCTTCTTTTTCAAGTGTTTTTTTGTTAAATATGAATATAAAACTCCACACACAAAAAAATATTAATTTAGGTATTCCCATATCTCTCTCTATATATATACAGTATATGAGAAAATATCTATACACATATAAAAAAAAACACATTATAATTATACTGTAATCTCCATTCATATTTATTTGTTTTTAATGACTACAATTGATCCTATCTATTTATGTTCTTATTATGTTCTTATTTCTTATTTCTTATTTCTTGTTGTTGTAAAACAATGTTACTTTTTATCTAATACTCCGTATGTCGTCTAAAACTCTTACAAATTAACTTAATCAAACTATAAAATTGTATCACTCGCTAGAAGCTACGATGTTCCTTTTTCTCTAATTAGGGTTTTCTAGCAACAAAAGTTACAGTTCAGTCTTTTGTGCTTTATTTTCAAACAAAATTAATTTGAGATATTCAATGGGTTTTTGTTGATCTTAAAGGGACAGGATAAATAGAAAAAATATTAAGGTGGGTAGAAAAGAGTTTAAAAAAATGTGCAAAACACATACTTTAAAAAACAATTGTCTAAGTATTAGAGATACGTATTGGAATAAAAAAAACTTGATGGAAAAATCTCTATGGAATTTTGAAACTCTCCAACTAATTTATAGTTATAAAACCACGAAGAATATATGACAAAAAGGGATGAGTTTATTAGACTTTTAATCACGAAAATCTCTCTGTATCTATTTATGTTATTTAAATTCTTTAATATTACAGTGAGAGAGTTTATGTTATTTAATTAGATAGAATCAATCATAGTCATTAAAAACAATTGAATATGAAGGGATGAGATTAGAATGTAAATATAATGTGATTTTTTATGTGTGTATAAATAATTTCCATATATATATGTATAGTAGTAATCGTAGCTTACTGGTATAAGGGAAAATATTTAAATACTAGAATGATTTGTAGTTTTATACACCAAACCATCTATATCATATTCCCTTATACCAGTATGGAACATCACTTCGCTTTAACTGCCTACACAAACATTTTCCTCATAATCGCATCCTTATTTTTGTTGATTTTCAAAAAAACCCTAAAGAGATCTAAAGGCGAAAATCTACCCCCTGGTCCATGGAAGCTACCGATCATTGGAAGCATGCACCATTTGGTAACAGGGTTACTGCCACATCAGACTCTCAGCAAATTATCTAAGATATACGGACCACTTATGCATCTAAAGCTCGGCCAAATCTCACTTGTAGTTGTCTCTTCTCCGCAAATGGCGAAAACTATTTTGAAAAATAATGATCTCGCTTTTGCGGATAGGCCTAGCACTTTAGGAACTGACACCATGGGCTACAACAGATCTGCAATTGCTTTCGCCCCTTGGAGTGATCATTGGCGGCAGATCAAAAAGATATGCGTAGTCGAGCTATATAGCAACAAACGTGTTAAGTCATTTAGCTTCATCAGAGACAGCGAGGCTTCAAATTTGGTGGCCTTTATTGGGAAATCGATTGGATTGCCAATGGATTTGAGTTCCAAGCTATATTTATTCACCAACTCAGTAACTTGTAGAGCAGCAGTTGGTGAGAATTTGAATGTTCAAAGCTCAATAATCTCTCTTGTTGGCGAATCTGCGGCGTTGATGGGCGGCTTCAACTTGGGGAATTTTTTCCCTTCGTTTAAGTTCTTATATGTAGTTAGTGGGCTAAAGTCCAAATTACAAAAGATTCACATTGAAATAGATACAATTTTGGATAATATTATCAAGAAACGCCGAGAGTACAATATCATGACCAGAAAAGGTGGTCAAGGCGGATATGAGGAAGAAGATCTACTTGATGTCCTCTTAAGACTTCATCAAGGAAATGAGCAAGAGCTTTCTATCACTGATAACAACATCAAAGCAGTCATTCT
Source organism: Primula veris (assembly GCA_963682055.1). Lineage (NCBI taxonomy): Eukaryota > Viridiplantae > Streptophyta > Magnoliopsida > Ericales > Primulaceae > Primula > Primula veris. The sequence goes on from OY821747.1 coordinate 33,918,079, forward strand.
AGTAAGAAATATTTAAGTAAATAGCTTTCTTGGCTCTTAATATGGGCTTCGTCTTTTTTATTTCTTCCAAATCCGATTCTTAGACTAACAAGATTTTACGTGGAAATTTGAATATTATAGGTTTTCAGCACCAATTATAATAAAAAAAAATAGCTTATATATGTAATTCATCCCCACCCATTGTAGTATCTTAGTTCCGCCACTGTACACATGTGATCACACTGTTACACATCTAATAAAATTTGAATGTATGTCCAAATTAAATGTTTTTTTTCCTTAAGCCTCTAAACATTAATAAAATTGTCGTTTCCCCTAAGTTAAATCGCCAATCTCAAGGTCTTACATAAATAAGCACCATGATCCTCTATATTGCCATCTACAAATTGCTTTCTACCTTTTGACTTCTGCAAACCACGTCCAAAGTGATATTGTACAAAAAATTTCTACGTGCAGAAAGTTTTTTTTGCAGGAACCGAAACTTCAGCAGCCCTTATGGAATGGTCTATGTGCGAGATGATTAGGAACCCAAAAGTAATGGAGAAAGCACAATCGGAGGTGAGACTAAGTCTCGACAAAACCAAGAATAATGTGGAAGGAAGTGAAACACCTCGATTTCCCTACTTAAATATGGTTATGAAAGAAGCTCTTAGGCTTCATCCTCCTGGTCCTTTATTGCTTCCTAGAGAATGTAAGGAGGCTTGTGAGGTAGACGGATACAAGATACCTATTAAAACTAAGGTCCTTGTCAATGCATGGGCGATTGGAAGAGATCCTGATGTTTGGGAAGACGCAGATAAATTTATACCGGAGAGATTTGAAAATAACAATTTTGAAAATAATGGGAAAAACTTTGCGTATATTCCATTTGGATCAGGAAGACGGTTATGCCCAGGTATAATCTTTAGTCATGCGATGGTTGAGCTTGTTCTATCTCAACTTCTCTTTCACTTCAACTGGAAACTTCCCAATGGGGTCAAACCCGATGAATTAGATATGACAGAGACTTCAGGAATAACTGCTAAAAAGCGACACCCCTTGTATTTAGTCGCCGACTTCAATGAGCCTTGACTCTTTGAAAGTTAGGTTACGATGGAGCAGGAGTCCATGAAGTTAATCTGAGTACACTTTTTCATTATTATTGTGATGTTTATAAATAATAATAATTGCACAATACTTGTTTTTTTTTTCCACACGTGATAAGTGCTAGTTTTTCTTAATGTTAAGCAAAGTACACTATCAAGTTTATTTAAATTGAGTGTGTTTATTTGGAAGAGCCTTTGCACTCCTTTACAAGTGTTGATTTAAGTTTACTTATATCAGAGTCTTTTATTTGGAAGAGCCTGTTATTGACTTTATTGTACAATACCACTGATATTTTCGTCATACTATTACCGTATCGCATATTAATTGTATTAGGTCATTACGTTCGAAAACTCGAGTCACTGATTGATATACTTTGACAAAGTGAGATTACAAAAGTGAAAATGTTGTTGTGCGGAAGCACCACTCACCAACAAATAAATACATAATAAACAAAATACAATTCAATCTGGTGTACCAATCTTTTATTCCAACCAAACAAACTACATTTTCATTAACAAACAAACGAAGAACATAACAAAGAAAACTCAAACGTAAACAAAACTAACCTCTCGGAAAAATTCAACTTCTTGGTGGGCCTCTTCTTAAAAAAAGGCTACTTCTGATAATGACCGACTATTAAAAGAAGTTATTCATTTAAAAGCATTATCAATTCCTAAGATCGAACAAGTCAACGAGAACGATACCTGTAAAAGGAATCAAGTTGACAAAGGAGAGACAACTTGAAATCATTGTAGAGGTCTTCAAAAGACAACAATGAGATACAAATCGAGAATAGAATCTAAGTGCATACACTGTAGTCGAATAGGACATTAGGCTTACAAATGCCCATATCGATACAAGCTAGATCGAAATGATTTGGTTTGGGTACCAAAGAAAGCTCAAGCAATTCAAATCGACAATCCAATAGCGAATGGAAAGCTATTTCTCAAATCAACTTAGAATTCAAGGAAAGGAATCCAAGAAGAAGGAACTGGACCTCAAGAGAAAATTCGAACTATTGGAAATCGAACCAACCAACCAAATACCTACCCTAAACCATACCCAACTTATTTTCTATATAGTTTAGTGCTTAATTTATATATTATTAAAATATATCTATAATAATATATTTTCTTAAATTTAATTATGTTTCGTTATTTCATTACCTTTTACCCTAAACCCTTCCTATAAGCCTATACCTATTTAAACAAGCCTAGGAAGAACACTTTTTCTCACACCAAAACAACCAAAAGCTCTACAAGCCAAAATGCCACCAAAAAGTAGCAAGAAATATGTCATTGCTCCTACGAAGAAAAATTCCATGCCATTCAAAGTTTATTATACTAAGGAATTTAACGTACTACACCCCGATTATGTTGCGAAAAGACCAAGAGTTGAACCCTACCCATATCCAGTGAAACACACTTACCTACCTAATAAAGATGGAACTCCATGTGAGAAAAATACGTTCAAGAAAGTTGAACCTACCCTATCCGACAACTCGATAGATGATTGGGAATACTAGGAGAGTAGTTATAGTGGTGAATAAATCACAACAACTCTTATTAAAAAAAGCGGTCTATTTCGAAAGAAAAAGGATCATTAAGAAGAGAATTCCAATTGTCGTAATAAGGGACAATGAATCTGAGAAAAGCGTCAACGACAATTTCGACAAGGACTATAGTGCAACTGATGATGAAGATCCTAGCGAAGACGATGACTAAGCAAAACTTAAAAGACTATCAACCTAAGCCTTTATATTTCTATGATTTCTTTATTTTTCGTTGTTAAGTAACAATTTTACTAGAGGGTATGTTTTGGGTAATTTAGTTTCAAAAGTGATGTGTTTTGGTAATTATTCATTTAACTAATAATAAGTCTGGTTACTTTGCTGATTAAAAGAAGTTTATCCAACCTAGTTCCTAAAATGTTGAATATCCATCCCAACCGAACTACATTTGAGTTAGCGTTTAATTGTATTGGCGGCTCGAGTTGAAGGAATTTATTTATTCTAATATGAAGCTTTCGATAAGAAAGAATTGGAAACACACACCCTCCTTTCCCGCCTTCCTCCTACTTTTCAACTTGTAACCAAACTTAAAACCAACTATATCTACCTCGATCGGTAATTTTCATGCTAAGGGATTTTTCCGTAATGCAAAGACTGATGTGTTCCCACCACGACCCGCCCCCCTCTTTCATCTCTGTTGTTTCCCCATCGCCACCAAAACCATAAACTTAACTGCCCCATTCTTCTCTGTCCGTTCCTTTGTTCACCTATTTTCCACGCCATGTGAACCCTCAACTTGTTCATCCTCTTCACCCCTTTATTCCCCGTTTTCTCTCTCCTTATTCTCGAGATAAATCTACCTCGGAGATGATCTTGATCTAGTCGCAAAAAATATATATATTTTTCGTAGCTTCGATATAGGTTATATCTGTATCATTTTTTATCTCTTCCGCTAAATGGGTCGCGATGGTTTCTTGCAGCAGATTTCAGCATGTTTTGCTACAACTGTTCCTAATTCTGGAACTCACCTCCTCTCATTTTGGTTGGTTTTGAATTTGAACTAACACGGTTTGTTATTGGCCTAGAAAATGGTAGCTTTGGGGTAGTAATAATGCATGTTAGACTAGACTAATAATTGTTTTAATATGTATTTATTCTCCGAAATTGCTATGTTTGTCATAGTTGGCACGTTTTGCCAACCCTAAGATGAATAGTTTGGCAAAACCATTTATTGATCCGAGTTTACGGTAGTGTTACTCGTCAGGGGCGAAGCCAGGATGTGTAAATGGGGGGTGCCAAAATATACCAAAAAAAAAAAGCAACTTAAAATAATAATTTTTCATACTTACCCATAATCTATATACCCCATTTAAGTGTTGTTGAACAAATAACAAAGCATAAACACAAAAATTATTACAAATAACTAACATGATACCTGATAAAATCAAAAGAAATGAACCCGACGGCTGTTCGCATTCGCAAATGTATCAATGATAGTTTCCGTGCTAAATTTTGAAGCAATATCTTTCTCAATATACATCATCATACAATCTTCAAGATAATCGGCTTCCATTTTATTACGAATACTAGTTTTGATGATATTCATAGCTGAAAATGATCTTTCTGCGGTGGCGGTAGAAACAGGAAGAATAAGCACGAGAACCACAATTCTATAAACAAGCTGATATGTTGTAGACCATTTTGTTTCTACCAACCATTGACAAAGCTCGAAAATCGATGATAAATTCTTGTATTCAGGAAGAGAAATAACACAATTATCGTAATGTCGAAGTTCCAATTTCAAGTTACTTTTCTCAAACTCCGTAAAGTCCTCCGGATAAAATTTGTCAACAAGTAGACAAATATCATCAATTTTGAATATTGAAGAGTGACAATTAGGATTCAAAGTAGAACTAAGAACTAACAATTCCATTACTTGCTCATCAAAGCGACGATTTAGTTCTTAAATTTGAGAATCTATAGCACGATAGAAAATATCAACTCTATAGCGGTCAAGTATTGAAAAGTTATCACGAGTGAGATCATACCTCGAAGAATATTTTGCATTCAAGTTTGGGATATCAATGTTGCGTGATTCACAAAAGAGTTTGACGGTAGCAACCAAATCATCGAATTCATCATCTCTAAGATTTTGAAGAAGGCTTTTAGTAGATAAAGCCATTGAAGTAACCTTAAGAATGTCTTGAGTTTTAGATTGCAAAGCTAGACAAAGAGAATTCGTGATTCCTAACATTGACTTCATAAGATGAAGTATAAAGACAAATTCAAAGGAAGTTAATGGCTTATGTGTTGAACGAGCTTCTCACTTTAGAGAAGTAGTTCCATCTTCATAAATATTAAGTAAAACCATGCAAGCAGCACTATACATTTTTATTAAGCTAGAAACATACTTTAGGTGAGAACTCCAGCGAGTATCACCAGGTCGTTGCAGATTACCAATTTGATTTAATCATCTTCCAGTCTCAAGCTCTTCAATGGAAATTAAGAAAGCAATATCATCGGCATGGGCAGCTTTCAACTCATCATTTCTCTTGTATGATGCACTAACAATATTCACGATTCGAAGCAATTTAGCAAAAAATCGATCGACTGGAAGCACTTCTTTTGTTGATGCCACTAATGCTAATTGTAATCGATGTGCGAAGCAGTGAACATAATAAGCATATGGGCAATCACTTAATATCAAAGCTTGTAGTCCATGAAACTCACCCCGCATGTTACTTGCACCGTCAAATCCTTGTCCCCGAATATTCCGAATATCGAGATTGTGGTGATTGAGAACTGAGCATATGCTATCTTTTAGTGTCACTGCCATAGTGTTGGGAACATGAACAATACCAAAAAAACGCTCCCGTAAAACACCATTTTTATCAACAAATCTTATAACTACTGCCATCTGCTCCTTTTTTGACGCATCTCGAGCTTCGTCCACTATAATGCAGAATTTAGCATGTCCAATTTCTTCTCGAATCGCCTCTTTCACTTTTATAGAAAAGATATGTAAAATTTCTTTTTGAATATCAGACGACTTGTAAGTGGCATTCTTTGGAACATTTATCAATTCTTTGGTGGCTTCTTCATTATATGATGCTAATAAATCATAAAACTCAAGGAAATTACCACGGTTGTTTGATGTTGATTTCTCATCATGCCCTCTGAAAGGCATAGCTTGAAAGGCCAATCTTCGAACCAAGTCAATAGAAATTTTTAAGCGAATGCGATTGTTAAAAACTTGTTCGGCAGAAAATTTTACAATCACCCTTTCAATATTTTGAGTTGGGTTTTGTATTTCCTTCCATTTATGTTCAGCGGTTCGATGACAAGAATCGGAATTAACACCTTCATGCAAACGAAAAGAACAAGTTTTCCCGCTATTGACCTTCCTCCAACCATCAAAACCTTCAACAACAAATGCACTATGTCCTGCAAAACTAGACCCATCCGGAGGCGCAAAAAGGAAACAAGGAAAACAGAAAGCCTTGTTCTTGGCCACTGAATATTCCAACCACGAAAATAAAGCAAACCACGGAGCTTGAAATCTTCGAGGACGAGCCTTGGCGGATGCAAGAGTATACGGATATTTTTTTTCTAAATCGGGACGATTTGGACCATGTAGAGTTATGTACGCCCTACGAACTTCGTCACGCCTATTAACAGGATACTCCCAAATTTTTCTACGTAATCCAGGATCACGCTCTAGCGAATTAATATCAAATTCTACTGTGTCGATTCTTTGAATTTTTGTTGGAGGACTAGGCGTATCGATTGTCACGTGATCAACACTACTACCAACATTCTCTTCCGTCGGAGAAACATTAGCTCTCTTAAAGAACGAATTTATTTTAGGTGTCTTTCCCATTTTATACTCGATAAAAATATTAGCGATGCCAGATCTGCAGATTAAAACTCTAAGAGTTAATAGCCTATTTTTTTTCCCTTTGAGTACTTTAATCAAACACCTATGGTGCAACATAACATCAATACATATAATAAAAAGAAGCATATTAAAGGAAAAAATAAATAGAAGAGTATACCTTGCCGAGCCAGAAGGATAGAATTGTTGATGTTTTTTTAATTAAATCTAACCCCAATCAATGCGGTGCACAGCAGCACAGAGGAGTGGAGTTTTTCTTTTTTCAACTTTGTTTTTTATTTTGATACACACGCTGACACGCACGAAGAGAAGTGTTGTTGATGTTATTTTTTTTTTAATTAAATCTTAAAGAGTCCAATATCAAAGAAAAATATAATTGGGTTTTTCGGCCCAAATTTAATTATTGTGTTTTGGGTTCAAACATTAGCTATAAATATATGTACAAGTAACATATTTTTATGGGGGTGCCAAATCTACACCTAAAAAGAAATTGTACTAAAAAAAAATTACGTCACTTGAGATTTCTAAAATTATGGGGGGTGCCGTGGCACCCGATCGTCCCCACTTAGCTTCCCCCTGTTACTCGTTAAGTAACACTTTTTTCCCGTCATATGACGAGGACTTTGATATAAACGTCTATTGATCCATTTATGCTCAACATTCAATAGGTTATTTAATAACTTGTATTGGCACATTATAATCCCTCTTTACGTGTATTTGTTTGCCATGATAACTAAACATTTTTTTTAGATTTACGTTTGGATAAAATAATTTTTTGAGCGTTTTTTCCAAATATTTGTTTTTGGAGTTAACTTTAAATATATCTTTGACCATTATAACAGTCAAATCTAAGTTGTTTCGAGAGAGTTTATAACAATTCTCCCAAATTGCTAAGCTATTTTTGTCATAGTTGGCATGTTTTGCTAATCATAGGATGAATAGTTTGACAAAACCATTTATTGATCCATTGATAATTGAAATTCAATAGTTTAAATGAGAGCGAGATTGAGTAACAGGTTGAATTAAAATATGCCCGGTTGGTTCAAGTAACTGGTTAATTTCTTGTTAACCGGTTATATTGCTATTCTTCAGCAATATAACAATTAAGTTCATTTCTCGATTTCCTTGATAATGTTCTCATTGTATGTACCGATATGAACATGTATTTATCTGAAATAAACTCAATAAAATATAAGTGTGTATATACATGTATATACAAAATTCCCGTTTGTTATCATCAAAACATAATTTAATTGAAGCTCCATTGACGATTAGTTCAACACTTTTGACCCTTATAATTGTCGAATTGAAAAAAAAATGTGTATCTGAGTTAAACGTAGAACTTCCTTTTTACCTTTTTGAACGTATATTGTAGAGCAAAATCTGAATTGTTTCGAGATAATTATGACTACTCTCCCGAGCTGCTATGTTTGCTAAAGTTGGCATGTTTTGCCAACCCTATCATGGAAGCTTTGATATTAACTTTATTGATGGCAAACATTCAATAGATAGGTGAGTTTGGCACATTAAACCACACTTTAAGAGTATTTGTTTGGCATGTTAACCATACCTTTCTTAGGTATAGTTTCCCAAACTTAAAAAATAATAAAATAGTTATTTTTGTGCCATGATGATTTGCTACTATAGTATATATATATATAAAGAGTGACATCTCCAGACAAACCATAGAAAGAGATAAGCCTCAAGTGCATGCAATGGCCCAAACATTGATTTTTCCTATCTCGAAAATTACTTTGTCATTTAGGAATAATATGCCAAGCCATTATCCTCAAAGATCAAGCCGATTCCGTGGTGTTCGTCATATCGGGTGTATGACACCGGAACAAACTTGTGTCGATCAACAAACAATTGTAAGGCGAACAGCTAACTACCAACCTCCCATCTGGAACTATGATATTCTACAATCACTCAATAGTGAATACAAGGTATATACACATAACACATGTGTGTGCGCATAGGTGGTTTCACTCCAATAAAAACTTTATTTAGTATCATACAATCTTTTCAGTTATATTGTTAAAGTGGTTGTGCCTAACTTTTAGCAACAGTTTAGCAACAACCGAAAAAGTTGTATGATACTAAATGAACTTTTTATTGTAGTGTTTATTTGTAGGATAGTAGCAACTTAATATGGTTTGTTTATATATCTATAGTATCATGTTATAATAACTCAACCCAATTCTTAGGGAGAATGCCAAATTTCGCTATCATTTTTTCAAAAATACCCCACTCTATTTTACTAATTTCCGATATATCCTAATTTAATTAGCAATTCGTCATCACTCTATTTTCTTAATTACTGATGTGGTCTAATTTATTTAACAATTCGTTTAGCCTGCATAATTTTCATAAATGATACCGAATTCAAAACTATTGTGTTCATAATAAAACACATAACAAAATTTACGTCATTATACATCGCACACGCAACATGTGGGCCACTGTTCCATAAGAGTTTTAAAACTGTTTTTAACCTCTTTTTAAGCTTAAAAAATAACTTATAATATATACGGGAAATATATTAAAATGTAAAAAGGAGAGCTCAAAAACTGTGTTTAAGCTTAAAAAAATATATTATAATCTCTTTTTGAAAGATTATAAAGTGTAAAAAAATAGCTTAAAAGCAGTTTTTTTAGTGTTTATTTGAATTATTAAGGTGACATATAGACTTAAAAATCTTATGAGAGTGGTTATCTATGAAAAAAAATCTTATTAAATGGTGACCGGCCACCAATGAGCCGTTTAAAGAAAAAATGTTAAACATTCTCCAATCGCATGGTTACTTGAACTAGAGTTAATTAATCGCTAATAATATGCTAAGCAAATGAGTTGATAAAAGATAAAAACGACCATAAATCCCCATTTTTGATAAATATTAATTTATTTTACCCGTATTGATGCACTTCAGGAAGGCTTTTATGAGAAACAGTCAGCTCAACTGAAAGAAAAAGTGAAAAGTATGCTTGAGGATCTGAAGGATCCATTACAAATACTCGAGTTTATAGACTCGATGGAAAGACTAGGAGTGGCATACCATTTTGAAGCTAAGTTAGAAAGTATACTGGAGAATATGTACACTAATGTTGATCATAGAAAGGCATGGAGCAAAACTGGAAATCTACATGCTATGGCTCTTGAATTTCGATTGTTAAGACAACATGGACATATGGTTCCTCAAGGTACTTAATTAAGTTTGTAAACATTCAGGGAATTACCATATTTATCTTAATTCTAAAGGGTTAGTGAGGGACTAGAAGGTCCTGAAATACGTACTTATTTCTCGTAAGTCATTACCCTGACCAAATTTTTTTCCGGTGAAGGTAGTTGACGATTTTGAACTTTGTTTTGATCGCCACACACTGCCAGAGGTCTTTTTAAGTTTCGTCTAACTTCTTGACAACAGGGCTACAACTCTAATGAAAGGGCATATATGTTTTAACACTCTCACATATCTCAAATATCTTTCTGATGATTTCCCATCATCTGTTCAGCCAATGCATAAAAATAGTTTCCTTAGCTGCACAAACGACGTCTAGCTAGAGGATAGGTTTGTATGGCAACCTAAACCATCTCCGGTGCCTAAGATGGAAATGGTTTTGGAGCAATAAAGCTAGCTGAGGAACACACTTCTTAAGGCATATATAAATTTTTGGTTCACAACAAAAATCGTTATACCGATATATAATGAGACATTATTAATTTTATAAAATAAACAATAAAATTCTTTCGAACAATATGTTTACCACATTAACTAAGTTTACACTACATATTTTCTACGAATATCTGACCCCAAGATTTTACCTCCATCAATTTAATAGCTAATTTTAGTCGAATTTATTTACCTAGTTCGAGACACAATATGTTTACATGTTTGCAGATTTTTTAACCAGTTTTAAGGATGAATTCGGTAATTTCAATGATTCGGTGAGTAACGATATTGAGGGACTACTTTCTCTTTACGAAGCTTCTTTCCTATTAATGGGTGGTGAAGAGTTACTTGAAGAGGCTATGAAATTCACAACCAAACACCTGCAACTACACCTCAACAACAAGTGTAGGATTGATCCATATACTGCAATGTTAATTAGCCATTCATTAGATGTTCCCCTTCATTGGAGAATGCCGAGAATGGAGTCGAGATGGTTTATAGATACATACCAGGAGAACCCGCGCCTCAATGCCACATTGCTTTTGTTTGCCAAATTGGACTACAATTTGCTGCAGGCTATTCATCAAGAAGATCTTCAAAGTACTTCTAGGTACTCATAATAACAAAAAACACTTAACAACATATAAGGAGTGGGGGAACCAAGAAAAAAAAATCAGGTTTCGCTAAATATGGGGGTGTTATACTCATTTTTATTCCGTTACTAGTTCCTCCCTTGCATTTAAAACATATTTGTTAGCAATCTAGCATTGCGTTTTGTACTAGTAAAATAGAAGTTTTATAATATTGCTTTGTGGACAGTACAATAGTAATTAACTCGTAACTTTTTGCACAATTTTAAATTACAAAATTCTCATAGGTTCTTTGTTCCACTTTTACTCTTGCTAACATAGTAACAATGAAAACCTTAATGATGTGCAACTATCATTATAATAACACAGGAAACATAAGTTACATACTGATAATAGAATACCGCGTGAAGTAAATCATGTAACCTTATTGATGGCAGGATTTATGTGAATTTTGAGCAGATACGACTCTAAATATATTTCTCAATATACAGTCTGATGTTCTGTGATTGGGGTAAAAAAACTACTGTAAGAGTATTAGCAAACAAGGGCTTTTTCACCTAAATACAAAAAAAGCACAATCGTTACGAAAAAGGTCGGCGTTTTAGCCCACTGTCTCTCATTCGACACCCAAGTAAAATATCATAGTAACTTAAGGCACAACTTTGACTGAAAATTTATTTACTCCTTACCTCAATGAACAGAGGGGCTATTTACAGAAAAAGTTCTTTTTCCGCATAATCTTAACGGATTCTGATACTAAGTTAAGTGTTAATGAGTTTTGACGATCTATGGAATAACCCGTTTCTCGACTTTGAGCATGGTTATTTTTCTTTTTGTTCAAGTCAAGATTGATTTCTCTCTTAAATTAGATCAGAATTATTTCTCAACTTGGGTTTTGCTAATTATCCGGAACATGAAACACTAATTAAGGACCCTCATTTATACTTATGGTCAGTGACGGAATTAGGATTTATATATGAGTGGGGCTGAATTATGTGTAGTTTCTATTTATAATTATGGGGGTGCTGAAACGGTGTAATCGTCATCTTTTCAGTAAATTACATTGAAAAATATTGTGTTTTTCGTAATATGAGGGTGTTTTAGCCTTTTTTAGCCTATATCTACTTATGGTGATAGCATCCAACATGTATAAATTTCAATAACTAATCTTTGTTCCTATAAAAAGGTGGTGGGAGAGCATTGTCTGAAAGGAAAAGTTACCTTTTACGAGGGATAGGGTTATGGAAAATTATATTTGGTCTCTGGGAGAGGCTTTCGAGCCAAAGCATCGCGTCTTTAGGGATCTTGAAACAAGGATAAACATAACAACAACATGCGTAGATGATGTTTATGACATTTATGGAACATTGGAGGAACTTCAACTATTCACTGATGATGTTACAAAGTACTTCAAAACCCAATATAATTTATTTTTTAATGAAAATGTGCTCTTCTCATATTTGGGTGAATTTATTTTATTTTTTTAGATGGGATGTGAATGAATTGGAGAAACTACCGAAATACATGAGGATATGTTATCTTGGTTTATTCAACTTAATCAATGAATTGGCTTACTACACTCTCAAGGACCATGACATCAACATTCTTCCATACCTCAAACAAAAGGTTTGCCCTATCTTATATATTATTTTTTACCTAACTACAAATTTGTAAAATGCAATCTTTTATCTACAGTTACAATATATTTTTAATAATTCTTCCTCTTTCACTTTTTACTACCCAAATATAATTTTAATTTATGTTAATTATTTAAACATATTATTGTGAATTCCAATGTAGAAAAGTGTGACCTTATCAATATTACAGTATATGCTATACAATATTTTTTGTAAAATAATAATTATGCTTCCAAATAAATGTTGTGTAATACTAGTTTAAAACTATATATTTTAAATAAATGTTGTAAATAATGTAATGATTTTGTATTTTCATATTATCCTTTAAAATATTATTTTTCATTTATTTTGGACGATATGTATTATAGATGATCTGCTGGAGAAACTGAATATGTATTTTAGATGATCTGTTGTGGAATAGTATATTATATACAACATGTAAAATAGAAAATTGAGATTTATAATGTAAAGTAGATAATCAACATAGACGTTCTGCTGAGTTATTGCTACTCTTGAGATTTAAACTTGATACCGGTCGGCGGTCGAGATTCTCATGTTCATAGATTTTTTCTTTATAAGGATTGAGCTGAAACAAATTTAGAATTTACTTTTATTCTAGGCTCCTTGCGAGTGAAAATATAATAAAAAGTGAGGTTCCCCGGCTCAGGAAAAAAAAAATGCACAAATTTTGGACCTAAGGGAAGCATCATTGCTGATCACTCTGGCTATAAAATAGTTGTTGATTTTGGAAATGTGATTTGGAAGTCGTAATATTAAAATATTTGTAGCAAATTCAATTACATTTAAATAAATCAAAGAAAGAGACCAAAATTTCGCTAATTTAAAATTGGAATCAAAATAGCTATAAAGTGCTTATATTTGGCTTTTATTTATTTGTGGTGCAGTGGATAGATCTAATCGGGTACTACATGATGGAAGCAAAATGGGCTAGCGACAATTATATACCAACACTCGAAGAGTATCTCAATTATGCTTGGGTTTCGGCTTCTCCACCAGAACTATTAACTCATGCTTTTTTCCTGAGTAAAGATCCCATTACAAATCCGATAACCAAAGAGGAATTAGACGGTATAGAAAAGTGCCATGACATGATTAAATGGCCCTCGCTTATTGTACGACTTGCAGATGACCTCGGAACATCATCTGTAAGTTTTCATGACAAGATGCTTTTATTTTCTTCTTTCATTTGTCATTTTGTTTTGTCAAATGATTTTGTTTTGTCTATTTTCTCTAGCACGAGGTGAAAATAGGAGACGTCTCTAAATCAATTCAAATATACATGCATGAAACTGGTGCTTCAGTTGAAGAAGCACGCAATCATGTAAAACACTTGATTTCTGAGACATGGAAGGAGATCAACAAAGCTCGCCTTTCAAATTGTCCCTTCAACCGGAGTTTTATTGAAATCGCAACAAACCTCGCTAGAGTTTCGCAGTTCATGTACGAGCATGGAGATGGTCACGGGCATGATATTGGTGGGAAGAACAAAGAACGAGTTAAATTATTACTGGTTGAACCCATTCCTCTTACGCCGAAAGACTTTCTTCTTTAAATTTTATTTGGTTTAATGAAAATCCGTGGAAAATCTGGATTGATAAGGAATCATGTGCTTTATTTTGTATGTCTTGTTTTGTTGAAACTTGAACTTTATTTTGAAACCTCAGTTTGTATTGGGTTGATCTTTGTTTCTCGAAGATGTAATAAGCAAGTAATTATAAACTTATTATGTGGAAAAAAGTGATCTATCAAATTTGGTTCATTGACCTGGTTTTGGACACTGAACCAACCCTTACCAAACTTGTTTTATTAGCTTAAATTTAATGATTTCGTTTTTTTTTAATGGTATGCCGTTACATTTTTTAGATGGAAATGGTTTGTAAGTTACAATTATTGTAGTTTAAATATTTTATGATAAACACTTGAAAATTGTAAAAACAACACATTTATTTTTAAAAGAAAACATTAAAATAAAAGCTTGGAAATTATTTTAAATTACACACTTATATAAAACATGTATTTAATTGAGTTGCACAATTCAAATAAAATGAATACAAGTTCTGAACACCATATGAGTTTATTAGCTATGATGATATAAATATATTTTTACAAATCTAATTAATTGAAAGGATAATTACCAACAACTCAATTTTATTTTATTTTTTATTTCTTCATATATAATGAAATATATAGACAAAGTCAATACTTGTTAATATCATTCTACGTAAATAAATTTAATCTAATAAACCTAATTTTGTATGTGTTCTATCTACTTAGGCTTTTATTTTCTTTTAGTATAAGACTAATCAGACAAAATATTCATTCGTCTTAATTTTTATAATAATGAACTTACATAGCAAAAAGAATGACGATTTAGCTTTATCTTTATTAATTTGTATCACGTTATTTGATAGTTTTATATCATATTTTAAATCTGCATTTATAAATTTACTTTTTTTTTTTCAATACATATGAAAATGTAGCTATTCTGATTCCGAAATATTGTTAAGTTTTATATCATAGGTTCTAAAACAATTAGTATGATATGGTTTTCGAACCCTCTTTAATTAGTACCTTATTATAAGTAGGGTGGCTGGCTAATTACTTTTTTGTTACTTGTTTTTGTGGGCAAGGCTTTGAATTTGGGGGAATAATTAAAGGGATTGAAATGAATTACTACTATTTTGGATCTATCACATTTGTGTTTTGTGTAAGTTTTTCAATCTTGGGATTTTGCTACCATTTTGATGCTGCAAGGATATACATCTCTGTTTGTTGAGTTTTATTTTTCACGTCTCTATTTTTGAAATTTCCATTTGCAATGTCCTTGACCAATTTTGTAATGTCACCTTCTTCGCCCGTTATTTGCAGCCTCCTCGCACGGCTCCGCTTCTACAGAATGTCACCCGTTATTGATGCTCTCAAAGTCTATTAGTCTCTCCGTTCTAAAACAATAGTCCATTACGAAACCACGTGTCAATTTTGACCGGGCAGTAAGTGAAATTCCTATCCGCTGTTCTAGTTACAGTTATACAGTTAGGTTTCAAGTACAGTTGCAACTGAGGTTGGAAACTAAGTATAATGATGGACAAAAATATAATTATAAAAAATACTTGAATTAAATCACACACATTTAACAACGAAATTCTTCCAACTAGGCTACGTTTCCGATACAGTCACCCAGATTAATGATATTATACTTGGATTATGCCTTATTTGACTAAAACTTATAATAAAAATAACTCACATGAATCCCTCGTTACAAAATGTAACCGCCAAATACAAGAATTTGAGGCTGTAAAATTTTAGCCCATTTTTTTCCTTAATTCTAATTATTCCCTCACTACTTTGTAAAATTTCCAAAATATATACATTGATTTAAAGACAATGCCCCAAAATAAAATATTTACTTTAAGAAAAGCCAAAAAACTAACTATCTTACTTATGTTGTAAATCGTAATGTCTGCGTGCCAGCATTAGATTACTGCAACATATTTTGTTTTTATATCATTTTTATTTAACTTCGATCTGAAAGACTTGAAAATATATTGTTCATATAAATTTAAGTTGCACTTACTGAACATATGTTTGCCGCCTGATTTAAGAAATTGATAACAAGAAATGTTGCAAAAGCAAATTTAAGTTTATTACATATTGTATAAATAGAAAAATTAGAGTTAGATGAAGTCCAAATTGTTATTTTGAAAGCTAGATTTCTTTTTATTCATGTGTTACACACCATTTGGAATAACTTTTGGTATAACCACACAGATTATTTAAGTTAACACGTAGGTATAATAATATAATTTGTTGCAGCATATTAATGCATGCAGACCCTTGAGCTTATAACTTAAGTTTTTGAAATCATTATAATTAAATTGGCATCCCATGAAATACCATAACCGTAGCAATTATCTCTATTCATATAAATTACACATTAACCTATCCTCATTTTCATCATTCATCAATTTAATTTCTCCATATCCCAGCAATCAAAAGTAAAAAAGATGTCAAACTCCCACGCCATAGCTCTACTTTTGTCTATTGTATTTTTATGGCTAAGCACTTCAAGTGTCTTATCCCGACCCATGGTACTTGCCTCGAACTCAAAACCCTCGACCCTCATGGCAAGACTAAAGCTAGATGAGGCGGCGAGTCCAGACTCGCCCAACTGTTGGGACTCGTTGTTCCAGCTCCAATCTTGCAGTGGCGAGATCATCCTTTTTTTCATGAATGGCGAGACTTATCTTGGTCCGGGATGTTGTAGTGCTATCCGGGTCATTCATAAGCATTGTTGGCCAACCATGATCGGCTCCCTTGGGTTCACTGCCGAGGAGGGAGATGTCCTTGAAGGATATTGTGACGCGGTTACCAATACTACCGATCATGCTGCTCCACAAGCCCCCATCGTGCATTCTTAGTTGCGATTTTATCTGCTTGAGGCTAGTATGAAGACCGAATAAAGTGATTGTTTCTTTATTTATCGTTGACGATTAGTATAAGAAAATACGGTACATTATTACTTGCGTGTTAATCGGTTTGAGTCTAATATGAATATTAAATAAAGTGATTGTTTCTTCACGTAGCGTTGGTTATTTTTCGTTATGGATGTTTTTGTTTTTTGTTTGATATAGTTGGTTCGAATTTTGATGCATCGTAATGCTAGAAATTTATGTACAAGTAGAAGATACCGAAAAAGTCACTTTGGGATAAAAAAAGAAGTTTCCTTTAACGGAAAACCTTGCATGCATCGTTGGATATGTATACGATACGGGTTAAAAGTTAGAACGATTACCCACATCAAGAACTTTCTTTGATGACAGTATTTCAGTCTGAATAAAAACTTCTTTTACGTTAAAACATTACACTTTTTACTTGATCGTTCGTTGTTGTCAATGCAAAGTTTATAAGGTGACCATATTACAATTCACTGATAAAAAAGTTAGATCACAGATGGAATTAGTGACAAGTTTTGCTTCCCAATGCCCTAATCAGAGACGGCATAGAGACGGATTTCAATTTTACTGATAGAAATGGTCATTTAGTGACAGATTTGACCGTACCGGTTTGGAACCTTTTTTTTGTAGTGATTGCAACGCTACGTGATCACTGTATCAGAGGAAAAAAGGACCTGCAGCATGGGGAAATGATGTTACTCGGAAAGATTTTTGATGGTTGAATTTATTTATTTCTATTCTGTTGGGTCGAACCGTCGAAAGAAGGCTCTGCTTAGATTTTTTAAAACTATGTAAATTTGTCAAATAATTTTTAGACTATATTTTTTGGCAAATTTAATTACCAAGAAGATTAATTAGTCCTAAAAACTATTTATCAAACTATAAATATACGGCACTACAAGAAAAAGTACAAATAGCAACAATTTTGAAAATTGTTATTAAATGAAATTTTTCTTGTAGTAGTATTGATATTATATATGGTTCTCCTTTTGTATACCGTAAATGCAAACCTATATGGTTTAACAAAAAATTATTGATAACGTACACAGTTTCATTCAGAGGCGGAGGAAGGGGGTGCCAGGGGTGGCGACCACCACCCCGAAAATTTTAAAAATATTTTTTTATATAGAAAAATTCAGATATTAAATGTTTTATATATTAATAGCCCCCTAATAAACAAATTATAACTTGGTTTATTTAGTAAACATAAAGTGTTTGTGTCCCTAATGTCTCTAGTTCGAGTCTTGTGCTTATTTTTTTCTTTGGTTTTTTGTACGATTATTGTCTTTGATTTTTCCATTAACTACACTTAAATTGCGTCTTTCAAGTGTAGTTAAATAAAAAAATGTTTAAATTATAATAAATTCGTATTCATAATCATGGTTTCTTTGGTTTTTTGTACGATTATTGTACTAACGGAATTTTTATTTTTATTTTTTACTCTCAATTTAATTAGCATTCTTTTACTTTTTAATTTTTCCATTAATTGCACTCACATTAATTTTAGGTACAACAACAAAATTTTATAAATAGAAAAAGATTTAAATTATAATAAATTCGTATTCGTAGTTAATTTTTCTATGTTATTTATAATTTTTGGATTACTGGACAAGTTAATTAAGCTTTTAAACTCCGATTTTTTTTTGGTTTTTTGTACGATTATTGTACTAACGGAAAAAAAAAATCAACCGCCCTCCAAGAACTTAATCTCGATTCAGCCACTAGTTTAATCACAATCCTAAGTTATTTTTGGGTCCCCATTTTGTGCAGTCATTGAGTTAGACTGTACAATATCCAGTCACCTTTACAACCATTAGATTAAAAAATGGATGGTTAGATGATATATTTTCAATAACTAATTTAATTTTTCAATTTTTATTATATATTAGACAAATTAGGATTTAATAAATTAAAAACGAATTTTACAACACAATAAAAACTTAAATAAAAATATAGAACTCTAGTGGATACTATCCTAAATTTAATTATTAATCAAAATTTGAAAAAAATTTACAATTGAATATTTATTTTTGAAAACGACACTTTATGCCGTTCAATTGATTGACTGTACAAAAGAAAAACCCGTTTATTTTCAACTATTAAATATAAGACTTGAATATTTAAAGTTACCTACAAAAATAATGATATAAAAATGAAATATAAGCCGTATTATATATGTATATATATATATATATTACTCGAATGAATATATAAACTCCTTCTCCCACTAAAAGTCGTTCCTATCCAAGAGATACATCATCCGAGTCACCATTCGTCAACTTCTATGTCCCATGTGCACTTTAATTTATTTTATCTTTCGATTTCATAATAATAATAATAAAAATCATTGAAATTCAACTATGAGGCTGTATTTTAAAATTTATAGTCACAATTTTATAATCCCCCATCTCAAAACTATTCTAATTTTTAATAACATAGTCTATGTTGTGAGTAAACTATTAGCGATTTAATATTAAGAGAGAAATAAAGTTTAACCTCAACGCCGAACCACGTTATATATCTCAGGTTCATTTTAATATTTTTAATAATTATTTTATTTGGTTACTAAGTACCATTTTCATAACAATTTATATTTAATTTGGAGTAAAAAAACTAGATTTATTATAGTAGGGTAGGGGACATGGAACGATGCAAATAATACTAGGTAAACTTGGTACCATTTTACTACTCCCTCCGTTTCTATTTAATTGTCCATTACGAAACTACGTGTAATTTTGACCGGCCAAGAACTTGTATCAAAATTGTCAGGAATGGAAATTTTTAAAAGTTGATCATATAGTTCAAATGTTAAATTTTATTATTATATTTTAAAAAAATTCATTTGAACAATTTTAATACAAATTATAAACCGGTCAAAATTGCACGTAGTTTCGTAATAGACAATTAAATGGGAACGGAGGGAGAGACACAACAAAATATGTCAACACAATTAGTAATTGAGAAAGAATGTCCCAAAATAATAATAATTGAGAGAGCAAGTGGGGGAAATGAATAAAATCCATGGAGAATATACCCTCCCTTTTCTTTCCCCAACTAGGACCGATAATGAAGCGAAATTTTACAAAAACGATCAATTTTGTTTTCGTTTCGTTTAGTTTTTGAGTTTTTCGTTATCGTTTCGTTTTTGTTTAGTAATGAACGAAAACCAAACGAGATTTTAACGAAGCAAATACGAAATTTTTCACGAAAATTCCGCCTAATTCACAGTCCTATTAGTTTTAACTCTAAATTTCTAATATTTTTTATTATATATTTATTGATACAAACATATACAAACGTATGTGTGTGTGTATATATATATAATATTAGACGAAAACGAAATTTAACGTAACGAACATGGTTTTGATCATTATCGTATCGTTTACTAAACGAAATACATATTTTATTTCATTTAGTAATGAACGAAAACTAGACGACCTCTTATCAAAACAAACACGAAATTTTTCATAAATTTTGTGCCTCATTTACGACGCTACCCCCAACTTGACAAACGTCGCAGACATCACCACCAAGAGGTACACCGGTAATAAAACCAAACTTCACATCCGAAAAAATCATCGAAATAAAAATAATATTTCAATGAGTTTTTTGTTTGTGTCCTTCCGTAAAAAAATCACTTCACATGCATGGTTATTAAATAAACTATCCTAATAAATTAAAAATCAACCACAAAACAGATCATCAATCGTAAAGTTATACTATCATTTAAAATAGAGCACTGATATGTGCACACTAAAGGACTGCGGAAAGTTTGCCAATATGGTAGCTCAAGTTTGTTTAAATTCCAAAAACACCCATATTTGGTTCAATAAGGATCATGAAGTGTAAAAATTCGGTGTAACTAAAGTGGGTGCAAGAATTATTTGTCTTTAAAAGATGCATCGGTGGTTAATTGCAAAAGTTGGATAGTTTATGCGGCCTAATTGAAAGAAGTAATAGTTAGTAGGGCCCATGGGGTTATTTTCAAATAACCTCATACATACATACATACATACAACTATATATATATATATATACAGAGAGAGAGAGAGAGAGAGATAGAATTATAAAAAATAAGTAATAATATAGATAAAAAAAAAAGGGAAGTGATATAGAGATGGATATAGACGAGTTTCGTAATATAATAGAGAGATCAAATGGTTCTGTATTCGAGTTGATTGAGTTGGCGATCAAATTAGCCTCATCGGAATATCCCGACGAATTTCAACATCGTCGGGCCGAGATTGTTGAGAAGCTTTTTGCTCCTCCGCCGTGTCCCAATTGTTCCTCCCCGATCACTCCTCAAAGTAATCATCATCATCATCGTCACCGAGACGAGGATGAGTTAGAGGGGGAAACTGATAAGGAGAAGGACCCGTTCCGTGGAATTTTTGAGGATGAGGAGGAGGAGGAGGATGATGATGATGATGAGGACGAGGAGGTTCGGGTTTTGAGGATTAAAGATAGACTCGAAGATCCTCACCAGGTTAATTGCTAAAGTTAGATAGTTTATCGGGTCAAATTGCAAGAAATAATAGTTCCTAGGGGTTATTTGCAAATAACCTAATAGTTCAGGGGGTAGGTAATTTGCATATCATCCTACATACATACAAATATATAGATACAGCTATACAAAGAAGGGTGTGTGATAATTAGCATTTTTAGGAATTATTGGCTACGGACGTTTTAACGTTTAATATTACAAACTACGAGTTTTTCGAGCTGATTAGCGATAGTAACAGTTTGTTAGCATTTGATTAAAAAAAAACGTAATGAAAAAGGGACAATAATATCGACTATACTTATTTTAGTACCATCAATTATCAATTATAATATCGACTACTAGCTGTAGCCCTAATAGTAGTAGTAGCATTTTTAGGAATTAAAGACGTTAGTATTATGTTTTAATACTATTGGCTATGGACGTTTTAACGCTTAATATTATGAACTACTGAGTTTTTCCTATTACTATTGGTACCAAAACTAGGTAGTAGCATTTTTCGGAATTAAAGATGTTAGTATTATGCTTTAATACTATTGGCTATGGACGTTTTAACGCTTAATATTATGAACTACTGAGTTTTTCCTATTACTATTCGTACCAAAACTAGGCAGTAGCATTTTTTTCGGAATTAAAGACGTTAGTATTATGTTTTAATACTATTGGCTATGGACGTTTTAACGCTTAATATTATGAACTACTGAGTTTTTCCTATTACTATTCGTACCAAAACTAGGCAGTAGCATTTTTCGGAATTAAAGACGTTAGTATTATGTTTTAATACTATTGGCTATGGACGTTTTAACGCTTAATATTATGAACTACTGAGTTTTTCCTATTACTATTCGTACCAAAACTATGCTACTTTAATATTATGAACTACTGAGTTTTTCCTATTACTATTCGTACCAAAACTAGGCAGTAGCATTTTTCGGAATTAAAGACGTTAGTATTATGTTTTAATACTATTGGCTATGGACGTTTTAACGCTTAATATTATGAACTACTGAGTTTTTCCTATTACTATTCGTACCAAAACTAGGCAGTAGCATTTTTCGGAATTAAAGACGTTAGTATTATGTTTTAATACTATTGGCTATGGACGTTTTAACGCTTAATATTATGAACTACTGAGTTTT
Organism: Primula veris; assembly: GCA_963682055.1. Lineage (NCBI taxonomy): Eukaryota > Viridiplantae > Streptophyta > Magnoliopsida > Ericales > Primulaceae > Primula > Primula veris. The sequence continues at coordinate 33,940,579 of OY821747.1, forward strand.
TCTTATTACTATTGGTACCAAAACTAGGTAGTAGCATTTTTCGGAATTAAAGACGTTAGTATTATGTTTTAATACTATTGGCTATGGACGTTTTAACACTTAATATTATGAACTATTGAGTTTTTCCTATTATTATTGGTACCAAAACTAGGTAGTAGCATTTTTCGGAATTAAAGATGTTAGTATTATGCTTTAATACTATTGGCTATGGACGTTTTAACGCTTAATATTATGAACTACTGAGTTTTTCCTATTACTATTCGTACCAAAACTAGGCAGTAGCATTTTTCGGAATTAAAGACGTTAGTATTATGTTTTAATACTATTGGCTATGGACGTTTTAACGCTTAATATTATGAACTACTGAGTTTTTCCTATTACTATTCGTACCAAAACTAGGCAGTAGCATTTTTCGGAATTAAAGACGTTAGTATTATGTTTTAATACTATTGGCTATGGACGTTTTAACGCTTAATATTATGAACTACTGAGTTTTTCCTATTACTATTCGTACCAAAACTAGGCAGTAGCATTTTTTTTGGAATTAAAGACGTTAGTATTATGTTTTAATACTATTGGCTATGGACGTTTTAACGCTTAATATTATGAACTACTGAGTTTTTCCTATTACTATTGGTACCAAAACTAGGCAGTAGCATTTTTTTCGGAATTAAAGACGTTAGTATTATGTTTTAATACTATTGGCTATGGACGTTTTAACGCTTAATATTATGAACTACTGAGTTTTTCCTATTACTATTGGTACCAAAACTAGGTAGTAGCATTTTTTTCGGAATTAAAGACGTTAGTATTATGTTTTAATACTATTGGCTAGGGACGTTTTAACGCTTAATATTATGAACTACTGAGTTTTTCCTATTACTATTGGTACCAAAACTAGGTAGTAGCATTTTTTTCGGAATTAAAGACGTTAGTATTATGTTTTAATACTATTGGCTATGGACGTTTTAACGCTTAATATTATGAACTACTGAGTTTTTCCTATTACTATTGGTACCAAAACTAGGTAGTAGCATTTTTCGGAATTAAAGACGTTAGTATTATGTTTTAATACTATTGGCTATGGACGTTTTAACGCTTAATATTATGAACTACTGAGTTTTTCCTATTGCTATTCGTACCAAAACTAGGTAGTAGCATTTTTTTCGGAATTAAAGACGTTAGTATTATGTTTTAATACTATTGTCTATGGACGTTTTAACGCTTAATATTATGAACTACTGAGTTTTTCCTATTGCTATTCGTACCAAAACTAGGCAGTAGCATTTTTTTCGGAATTAAAGACGTTAGTATTATGTTTTAATACTATTGGCTATGGACGTTTTAACGCTTAATATTATGAACTACTGAGTTTTTCCTATTACTATTCGTACCAAAACTAGGTAGTAGCATTTTTTTCGGAATTAAAGACGTTAGTATTATGTTTTAATACTATTGGCTATGGACGTTTTAACGCTTAATATTATGAACTATTGAGTTTTTCCTATTACTATTGGTACCAAAACTAGGTAGTAGCATTTTTCGGAATTAAAGACGTTAGTATTATGTTTTAATACTATTGGCTATGGACGTTTTAACGCTTAATATTATGAACTATTGAGTTTTTCCTATTATTATTGGTACCAAAACTAGGTAGTAGCATTTTTCGGAATTAAAGATGTTAGTATTATGCTTTAATACTATTGGCTATGGACGTTTTAACGCTTAATATTATGAACTACTGAGTTTTTCCTATTACTATTCGTACCAAAACTAGGTAGTAGCATTTTTCGGAATTAAAGACGTTAGTATTATGTTTTAATACTATTGGCTATGGACGTTTTAACGCTTAATATTATGAACTACTGAGTTTTTCCTATTACTATTCGTACCAAAACTAGGCAGTAGCATTTTTCGGAATTAAAGACGTTAGTATTATGTTTTAATACTATTGGCTATGGACGTTTTAACGCTTAATATTATGAACTACTGAGTTTTTCCTATTACTATTCGTACCAAAACTAGGTAGTAGCATTTTTCGGAATTAAAGACGTTAGTATTATGTTTTAATACTATTGGCTATGGACGTTTTAACGCTTAATATTATGAACTACTGAGTTTTTCCTATTACTATTGGTACCAAAACTAGGTAGTAGCATTTTTCAGAATTAAAGACGTTAGTATTATGTATTAATACTATTGGCTATGGACGTTTTAACGCTTAATATTATGAACTACTGAGTTTTTCCTATTACTATTGGTACCAAAACTAGGTAGTAGCATTTTTCGGAATTAAAGACGTTAGTATTATGTTTTAATACTATTGGCTATGGACGTTTTAACGCTTAATATTATGAACTACTGAGTTTTTCCTATTACTATTGGTACCAAAACTTGGTAGTAGCATTTTTCGGAATTAAAGACGTTAGTATTATGTTTTAATACTATTGGCTATGGACGTTTTAACGCTTAATATTATGAACTACTGAGTTTTTCCTATTACTATTCGTACCAAAACTAGGTAGTAGCATTTTTCGGAATTAAAGACGTTAGTATTATGTTTTAATACTATTGGCTATGGACGTTTTAACGCTTAATATTATGAACTACTGAGTTTTTCCTATTACTATTCGTACCAAAACTAGGTAGTAGCATTTTTTTCGGAATTAAAGACGTTAGTATTATGTTTTAATACTATTGGCTATGGACGTTTTAACGCTTAATATTATGAACTACTGAGTTTTTCCTATTACTATTGGTACCAAAACTAGGTAGTAGCATTTTTTTCGGAATTAAAGACGTTAGTATTATGTTTTAATACTATTGGCTATGGACGTTTTAACGCTTAATATTATGAACTACTGAGTTTTTCCTATTACTATTCGTACCAAAACTAGGTAGTAGCATTTTTTTCGGAATTAAAGACGTTAGTATTATGTTTTAATACTATTGGCTATAGACGTTTTAACGCTTAATATTATGAACTGCTGAGTTTTTCCTATTACTATTCGTACCAAAACTAGGTAGTAGCATTTTTCGGAATTAAAGACGTTAGTATTTTGTTTTAATACTATTGGCTATGGACGTTTTAACGCTTAATATTATGAACTGCTGAGTTTTTCCTATTACTATTCGTACTAAAACTAGGTAGTAGCATTTTTTTCGGAATTAAAGACATTAGTATTATGTTTTAATACTATTGGCTATGGACGTTTTAACGCTTAATATTATGAACTACTGAGTTTTTCCTATTACTATTCGTACCAAAACTAGGTAGTAGCATTTTTTTCGGAATTAAAGACGTTAGTATTATGTTTTAATACTATTGGCTATAGACGTTTTAACGCTTAATATTATGAACTGCTGAGTTTTTCCTATTACTATTCGTACCAAAACTAGGTAGTAGCATTTTTCGGAATTAAAGACGTTAGTATTATGTTTTAATACTATTGGCTATGGACGTTTTAACGCTTAATATTATGAACTGCTGAGTTTTTCCTATTACTATTGGTACCAAAACTAGGGAGTAGCATTTTTTTCGGAATTAAAGACGTTAGTATTATGTTTTAATACTATTGTCTATGGACGTTTTAACGCTTAATATTATGAACTACTGAGTTTTTCCTATTACTATTGGTACCAAAACTAGGTAGTAGCATTTTTTTCGGAATTAAAGACGTTAGTATTATGTTTTAATACTATTGGCTATGGACGTTTTAACGCTTAATATTATGAACTACTGAGTTTTTCCTATTACTATTCGTACCAAAACTAGGTAGTAGCATTTTTTTCGGAATTAAAGACGTTAGTATTATGTTTTAATACTATTGGCTATGGACGTTTTAACGCTTAATATTATGAACTGCTGAGTTTTTCCTATTACTATTCGTACCAAAACTAGGTAGTAGCATTTTTTTCGGAATTAAAGACGTTAGTATTATGTTTTAATACTATTGGCTATGGACGTTTTAACGCTTAATATTATGAACTGCTGAGTTTTTCCTATTACTATTGGTACCAAAACTAGGTAGTAGCATTTTTTTCGGAATTAAAGACGTTAGTATTATGTTTTAATACTATTGGCTATGGACGTTTTAACGCTTAATATTATGAACTGCTGAGTTTTTCCTATTACTATTGGTACCAAAACTAGGGAGTAGCATTTTTTTCGGAATTAAAGACGTTAGTATTATGTTTTAATACTATTGGCTATGGACGTTTTAACGCTTAATATTATGAACTGCTGAGTTTTTCCTATTACTATTGGTACCAAAACTAGGCAGTAGCATTTTTTTCGGAATTAAAGAAGTTAGTATTATGTTTTAATTCTATTGGCTATGGACGTTTTAACGCTTAATATTATGAACTACTGAGTTTTTCCTATTACTATTCGTACCAAAACTAGGTAGTAGCATTTTTCGGAATTAAAGACGTTAGTATTATGTTTTAATACTATTGGCTATGGACGTTTTAACGCTTAATATTATGAACTACTGAGTTTTTCCTATTACTATTGGTACCAAAACTAGGCAGTAGCATTTTTTTCGGAATTAAAGACGTTAGTATTATGTTTTAATACTATTGGCTATGGACGTTTTAACGCTTAATATTATGAACTACTGAGTTTTTCCTATTACTATTGGTACCAAAACTAGGCAGTAGCATTTTTTTCGGAATTAAAGAAGTTAGTATTATGTTTTAATTCTATTGGCTATGGACGTTTTAACGCTTAATATTATGAACTGCTGAGTTTTTCCTATTACTATTGGTACCAAAACTAGGTAGTAGCATTTTTTTCGGAATTAAAGACGTTAGTATTATGTTTTAATACTATTGGCTATGGACGTTTTAACGCTTAATATTATGAACTACTGAGTTTTTCCTATTACTATTGGTACCAAAACTAGGCAGTAGCATTTTTTTCGGAATTAAAGACGTTAGTATTATGTTTTAATACTATTGGCTATGGACGTTTTAACGCTTAATATTATGAACTGCTGAGTTTTTCCTATTACTATTGGTACCAAAACTAGGTAGTAGCATTTTTTTCGGAATTAAAGACGTTAGTATTATGTTTTAATACTATTGGCTATGGACGTTTTAACGCTTAATATTATGAACTACTGAGTTTTTCCTATTACTATTGGTACCAAAAGTAGGTAGTAGCATTTTTCGGAATTAAAGACGTTAGTATTATGTTTTAATACTATTGGCTATGGACGTTTTAACGCTTAATATTATGAACTACTGAGTTTTTCCTATTACTATTGGTACCAAAACTAGGTAGTAGCATTTTTTTCGGAATTAAAGACGTTAGTATTATGTTTTAATACTATTGGCTATGGACGTTTTAACGCTTAATATTATGAACTACTGAGTTTTTCCTATTACTATTGGTACCAAAACTAGGCAGTAGCATTTTTTTCGGAATTAAAGACGTTAGTATTATGTTTTAATACTATTGGCTATGGACGTTTTAACGCTTAATATTATGAACTACTGAGTTTTTCCTATTACTATTGGTACCAAAACTAGGCAGTAGCATTTTTTTCGGAATTAAAGACGTTAGTATTATGTTTTAATACTATTGGCTATGGACGTTTTAATGCTTAATATTATGAACTACTGAGTTTTTCCTATTACTATTGGTACCAAAACTAGGCAGTAGCATTTTTTTCGGAATTAAAGAAGTTAGTATTATGTTTTAATTCTATTGGCTATGGACGTTTTAACGCTTAATATTATGAACTACTGAGTTTTTCCTATTACTATTGGTACCAAAACTAGGCAGTAGCATTTTTTTCGGAATTAAAGAAGTTAGTATTATGTTTTAATACTATTGGCTATGGACGTTTTAACGCTTAATATTATGAACTACTGAGTTTTTCCTATTACTATTGGTACCAAAACTAGGTAGTAGCATTTTTTTCGGAATTAATGACGTTAGTATTATGTTTTAATACTATTGGCTAGTGACGTTTTAACGCTTAATATTATGAACTGCTGAGTTTTTCCTATTACTATTGGTACCAAAACTAGGTAGTAGCATTTTTTTCGGAATTAAAGACGTTAGTATTATGTTTTAATACTATTGGCTATGGAAGTTTTAACGCTTAATATTATGAACTACTGAGTTTCTCCTATTACTATTGGTACCAAAACTAGGCAGTAGCATTTTTTTCGGAATTAAAGACGTTAGTATTATGTTTTAATACTATTGGCTATGGACGTTTTAACGCTTAATATTATGAACTACTGAGTTTTTCCTATTACTATTGGTACCAAAACTAGGCAGTAGCATTTTTTTCGGAATTAAAGACGTTAGTATTATGTTTTAATACTATTGGCTATGGACGTTTTAACGCTTAATATTATGAACTACTGAGTTTTTCCTATTACTATTGGTACCAAAACTAGGCAGTAGCATTTTTTTCGGAATTAAAGAAGTTAGTATTATGCTTTAATTCTATTGGCTATGGACGTTTTAACGCTTAATATTATGAACTACTGAGTTTTTCCTATTACTATTCGTACCAAAACTAGGTAGTAGCATTTTTCGGAATTAAAGACGTTAGTATTATGTTTTAATACTATTGGCTATGGACGTTTGAACGCTTAATATTATGAACTACTGAGTTTTTCCTATTACTATTGGTACCAAAACTAGGTAGTAGCATTTTTCGGAATTAAAGACGTTAGTATTATGTTTTAATACTATTGGCTATGGACGTTTTAACGCTTAATATTATGAACTACTGAGTTTTTCCTATTACTATTGGTACCAAAACTAGGTAGTAGCATTTTTTTCGGAATTAAAGACGTTGGTATTATGTTTTAATACTATTGGCTATGGACGTTTTAACGCTTAATATTATGAGCTACTGAGTTTTTCCTATTACTATTGGTACCAAAACTAGGTAGTAGCATTTTTTTCGGAATTAAAGACGTTGGTATTATGTTTTAATACTATTGGCTATGGACGTTTTAACGCTTAATATTATGAGCTACTGAGTTTTTCCTATTACTATTGGTACCAAAACTAGGTAGTAGCATTTTTTTCGGAATTAAAGACGTTGGTATTATGTTTTAATACTATTGGCTATGGACGTTTTAACGCTTAATATTATGAGCTGCTGAGTTTTTCCTATTACTATTCGTACCAAAACTAGGTAGTAGCATTTTTTTCGGAATTAAAGACGTTAGTATTATGTTTTAATACTATTGGCTATGGACGTTTTAACGCTTAATATTATGAACTGCTGAGTTTTTCCTATTACTATTGGTACCAAAACTAGGCAGTAGCATTTTTTTCGGAATTAAAGACGTTAGTATTATGTTTTAATACTATTGGCTATGGACGTTTTAACGCTTAATATTATGAACTACTGAGTTTTTCCTATTACTATTGGTACCAAAACTAGGCAGTAGCATTTTTTTCGGAATTAAGGAAGTTAGTATTATGTTTTAATTCTATTGGCTATGGACGTTTTAACGCTTAATATTATGAACTGCTGAGTTTTTCCTATTACTATTGGTACCAAAACTAGGTAGTAGCATTTTTTTCGGAATTAAAGACGTTAGTATTATGTTTTAATACTATTGGCTATGGACGTTTTAACGCTTAATATTATGAACTACTGAGTTTTTCCTATTACTATTGGTACCAAAACTAGGCAGTAGCATTTTTTTCGGAATTAAAGACGTTAGTATTATGTTTTAATACTATTGGCTATGGACGTTTTAACGCTTAATATTATGAACTACTGAGTTTTTCCTATTACTATTGGTACCAAAACTGGGCAGTAGCATTTTTTTCGGAATTAAAGAAGTTAGTATTATGTTTTAATACTATTGGCTATGGACGTTTTAACGCTTAATATTATGAACTACTGAGTTTTTCCTATTACTATTGGTACCAAAACTAGGTAGTAGCATTTTTTTCGGAATTAATGACGTTAGTATTATGTTTTAATACTATTGGCTAGTGACGTTTTAACGCTTAATATTATGAACTGCTGAGTTTTTCCTATTACTATTGGTACCAAAACTAGGTAGTAGCATTTTTTTCGGAATTAAAGACGTTAGTATTATGTTTTAATACTATTGGCTATGGAAGTTTTAACGCTTAATATTATGAACTACTGAGTTTCTCCTATTACTATTGGTACCAAAACTAGGCAGTAGCATTTTTTTCGGAATTAAAGACGTTAGTATTATGTTTTAATACTATTGGCTATGGACGTTTTAACGCTTAATATTATGAACTACTGAGTTTTTCCTATTACTATTGGTACCAAAACTAGGCAGTAGCATTTTTTTCGGAATTAAAGACGTTAGTATTATGTTTTAATACTATTGGCTATGGACGTTTTAACGCTTAATATTATGAACTACTGAGTTTTTCCTATTACTATTGGTACCAAAACTAGGCAGTAGCATTTGTTTCGGAATTAAAGAAGTTAGTATTATGCTTTAATTCTATTGGCTATGGACGTTTTAACGCTTAATATTATGAACTACTGAGTTTTTCCTATTACTATTCGTACCAAAACTAGGTAGTAGCATTTTTCGGAATTAAAGACGTTAGTATTATGTTTTAATACTATTGGCTATGGACGTTTGAACGCTTAATATTATGAACTACTGAGTTTTTCCTATTACTATTGGTACCAAAACTAGGTAGTAGCATTTTTCGGAATTAAAGACGTTAGTATTATGTTTTAATACTATTGGCTATGGACGTTTTAACGCTTAATATTATGAACTACTGAGTTTTTCCTATTACTATTGGTACCAAAACTAGGTAGTAGCATTTTTTTCGGAATTAAAGACGTTGGTATTATGTTTTAATACTATTGGCTATGGACGTTTTAACGCTTAATATTATGAGCTACTGAGTTTTTCCTATTACTATTGGTACCAAAACTAGGTAGTAGCATTTTTTTCGGAATTAAAGACGTTGGTATTATGTTTTAATACTATTGGCTATGGACGTTTTAACGCTTAATATTATGAGCTACTGAGTTTTTCCTATTACTATTGGTACCAAAACTAGGTAGTAGCATTTTTTTCGGAATTAAAGACGTTGGTATTATGTTTTAATACTATTGGCTATGGACGTTTTAACGCTTAATATTATGAGCTGCTGAGTTTTTCCTATTACTATTCGTACCAAAACTAGGTAGTAGCATTTTTTTCGGAATTAAAGACGTTAGTATTATGTTTTAATACTATTGGCTATGGACGTTTTAACGCTTAATATTATGAACTGCTGAGTTTTTCCTATTACTATTGGTACCAAAACTAGGCAGTAGCATTTTTTTCGGAATTAAAGACGTTAGTATTATGTTTTAATACTATTGGCTATGGACGTTTTAACGCTTAATATTATGAACTACTGAGTTTTTCCTATTACTATTGGTACCAAAACTAGGCAGTAGCATTTTTTTCGGAATTAAGGAAGTTAGTATTATGTTTTAATTCTATTGGCTATGGACGTTTTAACGCTTAATATTATGAACTGCTGAGTTTTTCCTATTACTATTGGTACCAAAACTAGGTAGTAGCATTTTTTTCGGAATTAAAGACGTTAGTATTATGTTTTAATACTATTGGCTATGGACGTTTTAACGCTTAATATTATGAACTACTGAGTTTTTCCTATTACTATTGGTACCAAAACTAGGCAGTAGCATTTTTTTCGGAATTAAAGACGTTAGTATTATGTTTTAATACTATTGGCTATGGACGTTTTAACGCTTAATATTATGAACTACTGAGTTTTTCCTATTACTATTGGTACCAAAACTGGGCAGTAGCATTTTTTTCGGAATTAAAGACGTTAGTATTATGTTTTAATACTATTGGCTATGGACGTTTTAACGCTTAATATTATGAACTACTGAGTTTTTCCTATTACTATTGGTACCAAAACTAGGCAGTAGCATTTTTTTCGGAATTAAAGAAGTTAGTATTATGTTTTAATTCTATTGGCTATGGACGTTTTAACGCTTAATATTATGAACTACTGAGTTTTTCCTATTACTATTCGTACCAAAACTAGGTAGTAGCATTTTTCGGAATTAAAGACGTTAGTATTATGTTTTAATACTATTGGCTATGGACGTTTTAACGCTTAATATTATGAACTACTGAGTTTTTCCTATTACTATTGGTACCAAAACTAGGCAGTAGCATTTTTTTCGGAATTAAAGACGTTAGTATTATGTTTTAATACTATTGGCTATGGACGTTTTAACGCTTAATATTATGAACTACTGAGTTTTTCCTATTACTATTGGTACCAAAACTAGGCAGTAGCATTTTTTTCGGAATTAAAGACGTTAGTATTATGTTTTAATACTATTGGCTATGGACGTTTTAACGCTTAATATTATGAACTACTGAGTTTTTCCTATTACTATTGGTACCAAAACTAGGTAGTAGCATTTTTTTCGGAATTAAAGACGTTAGTATTATGTTTTAATACTATTGGCTATGGACGTTTTAACGCTTAATATTATGAACTACTGAGTTTTTCCTATTACTATTCGTACCAAAACTAGGTAGTAGCATTTTTTTCGGAATTAAAGACGTTAGTATTATGTTTTAATACTATTGGCTATAGACGTTTTAACGCTTAATATTATGAACTGCTGAGTTTTTCCTATTACTATTCGTACCAAAACTAGGTAGTAGCATTTTTCGGAATTAAAGACGTTAGTATTTTGTTTTAATACTATTGGCTATGGACGTTTTAACGCTTAATATTATGAACTGCTGAGTTTTTCCTATTACTATTCGTACTAAAACTAGGTAGTAGCATTTTTTTCGGAATTAAAGACATTAGTATTATGTTTTAATACTATTGGCTATGGACGTTTTAACGCTTAATATTATGAACTACTGAGTTTTTCCTATTACTATTCGTACCAAAACTAGGTAGTAGCATTTTTTTCGGAATTAAAGACGTTAGTATTATGTTTTAATACTATTGGCTATAGACGTTTTAACGCTTAATATTATGAACTGCTGAGTTTTTCCTATTACTATTCGTACCAAAACTAGGTAGTAGCATTTTTCGGAATTAAAGACGTTAGTATTATGTTTTAATACTATTGGCTATGGACGTTTTAACGCTTAATATTATGAACTGCTGAGTTTTTCCTATTACTATTGGTACCAAAACTAGGGAGTAGCATTTTTTTCGGAATTAAAGACGTTAGTATTATGTTTTAATACTATTGTCTATGGACGTTTTAACGCTTAATATTATGAACTACTGAGTTTTTCCTATTACTATTGGTACCAAAACTAGGTAGTAGCATTTTTTTCGGAATTAAAGACGTTAGTATTATGTTTTAATACTATTGGCTATGGACGTTTTAACGCTTAATATTATGAACTACTGAGTTTTTCCTATTACTATTCGTACCAAAACTAGGTAGTAGCATTTTTTTCGGAATTAAAGACGTTAGTATTATGTTTTAATACTATTGGCTATGGACGTTTTAACGCTTAATATTATGAACTGCTGAGTTTTTCCTATTACTATTCGTACCAAAACTAGGTAGTAGCATTTTTTTCGGAATTAAAGACGTTAGTATTATGTTTTAATACTATTGGCTATGGACGTTTTAACGCTTAATATTATGAACTGCTGAGTTTTTCCTATTACTATTGGTACCAAAACTAGGTAGTAGCATTTTTTTCGGAATTAAAGACGTTAGTATTATGTTTTAATACTATTGGCTATGGACGTTTTAACGCTTAATATTATGAACTGCTGAGTTTTTCCTATTACTATTGGTACCAAAACTAGGGAGTAGCATTTTTTTCGGAATTAAAGACGTTAGTATTATGTTTTAATACTATTGGCTATGGACGTTTTAACGCTTAATATTATGAACTGCTGAGTTTTTCCTATTACTATTGGTACCAAAACTAGGCAGTAGCATTTTTTTCGGAATTAAAGAAGTTAGTATTATGTTTTAATTCTATTGGCTATGGACGTTTTAACGCTTAATATTATGAACTACTGAGTTTTTCCTATTACTATTCGTACCAAAACTAGGTAGTAGCATTTTTCGGAATTAAAGACGTTAGTATTATGTTTTAATACTATTGGCTATGGACGTTTTAACGCTTAATATTATGAACTACTGAGTTTTTCCTATTACTATTGGTACCAAAACTAGGCAGTAGCATTTTTTTCGGAATTAAAGACGTTAGTATTATGTTTTAATACTATTGGCTATGGACGTTTTAACGCTTAATATTATGAACTACTGAGTTTTTCCTATTACTATTGGTACCAAAACTAGGCAGTAGCATTTTTTTCGGAATTAAAGAAGTTAGTATTATGTTTTAATTCTATTGGCTATGGACGTTTTAACGCTTAATATTATGAACTGCTGAGTTTTTCCTATTACTATTGGTACCAAAACTAGGTAGTAGCATTTTTTTCGGAATTAAAGACGTTAGTATTATGTTTTAATACTATTGGCTATGGACGTTTTAACGCTTAATATTATGAACTACTGAGTTTTTCCTATTACTATTGGTACCAAAACTAGGCAGTAGCATTTTTTTCGGAATTAAAGACGTTAGTATTATGTTTTAATACTATTGGCTATGGACGTTTTAACGCTTAATATTATGAACTGCTGAGTTTTTCCTATTACTATTGGTACCAAAACTAGGTAGTAGCATTTTTTTCGGAATTAAAGACGTTAGTATTATGTTTTAATACTATTGGCTATGGACGTTTTAACGCTTAATATTATGAACTACTGAGTTTTTCCTATTACTATTGGTACCAAAAGTAGGTAGTAGCATTTTTCGGAATTAAAGACGTTAGTATTATGTTTTAATACTATTGGCTATGGACGTTTTAACGCTTAATATTATGAACTACTGAGTTTTTCCTATTACTATTGGTACCAAAACTAGGTAGTAGCATTTTTTTCGGAATTAAAGACGTTAGTATTATGTTTTAATACTATTGGCTATGGACGTTTTAACGCTTAATATTATGAACTACTGAGTTTTTCCTATTACTATTGGTACCAAAACTAGGCAGTAGCATTTTTTTCGGAATTAAAGACGTTAGTATTATGTTTTAATACTATTGGCTATGGACGTTTTAACGCTTAATATTATGAACTACTGAGTTTTTCCTATTACTATTGGTACCAAAACTAGGCAGTAGCATTTTTTTCGGAATTAAAGACGTTAGTATTATGTTTTAATACTATTGGCTATGGACGTTTTAATGCTTAATATTATGAACTACTGAGTTTTTCCTATTACTATTGGTACCAAAACTAGGCAGTAGCATTTTTTTCGGAATTAAAGAAGTTAGTATTATGTTTTAATTCTATTGGCTATGGACGTTTTAACGCTTAATATTATGAACTACTGAGTTTTTCCTATTACTATTGGTACCAAAACTAGGCAGTAGCATTTTTTTCGGAATTAAAGAAGTTAGTATTATGTTTTAATACTATTGGCTATGGACGTTTTAACGCTTAATATTATGAACTACTGAGTTTTTCCTATTACTATTGGTACCAAAACTAGGTAGTAGCATTTTTTTCGGAATTAATGACGTTAGTATTATGTTTTAATACTATTGGCTAGTGACGTTTTAACGCTTAATATTATGAACTGCTGAGTTTTTCCTATTACTATTGGTACCAAAACTAGGTAGTAGCATTTTTTTCGGAATTAAAGACGTTAGTATTATGTTTTAATACTATTGGCTATGGAAGTTTTAACGCTTAATATTATGAACTACTGAGTTTCTCCTATTACTATTGGTACCAAAACTAGGCAGTAGCATTTTTTTCGGAATTAAAGACGTTAGTATTATGTTTTAATACTATTGGCTATGGACGTTTTAACGCTTAATATTATGAACTACTGAGTTTTTCCTATTACTATTGGTACCAAAACTAGGCAGTAGCATTTTTTTCGGAATTAAAGACGTTAGTATTATGTTTTAATACTATTGGCTATGGACGTTTTAACGCTTAATATTATGAACTACTGAGTTTTTCCTATTACTATTGGTACCAAAACTAGGCAGTAGCATTTTTTTCGGAATTAAAGAAGTTAGTATTATGCTTTAATTCTATTGGCTATGGACGTTTTAACGCTTAATATTATGAACTACTGAGTTTTTCCTATTACTATTCGTACCAAAACTAGGTAGTAGCATTTTTCGGAATTAAAGACGTTAGTATTATGTTTTAATACTATTGGCTATGGACGTTTGAACGCTTAATATTATGAACTACTGAGTTTTTCCTATTACTATTGGTACCAAAACTAGGTAGTAGCATTTTTCGGAATTAAAGACGTTAGTATTATGTTTTAATACTATTGGCTATGGACGTTTTAACGCTTAATATTATGAACTACTGAGTTTTTCCTATTACTATTGGTACCAAAACTAGGTAGTAGCATTTTTTTCGGAATTAAAGACGTTGGTATTATGTTTTAATACTATTGGCTATGGACGTTTTAACGCTTAATATTATGAGCTACTGAGTTTTTCCTATTACTATTGGTACCAAAACTAGGTAGTAGCATTTTTTTCGGAATTAAAGACGTTGGTATTATGTTTTAATACTATTGGCTATGGACGTTTTAACGCTTAATATTATGAGCTACTGAGTTTTTCCTATTACTATTGGTACCAAAACTAGGTAGTAGCATTTTTTTCGGAATTAAAGACGTTGGTATTATGTTTTAATACTATTGGCTATGGACGTTTTAACGCTTAATATTATGAGCTGCTGAGTTTTTCCTATTACTATTCGTACCAAAACTAGGTAGTAGCATTTTTTTCGGAATTAAAGACGTTAGTATTATGTTTTAATACTATTGGCTATGGACGTTTTAACGCTTAATATTATGAACTGCTGAGTTTTTCCTATTACTATTGGTACCAAAACTAGGCAGTAGCATTTTTTTCGGAATTAAAGACGTTAGTATTATGTTTTAATACTATTGGCTATGGACGTTTTAACGCTTAATATTATGAACTACTGAGTTTTTCCTATTACTATTGGTACCAAAACTAGGCAGTAGCATTTTTTTCGGAATTAAGGAAGTTAGTATTATGTTTTAATTCTATTGGCTATGGACGTTTTAACGCTTAATATTATGAACTGCTGAGTTTTTCCTATTACTATTGGTACCAAAACTAGGTAGTAGCATTTTTTTCGGAATTAAAGACGTTAGTATTATGTTTTAATACTATTGGCTATGGACGTTTTAACGCTTAATATTATGAACTACTGAGTTTTTCCTATTACTATTGGTACCAAAACTAGGCAGTAGCATTTTTTTCGGAATTAAAGACGTTAGTATTATGTTTTAATACTATTGGCTATGGACGTTTTAACGCTTAATATTATGAACTACTGAGTTTTTCCTATTACTATTGGTACCAAAACTGGGCAGTAGCATTTTTTTCGGAATTAAAGAAGTTAGTATTATGTTTTAATACTATTGGCTATGGACGTTTTAACGCTTAATATTATGAACTACTGAGTTTTTCCTATTACTATTGGTACCAAAACTAGGTAGTAGCATTTTTTTCGGAATTAATGACGTTAGTATTATGTTTTAATACTATTGGCTAGTGACGTTTTAACGCTTAATATTATGAACTGCTGAGTTTTTCCTATTACTATTGGTACCAAAACTAGGTAGTAGCATTTTTTTCGGAATTAAAGACGTTAGTATTATGTTTTAATACTATTGGCTATGGAAGTTTTAACGCTTAATATTATGAACTACTGAGTTTCTCCTATTACTATTGGTACCAAAACTAGGCAGTAGCATTTTTTTCGGAATTAAAGACGTTAGTATTATGTTTTAATACTATTGGCTATGGACGTTTTAACGCTTAATATTATGAACTACTGAGTTTTTCCTATTACTATTGGTACCAAAACTAGGCAGTAGCATTTTTTTCGGAATTAAAGACGTTAGTATTATGTTTTAATACTATTGGCTATGGACGTTTTAACGCTTAATATTATGAACTACTGAGTTTTTCCTATTACTATTGGTACCAAAACTAGGCAGTAGCATTTGTTTCGGAATTAAAGAAGTTAGTATTATGCTTTAATTCTATTGGCTATGGACGTTTTAACGCTTAATATTATGAACTACTGAGTTTTTCCTATTACTATTCGTACCAAAACTAGGTAGTAGCATTTTTCGGAATTAAAGACGTTAGTATTATGTTTTAATACTATTGGCTATGGACGTTTGAACGCTTAATATTATGAACTACTGAGTTTTTCCTATTACTATTGGTACCAAAACTAGGTAGTAGCATTTTTCGGAATTAAAGACGTTAGTATTATGTTTTAATACTATTGGCTATGGACGTTTTAACGCTTAATATTATGAACTACTGAGTTTTTCCTATTACTATTGGTACCAAAACTAGGTAGTAGCATTTTTTTCGGAATTAAAGACGTTGGTATTATGTTTTAATACTATTGGCTATGGACGTTTTAACGCTTAATATTATGAGCTACTGAGTTTTTCCTATTACTATTGGTACCAAAACTAGGTAGTAGCATTTTTTTCGGAATTAAAGACGTTGGTATTATGTTTTAATACTATTGGCTATGGACGTTTTAACGCTTAATATTATGAGCTACTGAGTTTTTCCTATTACTATTGGTACCAAAACTAGGTAGTAGCATTTTTTTCGGAATTAAAGACGTTGGTATTATGTTTTAATACTATTGGCTATGGACGTTTTAACGCTTAATATTATGAGCTGCTGAGTTTTTCCTATTACTATTCGTACCAAAACTAGGTAGTAGCATTTTTTTCGGAATTAAAGACGTTAGTATTATGTTTTAATACTATTGGCTATGGACGTTTTAACGCTTAATATTATGAACTGCTGAGTTTTTCCTATTACTATTGGTACCAAAACTAGGCAGTAGCATTTTTTTCGGAATTAAAGACGTTAGTATTATGTTTTAATACTATTGGCTATGGACGTTTTAACGCTTAATATTATGAACTACTGAGTTTTTCCTATTACTATTGGTACCAAAACTAGGCAGTAGCATTTTTTTCGGAATTAAGGAAGTTAGTATTATGTTTTAATTCTATTGGCTATGGACGTTTTAACGCTTAATATTATGAACTGCTGAGTTTTTCCTATTACTATTGGTACCAAAACTAGGTAGTAGCATTTTTTTCGGAATTAAAGACGTTAGTATTATGTTTTAATACTATTGGCTATGGACGTTTTAACGCTTAATATTATGAACTACTGAGTTTTTCCTATTACTATTGGTACCAAAACTAGGCAGTAGCATTTTTTTCGGAATTAAAGACGTTAGTATTATGTTTTAATACTATTGGCTATGGACGTTTTAACGCTTAATATTATGAACTACTGAGTTTTTCCTATTACTATTGGTACCAAAACTGGGCAGTAGCATTTTTTTCGGAATTAAAGACGTTAGTATTATGTTTTAATACTATTGGCTATGGACGTTTTAACGCTTAATATTATGAACTACTGAGTTTTTCCTATTACTATTGGTACCAAAACTAGGCAGTAGCATTTTTTTCGGAATTAAAGAAGTTAGTATTATGTTTTAATTCTATTGGCTATGGACGTTTTAACGCTTAATATTATGAACTACTGAGTTTTTCCTATTACTATTCGTACCAAAACTAGGTAGTAGCATTTTTCGGAATTAAAGACGTTAGTATTATGTTTTAATACTATTGGCTATGGACGTTTTAACGCTTAATATTATGAACTACTGAGTTTTTCCTATTACTATTGGTACCAAAACTAGGCAGTAGCATTTTTTTCGGAATTAAAGACGTTAGTATTATGTTTTAATACTATTGGCTATGGACGTTTTAACGCTTAATATTATGAACTACTGAGTTTTTCCTATTACTATTGGTACCAAAACTAGGCAGTAGCATTTTTTTCGGAATTAAAGAAGTTAGTATTATGTTTTAATTCTATTGGCTATGGACGTTTTAACGCTTAATATTATGAACTGCTGAGTTTTTCCTATTACTATTGGTACCAAAACTAGGTAGTAGCATTTTTTTCGGAATTAAAGACGTTAGTATTATGTTTTAATACTATTGGCTATGGACGTTTTAACGCTTAATATTATGAACTACTGAGTTTTTCCTATTACTATTGGTACCAAAACTAGGCAGTAGCATTTTTTTCGGAATTAAAGACGTTAGTATTATGTTTTAATACTATTGGCTATGGACGTTTTAACGCTTAATATTATGAACTACTGAGTTTTTCCTATTACTATTGGTACCAAAACTAGGCAGTAGCATTTTTTTCGGAATTAAAGACGTTAGTATTATGTTTTAATACTATTGGCTATGGACGTTTTAACGCTTAATATTATGAACTACTGAGTTTTTCCTATTACTATTGGTACCAAAACTAGGCAGTAGCATTTTTTTCGGAATTAAAGAAGTTAGTATTATGTTTTAATTCTATTGGCTATGGACGTTTTAACGCTTAATATTATGAACTACTGAGTTTTTCCTATTACTATTCGTACCAAAACTAGGTAGTAGCATTTTTCGGAATTAAAGACGTTAGTATTATGTTTTAATTCTATTGGCTATGGACGTTTGAACGCTTAATATTATGAACTACTGAGTTTTTCCTATTACTATTCGTACCAAAACTAGGTAGTAGCATTTTTCGGAATTAAAGACGTTAGTATTATGTTTTAATACTATTGGCTATGGACGTTTGAACGCTTAATATTATGAACTACTGAGTTTTTCCTATTACTATTGGTACCAAAACTAGGTAGTAGCATTTTTCGGAATTAAAGACGTTAGTATTATGTTTTAATACTATTGGCTATGGACGTTTTAACGCTTAATATTATGAACTACTGAGTTTTTCCTATTACTATTGGTACCAAAACTAGGTAGTAGCATTTTTTTCGGAATTAAAGACGTTGGTATTATGTTTTAATACTATTGGCTATGGACGTTTTAACGCTTAATATTATGAGCTACTGAGTTTTTCCTATTACTATTGGTACCAAAACTAGGTAGTAGCATTTTTTTCGGAATTAAAGACGGTGGTATTATGTTTTAATACTATTGGCTATGGACGTTTTAACGCTTAATATTATGAGCTACTGAGTTTTTCCTATTACTATTGGTACCAAAACTAGGTAGTAGCATTTTTTTCGGAATTAAAGACGTTGGTATTATGTTTTAATACTATTGGCTATGGACGTTTTAACGCTTAATATTATGAGCTGCTGAGTTTTTCCTATTACTATTGGTACCAAAACTAGGTAGTAGCATTTTTTTCGGAATTAAAGACGTTGGTATTATGTTTTAATACTATTGGCTATGGACGTTTTAACGCTTAATATTATGAGCTGCTGAGTTTTTCCTATTACTATTCGTACCAAAACTAGGTAGTAGCATTTTTTTCGGAATTAAAGACGTTAGTATTATGTTTTAATACTATTGGCTATGGACGTTTTAACGCTTAATATTATGAACTGCTGAGTTTTTCCTATTACTATTGGTACCAAAACTAGGTAGTAGCATTTTTTTCGGAATTAAAGACGTTAGTATTATGTTTTAATACTATTGGCTATGGACGTTTTAACGCTTAATATTATGAACTGCTGAGTTTTTCCTATTACTATTGGTACCAAAACTAGGTAGTAGCATTTTTCGGAATTAAAGACGTTAGTATTATGTTTTAATACTATTGGCTATGGACGTTTTAACGCTTAATATTATGAACTACTGAGTTTTTCGTATTACTATTGGTACTAAAACTAGGCAGTAGCATTTTTTTCGGAATTAAAGACGTTAGTATTATGTTTTAATACTATTGGCTATGGACGTTTTAACGCTTAATATTATGAACTGCTGAGTTTTTCCTATTACTATTGGTACCAAAACTAGGTAGTAGCATTTTTCGGAATTAAAGACGTTAGTATTATGTTTTAATACTATTGGCTATGGACGTTTTAACGCTTAATATTATGAACTACTGAGTTTTTCGTATTACTATTGGTACCAAAACTAGGCAGTAGCATTTTTTTCGGAATTAAAGACGTTAGTATTATGTTTTAATACTATTGGCTATGGACGTTTTAACGCTTAATATTATGAACTACTGAGTTTTTCCTATTACTATTGGTACCAAAACTAGGCAGTAGCATTTTTTTCGGAATTAAAGACGTTAGTATTATGTTTTAATACTATTGGCTATGGACGTTTTAACGCTTAATATTATGAACTACTGAGTTTTTCCTATTACTATTGGTACCAAAACTAGGCAGTAGCATTTTTTTCGGAATTAAAGAAGTTAGTATTATGTTTTAATTCTATTGGCTATGGACGTTTTAACGCTTAATATTATGAACTACTGAGTTTTTCCTATTACTATTGGTACCAAAACTAGGCAGTAGCATTTTTTTCGGAATTAAAGAAGTTAGTATTATGTTTTAATACTATTGGCTATGGACGTTTTAACGCTTAATATTATGAACTACTGAGTTTTTCCTATTACTATTGGTACCAAAACTAGGTAGTAGCATTTTTTTCGGAATTAAAGACGTTAGTATTATGTTTTAATACTATTGGCTATGGACGTTTTAACGCTTAATATTATGAACTACTGAGTTTTTCCTATTACTATTCGTACCAAAACTAGGTAGTAGCATTTTTCGGAATTAAAGACGTTAGTATTATGTTTTAATACTATTGGCTATGGACGTTTTAACGCTTAATATTATGAACTACTGAGTTTTTCCTATTACTATTCGTACCAAAACTAGGTAGTAGCATTTTTTTCGGAATTAAAGACGTTAGTATTATGTTTTAATACTATTGGCTATGGACGTTTTAACGCTTAATATTATGAACTACTGAGTTTTTCCTATTACTATTCGTACCAAAACTAGGTAGTAGCATTTTTTTCGGAATTAAAGACGTTAGTATTATGTTTTAATACTATTGGCTATGGACGTTTTAACGCTTAATATTATGAACTACTGAGTTTTTCCTATTACTATTCGTACCAAAACTAGGTAGTAGCATTTTTTTCGGAATTAAAGACGTTAGTATTATGTTTTAATACTATTGGCTATGGACGTTTTAACGCTTAATATTATGAACTGCTGAGTTTTTCCTATTACTATTCGTACCAAAACTAGGTAGTAGCATTTTTCGGAATTAAAGACGTTAGTATTCTGTTTTAATACTATTGGCTATGGACGTTTTAACGCTTAATATTATGAACTGCTGAGTTTTTCCTATTACTATTGGTACCAAAACTAGGTAGTAGCATTTTTTTCGGAATTAAAGACGTTAGTATTATGTTTTAATACTATTGGCTATGGACGTTTTAACGCTTAATATTATGAACTCCTGAGTTTTTCCTATTACTATTGGTACCAAAACTAGGCAGTAGCATTTTTTTCGGAATTAAAGACGTTAGTATTATGTTTTAATACTATTGGCTATGGACGTTTTAACGCTTAATATTATGAACTACTGAGTTTTTCCTATTACTATTGGTACCAAAATTGGGCAGTAGCATTTTTTTCGGAATTAAAGACGTTAGTATTATGTTTTAATACTATTGGCTATGGACGTTTTAACGCTTAATATTATGAACTACTGAGTTTTTCCTATTACTATTGGTACCAAAACTAGGCAGTAGCATTTTTTTCGGAATTAAAGAAGTTAGTATTATGTTTTAATTCTATTGGCTATGGACGTTTTAACGCTTAATATTATGAACTACTGAGTTTTTCCTATTACTATTCGTACCAAAACTAGGTAGTAGCATTTTTCGGAATTAAAGACGTTAGTATTATGTTTTAATACTATTGGCTATGGACGTTTTAACGCTTAATATTATGAACTACTGAGTTTTTCCTATTACTATTGGTACCAAAACTAGGCAGTAGCATTTTTTTCGGAATTAAAGACGTTAGTATTATGTTTTAATACTATTGGCTATGGACGTTTTAACGCTTAATATTATGAACTACTGAGTTTTTCCTATTACTATTGGTACCAAAACTAGGCAGTAGCATTTTTTTCGGAATTAAAGAAGTTAGTATTATGTTTTAATTCTATTGGCTATGGACGTTTTAACGCTTAATATTATGAACTGCTGAGTTTTTCCTATTACTATTGGTACCAAAACTAGGTAGTAGCATTTTTTTCGGAATTAAAGACGTTAGTATTATGTTTTAATACTATTGGCTATGGACGTTTTAACGCTTAATATTATGAACTACTGAGTTTTTCCTATTACTATTGGTACCAAAACTAGGCAGTAGCATTTTTTTCGGAATTAAAGACGTTAGTATTATGTTTTAATACTATTGGCTATGGACGTTTTAACGCTTAATATTATGAACTACTGAGTTTTTCCTATTACTATTGGTACCAAAACTAGGCAGTAGCATTTTTTTCGGAATTAAAGACGTTAGTATTATGTTTTAATACTATTGGCTATGGACGTTTTAACGCTTAATATTATGAACTACTGAGTTTTTCCTATTACTATTGGTACCAAAACTAGGCAGTAGCATTTTTTTCGGAATTAAAGAAGTTAGTATTATGTTTTAATTCTATTGGCTATGGACGTTTTAACGCTTAATATTATGAACTACTGAGTTTTTCCTATTACTATTCGTACCAAAACTAGGTAGTAGCATTTTTCGGAATTAAAGACGTTAGTATTATGTTTTAATTCTATTGGCTATGGACGTTTGAACGCTTAATATTATGAACTACTGAGTTTTTCCTATTACTATTCGTACCAAAACTAGGTAGTAGCATTTTTCGGAATTAAAGACGTTAGTATTATGTTTTAATACTATTGGCTATGGACGTTTTAACGCTTAATATTATGAACTACTGAGTTTTTCCTATTACTATTGGTACCAAAACTAGGCAGTAGCATTTTTTTCGGAATTAAAGACGTTAGTATTATGTTTTAATACTATTGGCTATGGACGTTTTAACGCTTAATATTATGAACTACTGAGTTTTTCCTATTACTATTGGTACCAAAACTAGGCAGTAGCATTTTTTTCGGAATTAAAGAAGTTAGTATTATGTTTTAATTCTATTGGCTATGGACGTTTTAACGCTTAATATTATGAACTGCTGAGTTTTTCCTATTACTATTGGTACCAAACCTAGGTAGTAGCATTTTTTTCGGAATTAAAGACGTTAGTATTATGTTTTAATACTATTGGCTATGGACGTTTTAACGCTTAATATTATGAACTACTGAGTTTTTCCTATTACTATTGGTACCAAAACTAGGCAGTAGCATTTTTTTCGGAATTAAAGACGTTAGTATTATGTTTTAATACTATTGGCTATGGACGTTTTAACGCTTAATATTATGAACTACTGAGTTTTTCCTATTACTATTGGTACCAAAACTAGGCAGTAGCATTTTTTTCGGAATTAAAGACGTTAGTATTATGTTTTAATACTATTGGCTATGGACGTTTTAACGCTTAATATTATGAACTACTGAGTTTTTCCTATTACTATTGGTACCAAAACTAGGCAGTAGCATTTTTTTCGGAATTAAAGAAGTTAGTATTATGTTTTAATTCTATTGGCTATGGACGTTTTAACGCTTAATATTATGAACTACTGAGTTTTTCCTATTACTATTCGTACCAAAACTAGGTAGTAGCATTTTTCGGAATTAAAGACGTTAGTATTATGTTTTAATTCTATTGGCTATGGACGTTTGAACGCTTAATATTATGAACTACTGAGTTTTTCCTATTACTATTCGTACCAAAACTAGGTAGTAGCATTTTTCGGAATTAAAGACGTTAGTATTATGTTTTAATACTATTGGCTATGGACGTTTGAACGCTTAATATTATGAACTACTGAGTTTTTCCTATTACTATTGGTACCAAAACTAGGTAGTAGCATTTTTCGGAATTAAAGACGTTAGTATTATGTTTTAATACTATTGGCTATGGACGTTTTAACGCTTAATATTATGAACTACTGAGTTTTTCCTATTACTATTGGTACCAAAACTAGGTAGTAGCATTTTTTTCGGAATTAAAGACGTTGGTATTATGTTTTAATACTATTGGCTATGGACGTTTTAACGCTTAATATTATGAGCTACTGAGTTTTTCCTATTACTATTGGTACCAAAACTAGGTAGTAGCATTTTTTTCGGAATTAAAGACGGTGGTATTATGTTTTAATACTATTGGCTATGGACGTTTTAACGCTTAATATTATGAGCTACTGAGTTTTTCCTATTACTATTGGTACCAAAACTAGGTAGTAGCATTTTTTTCGGAATTAAAGACGTTGGTATTATGTTTTAATACTATTGGCTATGGACGTTTTAACGCTTAATATTATGAGCTGCTGAGTTTTTCCTATTACTATTGGTACCAAAACTAGGTAGTAGCATTTTTTTCGGAATTAAAGACGTTGGTATTATGTTTTAATACTATTGGCTATGGACGTTTTAACGCTTAATATTATGAGCTGCTGAGTTTTTCCTATTACTATTCGTACCAAAACTAGGTAGTAGCATTTTTTTCGGAATTAAAGACGTTAGTATTATGTTTTAATACTATTGGCTATGGACGTTTTAACGCTTAATATTATGAACTGCTGAGTTTTTCCTATTACTATTGGTACCAAAACTAGGTAGTAGCATTTTTTTCGGAATTAAAGACGTTAGTATTATGTTTTAATACTATTGGCTATGGACGTTTTAACGCTTAATATTATGAACTGCTGAGTTTTTCCTATTACTATTGGTACCAAAACTAGGTAGTAGCATTTTTCGGAATTAAAGACGTTAGTATTATGTTTTAATACTATTGGCTATGGACGTTTTAACGCTTAATATTATGAACTACTGAGTTTTTCGTATTACTATTGGTACCAAAACTAGGCAGTAGCATTTTTTTCGGAATTAAAGACGTTAGTATTATGTTTTAATACTATTGGCTATGGACGTTTTAACGCTTAATATTATGAACTGCTGAGTTTTTCCTATTACTATTGGTACCAAAACTAGGTAGTAGCATTTTTCGGAATTAAAGACGTTAGTATTATGTTTTAATACTATTGGCTATGGACGTTTTAACGCTTAATATTATGAACTACTGAGTTTTTCGTATTACTATTGGTACCAAAACTAGGCAGTAGCATTTTTTTCGGAATTAAAGACGTTAGTATTATGTTTTAATACTATTGGCTATGGACGTTTTAACGCTTAATATTATGAACTACTGAGTTTTTCCTATTACTATTGGTACCAAAACTAGGCAGTAGCATTTTTTTCGGAATTAAAGACGTTAGTATTATGTTTTAATACTATTGGCTATGGACGTTTTAACGCTTAATATTATGAACTACTGAGTTTTTCCTATTACTATTGGTACCAAAACTAGGCAGTAGCATTTTTTTCGGAATTAAAGAAGTTAGTATTATGTTTTAATTCTATTGGCTATGGACGTTTTAACGCTTAATATTATGAACTACTGAGTTTTTCCTATTACTATTGGTACCAAAACTAGGCAGTAGCATTTTTTTCGGAATTAAAGAAGTTAGTATTATGTTTTAATACTATTGGCTATGGACGTTTTAACGCTTAATATTATGAACTACTGAGTTTTTCCTATTACTATTGGTACCAAAACTAGGTAGTAGCATTTTTTTCGGAATTAAAGACGTTAGTATTATGTTTTAATACTATTGGCTATGGACGTTTTAACGCTTAATATTATGAACTACTGAGTTTTTCCTATTACTATTCGTACCAAAACTAGGTAGTAGCATTTTTCGGAATTAAAGACGTTAGTATTATGTTTTAATACTATTGGCTATAGACGTTTTAACGCTTAATATTATGAACTACTGAGTTTTTCCTATTACTATTCGTACCAAAACTAGGTAGTAGCATTTTTTTCGGAATTAAAGACGTTAGTATTATGTTTTAATACTATTGGCTATGGACGTTTTAACGCTTAATATTATGAACTACTGAGTTTTTCCTATTACTATTCGTACCAAAACTAGGTAGTAGCATTTTTTTCGGAATTAAAGACGTTAGTATTATGTTTTAATACTATTGGCTATGGACGTTTTAACGCTTAATATTATGAACTACTGAGTTTTTCCTATTACTATTCGTACCAAAACTAGGTAGTAGCATTTTTTTCGGAATTAAAGAAGTTAGTATTATGTTTTAATTCTATTGGCTATGGACGTTTTAACGCTTAATATTATGAACTGCTGAGTTTTTCCTATTACTATTGGTACCAAAACTAGGTAGTAGCATTTTTTTCGGAATTAAAGACGTTAGTATTATGTTTTAATACTATTGGCTATGGACGTTTTAACGCTTAATATTATGAACTACTGAGTTTTTCCTATTACTATTGGTACCAAAACTAGGCAGTAGCATTTTTTTCGGAATTAAAGACGTTAGTATTATGTTTTAATACTATTGGCTATGGACGTTTTAACGCTTAATATTATGAACTACTGAGTTTTTCCTATTACTATTGGTACCAAAACTGGGCAGTAGCATTTTTTTCGGAATTAAAGACGTTAGTATTATGTTTTAATACTATTGGCTATGGACGTTTTAACGCTTAATATTATGAACTACTGAGTTTTTCCTATTACTATTGGTACCAAAACTAGGCAGTAGCATTTTTTTCGGAATTAAAGAAGTTAGTATTATGTTTTAATTCTATTGGCTATGGACGTTTTAACGCTTAATATTATGAACTACTGAGTTTTTCCTATTACTATTCGTACCAAAATTAGGTAGTAGCATTTTTCGGAATTAAAGACGTTAGTATTATGTTTTAATACTATTGGCTATGGACGTTTTAACGCTTAATATTATGAACTACTGAGTTTTTCCTATTACTATTGGTACCAAAACTAGGCAGTAGCATTTTTTTCGGAATTAAAGACGTTAGTATTATGTTTTAATACTATTGGCTATGGACGTTTTAACGCTTAATATTATGAACTACTGAGTTTTTCCTATTACTATTGGTACCAAAACTAGGCAGTAGCATTTTTTTCGGAATTAAAGAAGTTAGTATTATGTTTTAATTCTATTGGCTATGGACGTTTTAACGCTTAATATTATGAACTGCTGAGTTTTTCCTATTACTATTGGTACCAAAACTAGGTAGTAGCATTTTTTTCGGAATTAAAGACGTTAGTATTATGTTTTAATACTATTGGCTATGGACGTTTTAACGCTTAATATTATGAACTACTGAGTTTTTCCTATTACTATTGGTACCAAAACTAGGCAGTAGCATTTTTTTCGGAATTAAAGACGTTAGTATTATGTTTTAATACTATTGGCTATGGACGTTTTAACGCTTAATATTATGAACTACTGAGTTTTTCCTATTACTATTGGTACCAAAACTAGGCAGTAGCATTTTTTTCGGAATTAAAGACGTTAGTATTATGTTTTAATACTATTGGCTATGGACGTTTTAACGCTTAATATTATGAACTACTGAGTTTTTCCTATTACTATTGGTACCAAAACTAGGCAGTAGCATTTTTTTCGGAATTAAAGAAGTTAGTATTATGTTTTAATTCTATTGGCTATGGACGTTTTAACGCTTAATATTATGAACTACTGAGTTTTTCCTATTACTATTCGTACCAAAACTAGGTAGTAGCATTTTTCGGAATTAAAGACGTTAGTATTATGTTTTAATTCTATTGGCTATGGACGTTTGAACGCTTAATATTATGAACTACTGAGTTTTTCCTATTACTATTCGTACCAAAACTAGGTAGTAGCATTTTTCGGAATTAAAGACGTTAGTATTATGTTTTAATACTATTGGCTATGGACGTTTGAACGCTTAATATTATGAACTACTGAGTTTTTCCTATTACTATTGGTACCAAAACTAGGTAGTAGCATTTTTCGAAATTAAAGACGTTAGTATTATGTTTTAATACTATTGGCTATGGACGTTTTAACGCTTAATATTATGAACTACTGAGTTTTTCCTATTACTATTGGTACCAAAACTAGGTAGTAGCATTTTTTTCGGAATTAAAGACGTTGGTATTATGTTTTAATACTATTGGCTATGAACGTTTTAACGCTTAATATTATGAGCTACTGAGTTTTTCCTATTACTATTGGTACCAAAACTAGGTAGTAGCATTTTTTTCGGAATTAAAGACGGTGGTATTATGTTTTAATACTATTGGCTATGGACGTTTTAACGCTTAATATTATGAGCTACTGAGTTTTTCCTATTACTATTGGTACCAAAACTAGGTAGTAGCATTTTTTTCGGAATTAAAGACGTTGGTATTATGTTTTAATACTATTGGCTATGGACGTTTTAACGCTTAATATTATGAGCTGCTGAGTTTTTCCTATTACTATTGGTACCAAAACTAGGTAGTAGCATTTTTTTCGGAATTAAAGACGTTGGTATTATGTTTTAATACTATTGGCTATGGACGTTTTAACGCTTAATATTATGAGCTGCTGAGTTTTTCCTATTACTATTCGTACCAAAACTAGGTAGTAGCATTTTTTTCGGAATTAAAGACGTTAGTATTATGTTTTAATACTATTGGCTATGGACGTTTTAACGCTTAATATTATGAACTGCTGAGTTTTTCCTATTACTATTGGTACCAAAACTAGGTAGTAGCATTTTTTTCGGAATTAAAGACGTTAGTATTATGTTTTAATACTATTGGCTATGGACGTTTTAACGCTTAATATTATGAACTGCTGAGTTTTTCCTATTACTATTGGTACCAAAACTAGGTAGTAGCATTTTTCGGAATTAAAGACGTTAGTATTATGTTTTAATACTATTGGCTATGGACGTTTTAACGCTTAATATTATGAACTACTGAGTTTTTCGTATTACTATTGGTACCAAAACTAGGCAGTAGCATTTTTTTCGGAATTAAAGACGTTAGTATTATGTTTTAATACTATTGGCTATGGACGTTTTAACGCTTAATATTATGAACTGCTGAGTTTTTCCTATTACTATTGGTACCAAAACTAGGTAGTAGCATTTTTCGGAATTAAAGACGTTAGTATTATGTTTTAATACTATTGGCTATGGACGTTTTAACGCTTAATATTATGAACTACTGAGTTTTTCGTATTACTATTGGTACCAAAACTAGGCAGTAGCATTTTTTTCGGAATTAAAGACGTTAGTATTATGTTTTAATACTATTGGCTATGGACGTTTTAACGCTTAATATTATGAACTACTGAGTTTTTCCTATTACTATTGGTACCAAAACTAGGCAGTAGCATTTTTTTCGGAATTAAAGACGTTAGTATTATGTTTTAATACTATTGGCTATGGACGTTTTAACGCTTAATATTATGAACTACTGAGTTTTTCCTATTACTATTGGTACCAAAACTAGGCAGTAGCATTTTTTTCGGAATTAAAGAAGTTAGTATTATGTTTTAATTCTATTGGCTATGGACGTTTTAACGCTTAATATTATGAACTACTGAGTTTTTCCTATTACTATTGGTACCAAAACTAGGCAGTAGCATTTTTTTCGGAATTAAAGAAGTTAGTATTATGTTTTAATACTATTGGCTATGGACGTTTTAACGCTTAATATTATGAACTACTGAGTTTTTCCTATTACTATTGGTACCAAAACTAGGTAGTAGCATTTTTTTCGGAATTAAAGACGTTAGTATTATGTTTTAATACTATTGGCTATGGACGTTTTAACGCTTAATATTATGAACTGCTGAGTTTTTCCTATTACTATTGGTACCAAAACTAGGTAGTAGCATTTTTTTCGGAATTAAAGACGTTAGTATTATGTTTTAATACTATTGGCTATGGACGTTTTAACGCTTAATATTATGAACTGCTGAGTTTTTCCTATTACTATTGGTACCAAAACTAGGTAGTAGCATTTTTCGGAATTAAAGACGTTAGTATTATGTTTTAATACTATTGGCTATGGACGTTTTAACGCTTAATATTATGAACTACTGAGTTTTTCGTATTACTATTGGTACCAAAACTAGGCAGTAGCATTTTTTTCGGAATTAAAGACGTTAGTATTATGTTTTAATACTATTGGCTATGGACGTTTTAACGCTTAATATTATGAACTGCTGAGTTTTTCCTATTACTATTGGTACCAAAACTAGGTAGTAGCATTTTTCGGAATTAAAGACGTTAGTATTATGTTTTAATACTATTGGCTATGGACGTTTTAACGCTTAATATTATGAACTACTGAGTTTTTCGTATTACTATTGGTACCAAAACTAGGCAGTAGCATTTTTTTCGGAATTAAAGACGTTAGTATTATGTTTTAATACTATTGGCTATGGACGTTTTAACGCTTAATATTATGAACTACTGAGTTTTTCCTATTACTATTGGTACCAAAACTAGGCAGTAGCATTTTTTTCGGAATTAAAGACGTTAGTATTATGTTTTAATACTATTGGCTATGGACGTTTTAACGCTTAATATTATGAACTACTGAGTTTTTCCTATTACTATTGGTACCAAAACTAGGCAGTAGCATTTTTTTCGGAATTAAAGAAGTTAGTATTATGTTTTAATTCTATTGGCTATGGACGTTTTAACGCTTAATATTATGAACTACTGAGTTTTTCCTATTACTATTGGTACCAAAACTAGGCAGTAGCATTTTTTTCGGAATTAAAGAAGTTAGTATTATGTTTTAATACTATTGGCTATGGACGTTTTAACGCTTAATATTATGAACTACTGAGTTTTTCCTATTACTATTGGTACCAAAACTAGGTAGTAGCATTTTTTTCGGAATTAAAGACGTTAGTATTATGTTTTAATACTATTGGCTATGGACGTTTTAACGCTTAATATTATGAACTACTGAGTTTTTCCTATTACTATTCGTACCAAAACTAGGTAGTAGCATTTTTCGGAATTAAAGACGTTAGTATTATGTTTTAATACTATTGGCTATGGACGTTTTAACGCTTAATATTATGAACTACTGAGTTTTTCCTATTACTATTCGTACCAAAACTAGGTAGTAGCATTTTTTTCGGAATTAAAGACGTTAGTATTATGTTTTAATACTATTGGCTATGGACGTTTTAACGCTTAATATTATGAACTACTGAGTTTTTCCTATTACTATTCGTACCAAAACTAGGTAGTAGCATTTTTTTCGGAATTAAAGACGTTAGTATTATGTTTTAATACTATTGGCTATGGACGTTTTAACGCTTAATATTATGAACTACTGAGTTTTTCCTATTACTATTCGTACCAAAACTAGGTAGTAGCATTTTTTTCGGAATTAAAGACGTTAGTATTATGTTTTAATACTATTGGCTATGGACGTTTTAACGCTTAATATTATGAACTGCTGAGTTTTTCCTATTACTATTCGTACCAAAACTAGGTAGTAGCATTTTTCGGAATTAAAGACGTTAGTATTCTGTTTTAATACTATTGGCTATGGACGTTTTAACGCTTAATATTATGAACTGCTGAGTTTTTCCTATTACTATTGGTACCAAAACTAGGTAGTAGCATTTTTTTCGGAATT
This sequence comes from Primula veris, assembly GCA_963682055.1. NCBI lineage: Eukaryota > Viridiplantae > Streptophyta > Magnoliopsida > Ericales > Primulaceae > Primula > Primula veris. Next base: position 33,972,265 of record OY821747.1, read on the forward strand.
AAAGACGTTAGTATTATGTTTTAATACTATTGGCTATGGACGTTTTAACGCTTAATATTATGAACTGCTGAGTTTTTCCTATTACTATTGGTACCAAAACTAGGTAGTAGCATTTTTTTCGGAATTAAAGACGTTAGTATTATGTTTTAATACTATTGGCTATGGACGTTTTAACGCTTAATATTATGAACTGCTGAGTTTTTCCTATTACTATTGGTACCAAAACTAGGTAGTAGCATTTTTTTCGGAATTAAAGACGTTAGTATTATGTTTTAATACTATTGGCTATGGACGTTTTAACGCTTAATATTATGAACTGCTGAGTTTTTCCTATTACTATTGGTACCAAAACTAGGTAGTAGCATTTTTTTCGGAATTAAAGACGTTAGTATTATGTTTTAATACTATTGGCTATGGACGTTTTAACACTTAATATTATGAACTGCTGAGTTTTTCCTATTACTATTCGTACCAAAACTAGGTAGTAGCATTTTTTTCGGAATTAAAGACGTTAGTATTATGTTTTAATACTATTGGCTATGGACGTTTTAACGCTTAATATTATGAACTGCTGAGTTTTTCCTATTACTATTCGTACCAAAACTAGGTAGTAGCATTTTTTTCGGAATTAAAGACGTTAGTATTATGTTTTAATACTATTGGCTATGGACGTTTTAACGCTTAATATTATGAACTGCTGAGTTTTTCCTATTACTATTCGTACCAAAACTAGGTAGTAGCATTTTTTTCGGAATTAAAGACGTTAGTATTATGTTTTAATACTATTGGCTATGGACGTTTTAACGCTTAATATTATGAACTGCTGAGTTTTTCCTATTACTATTCGTACCAAAACTAGGTAGTAGCATTTTTTTCGGAATTAAAGACGTTAGTATTATGTTTTAATACTATTGGCTATGGACGTTTTAACGCTTAATATTATGAACTGCTGAGTTTTTCCTATTACTATTCGTACCAAAACTAGGTAGTAGCATTTTTTTCGGAATTAAAGACGTTAGTATTATGTTTTAATACTATTGGCTATGGACGTTTTAACGCTTAATATTATGAACTACTGAGTTTTTCCTATTACTATTCGTACCAAAACTAGGTAGTAGCATTTTTTTCGGAATTAAAGACGTTAGTATTATGTTTTAATACTATTGGCTATGGACGTTTTAACGCTTAATATTATGAACTACTGAGTTTTTCCTATTACTATTCGTACCAAAACTAGGTAGTAGCATTTTTTTCGGAATTAAAGACGTTAGTATTATGTTTTAATACTATTGGCTATGGACGTTTTAACGCTTAATATTATGAACTACCGAGTTTTTCCTATTACTATTCGTACCAAAACTAGGTAGTAGCATTTTTTTCGGAATTAAAGACGTTAGTATTATGTTTTAATACTATTGGCTATGGATGTTTTAACGCTTAATATTATGAACTACTGAGTTTTTCCTATTACTATTCGTACCAAAACTAGGTAGTAGCATTTTTTTCGGAATTAAAGACGTTAGTATTATGTTTTAATACTATTGGCTATGGACGTTTTAACGCTTAATATTATGAACTACTGAGTTTTTCCTATTACTATTCGTACCAATACTAGGTAGTAGCATTTTTCGGAATTAAAGACGTTAGTATTATGTTTTAATACTATTGGCTATGGACGTTTTAACGCTTAATATTATGAACTACTGAGTTTTTCCTATTACTATTCGTACCAAAACTAGGTAGTAGCATTTTTCGGAATTAAAGACGTTAGTATTATGTTTTAATACTATTTGCTATGGACGTTTTAACGCTTAATATTATGAACTACTGAGTTTTTCCTATTACTATTCGTACCAAAACTAGGTAGTAGCATTTTTCGGAATTAAAGACGTTAGTATTATGTTTTAATACTATTGGCTATGGACGTTTTAACGCTTAATATTATGAACTACTGAGTTTTTCCTATTACTATTCGTACCAAAACTAGGTAGTTGCATTTTTTTCGGAATTAAAGCTGTTTGTTCAGCTTATTCAGGGTCAATGTTCTAAAAAGCAAGCATAGGCAGAAATTAGATTAAAGACAGGCTTGAAGATCGTCACTAGGTTTCCGTTTCATCTTTCTTTCTGTTTTTGATACTTGTTAGAGCCGATATACCTTACCATTAAAAGTCCTTGCCAATAGTAAGTATGGTAATTTTTTATAAACCACAGGCTCGACTATTATCTAGTCGATGGACATCAACTAAATAATGGACAGTAACATCAACTATACAATTTGTTAGCATTTGATACAAAAACGTAATTAAAAGGGACAGTAATATCGTCTATACTTCTTTTTATTATCATCAACTACCAATTATACACCATTTTAGTACCATCATTTATCAAGTTATTTACGTTTTTAATATTGGTATTTGAACTAATTGCTTGTTTGGTTGCAGCTGTAGCAGTAGTAGTTGTAGCGTTTTTCGGAGTTAAGGCTGTTAGTTGGGTCAATGTTCTAAAAGCAAGCCTAGGCAGAAATTAGGTGGTAAGCGTAGCTTGATTAGGCGCTTATTTCTGTTTGGTTGTTTGGTTGCTACTTTAGCAGTAGTAATAGCATTTTCCGGAATTAAAGATGTTTGCTAGTTCAGCTTATTGAGGGTCAATGTTCTAAAAAACAAGCCTAAGCAGAAATTAGGTGGTAAGTGTAGTAGCTTAAGATCCTAGGTGATTAGGCGCTTATTAAGCATAATTAGGCATATTTTATATTTTACATTTTATAAGACTCGCCAGGTTTTTTATTTTAATCTCCCTTTCTGTTTTTGATACTTGTATTTGAACTGATTGCTTGTTTGGTTGCAGCTGTAGCATTTTTCAAGGTTATAGATGTTTACTAGTTTAGCTTATTCAGGGTCAATGTTCTAAAAACCAAGCAAGCGTAGGCTGAAATTAGGTGGTAACCGAAGCTTTATAGCCTAGGTGATTAGGCGCTTAGTAAGCATATTTTTATCTTTGACATTATATAAGACAGCCTTGAAGGTCCTCACTAGGTTTTTAATTTTTAATTTCCCTTCTGCTTTTGATATATTAGCATTAGAATTGATTGTTTTTAACATGTTAGTATTGGAACTAATTGTTTGTTTGGTTGTAGCTGTAGCATTAGTAGTAGGGGACGTTTAGTAACACGAAATACGAATTTTCCTATTTAGTACCATCAGCTATACAGTTTGTTAGCGTTTGATAAGAAAACGTAATTAGAAGGGATACTACTATGAAGTATGCTCCTTTTTAGTCAACTATCAACTGTACACCATTTTGGTATCATCACTTATCAAGTTATTTACGTTTTTAATATTGGTATTTGAACTAATTCCTTGTTTGGTTGCAGCTGTAACAGTAGTAGTTGTAGCGTTTTTCGGAGTTAAAGCTGTTAGTTTAGTTTATTCAGGGTCAATGTTCTAAAACTAAAAGCAAGCATAGGCAGCAATTAGGTGGTAAGCCTTGCTTGATTAGGCACTTGCTAAGCAAGGTTTCAAAAGGTGCTAGGCGGGGATGAGGCAGAGAGGTGCCGCCTAGGCGGGAAAACGACTTTTGAACGTTTTTACATGTTTTTCTTGGATTTGCATGCAACATACATGTTGTAAATAGTATAATCATGTTAAATCAAGCATTTAAAGTAAAGCAATAAATATTATGGTAATAATGTTCGAGAAGTTTAACATAAACAAACGATGTCATGAAAATGTCTCAAACACTTAACTTAAAAAGAAAATGCAACTATAATCCAAAATCAACAAGATATCAAAAGAAAAGATCGGTATTAGTTTTGAAGGCTGACAAAGGCCGCCGATCAAAGAGAAAATATGTTTAAGATATGTTTTTCTTTATTTTATTGCTATATATATATATATTTATTCTTACCTATTTCAACTTATTTTAACCTATTGACCCATCAGAATTTTGGTTGGCCCAAAAAAACTATTTTAAAATGCCTAGCAAAAGTCGGGGGCGGCGTAATTAGGTGGGATTAGGTGACGTATTTCTGTTTGGTTGTTTGGTTGGTACCTTAGCAGTATTGGTAGCATTTTTCGGAGTTAAAGATGTTAGTTCAGCTTATTTTGGGTCAATGTTGTATAAAGCAAGCCTAAGCAGAAATGAGGTGGCAAGCGTAGCTTAAGAGTCTGGGTGATTAGGCGCTTCTTAAGCATAATTAAGCAGTGTTATATATTTTACATTATATAAGACAGTCTTGAAGATCCTCACCAGGTCTTTTGTTTTAATCTCGCTTTCTGTTTTTAATATTAGTAGAGGAACTGATTGTTTGTTTGGTTGCAGCTGTAGCACTACTAGTAGTAGTAGCATTTTTGGAAGGGTTAATTCATGTTTACTATACTAAACTATCATCTGTTAACAAATTTTATACCAACCTACAAGTTTTAACAATTTACGTACCAAATAACCAGAAATTCAACCATCAACATACTGAAATTAATAAACAGAAATGATCAAAATTGGATGACTAACCAGGACTTTTATTTATTTTAATATCCGTTATGTTTTTAATATTAGTAACCGGAACTAGCAGTGGTAGTAGCATTTTTCGGAACTAAAGCTGTTTGTTCAGCTTATTCTGGGTCAATGTTCTAAAAAGCAAGCCAAGCCAGAAATTAGATTAAAGTCAGTCTTAAGATCCTCACCAGGTGTTTTTATTTTAATATACCTTATCTTTTTTTATATTAGTATTCGTAGTAGCATTTTTCGGAATTAAAGATGTTAGTTCAGTTTATTCAGGGTCGATGTTCTAAAAAGCAAGCCTGGGCAGAAATTAGGTGGTAAGCCTTGATTAGGAGCTTATTAAGCATATTTTATATTTTACATTATGTATAAGACAGCCTTGAAGATCATCACCAGGTCTTTTATTTTAGTTTCCTTTCTGTTTTTAATAATAGGGTGGAACTGATTGCTTGTTTAGTTGCTGGTGTAGCACTAGTAGTAGGAGACGTTTAGTATCATGAACTACGAGTTTGCCCTCTTAGTACCATCAACTATACAATTTGATAGCATTTTATTAAAAAACGTAATGAAAAGGGACAATAATATCGACTATACTTATTTTACCATCAATTATTAATTATAATATCGACTATACTTCATTTAATCCCCCTTCTTTTACCCTTTTGTCACTAGAAGTGATTATATAGGCAGAGACTATTTAACACAGGAGACTCATACTGAGGATCATTAATTTACCTTGACAGCGCAAGAGTATGTGTTTTGTGCTTATATCGCCGTTCTTGTTTTAATCTCTCTTCTGTTTTTAATACTAGTACTATAACTAATTGCTTGTTTGGTTGCAGCTCCAACAGTAGTAGTAGTAGGAATTTTCAATATTAAAGATGCTAGTTCAGATCCAGGGTCAATGTTCTAGCAAGTGATTAGGCGCTTATTAAGCATGTTTTATATTTTATATTATATAAGACAGCCTTGAAGAGATCCACACCAGGTTTTTATTTTAAGCTCTCTCCTGTTTTTAATAATGGTATTTGAAGCAATTGCTTGTTTGGTTGCAGCTTTAGCAGTAGTAGTACCGTTTTTCGGAATCAAGGTTAGTTCAGCCTTTTCAGGGTAAATATTCTAAAACGCAAGTCGAGGCAGAAATTAGATGGTAAGAGTAGTTATTTAACATAAAACTAATTGATTATGTGTCAACATTTAACATGTGAAATTTAATAAATCACCGTGGATGGTCTTAAGAGCCTAGGTGATTAGGCGCTTATTAAGCATAATTAGGCGGGATCAGGCGACCTAATGATAAAAATGATGTTAGCTTTGGCGTGTTATCTCCCTTGATACTGATACTATAACTAGTTGATTGTTTGGTGCAGCTTTGGCATTAGTAGTAATAGCATTTTTTGGAATTAATGATGTTAGTTCAGGTTATTCAGGGTCAATGTTCTAAAACGCAAGGCCAGGCAGGCATTAGGTGGTAAGCGTAGCTACGGGTGAAGCCAGATATTACGAAAATAATAAAAACACGAGGGGTTTCCAAAGACTAAATTTGACAAAATGTAGTAAAAATGAATGTCATAAACTAATTTTTTTACAATTTTAAGGTTGATGGGGGGTGTCGTGGCCCTCGGTAGTCTCTACTTAGCTTACCCGCTTAGGTTGAGAGCCTAGGTGATTAGGCGCTTGTTAAGCATAATTAGGCAGGATCAAGCGACCAATTTCTGCCTGAAATCCGCCTTACGCCTTTTATAACATTCTTCATTCGGATTTATTTCTTGTAAGATAGGCCGGAGCATAGTTTTCATAATGGGAGGTTTAATGTTTCTTTTATAATATATTTTAGGTACATCTCAACAGGATTTATATCCAATCTGTTTTTTTTTTTTTTGGATTCTTTGCTACTATAGTTTTTATTAGTACTTGAACTTTGTTTAGTTACAGCTACAGCATGTTTAAAATTATTTCCGCTTTGGTTCATCTGTTCTTTTATTTCTTTATATTTTGGAGGAGTATCACTTAGGTATGCCATGGAGAACTTATTTAGCAAAGATACATTTGGTTATATTTATGTCAGTTAGGTCAACTACTATTTAAATGTTACATTATATGCTACTGCCTCAATATATTGTATTTTAAAACAAATATAGTTCGGAAATTGGATTCCGGAAATTGGATTCGGCAGTAATGTTTGGGTAATTAAATTGGCCTAATATTGACCTCTCTTAAAGAAAGATTGAGGACGTGTTTTCTTTAAAGTAGTTGCCTCAATTGTTCCTATTGTTAATCTTCCCTTATTTATATTTGGTTCTTTGCTAGTCTTTAGTAGTACTTGAATTCTATTGCTTATTGGTTGCAGCTATAGCACATTTCTTGGAATCAAAGAAAAGATGTCAGGTCAGCTTATTTAGGCTAATATAATACAGTAGGATAGAGTTTAGCTTAAACCATAGTTGCCGTTATGGGAAACTTCTTAGGACGAAAAAATGTAAAATATTGTACATTTTACACTATTTTACGGGAATAAGCACAATTTTTTAAAGGGGAAACAAGTTTTCGGGTAATTATGAGCTGGACAACCAAATCCAATGCAACTTAAAATCATAATATAATATTCCAAGCTTAAAAGGTAATAGCCAAACACTAGGCAAGCCTTACTTGTTTGTTTTGCTACAAGCTTCTAGGAAGTTAGATGGTTATTTCACTGAGGAAAACAAGGTTTGGTTCAGCTTTAACTTCAGTAGCTGCAACACATCCCCATATTAAAAGAAAATTGATTTTTAGCATAATAACAAAAATCACAAATTTAGGCTTTCAGCACACCCCCATAATAACCAAAAAAAATCTTCTAGTTCTGCCACTGGTGTACATACTAGACATTTAGACAAGCTCCGTTTTAGGCAAAATTAACTAAGTGCATTTATATGCTAAAGCAAACTAACATGAGCTATTAAAGTGCAATTGTTCGGTGTTTAAGTTTCCATGTTTGCCCATCGAACCCATTATGTTTCCAACATGCTATTAAAAATGTTTTTGCATAGCAGCAAAATATTATCAACAGCGGATAGGAATTTCAAATGCAACAGACATTTATTTTACGATTCTTTTTTCTTTACTAAACTGCTTATTTTGGCTGATTTCAAACTGAATAAAAACTGATTTCTTAAATCTGATTGCTTTTATCAGGCTATTAGCAAAAGAATCTAGACTATAGTTTATAAGCAACAAATAAAGCTGCAGTTAGACACGCCTTGAATTTTTACCGGAACTATAATATTTCCAACTTTTCATGACGTTCTTATATAATAGCAAATTGTTATTGACGCAAAGGATGTCAAAGTTCATTTTGCTCACTAATATTATCCGGGTAGTAGTTAGATAGTTTTGTATTCTCTTTGTCTATATACAGATTTCTATAGGCTACTTAATGTATATCAATATCATCAAGTTTTACACTTTTTATGTCATGTGTTAATACGATAACAATAAAATTATTTAATACGGGTGGGTATGGAATTTTATCCATTTTTAAAAGTTTCTACCCTTTTCTTGGTCGCCAACAATTATTTTAATGTTACTGTTTCCAAGCTCCACGTAACACTTTACAAAGTAATGATTTGTTGATAGCTGTGGGAAAAAAGTGCTTATTTTTCTAATCCCTTTCAGACTGAAGATTCACTAGTTGAATTGCTTCAAATCCTTGCTGACATGGACATAACATTTAAAGCTCTGAAGGTAAAAATATAGTACTAGCTAATAAGTGATATATTTTTCATATTTTCTTTATCTATGCATCTTCATATGTTACTTTGTTTTGACATTTCCAGGAAACTGATATTGGGAGGCATGTTAATCGTCTGCGTAAACACTCATCCAATGACGTGCGGGTATTAGTCAAGCAGCTTGTCAGGTATTCCAGAGATGATACATAGCATTTTTTTCTCAGAATAAAATAACATATACATAAATTTCCATCAAAGAGCCATCTCTAAGATAACCTGCATTACCCTGAAATTTATCAATTTAAATTAGTATATCATGTAGTCGGATTTTAATTTGCTGGTGCAGCACCCTGTTTTCAATTTATATTCTGTGCTGTGTGTTGAATTTGAAGTAATTGCCTGCTGGACTATTTAGCATCTAACTAACTGACTATTTATACTGTAAAAATCTTTCTGAGAACTCAATACTTAGAAACCTATATTGTGAGCCAAAAAAAGTAGAGGTGTAGATGAAAGGAAGATAGCCTGCCAAAAAGCTAGATTGTTTAGTAACCATTTGTTCCCCTGATTTGTTTATTTACATATAGTTGGTAATCCTGTTGTGCCATTATGGTTGTTGATATACAGAAAATGGAAAGAATTGGTTGACGAATGGGTTAAAGTGAATACTCCAGAAGAACACACAGCCTCTACTCTCATTGGTAATAATAAAAATATTTGTAGTTCCTTGTGATATTTCTCTTTTTAGAAAGAAGTAACTAATTTTTAGTTGTGTTTTTGTGATAGGAGATGGAGACTCCCCGCAGCAACCACGGAAGAACACCCAAAACGGTCATCACCAGGTAAAGGAAATTATATTATCTGTATGATTTTGCTAAAAATGTAATTTGGAATATGTCCCTTTAGCAGTAAAAATCTCAATTTTTTGGTGTTTTACAGGTTCCTGATTTTGCATACTCTCCGAGTTCTCACAGTAAGTATCTAATCCGATTTATAATTTAATGGCTTTTGTCTACCTGGTTCTACCTTTTTATTTTATTTTATGGAAACACGCTTTATATGTGATTGATGTAGATGGGAACAGTATGGAATTAGAGCCGAAACCAAAAGCAGTACCTCGAAGAGACTCTGCTGTCAAACCTCCGCATTCTGCTAGTGCATCTGCTTCTTTTCCTCCTAAGGTATTGTGAAAGTGAAGTGTAAAATGCTATTGTTTGTTTGCTAAAGAGATTAAGGAATCGAAATATAGAGCATGAGAAGGAAGTTGGTTTGTTGGGTTTCACTTGTTGAGTAGAAAGAGGAAGAAGTGGGTGTATTTGTTGTTTTCTTTCACGTTTAGCTTCTATTATCACCCTTGTTTTTGTTCTTTTTAAAACAATACACATTCAGCCTTTATAAATTGGTACTGATTCCGTACTGGTTATGTTTTATGCCAACACTTTTGAAGTAGTAGTCAAGTTCTGGAAAAGAATTTTTGGTAAGACAACAGTACGGAAGTAAATTTGTGAGGACAAGCTGTGAAGGAGTTTCCAGTAACTCATGACAAATCTTTTCCCCAAAGATAGCCAGACATTTTTTTTTTTTGCTGATCTTAATTATGCATCCTTTTGAGAAGTTATTCTCTGAGAACCAAGTAAACTCTGCATTGATCTGTTAAGAGTCTTTTCTTTTTGCATTTTTTTATTTTTTTTCGGACATTGTATTTGCAAACTCGTATGCAACTCACCCATGATTATGGGTCTTTGTACTTTTTCCCTGACTACACACTAAAACTTTGCTGTGAAATTACTTCATTTTTAGTTTCAGAGGCAACAGAAAGACTCAAGCATTGATCAGGATAGGCTAGATTCCGCCAGTAAGCGTCTCCAGGAAAATTACCAAGATGCTCAAAATGGTTGGTCCATTTCCCAACTCTCCGTTTATAATAATTTTCAACTCAATAATTTGTGTTTCTTTCGTATTTTTAAAGTAATGATTGTTTCTGGTGTGTTGTTTGAATAGCGAGAAAGCAAAGAAAGATACAAGTAATGGACATTCATGAGATTCCAAAACCAAAGAATGGATTCATTGCCCGTAATAAAGGTGGTCCTCATGGAAGGCACCGTTGATCTCTATTCTCTTTGGAAGTTTATACAACAGAATACTTTCTTAATCCCCCCATATAACTAATTTTTGTCCAAATGGTCTATAAAGGCAGGGCAGGGGAAATGGCAGTTTTTATATATATATATATAATTTGGTGTGTTTGATTATTGTATGGAATCAAACATTGTGTTATTTAAAGTGACAGAATTGTGCATAGGAGTTGGTTGCGTAAACAGATCAAGAGGGTGAGAGGGGATGCATTGGCTAAGGTTGTTAAGAGTACCAGGTGTTGGTTAATTGCATAAAATTTGATAATTGTTCTCAAATGTTTTTTTTTTCCCTCTTGAAATCAACAAGTTTGACACCCGTTTGTGATTTTATAAAATCCTTTTTAATTGAAAGTGATCCTTTATTATGTTTTAGTACTGCTGATCTTTTTAATTAGGAGTAATACCTTTTTAAACATCTTAATTGCATATTAGTATCACCTAGATAAATATATAAAAGAGTTCAAATCTATTTTGTCCCATTACCCACATTGCACTTTCTCTCTCTACAATTATTATCACTTCAATCACCACCGTCATCAAATTCGAGTTTTTTTCCAAAATGATCTGATTTGTACTTAAAAATACCATAATGCTCGACCTCTCTTTAAAATTCCTTATATGGTCTAACTTTTTATGTTCTTTAATTGAATTGACGAAGTTCATAAAAATTAAATAGAAACTCGTTAATTGAATTGACGAAGTTCATAAAAAAAATTAAATATTATTTCGTTAATTGAATTCACGAAGTTGATTAAAAAAAAAATCTCGTTCGTTAATTGAATTGAATTAATGTTTTTTAACGAACGGGAATTTAATTTTTTTTTTATCGAACTTCGTCAATTCAATTAATAAAATAGTATTTAATTATTTTTATGAACTTCGTCAATTCAATTAACGAAATTCTATTTAGTTTTTTTTAATTAACTTCGTCAATTCTATGAACTTCGTCAATTCAATTAATGAAGTTTTATTTAATTTTTTTATGAACTTTGTCAATTCAATTAACGAAATTCTATTTAATTTTTATAAATTTCGTCAATTCAATTAACGAACATAAAAAGGTAGACCATATTGGGTATTTAATAGAGAAGTAGACCATTCTGGTATTTTTGACCACCAATCAGACCATTTTGAAAAAAAAACTCATCAAATTCCGATCCTTGCCGTTGTTTTTCTCTCTCATCCACCGTAATCCTCTCTTCCTTCCGCCGTCGTCCTTTCCCTATCCTTTCATCTCTCACTGCTTGCTGTTTCTATCTCATTTTTCTGCTCTGTCGACTTCTTCTCTGTACTCTCATCTCTCTGCAGCGACGTCACTCTCTCGTCTCTATTTCATCTCTCTCTTGCCTCGACTCTCTCTCATCTAAAAGTGATGGTAACAACTAACAGTGATCGTGACGACTAAGGTGATGACGACTAATATTTGATTTTTGAATCTCTCATATGTCATCACCGTTGAAAAGATATCGGAAAACATCTGCCCTGAATATTCGTGAATGTTTCATGTAATGCTAAAAAAATTTGTCTTTTTTACGACACATGATGAACACCAACTTTCAATATTTATTAAAAGATTCTCAGTTTCATTTTTTTTTCGTGCTTGTTCAAATGACAGTTGTTAGCTCATTTCCTTTCCAGATATATGTTTCAGACGTGATAAGTCAGTTTATAACATGTTCTATTATTTCTCATGTTATCTTAATACCGTAGAACATCCCAATACAAAATACTCCATATAGAAATAAACTCTATGTAAAAATAAAAATTCTCGGTCTCGATTCGGAACCATTTATAAATAGTAATAACTTTCATATTGTAATATTTCATAAATTTTTAAGGTCACACCTTAAGAAAATGTAACTATATATAGTGGTAAATAATATAAAGTTGTAAAATTATATATACGTAATTTTTTAAGACGATTTTCTATGCTAAATGATACATAGTGTTTATTCATGTAAAGAAAACATTAAATAAATTTTAGATAAATTTCCACTTTTCTAAATACATATACTCGATTTTCTAAATAATTATGTACTTAATTATTTTTTTATAAAATTTACGATTTTGTTATATCATGATTTTTCATTTCGTTGAATTCATGTCATCATGTGTTTACCTGGTTAAAGTAAAAATATGTACTTTTATCTTAAATATTTATACTAGTTAGTGAAACAGTGCATATATGTATGTTGTACTATACAAAATATATATTTCAATAAAATTATATTTTTAATATATTAACTTACACTTAATAATAAACTCTATATATTAATATTTTTTCATAATCCGAGCTTGTTACGAGGTTCTATCCTCTATGACTCAACCAACTTCCTAACACCGAGTGTGCGCCCTCAGAATTCGGAATAAAAAAAGTCGCATAAAAAATTAAAATAATCGAGAAAACACACGATAAAAGGAAATTGTCATAAAAGTAAAATCCAACATGATAAATCCTAGAACACTCTTATATATCCGTTTTAAGAGAAATAAACCTCGAGCGATCGAACATACGATTTATTACATCCTAAATAATAGTGTCTTACTCCATCAATAAAAAAATATCAAAATGAAAGTATGAAAGAGCTCTAGAGGTAGTAGTTTGGAAGATCGTCATTGCTGCCTGTTTCCGAGGAAGAGTCGCCTGGTTCTTATGGATAACCTTGAGCTCGAGGGGTTGGGGGAACAGTACCATTTGTCTCAAGCAGGGCCGACATATGCTGCCCTAAGTAGCGCATCTTCTGCTCCATCCGTCGAGTACGCAGCCATGAATCTAATGCCATCTTGCAGTCAGAGTAGGAAGCTACCTCCAAGCAAAACGCAGCTCAGTCATCTCCCTCGTCAACCGGAGTGGAGCTTGGACCATGCATTCCTTCTACGACGATTAACTTGGAGAGATCCTCCTTGTCGATTGGCCTACCTTCCTAGTACAAGTTCGACCCTATACACCATTCATTTGAATCCACAGGACACCCGGTAAGTTGATATCGCTACTATCCTTATATCCTGAACCATGAGCGTGTGCTAACCGACGTCATAACTAAACAAAGAGTAAAGGAAAAAACAAGCTACCAACGAATTGAGAACCTCCATCGCGATTTATGGTTCCTAAATCATCATTATCTAGTTTAAATTGTATCTTTTGCGTTATTATTACTTTTAGGATTGCTAAAGATTAAATTAATCATGACATATATAAAAAAAAAGTCCGAGTCAGGAGCTGTAAAAACCCGGATTTTCGTAGGAAAATGCAGGTGTAAAGAGAAAGTATTGTCTCATATCGACTAGATATGTGAGTACCTGTATGGTATATAAATTAAGAAAACACTCATTACTATCACGAAGGCCTTTTAAATCCGTGCGGTCCGATAAGCGATGACGAAATCGGACCAAAGCGGACAGTATTTGTAATAGTAAGCAGATGGTGGTGTCTGGTCGGAGGACCGGATCGTTCAGAAGGACCGGGTCGTTCAGAAGGTCCTTGGCCTCCAAATCTCTTGTTCCCGCCCTGGATAGGATAAAGGTTATTGTATGATGCCTCTAGAAGGCAATAGTACTCTAACATCACCCCACGATTTGGCCACCCTCTTGCTCTTCCATGAGACCACTGACTCCGTCAACAAATCATCTATTAAGTTCAACTGCATGGGTTCGACAGGGTCAAGAATATAATCCTTATCCGAGACCACCCCATATGGCCATGTGCATATACTCGTCGGGTACTACAACCTCCTCGTCACTTCCCGGGATGCTCTGAAACTTCCTAATCATATCCTCAGTGATCACATATGTCCTACAAACCCCATCATCAGTATAATTAGTCAGCGACTTGCAACATAAAGGTTTTTTGCTCGGCCTATCCTTCATTACACTCTTCTTTCATACCCTCCGATAAATCCACTTAAATCAAGCGGTTCAAAATTTATCTCCACTAAAATCCACTCGCCTACCAAATTTTTAATTTTCATCAATTTGTCAAAGTGTTTTTTTAGTCTCTCCCACAAACCTAATCCGCTCCGGAACACCACCCCCAAGCGGTATAACTTACTCATTATCCTCCATTTCAACTACACCCAACAAATATATATGAATATGATAAAAATGTAACCGTAGGTTTGGCCAACTTGAAGAATGAGGGTCATAAATTTTCTAAAAAAAGATTTTGACTCCATAGATGACTTTATAACCTCTTTTACCCCGAAAGGCGCCCATTGAATTTGCCGAATTAGGGTTTGGTTTGATTTGGGGGTTTCTGGAAAAGAGAAAAAGGAATTAGGTGATTAGGAAGGGTGAGGATTAATGGAATTACCACAACTTCAATGAAAAATTTCCAAAGCTTCAAAGATTGTTTCGGTGCTGTTCTGAACTTTCCGTATTAACCGGTTAATTTATGTCCAACCGTTTGCTTTTCAGCTCGTTTGAATATTTCTTCGAGTTAGTTCCATTTTCATTCTGAAGTCTTGATCTTTTGTTTGGTTCTTTCCCTTACATTTCTAATATGTTCTTCGCACTTTAATTATTCGAAATCACTTAGATTGAGCATTAGTACGACTAACCAGTTTTTACTAAGTTAAATTATATCCATTTTGTTATTCGTCAAAACATTCGTTAATTATAGATTGGTCTAACAATCATAGTTAATTACGAAATGGTTCAACATATACTTTTGCCAAAATAGTTACAAAGAATTAAACCGATGAAAAAAAGTGACTAAAAGACATTAAATAAATAAAGTTTAGAAACTAGTCGCCAATATACTTGATTCCCTAAATCTTACAAGTTCAAATTTTTATTCCTAATATCGACCCTCATACTTTTTAACAGGTTTTACAAAAATATACTATTTTAAACCGACCACAAAGCCTTTGTGAAAAGTGATGGTATATAAACAAGGAATTTTTCATATTTATTGTGAATATAGTATGGGTTTAATTTAAGTTGGGAAAACAAATATGTAAATGCTACATATCTTATTTTGCACCAGCATTACACTCAATTCTACTTCAACTTGGTAATTTTATGGATGTGATGTTTTTACAACAGTTTGTTGAAGTATAGTTTGTAAAAACTGCATTTAGGTTTTTTTTTCCTAATTTGAAACGTGTCTAAAAGGTTTGAGGCTTGGAATTTTGTTTGTCAAAATAATTCATTTTAGATCACAATTGATCTTAGTGTGTACCAGAGTTATAAGAAAGTCGAGTTTTTGACTCATTTTCCCATGACTCTTTACTTTTATCATCATAGTTTTTATTAGCAATTTTTCCCCTTTAAATAACGGTTTTAGGCTCTATGTTGTAGTTCACCTACTTACTACCTAAATATTAGGGCTTATGATTACCATTATGGGGGTCCTTGTCCCATAGTAAAGTAGAGTCAGCTTTATTAAAAAAAAACGAGTTTAACTTAACATTTATGAAATCGCCACTGTTAACCCCACTTTGGATACCAATATATTTCACACGTGCTATTTTGTTTTGGACAACCATTATAGTATATACTGTAGTTTTAAGCTTTTTGTGGATATTTGGAAAAATTTGAACCATCCAAATCAGTCCCAATTGAACAATGTATTTTGCTTTAAAACCAAAATTCCAACAAAAGAATCTTGAAAGAAACAAAGACTCACCATTTTTAGACCTCTGAATAGTGAACACATCCCCACGCAACATAAATCTCAACCAAAGCATTTTGATTTTGCATTTAAGATAATAAAAAATTATACCACTTTAATTACAATTATATTTGTACTGATTCGCATAAGGACCCGTTAAATTCGATCGGATCAATGTTACAAACATACAAAGACACATATTTAGTAGTGTTATATGTTTTGACAATAAAGTTTTTAGTTTGTAATTTTTGATAATTACGCTTGAAAAGTTGCATGTTTACGTCAACTTTTCTCATCCTTTACGTGGACCACTTGCTCACATTGAACATATATATATATATGCCCGATAACTCTAAAAAAATGTTAAAAAATTGAAGAGAGAATCATAGTTGTTTAATTAGACTTATATAAAGCTCTAAGGTGTAGAATAACTTTATTATCATCAATCACCATTAACACAGAATCATAAAAAGAGATGAAAGGAGAGACAACAAAACCATATATCATTGTTGTACTCATACAATGTATATATACTGTTATGTTTCTGCTCTCCAAAGCTGCTTTCATTGAGGGAATGAACACCTTTATCTTTGTATTTTACAGACAAGCTATCGCTACCGTTTTCTTAACTCCTCTCGCGCTGTTTTTTGAATGGTACGTACATACTTCGATTAATCATACTTTTTTTTTTCTTTTTTTCTTGTTCTTGGTTGTTTTTTTGTTATATAAAATCTTACATTATTTGCTTTGTTTTCAGGAATAATGCACCACCTATGTCGTTTGCTATCTTGTGCAAGATTTTCTTGCTCTCTCTTGTCGGGTACGGATATTTGCCTTTATTTTGGTTAATCCATTCGCTACTCCAAAATTCCCAACTAAGCTACCGCGCACAGTCCTAACACGCGACATATGTGCGTGTGTGTGTGTAAAACCACCCAGAAAGTTGTCTCTATTTATGGAAACTGTACAATAAAATTGAAAAAGTAAAAACAATGACATAAAATTTGTAACGGATAGTATAACAATATTTCTTTTTGGTCTCTATATATTAGGGTCTTCAAGTATTTATAAAGGTGACATGATCATGATGGGTTCTATTCTGCCGAATACATTTCAAACAATTTATATTACACATCGTTTCTCTTGAAAAAAATGAGTGTTGTCACAAACGATAAATTTATAGAATTTTTTTTTTAAAAAATTGCTATGGAAGGAGGGACCAAATATATATATGAAATCTTTATGTTTTTAAGGAGTGTACAGCTACGAGAACTTATATACTTCTACACTAAGATAATGGCGCAAACGTATCATTTTACCGGTCGTTGATTTTTTTAATTTTTTTCGTGATATCAGGATTACTCTGAGCTTGAATATTTACGGAGTTGCACTTGTTTATACATCCGCAAGTTTGGCTGCAGCATCGACAAACAGTCTTCCGGTTCTTACATTTTTTGTTGCAGTTCTGCTAAGGTATAAAAATATTAAGTATTTTTCATGATATAGTATTATTTACGGTTTCAACAGAATATATTATTTATTTACCAGCTTATCAACGGAACCAAAAGTTCTGGTAAACTTTTGCACTTCCATAAAAGAAATACAAAAATTATTGTAAATTTCACAAATACGAAATTCCAAGTAAAATTAATTTTGGTTTCATGATCATGTACGTGGGTATTGTTTTTATTTTGATAAGAAATCATGTGCGTATTGTTATAAATATGTACACGCAATTCTAGATTTTTATCAGGATAAGATTATAAGTGCTAGTTGTGTATTAATTTGACATTTATTAGTGGTATATATGTAAAAACAACTACATCATACTCCAACTATTATTTATTGATATCCGTATTCATGCTCTATTTATTATATTTGTTTTACAACATTTTTTTTTAATGTATTTTTAAAAATTTATGGATGTTTAACTTATTTAGTTTTGAAAATATGATTTTTAGGTTGAAAAATATTCTACCAAACATAGCAATTATTTCGTATATATTGATTAAATGGGATTCAATGAGTCACTAGCTATTAAAAATGTGTAAAAAAATTTACATCTATATAATTAATTTTGAAACTACTCTTATTAGTATTGTTTTGTTTTGTTTCAAAATACATTTCATTAAGTCAGTCATTTTAAATTATTCAAGTTGTAAGAAACTGCCAAAAGCTGTTATTGATATAGCGACCAAAGAAATGGTGCCTTTTACTAAAAAGATAAAAGAAAGTGGCAGAAATAGTTATTTTTTCAAAGGAAGAATATTATTGATTAAAAATAAAAAAGGAAAATGGTCCTAGTCTAGACACATGTAAGACGATAGTATAAAGTATGGATATTTTCACCATAATTTCCTTAGTCACGACTGACAAGTGACAAGTAGGGTTGTAAATAATACCGTAATTTTATTTACAAAAATTGATTTCGTTTTCGTTTATTACTTAATAAAATGATAATGAAATCAAATATAATGAAATCAAATATAAATTTCGTTTCGTCTAACATTAAATATATTATATATAAATTTATATGTTTGTAATAATAAATCTATAAAATATTATATTAGATATATGAATTAATAAAACATATATAGTATAAAAAATGGTTTATGAGACGAGACGGAACGAAATTTTCTGTTTCGTTATAAAAAATAATAAAAAATCGTAAAATTAAACGAAACGAAAACGAAATAAACCGTTTTCGTCTCGTTTCGTCTCATTATCGGCCCTAGTGACAAGTAATACCTCTGGATTAGTGCTAAAAATTATGTAATTGCACGAGAATCGGAGTTGCTTGAATAAGTTTACACCTTTAATTTTAGGAAAATGCTTCTTGTGTTGTAAAATTTCGACAAAATTTTTACAAATGTAAAATAACGGAACAAACATGACTGACCACATTTGTCGAGTGGCGAATATTCTGATTAATGGTGGACAATCTTAAATTCCAAAATACCGTAACTAATTATAGATACCACTTTATAAAACATTATTATCATGTTTTGAAATAATTTCATAATAGGTGTACTGGTACGGTACTAACTACATATTTTTTTTCATATAAACAATGTTAAACAATCATTCATTAAAATACAACTCATAATTCAAAATTACAAAAGCTGACCTCGACATGTCTTGATTTTTATCCAAAGTAGGAGAAGTTTAATCAAATTGGCTAACAATAATATAATTCTAATCTCTAAAAAAATGTCAGATTTGATAGAACAAACTAGAAAAAAAAAACAAAACAATTGATACAGACAAAAAAAAGAAGTTAATTAGCATTGAAACAAACAAAAACAGTAAAACTAACAAACGAAGTAGAACATATGTACCTTAGAAATTTTCGACACAGATGAGGAAAAGACGACCACCCTAGATCGGTAGCATACGAGGAGATTCAAATATATATGTTATGTATGCTTCTCTTTTAACTTTTATTTTTGTGGTGTTTAAAAAGTAAAACTAAGTTAAAAGTAAAAGATTTATATACTTATGATACAAAATATATTTTATAAATATACCGGGGTATTTCTGTAATTTCACATTAAATATAAAGGGTGGCCATGAATGTGTGACTTTATAAGGTTGTATTTAAACCTTCAATACAACCATAACCAATACGGAGCCGAGTATATCATGCTCGCCATCAGGGTTCAAACTCTGCCGTTTGCGAAATCAAGTCTTATGGACAGGAAGTATATTGTCCCGAGAAGTCGTATCGTATAAGGAAAGGGGAGCCTTACCTCCTATATGTCTTATGGGTAAGGTATTTTGCCTCTTGCCAATCCCTTTTTACGAGGAGTGTCTCCTTTTTCCCAATGGGGAGAGGAGTCACCTAACGAAGAAAAGCGGTTGCATCTGTGCAATTAGTATATGATCATTTTGGTATAGTCCATACGTGATATATAAACTATCTTAAATGATATTTCTAAGATACGATTACGCAATAATCAAGGAGATTTATCTTAAATCACTATATAAAAAAGAAAGCATTCAACAATGCAATCCAATATCACACATGTATTATTAACCCTAAGCTAGTCATGAATACGTATATTCACTTTTTACTCTCTTTTCATGTTCATGATAAGACCCTATTTAGACATCAAAGGGTTAGTGGTTGCAAAACCACCGACATCTCTGACCTCGAGTTGCTTCTTTTCCGAGTTGCACGGAGAAAACCCTAACAAGGAGTGGAGATAATTCCTATCAGACGGAGAATTGTCATTAATTCATAGAAGCAAGAATCAACCAAAGTTGAGCACTATTTTTCTCAGTGCATTTAAAAGCACACTACCTATCGCTATTATCCCTATGTAGTGGTTAGTTAATTTTTTCTGTATACGGTATTTTTCTATACTGCTAGTAAAGCGTGCTATTAGTGTGTTTTTGCGCTATTTCGGCTGAAAAGCGTGCTTTTCAGGTTTTGTTGTGTAATTTTTATTGTACATTTACAACAACAAAAAACTACGGAAACGAAGTTGCTTTAGGGTTAGAATTTTTTATGAAAAACACAATTCGTAACAAATTTCATTACATTTGCTAATGATGCTTAATCGCTGATTTTTATAAACTATAAAATTTGAAGTATTAGAAAACTTGAACTAGTTTGTGTTTTTGCTATTTATGAAATATTTCAATTTTTTTATATAGAAAATCCTAAAGTGAAGTTTTAAATTTATTTTTTGATTCATCGTCGATATATAAAAGGCAGCGTGAATGAGTATAATCTTTTTAGCAAAGATGGTAATTTTAAAGGATAATTCTGTCTTTTTCTGTTCTCACCCTAGAGTTTGAATTAATTTTCAATTCACTATAGTGTTTTGTTACTTTTACGTGTCTAATAGCATTTCTAATAGTGTTGTTATCTCTATTGTTAAATAAAATAGTTAGTTAACAGTGCATTTTTTTATCTCCATTAGTTATGTTAAATTATGTGTTATATTTATAGATGTTAAAAATATTGTTAAAGTTAACAATGTTTTTAATGTTTGTAACTGCTAACGTGACAAACACAACCCACAATCAACGTTATTATCTCTTATAAATTCTTTCCATAAAAATAGTGACCAGTAAAATAAAAGAAAAATGCTTAATTAAAAATTGATAACATTGTTAACGTAAAACTAATGTGGTTATTAAATTTAAGATGCATATGTGTCATTTAACAACTTTTTAAACGATGATGAGACATTAGTTAACATTAAAAAGTTAACAAAACTATTGTGAATACTATAAAATAACTAACATGAATGTTATGTTTTTTGTTACATTTTTCTATTACAAACATGCATATTTTTCGATTGCACTTCAATGCTACCCTATTAACGTTTTTAGCATAGTTGTCGTAAATATGCTTTTGATATTTTAGCGTAGTGGTTTTTTTTTCTAGTCACGTGTTTAAAATTGAAAGATAAACAATAGATTTTTTTAAATTGTGAGTGGGAATTGTTAAATGGTGAAGTGGTTTGACATGAGTGAAAGTCCCTATAAACGCAATATACCATATATATTCTCTATGTCTCTACCTCTTTATATATATAAATATATAAATATACAAATGTTGATGTGACTAGTTTTGATGGCAGGCAAGAAATGATGAAGATGAGAAGCAAAGCAGGGATAGTAAAGCTAGGAGGAATCGTATTATGTGTTTGTGGAGTCATAATCATTGCCTTTTACAAAGGACCATCATTAATATTATCGTATATTCATCATAATTATATTAGTAATAATAATCAATCTACTAATCTTATTGATGGTGGTGGAGATTCTACTACTTCTAACACTACTACATCTTGGATCAAAGGATGCTTTCTTATGCTCACTTCAAACATTTGTTTTTGCTTATGGATGATTTTCCAGGTAATTTAGTTTATCTCATTTTTATTTTTATGTATCTTCCATGCAAAAACTATATTTCAAATTTCCATCTGCTCATCAGGATTTGAATACTGATTTTTTAAACAAGGTCCTAATGCATAATTAAGCAAAAACTATCCCGTTCCCGATCCCGATCCCGATCCTGATCCTGATCCTGATCGATAGGTCATTTTATAAGTATACGGACCGAACCTGCTAATCTATTACTCCTTAGGACTTTAGCTCATCCTTCTCCATATTAGACCAAGCGCATTTGGTATTTTTATAATTAGCAAAAGACATGACTTTTTTACTAAAAAAAGTTGAGCTTGGCCATTTTTCTTTTCTTATAGTCAATAGACACATTGCATCTATTCTTATTTCTTTTGATTGACATTGATTTTCATTGAAAGTATAAAGAATATTACATATCGAATGTTTCCTATTCAAGACTATATATATATTCTCTGGTTCCTTTCTAAATACGAAAGGTATTTGGTGACCATTAGATTTTAAATATGACTACGTACATTTTCTACAATGTAGCCGCATACAAAAGGGGGAGCAAAAACATTAAAAAAAAAAAATCACAAAAAAATCTCCTCTCATATATAAATATGAAACATATGATTTTAGATGTATTGATAAAAAAAAAAGTATCACTATTTGTTTCTTGGGGGGGAAAAAGATGGTTTTAGATATATCAATATATAAAAGTATCACTATTTGTTTCTTGGGGGAAAAAAAGATGGTTTTATTGAAACATATGATTTTAGATGTATTGATCGATATCCGAGTTTATTAGTGTTGTTTTATATGTTGATTGAAGTCGTAACTCACATAGTTATATGGATTCCCTTGCCTTTTGAATACTCATCATGCCATTATTCCTTGGGAAATTGGATGCTCTTTGGAAACGAGTTATTTATTTGTTAATTACAACCACGGCCGGTACCTCAATTCTTACGTCCAATGGTTGCTACATAGTATCGAATTACGCAAAAATTTCATTCATTTGTTTAAAACAACATTAAACACATCGATCCGTATAATTGTACAAAATAATAGATAGATAGACGCATAGTTTCATAATTTCTCTCTTTTACAGACTCCGGTGTTGAAATGCTACCCTTCGAAGCTACTATTGACAACAATGCAGTGTCTATTCAGCACAATTCAATCGTTTGTGATTGCCATTGCTTTAGAGAAAGATTCCTCTCAGTGGAAGCTACGATGGAACGTTGAACTCCTCGCCGTCACTTATTGTGTAAGTTTCCGAATGAAAATAATTAATTGGTAATATCTTACTTAAATACTAAGGCCTCGTTTTATTGCATGTTTTGTGGGGTGAGATTGGCATCAAGTCTCATGCGTCCCACAAAAGATGTGTTGAACTACATTTTTTTTTTTATGTCTCAACTACATATCTAGTTCGGAATCCAATGACCTAAGTGATTATAGTTGGAAAACCATGTGAAAAATAAATAGATAGTTTTGGGATTATAAGTGTAAGAGTCTTTTCTAATCCCGGTAAAATTCTGTCAAGACACATTATCCGGCCGGAACTACATGTCTCGTAACCAAAGTTACCAAACGAGTCCTTAAAATGCAGTTTAAATATTGTGTTCAGCCCCATCCTTAAATGTCATCGGCTGGATACTTTTTATAAAATTATAATCTCAACCTTTAAGATCTTAATTTGAAAGGGGGGTTAATACCCACATATTGGGTGTCAATCAAAAACTCTAAGCTTTTGAGCAAAATATGTTTTTATAGCTTTTTGACATTTTAGGTTTTATTAACTTCACAAGAGACTACTAAATATCGATAATTAACAAGAACCTGATTTTTTTAAAATTGAAATTTTAAACGAGGTATTAATGTATACGTTGTTTGATTTAATAAAAAAAAATTAACCACTAACATTTAATAGGATTAAAAGCATAATAATATGTTAGAACGATAACTAATTTGGGGTCCAATACTCCTCTTTTGAGACCTTAATTATGTTTAAAGATCGTTCCTTTGTTTTTTGATACCTTTAGGAGCTTAGTACATATTTGAAAATTTACAAGGCAATAAATACCAATTAACAATATATTAGACACAAATTTATTCAATAACCACATTGATAAATACCAATTAACAATATATTAAACACAAATTTATTCAATAATTGACCACATTGATAAATACCCATTAATCAACTTAATTCTCATAATATGAAACATTAACATTACATATTTCAATACTAAACTAAAAAAACATGTATTTTTATTATAAATATTTACTAACAGAGATAGTCTGATATAATATCAACTATATATATATATATATATATATATAAATAAGGTTATTTATAGCTTAGTTAAATCGATGATTTAGTAACAAGTTACATTACATATTACAGGGTATCATGGTGACTGGTGTAACATTCTATTTACAAGCATGGGTGATTGAAAAGAAAGGGGCAGTTTTTCTTGCCATGTCAACACCACTTTCACTCATTTTTACACTCTTTTCTTCTGCCTTCTTTTTGGGTGAAATTATTACCTTAGGAAGGTAAACACTACTACACTACTCATTCCCATATCATTACATCTCTTCATGCAACTTTCTTAGTTTATCTATAGTTTAATTCAGGCACAAAAATATCTCCCTAAGAATTGGATTGCTGTTAAACAACATAAAACCAACAAAGTCACTGTCTGTTAGAGTTATATTATCACACATCGATTTAATATCGATCAAGTCTGTACTTTATAAAGAATTTTCATCATTACCGTTACGAGACTTTTTTAATGGTAAAAGAATATGAATTCTAATACACTCCCAAAAGTTTGATTAAACAAATAATCCATAGGTTTTTCTTTAATAACTATTGGTATATATGTCGTTTTCTTCACCAAAAAAAAAAATTTGATGTTTAGACAATATATATATATGTAATTGATGGATCTGAAACTAAAGTCCATAGCTTTCTTCATTCTTGCTTTCTTGAACCAATTGTCATTCTTTCGGCAAGGGCTGCTTTAATTCTATCTTTTTTGTAGGGTTTTATTTATTACTTTTATTTTTCTACGTATTAAACTACATAAAGTTTAGCTGTTATTACTTTTTCTTGAATATATATATATATATATATTGATAAAATCATGCACATTAATTTGTTTTGGTTAATTTTGGAAGTGTGTTAGGTGGGATATGCTTGGTTGGAGGGCTTTACAGTGTATTATGGGGAAAGAGTAAAGAGCAAAAGTTGATAACCCAAAGTTGCTTGAAAAGCATCGATGATAAAGATTTGAATGAAAATGTTGGAATAAATAACTTACCAACAATCGTGTAGGAAATTACTTCTTCTTCTTCTTTTTTTTAACAAATTAATAGATGTTTATTAGCTTTTCACAAGTGTGAAATAGCATATGTCAATAATCAAGTACCACTCAACTATGCATAAGATTGATGACATTTATAATACTGTTCTTCTTAGTTTGTTATTGATATCATTTTTTGCACAAACTTTATAAAAGATAAAATTAGAATAAAAAAATATATATTACTTCCGTCCCACATAAGTTTTATATAAAACTGCGTGCAACGTTTACTAATAAATAACTCGTATCCAAATTTTTGAAATAATATTTTTTTTAAATTATATCATATAGTTTAACATTTGAACTATATAAAAAAAATTTAAAATTTTTCGTTTCGGCAATTTAGTTACATGTTCAAATCCGATAAAAGTTATACGTGATTTCGCATACGACTTATAAAGTGGGACGGATGAATTACTAATTTATAAACCCTAGAGACATTTTCGTAATTTTACGCAGAGTAAAAATTTAGAAGACGCGTACGTCAAAAGTTTTATTAACAACACTTGTAGTACACTGGGAATTACATGTTAATAGTAATAAAAACATGTTATGTATGATGCAAATACGTCAACAATCACAACTCATTATATGCACGCTATTAATGCTCTTTTTTCTTTTTAAAAAAATACTTTTTATATACTAAAATCTTTATTATCTATATTCTAAAGCTATTATCACCACAACAGAACAAAATTCAAATAATTGTTCCTTCTTGGCATTCAAACCAAACTAAGGGAATTTCGAAAGCATAAGGAAATTAAATAATTGAATTTGTTTATCCAATATTTTTTCAATTAGAAACCAAACCGTATTTAAATTTCTTTTACATGTCTTAATGTATTTCTTAAGATGGGCGTGTTAACCCTCCACACAATTAGTCGTTCTATTATCATATTGCATAGAGTGATTGGTAAAATATGCAACAAATTTATGACCATATCCACGTAGCAAACTTTATATACACTACAATAGGGGATGTTGATTACTTACTAAAAAAAAAATTGTTTACCGGCCGCTTATACTCCTCATACGTGTCATTGTCGACGATTTCATTCCATTACTTAATTTTTGGCTATATGAATGTACACAATAAGTGATTGGAAGTAGAAAAAAAATGATGTTTAGTATATTTGTTAGATCTCTTTCGGTCAATATCACCCTCGGTAATTCACAACCATTTAAAGCCAACTCAAACATTGTAAGGCCCATAAATAATTCTGTTCCGTTTCATTATGCATAAAAACAAATCCAACGCAAAAATGTTTGTTGTATTGAAGCAACGTCTCTAACTTCCAAAAAGGGAATACTAAACATGTTTGTCCTATTTATAATCCATTCGGAGTACATAAGGATACGCAAGCACGAAACAAGATTATCGAGAGGCGGTGGGCAAATTATATTTTGTAATACAACTATATATAGTTCTTTTGTCTTAGAGACATGACCAGGAAATTGATTTTCGATAACTTCTAGTATTGATCTTACAGTATAGCTAGTTTTTCGTAAATAATTTAACTATTTCTACTTCAACTACTTTAAAACTGACACCTCTAGCATCACCTTGAATATATGTGGTCGGAGGATGATTATGCAAATCATTTCTTAAATAACATTAGCATTTATCATTACCTACGTAACCATCAATCCTAAATGGACATTCTATTTTAGTTGGTGGTGGATAATTTTCTCTTGCCATACGGACTAAATCAATGACAAACTATTACTACTCTCATTTTCCTTATCCCACCTATCGGTACAGAACTCGCCTTTGATGAAAAGCAATGGGGTCTATATATATACTTCATCATATCATCAATTGTTTCCTACTCTTTATCATTTGTGAAATGTGTCCCGCCGTCGAGAATTGAAGGAGTGGAGCTACTAGCGCGAACCATTTAAGAACTCCAAAATTGATATTGTGGAGTTTCTTCACTTTTAACTTTCAGAACTCATTTTAAATTGTGAAATAAAAGTCTGTTTTTTGTGTTTAACATTTTTTAAGAAGGAGAATGTTTCGAAAATGGAGTGACATGTTCTCTATGTTGTGAAGCATAGTATAAATATAGCCAAAAGTTTTGAAATTAGTATTGTGAGATTGTTTTTAATTTTTAATTTTTGCATTAACTTGTCATTTTTTTCGATGTATAATCTTTTCAAGCGTGAGAGTCATTGATATTTTCGAGTTTTTGCAGTTTTTTTTTTGGAATAAGCTGGATTATATGCTAAATCTAGTGTGAAATTGTACGAAATCGCACAAATTAGTACAGAAAATACATATTAGTGTAGACCGTAATTATTAAATGCGATATTTTGACCAGATTTTAAAAAAGTCAAAATCGTATATATTAAACGTGATCTGTAGTATTATGTGCAATTTCGCACTAGATTCAGAGATGTTACACCGGAAAAAGACGTTCCTAAATAATAAAGAATTGTTTGCGAATAATAATAGATTAACAAAGATAATCTCTCACAAAACAGATGAGCAATAATAAAAAAAATTCCCTATTCAGCCGTCTTTATTAGCATTATTATCCTACAAAAACAAAAAAAAAAGGAAAATATGTAATCAGATCACTAAGCTTACCTTACAAGGCTACAACCACATTTTTTTCTTTTTTTTTTTGATAATAAATAACCCTCTCTTTGAAGGTAATCTGTTTCGCAGGTACAAGATATCGAACCCTACTAATCGAACCCAAGTAGTTCGGTTGTACAGTATTGATAACATTACTGGCCAAAGATCGGTACACCAATTATTTTGCCTTGTTACGGTTTGGTTTTCAGTGTTGTACCAAAACTTGTAACCTGAAATGCATGCAGGGTCCAAATTCATACTCTTTAAAAACTGATGAACGGAAATTGAAACCTAATGATTTGCGAATTCTCAAAAAAATTGGAATTTGTCTCCGCAAACTAAAATCAAACTTACAAAATTCCATATATTTCCTTTTAATACAACATATCAACTATTTGGAACCAACTTAACATAAACATAATCTAGGGAAACTTTAGTCCATTTGTATACATGACAGTAGGATAAGAAATTTGGAATTTGTCTTCTCAAATTGAAATCTAACTTCACAAATTCCAGATATAACTTATAGTGTTTTAAAATGCGCATTTCAAAGCGCTATTATATATCCCGATATAGAGGTTTTTGAATTTTTTTAGATATGGTAATTCACTATATTGTTGGTAAAGCAATATTAGTGCGCTTATATCACACTTTTTGCACTATTTATATAGGCTAAAAAGTGTGTCTTTCGGGAGTTCTGGTGTAATTTTTATTTTCTTTTTACAAAAGACTACGAAAACGATGCCACTTTAGGCTAAGCAATTTTATGAAAAATATAATTCCAAACAAATTCTAGTATATGTTCTAATGATTTTAATCGCTTATTTTGACGAGATAAAAAAATTGGAAATTTTAATTAGTAGAAGACTTGAAATTACTCTGTGTTTTTTGCTATTTATGAATTATTTTAATTTTTCTTAGATAGAAAATCGTAAAATGATGTTTTAAAAACATATTTAACATGTTTTTCTTCTATATATTTTAAACATGTATTTTTTTTTTCTATTGTGATTAATTTACTTTAATAGAGTTGATTTCTGAGATTTGGACTTTACTGAATTGTGTATATCATCAGCCTCGTCACTCGTGTGTAACATAGTGAAGAAATATAACTCTCATATATGAAATAAGAATCATCTATTTTACTTGGCTTTATCATGTGTTTGAAACCCGAAAAACTCATGGAAAAATAAAAATGAATTCATGTGAAAACATTTATTTATTTATTTTTGGCTTCATAAGAAAACTAGGAAAAAAGAAAAGAAAAGAAAGTGTATTTTCCTTAGAAATGTTGTCCACACTAGGCAGACATACTATATATGTTACCCTAATAATTCATTAATTACATCTTAAACTGGACCATATTGTCTACATGACCATCCTGTCAAGATGTTTTTTTCTTCAAATTTCCCAGAATCAGTGCATTTTATCTTCATTGTTACTAGAACTATTACTTTCGGCATTAAAATCTTTACGGCCTTCATGATATACCGATGAAAAAATGGATATTGATCACGTAAATGTACGTTATGACTCTCTCTCTCGTTTGATTTTGATATATCAATTAAATATTTTTTCATACTCATTCAAAATTGTATAGTGCAAACAAAGTCATGCAATTCTGTTACCATCTTGGCCATATCAATGTTATGAAATTTATACATAATATACAAGCAAGTAAGGTTTGCAGGTTGGCAAAAACTTAGACAAAGATTAGTTGTATGAGTACTAAATAGATGAGATGAACTTGCATTTCATCTTCTTTTTGTTTGTGTAAATAGTTTATGAGATATTGGAGTAAACTAAATCTATGTTGTTTGTGTAAATAGTTTATGAGATATTGGAGTAAACTAAATCTATGTTTGTTGTCATGCTAAAGTTCCTATAATCTTTCTACTCTCCCTTTATTTTCTCAAACTTCAGTTACAAAACCTTCATACACATATCCACTATATAACTCTACTCTCCAAGCACACATAACACACCATGGATTTGTGCTTTCAACCCACAAAAGGTAACAATTTCACCATCGAGATCGGATATTTTGACTCCGTTATAGAAATTCGAACATTCAGCTTATCACGGAAACCAACAAAATTACTAGTTGCACGACAAAGGATACGGTTCAGGTCCCCAAGAAAATTATAATACTCCTCAGAATGGCGTCAACCAAAAAAGAAAACGTGATGGACGAAGATCGGTCTTTTAGTTGGCACCAAGTGATTCCAGGCGATACAATTGAGATATTCGGCGGAACTATTACAGATGGATCGTGAGAATAAGATTGAACCATCTCAACAAAAAAAAAACTAAATCTATGTTTTCACAAGCGTATAAAAATGACAGATTCTAGTCAGGGTCACCATCAATCTTTATCCTAAAACACAATGAAAAAGTGTTTTTTATTAAGCGGTTTATCCGGGGAGGTTTATCCCGGGGCGGTTTAGAAACGTACCCATGTATATGACTTTGATATGGTTCACAATACTGCTTAATTAACTCTAACTAATTAGAGTAGTCTCTTGTTAAACTCACATATTATCCTTTCTATTGAACGGTGAATTAGCTATAACTAATTACAATAGTCTCTTGTGAACCTCACATATTATCCTTCCTATTGAACGTTAAAAAAACAATAGTATTGGGCGCAAAGATAGATTGTTTTCAAAACAACTATCACACATGTCGATGTAAAAGAATCACTAACTCTTTCTCTCCCCCGTCTCATGTAGTAAAATATAATAATTATTTTTTAATCAAAAGTAGAAAACGTATTAACTCGATCAATTCCACAACTCCCTTTTAAGATTGCTAGGACATGTGACAACCCAGATCAAAATTCAACTGAAATGATGACATAAAACAAATAGTCACTATACATGACACGTTTAATTGTCACAAGTATACTCGGGTCTCGACCAGTTGGACCAACCATTTTACTCACATTTGTTCCTCTATTACTAGAAACAAAGGAGAACAACAGATGAAGCCACCATAAACCCATAAATGACAATTAAGAAGCCAAAGTGCAATGCCCAATTCCTCTTGAACTTACCAAAGTAGCTTTCGGGTGGCTCTTGGTAGTGTATCTCAAACTCCTCAGCTCCCACGACTCCTCCTCCGTACCCATCATCACTGCCACCAACCCTCATCTTAATATGTCGAAGCCTCTCTGTCGCCAACCCAAGAGTGAGCTTATGGCACCTCCTTTGGTACTTAAATCCACTGATGCACCTTAAAATCAAGACCGATAAAGAAGTTTTATTATATATTCAAAATTTAAAGTTGTAACATAAAAATGAAAGTTATTGCTAATCGTGTGGAGAATTATACAATTACCAGTCCCGACACATTTATACGATCCTAAACAGAGCAATAGGAGGGCGTTTGTGTCTGTTAAATCACATCCCGGTACTATGCACGTAATGATATCCGTAAGTTACTGAATTGGGATACATTTTATGTGGTTGTAACGAGTGTCTGCTCATTTGTTAACGATTTAAAATGTTTGCAACAAATAGTATTTAATGAGATTATTCGAGCAAATCGTCGATTTTGGAGTGTGGTGTAAAAAAAAAACAGTTATATCTGACCTAAGACAATTTACCTTCTCCCAATTGGAAAAAGTGAAGAGCTAAAAAAATAGATAGCTGTGAGCACTCGTACAACTTTTATAGAGCAAATTCTAAATGTAGTATTCGAATTGGCTCGTTTTTAGCATCACATCTATTCTCCGCACTTGCTGAAACCAGCATTTAGACGAAATTAAGACGTTACAAGTCTGCAATTGCCGCTAGATTCCTTAGTCTAAACTATTTAGAGTTTAAGCGCCGCTAAAATCACTGAATTTGAAGTATTGGTAATGAGTTAACTACTGCTCACCTGAGCGTTTGTGCAACCGACACATAGAAGATAAGGTGTGCAAGAGACACGAGCCCAATAGGGACCCAACAATGCCGGCATTGGAGCCTGGTCGACTGGGTAAGGCCCAGAAAGACCAGGCCGAGAAAAAGAAAGAACTTCTGGAAAAACTTCCAGAGTTCTTTCTTCTGTAGATCAACCGCACGTTTCTTCTCGAGGGTCTTCTCGAAATGGAGCTGGATTATCGTGTTTAGCGCTTGTAAAGCCGTCTCTTTCGATATCAAATTGTTGTTGCTATGATCTACTGAGTACTCAGCCATTGAAGAAGTAACTGATAAATAGATCTAATGTACAACTTGATGATGATATCAAATCAATAAATGCATTAAAGATTTGATTACATGTATTGGTACACTAGTAGTATTTATGAAGTCAAATAAATATTATTGGGACAAAAATATGTAACGGCTAAAAATTGAGAAAGGTGGGACCTTAATTAATTGCTTTGGTTGGTGTGTTTGTAAGTTCATTTTAAGCAGACAACCATCGTGCTCCATTCTGCTCTTCAACTAAATTTTATACCAGTTTTAAAATTAATTTAAAACAAGTGTTACGTACGAGATTATCGTATCCCATAGGACTGCATCCGGTCAGGTCCGGTTCGGTTTTTGGCAAAACCGAAACCGAGCATATATTTTCGTTTCGGTTTTTTTCGGTTTCGGTCTTTTTATTTTTTGTACCGAACCGGACCGGTTTTTTCGGTCTAGTTTTGGTTTTTTCGGATATTTTTTAGTTTTATTTTTGATTTTTCGGTCTTTTTCGGGTTTTTTCGGTCTTTTTCGGTTTCGGTCTTTTTCGGTTCGGTTTTACTGAAAACCGAAACCGACCCGAAATTTTTTCGGTTTTGGTTTTTATCGGTTCGATCCGGTTTTTTCAGTTTTTCGCCAGTCTGGTATCCGATATGAATTTGAATCATATGATGATAACGCATTTTTAGAAATTTAGGACATAATACATTTCGGCTCTTTTGGGCATGTCAATTAGTTTAATTTATATTGTCACATTCGTTAAATTCTATCATTCAAAATTAAATGAAGTCATTATCATTATTAATAATAAAAAAATGTAAGTATAGACAAAAATTACTACTACCAGTTAGTCTATTAATTATATTTTTGTTATTTTCTCTTTAAATTATCCAATATAAAATGATATTTGTATTATTATTACCTTTACACGTGTATTCGTGAAAAATAACATTGTTGAAGTATGTCACATATATTATGGGATCATTTTATAAAAGGTTTATAATTTTGATGTTAACTTTCAACATCATTAAGTCGTATTTTGGGATTACAATATTCAAGAAAATTTTAGATAATTCTTAGCAATTCAAAATGAGTATAAAATTCAAGCTATTTGGAGTGGTGAGTCGATAGGTATGTGACTTTTAGTACCAGCAGGTGTCACTTTGCATGCCAGTTTTGAGTCTTATTCTTTACTAATTTAGACAAGTGTAAAATGTAAAATTTAGACAAAATATATAAGATATGCATAATTTGAAAATATCTATCCAAACCCGTTCCAATCCGTACGGGTTAGGTAAAAAAAAGCTGGGAAAGAAAAGGGTGGTGTAACCCATCTTGAACTATATTATACCTGCAAAGTTACCCAACTTAAAAACGAGAATTAAAACTAATGGTAACTGCAAAGTTATTGATCTTAAACTGTGAAACTAATTCATACAACCATTCTTCATCAAAATACATCTTCAAATATCACATTTTAGCAAGCAACCACAACTCTTTCAACGCTATTAAAACCAAATTGCTGATCTAAAATGATGTTGTAACCATCAATTAAGGAATCATTACCAATAAAACATTAAGCATGAGCTTTTTGATGTTTTACTTAGTTTTGTGCTTCTTCTTTGTCCGGAAAAGTTACAAAGTGAAAACATCAGGCCTCAAAAAGTAGCATACAAACCGAATTACATGCATCCAGTACAACCAACAACGAAAACAGCTCAGTAAGAAAAAGGTAAATAAAGGCGCAAATGAAAGAATTATTCAAATGGTAGCGAGGGAAGAGCTTCTCTGTAGTTCTCCGTCATTGATGAAAGTGTTGTAGGGAACAACTTCATCACCGTCGTTTCCATTTTCTCCATACCCATAATTCTCGTCATCTTCTCGATTTTGCCCGATTTTTTCACTCTCACCATCTTCTCTTACTACCGACTCAAGCATACGATCTTGCTCATGTTGCATTTGGATCAATATATCTTCAGGATTTAACTCAGCACTACCATTATCAGCCTTCTTATGCTTTTTCTCATATATACTCTCAAGCATATTATAATAAGGGCACGTCTTTGAATCCTCAGGCCGCCTTTTATTGCTCCCTTTCATCCTTCTAAAATACTTGTTTATATTCTCCCATTTCTCTTTACATCTCTTTGCGTTTCGAGTATAACCAATTTTTTCCATCAATTGAGATACCTCCTCCCACAAAGGCCCCTTCGGCCCTGTATCTTGATATTTTATATCGAGCTCAGTCCTTAGCCTAATCAAGGCCTCAATTTCAGCTTTAGGCCACCTTGAAGAACTTGCTTGATAAGAATTCTCGAAAGTACTTATCTCCCGTTTAACTGGAATTTTCTGAGCTCGAGACGGTGGTATCGAAATTTGGGTAATTGGACTTGGGTTTAGAAGGATATCGGGTAGCTGAAAATGGATCCCTTGTTCAGATATTTTTTGGAGTAACGATACCATAGCAGCATCTTTAGCTTTGGAAACGGCCCTTTCATGAGCTAATATCTCTTCTTCCCTCTTTATCCGGGCTGATTCTTGTGCTTTCCAAGCTTCTTCTCTCTCTATCCGATCGTTCTCACACTTCTCTAAAGCGTCTATAAACATTTTCTGCATTTTCTCTTGCCTTTCCAAAACCTCCTTCATCAGCCTGTCGACATAATTCGCAAATTTATTTTTCTTTTTCTTTCCATCTCTGTCCCCGTCCCCAGACGACGAGGTAATCGATGCTGACGTGGACGTCATAATTTCCGAGCTGGACTTAGGGGTTGAACGAGGAGTTGAAATCTCTTTTACAGCCTGTAAGGGTTGTACTATCATAGGTGTATCTATTCCCGAAATACGCATTGCGTTTGTTGCTTCAGTTGAAGGTAGTTGAGTTTCATTTGGTGAAGGGGAATAATTTGAAGATGCATTACAAAATATCTCTAATTGCTCAAAAAAATGGTAGTTTTTACCGTTCCGGTGTCCAAGTTCTTTGGTTCTTTTGTGATGCTTATAGATGTTTTCAAACTTCTCTTTACATTTTTTGGCACTTCGATCATACCCAAGCTCAGCTAATCTCCTGTATTGTTCAACAAAATTGTTGTGAGTTTTCTCCTTTTCCAAATACAATATATGCCAAAAGTATCAATATCTAACTTTATCCCCTGCAAAAAGGATGATTAGTTGAAAAATATATGAAGAAAATTTGGAAATGATCAGTGTTTCAAAAGGCGGCTTAGCCGGCCGTCTAGGCGCTAGACGGGGACCAGGCACGTGGACATTAGGCGGATCTAGGTGAGAAACAGTAGGGCTATGCGGAAAAAAGTCTGCTTAGGCAGCCACTTAGGCCGCAGGCGGCCCCTTAGCGCCTAGACCCTGCCTAGAGCGTTTCAAAACCTTGAAAATGTCAAGGATTACATAAAAATAAAATAAAGAAAACCAAGTGACACCGACAAGTCAACAGTTATGGAAAAATCTCTCATATTAAGGCCAGCACTAAAATACCTTAGTTCATATGCTCAAATCAGAACTTTCCCATAAGGCATACAAAACCCAAGAAAAACAGGTAAATTTCATTGCAAAAGTGGAGATGGGGGAAGGTGAAACAAGAAAAAGAAACTCCTGTTCAAATCTTCAAGACTAGTGATAAATATAGTTAAAATCAACGAAGAAAATGAGACGATGGTTGTAGGATTGTATCGTTTAAGCTCTGATATTTCTTTTCTTTCTTACGTTAAAGTCTTTGTGCATTTGCTTGCCTTTCAGCGTCTATTCCTCTCATTTAAACGATTCTAAGCTGGGTTGACCTATTATTTCAGATGCTTAAAAGTTGCAAACAAACAAGCATAAAGTTCTAACTACTGTCAAAAGAAAGGTGACAGTGTAATGCGGAAAGTCACCAGATATTAGAACAAAGTCGGCATATGAAAACATAAATATAATTGTTATACCCACTGCTACCTATTCTTATTCTCACTCAAAACCACATTTCAATTTATAACTATACGTACAGCAACAAGAATTAATCACATCCCATAACGTCATTCATAGCGACCCAACATGTGACTTAGTTAATCAAAGGCAAGTTTCAATTAAATAAGTCTACTCCATGTAAGCGTAACAACACACGAGTTTCAAGGGGCAGACCTATGTTGTGGGGAAATCTCTTTACAACATTGTAAGGGCTGTAATTATGCATCTCTTTTGAAACTCATATTCCGTAAATCGCAGTAGTACTATGCATTAACCAACCCTTTTTTCCTGACAGGTGCAGGCCCGATTTTAAGCAATATCTTACCGACGATGCAGCATGGACACTCTTACTATTAAAAAAGTATCGTAGAGTCCGACACAGGAACACGGTAAAAAAAAAACACTGCAAAAAGTCCAGAAAATGTAGAACTAAACATTTTGACCCCAAACGCCAACACTTTTTAGAGACCAATCTAGAAAATAGTAGTTACAACGTGTAAGGGTTGTAATTAAACATCTTTTTTGACAGCCGTATTCCGTAAATCACAGTAGTCGTATGCATTAACCAACCCTTTCTCTCTTTCACCAATAGGAATATAAACGGACAGGTGCAGGCCCGGTTTTAAGACAATATCTTACCGACTATGCAGCACAGACACTACAATGTTAGAAAAAAATGGTAGAGTCTAACACAGGAAACACGGGGAACATAGAACATACTATAAAAAGTCCACAAAATTCAGAATTTTTCACTTTGATCCCAAAAGATAAGATTTTTTTGAGAAACCAATCTGGAAAATAGTAGTTATAGCTAATACGTGCGTGTTTCGATTAACATATTTAAACTATACATAATTAAACAATGTATTTATGTAAAATTTAGCGGTGTGTCCTCGCAGCGTCATGTCTTATATTTGTTGACAGTGTTCTGAAAAGCGAGCCTAATTAGCCAGAGCCTAGATGCCTAGAGATCACACGGTGAATTAACAGAATTAGGCAAGATTAGGCCCGATACGACCAAAATTTCCACCTAAAACCCGCCTTGTACCTTTTAGAACACTATTGTTGTATCACCGTTTTGGACTCATAGTGTACGATAACCGTGTCCTTGATACATATCTCACGTC
Source organism: Primula veris (assembly GCA_963682055.1). NCBI lineage: Eukaryota > Viridiplantae > Streptophyta > Magnoliopsida > Ericales > Primulaceae > Primula > Primula veris. Next base: position 34,009,297 of record OY821747.1, read on the forward strand.
ACCGACGAGCAACCAGCAAGTTGGGACATGGTGCGTCAAACTATATATTTTTATATTTTTACGCTAACACTAAACTTGTATTCTTATTAAATCATTGATTTTTCCCATTTTTAATCACTCATTCTATCTATTTACAACTTTAAACCAAAAAAAAAAAACTGGAAAAATAAAAAGTAACAATTTATAGATTTTTTTAAAATTCTCTCTTTAAAATGCCAAACAGTGCCAAGTAAACAATTAAATTCCCAAAAAAATATAAAAACATGAAAAAAAAAAAAGTTAATAAAAAATAACAAGAATTTTCATAACATTTATTAGTGAAAACAGGGTAAAGTTAGGGTTAGCAATGTTGTGTTAATGAAAAACAAGTATAGTTAGTAAAAAAATATAAATAAAAAAATATAAAAAAAAAAAAAGTACCTAGAAATGTGATCCCAATTAGAGTGTAAAAAAAGAGTTTTAATCTTCAACAAAGCTAAGGTCTCTTCTTCATCCCACCTCTCTCTCTCCTCTTCTGAATTTTCCATCCTTTTTTTTTTTTTTTTAATATTTTTCTTTTAATATTTTATTTTAATTTATTTTACAGACTCTGTTAATTATTTTAGGAAAAAACAAAACTTGAATCTTAGTATTTATTTACTTAAATAGTAGCAGAGTACAGCTGTAGGGTTTTAATATAATAATAATAATACAATCTTTCTTTGTAATGTTGTTTGTTGTTCATGGGCCTCTTTTAAATTGGGTCTTATTTTACTTACTTTTACGGTTCGGTACGGATTTTATTTTGACTAAATATAAACTCGTAAAATAATACATGTTGTGTCTAAGTGTACATACACGACCCTATAACCGATTGGGTCGGGTTGGCAAGACCCAAAAATCGATTCTGTTACGGATCGATTCTTGCTGTTTTTGAATTTTGGGTCTTTTTGACGGTCATATGCATATAGAAACAAATTCAAATCTCAACTCAATTTAACATAATACATTGGCTTGATTCGTGTTTTGATATTTTATTATGGGATTTTTGTAGAGATTGTATGATGAATCAAAAGAGATACTAATATATTTTTTGGCATCAACATGACTATGCTATACAATATGATCAAAGCTAGCATTTCATTCTCGACTTCTTAAATGTATGGATAGCTTAGAAAACTCAAACGAAAATTTGACTCTCAACTCAATTCAATATAATTGGACTAAATTGGACCGAAACTGATTCGGCATACCACTAAAAAAAAAAAAAACCCAACTTAAACCGAACCGAATATAATTCACGGTTTCGGCTTTTTATTTCCTCCGAAAACCGAAACCACACACACACGTTTCGGGAAGCAGAGTACCGGACTCTGAGTCAGGGTTACTCTGCTTCCCACAGCCATTAGATCTGTTACCGTTTAAATTTGAGAACATATCCAATGGCTGTGGAAGCAGAATAACCCTGACTGAGAGTTAGGTAGTCTGCTTCCCACGTTTCGTCACAAAGGGATAAGGCCTATATATATATATATTTTTTTTTTTTCTCTTTAAAACTCCCTGCACATAAAATCTAGTAGGTCCCATCTTACCACGTGGCATCATCTGAATCGTCGATCTCAAACCCCCCTTGTTCATCCTAATCGCCAAAATACACTTTTTTTTTTTATATTTATTTTTAAAAAAGGTTTCAAACAATAGTCCAAATAAATAAACACACAAAAATATTAAAATCTCTCTCTCTATATATATATATCTATATATATATATAAAATAGGGTTTTTGATCTCTCCTACAACTATAAAGCTCTAAAAACAAAACACAAAAACAAAAACATAAACAAAAAAAACAAATGAGTTAGTGTTGTTGTATTTTGTACTATAAACAAAACATTCTTAAATAAAGGCATGTACATAAACATACTTTACTTATTGTTTTATTCATTTATAATATTTATTATTATTATATGCTTAATTTATGTTTTGTTTTATCTATTTGGTCCTTACAACTTAGAAACTACTACTTTATTATTATTATTATTATTATTATTGTTTTAGCTGATTTTGATCATCTTTAGAGCTCCTTTTTTGTTATGCTTACAATTATGTTAAATTTTATTATATTTTTTATATACATACATATATGATACATATTCAATTAACCATTATAAGTTTATTTTATGATTAAATTCTGTTTTATTCATTTGCTCTTTTTTAATTGTTGTAGCTGATTTTGATCGTCTTATATAACTCCTTTTTTTATGCTGACAATTATGTTAGAAGTTACTTTTTTTTTATTATTATGCATTTTGATAAATTTGTTTTCCCTTTTCATCATTTGAAACAAACTTATTTTTTTTGGAAGTTTAGTTAGTTTTTAATTGTTGGCAAATATGAACAGTTATTAATTGATGTATATGAGTTGAATTTTGTTTTGATGCTTCCCATTATAATATTATTCTATGCTTAAATTCTGTTTTATCCGTTTGGTCCGTAGAATTTAGAGACTTCTTTCTTTGTTGATGTTTGATTTTAGAGCTTTTTATGCTTATAATAACTGTCGAATTTGAAATTTCATTTTTCCTTTACATTTTTTATTTTCCCTTTTCATCTGTATCGAATCGAATATTAAACTTACTTTTTGGAAGTTTATCAAATATGAGCAGTCATTATTTGGTGCAAGGTTCTATTAGGAAAATCAGTACAAAGTTTGCAGTTCAAGCAATTTTACTCGGTTTTCGAATATATTGTTTTGATTGATTGATGTTACTAATGTGGATAATATAGGAATTAACTCGTTGGACCGTGTTGCTGTGATTATAAAGAGCTATGAAGTTGTAGTTGCATCTATTAATGTTCTTATAGCTACCATTTTGAAAATTTTGAGTTTTGATTCGTTGTTTTAAATATTCAAAATTTTGTTTCTTTGTTGCAGTAATTGGATTTAAGGTTATATTTTCGGGAGCTCCTTCTAGTCATTTAGGGGCAGCCTTTTCTGGTATTGTGATTTGTAATCGACGATTATGGCCCAGTCAGAACCCGCGAAGATAGAACAAATAATCACTGAATTTTTCGCCAAAAGCCTCCACATAGTACTAGAATCAAGGTCTCCATATGTATCATCACGTAACTATAGTGGCGAGCAGATCATGTCATCTCCATCTCCATCTTCGTCTTCATCATCTTCTTCTAGTATTAGGCCAAGGGATAAGTGGTTTAATCTAGCCCTAAGAGAATGCCCTGCTGCTCTCGAGAACATAGATTTTTGGCGACAAAGTATCGTCGAACCAATGGTTGTCGATGTAATATTAGTTCAAAGATTAAGAGACCCAAAACTTTGGAACGTGGAAAACGATGAAATTGGGGCACATGCCAAGAGAGAGAAGATTATCGAGAGATGGGTTTTGAAATACGAGACACGTAAAGGCGGTAGGGATTGTACTAGTTCCCAAAACAAGCGAACGAGTACTATTAGTTCCCCTACTGTGTACAAGAAATCGATATTGCTTTTTAGGTCATTGTATGCTATGGTTAGACTATTACCTGCGTATAAGCTTTTTCGCGACTTAATCTCGTCTTTCCAGATTCCAAACTTCAACCTTTCTCACAAAGTATCCTCTTTTGTCGAACCCTTCACTCGCAGAGAAGAGTCGGAAATGCAAACCTTCACTTTTACCCCTGTCGAAACTTTTTGTGGAAGGCTTTGCCTCTCGGTATCGTACCATTCATCAATTTTTGAGATAGGTTCTGAGCCATCGACACCTATGACACCAAAATTCATTGCAGATTATGTTGGTAGTCCATTAGCAGATCCACTGAAGCGACTCCCGTCCCTTCCCCGAGTTTCTCTCTCTTCATCACCCTTCGGAAGACGCCATAGTTGGAGTTACGAGGTCTTTTCAAGAGCCTCCCCGCCTTCGGCTTTTCCCTCTCCTTCGCCTACTTACTCGGATTCTCGTGGTTCAGCTTATAAATCAATTTCTAATCGGCTTCCTCCGGCAAGCTCACCGCGTTGTTATGCTGAATCGAATTTGAGTCATAAAATTAACACAAATTTCGATGAGTATTGGCCTTGGCCTGTTGTTTCTCCCTCTCTCTCTCCCTCTCCATCTCCCTCACCACCTGCTTGCTTATCGGGTAGTCAAATATCTAAGACTTTCCGACAGTCTGAAAGTACCCCGGTTAGTATACCCCAATCAAAGCTTTCTAATGCTCCTTTGATGAACAAGGGCACAAGATCAGTTGTCTCTATGATAGAGAGAGGTCCAGCTTTGGTTCAGACCAGCTTAGCAATTGACCAGGTAACGTATTCTTGAGTTGTAAAGATAACTTTTGGATTTTCCAGCTCAGCTTTACTCGTTTTCTATTTATAAATTGTGTTTGACGGTTAATTTTGAATGCAGTCATTCTCTGTTGGGAAAAATGAATCTGGGAGACACACCGAGCGGAATATATCTTCTAGTATTTCGCCGCAAAAATCATTTTCAAGAAGCTCAAGTAGGTTGTCGTTTCAGGATGATTTTGATGATATCGAGTTTTCTGGCCCTTTTGTTGTTGACGATGATGAAATGACTGATCCAAATAGCAGGTGATTCAGAATGCACTTGGTTTTTTTTGGTTCATGTTCTATTTATGCATACCTTTAGTCTAAAACTGATCTTTCCCTTTTTCCCCTTATGGGGATGAGGTTTTACTTGCAAGCATTTCTATTACGAGGGAAAATGTTTAGTTTCAGTAGCCAACTGTATACCTCTCTCTATTGGTTGCTCCTTCAATCGTTAGTTAAAAATCAGAGAACAAAAGAGGAAGATGGTTCATAGAAAATATGGTAATTTGACATGCTTACAGGAAATAAAGGCATAAGATTTCTTTACACAGATAAGTTGATGGACAAATTTTATGAATAGATTGACACAGACCACTTGTGAATGTCAGCGGCAATAAAAGTGTAACGTCTTTACCTGGTTGTATATTTATACGTTTTTCTAATTAGTTTTCCTCCTAATTTTATTCCATTTTGAAGAACTGTTTGTGATATTCGGATGCTTTGTATTTTATTGGATAAGTAGGATTTAGGAACAATAGCCACTGATATGCTCTAATTGATATGGACCGTTATTCTTTTGGTAAAGTAAATATTCTATTTGCAACACCGAAGTAAGAATGTACTGTAAGGGTCGCTCCAAATGAAACTACCCACACAAACCATGGACACAAAAGACTCTAACAACGTCGTCCATGTGAACACAATACAAGACTATGAACCAATTGTGAACAAAAAAATATAAGGGTACATCCAAGTTTCCAACTGCTCAACTAAATTAGTCAGTGTGTCCTGAGGCTATCATGATCAAGTAGCTCATTATCAGTGCATACAGTAATATCTCCCAGGATCATCCATGGTAAGGTATTAGTGGCGATACTGTGAACCTTAAACAAAAGTTAGCAAAATGTTCGCATAATCTTTTATGCAACATACCTTGCTATGCATGCATTTCTCAGTCATTCGTAGACAGTAACCTGGTACACCTCAGGATCCCGCATAACTAGAACTCTACCACTACCATGATATCTCAAATTTTGAATTTGAGACCAGTCTCTTTTTATGGCATTACAAATTCTCTCAATGTTCTGTAAACCTTTTACTCCAGTAAACCAAATCATATTTAGGTTAACGCTACTAATAATTTCTCTTTCATGTTTTCCCCTGATACCATTGTTTTTAGCCCCCTCACATTCCAAGCTTCTTAATCATTTTTCAGTCTTTTATGAATAGAAATTGGGAGTGGAGCTATGTACCAAACAGGGTCCCCCCCTCTCTGGGAGTGGCATCAATTTGACTTCTAATTTTTACCCTCTTCTCAGAACTGTTTGGATCAGGTGTAACGACAACTGGTAGCAAGTCATCATCCCCATATTTTTATGTATATTAATGGGGTATTGCCTTCTCTAGTTTGCTCCTTAATAGGAATTGTATCTCCTCCTCTTCTCTGTGTTTCCAGAGTAATTTATTTTAATTCTCCCCTTTTACTTTCGTGCCATTGTCTTGAACAATTGCATTCACATACACATTGTCAATAGCATCTGCTATTGATAAACTATTGCTACTCTCTTTCTTTGCTCTGATATCATGGTTTGGTATGGGGCTTCCCCTTTATTATAATTTACATTTTGCCATTGGTTCCGTCCTTACACCTTTGTTTCCACTTTGTACGTCTGGTTTTGATCCACTCTGTGTACTACGTCTACGTGGACCATCTTCTCACCCTTTGGACATTGGTTAAGTAAATGCCCGTATCACACAATCATCCATCTTTGTGGCACCCAAGAATAGTCAATTGTCACAATAACAATTCCGTTATCACTTCTCAGTCTAACGTGCCTTACTAGCTCATCTCCAGCATCTATTTGCACACAAATCCTAACATACACTAACTTTTTCCATTTCCTCAATGGCTATATCAGGATTGTTATCGTCTTGATTTATGGATATTTTATTTCCTATTTAAAGTATTTCCTTTGAGTTTGAGGTTAGTCATATAACCCTCTATGTTCTCTTTGCAAAGCGAGAAGACACGGGATAAGATATTATCCTCTTTTTTCTTCTGGTTCTTCTGGGTGTAGTGAGCATAAAGGATGAAAAGTATTGAAGTTTGTTGGTTTGGAGAATATGAGTCAGTATAAAATAATGTCAAAATCTACTAAAAGGAAAACAAATTCATGTACAAACTGGCATTTGGCTGATCAGAATTTAGTCACTTAAATGGAAACCAGCCTACTTACTTGCATGGAGAAGATGGTTTAGACATGATTACATTTTGAAATGGAAAATGTCTTCTGATTGCACATGTAAATAGATTAGAAATGCTCTTCTATAGACACTCTTGAGTATTTTAACAAAAAACGTGTCTTGAAATGCCCCTTAGAAATTTTTATCGTCTCGTTTTTTGTTGAGAAAAGCAATCTGGGTTTTGTAAATGATTTTGACACGCAGTTAGCATTTTTTATATCAACCAGGTCAGAATATTTTGATCAGAAAGGAAATCAGTCTCGAAGTGCAGCTGCTGGGGCCGTTGTTCATTTGTTGAAAAAAGCTCCGCCTCTCGGTCAAGAGATATCAAATTCTGTGAACTCAACAAACGCCTCGAAAAATGCAATTTTGGATCAAGGTAATGCTTCTTTAAGCATTGTTTCTTCTGGGCTTGTTTTGCCGAAGACAACAGCTGATGCTCTAGAGGAACTTAGAGCCTATAGAGAGATGAAAGATTTGTTGCTTCGGCAAGGGGCAAGATCCAAGTCATAGTTGGTACAGTATTTCTGAGTTTTTCCTTATTTGTGATTATAGCGAGCATATAATTACGTGTTTATACGTAGCGTGAGCAAGTACTGGGTAATGAGAGTGAATTGGATTCAATGTTGATGTGTCGTATATTGTTCTGTATATATTAGAACCTGAAAGCTGGGTATATAATTTTACTACCCAACTTTCGTATCTTTCAGCTTTTTTGATCTCGTAAGATGACGGTGTCGGATATAAGCCATATGGGGATGAAATTTATATGAATATATGGATTTGTAAATATTTGTGGTATTCTTGTCGATAACCATAGTTGTTTTTTTTGTGACTATTCTCGATTCATTTTCTCCGATAAGGTTTATTATCATAACAGAATTACTTTTTTCGAGGGCAGAAGCTGATCTATCCAGTCCTCGGGGATTTAGAATTTTTTCATTAGAGTAGAACTACATTTATTTTTCTTGCGTGTTTTGGTTACAATCTTATCTTGTAATTATTACACAAACTTTTTTCTTAAAATCGTCTGATTATACATATGTTTTCCTTAAAGCAAGATATAGAATTTTTAATTAGTACTTTTCAGAAATAACTGTCCTTGAAATTAATACGTAGTCTGCAGTAATGGTCCTGATTCGTAAAAAAATACGGCCGGAACCCTTTCGTGACAATAGAAGAACTGTGTTGGTAAACATTATATTAAAAAGCTCGCCTCAAACCATGCTAATACTCGCTTTTACTTGAATCTCAAAAAAATATTGTTCAGCTTTTTCCTAAATTTCAGAAAACAGTGTTTTCATACGGTAATGCTCAATAAACACGCCTTAAAACTCGTAATATTACTCGTAAAAGCGACATGTTATGATGTGGTGCATTCTTTTGAGGCACTTCATCGTTTTAGTCAGAATTTCCCAAATACATCTTCAGCAATGATGAAGCTTGAAGGTGATGGATGATATATTACAAAACCCATTTGTCTCGGTAAAAAATACGTGTATTATATCAGTGTTTAACGATTTACATAATATAATATCAATTTTAGCAATTAAGATATCAAACTGCGAAATTTGTCACAATTGAAGACCTACCATTAAACAAAATGATAAAATTGCACTCACATTCTCTTACCTATTACATGGCGAGTGCATTTCTATCAACATCCGTCAAAAATAGATCCCAAATATGAGATATCGTGACTGTAATTTCGTCGATTTATGTTGTTAATCCCTTAATTTGACGAAATTTCGTAGTTTGGTAACTCAATTGTTAAAATTGATAATATAATACATAAATCGTTTACCACTACTAGTACAATACACTAAATATATTTTTAATACAAGATTAAATTGAGCCAAGTTGAATATGCTCTCTATCTTCATATCCTAAACGCACGTTCATGTACATTTAGCATATATGGTGCTAAGCTAAGTTTGATTAATTTATCTAAAATTTTGATTTTCTAAAATTTTGAGCAATCAACACGACAGTATAAGGTTAATCATTTTACTATCACAAGGAGGGGCGGGGCCAATATACGTCCTGTGAGAATTGTAGCCGCCACTGTAATTTAAAAAATTATTATTTTATATGTATTTGTTAATCAAAATCTAATGTAACATAATGGTTCAATGTTAAAACCAGAATATTTGATGTGATGCTTGTTTATTGGTCCGAATCTACACATGAGAAATTATCATATTTTGGATTTTTGTAAAAATATTACATTTGTACTATTATCTGTGTATTATATATTGTGATAAGAACATTTTTTTGTGTGTTTTATTTTTACAAAAAAAATAGTCTATAAACATTATAGAGTTTCTTAAAATCTTCATAAATATTGAAATTTAAAACCACCGGTACATTTATTTAGTTGTACTAAATATAAATAAACTATATGGTCTGAATTTATTAAAATATAATTGATTATTTATTGTCATATTTCAATTTAACCAATCAGAGGAGAATATTGGAGAATTGGAAACATCATTTGCAAAACGGTTATCATATCTAAAATATATATATATATATATATGGGGAAGGATCCGTACACACATAAAAAAACACATTATCTTTACACATCAATCACAACCCTCAATTTACTAACTTTTAATAGTCAAAATTATGTGTTTATTCTTGTTATTAGATGAACTAATCTTAATCATTAAAAGTAAATGGAGGGTTGTGATTGATGTGTAAAGATAATGTGTTTTTTTATGTGTGTATAGATCCTCCCCCTATATATATATATATATATATATATATTCATTATATTGTGCCTCCGCTCAACCGAAATTCGGACTCCGCCACTTATCACAAGCATGCACCTAAAAAATATATATATATATCCATTATATTATGGAATCGCTCAACCGAAATTCTGGCTCTGTTCATTTAGCACAACCATGTCCCCGTAAAGTTCTCCCTTAATATAAAAAGGAGTGCATTTCAATGCAATCAATATATATATATATTGATTAAAAATCTTAGCATGAGGTTCAAGTTATTAAAAACTTAGAAGACATGACAACCCCTTTGAGCAAAATCAAGCTCAAAAATACCCTTTCTTTTTTAACACTTTAAATAGGCATTGAATTAAAATCAAAACTCAATCCCAACAATCTTAATAATTATTATTCCAATGGCTACAATTCAAAACTACCAACATTGTTACCCCTATTGTCCACCACTCTATTTCCCACCACCGCCACCGAAAGCAAGGCCATCACCGCCACCTCATGCATATCCTCCGCCACCGAAAGCAATGCCATCACCCCCACCTCATGCATATCCTCCGCCACCGAAAGCAATGCCATCACCCCCACCTCATGCATATCCTCCGCCACCTCCTCATCATTTCTCTCCCCCTCCGTTGCCACCTCCGCCGCCTCCAGGACACCATCAAACCGTCATAATTGTCATCTTTGTGTCGCTAGGTGGTGTGTTCTTTCTCGCTTTCCTATCAGTGGCTCTGTGTTGTTTCATCAAGAAAGGAAAAAAGAAAGCCATACAAGAGACCGACATTGTTAGAATCGACGAGCATGTGAAGATTAAGGAAGCCATTGTGCCTGGCCCACATGGTACAGAAGCTGTGATACTATCCATCGACGAGGATGAGCATATCGAAGAAGTAATCAAGAAGAATGAGATGGTGAGCAAAGGAATTAATGTGATTTCAGCCGAAAATCATCTTCATCCTCGGTCTCTTAAAAGTGATATTCCCGAATCGGAGAACTGATAAAACATTGAACATCTAAAAAAAAGGATAAAACATTTAACTTAAAACATTGAACTGATATTCTCTAATTGTATCATAATGATATATATATATATATAATTTACAATAAAATCATATACAGTATGAATGTATAATACGGATTTGCTAGAAGAGTGCTTCTTTATACAGTATTATGTAACAACTCGAATAAATAAAACCAGAGTTGTGATATTTTCTATCCTTTGCCAAAATTTATAAAATTCACTTTTGTCTCTGTTCTCATTTTTATGTAATTCCGTTAAAAGAATGGGGATGTAATAAAGCAGTTTTACGTGAATATATATATATGTATGGTATATTATATCCACAATGGATTTGTTAAATTCAACAATTTAAATATTATGACATATGAATATGTCAAATTTAAACCTTAGTTTATGTTTTATTTTAACTAGGGGATGGAGATGTACGGTGGTAATTTTCGTTAGTACCATTACCGTGTTATGGTACAATACATTGATAAATGAAAAACTCGTACGATTATTGTATCGTGTCATGTGAATAGTACATTTACGGTACTATCAAATATATGGCAACAGTATAAGCGACAATTACGGTTGGTTGGTACAATGAGATACAAAATCTTGTCCCAAATTTTAACAAGGTTATGGGTAATAGGCAAACACTTGTTAAATTTAAAAATATTAAATTTAATCTAACAATTGAGATTACATGGGGTAGATGCTCTTAAAATGTAGGTATTTGCAAAACAACGATGTATGGAAATATTCCTTCTAATCATAGCATAATATCCTTATTATTCAGTCAATAGAAACGTCAAATACTCACGATCCCTTCGGAAAATTTAACTAATTCAAGTACGTAAATTACGTACGGTCGGTCAGTCGTATCCCCATTTTAACAGCACTACATAATCGAATGTGTTTTTATAAAAATTTAGATATTTTACGCTACACTGAATACAAAGAATTCATAACTATGAAACTTGTCCAACTTACTGTTCGTTTGCTTAATCCGAGAACCAAATGTTTTGATACAATAAAACACGTACAGTTGTGGTAAAGTAACATTTAACTTTTGCTAGTATATGATGACAAGATCAGAAACCAACCCGAAGGAATAATCCGAACGTTACGCCTCTAAAAACATTCATATGAACTGTTCGCATTGCTCGATCGGGGAGAGGGTTGACCAATACTATGCTAGTAAGATTTGATCAAATTCAAATATATTGAGAGAATAAAAGAAAAGACAAAACAAATTTTTGTAACTTCTCTCCAAATTAAACTTGATTTTGGGCATTGGGTACTTTTTCATGAATATGCATGCAGTAACCCATTCATTTGTTTAAAACACACGTATAATAAGTTCATAACTCAAATGACAACTTTCTAGTTTCAACCAAATTAAATTCAACATTAAAGTTGATAATCAAAGTTACACAATTACGTACGATGGTAAATATAAATTCACCATATATATAAACCCTGAGATAAGTGACATCCTTGAAACATATTAATTGCTTATGTCTAATAATATATATATATATATATATATATATATATATAATTGATGTACATCTATTTTTATATACATTGATCAATATGGAAAAGTTTAATTAGGGTTTTGTAGTGGGTTGGGAGCCTCCGGTGCTAACTATTGGACAACTTTTTTGTCTCGTAGTGGACAAGAAGAAGTAAAAGTGATGACCGATAAAAGCGTAAATGAGCAAGGTTGCCATAATGGCATCGTCATCACTGTCGCAACCACTCTCTGGCCTCCTACGAGGAGAGTATTCGATTTTTTCTGCAATGAGAATAACCGGATGAGACATCAAAATCCTTAAAATTATTAGTTATAACGCGATAGAAGAAACACTAATATGATCGATAAAAGAAGCACATGACAAAGTCACTTATGTATTAAAGGCCTCGACAAATATATATAATTTAACAATCTCTATGACTCCTTATTAATCAATATATATATATATATTTTCTTAAATTAAATCAAATGCTTACATCGCTAAAGTCGATGATAAAATCACCCAGCAACTTGAGAAAAACTCGACCGCCCTTGTTTTTTAATGATGAAGAGATGATCATATCATGCCTCAAAAAGAGATGAAAAACTAGATTTATAGCGCTTTAATTTGGAATTTTGTAAACAGAGTTCCAGTCATAAAACCGAACTGAATCGAAAACAAGGCATTATATATAAATCTGGACATCTTTCCTAAAGTTATGTTCCATATAAGTTGTTTAGGAGAAATTCATTATAAATGATTCATCCTAATATTTTTCACATTTTCAATATTGAGCTAAATCGATAAGAAAAATAAAAAACTTACCTTAAATCTGGTAAATCACCTATTCGTTGATGCATGAAGCAACTAGCATTGCCTCCGATATGTCCTCTTCGTCATCATATTCTTCTTCTTGTTCCGCTTCTATTGAGAAGGAATACAATTTCATCTTGGCGTTTTTTGTAAGGATTATACAATGAATGATCTATTTATAGGTGTATATCATCAAGTTTAGGATTTGTAAATAGTCACACGACGATCACACCCATCTCGGAAATCCACCCTTTTGATGGCAGGGGGGCGCCTCGCATTTATAAGACAAATTATAATTTATGAACCTAGACACGAAATATTACAGTTCAATGGCTTTCAGTTACTAAATATGCTAACACAAAATTTATGTTTAAAAATGTGTCGTTCTACAAATTTACCCTTTTTGAAAAAAATTTAGATCAAGAATTAAGTTACTTGATTTGATATTTATATTATTTTACTGTATCATAAAGATAAGCAAATATTAGTTAGTCATATACAAAATTATAACTACTTATTATGGAAGCGAATATAAGTATTGTAATTTTAAAGGAATAATTTCAGAACTATTCATTGTGGTAATTCTTCTAATATTACATGATCATGTTTTTGTATTGATTCTAAAAATTTAATTAAGTGAAATCTCGTGGATTGTTTAGAATTGAAATTATACCAATTGTATTTTATTCTTTGTATTAAAAGACCAATCTTTAAAATTATATATTCTAGAGTTCAAAAGTAGTTATTCTAGACTAAGTTAGACTACATTGTATTATGGTAATTCTTGAAAAATTAATGAAAGATCAATCTTCTTGATTATTAAGGAATACAATGTTTATTCAATGATTCGTGAGGATCAATAAGACAATAAATGATAAGAAAATGTTTGAACGGGGATAGATAGTGACAAATACTCTGTTACTATTCTGACGTTAAAATGTTTATGGCTAATTTGATGATACAAAATTATTTGTAATCTTGTCACCAAATTAACTACAAACACTTAACCCCTCACTGTTAGATTTTCTCTTATTGTGATATACAAAATATATGTTATTATTTACTCTTAACTATTTGCTCTTTGTTAAAGTTAAGTAAAATCTAACCGAACTTTTGGACAATGCAAAATGTAACCGTGTAAATTACAAATAAAAGAAAATTATAAACAGTAGCGGTAGATATAGTGCAGGTTGGGGCGGATTGAATCAAACTTAACCCAACCGTAAAATAAAGAGCAGGACGAATTGTCTCAAGCTAACTTAACCCATTATAACTCAACCTCAATTCAACCCACAAAATTAAATTGTGGGTTAGGATTGGTTAGGTTCGGTTGAGTCTTTAATTTTTATTTAAGTCCTTATTTTTTCCAAAAATTGCATAATCAATCTAAATTTTTTTTAAAAAAAATATAATTAAATTAAAATTCACGAAAAGTAAAAAAACTAAAATATAACAAGAGTAGAAAGTGACTATATAGAAATACACACCAACATATATATATATATATATATATATATTAATGTGGGTTGAAACGGGTGGGGTGAGGGTGTTTAACCCCGGTTTGGAAAATACAACACTAACCACACCTGCAAAATATATTACCGAATTGGACGAAACGGGTTGTATTTTTTTTGACACCAATCGATCGGTATGAGTTGGCTTAGGTATTTTTTTTCCCACCCCTACTAAACAAAAAGTAATTAATGTTTCAGAGTTTAAATTGGTTAGTCTTCCTTGATTGATTTATGTCCTTTACGGTATATAATAATATGGTATGAAACAATTTGATGTAAACTTAAAAAAATATTTAATTTGAAAACTTGTCTAACATTACGTAGCCTTATGATAAACACACACTTATTGATAATTGTTGTGATATAGCCACTAGTAGTATAAATATAACTAATAAGTAGATCAAATATAAATATGAGTGCAAGAAAATGTGTTTTAGTTCTCAATCACTTTCACGTTTAAGTCCTATATATTCTATGGAAAATATATAAATACCATTTTAGTATTAATTTTATGGTCGTAGCTAGATGGCCTTAGATTCATTTGTCATCTAGTTTTAATTTTAATCTATTTTTTCCTGAAACCAGCCATTCTAGCCCAGTGCATCCTTTCATTTTTCACCACGATGACATTTCCACCTTCCGCTACCAGCCTCGGCTCCCTGACACAACCCAATCATTACAATAATCAAATTTACGTTGCTAGGTGGAATGTTCTCTCTTCCGCTTCCTTGTATAGTTATATGTGGCTCAGTGGCTGTCTTGTTTCATCATAGAAAGAAGGAATTAGGTGTGTACTGTACAAGAAACCGAAATTTTGAGAATCAGTAATAATCACATAATGTTAACGAAGACATCAGATCAAGCCCAGATAGTTCAGAAATTATGATACTGTTCGTTGATGAGGTCCTGAGGATGAAGATGAGGATGAGCAGTTCGAAGTAGTCAAGAAGAATGAGATGGTGTAGAAACGTGTTAATGCGAGCTCTCACATAAGATACTTCTGAATCTATGCACAGTGGCTTGCTATCAAAAACGATGAAAGCTAATAAAAGTTGATAATCAAAAGTTCAGAAAGGGATAAACACGGCCTGAAGACTAGTTGCTTTGTAAGAGGTAATTTGTGTTCTTTGTTCATTTCCAAATGTGGTTATTTATTGTAGCATAACGTATAGAGGAGTGATGCTTACACTTAAATAGTTTCCTGAAACTTGCACCGAATAGTGCAAAATGGAAATAAAGAAATTCAGTTTTGGAGGAATTTTGAAGTGCAAAAGGCGTTTCAGAGTTTCCCCAAAAACTTGCACCGTATCGTGCAAAAATAGAGATCCAAAAATTACACTCAAAGTCCTGAAATGCCTCCATCACTTCGGAATTATTCCGAAACTTACACAATATTGCAAAAAGAAATTACGGAATTAAGCTGTCAGTTGCTGGAGAGTGAGTGTAATTTCTACATTTCCATTTGGCAGTATCCGGTGCAAGTTCTAAGGAAATTGTAGTGTAAATATCAACCTTACAATTTCCTTAGAACTTGCACAGCATAGGGAAATATTGATCAAAATGAAGTTTCAACTGGATGGTTTAAAAAAGCCATCATCACAGGTAGGTTAACTTCTCTGATTCTGTAACTAACACTAAATAACATGAATATGATACCAAGGGAAGCCGACAAGTTGGTTGCCAAAAGCAAAATGCAAAGTTTCAGTTTGTATTAGTGTGACGAACCATAGACGAAATAGAAAATTGCTCAGTAGGTAGAAAGGTCTGGAATTCATATATCACACATTGTCGAAAGTAAAGACTTTGACGGGTTCAAGCAACACTATAGAACCCGTCAAAGTCTTTATTTTCAACAAGGTGTCTATGTCTATTTGTGGATCAAAAGCATTAGATCTAAATAGCCACATGACACCAAAAATGTATTGGTTTCAAAATTTATGGTCACCATTCATAATAAAAAATATTTAAGACACCACAGTTAACAATTGTCCTTCCCACTCTCTCGTAAAAGTATATTGTATCTAAACCCAATGACCAAACGTCTGACTGCTATCATTTCACTTGTACAACAAAGGTGATGAAAAAACATCAATATTACAATATATTTTACCGGAAAAAAAAACAAAAAATCGCAGAGCAAGATATGTACATGAAGTGAAGCGCAGAGGTTTAATCAATGGCCATAGGAGTTATCCGTCTCTTGGCAGGTCTATTTTGCACAGGAGCAACAACTGCAACTTCCATTTCATCTTTGACGGATTCAGCTGATTTTACACTATCACCCTTCTCCATTACTTTATCAGAAATAAATTCAACTGCCATATCCTTTGACTTATCAACCAAAGATTCTTTATTTTCCGCTTTCAATCCTTCAAAACAAGTTCCAAACATTACGTTCATATAAAGGAATATTATGCTCACAGATTTACACACAGATTTGTACACAAGCAAGTAATGTGCCAGTGGAGCCAACGCAAAATTAACCAATTATCGTTTCTAATTCAGGATGGGGTCCAGATCGCTATACATGTCTGTTATGGGTCAATGTAAACAATATTTTCCATTTAAACATAGCAAATTTGTGGAAATACACGGACATGAATAGTTGGAAACAAAACTATACCTGTTAATGGGACGGGAACTCCTAGTTCATTTTCAAATTCAACAAGAGTACAATACCCATCTTGGGAGGACACCGCTAAATAATTCCCTGTATTTGACCTTCAAAACCAATGTAATTTTACCAATCAAGAACTTCTCTAAGGATACGTTTGACAACCACTTAGAAAAGAGAACAATCGGTAGTGAAAGGAAATTAAAATAAAAAAGTAAAACTATATACCAAGCAATATCAGTAATAGCAGCATAGTGCAGTCCAGCCATAACAGCTATTGGTTCAATACTTTCAGTGTCGTAGATGTATAAAGAGTTCAGAGTAGCTACAGCAAAAACAAGGCGATGAGGGAGCTCAAAAAAAGGGCCTGAACAATTCATAAGAAAACATCAGTGATATGGCTCTTATTTAAAGATTTTGAATATTAACTAGCCATATATGTATTTTACCAGAATTTGTACCCCTCAGCATGAAAGCCACCGGGCAGAAACGCACAGCTATGACAGCTTTGCTTGCACCAGGGAGCATTAGAGCGGGCCTGCATATTAGAAGAAAAAGAAAGAAATAGAAAGGTTAAATCAATTTCTGACTTCAAGAAAAGAGAAAGAAACACAAGAAGTTAAATCTATTCCAGACTTTAAATTGTCAAATGACAGATAACATTAATCAAAAAGAAATATATCAATGTGACAGTGATTAAATCAATTTTAAGTGCTAGACAAATATTAAACCATTGAAACTAGCGTACCTTGTAAGATCATTCCTCGAAATTATATAACAGGTGTTACTTGGTTCAGATGCAGGTGAAAATCTGTGAATACCTGAAATTGGGGGTTCTTCTACATGTCAACAGAACTATCTAAACACACATACTTTAATGCAAACGTCTAGCAATTTGGGATGATCACAATTACTAAAAGGAACACACCAAAGATGGTTTCAATCTGATGTTTCCATTCAGTATCAAACGACAATCCAATGATCACAGGTTACGGAACAAATGTTTTTGTACTTTTAAAATTATTTTAAATCCCCCAAGACAATCGAAAAAGGTATATAAGCAGGAGAAAAAGGAAAGTTAACACAAGACAATTCAATTTTAACTTTCCGTTTAAAAAAAAAAATCATCCCATTAATGACCCAACAATATGGAATATAGAAATGGAAATTATGCATAAATTAGTTAAAAACGCCTGAAAAGGTATTGCACTTCTTGCAGCATAATGACAATTTGATCACAAGGTTTATTATAAAATACTTCTAAAGTATTAAACTAAATACGTTCAACTGATAAACAACTTAAACAAAAGCATTTTATTTATCAGTAATTACTTTCGTTCGCAAGCTAAGGTGACATGTTTTGCGTTTTTTTTTTTAACATGCATATGAAAGTTGCAAGCACATGTGTCGCCTAAGTGTTTATCAAGTGTCCAATTAGATCATGTACAGATTCTACAGAATGTGTTCATGGAGTGTCACCGTGTCAGATGAGTGCTGCTCAGATAATTGTACGACAGATATGGAATACCTATACACACACACACACACACACACACACAATGAATTGTACATAATTTCGCAAACCTACTTACAAGAATCAAATCGCGTTATATTTGCTGGGAGCTTGTCTTTTATTCTGCTAAAAAAAATCAGTTTTGTTTATTATGTAATTTTGAAACAACAAATAGTTTTCTCAATTGAGATCTAATGTGAAAAAATTCTTAGGCGAAGAGAGCAAATGAGAGGGCAAGCGAGACTGACGAATACAGGCAAATATCATCGGTAGGGAAGTCGCTGCTACTGAAAAACACATCGATGGGGAGTAGGTCTCGATCTATTGGATATACTTCTTTTCAGCGGTAGAGATAACAGATGAAAGACAGGTATGCACTCATTTGTTTTTCTACTTGCTGCGGTTTAATCCTAGCCCTAGGAATCAATGGCCCAAAATTTTAACGTGTCGTTAACAGAAGTTCCAATAAACATGAAACATATACCTATAGTTTACCGCCGGGATTCGGAGTTCATTTTCCAGGGAACTCTATTCTAGTGGATTTCTTAAAATCAACTTATTTTATGATCTTGTTGGAAATCATATAAAGATTTTTTTAAAATCTCACATTCAGAAACCTCCTTTGATATTTTATTGTAATAAATAATGGTAAACCATATATGATCAAATGTGTAGCAGCAAGCGAAATAGGAGCAGCCTAAACCTTGAAGACGGGGTTGTGGGAGAGCAATATAAACGTTGTGCGGGCGTCTGCGTGTGTGTGTGTGTGATGATTGATGAACACCCCACACTATGGCCATTGAGGAGAATGATAGAATAAACTCAAGCGTTTCCATCACTACAGTAGGGAATTTATACTATTGCTACCTCATCCTCCTCTTCTAAAAACAAAGACATCTAAAAAATAATCATGGCGCACATTTCAAAATGCCATCAACACAGCCATTATGTTGCATTGAGTCTCCGATTCACATATAACGGGAATATTAAACTAGTTTGGCTCTCAAATAGGCCACCGATGAGAAGAATTAGAAGTATAACAATGCCCACTCTCTTTAGGATATTAATAAGTGGTATATTCCACAGTTTAACAAGAAAGATTGACTTAAAGTTTTAAATTGAGAACAGTGAAGAGTCAATTCAGAGACAAATTTCCAATATTGAACACTCTGGAAGCAGGATAATGAGAAAATTCCATCAAGTTTTTATCTTATGGAACAAACAAACAATTTACAAAAAAGAAACTAGCATTTCCACTTTCATTTAATTGATAAGTAGCTGATACTATTCCCCTAAAATCAAATCAAATAAAAAAAACAGTAATGATAATAATTATAATAACCAAAATAAAATACAATAATCAGTATGATATCGCAAATTCATACCTGATGGGACAAGTAAAAAAGATCCATCAGGGGACCACGCCAGCCTTCTGAAAAAAGATGGCAGCGTCTCATCATGAAAGAGGTGACATTTCACTGACTGCAAATACATGATTAAAAAAATACATTATATAGGAAGAATTCAACTAAAACAAGCACAGATGAGGGAAATAGGTCTAATTTTCTTTACCTTGGACTCATCTATCAAGGGAGGTTCCAGCTTCGAAATAACATGCTGACAAACGTAATTTAACTTTTCATTTCCTTTGGATTTCTGAGGCTTATTAACAAAGATACGACAAGTTCTATCCGAACTAAGTGAAGCAATGTAGTTGTCTAATGGGTCCCAAGCTACACCTTGAACATAATGGAGATGAGCATCTAGTATCTGTACGACAGAACCTGATTTTTACAAATGCAACATTTTCATTAAAATAAAAGGTAAAATGCCATTAACCACCACGTACTGTGGGTGATTTGTAAACAACCAATGTGATTTGGTATGAAAACATGCTATTTAACTTTTGTAAATAGCCCCCATCATCAACCTTAAAATGGGTTTGTGTTTCCAGTGTCTGTTTTCGATAGTTATTGCTCAATTTATATACTTTGTTGAAGATATGCAATTAAGCTAGCTTCTAGCTAGGAAAAGACCAATTAGAGCAATTGCCGACCCGAATTTGGCAGCCAGCGTTGCATAAATATCCAAAAAAAAAAAAACAAGAAATAGGAAAAGAGGATTAATCCAAAACCAATGAGGGAGCATAACCTTGTGTCATTTCAAAGTTGGATATGGAAGTTGATTGAAAAGCTTAGATAGTACATGGAGATTTATTTGGTTGGTTAGAAGAAAAAAAAGGCACTAACGCGTCCTCTGTGTTACCTTTGTTTATATCCCAGATGATGCATGAGTTATCAACTGATCCAGTAACAAGAAATGCACCATCACTGGACCACTGAAGGTCCAACACGTCCTTTCGGTGAAACCTGGAGCATATGTTAATTAGTAGCAGAAGATTTAAAAGCATCTACATTACTTATTATGTTATCGTTGTTTTTATCAACTATTGTAGAAAAAAATGATAGAGTCTAAAGAAAATAGAATGTAATACAGCATACAAATAATGGAAGATATGTAAAACTTAGAACGGAGAAGCCTCCACAGTAACATTTTTTTCATAGATATATGTACATAAATTGCTTTCGGAATTCAGCTTGTCGCTATTTTTTACGAAGACTTCATTACTCTTTTGTGTCAAGCTTGACTTTTGAAATGTTGAGGAGATAAGCTATTGTATTAGTCTACCGTTGGAATGTTTGAAATTTGAATTTCTACACTACAGAGCTGCTGTCTGAAACTTAAATGCAGCAAAAAAATAATACAACCTCCATAATTGATCGCTAGTCATGTAACATTAGCTAAGTTTTTGCTTTTTAAAACACTGGCCAATATAAGTTACATTAATAATTCCAAAGTTTCAACAAATTACTTTTTGGTCATACGGTTTTAATTATATCACTATAATTTGCACTCTTTCAAATTTTGGTACTGAAAATTTTAAACATTGAAAGGCCTTGTCTTGAAGTTCTAGTTGGGCCTCAATAATACCAGAGGCGGCACTGCACAGGATAACGTCTAGCTGCAGATCCTTCAGCCCAAACAGTTCTCTTTTATCAGACACATATATAAAAGCTAGGAATATACCAGAAAAGT
The DNA here is from genome assembly GCA_963682055.1 of Primula veris. Lineage (NCBI taxonomy): Eukaryota > Viridiplantae > Streptophyta > Magnoliopsida > Ericales > Primulaceae > Primula > Primula veris. The sequence continues at coordinate 34,030,882 of OY821747.1, forward strand.
GATGAGCTATAAGTTAGGGGAAACAAAGAAACCGACAATTCTACTAGTTCTGCCTGTTCTTTTAACAAATCAAATACTTATACTTTATGATTTTTTTGTTGCTGAGTTCAAACACGAATGTAAAGGAATATAGATATCAAAAAATAAAAATACTGTATCCCTTTATTAATAGAATGCCTTACGACAATGTCTTGAGAACTTTCCATGTTTGAGTGGCGTCAATTAGATGCAGCTTCCATAATATCAATTCACCACCTACATCCAGAAAAAAACAATGTGAACATGAATAATCTATAGACAATATTCCGTAATTATTGAAGATGAGCTACTGCAACAAGATTCATACCATCAGCACCAGAAGCCAGTAATTCCCCTGCATGATGAGTAATCATTATGTTTCGAACAAAACTATTGTATGGAAACGAATAAAGTATTAAAGAGAACAAAATACACCAAACCTAGATATGTGAAGTCTTTAGAGGGAAAATACAAATCAAAAAGTTTACTAGCTACATGTATGTCTGACAAGAACTTCTCATAAGAAATATTAAATCAATACATATGATTGATGAAAGTTCTAGAAATAGTAGTCTTAGAGCCCGCAGTAATTAAGAAAGATTTCATTCACTAGGTGAAATTTAATTTTATCAATCATTAAGTATCACTGTAAGACAATAAAAAACAAGAGACTCTAAAAGATACAGAAACAGCTGTAGTTTTCTAATTTCCTCAAAGGACCAAATTAGTGTATTTGTGTACAGAGCTCTAGCCCTCATTGCTACTAGTATCCACTAAAAACAAGTGTATAGCAGAAAAACTAAAACAACAGAAAATAAATAACAGTACATTCATGCATTAAACGTTCTAAACACAGTATCCCAATGCCAGATTGTAACCAGTGAAAAGACATTTCTAACTACGTCTATGGAATTTCAAATTCCCTGTAGTAATGCAAATGGATCAGACGTCCACAATAGATTTAATAAAAGAATGGGAAGCACATAAAAAAGGACTAGTAAGACAGAGATACATTGAATAACAGTCTGGGAAGGAACTAGTAAGACAGCCAGATGAAAATATTCAAAATCTTCACATACCAAATACTACAGCATACAGAAAATCCATAGTTTTATAAAAATTGGCTAAACATACTTTGGAAGTCGCATGGAAGTTTATGTAACAGTACTTAACTCTATGAATATAAAAAGGCCTGTCGGCTGCACGGCTTATGCTCATTTAAACTTTAAAGTTCTGGCTTTCCAGAAGAGAAACCAGAAAAGCACAACTTTAAGCTCGCTATTCAAATCCAGTACATCTTTTAAGCAATTAATCTGGGCTTATTTCAAGTCTGCAACTTAACCATCCACAAGACGAATATTATATTGATAAGACCAAAGGCGGGAAGCCAGTGCAAACTTTCCAAACTATTCTCTCAGATCCAAGAAAACAACAGTTTTGCTTGGCTGCAACTTATAGGCTGAGCCTTTTCTGCTCGTTTACTTTTAAGCTGTTTCATACTTGGCTATCCAGCGAAACAACAGCTTTCTGGCTGAGCGTTTTGCAATTTTAGCCTAAAGTAAGCTAGAAGCTTTAAGCTTAGATTTCCTAGGCATCCTCTACCCCTTATTTGTGCATCCTTCTCTCTCCCTTTTTCTCATTTTCGTTACGAAAATACAAAAAACGATTTTTCTTAGTTCCAGTATTATTTTTAGTTAGGCATACATAATTTCAATTACTATCAATTCGAAAACGTATCATAACTTCTAACTTAGAGGGAGGGAGGGAGGGGAGGGGGGGAAGGAAAAAAAACAGTACAATTTGTACATAATTTGGAAAATAATTATTCTAACATAAGAATTAAAAGTTTAAATAAAAATAAAAAGCGGTAACAAGAAATAAAAGTTTGAATAATACGAAGGCGACGTTACCATGAGGTGCAAAGCGAATAACATTAACAGCAGAACCGTGATAGGTTAGGCTATTCTGATAAGTAGCTGTTGCCCCTTTCTCTTTCCCATCGTCGCCAAATTTAACAACCCATAGCTGATTTCATACGTCGAAATAAATTTCATCAGTATGCCAATAAAACAGATTAAAAAATTGAGGCTATTAAGATAGAAGTAAAATGCCATTTTCCAAGACTATGAAACCAAGAAATCAAATATCACTAGAACACTCAATTTCAGATGTTAATTATAATTGACATATTTTGTACTCAGATAAATTTAGATTGCAAATGGTAAATATTCATCAGTAGATCTATACAAATGAATAATTGATCAATCGGATTTTCAACAACAAGACGAAGAACTTCATTAGAGCAAAGCTAATTGCATCATCAACTCAATTTCAGATAGTAATTATAATTGACATTTTTTGTACTGAGATAAATTTGGATAGCAAATAGCAATACTCAAACCACTGGATCAATAAAAATGAATAATTCGATCAATAGAATTTTCAACAAAAAGAGAAAATCAAATCTCACTATAACAAAACCGATTGCATCATCAACTCATAGCCAGATGGTGATTATAATGGATATTTTATAATCAGATACATTTTGATTGCAAATGGTAAATAATCATATCACTATATCAATAAAAATGAATTATCTGATCAATAGAATTTTCAACAAAAATAAATAAATAATCAAACTTCATTGGAGCAAAGCTAATTGCATCATCAACTCAATTCCAAATGGTGAATATGATTAATAATTTTATACTCGGATAGATTCAGATTGCGATGCTAACATTGGCTTTGTCCTCGGCGTTTATTATATATTTGAAGCCTTAATTGTTCCAAATTATTGTAATAATAATAATTATTATTATAATAATAATAGTAAAGTTAATTGCATCATCAACTCAATTTCAGATGTGATTATTTTATACTTGGATAGAAATAAATTGCGATGATAACGTTACTCGACATCTAATTAATTTGAAGCCTTAATTGTTCCAAATTATTTTGGATTGCAAATGATAATTACTCAAATCACAAGATCAATAAAAACATGAATAATTCGATCAATAGAATTTTCAACAAAAAAAAATGGAAAATCAAATATCACTAAAAACAAAACCAATTGGATCACCAACTCAATTCCAGATGCTAATTATAATTGATAATTTTATACTCAGATAAAGGCCAATAAAGCCAAACAAGAAAATAAAGTTCATTTATGAAACTGGATTAAATTATAAATATACGAAACTACAGGACTAAATCGTAATAGATTGAAGGATTAAACTACAAGAATTAGATTGCGATGCTAACATTGGCTTTTTTCCAAATTATCATAATAATAATAATAATATTCATCACTAGATTAATAAAAAAAACAAATAATTAGATCAACGGAATTTCCGACAAAATTAAATAAAATCATTCGAGCAAAGGTAATTGCATTTCTAGATGGTGATATTTTTATACTGAGATAGAATTGTTATTTCTGAAGCCAAAACAAGAAAATAAAGTTTATTTATGAAACTGAACTGAATTGTAAATGTACAAAACTACAGGACTAAACTGTAAGAATTGAAAACCTAATTGTACAAAATTATTATAAATAATACTAATAGTAATAAAAAAAAAAAAGGAGGGAGTGAAAGTACCTTGATATCGAAATCGGCACCAGCGGTGGCGAGGAGAGAAGAAGAGGGGTGAAAATCGAGGGTTAAGACGGGTTTCGTATCGTGCCAGTTTATCTGTATCGTCTCCACCTTCATCTCTCTCTCTCTCTCTCTCTCTCTCTGGAATGTGATCACAAGTTAGGGTTTCTGTGTGGCTCCTATTATACACTACTGCTATTCTTGGTTTTGAGCGGGAAAATTGAAACACCTCCGACGCGGGATATCCGATTCAGTTTTTTGCAAAATCGAAACCGGTAATATTTTTTGTTTTTGTTTTTTTTTTGGTTTTCGGTCTTTTTATTTTTTGGACCGAACCCAACCGGTTTGTTTCTGTCTGGTTTCGGTCTTTCGGTTTTTCTTAGGTTTTTCTTCAGGATTTTTTCGGTTTTATTTTTGTTTTTTCGGTCTTTTGAGGTTTTTTCCGGATTTTTTTTTCCGTTTTTATTGCAAAGTGAAAGCAACCCGAAAAAATTTTGGTTTTTCGGTTTCGGTTTCGATTTTTTTTTATTCGGTTAGGTTTTTTCGGATTTTTGCCCGGCCGTAGCGGGATATATTATACCACCAATGCATGCAAACGATAAAAGCGAACTACTTTTTTTTAGAGTAAATGGTAAACGTGATATAATTAAAATTTTGGAGTGCAACATGTTGTAAATATTTATAAAATACGCCCAATTTTAGAACAACTAATTAAGTTATTTATAATTTAATATTATTTATCAAACTAACTTAAATATGCTCTTTTATTAGATTGCTTACATCGTATTTTAAATGCATTTTTTCACTTTTATTTAAAAAATAAGTGTCTTACAAGTTTTGTGAATTTTTATTGAGGTTTGCGAGAAATATAATTTAATATTTTAAAAAAGTTTCACTTAAATTTCCGAAACGTTTCCCCTCTAATTTTGAAAGAATACCGTTTCCGTCTCCGAAACGCGTTTTCAGGAAAACGTGATACGTAGCCTAAACAGAGTTTTCCGGATAACTATGTTCCCACTATTGTAATTAAAAAAAAATGTTTTGTTTAAAAATCTTTTATCATGTGACTAACTGGTCACATATAGTGTTACAAGATAAATTTACCCACGAAATAACATTTTGTAAGTTTTTATTGATTTATTTTTAAAAATTTCTTTTTAGGATAAAGGAAAATTAAGTGAAAATGATAATTTTCCGACTATTATTACGTTGAGATTTGATACCATGAAAATGTATTCAGCTTTTCATATGTATATGGAGAGTACATATATGTCTTTATACCGACATTTAAACAAATATTAGTATAAAGACTTCTACGTTAAATGTTCAACTAAATTAATTTACTAACTATTACCAACTACTATTAATAATTATCTACTAATAGTACACTCAAATAGCATTGCATACTAGCCAAGTTTGGTAACGCAGGCCTGTGACTCAAGTGGGGTATTAAAATAATCGGACATAGGAAGAAGTTGTTTTGTTAATGCCAAGTTCGGCAAGTTAAAGAGGTAGCTCTGATCTAAAAAAATATATATATACAATACATACTAAATATTACACCTAAATTTATTTAACAATATTCCGGGTAACTAACAGGTACTAGACACTATACAAAATCAAACCCGACTCCAATCCTGAGAGTAATCGGGTCAAAGAGAATACCTGACGGTATTTGGTCAGGAAAAAATCCGATGGTATCCTGTCGGGATTGGTTCGAGTCATGGGAGTGTTGGGTCGAGTGTGGGCTCGGTGGTGGGCTTGGGTCGAGTTACGGAGATTTTCACAGGCGTGTCATAAAGTGTGTGCAATTCATGGTCTATAAGTTGGATTATAGACTACATGAGAATTAGAGTAAATATGTATAACTAACAAACTAAAATCCTAATAGAGAAAAAGAAAGCAAATGAACTATTTTTCAAATATGAAAACCTATGTCATACATATTAATTTAATTATTTGTTGGAATTACGATGTATTTTATTTTATTTTTTTAAAATGCACATGCTTCTGAACGCAGGTGCATGATCACAGTAAAGGTATTGCTATCGAAGGGTATTTGATGCTAAAAAAACATAACGATAATCAATATAATCCTCTAAACTTAATAAAATATAAATTCAAAACTATTCAGGCAAGATATCTTAAATTTATAATTGGACAATTATTAGTAAGACTAGGAAAACAAATTTAGTTCATCTTTAAAAATAATACAACAAGGGAGGTCACTATAGATCACGACTTCACCTCCCTCCACTAGCAAAAAACACTATTTAGGAGAGATTTGTTGGTTTTGGTACTATTTCGAATACGATAAATGAAAGGACAATAAAATAAAGAAGACAGGAACGCAATGGAAATAACAATTTTATTTCTCATAATTGGAATATGAATTACAATTCCTGACTCGTACAAAATTAATAATAAAACTGCTGGACTGGTTTGACAAAAACAAACTGTCGGACTGTTTTGACAATAAAACAAACTGCCGGACTGTTTTGACAATAAAACAAACTGCCGGACTGTTTTAACAATAAAACAAACTGCCGGACTGTTTATAAAAAACTGCCGGACTGGTTTTAACAAACTGCCGGACTGGTTTTGAACAAAAAACAAACTGGACTGGTTTTAACAAATAAAAAACTGCCGGACTAGTTTTTAACAAATAAAAAATTGCCGGACTGGTTTTGTAAATGCTGGAAATTACAGAACTGAAAAGTAAATTACAGAATTAAAAGACTGAAAGTAAACAGTACTGAAAAGTAAATACAGAAAAGAAACAGTACAGAAAAGTAAATTACAGAAAAGAAATGGTACTGAAATGAAATATACAGAATGTAAAGGACTAAAAAATAAATAACAGGAAATAAAAATAAGAGGCAACTGCTGAGCAGTTTCCCTTAAACAATATTTCCCGAACCACCTTTAAAGGTTTCTGGTTTCGGGACTTTGTTCCCAAGGTACAACTTATATCTCAGAGTGGCTCGTATGGAAACCGGCACCGAACCACAGGTCGAGCTGTTGGTGGTGCGGTTCTCTCTCACTAAGTGTATGCTTATGCTGTGAGTTGTGTGTATTCTGGTGTGTTTGAATGAGAGGGGGAGGGCTGCCTTTTATAGGCTCTATAGAAACCGCAGCCATAATTATGGTCATTAATTCTGGGAGTTACACCCACAGAATCCGCTCAATTTAATTCTAAAACCGCAGCATTTAATCTCATTCATTGCTGAGGTTTCTCTTGCTGGAAACTCTAGGGACTCATTTTGTATTTTATACAAAACTTCCTATTCGGGTTTGGACCCAAGACCCAAGACCCAAGACCCGAGACATTCCCCAAATCCCAAATCCCAAGCCCAACCCCAAGCCCAAGCCCAAGCCCACACCCGCGCCCGCGCCCGCGCCCGCGCCCGTGCCCGCGCCCGTGCCCGTGCCCGAGACACGAGCGAGCGCGCGTGTGTGGTACACACTAATACTCTTAGGTGTATGTGGACATGTTAGTTTAATAACTACATGGGTTGGTATGGTATATATATTGTAAAATTAACTCTTAATATTCCAATATGGGATTATACTAAATGGTTTTCCTTTACCATTTCGGTTTTTCCAGATTTGAGCTCCCGAGGTACCAACTTTGAAGCCACTTTGTATTCACACCCATTCTCCGAATAGGTCATGTGATATACCGTTACGAAGCTCGTCACACGGGCTACTCAACCACGTTGAGTACGGTATAAATAACTCAGCGCTGTTACACGAAATAATGACTCGAAGTTGGTCCAGTGACCATTCGGAAACACCCATGTTTTCACATGTTTTTCCAACAATCCCCCACATGAATGCAATTGGCTGAAAATAAAATGCTTCTAAATGCATACGAGAGAACCGCAAGAGTTCACTACATAAGGACAGGTAGCGCGCGCCTTGAACCTGCCGTAGTGACGTAAAATCTGATATGCTACTATTGGGTAGCCTTTAAGTCTTGAATCCTTTAGCGTTTGTGCATACCAGGGTAATGCGCACACAGTGTCCTCTCTACACCACTTACTAAGCCCTTTGGTTGTTGTCCATATTTGGCCGTGGACTGCCTTGGCAAAATTCAACCGAGTGCTCTAGTGATTTAGCCCATGGCTCATCACATAGTATCGGCCATACACACTCGTCATAGGTGATGTCAAGTCAAGGGTGTCCTGACTCACCCCTCTCGACCTTCGAGATACTTGTTTTCATTAAGAGCCTCATGCTCACCCTTAAGATGGTCTAGGTCTATCACTCTTTCATCCTAGAAATGGGCTGGGAACTTAAGTTCCCGAGTGCTTTGTTCGGTCACCCCCACAGTTCGGTTTTTCCGTTGAACCCGAGGCTGGAGAATCCAGTTCGGGTTGGGTTGCCTCTGAGGAGGTTTCCAGTTTGATGGGCTTCAACCCCATTCCCCTCGATGAAACTTCAACTCCTACCTGAGTTAAGCTTTTTGTAAATGGATCCGCTATATTGTCTTTAGATCTCACAAAATCTAATGACACCACACCGTTAGCTAACAATTCTCTTACGGATTTATGTCTCCGACGAATATGTCGGGACTTTCCATTATACATATGATCCTGCGCCCGTCCAATAGCCGACTGACTATCGCAGTGCATGCTTATTGCTGGGACAGGTTTTGGCCACATTGGAATTCCTTCCAGAAAGCTTCTCAGCCAATCAGCCTCTTCTGTTGCTAGATCCAACGCTATGAACTCGGATTCCATAGTTGATCTAGCTATGCACGTCTGCTTGGATGATCTCCATGAGACAGCTGCTCCTCCCATCATGAACACATATCCGCTAGTGGATCGTGTACTGTTGGAATCCGAGATCCAGTTTGCATCAGAATACCCTTCCAGTACAGCTGGATATCTGGTATAATGCAACCCTCGGTCTGCTGTGTATCTCATGTATCTGAGAAGTCTCATGATGGCCTTCCAGTGTTCCTCATTTGGATTACTGGTGTACCTACTCAGTCTACTCACTGAGTTGGCTATGTCTGGTCTAGTACAGTTCATGACGTACATCAGACTGCCTATTATTCGAGAATATTCCAATTGTCTCACACTCTCCCCCAAAATTCTTTTTCAGGGTGGTTGAGATCTCTATCGGAGTTCTGGATGTAGCTCTACTATCTTTATCAAATTTGTCAAGCATCTGCCTGACATAGTGAGTTTGAGATAGCGCATATCCGTCTGATGTCTTGGTAATTTTCATACCAAGTATAACATCAGCGACACCGAAGTCTTTCATCTCGAATTTTTGTGACAACATTTTCTTAGTGGAGTTGATGTTATCAATACTCCCTATTATAATCATGTCATCTACGTAGAGGCAGACTACCACGTAGTCCTTTTCATTACCTTTCACATAGACGCATTTGTCACATTCGTTTATTCGAAAACCGTTTGATAGCATCACTCTATAAAATTTTCCGTGCCATTGTTTAGGCGCTTGTTTAAGTCCATACAAGGACTTCACAAGTTTACACACCTTGTGCGCTTTACCTGGAACCACAAACCCTTCCGGTTGTTCCATGTAAATTTCCTCTTCCAGCTCACCATTCAAAAACGCCGTTTTAACATCCATTTGATGTATTTCCAGATCGAACAATGCTGCGAGATCAATAACTATCCGGATTGACGTCTTCCTGGAGACAGGAGCATAGGTGTCGAAATAGTCGACACCTTCGGTTTGTCTAAAACCTTTCACTACAAGCCTTGCCTTGTATTTCTCGATTGTTCCATCGAGCTTTCTCTTCCTCTTGAAGATCCACTTGTGTCCTAGTGGCTTACACCCGGGTGGTAGATCCACTAGTTCCCAAGTGTGATTTTGTAATATCGATTCAACCTCATTGTTGATCGCTTCCTCCCAATATTGGGCTTCCGGGGATGACATTGCTTCTTTGAATGTCGCCGGTTCGCCTTCTATCATGAAGGTTACAAAATCTGGACCGAAAGACGTTTCCTTTCTAGCCCTTTTACTACGTCGAGGCTCTTCTTCTTCTTCCTCCAACGGTTCACTTGCCCCCACATTTTCCTCACGGTGTGACTCCTCAGTTTCTACAGTTATGGAAGATTTGCGGGGAAAGATCTCCTCGAAGAAAGAAGCTTCTCAAGCTTCGATGATAGTATCTACATGCACATCGGGATTATCCGACTTGTGCACTAGAAAACGATAAGCACTACTGTTTTGTGCATATCCTATGAACACACAGTCTACCGTCTTTGGCCCTATTCTCATTCTTTTAGGAAGCGAGACAAGGACCTTCGCGAGACAACCCCAAACCCTTAAGAATTTATAGCTCGGCCTATGGCCTTTCCATAGTTCATAAGGTGGTTTATCACGCTTCTTATGCGGTAGCTTGTTCAATACATAGTTTGCGGAAAGCAGCGCTTCCCCCCACATGTTCTGGGGTAACCCAGAACTTATTAGCATAGCATTCATCATTTCCTTGAGCGTTCTATTCTTACGCTCAGCAACCCCATTCTGCTCCGGAGAGTATGGGGCTGTGGTTTGATGTATAATACCATTTTCTGCGCATATCTGCGCAAACGGTGCCTCGTATTCACCGCCTCTATCACTCCTCAACATTTTAATCTTTTTATTGAGTTGATTTTCTATTTCGGTCTTATAAAGAGCGAATTTCTCTACCACTTCGTCTTTACTTCTCATTAAGTAGACATAGCAGTATCTAGTACAGTCATCTATAAACGTGATGAAATACTTTTTTCCTCCTCACGTTTGTATAAACTTTAAGTCGCATACATCCATGTGTATTAGACCGAGAGGTTCAGTACTTCGTTCAATATGTTGATACGAAGACTTGGTTAATTTTGCTTCAACACAAACCTCACATTTATGTTGTTTATCAAATACAAAATTAGGTAGTAGATTCAGTGATATTAATTTCTTCATAGAATTAGAATTCACATGACCTAATCTACCATGCCATAAATTAAATGAATCACAAGAATAAGCAAACGAAGTTTTATTGGCCACTTGGGCAACATTCACGATTACATTATTCTTGGTACTGGCCTCAGCCTTAGTACCCTCAATAGCTAACTCGGCTTTAGGAGCCGGAGTACCAACATTTAATTTAAACATGCCGTTGGTCATATAGCCACGGCCTACATACATTCCGTTCAAAGTGATTACAATTTTTGCAGATTCAAATACAAGTTTAAATCCTTTGTTCACCATCACGGACCCGGAAACCAGATTCTTGCGAATTTTCGGCACATGGAGCACGCCATTCAGTGTGAGCTCCTTTCCCGATGTCATCTTCAGCAGCACGGTTTCTTTTCCTTCCACCCTGGAAGTAGCCGAGTTCCCCATAAAGCAGCTCTCATTGTCCACGGCCGTATAGGTCTTGAACATCCACTTGCTGGCACAGATGTGACTAGTGGCGCCTGTGTCCAGCCACCATTCCTTTGGGTTGCTCCCCACCAGGTTCACTTTAGAAACCACAGCACTCAGGTGCATGTAGTCTTGTCCAGCATCATCTCATCCCTCAGTCACATTAGCCTGAGCAGGTGCCCTCTTCCTCCCTTTCCCTTGGAACTTCCTCTTTGGGGGGGGGGGGGGGGGGGGGGGGTTGGGCTTGTCGATGCGCATCTTACAATCCGCGGCACGATGGCCCGGTTTGTTGCACACAAAGCAATCTCCCATGAATTTCTTCTGGAGAGAAGCACCGACTACGTCGTTAAAGCATTTCCGCTTAGACATAGCGTTCTCAACCGCGTTGCCTGCTCCGCCACCGCCTTTCCTTCCGGATCGACGGTTGCTTTGCTCAACATTGAGCCTCTCAATGAGTCCCTCCAAGGTCATAGCCTTTCGCTTGTGTTTCAGGTAGTTTTGAAACTCTTTCCAAGAAGGTGGCAGTTTCTCAATCATTAATGCCACTTGGAAAGGTTCGTTGATAACTAGCCCTTCAACCTCAAGCCTATGGTATATGAGTTGGAGTTCCTCAACCTGCTCGATGACACTCTTCCCATCAGTCATCATGTACTCATGAAAGTCCGTGACGACAAATTTCTTTGCGCCAGCGTTATTCACTTTGTACTTTCGTTCGAGAAACTCCCAAAGCTCCTTTGCAGAAGCCTTGGGCTCGAATACACTGAAGAGAGTGTCATCCAAAGCACACAGGATGTAGTTCCGGCATAGGTAGTCACCGTGTTTCCACGCTTCCACCGCCGAAACCGTCTGCATGTCCTCATCGTTCTCGCTTAGGACGGGTGCAGACTCCTTAAGAAACCGGGTCAGATTAAGGGCAGTTAAATAAAACAGGATCTTTTGCTGCCAACGTTTGAAGTTGTTGCCCCTAAACTTTTCCGGTCTCTCCAGTTGAGAGGTTGGCAACATTGGCATCGCCGGCGTTGCCGGAGCCTTGCCCTTTGCCCTGGCCGCTGCCACAAGCGCTGCTTTGGCCGCAGCCTTAGCAGCAGCCTGTGCTGCGGCCGCAGCCGCAGCCATAGCATCAGCCTCTGCCGCAGCGGCGTCGGCCGCAGCCTTTGTCGTAGCAGCTTCGGCCTCAACCTGTGCCTGAGCCTGAGCCCCCCCACTCGCAGCGCTCGCATTGTTATGGCTACTGCCAATCACAAGTGCGCCCTGCACGTCTCCCGAAGGAACGGTGGGTGTTTGATCCTCATTAGTCATTTGAAATGACAAATTGAAACTATTTAGTTTATCGCAAGAAAACTAAAATTCTTAATCGCAAATACTAATTATAACTTAATTAGATTGCTTTAAAAGAATAAAACAATAAAAAGATATTCTAGCGTGAAAATCAAATCACTTTTGATTTCACTAAGAATTCTTTATAGTATTCTAGAATGAAAAGATTAAAACCAATTCGGATTTATTCTATGTGCAAATTTCAATTTCTAGTAAACTAGCAATGATTTTGCGAGAATAAAAACCGAGACGTCAAAATAAACCGGACTAGTTTTGAACAAAAAACAAACCGGACTGGTTTTAACAAATAAAAAACTGCCGGACTGGTTTTTAACAAATAAAAAACTGCCGGACTGGTTTTGTAAATGCTGGAAATTACAGAACTGAAAAGTAAATTACAGAATTGAAAGACTGAAAGTAAACAGTACTGAAAAGTAAATACAGAAAAGAAACAGTATAGAAAAGTAAATTACAGAAAAGAAATGGTACTGAAATGAAATATACAGAATGTAAAGGACTAAAAAATAAATAACAGGAAATAAAAATAAGAGGCAACTGCTGAGCAGTTTTCCTTAAACAATATTTCCCGAACCACCTTTAAAGGTTTCTGGTTTCGGGACTTTGTTCCCAAGGTACAACTTATATCTCAGAGTGACTCGTATGGAAACCGGCACCGAACCACAGATTGAGCTGTTGGTGGTGCGGTTCTCTCTCACTAAGTGTATGCTTATGCTGTGAGTTGTGTGTATTCTGGTGTGTTTGAATGAGAGGGGGAGGGCTGCCTTTTATAGGCTCTATAGAAACCGCAGCCATAATTGTGGTCATTAATTCTGGGAGTTACACCCACAGAATCCGCTCAATTTAATTCTGAAACCGCAGCATTTAATCTCATTCATTGCTGACGTTTCTCTTGCTGGAAACTCTAGGGACTCCTTTTGTATTTTATACAAAACTCCCTATTCGGGTTTGGACCCAAGACCCAAGACCCAAGACATTCCCCAAATCGCAAATCCCAAATCCCAAGCCCAAGCCCAAGCCCACTCCCACACCCGCGCCCGCGCCCGCGCCCGAGACCCGAGACCCGAGACACGAGACACGAGCGAGCGCGTGTGTGTGGTACACACTAATACTCTTAGGTGTATGTGGACATGTTAGTTTAATAACTACATGGGTTGGTATGGTATATATATTGTAAAATTAACTCTTAATCTTCCAATATGGGATTATACTAAATGGTTTTCCTTTACCATTTCGGTTTTTCCAGATTTGAGCTCCCGAGGTACCAACTTTGAAGCCACTTTGTATTCACACCCATTCTCCGAATAGGTCATGTGATATACCGTTACGAAGCTCGTCACACGGGCTACTCAACCACGTTGAGTACGGTATAAACAACTCAGCGCTGTTACACGAAATAATGACTCGAAGTTGGTCCAGTGACCATTCGGAAACACCCATGTTTTCACATGTTTTTCCAACAAGATTTTCGTAAGCAGCGACCCGACTCGTAGTTGTAACATGCTAATTTCACTAAAAATATAAATGACAACTTAAATTAGAAATCAACATGGTAAACTACTCAAGCAGTGTAAAAACTGATACAATTTAGAATTTAGGGACCAAAAACAATCAATAATAAGTCGTTTTGCTAACGTTAAAACCCATCAATAATCAGCGATCGGAAAGAGGTTTATAGTAAGTTATTTCAAATTTTATTATTTGTTCCTTTGTTAGAGGTCAGGTGTTCCAGAAAATATTTGCGATCGAGCAAATAGCTTTACGATCAGATCGACATGGAAATCATTCGTTTAAACTTAATAAAATCTAAAATTCAAAACTACTAATAAAATACATCTTAGAGCATCCGCATTTGGTATCTCAAAACATATTTTTCATTAAAATTTGATGATTATGGTATAGAAAGCGAAGAAATTTATATGATTTCCTAGATTAATATAATAGTAATACACTCTCACGAGGTTCACATTTTTGTGGTTATAACATTGTTATGATTATTAAATGATAATAAACAAATAAAAAGAAATAATGTAGGGTTATTATATGAAAATTAATAAAAAAACTAGAATTTTGTGTAAATATGAACGTGATAAAGCCATAACTTTAGTGGGTGGGGTTAGGCTTTTCAATAACAATATAGTATATAAAAATAGAATAAATAATAAACTCTTATTTAATCTTTATTAAGATCGATGGTATAATTGCTCGGAATACAATTTCCTATTTATATCTATGCTCGGTATTACAACTTGTTATGATAATCTTGATCTTCCTTCGATCTCGGTGTTCGGTCTTGTATCTTGCTCGGTCTGCTTTTGAGTGTGGTGAGTTCTGACAAGTTTTTCTCTTTTCTCTCCTTCTCTCTATATTTTTTAGGTAGATTTTATGGTCCTCCTTTTAGGGAGGATAGTTGGTTATTTATAGGGAATTATGTCTCATGGGATGTTGACAAATGTCTCCATCTCCAGGGATTTTCCAGACATGGGTCCCTTGTTAAGTGGGCCTGGGCTTTTAGCAATATCCACTCTTTATCTTTCAAGAATAGGCATGTTGTAGCCCATTTAAGCGTTGGATACCCCTTTACAATGTGTGGGTTGATTCATATCCGAATAGAACATTCGGGTCCAACTTTTATGTTCTTTCAAGTGCTCCCTGACTTCGTGGTCTCCACGTCGAGGGAGTCATGCTCGGTCTGTCGAGGATGCTACTTCGGTCTTGCTGTTCCCAATGCTTCATCGAAAAATGTCCATATTTATGACTGCTTTCTAGGACACATTTAATGTCTTGGGAATTTGCAAACTTGCTATCCAACTTCTATGCGACCCTTGATATTCACCCATTTGCCTATAAAATGGGATTGCTTCCTCATAAATATCCCATTGCTTATCATTACTAAGAACATCATGGCCTCTCCCAATGGCGCTACTGGTGACAAATCTCATGAATACATTGCTCATTTAGAAAACGAGGTCAAGAAAGCTCATGCTGTGAAAAGGAAGTTGGCTGTTACGGCGAAGAAATTGTCTGATATGGACGCGGCTCATCATGTGACGATGGCTGATCGGGATTGGGCCTTTGAGCATATAAAGAGGCTCGAGGCTTCTCTGGCTAAGCAAAGGGCGGCAAAAAGAGCCTATAAGCTTGCCTTCAAAGAGCTGTACAATCGGTCCAAACCGGGGTCGGATGGCGCTGAAGCAAGCTCTTCCTCGGAATAATTAGTTTTTTTTTGTAATTTCTTTTATATGGGGTATCATTCCCCAGTTGTAATCGAATTATTCGAAATTAATAAAATGTTTCCAATTATCATTCTCGTATGTTTATTTTCTTAATACCTCATTGGATGACTGAATTGGATTTGAACTATGGTTAGTTGGACATAAATGTCTTTGGGAAGTTCAAGAGGGTTTGTCTTTTTCCGAGATGACCTTTGATCTTCCCCATTATTTCTTCCTATAAAAGGGGGTTGTACCTGTCTTTTTGTATAACTCTCCTTTTTTAACGAATCGAATGACTTCTCCTCAAGAAAATAGTGGTGACAACCTTCCTGAATACATAGCTCATCTAGAAGAGGAGATGAGGAAGGCTCGTATTCTCGAAAGGAGGGTCGCCTCTCTGACCATGGAAGCTCGTTGTGCTGTTGAGATGGACGAGCGTTTGGGTGCCATGGAGAGTGAATATCAGAGGTCTCTGATCGACAATATTTGGGCGCGTGCTCGGATCAAAGAGCTCGATGCCTCTAGAGATAGGCATATTGCTTCTAAGAGAGCTTATAAATTGGCCCTCAAGAAAGTGTATGCTCGGTCCAAAAAAAAGCCTGACGATGAAACTGGCCCCTCTGCAAAATAATCCTTTTTTTTTTTGTGATGTTATAATGCCCTTTTGTTGAGTAGCATCTTGTAATGAAGTTCCCCTTAATTAATGAAAATTCTTCTTTTTCTTGTTCTTGTATGATTTATTTTCCCAATGCAATTTCTCTTTACTGTGCACGCGTGTGACTTCATTAATGGGTTTTCTTGAGCCTTGTGTTTGATCTTATCCATTGAATCTTCTTACTCTTGGTGTCCAGGAATTAATCGGATTTCTTGGGCCCCGTGTTTGACCTTATCCACTGGGTTTTCTAGAGCCCAGTGCAAAGGATAATCTCAATGTTCATGGAGATTGTTGCACTTCCCTATATTGACACGTGTCGAATCTTTCTTGAATTTTACCCTCTTTAAATACTTGCATGAATACAAATGTTTCTTCTCAACAGACGCATCTTCTCCTTTTTTTTTTATAAATATTTGCATGAATCCAAGCGTTTCTTCTCAACAGACGCATCTTCTCAATTACCCATGTTTTTCCAGAGTCTATTGGCGAACGGTTGCAATTCCCCACGTTAATCCTTCCTTAATTTATCTATAAATACCCTCTCAAGATATGGTTTTCTTCATAATTTCCCCCTTATCTCTCTTTGCCATATATAAAATTTTATCCTATAACTTCCTAAAAATGGCTAGTTCTTCCTCCAAATCTGCCTTGGCTTTGCAAGTTGAGGCTTTTGAAGCCTCTTAAGGCCATGCACTAAAGCTGTTGAAGGATGCTGAGGAGGAGTTAAAGGTGATGCGTTATCACCATACCGAGATGGTCCGGGAATTAACTTGGCTAAGGTCCGAGCTGGATTATTGCCGACGAGCTCGTCGGGCTCTGGTCGAGGAGAACGAGGTGTTGAGGGGGAACCCGAGGCTTAGAGATAGGGATGTCTCTGCCGGGCCTTCTCATCGATACTGATCGACTTCCCCCTAGCCTTCCCCTTTTTCTTTTCTTTTTATTATTTTTCCAATTTTCTTCATTTCTTCATCTTTTCTTTGTCTCTTTTTCCGTTTCTTCTGTGCCTCCTCTTTCTTTTTCTCCATCTTCTTTTTCTTATGTTTATTTTCTTCGTATTTTTCACTTCTTCTTTATGTTCCTCTTCCTCTTTTATGTTTTATACTCTGTTCTCTCTATTTGAGCAGGACTCTTTTTCTTTTTTCCTTTTTCTCTTTCTTATGTTTCTTTTCTTCGCATTTCACTTCTTTTTTATGTTCCTCTTCATCTTTTTTTTTTTTTTTTTTTTTTTTTTTACTTCTTTCCTTCGTGCCTCCTGTTCGCTTGGCCTGCTGATATAGTCGATCTTCTTTGTATGATCTTCTGTAATAGATTTTCCTCGGATGTAATAGTTCTTTTTCTTGGATGTAATAGGTTTTTTTCTTGGATGTAATAGGTCTTTCTTGGATGTAATAGGTCTTTCTTGGATGTAATAGATTTTCTTTTTGATGTTGTCCTCTGATGTAATGAACGGCGATGTATCCCATCTTTATTAATGAAATTTACCTTTGCCCATTTATCTTGCACTTCTTTTTATGTTGCACTTGTGGGTTGTCGTTTTTCTGGAATGTGGACCTTTGAATATCTTGTATCTTTATTTCTTGCTGTACTGTAGCCGTCTGACATCTGAGACATGGCAGGTTGGTCAAAGATGCACGTTCCCAAGCATTGTCAGATAAGGCCATACTACCTTTGCTCTATAAATACTCATCTTTTCTTTGCAATTTATCACCTCTCACAAACTCTCTGTTTTCTTCTCTCATCCCCCATTTCCTCCTGTACTATAACAACTTTCCAGAATGTCTGTGCCCGTGGTGAGATATCATGCTCAGATGAAGAATTTAGATGCTGAGGTATCTTGGGTCCGTCATCGCATGGCCAGTCTTGAGAAGGAGTATTGTGTTTTGGCTTTGAGTTTGTTCGACTCTCATCCCGAGGAGACAATGAAGTGGACCGAGATTTCGGCCTTGAGTCGACAGCTTGATAATTTGTTGTTGCACAGAAATCACCTGGCCAACTCTTGGTACCATGCCGAGGAGATTTGGGATCATGCTCAGGATGAGTTCGATAACTCCCCTCAAGGCCTAGCTAGTATGACGGTTAGGAATGCTCGACTTGAGGAGCGCATCAGGGTCCTTACTAGGACGAACGCCGACCTCTCTAGGGAAAACGAGTGCTTGGTTGTCATGAATGACTCCTACCAAGCTCGATTAGATCGCTCTGCTCGGGTAGCTTTCTCCCGGTCTGGCAGTTCGGTTTTCCCGACCATTGATCCTTAATTTGATTGGGCCAGTGCTCTGATGTATTTTCCCCTTTGTAATTTGTATTTCGTTTTCCTTTACTGTATCTGGGAAGTTGTACCTTTTCGTATCTCGTGCCTTTGCCATGTGAACTGTTGCAACGCCTCGTACTTTCTGTTTCTTCGTTTCTTGTGCCCTTTGATTCCTTATAAATGCTCCCTATTGTTTGTACTTCACTACCAATCCTTTCTCTTGTTTTATAATTTTTTCTTCTTCTAACTTGCTTTTATTCAAGATGGCTCCCATCACTAGATCTGCTGCCAAAAAGAAGGTCCTTCTTGAAGAGGAGCCTACTTTTATTTTACCTCATCCCCCTGGTTTGGGGAAGAGGAATTGACTCCACTTCAGTTGAAAGAAATTGAGATGTCGTGGCTGAAGCCGATCTTAAGTGTGCTCAGACCGAAGTGAGGCGGTTTAAACAGTATTGGGAGGAGGAGAGGGCTGCTCGTTTTGAAGCCGAGCAGAAGTGCAAGTCTCAATCTCATGCTTTAAAACAAGTAGAGATTGGTATTTCCCATTTGATTAGGGAAAAAGAGCGTCTGGAGGAGCTCTTGGCAAAGAAGGATGCCGACGTGGGGGGTAGTTCCAAGAAGTAGGATGGGTGTTTTTTCTTGTAAACTTTTCTTTTCCCGTTGTACGTGTTTGTTTGTATCCCCCTTCGTGGATGAATAAAACTTCTGCTTTTGCAATTTGATTCTGTATATATATATATATATATATATATATTTTTTTTTTTATTTTTTTTTTTGCTTTGCCTTTATGTTGAAACCATACGATGGTCCTAAGTATTGGACATCGAGCAGAGTGCACGATTATCCCCCCGGAGAGCGTTGCTAGATCGGACGCTGACAAGCCGTCGAGCTAGGAACGGTCTTCGTCGACCGTGATCGGTGGTCTTATGACAATAACCTGCTTGGCGTCGAGGAACGTAACCGGGATGCCTCCTCGGTGTAGTATTATGGGTAGCGTATGCTGTAAGCTTTTCGTGGTGGGGTCCACTGGCCGTTTATATAGGTGTAATGATGTGAACTGCATTGGTTAGTGTGATATACAGTCTGAGGTGGCAGGATCTAGAGCGTTGATTTGTTGAAAATAGTTGTTGTGGATTTTTATGTGGCTTGAAAAAAAAGTAAACCTCTGTCACACGAAAGGACGGTTATTATTTTATTCTTTTTGTGGCTCCACTCCTTTTTAACTATGCTGAGTAACTCTTTTTGGTTTTATCCCATAATCTTCTGAAAAAGATCTCTTATTTTCTCTCTCTAGGGTTTGTGTTTCCCGCCAAAAGATATTCTGACTTTCCCCAGAGTTTCTTCTTATTGCAAAAATATTTGCTGCGGCGATCTCCGATTTGCCCTTTAATCATGACTGTAGGTGCTTTCGTATTTTGTGGGGCTTTCTGTATATCTCTGTGCTTAGGGTCTTATGTTTGATTTGTTGTTGTCATGTATGTTGTGTGGATATGTGTTCTTGCTTGCCTATATATGTCTATCTATGTTGGTGATTGGTGGTTTTTCGTTATGTATAGGATTTTCGTTTTTTGGGTTGTTGGAAAAGTGTAGGGTTTCTGGTAATTGGGGGGGGGGGGACCTGTTTCGTGTGATATGTTTGTGGTTAGTATATTGATGAAGTTTTTATGACGTTTGGATAGGAAATTTTGGCCCAATGCGTGGCTCAAGTGGGACCATTTGTGGAAGAGGATTTTAAGAAGCTGGCCGGGATACCCGACGACATTCATATTCGACTGCCTGTCTCCGATGAGGAAGTCATGGGGGTTGTTCCTGCCGGCGAGGTAGTTGTTCGTTCCTCGGCGTTTTTTACGGGGGGCCTTAGACTTCCTTTCACTGAATGGATGGCCTCGTTCTTTGAGGCTGTCCAGATTGCCCCGGCCTAATTGGCCCTGAATGGCTATCAACCCTGAACGGTATTCGAAGGTTGTCGGAGGTGTCAGTGATCAATGTCGAACTGAAAGATGTGTTCGGGGTCTACAGTTTGAGCTTTGATCGTCATAGCTCTTATTTAAAGACGTTGCGCTCCTTCTCTCGGCTGGTCATCGGTCTGCCGGATACCAACAAGGAGCATAACCTGGGTATTGTGATTGCTTCTGGAGACTGGGGTTGTGCCGGGCACCAGATTCAGGGATCGGCAACCACTGCTCCTGATATTCCAGACCTCGGCGCTCCCAATGTCGAAGCTCTTTTAGCCCTGTGGAAGTGGTGGGGGCCTGGACCGACTAAGGACCCGACAAGTCATACTGCTCCCATGCTGTTAGGTTATCCTGCAGGGCCAGTGACCAAGGGTAATCCTGTGCCGGAGATTCCCATAGAGCCGGAGGAGGAATTCCTCAAAATCGTTAAGGCTCGAAGCGTTTCTCAGGGTGGGAGGAGGCCTGTTCGTCCTAAGCGCTGTGCAGCAGACACCGTTGCTGGGACCCCGAAGAGGTCTAGGGTGTCGGATACATCGGGGAATGAGAAGGTTCCTGACGTCGTTACAGATGTGGTGTCGGTCATCTCTCCTCAAGATGAATCCACCGAGGCGGCTTCCTCTGAGGTTGATGTACGTGCAATATTTTTGTGAATTGTCTTCTACTTCCATTGTTCTTCTCTTTATTTGTTATCATGTTTCAGCTATTGACTTCTTCATTGGTTACCCTTGCCCTTGCCCGGTCAATGGGTATTGTTGTGTTTCAAGGGTCGTTCGATAACATATTCGGACATCTTAACCTCATGGTGAACATGGGTGAGGATACGATGAAACTGCCCGTCATGTCGCCCATCCGAACTGAGGATGTGAGTGAGCGCATGGCCCTTGAGACTGGTCCGTTGGAGAAGGAGGTTTGGGAGGAAGTGGAGGTGATAGCCGGCAAGGATATTGCCGAGGAGGTTGTGCTGAGAGGGGAGGATGAGGTTCCCCCTAGCCCGGAAAAGGTGGTGGTGGACGGGGTCACAATGACCCGTTACATTGATCGGTGTGGGGGCAAATTGCTGGAGCAATCCCGAGCTTTAAGGATGGGGTATACTGCTCTGAAGCCCCTCGTCTTCAAGGATGCAGAGGAAATGGCTGCGCGTCCTTTAGGGTCGGTCCTTGAGCAGGCCAACAATGATGTGCTTCGGGTATGTTTCGTGTGTCTTTTGTTATTTAGTTCGTTATGCCTTTAGTTGGCTGGTGTCTAATGTTTTCGATTACAGGCTTTCGTGGGTACCGTAGTACTGAGGGATCAGTTGACGGCGCTCGAGACCGAGAAAGAGAAGCTAATTGCCGAAAATAAGGCAATGGCTGAGCTCGAAGCTGAGAAAGAGAAGCTAATTGCCGAAAATAAGGCAATGGCTTAGGAGAAAGCTCAGATGGTGAAGTTAGCCGCTGATTATGACAAAGTGGTGGGAGATAACTTGCGCCTGACCAAGGAGGTTGAAAGGTTGGAGGCCAAGAAGGAGCTTATGGTCGAAAATTATGACCTATTAGAAGCCGATAACGTGCTCATGGCAGAGGATATGGAGGCGGAAAAATCCGAGGTTGCTTCTTTGAAAGCGGCGCAATTGGAAGAGCGGACAAAGTTTAAAGCGATTGCCAACTTTTCCGTCTTTTGCGCTCATGTTCGTGCCCTGAATTTTGCAAAGGTACCTCTGTCGGACCGGGCATGGTCGGAATTGGTTTATCCCTGTCCGCAAGGTGCACCGCCGAAGCCTCTAGATTGGGCCAATCTTCGGGATGAGGAGCTTCCCCGGCTGCCGGGGCATACGACCTCAACGGCGCTCCGTCCCCATTCCGAGTCAGCTCCTTCTACTCTTCGGTATGCTACGGCTGCTACTCCCCCACCGGCATCTTCTCAGGTGGAACACTGATCATATACTTGTAGTATTTTTTGTGTAGCTTAGTGTAGGGTTTGCTTCTTTTTTTTGTACCCGGATTGTGGGATGTTTTTGCATCTATAAGGACATTCTGTTGGGAAGTTGATAATATACGTGCTTCTTTTTCTTCCTGTTTGGCTTTCTTAGTTAATTTCGTTTTGTTCGTTGTTGTCATCTTTTGAAGGACACCTAAAAATCTTGTCAGGTACCTGTTAATCCCCTGGCCATGGTGGTCTGGGCCTCTCCTAGTTGTAGTGTAGATGATACTGTTATAGGTGGTCCAGAAAGGTCTAAGGCGTCCCTAACTGTGGAATTGAATGCTGCTCGCCGTAAAATCGAGGATCTTAATATTCATATTTCAAACTTGTCGATTCGGTTACGCGATTTGGGAGAGAAATTCAGCAAGAAGACCGCCTACTACACAGCAAACAAGGGTAAGGCCAAAGAGCTTCTTGGTGCACTTCGGCGCTCTCGTGATGAAGCCCGGGGCCGGGTGACGAGTTTGAACTTGGTGTTAGGGGCCGTTTTCGAAGACGCGGACCTGCTATTATCCTTCGTCAAGGCCTATTGGAGTCGGGCTCATGCACTAGAGGTGTATGAGTATGTGAATGGTACCCATGGTGTGACCCGAGCGGAGCGTATGGTTGACACTAAGGCCTGGTTAACCGAAACGACGGATGCGTTGAATAGCTTTGATGCCTTGGTAAGGGGTCGGTTGGGCACGCAGATAGTCTCTCTGAGGGACATTCATTTTGCTGACGCCGCCGAGACCTCGGCTTCCGTCGGGGGTTTATCTGACTGAGTTTTGAGAGTAGTTTGCATTTTGAGTTTCTTCAGGCTTGCATAAAAAATATTATTTATTTAGATTTGGCTTTGTCGGTTCTTTAGTTGTATTGATGCCACTGTCTTTTTCCCTCTTTTCTTCGTAGGGATTTCCTACTGTGGTACAGCAGACTGGCTCTGCGCCCCCTGTTAGCGTGGGGCAAGAACCTACTGGTGCTGCCCGGGTTGGGGGTTCGTCCGACGCGGCAGAGGAGGCTCGTGCCCATTTACCTCATATTCTGATGGGAAAGAACGAAAAGCTGCAAGTTCAATGCGCTCGGCTTAAGAAAAAATTGCGAACTCAATCTGCGTCATTCCGTGCTTATGTGGGACGTACCGAACATGTTTATGAGGTGCAAGAGCATCGTCTGGCCCGGTATTGGCGTTTAAAGGATAAATGGTTTGGTAAATTAAAGCTGTTAATACCCCACGCCAATGTCTTGATGAAATTCGTTCGTGCGTCTACACGTCGACATGATGCCTCTACTGAACTGTATGAAGCTCGTCAGCACCCTGTGGACGAAGCTCATCTTAAGGGTGCGTCTGCTGCCCATTAGAATTCAAGGGGGTCAGAATTCGCAGCCCGGCTCGAGGTGGGGCAACATGTGGGTATTTATACGACCAATTTCGATTTTCTTGTTTCTGAGGAGCGTTTTGAGGGTCAAGAGTCCGACGAAGACACGGCGACAGATGACGAGGAGGTTGGGCTAAGTCATGTACCGACATGTTCGTCATGTAGCAGTTCGTCTTAGTTGCTTGCTTTATCTATTCGTCGTACATTATTACCTCCGTAACGTGGGCGTGAACTATTTGCTTCATTCCTTTATTCGTATATTGGATCTTTTTATTGTCTTGTTGATACTTCCTTGATTGGATTGTTTTTCCTTTGTTTTCTTTGCTTGGTAATTGGTCGCCTCCGTAATGCGGGCTTGAATTATTCTTCTAGTCTCTTTACTTTCTTCGACCCTTGCCTGCTGGATTAGTTGGTACCTGCATATCTGCCTCCGGTTTATTGGAGGACTTTAGTAGTCCTAGGCGTTCTTTTAGACCTGCCATGTTGGGAATTTCATAGCATCCCTAGGCACGTCTGCCGTTTGGGAATTTCATATGCCTCCGGTTCATCGGAGGACTTTAGTATTCCTAGGCATACCCTTAGGCATGCCGTTTGAGAATTTCATATGCCTCCGGCTCATTGGAGGACTTTAGTATTCCTAGGAATACCCTTAGGCATGCCGTTTGAGATTTTCATATGCCTCCGGCTCATCGGAGGACTTTAGTATTCCTAGGCATACCCTTAGGCATGCCGTTTGAGAATTTCAGCTGCACTTATTAGACAGTATGACAAGATAATGCACTTATTCAAAAGACAATGTCATTAAGCAGGAGAGGTAAGATAGTACATGTACTGGTATGCTAGTTTACACGTAGTACTTCTTCAGGTTAGCCACATTCCAAGAATTTTTCTCTCCTCTGCTATTTTCAAACATAACGCTTTTGATTTTGTAGGAAACTGGGCTTGTCCTTTTTACGATCTCGTATGGTCCTTCCCAGGTGGGGCTCAGTTTGCCATGTATTTCATTACGGGTATAGACCGTTACTTTTCGCAGCACCAGTTCTCCTACCATGAATTCCTTGGTCCCTTTTACTTTCTTATCATAAGCTTGCTTAACGCTTTGTTGATATTTTGCTAGGGTAAGGGCTGCTATCTCTCGTTTCTCGTCTATCATGTCGAGTTCCTCTCTCATTCTTTGTTCATTGTTTCCCTGCTGGACTAAGGTTGTTCGGAGTGTAGGTAGCCCAATTTCTGTTGGTATAATGTCCTCGATGTCGTACGCTAAGCTGAACGGTGTTTCCTTGGTGCCCGTCTTCGGCGTGGTTCGACATGACCATAAGACGTTGAGTAGCCGCTCGGGCCATCTCCCCTTTGCTTGTTCAAGGGTTGTCTTGATACCATCTAGTATTGTCCTGTTTGACACTTCAGCTTGTCCGTTGCCCTGTGGGTATGTCGGCGTTGAATAAAACTTCCGGATACCTAGTTCTTCATACCATAGCTGTAGATTGGCATCTTTGAACTGGGTTCCGTTGTCGGCGACTATAGCATATGGTATGCCGAACCTGGTGATGATGTACTCCCAGATGAATTGTTTAACGTTGCTGGCTTTGATTTCTCGGAGGGGTTTAGCTTCGACCCACTTGGTGAAATAATCAGTCACGACGATCAGATATTCCACGCTGCCAGGTGCTCTTGGAAGTTTGCCGACCAAATCAATTGCCCATTGTGCAAACGGCCACGGAGCCGATACTGGGGTCATCATGGACGATGGGAGCCGAGATATCTTGGCTAATCATTGGCACTTGTCGCATCTTTGGACGTAGACGTCAGCGTCTCTCTTGATATAGGGCCACCAATAACCTTGCGTAATGGCTTTGTTGGCGAGAGACCTCCCTTTGATGTGTGCTCCGCAGGATCCTTCGTGGATTTCCTCCAAGACTGAATGTTGCAGCTCGGGCCGGACGCACAGAAGGTGGGGTCCGTGGTAACTGGATTTGTACAGTTTGTCGTCCTCGGATAGCCAGAACCGAGGGCCTTTCTTGTGATTTTCAATGCTTTTATCTTGTCTGATGGGAGCGTCCCATTTCGCAGATAGTGCATCATGTCGTCCATCCACCCTAGTTCGTATTGTATTGACGTGATTCGGTCTATTCTTCTGTTTATGCTCGGGGTTTCCAGAAGTTCCACTGTGATTGACCGAGTGTTGGCTAATGCTAATGTGGAAGCTAGGGTTGCTAATGCGTCGGCGTGTGCATTTTTGGTGCGATTAATTCTGATTAATTCGCACTGTTCGAACGTGGCCATTAAGCTCTGGACCTTTTCTTGGTAGAGGATCATCCGGTCGTCCTTGGCTTGGTATTCACCGATGGCCTGGTTGACGATTAGCATGGAGTCGGAATTAGCAATTAAGTGGGAGCATCCGAGGGACCGTGCAATGAGCATGCCGTTTATCATGGCTTCTTACGCTGCCTCATTGTTAGTAGCTCGGAAGCCTAGCTTGATGCTTTTCTCGATGATTGCTCTTTCGCTGGACTTAAGGACGATGCCTGCTCCAGACCCGTCTTTGGTGGCGGATCCATCAACATGTATTTGCCAGTGAGATTGGGGGGATATGGTCAATGGCTCGTCATATCCTTCGGTGAACTCGGCGACGAAATCGGCCAAGACTTGACCCCTTATGGCATGTCGGGGAGCAAATCCTATATGAAATTGGGATAGCTTGACCCCCCAGGCCGCAACTCTGCCGCTTATGTCCGTCCGTCGAAGAGATTCCTTGATGTGGAATTTCGTGTAAACTTGGACCTGGTGAGCTATGAAGTAGTGCGGCAGTTTCCTGGTCACAACGACCAGTGCCAAGCATAGCTTTTCTAATGGTAGGTAGCGTGTCTCGGCTTCGACCAGAGTTTTGCTGACGAAGTAGATTGGGAATTGTTCTTGACCCTCTTCTCTTAGGATGACTGCGCTCACGGCGGTTGTGGAAACTGCTAAGTAACAAGCCAGAATATCTCCTTTGTTCGGCCTTACTAGTAGTGGCAGCGTCCTCAGATACTCTTTGAGGTTGTTAAATAAAGCCTCACACTCAGGGTCCCACATGAACTTTTTATCCTTTCTGAGTGATTCAAAAAATGGTCGTCCCTTGTCGGCGGATCGACTGATGAACCTGCTCAGTGCGGCCATCATTCCGGTGAGCTCCTGTACCTGTTTCTTGTTCTTGGGTGCTGCTAGGTTCCGTAGAGCTGTGATCTGGTCGGCATTTGCCTCTATTCCTCTTCGACTGACCATATGTCCTAAAAATTTCCCTTTGTTGATACCGAACGCCCATTTACTCGCGTTGAGCTTCAGTTTGTGCTCGCCCAGTGTTTGGAAGACGTCCTTAATGTCTTGAAGGTGGGATGTGGCCTTTTCGCTTTTGACGACCATGTCGTCTATGTATACCTCCATCGTCTTCCCTATATGCTTTTGGCAAACATTCGTTATCATCCTTTGATATGTCGCCCCCGCATTGCGTAGGCCGAACGGCATTACCGTGTAGCAGTAGTTTCCCAAAGGCGATATGAACGATGTTTTCTCTTGATCTTCGTGGGCGAGGGGGATTTGGTGATACCCCGAGTAAGCGTCAAGGAAGGTCATCTTTTCTGCTCCCGCCGTTGCATCCACCAGTTGATCAATCCTTGGGAGGGGGAATGGATCTCTCGGGCAAGCCTTGTTCAGAAATGAAGTCTATGCAGACTCTTTCCTTCCCGTTCTTCTTAGGGATGACAACCGGATTGGATAACCATTTTGGGTAGAACACCTCCCTTATAGCTCCGGCTTCTAACAGCTTTCGGACCTCTGCAATTATAGCCGCCCTGTGCTGGACGGATACTTTCCTGCTCCTTTGAGCTATTGGCTTATACTCGGCGTTAACACTTAGGTGGTGACATGCTGTTTTAGGGTCTAGGCCCGGCATGTCTTTGGGGCTCCACGCGAATTTATCGATGTTACTGAAGAGGAACGTTTCCAGCTCCTCGAATTCCCGTTTCGGGAGGCTGTCACCAACGAGGAAGTAGTGTTCCTCGTCCATACTAGCGATGCTCACCCTCCGTAGCGTCTCCCCCACTTGTTCCTCAACAACCCTCTCAGCTTGGGTTATTTGGTTGAGGAGCTTCCTCGTGCTCGTGGGTTGTTCGACAACAACCAGCTGTTTCTTCAGAGCTGTGGTGATGTCTTCACAGCGTCGTGAATCCTCTTGACATCCTCGGGCCGTCTCGAGCTCCCCTCTAGCGTTGGGGTATTTCACCTTCTGGTGGTATGTCGAAGGTATGGCCCGCATGGCATGAAGCCATGGTTGGCCTAAGATCGCATTATGGCCTGAATTGTCATTGACCACCAAGAATTCTACGGGGACTAATACGGACCCCGTTGTAACGCTGAGGACGATCTTCCCCAATGGTTTAGTCGTCTCGGAGATGAACCCAATCAGTGTGACGTCGGTCGGCTGTAGGTCTTGCAGCTTGAGCTCCATTTTGTCGAAGAGCTCTTTGTACATGATATCACAAGAGGCTCCTTGGTCGACAAGCACTCTGCTGACCGTGTCTATGCCGATTTGGATGCGGAGGTTAATGGCATCCCCATGGGGGTATATCACCCCTTCTTCATCAAGAACTGAGAAAGAAATGGGCGGGCGTCGTTGAGGCATGCATTGCCGTTTAGAAGTTGACGCCTGCGACGCCTTGGCTACTTGCCCAAAGTGCGCCAGTTGCCGCTGTTGTGATCTTTCCCCGCCCGTGGTTTTGGGTCATGACAGATGAACAACGTTGATTGTTTTGCCTTGCCGGTTGTCGGATCCATCGATGGCTAGCTGCTTTCCTTTGATCCCGGCACCCTTGATGAACTTGTTGAGGTATCCTGCATCACCCCACGAGTTCATCTTCCACCGCAGATTGCGACAATGCTCGGTGAGATGGGCATGATCCTCATGATAGGCGCAGAAGAGCTTGGAATCTCTTTGATTGGGGGGAGTAGAGAACGGTTGTGGTCGGGAATACCAACTTTCCCTGCATACATCCTTAAGGATATCTTCAGCAGACAGGTTGAAAGTGTATCGCAACTCGACCGGTTCGAAGATACTTCGGCATTCCCTCTCTGGGAACCAACCTTGTTGAAGTGGTTTGGGGGGCGTTGGGTAGGCGATCCGGAGCGGTTTAGTTTAGGCTCATTGATCGGCATCAGGTATGTGAGCTGGAGTGGTTTATGCTCGGGTTCTCGGGGTTCCTCTACCCTGTCATGGACCTCGGGACCTTTGTCCGTTCTGGTCGGTCTAACGACTTCCCCCTGATTGTTCTTGGTTATCTTACGGCCCACTTGTGCTTCTCGGACCGACTCTCTTCTTGGCAGAGTTCGGTTTAGGAGTCGCATTTCCTCGTTCTTATCGGTGAGGTGGGTACAATAGGCTAGCAGAGCGTCAGTGGTCGGAAAGCTTTTGCCTATGAACTTCCTTCTCGCCCAATAGCCGCCAGGGATGGAGTTGATAAAGTTTTGGATGGCTATGTTATTGGCGTACTGCGGAATCTGGTTTGCCACGTCGATGAAACGTATGCAATAATCATTGAGTCGTTCATTTGGCTGCATTACCATTTTCAGAAGGGTGTCGATGTTGACCTTCTTCTTCCGATGAGCAGCATATCGGGTGGAGTACACACGGAGAAGCTCCGTCCAGCTTCATATGGAACCCCATGGCAGGTTGTGATACCACGACGAGCCTCTTGGCCCAAGCTATTTTTGAAAAACTTGCACATCAGTGCAGGGTCTTCGCTCCACAGTTCCATCCTAGTTTTGTAGTGGCGCAGATGATCGATTGGGCAGCTTTTTCCATCGTATAGCCTGAATTCGGGGATGATGAACCCCCTAGGATTGCGGTGCCGAGTGATATGCTCGGTACATGGGGTTTCTTGGCATACGTCCCAAGCCTGTTGGAACGCTTCATCCGGTGCTTGGTAGAGGGGGGGGAGGTATCCTCCCTGGTGGGGTTGTGGGTAGTATCCTACCACGACCCTGTGGTTGGGGTACCCCTTGTCGTGCTGGTTCGCGTCGATGATATGTCCCGTAAGAGTGTTTGGGTGGGCGAATGTTTGAGGGATCGTTACTGGGACATTGCCTCCTTTATAGGGTCCTCTTGTATTTGGTTGCAGCCCTGCCACTTCCATGGCAGCCCTGTAGGCGGAATCTTCCATGCCATGTCGGGGGTCGGCATGTGCATTGGCGGTTTGAGTGGGCGGTATCGTGATACCTGCTGCCGCCATGGCTGACATGCATGCGGCCAGCTGAGCTTGAAGCTGGGCGTTTTGACCCCGCTCGGCTCGTGTTAATGCGGCCTCGTTCCCTGCTTGGGGAGCGAGGGGTTGTACTTCCACCGTGGACAGGGTAATTACCCGCGGTGGGAATATTGGAGGTCGGGACGTTTGCTCGAGGACAAAGCCCTCTGGCATGCCAAACCGGTGGGCTTCGTTCGTTGGAAGATGAACTCGGTGGGAACTAGAATTAACCGAAGCTGCTGGCCGTGGGGCTCTTGAGCTCGGTCCTGCCTGGGATACGGGTAAGCGCCTTCTTGCGCTCCTTAA
Source organism: Primula veris (assembly GCA_963682055.1). NCBI lineage: Eukaryota > Viridiplantae > Streptophyta > Magnoliopsida > Ericales > Primulaceae > Primula > Primula veris. The sequence continues at coordinate 34,061,185 of OY821747.1, forward strand.
TACGGGCAATGCTTGTTCGTCATCCGAGGATGTAGGGTTCTCATCGATGATTCCGTCAAGCTGTTGTGGCTATTCAGTCTGTTGTTTTTGGTGGACGTTGGAGGTTGTTGGTTGGTTTCCGGACTGGATAGCGTTATATCTGTCGCGGATGGCAAGTACATCGTCGAAGTCTTGTTGGCTAATTTATACGTTTTGGTCATTGGTTTCGACTATATCGGGATTGGTTTCCTCTATATTGGTCGCCATTGTTGCTCGCCTGATAGAGTATTGGTGTTCGATTTCGAAACTAGTTGGGAATTAGATGATTCCCGAAGACGGCGCCATTTGATAAAGCCATAACTTTAGTGGGTGGGGTTAGGCTTTTCAATAACAATATAGTATATAAAAATAGAATAAATAATGAACTCTTATTTAATCTTTATTAAGCTCGGTGGTATAATTGCTCGGAATACAATTTCTTATTTATATCTATGCTCGGTATTACAACTTGTTCTGATAATCTTGATCTTCCTTCGATCTTGGTGTTCGGTCTTGTATCTTGCTCGGTCTGCTTTTGAGTGTGGTGAGTTCTGACAAGTTTTTCTCTTTTCTCTCTTTCTCTCTATATTTTTTAGGTAGATTTTCTGGTCCTCCTTTTAGGGGGGATAGTTGGCTATTTATAGGCAATTATGTTTCATGGGATGTTGACAAATGTCTCAATCTCCAGGGATTTTCCAGACATGGGTCACTTGTTAAGTGGGTTTGGGCTTTTAGCAATATCCACTCTTTATCTTTGAAGAATAGGCATGTTGTAGCCCATTTAAGCGTTAGATACCCCTTTACAATGTGTGGGTTGATTCATATCCGAATAGAACATTCGGGTCTAATTTTTATGTTCTATTAGAACGATTTATTAAAATATATAAAATATGTTAAGTTTGAGTAAAATGTCAAAGGATGCGGATAAATTTAGTTCATCAATCATAAAAAAAACTATTAAAGCAGTGGAAAAACTGATAGAATTTATAAAAAGAGGGACCAAAAAAATGAAATAAAAAGTCGATAAAATTAAGAAAGTAGTAAAAAAAATTGAAGAAAAACACACAGTTAACGGAGTATAATTTAATCTGAATCTGTAATTGAATTGAATTGATTTGATTTGAATTGAATTTTCCACCAACCGGAGCTACCTTATCAGCCGGTGATCCTCCCTACGTTTGCTTGATATAGATCGGAGGTCACCGGTTTTTCCCGGTCGCTTTTTTCTCTCCCATTGGATCGCCTTTTTTATTTATTTATTTATTTATTATAATTCAACTTCGCCTTTCCATTTTTTAGGGTAATTTCAACTCTCTTTTTTTCTCTCTATCTCTCTTTATTTATATTTATATTTATATCTATTATGTATGTGTTTTGTTATGTTGCTATATATTAGTATATTTATTATCTGTACACAATTGGAATTGGCGATATTTTCAAGAAATGAGATAAATTATTGTGGAATTTGATTTGTGTAGCGAATTATGATTAGGTAGTTGTTTAGGGTTTTTTTTGTTCTGATTAACTGTGGTTTAAGGGATACAATATTTAAATGGGTTTTATTATATCTACGGCTCTAATTTCGCTTTTCTTATATATCTATATATATGTGTGTGTGTGTGTTTGTATGTGTTTGTTGTGTCACCTTTTATTTTGTATTTATTTGTATACAATTGGAATTCGATTTGCAAAAAAGCAATGAGAATTTGTGTAGTGGATTAGGGTTTGTGTGTGTGTGTGTTTTTATTGTGTTACTTTATTTTGGTATTTATTTGTATACAATTGGAATTCGATTTGCAAAAAAGCAATATTTACAAGAAATGCTCCTTCTCGGACCATACACATCAGCTCCTCATCGCTCATACCATGCAACCCCAACACGCCCGAATTTTTCTTCAAGCTCTTAAAAGTGATCATCCCTTTGTCTTCATCCATTAACAATCGGAAACCGTTGCAAAGCTCGTTCAAGAAACCCTCTTCGCCTAATCTCTTCATCATAGCCGGGAAAAATTCCTCAAAAACAACACCATCTTTTAGTGCCATATCAAGGAAAAATAAATGTAACAAAGTATTTGTTGTATGGGATTGTGAATTGAAGTGCGACTGTGTGACAATGAAAATGGAGATTAAATAGGTAGTAATATTTGTGAAGCTGGTGACAATTAAGAGACAGATAAGAGCTTGTTTGGTTGATATTTTGAGAGTTCTCCTTTCTAGAAGTTGCATGGGAAGGTCCCAATATCTTTTTTTATGATTTTGGCATTTGTTAAGTCATGTGGAACATTTTCGTGTCCAAATAATTATACTATATATACATACATTTGATTTATATATAATTTTCATTGCATTGCTTATTATTGAAGTTAAGTTCCTAAATCAAGTATTCTTACACTTATCAACAAATTGGTATAAAACCCTTAATTTATATAAAAAGAGTAAAATATGATTGAGACATTCAGGATGACTATCATGCTTCATATTCGGTATTTCTTAAAAAAAAAACTGCGGTTACCCAACAAATTAAGTATCCAAATAACATTCCTGATTTTCGCAACATATCAAGAATAGTATCAAATCACATACATTGCTCAATGATAATTCAGAAATTTGAACTAATTAGACACTACAGTACCTATCAGGACATGATCAGGTTCTAGTGGCAAGACAAAGAATACAAGAAATCTCTTTACGTAGCTAGTTGTCATTTCGTGGTTATCGTACGAAGAATTGTCACCAGGATTTCTCTGCTCAGTGTCCTATTTTTTTGAAATAAACTCGAACCTACACGTGTCTTGAGGGCCAATACTATTCCCCGTCCAAAATTCTTTCCAACCACTCCCAAATGTATTCCGGCCAGTTTTCCTACTACCCACGTTCACTGGCCACACTTTCCCGTCTTGAGTGCGAAACATCATCTTTGGCTTAAGCTTTAAACAGTTTTCCCTCATCCACCTATCAGGAATCTCCTGTACTTGCAACAATTAAGACATTTTCAAGCAAAAATTGGCATAGCGGACTTAATATAGCAAAAGCAAAAGAAAACATAGACCGGAGTAATGTTTACAAATAACAAGACTGGTGATGATCCTAGTTTTGTATAGCAAATCCAAACATAAGCATGCAGAGTAAATGCCAAGTAGGTCAGATTCAGTGCATCGAAAAGAGGCTCGGTGGTTTATTGTTTAAATAAGAGCACTCGTATGAAAAAGGGCCATCTTTAGAGACATGAGTACAAGTCTCAACTCAACAACCCAGGGAACCCCGGTCACCCACAACAATTTTTGCAATTTTCATATAACTATATCAATGTGTTTCATAAGTTCTTTTATCAAACGACATTGCATGACAAATAGGTGTAGAATGTAGATCACAAATTTGTCTTTAAGCATCATCACAAGCTAAAAGACTTTGACAATCACAAAACAAACTAAAAAGGATTGGTTTAGTAGGACTTTCCTGAGTCATGAACCCCATTATCTATATATTTGAAATAACGCTTGTCATTGATCATGAATAAATATATAGGGAGTAACATATTAGTTAATTCTACCAATCTGTAGCGGTTACTCACCAAATGATAAGGCGTTTTCAGATTCACAGAGGCAACAAAATGTGGATTCGTTGTTGTCGTGAGTTCAGGGGCATTTGAATGTATTCCCTGTAATTTTCGTTGGTTTGCGTCACAGAAACCTATGGAATACTTGTTCAGTGGTTTAAAAATCAAAATTATATTGAGACTCAAAAACTAAAAGGAGATAAGAAAAACCATTAGATTTTCTAGATGTTTTCGAGATTTCCTCCTTAAACTTCTGTTTGCGGCTGTGAATTGATCTTTGACGAGATTGCCCTTCATTTAGCTCATCTTCAAATTCCACAGTCATGGAAATCATCTTGAGTTCTCCATCCACGAAATTGTTTGGTGAGCTTTGTTTTTTAATGCTTCCATTTTTCCCAAAAATCTTGACATTAAATAGCGAGTTCCCCTTGTACTTTCTCAGATTCGTAGTTCACAAAAACTTGAACGTATTTACAAATCGAGCACCACAGCTAGTATTATAATTAGAATTAATAAGGGACAAACACCCGCCATCAAAGAGCAACATTATTATAAACCGGGTTCACCACGTGTGTGCTGTGCCATTCAATAATTTTTGACACTTGGAAGTTATTAATGCATCCATGTGCACCGAATTGAGGTCGGATTTTTTCACTATAAATAATGTTAATCCACGCACAAACCGTAATTTTAAAGTACGAACCGTACTTACGAAGTACGGACCATAGTTTCATATTACGGTTTATGGTTCAGTGTAAACCGCAGTCTGAAATTACGGTCCGTACTTGGTAAGTACGGTTTATATCGTCGTAAATTAGCTTCATGTTGTTGACTTAAACATAACCAAAAAAACAGAAATTCGACAGAGACAACATAATTTCGAAATAAAAAAACAAAAAAAACACGTCACCCATCCAAACCCACACCTTTCACATACACCTAATCAAAACCACATAACGCAAATTAATTTCCGATTAAACCACGATTCTTTCACATACTCTTCATCATCAAGGTGATTCTTTATTTTCTATTTCATTAACTTTAAATTTGTAATTTATATATTAAAATAAAAAGTTATGCAAATTGGGTTTTTGGGTTTTTATTCCAATTTGTTTCGTTTTCACTAATTGTTTATATATTAAAAAGCAATATTTACAAGAAATGAGAGAATTTGTGTAGTGGATTAGGGTTTGTGTGTGTGTGTGTTTATTGTGTTACTTTATTTTGGTATTTATTTGTATACAATTGGAATTCGATTTGCAAAAAAAACGATATTTACAAGAAATGAGAGAATTTGTGTAGTGGATTAGGGTTTGTGTGTGTGTGTTTATTGTGTTACTTTATTTTGGTATTTAATTGTATATAATTGGAATAGGATTTGCGAAAAGGGATATTTTCAAGAAATGAGAAAAATTGAGTAAAAAGTGGTTTAGGGTTTTTCTTTGTGATTAGCTGTGGTTTAAGGTCAAGGGATATCATTGGTAGCTTATGAAGGTGTTTAATATACGAATAAAAGGTTTAATTTGACTTTGGGTTAGGTTTAGTTTTTTTGTTGTTGTTGCTTTAATAGATGTTAAAATCTGACCTGTTAAACTTGTGTTTTGTATCTAAAGGGAAACAAGTTATTAGCAGTGTTTTTTTTTTGGAATAAAGTGTCTAATATTGTACTTAAATGGCATTTTCATTATTTTTTTTAGGGAAATTTGTTACATTTCTAGGGGTTTATATGATCTGATAAAATTTTGGCTGGGGTTGTGATATTTTTAATTTATCTATCTACCTTTATACACGCATATGCATTTGAACTCTTTTCCCCTTCTTAAAGATGGTTTACAAATAATATTGTTTAAATGACAGGGGCTTAAATGCTCTGATGAATCTTTGGTCGTGGTTACTATATATACGCACGTATACGTATATATTAGTATTGAAAAAATAATGGTAAGGCTTTTGGGTTTAACCCGCTCGGAATCAGAACCTAGAGAGATAACTCGGACCAACACCGCAGTGACTATTGAAAGTGCCGCAGGAGACAACGGTTGGCTAATCCGTTTCTTTGATTCCGCCTTTTTTTGTGAGTGGATCGCTGTAAGCTACTTATATAAGCACGATCATGCCGGTGTTCGGGATTATCTATGTAACCGTATGTATACGTTGCCCCTCTCTGGTGTCGAAAGCTACTTGTTCCAAATATGTTACATGTTGGTTCACAAGCCAAGTCCCTCTCTCGACAAGTTTGTTATCGATATTTGCTCCAAATCCCTTCAAATAGCACTCAAAGTGCACTGGTTTTTAATGGCCGAGCTTGAAGATTCCGACGATAATGATGGGATTAGCAGGCTTCAAGAGAAATGCCAAATCGCAGCTACTTTGATGGGTGAATGGGCTCCTTTGATAAAGCCTCAAAATGCGCCTACAAGCCCTATTGTTAGCAAAAACCAAGTTTTGAATAGATTGCTGTCCTCAAAACAGCGGTTGCTGTCATTGGCGTCGTCACCTCCGAATCAGCGTTCGACATCTTCCCACGAAGATGGAAGTAAGGCATCCCCCGAAGAAAATAAGATTTTTAAAAAGTTTATTCCAGGACCGAAGGTGCGGGATGCGTTGTTTTTTAGGAAATCGATGGATAAAGAGGATGATGAATCTGAGAAAGATGGGTTCTTTAAAAGGCTGTTGAGGGATAGTAAGGACGATGATCTTAAGAAATCTGTGGATAAAGATGGTGAGGATTCGGAGAAGGATGGGTTTTTTAAAAGACTTTTGAGAGATAGTAAAGATGAGGATAGTAGAAAATCTATAGATAAAGACGAAGAGGATTCTGGTTTTTTCAAGAGGCTTATGAGGGATAGTAAAGATGATGACGAGGATCCCGCATCGAGCTCGGAAGGGTTTTTTAAGAGGTTATTTCGTGACAGTAAAAGCGATACGGAGGAAAAAGCTGTGTCTAAATCTGCGGAAGAGGATGAGAAAGAAGGGTTTTTCCGTAAGTTGTTTAAAGAGAAAACGGAGGATAAAAAGGATGGGGAAGATGAAAAAGCAACCAGGTCTACAGAAGATGATGAGAAAGAAGGATTTTTTCGCAAGTTTTTTAAGGATAAGTTTGAGGACAAGAAAGATGGCGGTGATAGGACGGAAGACGATGAAGAATCTTCGGATTTTTCTTTATTTCGTAAGTTATTTCGTGTTCATCCGGAAGATGCAAAGACGGTACAGCAAAATGAAAATGGCAACCATAGTGGTTTTCTTGAAAGCAGTCCCGGGACTGAAAAGTTTTTCCGTAAGTTGTTTAGGGATCGCGATCGTACTGTTGAAGATTCGGAGCTTCTTGGTTTGAAAAAACAGAAAGAGGTTAGTGCATGTTTAACTTCTTTTACCGATTATACTTCCCGCTTATAATGATGTTGCACTTAATTTTAGAGGTGGAAAACTATACTCTTTGGCTTTGGTTATATGTAATATAGGTTCATTTGGTGTATCGTTACAAATTAGTAGGCTTTTTGTAGACAGATAATTGTCTAGTGTAAAATAGATGAAAAGCATATTTTGAAGAAGTATTAGTCAATTTTGTTTGTTCATGGATTTTTTTTTTCCAGAAAAAGCCTGGCTCCCCAAAGCAGCAAAATGAAAAATCTTACGCCAAGCCTCCACTTCCAAGTAATGCCGTTGCTCAGTTCCGTAAGGGTATCTATCACGAGTCACTTGACTTTGTTCATTCACTATGTGAGACCTCGTACGGCTTAGTGGATGTGTTTCCTGTTGAAGATCGAAAAAGCGCACTTCGCGAGGTTCTCCCTGCCTCCTATTGCTCCCTCTGTTCCATTTAAATTATTTTTCCTTCCTCATATATATATATATATATATTGATGTAAATATATAAATATATATGCACATGTATACATATGTAAATACTAAATACACATATAAATAGTATATGAAAGAGGATCTCAGGGTTTTGGATCTACTCTGTATTAATTCAACCCACAACCTCCCTTTGTTCCACTTTGTCCATCTTTGGTAATGCAAATTTTGAAAAAACTGTAATGAATGTCGGGATCTTATATTTTCCATTACATCCCCCTTGTATTTCGTGAAATAATAAATTACTATGATGACTCTTGTCTGCTCAAAATAGAACAAAGGATTAAAATATCATCCATTTTCTGAGCTGAACTTTTAAACAAGGACCGCGGTTTGTAATGCTAAAAGAGTATAATGGACAAACAAAAGGGAATGGATGGAGTATCTCTTTGGCTTCTTGTGTATGGCTAATTGTTGATGCTCTTCTTTTATTGCTATGTGGCTAAAAGCTTAGCAGCTGTGCTAACTATGTTTCTCTTTCTTTTTAGTCGCTTGCGGAAATCAATGCGCATGTGGCGACTACTCAGGAGAGTGGAGGTATGCTAACTTGATTTTAAGTTTTTCTCTTTCGCTTAGTAATTTTTTCGTCATCATAAATGCACGTCCAGGAATGAAGCATGCACTAGAAATTTAGGATGTGCATATTTTGTATGAAACTAGTTTTAGACCTGTGTGATGCACAGTTTTGTTAAATGTTCTCGACTGATAGATGAAACTGAGTCCCACAAGTCGTACGATAGAAGAAAAGAGAACAAAGATATAGTAGTTTACTAGGTTCCAATCAGCCCAAGTATCGGTGTCAGACCCGTGAGGGAGAAGAGTGAAATGATCATTCCTATCCAAAGCAACACAACCAAACACCTGAGAATGGAATATACTGATTATTATTGATATAAATCTTCTGACCACTTAGTAATGATAACTTTACTCTAACATCATTTCCATCAAATTCCATTCTGATGTCAAATTGATGGTAAGGACTTCAACATTTTGGTAATAGACTTATGAAAAAGCTTTATTACTTAAGAGCCTAGAGGTATGCACAAGTATTTCCGTTCAGCTTGTGTTTTTGGTTCTCCAATTTAATCCTGAAAAAGACATATCTGGCTGAAAATTTTGTTATCAGAAAGCATCTTCAATTTCCTCATCAGTGTGTCTTACTCCCCAGGCTATGACAATAATAATCAGTTTAATATATTATTGCTTAGTCACATGATTTTCAGGTAATTTGGGTATATAATTTAATTGTCTTATATGGCCTGATTAATAAACAGGAGTCAGCTTTCCAATGGGAAAGGGAATGTATCGTGTTGTTCATATTCCAGAAGATGAAGCCGTTCTCCTGAATTCAAGAGAAAAGGCACCATATTTGATTTGTGTGGAGGTTTTGAGAAGTGAATTACCGAGGTAATTTATGTTCATGGTGGTTTTCAGAGTCATTAGTGCTCTATCAGTAAGAAAAAAGGGTGAAATGCAAATAACCACATGTGGTATGGGTGGTTTGCAAGGAACTCCATACATTTTTGACACTTGCAATTAACTCCTATGTACTATCTAAGTTTTGCCAGCAACCCCCATGTTCAATTTTTAAGTTGCACTGTTTTGCGCTCGATGATCCACTTTGGAAAATCTTCTTTTTTCCCAATGTATCTTATCTATATCTATGCATCTCAAGCAATTGAGTAGAGTTTGGACCCCCTTTTAAAAGACTCAGTAAATTAGAAGACTTTTTCCCCCTTGTTATGCATGAAACAGCTCTAGACGTTTTCTTCATCATCCGTGATTCTAAATGCATAGATATTGACAAATGAGATGCATTAAAAAAAACTTCGAGAAGGAATACTTACCACTTTAAAGTTGGAAAAGATGGTTAAAGCAGAACTGGGTAGTACATAGGGGTTAATTGTGAATATTGGAAAGATATTGGTTTATGTGCAACCCATACTAGATGGGGATTATTTCCATTTTACCCATAATACTACTCCACATACTCTGTAGATGGGAACTAAAAGCTTTTTCCCCCTTATTTTCCTTACCACCTTTTAGCAATACAAAGGATCAATCAAATACTCAAAAGCTTTCTAGAGGGGGAATTCCTTTAGCATATGGAGATGCTTTGCTACCAAGGCCCCCACCATGGGCGTATCCCTTAGGGACAGCACAGCAGGATATGTACCATAGCGGCTACGATAGAATGTCGAGATCAGCTTCACAGGCAATTGACCAGGCTATGGCACAGCTGTGGGAGGCTAAGATGAAATTTGTGCATGTTAATCTCTCTATAGAGAAGAAAATCGTGGGGGAAACTCCCTCATCTGATTCTGGTATGTGCTGCTGTGGTGTTGAAACTGCTTCAGGTCCGGTGGAAACTTCATCTAATGCTGATCAAAGCATATCTAGATCACTTGGATCCAACGGTGAAGGAGAAGCTAGATGTGATTTGGAGTGGGTTAGGGTTGTTTTAACAGCAGATTCTGGGGTTAGAATGGATGATATAGTGGATCAAGACCCCCCTCGAAGGAAAGAGCATCGGCGTGTTCCTAGTACCGTGGCAATGGAGGAAGTTAAGGTGAGGTCTCTAATTTAATACTAGCTTTCTAATAGCTGGTCTATGGTTATTATTCTTTGATTTCTAAAGTCATATCAAACACGCTGTTACCTTATTTACGAGGGAAAATAAATTTTTTCATACCAAACTAACGACCTTTCTTTAACATTTAGATAATAGCTATTAAGTTCTAATATCTAGATAGAAATCTATACAAAATCAAACAAATAGTACACAATCGCTTTTAATTGTGAATTTTGATAGGTTGGTGTACCAATTGTACGATTTTGTGTAGATTTGTGTCTAAATTGTGAATTTTGACAGGAACTATCAGGTAAGTAATTGTCTGATTGTTTGTATATTGGTAATTAAATTGTCAACTGTAATAGTATGGTCTACTACTCAATTAAAAGATGATTGCTCGGTTTACAAAATTGATCGTCCCCTGTTTATTTTTTACGTCATATCTGCATTGGTTCATGACATGGATTCTTTGTTTACCTGAATTCCGTCATGTGTGCATTTTCACGAGTACTTATTCATTTGCACGACTGTTAGACTTGAGAAATAAGCAATGATATGTTAGAGTTTTGTTGCAGCTAGACCAGAGATGCAAGTTTCATTTCACTCAGACCTTTCATGCAAGTATCTCCTTATTCGTGTGTTTTTTTTTACTATTCTTCACTTAGTTTTCTAAAGCAACAAGCTTGGGGTTTACGTTTGTTTCCGATTAAACCAACAACTTTATTTTCTTTAGGCCACTTGATGGGTGTTTCTTCTCGAACTTTGCATTTGATGTAATTGGTGTAAGAGGTGTAATCACTAAAAACTCGTCTACTCTGTTATCTTTCTCTCAACTAATCTTACAGAAATATTTCTAAATTGCAACAATTTGCACCCTTAAAGGACTATATGTCAAGTATTTATTTGTGGATTACGTGTCAGTGATGTTACATTAGGCAGTTGGTTTTGTAAAGAGGAGATATTTTTTTTTGAATTTTCTTGAAAGCTTTTATACTGGGTATTATCTCCCTTTGTACAATTTAGCCAGGACCATTATCTAAAACCATGGGAATTTGTGCTGTTTTTTCCTCTTTATATGTTACATAATGGAAACAGGAAAGTGAACATAGTTCAATGTACTACCCTCTCCGTCCCTAAGCTGTATTTTATTATGAAAATACGTGCAATATCGGGATGTAAATTTTTTGTATTTAAATTACCGAAATGCATTAATCACATACTTCAAACATAAATCAGGTGAATAACTTTTTAAACTTCTCATCCTGGTAATAAAAATACGAAAATTTTGCATTCCAAAATTTCCCTTTGTGTCATAGTGGACTATTATTTAGCTAGGAAGCACTAATACGGATATGCGGTAAGGGTACAGTATGGTTCGGGTACGTAAATACGCTAATTTTGAGATTTTATATGGGTACGGCGGATAATCAGTATACTTTATACAACGTCCAATGAAACAAAATGAAATAGTGGAGAAAATATCTCTAAGCAGGATTAAATATTCTCATACATACCTCAGTATATATGGGTATATTGAATCTATACCGAACAATATATCCTAGTTAATTTATACTATTCTTTAATATATAAGTACCTGGTGTGTAGCCAGAAGTAAGGGTATGCGGTGTTTCGTAGTATTTAGGGACATGAAATCGATTTTAGTCGAACAAAAAAGTTTGGGGGTCATATTCCTTTAATAGGAAAGCATGAAAATGATTTCACACGTGTGGGAAGTAAAGGTACGAGATACAAGGTCACAACTTATATATAACTGGATGCAGTTCATTCTTTTGTGTTTTTCATGTTTTTAAACAGGCATTCCCTAGTGTAACACTGTAACATGATGTAGCAAAGAATAACAATATTTGTAATGGTGTTTGGGTACCTTACACACGATCTTGTTAATCTACTGGCGACGTTCAGTCTTCTGCATTTACACTTTTCCGTTTCGTTCTTTCAGGCAGCCACTTTAAAGGGAGAAGCTCCTGCTGGACTTCCTCTGAAAGGGGCTGGTCAGGATTCATCAGATGCACAACCACAGGTGAACATTTACAGGTTCCATATATTTATTTATTTTAGCATTCCATTTAAATATCTGAAAATAGAACCTCACTTCAAACAGGTCCTCAATGGAGGTGTTGCCAAGGCTAGTGATGCATTATCTGGTGAGCTTTGGGAGGTAAAGAAAGAGCGAATAAGAAAAGCTTCTATTCATGGAAAAGTGCCTGGATGGGATTTGCGCTCGGTAATCTAACCTTTTGTTCTACAACCTGATGGTTTTCTTTTTTTGGTAGAATATATTTTGGGGTTTTTACAAGGTTCTATTGACTTGCAAACTAAAGTAGATTTCAGATATTACCAATATTTAAAATGAACTGTGGTATACGAGTATGTCCTTTGTATTCATAGTTGGTCCATTGTTGTTTTCTTGGATGTGTGAGCTGCAAAATGGTTTTAGTCTTTTAGATAAAAGTATAAAAAACAAAAAAAGTAAAGTGATGCAGCTTTGATTTTTGATAGGGCAGTCCAGACAGGACACTAGTCGTAGCACAAATGTTGGGGATTTAGAATCTGGGGCTTTTCTCCTTGTTAGCACGAGTACCCTGAATATATGGTTGCAAATTGTTAGCCCTAACCAGTAAATGGATTGGAGTTATTGGTTATATTGAATGTAGGCTTTGATTAGTTCATAAGGTTTTAATCTTTCATTTCCATACAGGGAGTTCTTTCGAGAAAAGAAGGGCTAGTGTTTGTGTCATCTCAACATATATATACTTGATGGTTGATCGTGCACATCACAGCAAGTTAGTACTAAATAGCCGTCTAGGTTAGATCATAAACTAAAACAAACTTACGCATTTCATACAAATCATAAAGTACACTGATATAACAGAATTATATGAATGTTTAAACTTTAAACTATGAACTATTAAGGGGACCTTCTTAATATCGCGTTGGAAGCTTAGGAAGTCATTGCATTATAGAAATTAACACTGAACAATAAAGATGATCTGGATGCACCTTTTGGGTTTTGGGGTTTTCCCCTATTTCTCTCCTCTTCTGGATTTTTTAGTGTATCGTAGGGTTAGTTTCTATTTTTTCTTGGTAATCATAAACAAGTTTATCAAGTCAGGTTTCTTAATTTTGTGATTTGCTCTGTTTAAAGTTCCTGGGTCAAATCATACGATGAGGACGCTTTTCCTGAGCTTGTTTGGGGCACCTAGCCCATACAAGGCTTGGGGTCCATGCAAGCTTGACTCCTTTGTCAAAAGACTCGAAACTGGTTTCTGGTTTAAATCATACATACACACATATATATGTGTGTGTGTGTGTGTGTGTTATACTTTTGATGTGCCGTTTTGTTGTAGCAGAATTAGAACATCTGACAAGGATATAAATTTGATGGGTTCAATTTTGTCGATATAATGGCTTGGGGGGGACTGCCACTTCCTTCTGTTTAACGTAGAGTTGCTCAGATCACTATAAATAAATAGAGTGGATGCAGCAACTGTCTCAGTTATTTTTGAACCTATGTAAATGCTAAATTAGTAACGTATTTCTGATTAGTTTTGAAGAGTGTGTTATAAGCGCGGAGAGTTACTTAAGTTTAAACTGTATATTCAGTCAGCTACGAAAACAGGTGTGGTTCTCTATTTGGGTTGTATATCTATTATGATTGATGTTACAAGATTCAGACCCCATATTGATTCGTTATCTGGTTTTATTGCAAATTAGTGCTTGATGCAGTAGATAAATGATGTTTAGACTGATTCAAAATATTTGGGAAAACTGGTGTTCTGTAAATGTTACATTGACATTATTTGATTTTGTCATGCTTTCTGTCACCATTACTTTGTCGCATTTCACAAGCGCGCTACCTTTGCATTATTTTATGATTTGGAGTCTGTTTTTCTATACCTCCACGTTTACCGGATATGCAATGTTGTTCAACATCTAAAATTCATTTTGTTTGCTGGTTATTGCATAGGTTATTGTTAAGAGCGGCGATGATTGTAGGCAGGAGCATCTTGCTGTTCAGCTGATCTCTCACTTTTACGGTTGGTATTTTTGTTACTTTTTGCATTTTAGGGATCTTTAAAGATTATGAGTTTTACTTTTCAAGCATTTATCTTAACTAAATTTGGGGGGCTGTAACATCTGACAAGTAATGACGATAACAAAGCTTTTGAAAACCAAATTTGCTGTTCTTGTATCAACTAATTAAATTTCAAAAAGAAAAAAAGGAAAATGTGTTTATGAAGTACAAACTAAGGAATATCTGCAATACATAATCGTCTGATGGTCATCTATTTATTTTGCTTCAAAGAAATGATTTCTGCCAATGGTGCTTCGGCATGTGATTTGTTTTCTAATGATTGGTCACCCATCAGGGGAAAGACGCTCTGTTAAGTATTTCAGTTTCAATGAAACAAGTCACAAATGATGAAAACATTGATAGACGAAAATTTCTTGTTGTTTTCTTCTTCATATTTGAATAGGGGGAATAAAATAAAGTTTTGGTTCTTTTTATATCAAAACCGTAAAGTCAATATCAGAATTACCTAGTTGTATGTTTCTACTTGATTTTCTAGAAAGGAAACTCCTCACATGGGTTGTGATGGTTGGTGCCTTAATTCTAGATTACTTTCATTATTACCTTTTTAAATTTTACAGAGAATTCTTCAATATGATCGTGTTCACACAATATTCTATTTAGCTGATTTTCTTATTTTAATGATGATATACTGAACACTTCTTTTAATGGCAGATATATTCCAGGAAGCGGGTCTCCCTCTCTGGTTACGGCCTTATGAAGTTCTGGTTACTTCTTCTTACACTGCGCTTATTGAAACGATACCTGATACGGTAATTTTAGAGTTATTAATGATATGCACACTGCTTCTAAATATTACATATTTTGTGTTTCTTAACCAAAGTTGTTTTGATGTAGGCTTCTCTGCATTCTGTTAAAAGTAGATTTCCCAACATTACAAGTTTACGGGACTTTTTTGTTGCTAAGTATCAGGAGAACTCTCAAAGTTTCAAGCTTGCTCAGGTATTGTAAAATGAAACAGACATTTGTTCACTATTCAGTTTTTTCCCCTTTGCGTTCGCTCTTCAGTTGTGATATTTTTCTAGAGACTTGAATTCTAGGGGAAGCTTGCCGTTACATTTTTCTTATCTTAATCCTATTTCTTTGTCTAGAACTACAACTTGTTTATGTTTCATATTTCATCTCAATCAAGTCCCTCGACCTATGTCAATTTGTTTCAGACCATCACATGTAAAATGAGATATGATTGAAAAAGGGAACTTAATTGGGACAAACATCCAAGAAATTTTCGCTATCTTGAAAAGTTCCATTACCATAAGAAAAGAAAATCCTTAGGGCATCACGGTCTTGGTCAACAGATCACAAGAAAAGAAAAGGTTGAAAATTGTAGAGTGGCCAAAGTGATACCTTTTTTTATTGTTGGTAACTTGGTATCATTTTTTGTCTTTCTTGTGATCCTCTTGCTTTTGTTCGCAGTGGATTATGTTCTGGAGAAAAGATTTGTCATGTTTATTAAATAGCTAGTAAAATATATGAAGGACAAGATAATTAATGCTTCATATCTTTTATTGCTCATTATACTTAAAAAATATTTTATTTTGTGTTTTTACATTTGCAACCGCATTTACAGGATTTAAAATTCCTGCATAATTACTTCAAAATAGTTTTTTTTTCCCTTTCTGGCGTAGTTTTTTCCTTTCGAAATAGTGTCAATTAGTGCTCTTTGTTCCAGTCACCAAATTAAGAGGGATTTTATACCAATATTAAAATTTTGATGTTGTGGGAAAGACCAAAGCCATTAGTTCTATTTATATTTTATGTCTTCTTTTTGGATATCGTGACCTATCATTTACAGTTTTCTGAAAACTGTTTGATTTTGTAATGATCATGTTGTGGTTTTTTGGATTTTTTTTGTGAACTTTTGTTCCGCTACTGGTTAATGATCATGCACATTAACTTATCGAAAAAGGGATTGACTATTACAAAATGAAATTTTGTTTTAATATATAACCTATCATTCAAGGCAAAATGGTTGAAAAGGATCTAAATAATGATTTGATTATACTCCAAGACCGAAATTGATAAAAAACGTAAACTTTGGGACTAAATTAGTAATGGACCATCAATAATTTTAAGTGCACATATGAGTACACGTACCACTCCACCGATTATACACCTCTTATTACCTTAGGATTTCAAAGAAAAACGTTTCCCTGTTTTCTAGGTTATTTGGACGAATGGGTATATAATAATGGGCCTCAACCCCAATTACCTCGGGTTTGTGCACCGGTCTGTGTATGTAGTTGTACTCATAGCATCACCGATAAACCATAGATTAGGGGTGTTTTGGATAAATGCCCGAAAATAACTACTACAGGGTTTATTTTGCATCATAAAAGTTTCCATTATGTAAATTTGCATCTGTATTTATAACTCAGTGTTTTATGAGGATTGAGATGCGCGTTTAATTTTTGTTTTTTAAATTTCTATCCATTTTATGCTTCTCGTTTTCAATCCTCAATTGTTGTTGCAGAGAAACTTTGTTGAAAGCATGGCCGGTTATTCTCTGGTTTGCTACCTTCTGCAGGTATCTCTCTCTTGCCCTCTCACTTTTTGTCCTTTAGTTTATGTTTATGCGTGTGTTTATTTATGTTGAAGGAACAGAGTGAAGAGGAGACAAAATTGAAAAGAATAGGAGAGAGAGAGAGTGGGGTGTTTTAGGAGCAATTTTGTTATTTGTCTTTTTATCACTTTTGAGGTCATACAGTAAGAAACTTCCAGATGATGTACACTTTTTCAGGCTTTTGGCAAATGGTGGCTTAAAAAGATGCGTATATTATTAAATTTCAATCTTTCCTTTTTCAACATCTACAACTAAATCTTTTTTTGAAATTTGAGGGAAGGGCAGTGGGGGAATGCATATATATATCGAGAGAGAGTTTTCAAATGCTTACTAGAAGATGCATAGTGCTACCGATCACATAACTCATTAATTTAGGAGTATAAATTATTAGTTTGTAATAAATACAGCTTTAATTGGAGAATATAATAATGCCTTGAAATTTGGTAAAATGATCCAACTAAATTAGTAAAACTAACCTTGATAAAATCTTTCAAACACATAGGCGTACTTTTATCCTGACTACATTAAATGAATGGTTATCAATTACTCCATTCTACAGATTTGATGAACAATTTTCTAAAAAGTACTTTTGATAAAGTGATAAAAAGTTCAAGTTATATTAATGTTAATTTTTAATAGAGTACACCTTGTATGTCATTGTCTAACATAAATAGATATGGAACTTGTACTGCTACTCATTATTGTATCAGCAAAACTGTGTAAAGCCATGTTTTTTTTTTTGAAAAGGTAAAGCCTATTTACTTGCTGAAAAGTGGGAGAGATAAAAAGTAGGAATAGTGGGTTGGCATACTTTGAACCCTTGATTTCTTGCATCTATAAAATCATTAGTTATATATGCTTGTGCATCTTGTAGTGTGCCTAGTGGCCCATTCTCTTTGTTCACTTCTTTTTCGAAATGAAGCGTTGGTAACTGCCCTCTCTTGTCTCCACATATATCCGCCCTTGACCGCCTGTCTTTTTTACTATTCCTTTTTCTGTTATTAGGTAAAAGATCGTCATAATGGTAACCTATTGTTAGATGAAGAAGGCCATATTATACATATCGATTTTGGGTTTATGCTCTCGAATTCGCCTGGTGGTGTTAATTTTGAGAGTGCACCATTTAAATTGACAAGGGAACTTCTTGAGGTAAAATTATCGTGGGTATTACCCTTTCTGTAGTAACTTAAGCACTTGTTTGAATTACATTGTCAAAATCTGACTGTCTTTTGTAGAACACTGATCTTTCCCTTTAGCATCAACTAAAGTTGAACATTTGGATATTTGATAGGTCATGGATTCTGATGCTGAAGGTGTTCCTTCAGAGTTTTTCGACTATTTTAAAGTATGACTTGTAACTTTGTGCTGTATTTTTTAGATATCAAGATCATAAAAAGTCTAGCTTATCGTTCGGGCACTTTTATGTATCCAGGTTCTATGCATTCAAGGTTTTCTTACTTGCCGTAAGCATGCAGAGCGTGTAATTCTTCTTGTTGAGATGTTACAGGTACTGCTGGTTCTTTTCGCTCTTGTTGTTTAGTTTTTTAACATCTTAAGAATTAGGTCACAAGGCTCAAATTTCTGTATTATGCTGCTGGGAGTTCTATAATGAAGTTCTACATCATCATAAATGGAATTCTGAAATATAGAAGTTCAACATTATTAGAAATGGAAATCAGGGAAATGCCAGCAACGTTTAGCAGAACATTGAAAAAACGGAGAGAACAAGAGGAAAAAGGAAATGCACCAAAAAGATGTTTTGGTTATTTGAAGTTTTAACATTGGCATCAGTACCATTTTTAGATGCACACTCTGATTTGCAAGTGTTTTGGAACAGGATTCTGGTTTCCCATGTTTTAAAGGTGGTCCTCGAACAATCCAGAATCTGAGGAAAAGATTCCATTTGAGTTTAACAGAAGAGGTATGATTGCTTTTTGTCTTTTCTCTCCATAAATTGCTACAATATGTAGCTCAGGTTTATTAACGTGTTCATTTCTGGCAGCAATGTGTGTCCTTGGTTCTTTCTCTTATCAGTAGCAGTTTAGATGCGTGGCGAACACGACAATATGATTACTATCAGAGAGTATTGAATGGGATATTGTGAAGATTAATTCGATCTTCACTTGCAAAATTCTTCACTTGGAAAGGTCATTAGTCTTTCTGCAAAAGGAGGCCTTGCTTTGCTCGTTTATGAAGAGTGGTTCATTTGTCGTCTATGATTGAGCTTCACCAATTTTGCCAGGGCCTAAATCCTTTTTTTCACATGAGTCGTATTTCAAAATGCAACGACAGATTCGTATTATTTCTAACTGTCATACATATATGTGTCTCGTCAGCAGTTCTTTCGGATTTGTTTATGCTTGATTTCCTTCTATCGAGAGGGAGTCTGCTTGGATGAGGGAAGATCCCTTGTAATGTAGAATTAGTACCATGCTTATGTAACCTTGCCGTTTTAGAAGCAATACTGTATAGTGATTTGAGTGCAAAGAAAGTATTTGGGATTACCAAAGATAACATGTTTTGTTTTGGTCAGTTGTATGAAGCAGAAAGAACACACCTGCTCGACAAACATCGATGTAGATGTGTGATGGATGCTTGACTAGGTGGAGATGGATGGAAAGCTGGATTTATTGTGGAGTTTTGTGACATTAATAGTACTTCATTTGGGGATTTTGCGTAGCATTAGGTACAGTGATTTGTATTTTGTATAGTATTTTGACTTGGTTAACATCCCTATGGCAGTGCAGTTATACTTGGTAATGTTTGGTGTGGAAGTTTGGTATTGATTTTTGCACCCTTGGTGGGGAAGATTTTACAGTTATTTCGTATGTGTCTTCACTGTGTTTCATTCTTTGAGTTGGCATACCCACTTATCATCGATTTTGCCGATATTTCGTGTTCAGTGAATCAGTACTGTAAACGCCTTACTTTTTTCTTCTCTTTGTTCCCACATTTTTCTTGATTATGCGTGGAGGCTGGTTCGTACCTTTATGTTTCAGAAAGTACTTCATGTTCCGTCTTCATAACCCATCATAGCTTTTTTTTATACAAATGATGAAAGAGTAATTATCTAGTGACTTTTGTAAAAACCATGTACACATTGTACCGAACGGCGCACCCTAACCGGGTGGAGAAGCCATCCCTAAATTTGCGGATAAGCCACACTCTAAACGGATGGAGAATCCACGCCTAAAAGGCGAAAAAGTCACCCTAACCGGTTGGAAAACCCATGCTAAAAATGGTGTAGAAAGTCGCACTAAACGAGTGGAAATGCATATGCCATGCCATATGTCAAGTCTTTACACACATGCAAGGCTCAACCGAACTCAATACTAATCGTCGTAAAATTCTTTATACTGTACAAGAGTTAAAATTAATCAGGATGAGATGTAGTTTACAAAGTGATGTTTTTTTCGCTAGAAAAAAGATCCGTGTGGACGGTCCGACTAGGTGACGGTATGGAAACTTATATTTTGGCAAAAAACTTGTATAAAAAATGAGCTCTTTTAGTAAGTAAGGTTGAGAAATTCCAGGATGAGATATTTTTGAACGATACACTTTTTCGATAAGCACAAAGTTAATGCTCGCCGTCCCATGTGCTAAAAAAAAAAGTCCATTATTATTATTATTATTATTATTATTAAATGAAATGAATGACATATTTCATCTTTCATACGTAAATATCTAGCTAAACCCACGTATTATTAAAAGCCATGTGCAATGATTAGACGTTACCACGTTGCTATCGTGTTACAACTTACATATTTTTTAAGACTATATATATTGATTATTAATAATGAAAAGTACTTGTAACTCATAGCATTGCTATTTATTATATAATAATAGTGTCATTCATTAATTTGTTACATATTTCTTATTTCTTTCAACTTGTGTTTAACTTCTGTCTTTGAATAAAAGTTTACGTTTTGCTTATTTTTCTCATTGATTTTTTTGTGTGTGAAAAATAGAGAAAATAATGGAAGGAATTGATAGGAAATCATCCATTGAAAGTGAGCCAATGACTCTCGGTACTAATCAGATGCAAATTGTCAGGGTATGTCTTTATGCACTCTTTTTTATGTCATAAACCCGTTATATTACTAATTTGAAAAATTATCATAAATCTGTTACAATTGGATATGTTGTCACAACCCCCGTTAAGAAAGCCATAGCTGTGAGGTTGTTGTGTGTTTTTAATAGCGTAAATAGCACGAGTAATTTACAAAGCACGTCTTGCAAGTCAATCGAATTCTTGTGTTTGCTTCCGGACTCCATATGTTAATGAATTTTGCTATATATCGCATCCTTCCAATTTGGTGATTTATTTAGGTATGGTTTTTGCTTGCAGGGAGCTGCAAATAATGTGCTGAGTTCCAATACGGCTGAAGAAGCGTCGATAATATTCACCAAGGTAATTGTTTTAATAGTAATTATTATTATAATAATAAGAGTTTTAAGTGCTCCACGTCGCTTTACTAAAATAGTAGTCTCAACCAATAATGTTTCAAAACGGTTCTAAAATTATTAGCACCTCATTTCCAGAAAAAATTGAGCACTAATTTTTCATCCCGTCATGCTAACAAAAATTGCATGGAAGAAACACACCACACCGGAAATGGAAAAACTACTCAATAATATATTTAAAATAACAAATACTACCATTTAACCATAGCGACGGTCGTTGTGTAATTGAAGAATCTTCTGATCAAATTAAGCGCCACTTTTAAACTTTTTTATTATTTTATTTCACTTCGATTGGATTGCGTCCTCGAGAAAAACTTTCTGACTTGTCTATTCGTTAAAACCGGCTGCGAGTGTGTTTAGTTAACTATTTTATTTTTAGTTAATACTAAGGCTCACGAGTGTTTTCAATCTTCTATAGTTTCAATATTTATTAGGTTTTTATTGGGATTTTATTGGTTGAGATCACCCAATTTTGTTAATAGACTGGTTCCACCAAATATTTACTCATAGTAATACTACAGAGGGGTGATGAACTTTTGTAAGTTTACTATCCCAAAATACCCATGTCACCCACAAAATTTACAAAAAAATAATATTGAATTTTCATTTCAAAATGTAAGTGAGTAAATGTCAATCTATGATATGCACGAACATTCCAAAAGAAGATAAAAATGTCATATCGGACACACGGTCAAACGTACACCCGTTCCCACTCTATTTCAACATATCGGACGCTTCAACTCATTTTGTCCCTGGTGTATTGGTCAAACGTACACATGTTCTCACTCTATTTCAACATATTGGACGCTTCAACTCATTTTGTCCCTCACGTATTGCTATGTTGACTACATGGACACTTTCACGGAACGTTTTGGACGATTCTTAAAGCATTTTGAACATTTTAATAATATAAGAAACACAAATCATACTGCTAAAAAGTTCTTAAACTTTCGACATTTACAATTTTATCTCATAAATCCCCTCCCCCCTCCCCCCCAAATCTCCGGCTTCCACTCTCTTACCGTCTCGAAACTCTATATTTCTTACTCCTGTCTATTCTTGTAAGTTTAATTAGGGTTTATTATGGTATACAAATTGATATATTGAATATGGCTTGTTTATTTAAGAAACTCAAATACCTTAGTTGCTCAATTGCTTGGATACTCAAATTCTTTGTTATTGATTGTTATTTTTTTTTTCCGTCTTTTTACTATTTCCAACTTGTTATAATTATATAGACTTTGTTTGGTTGTTGACTATTATTCTATGAACAAAGTTAATTAACTGCTTTTTAATTTCTAATATAGAATAACAAACATGTGTAGTCTTTTACATAACTGGACAACACATGTGTAGTCTTTTACATAATTGGACAAACATGATAGTCTGCTTTTGAATAAACCCGATTTTAGGACACTAAATTTGATGATATTTTAGTTTTTAAAAATAATTTGTATGATCTGAATTTTACCCAACTAGTTCTGAAATAATTGGATGATTTGAATTTTTGTTTATCTAAAAAAAAAGTAGAGTTCCTCAGTAAGTAGTAACAAACTCTAGTAAAAAAGTAGAGTTCCTCAATAATTAGTTCTTAGTTATTACTCAATAATTAGTTCTGTATATTTTTTTTTAAACATAGTTTGTTACTATTTGCTTACCATTAGAGTTCAATATATGATGCTCACAAATCTATTATTCGTTCACCACTAGCGTTCGATTCCTGACATCCACAAAATGGATTATTTCCAAATAAAAGGTTATTATTTATATAAAAAAAAACGAGTAACACACAAATACAGGAAATTTAGGTAGGGTTTACCAGCTACATTTGGTAAACCCAGACCACTCGGCCGCGTGAGTCTTTGCATTAGTGTACCGAAAGTATTTCCTATATTAATTATTACTCCAACACGGTTGCATAAGAACGTTTCGTTATTTAAAACAATTTCTCACTCATGCTAAGATAGATTACATCACGTTATCAAAATTAGGGTGACAAGAAATGTCCTAATCAATATGGCTAACTTACAAACTGCTGAATTACAACACTATTAGTTGGTATTTTTCACAGTTTTGATGATTTTTCCAGGATTTGAAACCTACATCAAGTATCAAGGAGCAACATGGGGGGACACTGATGGATTATGCTAAGAAATTGGATATCACAGAGAATGAAGTGCCACAAATCTCATCGACCGGAAAATTAACATCTACACCTTTTTGATTGGATATATGAGATAGACGTGTTTATAATGGTTCTTTATGTTCTGTACCGCAAATTGTTTGGATGAGAAGCCGAACATTGTTGTAGACACCCCACTGTGATTCTTAAGCAATCTTATTATGTTGCAAGTAGGGGGGACGGTAGTATGACCACGCACTCGCATCCTAAAATTTATGAAAATATCATCTTTCTTAATAAGAAAATCTTAAAATAATTTAAAACGATGAGTCTCACACGTCCGTAAAATGACTGATTTGTGCAACCGTAAAATTATGACAAGGTCCTCGAAAGATAATTAACCGTTATCACTTTGTATATAAGAATGTAATATTGATCCTTAATTAATCAGATACATCCAAGCTCACAACGAGCTAACCCTAGAAATAGGTAATTTTAGTTTACTTATTTAAAAGTCATTTCAATTGGACAGTAGGTATAATCAGGGGTGTAAACCTGTTTTAGTCAGCAATCTGAATATAAGACTTTTAACAATTAACATTATCACAAATTGAAAAATAACAATCTTTAAACATTTTTATGTATTGGCCAGGGAAACTTAATTTGATGGGATTTTGTTGACCACTGAATACCCCTCGAACGTTTTATTTTTAACGCGTGACGGTCTCGCAGGAGTACGAGGGTAATCGTAGTATTTCTCGGATAACACACCCAAGTTATCGTCCGAGAAACCGTGTATTTTACTAGATCCTAGTCAATTTGCTAAGCGTGTAAAATTATTATACGAAATAAAATAAAGAAGGAGAGCGTTAACAGTTGTTTTGTCAATATAAGAGCTCGATTCCTAAATGTTTTACACTTAAATCTCATTTTATGTAGGAGTATTAGGGCTTTTAACAATTACTAACTAGTTTGCATGCAAGATCTACGATTAACAACTAATTTTAACACGTTATTAATTAATACGTGTGTAGGGTGATTAACATGCAAAAGTGGCGAGATTAATGCGATATAAGATGCAAATATCAAGTAAACATGCAAATAAAGCAAATGAGATAATAAAAACAAACATGTATTTAAAAGAACAATGATGAACTTACAAAATCAAGTCGGTAAATGAAGAATTGGTGAACATAATTCACAAATTTGTGTTTATTTCTCTCCTCTTGTAAGATTTGAGTTAGAGAGACGAAAAAGTGCAGAAATTATGGGGGAAAAAAACCTTGTTTACAACTTAGAAAAAATATCTATTTATATGACCTACGAATTTAAACATAATTATTAAATCTGCTGTGACTTGACCGGTCAGGTTAATCAGTCAGGTGGATCGATTAGGTCAAATTCCAGAATGTTATTTTATGTTGACTTTTTTGGTTTTCGTTTGGGTCAATTTTGATCTTCTCTTGAAGATATTTTATCTTCTGATTACTTCACTTTTTGTCTATCATTTGATTTTTTTAGCGTATTTGTCTCATTTTTGTGTTAATTTCATACATTTTTCTGTAAAAATATAGAAATGTGCAAATAAACCGGAAAAATACGGAAACACACTAAATATGACTTATATAAGCTGAAATAACAACGAAACAACGCTAATTACTATCATTTTAACCTGTGAAAATTAACATTTCGCGGTCTAATCAAACAACATATTCCAATTCGAATATTAATACAAATATTTGATACTACCATTGTCATATAATTATCCTACAACTTGAACTTTAGTAAATGAAAGCATACTTAATTTAACTAGGTTGAAACATCTCTTAAACACTTTATATAGGACGCACAATTCATGTGTGCAACTTTAAACATACGGGGGTGTCTAGACATAATTACTTATGGGGTTCAATTTATATTTGTCCGACGAGTTCAAGAAAATGCTCGGCTTTTTGAATTAATTGCAATGTTTTAACTTTTGTGATTTTCCGGTATTTTATGTCGGCCGTCAGTGATATTTGTTGGAATTTCGTCCCTTCTCGAGTTAAATTCTGGCCGTCAGTGATATAATGTTCTGTTTTTTTTAACCGATGGCAAATCTTATCAGAGCAGCTTCTTTGTTCAGCCTCGATAACATATCTTATGTTGATGACCAAAAGGCCTTCATACATGGAGTTAATTTTGCATCTGCATCAGCCGGTATTCTACCCGAAACAAGAAATATCCTTTTTAAGTACAAATTTATATGCTCAACTCTTCGGAAAATGAAAATAACCAATCAAGTCTCTTAAGAACTACAAGTCTACAACTCCGGTCCGCTATATACAGTATCATTAATATTGTATAAGTTATCAGGTTTATGAACAAAGAACATTCATGAACTGGTATATGACCTTTTGACTTCCTATTTAACTTCCCTAGTTCATGAACATAGTGAAATATAGGATCATTGAATCTAGTTCATGGACGCATTAATAACTATAGTAAAATTGATTTAATTTTGTTTAACTTTCCCTTCACTGACCTGCATCATTCAGAGACATTGCCAGAGTTGAGCATATGAATTTAGAGGAAGTGGGGTAGCTAACTCGAGTTATTTTGACTCGAACTTTTTATATACATGATAACTTTTTATATACATGATATGATATGAAGTCAAAATAATCCAATCGTTCATTTAAAACTCAACTAATAAAAAATAAATATATAGAACTTTCAAAATAAATAAATAAGCAAAGCAGTAGATGAAAGATATTGACGTATATAGAGATTTTTTTTGAAAATTATTTATATAGAGATTTTTAAAAAAAAATTATATATATAAAGATGTATACATATGTATAATGAATATGAATAGTTTTTTTCCTACTTTATGTTTTTATTTAGTTGAGTTTAAAATGAACGATTGTATTATTTTGACTTCATATAATGTATATAAAGAGTTTGAGTCATGGCAACTCTGACTTAGCTACCCCACTTCTGAATTTAGATCTTACAATTTATTACCATTCTGCATTTACATGCTTAGAATTTAGAAATATTGCGAGAACACTTCAAAACAACCTATTGAAATTATTCAAGAATCACCAATTATTGGTCTTTACAATTAAACAAGTGTAATGTTTCTTATATATATGTTATATACAGTATTGAATTATTCACCAAATGATATAAATGTGAACAATTAATTGGGTAAAAAAATAATTATGTAGCCTGGTGTCTAATGTTTTCCCCATATATGTGCAAATTAATAAAGATCTCTTTCTCGTATGTAAATAATTAGACTAAACATCCATTACCAAGTAAAAAGTATAGTACAAAAATAAAGTTAGAAAACATTTAAGTTTCTAGGCCAAAAATTAGGATCCACCAAACTAATTTCATTATCACTAACAATTAATTCCATGTGTAATTAATAGTTTATGCTATCATGCCTTTTTCTTTTAATCTAGACACTAATAATCACATATATGTTGCTTTATTAAATGGACTTCTCAATATATTTTCTATGAGTTTCAATGAATTATTAATTGAATCAGATTCAGAATTAATAGTGAATTGGTGGGAAAATGTGAAAAGTTCTGGTCCTAAATTTTCTAAAATCTGGTCTGATATTTGTTATATGATGCCTTATGTTTGCTCTAAATTTGATCATATATTTAGGAGTAACTTTTAGATAGACTCGGTCTACTACATAGGATTTCTTATGTGGTGTGCCAAATACACCTGTCATTTATACATATCAATAGAATATAACTTTTGTTTTTGGTATACTTTTGAATTTTAACTTACTTGGTATACTTTCTCCACATGTCAATTAATGGTTGGTTTGCCACACCATATAAGAAATAACATGTGGTAGGTCGGGTCTATCTAAAAGTTACTCTATATTTGGAGTAACTTTTAGGTAGACTCGGTCTACCACATAGGATTTCTTATGTGGTGTGTCAAACCAATCACATGTATACACCTGTCATTTATACATATCAATAGAATACAACTTTTGTTTTTGGTATACTTTTGAATTTTAACTTACTTGGTACACTTTCTCCACATGTAAGTGATGGCCTTGCTAAATTTAGTGCTAAACGTATACATTTCTCTACTATGGACGTACAGTGGTTCTCTAAGAAAATCAAAACCATATACTTATTAGATTAAAAAGAGACTCTCGGTTTTAGGGGGAAATCTGTTTGATTTTTAGTTATTTAGCTTTGGATTTTCTTTTGGGTAATGATGAGTTTTCTTTGAAACAATTTGGATTAACTATCATGAGTAATCTTATAAGCTGAAAAACTTCATGGAATTTATTGTGAGTTATCTTAGATGCTAATGGTGATCATGATCTGAAGCCAATTTTTGTATCCATACAAATTTGAGAATTTATGTAAAAGATCTCAGAATTTGCATGTTGGTTTGGTGATAGGATGATTATTGAAATTCTTATCCGCTGTTCTAGTTGCTGTTATGCAGTTAGGTTCCAAGTACAGTTGCAACTGAGGTTGGAACCAATGATGGACAGAACTTGTAAAGTTAAATATACTTGAATTAAATCACACGCACATTTAACAACGGAGTTCACCCAACTGCGCTACGTCTCCGGGGCACTCACCCAGATTATGATATTATAAAAGCTTACAATATAGGATTTAAATCTTAATGAAAAACTCTCTTATTCCCTTTAGATTTTTCTGCCTATCTCTATATTACTCCTACCTTATAACTATCACTCAAAATATCAATAGCATCCCACCATTGTTTTTCATTTAAAAGCTCACTGTGTATTCTCTCAAGAATGAGTTCTTTATAATTTAGAACACACACATTTACAAGCTTAGTTATCAACTATTTATGTAAGTAAAAACAATCTTATTTTTTAAGATTGCTTTGACTCTTTTGATTGCCTTCAATCTTTCCATGTATCACAAGACTCTTCAGCGTAAGATTGACTCCAATCTTCATAAGATAATACCTGTCTAATAACTAGCTTAGAAATAGCAGTTAGTCTTTTCATTTAACAAGAAACATATAATATAGTATCTTTTTAGAGATAAAATCTTTCTAAATATATATATTAAACATTATCTCCATATTTCATTCAATCTTAAACGTATCATACTGATTTTTGATAAAGAACAAAGATTGAAATAAGTGATAAAGATTTGCATAAGAATGGAGATATAGATTGTCTAGTTTAAAGGAAACAATATCTTTAAAAACTAATCTCCTTATAACTTTTAGAAAACATCTTTCTTATCACTTTAATATTCTCAATATACACAAACTAAATCTTTAAGACCATATGAGAATATATCCTGAATATTTTAAAACATATAAACATTATTAAAGAACAGTAATGCAGAATTACAGAACTGGACAGAATCCTGCAGAACAGCAGGTTGCAACTGTGGTTGCAACTGAGTTTGCAACCTCACTTGAAAACATAAAACTGTCTCAATTCTTAACAATCAACTAGGATTATTTAGTTCAAACCAATAGTTTATGGGCCAAAGATCTGGTTCTAACAATTATAAAGTTGATAATTTATGTAAAAGATCTCAGAATTTGCAGGTTGGTTTGGTGATAGGATGATTATGAAGTGATGCTGCTGTTTTTCAGTGAAGTTGCACCTGCATTTACTTGAAGATTTTGATTTCAAAATATTGATACTGAAAGTTCAATGACCTGCATTTGTGAAGAACATGTAGTCATATTAAGTAGCATTTGGGCATGTTATTACCACATTTAAAAAGGTTTTTTATGATTGGTATGAATATTTACTTATTTATTGCGAGTTGAGTTTTGATAGTTAAAACACATATTTTTTATCACATTGATCTGGTGCTGAATGAGTTATAAGAATAGCGGTCATAAGAAGAAGAGCGTGTGTTTTTTGGATCATTTCTTGGCTTGTAGGATATAGGTTTTAACCGGAATTATTAGTCATATTTTCCTTTTAAATGTGTGTTTAGGCTAGTAGTAAAGTTTACGCAAGTTGTATGTAACTATTCAGTTTTTCTTATTGAAGTTATTACTTGGTATATGCTAGTATGGGGCATGACTCAACCACATACAATTATGTTTTCTTTAATAATAATGGCGGCCGGTTCTAAAAAAAAATAAAAAAATCCCATGTGTAATGTTAAAGTCAGGTTAATATTCCTTTTGTTTTACATTAGTACCTATTTGCCATGTGCACTGTTGAAGGAAATTAATAAAACCAGTAAATTGATGACATTGTAAATGTTTGGAAATAGCCAGATTGCGATGTATGATGGTGTAAATTATAACACTGCCAAATTCTAATTAAAAAAGTTTTATAGGGAAGTTTAGGGAAATTTGTACAAATTTTCAAAAGATATATATTTTAATGCATTTATTCGTACACCTTAAACATCTCCAACCTTTTCAATTAAAAAATAAAAGTTTTACTTTAAATTCAACGGGTATATATGCTATTTTTGTTACATTTTCTTAAAATTATATATAGATAGAACTATTTCACAAAGAATTAAAAAACAATAATACAAAAATTATATCAATACATCCATTCCAGTCCGAAAAAGGGCACTTAAATCTTTGATAAATTTATTTGTTCGGTAATTTTTATTTATTTATACATGACGGTTTACACTCCGAAAAAAATCATTTATTAAATTGTACCCACTTGAATCCTTTTTATTTTGAACCATCAACCGCATTATATGAGGAATAATGAATGAATGAAAGAAACATGAATATATTAATGTCACGCCACAAAATAAACACATTTAATATACTTTTTTAGAAAATGATCACTATTTATTAAATTTACGTATTTAATGAATCTTATTAAATGAAGTGGGCTTCAAATTGATAACTCCAAAACTTAAATTAATTAGTTCGACATTAATTACTCTTACACTAACGCTTATTAAGAAAATAAATATATAAAGACATCCCAATATCTGCTGATTTTAATTAACAAGTTGTATCAAAATTATGGGTATGACAAAGATAAATTTGTTGGTTTACTTTGGAACTCTCTTTATATGTTGTGCCATTTCATCAGGTGACATAATTAATTAAATTATAAGATTAATTATATGCATGCAAGTTTTTGCCACTTTCTTCATATATATACTAACTATATTTAAATTAATTAATTACATAATATTAATTTTGTGTACATTTGACATGCAGTGGCTGGCTCTCCCATCCCTAATCCAGTTGAACAGAAAGGAGAGGTACTTTTTTATTCATTTATTATTATTATTAGTAATTTAATTACCTTCTTTTTTTCCCTTCCTATTAATTTTGGGTTACTGTTTAATTATCTAACACACGACTAACTTAATAATTAACTAGAATCCTTAACCTTTGTATTCCCTTGTAAGATTCTTACCTATATATAAACATTGGAATGATTCGATTCAAATGTATTCGTTTTATGAAGGTACAACCAACTAAGGTTTTACAAGAATGTGAATGCAAGACGAAGGATTCCTACTGTGTGATAAACCCGGACGTGAATGACACTCGTGCATCTACGTGGATGTATTTACAAACTTATTTGTGCATCGAAGACCCCCCTTCTTGTGTAGGACGCCCACCTGAGCTATGCAATGGATATTCTCACTTGCAAATCTCTGGTTATCTCAACCGCGTCTATCAAAAATCGGGTCAATGCCCAAATGATATTGCTCATCTCACTAGTACAGATCCATGTAACGGAGATAGTCATCGTAGATACCCGACCAAGGGAAATTGCAAGATAACTGACGAATGCAGATGTTTATTTTGCAAAATAGAAGATTATTACACCCCCAGTTTCTAATAATATTGTATACACCGCACGCATAAGGTTGTAATATTGCGAGAACATCTCAAAACAACCTATTGAAATTATTCAAGAATCACCAATTATTGCTCTTTACAATTAAACAAGTGTAATGTTTCTTATATGTTATATACAGTATTGAATTATTTACCAAATGATATAAATGTGAACAATTAATTGAGTAAAAAAATAATCATGTAGCCTGCTGTCTAATGTTTGTTGGTCTTGTACTATATCGAAAAAGTAATAATTGAAAAGACAATAAATTAAAAGACAGGGACGCAATGAAAATAACAATTTATTTTTCACAATTGGAATATAAATTACAATTCCTGACTCAACAGAATTAAAATTACACTAATTTAAATTTCAGACAGATTTATTATAACTTATTAAACTGCTGGACTGAATAACTGTTAGACAGAATAGTATACTACTAAACTGCTGGACTGTTTAACAATTAAAAAAAATTGCCAGACAGAATAGTATAATTACTAAACTGTTGGACTGTTTCTGTAAATACAGAAAAGTAAATAACAGAATTGAAAATTACAGAATAGGAAAGGACTGAATTGAAAGTACAGAAAGTAAACAGTACAGAAATATAAATACAGAAAAATAAAGGTACTGAAATTTAAATACAGAAATGAAAGAACAGAATTTAAATGAACTGAAAAGAAAGAACTGAATTTAAAAGGACTGAAATAAAAAAGAAGAGGCAACTGCTGGGCAGTTTCCCTTAAACAATATTTTCCGAACCACCTTTAAAGATTTCTGGTTTCGGAACTTTGTTCCTAAGGTACAACTTCTGTCTCAGAGTGGCTCGTATGGAAACCGGCACCGAACCACAGGTCGAGCTGTTGGTGGTGCGATTCTCTCTCTAATATGTATGTTTATGCATTGAAGGTGTGTGTTTGATTGTGTCTGAAATGAGAGGGGGATGGCTGCCTTTTATAGCCTCTCTTGAAACCGCAACCATAATGGTCAATTAATTCTTAGAGTTACACCCCAGAATCCGCCCAATCAATTTCTGAAACCGCAGCATTAATCTGCAATTTATTCTCATTGATTGCTGGCGTTTCAGTTGCTGGAAACTCTAGGGACTACTTTTGTATTTTATACAAAACTCCCTTTTCAGATTTGACCCATGACCCAAGACCCAAGACCCGAGACATTCCTCAAATCCCAAATCCCAATCCCAATCCAAATCCCAATCTTATGCCTGAGCCCGAGCCCGTGTCCGTGACCCGAGTCCCAAGACCCGACTCTCCCCAAAATGTTTTTTCAGGGTGGTTGAGATCTCTATCGGAGTTCTGGATGTAGCTCTACTATCTTTATCAAATTTGTCAAGCATCTGCTTGGCATAGTGAGTTTGAGGTAGTGCATATCCGTCTGATGTCTTGGTAATTTTCATACCAAGTATTACATCAGCGACACTCAAATCTTTCATCTTGAATTTTTATGACAACATTCTCTTAGTGGAGTTGATATTATCAATACTCCCTATTATAATCATGTAATCTACGTAGAGGCAGACTACCACGTAGTCCTTTTCATTTCCTTTTACGTAGACGCATTTGTCACATTTGTGTATCCGAAAACCGCTTGATAGCATCACTCTATCAAATTTTTCGTGCCATTGTTTAGGTGCTTGTTTAAGTCCATATAAGGACTTCACAAGTTTACACACCTTGTGCGCTTTACCTGGAACCACAAACCCATCCGGTTGTTCCATGTAAATTTACTCTTCCAGTTCACCATTCAAGAATGCCGTTTTAACATCCATTTGATGTATTTCCAGATTGAACAGTGCCGCGAGAGCAATGACTATCCGGATTGACGTCTTCCTGGAGACAGGAGCATAGGTGTCAAAATAGTCGAGAGCTTCGGTTTGTCTAAAACCTTTCACTACAATCTTCGCCTTGTATTTCTCGATCGTTCCATCGAGCTTTCTCTTCCTCTAGAAGATCCACTTGGGTCCTAGTGGCTTACACCCGGGTGGTAAATCCACTAGTTCCCAAGTGTGATTTTGTAATATTGATTCAACATCATTGTTGATCGCCTCCTCCCAATATTGGGCTTCCGGGGATGACATTGCTTGTTTGAATGTCGCCGGTTCGCCTTCTATCATGAAGGTTACAAAATCTGGACCGAAAGTCGTTTCCTTTCTAGCCCTTTTACTACGTCGAGGCTCTTCTTCTTCTTCCTCCACCGGTTCACTTTCCCCCACATTTTCTTCACTGTTTGACTCCTCAGTCTCTACAGTTATGGAAGACTTGCAGGGAAAGATCTCCTTGAAGAAAGAAGCTTCTTGAGCTTCGATGATAGTATCTACATGCACATCGAGATTATCCAACTTGTGCACGAGAAAACGATAATCACTACTGTTGTGTGCATATCCTATGAACACGCAGTCTACCGTCTTTGGCCCTATTCTCGTTCTTTTTGGAAGCGAGACAAGGACCTTCACAAGACAACCCCAAACCCTTAAGAATTTATAGCTCGGCCGATGGCCTTTCCATAGTTCATAAGGTGGTTTATCACGCTTCTTATGCGGTAGCTTGTTCAATACATAGTTGGCGGAAAGCAGCGCTTCCCCCCACATGTTCTGGGGTAACCCAGAACTTATTAACATAGCATTCATCATTTCCTTGAGAGTCCTATTATAACGCTTGGCAACCCCATTCTGCTCCGGAGAGTATGGGGCTATGGTTTGATGTATAATGCCATTTTCTGTGCATATCTGTGCAAACGGTGCCTCGTATTTACCGCCTCTATCACTCCTTAACATTTTAATCTTTTTATTGAGTTGATTTTCTACTTTGGTCTTATAAAGAGCGAATTTCTCTACCGCTTCGTCTTTACTTCTCATTAAGTAGACATAGCAGTACCTAGTACAGTTATCTATAAACGTAATGAAATACTTTTTTCCTCCTCGTGTTTGTATAAACTTTAAGTCGCATACATCCGTGTGTATTAGACCAAGAGGTTCAGTACTTCGTTCAATATGTTGATACGAAGACTTGGTTAATTTTGCCTCAACACAAATCTCACATTTATGTTGTTTATTGAAGACAAAACTTGGTAGTAGATTTAGTGATATTAATTTCTTTATTGAATTAGTATTCACATGACCTAATCTACCATGCCATAAATTAAATGAATAACAAGAACAAGCAAAAGAAGTTTAATTGGCCACTTGGGCAACATTAACGATTACATTATTCTTGGTACTGGCCTCGGCCTTAGTACCCTCAATAGCAGACTCGGCTTTAGGAGCCAGTGTTCCAACATTTAATTTAAACATGCCGTTGGTCATATAGCCACGGCCTACATACATTCCATTTAAGGTGATTACAATTTTAACGGATTCAAATGCAAGTTTAAACCCTTTGTTCACCATCACTGAGCCAGAGACTAGATTCTTGCGAATTTCCGGCATATGGAGCACACCGTTCAGTGTCAGCGCCTTTCCCGACGTCATCTTCAGCATCACGGTTCCTTTTCCTTCCACCCTGGAAGTAGCCGAGTTCCCCATGAAGCAGCTCTCATTGTCCACGGCCGTATAGGTCTAGAACATCCATTTGCTGGCACAGATGTGACTAGTGGCGCCTGTGTCCAGCCACCATTCCTTTGGGTTGCTCCCCACCAGGTTCACTTCCGAGACCACAGCACTCAGGTCCATGTAGTCTTGTCCAGCATCATCTCCTTCCTCTGCCCTCTTCCTCCCTTTCCCTTGGAACTTCCTTTTGGGGGGGGGGGGGGGGGGGGGGGGGGGGGGCTTGTCGTTGCGCATCTTACAATCTGTGGCACGATGGCCCGGTTTGTTGCACCCAAAGTAGTCTCCCATGAATTTCTTCTTGAGAGAAGCACCGACACCGCTGTCAAAGCGTTTCCGCTTAGAAATAGCGTCCACAACCACATTGGCCTTGGAAACCACGTTGCCTGCTCCGCCACCGCCTTTCCTTCCGGATCGGCGGTTGCTTTGCTCAACATTGAGCCTCTCAATGAGTCCCTCCAAGGTCATTGCCTTTCGCTTGTGTTTCAGGTAGTTTTGGAACTCTTTCCATGAAGGTGGCAGTTTCTCAATCATTAATGTCACCTGGAAAGGTTTGTTTATCACTAGCCCCTCAACCTCAAGCCTATGGTATATGAGTTGGAGTTCCTCAACCTGCTCGATAACACTCTTTCCATCAGTCATCATGTACTCGTGAAAGTCCGTGACGACAAATTTCTTTGCGCCAGCGTTATTCACTTTGTACTTTCTTTCGAGAGACTCCCAAAGCTCCTTTGCAGAAGCCTTGGGCTCGAACACACTGAAAAGAGTGTCATCCAGAGCACACAAGATGTAGTTTCGGCATAGGTAGTCCCCGTATTTCCACGCTTCCACCGCCGAAACCGTCTGCATGTCCTCATCTTCCTCGCTTAGGACGGGTGCAGTCTCCTTGAAAAACCGGGTCAGGTTAAGGGCAGTTAAATAAAACAGCATTTTTTGCTGCCAATGTTTGAAGTTGTTACCCCTAAACTTTTCCAGTTTGTCCAGATGAGAGGTTGGCAACATTGGCATAGACGGCGTCGCCGGAGCCTTGCCTTTTGCCCTGGCCGTAGCCACAAGCGCTGCCTTGGCCGTAGCCTTAGCAGCAGCTTCTGCTGTGGCCGCAGCCACAGCCATAGCATCGGCCTCTCCCGCAGCGGCGTTGGCCGTAGCCTTTGCCACAGCAGCTTCGGCCTCAGCCTGGGCTTGAGCCCCCCACTCGCAACGCTCGCAATGTTTTGGCTACTGTTAATAACAACTGTGCCCTGCACGTTTCCCGAAGGAATGATGGGTGATTGATCCTCATTAGTCATCTGAAATGACAATATAAAACCCGTTTAGTTTCTCACAAGAAAACTAATATTCTTAATTGCAAATACTAATTATAACTTAATTAGTTTGCTTTAAAAGAATAAAAAACAATTAAAAGAAATTCTAGCATGAAAATCAAATCACTTTTAATTTCACTAAGAACTCCTTCTTTATAATAATAAATCGATTAAATCCAATCGGAGTTATTCTATTTGCAAATTTCAATTTCTAGTAAACTAGCAATGATTTTGCAAGAATAAACTCCGAGACGTCTACAACAAAAATAAAAAAGAAAAGTCTTTTCCCTTTTCGAATTTTAGTAAAAAACCAGAAAGCAATATTGTTTAAGATTGTTGGTCTTGTACTATATCGAAAAAGCAATAATTGAAAAGACAATAAATTAAAAGACAGGGACACAATTGAAATAACAATTTATTTCTCACAATTAGAATATAAATTACAATTCCTGACTCAACAGAATTAAAATTACACTAATTTAAATTTCAGACAGATTTAATATAACTTATTAAACTGCTGGACTGAATTGTAATTGTTTGAAACTGTCAGACAAAATAGTATAATACTAAACTGCTGGACTGTTTAACAATTAAAAAAACTGTCAGAAAGAATAGTATAATTACTAAACTGCTGGATTGTTTCTGTAAATACAGAAAAATAAATTACAGAATAGGAAAGGACTGAATTGAAAGTACAGAAAGTCAACAGTACAGAAATATAAATACAGAAAAATAAAGGTACTGAAATTTAAATATAGAAATGAAAGAACAGAATTTAAATGGACTGAAAGAAATAACATAATTTAAAAGGACAGAAATAAAAAAGAAGAGGCAACTGCTGGGCAGTTTCCCTTAAACAATATTTCCTGAACCACCTTTAAAGGTTTCTGGTTTCGCAAATTTGTTCCCAAGGTACAACTTCTGTCTCAGAGTGGCTCGTATGGAAACTGGCACCGAACCACAGGTCGAGCTGTTGGTGGTGCAATTCTCTCTCTAATATGTATGCTTATCCTGTGAAGGTGTGTGTTTGATTGTGTCTGAAATGAGAGGGGGATGGCTGCCTTTTATAGCCTCTCTTGAAACCGCAGCCATAATGGTCAATTAATTCTGGGAGTTACACCCCCAGAATCCGCCCAATCAATTTCTGAAACTGCAGCATTAATCTGCAATTTATTCTCATTGATTGCTGGCATTTGAGTTGCTAGAAACTCTAGGGACTACTTTTGTATTTTATACAAAACTCCCTTTTCAGATTTGACCCAAGACTCAAGACCCAAGACCCAAGACCCAAGACCCAAGACCCGAGACATTCCCCAAATCCCAAATCCCAATCCCAATCCCATGCTCGCGCCCGCGCCCATGACCCGAGACCCGGGACCCGGGACTCGGGTCTCGGGTCACAGGCACGGGTACGGGCGTGGGCGTGGGCTTGGGATTGGGATTGGGATTGGGATTGGGATTGAGATTTGAGATTTGGGATTTAGGATTTGGGATTTGGGATTTGGGGAATGTCTCGTGTCTCGGGTCTTGGGTTTTGGGTCAAATCTGAAAAATGAGTTTTGTATAAAATGCAAAAGTAGTCCCTAGAGTTTCCAGCAACTAAAACACCAACAATCAATGAGAATAAATTACAAATTAATGATGTGGTTTCAGAAATTGATTGGGCAGATTCTAGGGGTGTAACTCCCAGAATTAATTGACCATTATGGCTGCGGTTTCAAGAGAGGCTATAAGAGGCAGCCCTCCCCCTCTCATTTCAGACACAATCAAACACACACCTTCACAGCATAAGCATACATATTAGAGAGAGAATTGCACCACCAACAGCTCGACCTGTGGTTCGGTGCCAGTTTTCATACGAGCCACTCTGAGACAGAAGTTGTACCTTGGAAACAAAGTCCCGAAACCAGAAACCTTTAAAGGTGGTTCGAGAAATATTGTTTAAGGGAAACTGCCCAGCAGTTGACTCTTCTTTTTTATTTCAGTCCTTTTAAATTCTGTTCTTTCATTTCTGTATTTAAATTTCAGTACCTTTATTTTTCTGTATTTATATTTCTGTATTGTTTACTTTTTGTACTTTCAATTCAGTCCTTTCCTATTCTGTAATTTTCAATTCTGTAATTTACTTTTCTGTATTTACAGAAACAATCCAACAGTTTAGTAATTATACTATTCTGTCTGACAGTTTCTTTTAATTGTTAAACAGTCCAGCAGTTTAGTATTATACTATTCTGTCTGACAGTTTCAAACAATTACAATTCAATCCAGCAGTTTAATAAGTTATATTAAATCTGTCTGAAATTTAAATTAGTGTAATTTTAATTCTGTTGAGTCAAGAATTGTAATTTATATTCCAATTGTGAGAAATAAATTGTTATTTTCATTGCGTCCTTATCTTTTCAATTATTGCTTTTTCGATATAAGTACAAAACCAACAATGTTTTCCCCATATATGTGCAAATTAATAAAGATCTCTTTCTCGGAGTTTTTTGCCAAAATGGTCTACTGAACCCTCAAAAATCCCAGAATGAGCTACCTTTCTGTAATATTCCCAAAATGGTCTACTTTCGAAAAACGACCGATCGAAATGGTCAAAACGACCGGTCGTTTTTATCATGAACTCCCTGGAACAGTTTGGACCAAAAACGATCGGTCGTTTTTCAGACAAAAACGATCAGTCGTGTTGTACATTTCGATCGGTCGTGTCTTAAAAACGATCGGTCGTTTTTATTGTGAACTCTCTGGAATAAATCATACCTAAAACGATCGGTCGTTTCTGAAAAACGATCGGTCGTTTTTCTTGTGAACTCTCTGGAAGAAATTTGATCTGAAAAGATCGGTCGTTTTTTCAGAACGATCGGTCGTCTGTGGAAAAACGATCGGTCGTTTTTCACAGTCGACCGATCAACTGTAAACAATTTACATAACAAGAATTTTTTGCACTTTTGACACTGATTTGGCAAAAAATATATAAAAACATGATCCCTTAAAAAATGATGTCGTAAATTAATATGTTTAGTACGAGAGTGTTGGATCGGATTTTTTGAAATTTTTATAGCACTAGTATTATCACATAAAATGATGTCGTAAATTAATATGTTTAGTACAAGATGTGTAGGTGACGTTTTACTAAACATCCGATTTAAAACAAGTAAATGTCACAACATCCGATTTAAAACGAAGTTAAACAAAGCTAAACGATTAAGGAAAACGAACGATCAAATGCAAGCGAAAAATTGGCCATATTTTTGCCTAAAAACGGTCAATCGCCACAAATGAAAAACAACACAAATAACCCAATCAACTATAGATATATATGCGCACAAGTTATAATAACATCAAAATCGGATTTCTAGAATTATAAATAAGCAATCTCACAACGTCATACAATTTAACACGTAATGATAAATAGCAACATAAAAAAGATTCATAACATAAATGCAAAGCGTTTGCTACTTATTACATCAAAAACAACGTAGTTCGAAAGAAAATGAAAAACAAAGGAAATACAACGCAAAATAAAAGAGGGTATTTCTCCCCCTTTGACATCATCAAAAACATAAAAAAAATAACCGCCTAGTCGCGGTGGGAGGTCGCGTCATCCTCTTCGTCTTCGGCGTCAACGTCGGGACCGGCTAGATCGGGAAAATACCCGTAGAACTTTGCCCGTTGCTCGGCGCTTATCCTATCAATTTCGTCCAAGTCTTCTTGACTTGTGTTCATGGAGCGAAACATGCATCGGTGGAGACGTGCATTTTGATATTGGTCGATGTATAGATCGTCATAGAATTGTTCGGTGCGCGGAGGTCGGTTGGAAGATCCGACATGAGCTTTTCCTCGACCTCGAGAGGGACGAGAAGAGGAAGGAAGGTGAGATGGGGGAAGGGACTCGGAGGAAATAGGCACGTCCTCATGAGCGGCTTGCGGTGTGGCCTTAGGGCCGACATACTCTTCCTCTTCGGGAGAAAGAGGAGTATAGTCGGGGCCGGACACCCATTTACCGGACCAAGTAATAGTCTTAGCGGTAGTGTTGAATTTTATCGACATTTGGGCAAGATAAGAGGTGTCCCAAATGTGTTTATCCTTGTTCTTGAAAAGAGTTCCACCGGGAACAAGGTTGATGTCTTTTAAGATGGCCGAAATCAAGGCACCGTAAGGTAGCCCATTCTTAGATTTCGTTTTGAGCGAATCCATCTTAAAGAATATGAGCGTCGCGAAGTCAAGTTTGACTCGGCGATGGATGCACCCTAGAAGGAAGATGTACTCATTGGTAACATCCGTGAAATTTGAAGTATGAGGGAGGACGATGTGAGAGAGGATGTGGTAGGCTAATTTATTAAGAAAGAGAAGGTCGTGGGCTTTGTTTGAGCGATTGTTGTGGGTGGGATGAAATAGCTCATCTTTGAAATCGGTAAAATTAACGATATCGAGCATATCGCAAAGTTTGTCACTTTGCTCGTACACCCCCTCAGCATCGAGGTGTAGAAGATTTCGTAAACGGTCTATACCGTAAACGAAGGGTTGTCCGTTAAATGATGAACGCAAGCGGAGTGCGTCATCATGATCCCTATCAAGAACTAGGTTATGATAAAATTCATAGACATTTTCCGAGAAGAAGGGCTCTTTAAGAGTAAGAATAACATCGAGTAGCAAACTCTTTAAGAGTAAGATTTCGACAACTTGAGTATTGCCTCCCCTGGAATTTCTTGAACTTGTACACACGGAATAAACCCCTCTTTCATAATCGAATGTAACATTGGTATGACCAATGTCCGACCTACGTTTCTCTAAAATTTTGAGGATATTGGGACCATATCTTGTGCCGCTGTTTCTCATCCCCATTACTATCTTTTTCCGCTCGCAAAAATAGTGTACCAACTTATAGAAAATAAGCTGCACAGCAGCAGTGATTGGTAAATTACGAGCAGCTTTTAAAACATTATTGAAAATTTCAGCCATGTTTGTGGTCATGTTACCATGTCGCCTCCCTTTATCATGAAAATATGACCATTTTTCCGCAGGCTCTTTTATCAACCATTGATATGCTTGAGGATTCATCACTTTTATTGCTTCCATGATTCTTTTCAATTTTCTTTCTTGTAATTCCCAAATGGCGTTCTCCACTAACTTGTGTAAGTCAGGATCTCCTTTGAAAGCTTTCTTAAAATTATCCAAAAAATGATTTGAACAATATCGATGAACAAAACCTTGACCACGCCAAACTCCTCTCACTGCACTTAGAATACCAGCATGTCTATCCGAAATTAGACAAATATTCACGCGCTCTTTAATCACATGTCGCATAATGTTACAAAGAAAATAGCTCCACGAAATTGTACTCTCCTCAGCAACAAATGCACAACCAATGGGAAAAACATGATTATCTGCATCCAATGTCATGGCCAACAAAATCTTACCTTTATACTTCCCATATAAGTGAGTAGCATCAATAGCGATAACTGGCCTACAATACTAAAATGCATCAATAACGGCCTTAAATGTGAAGAAAAATCTGTTCAATACCTCACCCACTGGATTTCCTACCACATCGTAAACTGGCGTTGTCTCATAAGAAGCTACGGTACCGGGATTATACTTTTGAAGCGCTTTCATAAATTTAGGTAAAACCTTATACGAGTCTTCCCAATTACCAAATATCTCTGCGATTGCTTTTTGTTTACCTAAATAAGCTTTTTTGTATGAAACTGACATTTCAAAGCGGGCATTCACAATCTCTTTAACTAATGAAATTTTCATCATAGGATTAGTTGTGATGGCATTTCGAATGGTTTGGGAAACAAGATTGGAATCTAACTGTGGATGATCAGTTGTAAGCTCGGCATGAATGCATGTATGAGGACCGTTGTGCACCGACACTTCAAAAAATCCATGTTTCTTTCTTAGTGAAGCTCGTAGTTTCCATTTGCATTTTTGAGTTTCGGCCAGTTTACAACGAATTTCCCAAAATTTTGCCTTCGAACTTTTAGTGCAGAAATGGATGTTACGTTTGATTGACCAAACTTTTATTCCCTTTTTCAACATTTCTTTATCCCTAAATAAAAGACCAATAAAAGGATCATTAACTTGAGGATCCCAAAATCCAGGATACATCATATAATTTCGTCTCTGGTTACTATAATTTTCTTGAGTGTCGAACGGTTCATTAAACAAACTTGACATTGGTTGATGCATAGGAATTTCATCGGGAATAGTATTACTCGGCCATTGTGACCCACCTGATTGGTTGTTTTCATCCTCATCCATATCAACCCACCCGTAGTCAACTTCTTGTACATTTTCTTCGTCATCGTCAGATTCGTTTTCGCTAATATTGACGTCCGGATCTTCATCATCATCATCTGGTTCATCTCCAAGTTCTATATCATTTATATTGTTCGACCAACCAATATTATCTGACAATCGACACACTGCATCCAAATGTGTCAAATCTGGTTCGTTGTTCTTAGAATATACCTCTGGTATTGGCTCTTGTCGAATGGGTGTTCTACTTGATGTACCGATTTCATTAGTGGAAAGAATATTATAATACAACCCGTAATCTTGATCAGAAGAGTAAACTTGCTCAATTTCAACATATAACTCTATAAACGTTCTTCCATTTTCTTCTATTAACTCAAGCATGGTTTCCAACGAATCATTATCATCAACAGCCAATCGCATATATTTAAACTCAGTAAGTGTAGTCAGATATGGATAACGACATGTTAAACTCAAACGATTTGAAGTCGATGATACATCAAGTTCCTTAAACAATTTTTCCAAAAATTTGTCGTATGTCGTGTTTCTAGATACCTTAAAAACTTTTTTATAAGAAATATCATAAGATAACCCCTCGCTAATAGTTTCCATCATCGTACCTCCCCAATAACACATAATTGTAGGATTTTTTATTTCGATAACCACACGGTAAAACTATCAATTTTACTCAAATAATACTACAACAACACAAAATATTGAGCTTTTACCTGTTTTGGAAGAGATCTGAGATTTGCCCTAAAATGATCTAAGAGCTCTGTTTTTTTTATTTTTACAGTTGCTCTGGGAAAAGAGATGAGTTTTTTTAAATAGGAAGTATTTCTGAAAAACGACCGATCGAAATGTACAACACGACCGATCGTTTTTGTCTGAAAAACGACCGATCGAAATGGACAAAACGACCGATCGTTTTTTGTCCAAATTGTTCCAGGGAGTTCATGATAAAAACGACCGGTCGTTTTGACCATTTCGATCGGTTGTTTTTCGGAAGTAGACCATTTTGGAAATATTACAGAAAGGTAGCCCATTCTGAGAATTTTCAGTCCCAGATAGGCCATTTCAGCAAAAAACTCTCTTTCTCGTATGTAAATATATAATTAGACTAACATCCAATACCAAGTAAAATGGTACAAAAATAGAGTTAGAAAGCATCAAGTTTCTGGGCCAAAATTTACGATGCACCTAACTAATTTTATCATCACTAACAATTAATTCCCATGTGTAATGTTGAAGTCAGGTTAATATCCCTTTTGTTTGACATTTAGTACCTATTTGCCATGTGCACTGTCGAATGAAATTAATAACACTAGTAAATGTTTGGAAATAGCCAGATTGCCATGTGTGATGGTGTAAATTATAACACTGCTAAATTCTAATTCAAAAAAGTTTTATAGGGTGTCAATTTTGTGCGATCTTTTGTGTTGTTAAAGGTTTTATATATATAAGTACATGCGTTGGGATATACTCTTATATTTGTTATTGCAAAGTCTTCATTTGTCTATCTAAGGCAACTTGTAATTTCCAATTTTGAAGATCCAATTTTGTAATTTCCAAATGTTACATGAACACCTCATGCTGCTGGACCTGGTGTCGTCGAAAATTCGTATAGATTCACTAGCTGGTTTCGAAAGGAGTATTGTATCTGGTGAAAATCATTGATGTGATGCTTTTAGTTTCAGAAAAAAAAATAGATATATATTGAAGTTAATTACTAGCATAAAAATGTATGTAAACTTTGTGAGTAACACTAACAAGTAGCACGTGCAACTTTTGGAAGCAACATACAAGGGGTTTCGAGAACCAGATCGATCACCTTCCGTAGCCCGTAGGGACGTTGTATATTTCTGAATATGGCTTTGTTCAATTTCAGCATTCTTGCTCAATTTATATTCTTTTATGCTTACAAGTTGCAGTGCATAATAGATTTTGATTGATCATAGTTGGGGCAGTGAAAGCAAAACAAGTTCATTATCTTCAAAAAAATACTAAAAAAGAGAAATTTAAGGAATACTTTGTCAAAGTAATACCCAATATTGTTAGTGCAAAATCCCTAAATAAACTATTCTTGGTATGTCTGTGATTCAAAAGGTTTGTTTGAGTGCATCTTCTAAGCGAATATTCTGGGTTCAAGCTTTTCCTTCTAAAACCATAAAAAGATCAATTCAAAATGATCAACAGTTGCAAGCAAAACAGCTAAGTTTGAAAACGTAACCCAACAAAAACTATAGGCTTTATTCACTAAAAAAAAAGGTAGTTTTACCATCAGATGTTAAACTGATGGTAAAATGAATGTCGTTAAATTCAACAAGCAACAGTTTTTGTTGGTGAACTATTGCTAAATTTAGCAACACTCAGTTTAACATGAGTTTAGCAAAAGGATCGTTGATGGTAAACTTGATTTTTTGTGTGTGTAGTGATTTGAGACCATGCTTTGCACCAGCTTTGAGCAAATAAGAAAACTTATTTACACTTGTGCAACATAAATTAAATGATCAGTTCAATGACCTTATCTTATCAAAGTTCCTTCCAATCAGAGTAGCTATGATTATTTGAGTATCCATTGGTAGCCATTATAAGGTAAACATGAATTAAATAAAATTGGATCAGAGATATATTCCTTTAAGAAAAACTTGTGAATTATTTGTTAGGTAAGCTTGGAAATGAATATCATTTGTTAGAAAACGTGTGATACTTGCTGTTTCTCAAATAATTTTCATTTTAGGGATGATCTTTCTTTTCATGGGTTTATTCTAGTGTGCACGACCGTTT
This sequence comes from Primula veris, assembly GCA_963682055.1. Classification (NCBI taxonomy): domain Eukaryota; kingdom Viridiplantae; phylum Streptophyta; class Magnoliopsida; order Ericales; family Primulaceae; genus Primula; species Primula veris. The sequence continues at coordinate 34,106,179 of OY821747.1, forward strand.
ACATGTGAGTTTTTTTTTTTAAAACCGATCAAATGTCATTTAAGATAAATGTTTGACGGCGATGATGGATGGAACATATGGTTCCTTCTTTAATTGCACTATATATAGTCGTAGAATTGTGATCAATAAACATTTTGTTGGTTGAGCAAATTTACATGATGTATTGCAGGATTGAGTTTGTCGAGTTTACGGTACCAAAATACTTAGTCACTCGGTCGATTAATGAAACCTCGACATATGTAAGCCTATACTATACACTTCAACTTATCTATACTTCGGAATATTTCAACTTCCACCAAGAAAGTTTTTCTTCGGAATATTTATCGTGACATGTGTAGTATTAAACTCTTCGGAATATGTGAAATAATTTGCATATTCATATCTAGACTTGCTCCATAATAAAGGGATAAATTAATAATTTCCCTTAAACTGGAATTAATCTCAGTCTCTTTTTTTTGTTCTAACAATTACTACCTAGTAGCTAAAATACTCAGGTTTTGTTCCAGTGTATTTCATAAACCACTTAAGGTAAAGTTTGTAAACAATTAAAATCACAACCAAACATTTCCTATTTTAGAAATGGAGCTCTGTAATCAAATTAAAAGCGTGTAATTCCACAAATAAACATATAAGTTGTTCTATAAATCAGCTTCTAAGTATTGCCCCAAATAATTACATATAAACATAGTTAAAACTCTTTGTAAATTGCATAGAGCTAGAGAAAATGTCCAGCAACAAAAATCTTGTCCCTATGATCATCACTTTAGTTTTTCTTGCTATTTTGGCTGCAAGTGAGGCAAAAAACTTGCCACATTGTAAGTTTCCGGCAATATTCAATTTCGGAGACTCCAATTCTGACACGAGCAATGGTATGGTAGCAGCTAACCAAAAGCCTAAAAGGTCATTTAGTGATGGTCGTCTCATCGTGGAGTTTATAGGTAATGTCGTAAAAAATTAGTACCTTGGTACGTAGACCCTAAAAATCCTGTAAGCATCTAATAATAATAATAATAATGTGTCAATTTTCATAATATAACAAAATATTGCCATTCAAATTATTACAAAAGTAAACTAAAAAAGACATGTTATATTGTTGTGAGCCCAAATACGGAGTTATAAAAATCTTGATATACCATAAGAGTTATATTTGACATTTGTGTTAAAACTAAAAAAGATTTCCTCCAAGTTTAATAAGAAATAAATCTATTTGGTTAAACTGGCCTACACCAACTTTGACATTGTAAATTTGTAGGAATACGTAATTAAGATTTCTTATATCACATATGACTTATTTAGGTATCATATTTCTTGTTGTGCTCATAAATAAACAAACAATTTTGAAATAAAAACAGAAAAAAAAGGTACCATAAAAGTCACACAAATATATCATGCTTTTTGGAATCATGAACCAAATCCATAGTAGGATGGTGTTCTAGTATGACTATGTTTTATTCACCATTTTTTTTATTTATTTATTGACTTGATCAGTCGGTTTAACATACAAATAAGCATGGGATTGAAGTTGTAAATTACTAACATGGCTTGCATACTAATATTTAGTTATCTTGAATTGTTCCTGACCAATCAAATAATATTGAATCTAAGATCCCCTTATATTTCAAATTATAATGAAAGAGTCCCCCATATTAATTTTTTTTTTTTTATGAATAACAATTATACACGCAGCTAAGAAGCTAGGAAAATCACATCTAAGTGCATATGCCGACAAGTTCGGAACGAATTTCCGTCACGGGGCAAACTTTGCTGTTGGAGGTTCAACAATCCGCTACCAGCTGTCAAACAAAACGGGCGCCTATCTTGATGATCAGATATCAGAATTCTGTCAATTTAAGGCTAAAGCCAATTCCCTTTTGAAAATAGGTTATTTCATCCATTTTTCTTTTGTAATATTTCAAGCAGTTTTTCTATAAAAAAATAAAATTGAGTGTAGTTTTGAAAGATTTCTTTTTCACGCTTGCACTTTGCTCAACATGATCGTTAGCCATTGATGACATATTTTTGTCCGCACATATGTATCTCCAGGAAGAAACAGAGGTAGACTCCCCAAGCGAGAAGATTTTTCGAGAGCTCTTTACACGATCGATATAGGTCAAAATGATGTCACCATGTCTGTGTACAGTGCCAATGTTCAAGAAATACCATATATGATTCAAAACTTAGCCGCCGGAGTCAAGGTACTTACGGATAAATTGATTTTTTCGTTACAATGTTTCTAATAAATGAAGTTTATGTAAATCTTTATGTAATAAGATGTCACCAAGTTAAACTTAAATGGTTGCTGTTCTTGTATCATTACTTGATCAATGTCAAAAACGCATTTCTTTGATTGACCTCTTTCAGGTTTCTCATTGTTTTATTGTTTTGCTTTTGAAAACAATATATAGAAACTATATGATGAAGGGGCTAGATCGTTTTGGATGCACAATACAGGACCGGTTGGGTGCTTAGTTACATTCCATAAGACCCGTCCCCCATATATGAGCGGCAAATTAGATAAATTTGGTTGTCTCATATCTTACAACAACGTGGCAAAAGAATTTAATAAACAATTGAAGAACAAAGTTGTCGAGTTGAGAGCTCAGCTCAAGGATGTCGCGATTACATATGTTGATGTTTACACTGCCAAGTACAACTTGTTCACCAATGCCAAAAATCTAGGTGAACCATTTGAAAAGACTTTAGTTTTGCACTTATCGATTTTTCACAATTTTAGTTTGTATTCATGTTTTTCATTTTGATATAGTACGTTCATTTCATATCTAACACGTTTTTTTTCCTAACATAACAGGATTTACATACCCGTTAGGTATTTGCAAAAACGAGAACGTTACATGTCCGGATCCTTCAGAGTACTTGTTATGGGATGGTATTCATTACACCGAAGCTGCAAATCGCTTAGTTGCCCGAGTGATACTTGGCGGCTCATTATCCGACCCTCACCTAGCCATCACTCAAGCTTGCTACAAAGAGGTTGCTGTGTAGTGGCAATCTCGGTAAACCTTAATTATATATGTTGTTAGTTTGTTTGCTTTTGTTTTTTAGAGTTTTGGCTTTATTGAAAAGAGACACTCTGTTTGCATACTAACCTAAAAAAAACTCTGTTTGCATAAGTTTACTTACACTCAAACCCTATCGTTTTTATAGTTAACTAAACAAGAGATAAATATAGTTCAAATGCAATAATAGCTGAGTTTAAAATCGGCAAGTAGACAAATAGTTTTATCTCAAGCTGAGATAAGCTGACTTTCTGCATACATATCGTTCATGGCAGGATAGTAGACGATACATTTATGTCATTTAGGAATAAGGTATTTTCACAATTGCAAACTACTAGAGTTTTCGATAAACTTATGTGTGAAATAGGTACTTTTCCTTGCTGAATTAGGAAAACTGTATAGAACAAAGCATTGACAGTTAGCCAGTTACGAATCAAAAAGAAATCTAAAATAGGAAGTCGTTTTGACTTTAGCGAATGAGGATAATCACAGTAATAATATCTTCGAGGTTGTAATGCTAAATGCTAGCTAATTCACATTCATTGGTTCAATATCTATTACAAGTTGTCTTTTTTTGTGAATATATAGAACCACTCTATTGGACAATGAGGTTTTATTTCATCTTCGTTCATGTAGGAGGCTTCGAGTTAGAAACTGATAAGCTATATCTGATTCTGAAGGTCGAATTTTGAAATTTCCAAATGTTACATGGACACCTCATGTTGCTGATATTGCCGAAATTCGCATAAATTACTAGTTCGTTTCGGAAGGAGTATTCTATCTGGTTAATATCATTGCTATGATGCTTTTAATTCCAAAATAAATAAATAGATATACATTCGAAGTTATTATTATAAAAATGTTTGTAAACTTTGTAACATAAGTGGTAAAATATTTTCTGAATGTGGCTTGTTCAATTTCAGCTTTCTAGCTCAATTCATATTCTGTTATGCTTTCTAGATTTTGGCTGATCATATATATAGTGGGGGCAGTGAAAGCAAAACAAGTTCATTATCTTCAAAATATATATATATATATATATATATATATATATATATAAGAGATATTTAAGCAATATATATATATATATACTTTGTCAAAGTAAATACCCACTATTATTAGTGCAAAATCCCTAAATAAACTATTCTTGAAGTGTCTGTGATTCATAAGATTTGTTTGAATGCATTTTCTAAGCAAGTATTCTGGGTTTTTCTTTTGCCTCAAATAAGCTCGGTTCTTCGAACTTGAAATCTTCTAGCATTTCACTCTAAAATCATAAAATGATCAACAGTACTTGCATTCTGTCTTTTAAGCAAAACAGCTTAGCTTGAAAATGTAACCAAACAAAGCTATACACTTTATTTAAGACCAAGTTTTGCACCAGCTTTGAGCAAATAAAACAGCTTATTTAAACTTGTACGTGCAACGTACTCTATCTAGAAATGGAAGTCTTAAAGTTATAAAATGCACCATACTAATTACTAAAGAAAGGGTGAGTTCAAATAGTCACAACCACCATACCAACGGAATAGCAAAAATAGCCCGCGCTATTAGTATTTAGATATTCTTTCAACGGCCATCTTATGTGCATTTTCTTCACTTTAGAACTGCCACCCTTTTGCTTCTTCATGTAAAACACTGCTTTTCTATAAGCTCTTTTTAAGTTTCGTCGAAACCTTACTACATCCAACTTTAAAATCTGGTCCCTATGCGCTGCCCATATGTCAGCATGAGCAACTAATCTCATCGCTATTTAGTCATTCATTCTCTTATCCAGCTCTAAAATACTCTCGTTAGCGCCCACTTCGTATATCATGTACTTGAGTCCCAATCTGACCGCCATTTTTCCGAAGCAAAAATCCCCGAGCCAACCGCATTTCAGAGGCAACAACTGTATGAACACTGAACCAGGCCTAAGAAACAATACGTGGGATAGTGCGGCTCCGTGTACACCTATTATTATCGAATAAATATATGTGAGAGAAAAAACTTGGTAAGGACATATGCACGAACAAATGGTCACCTCTATTTCAGCAACAATCAAGGTAAAATGATCATTTATTTTGGAGAATTAATTATCAAATAATCATAGTTAAAATCTCTTTCGAACTTAAGTACAAATGTTCATTGATGCTACTTATTTTTACTTTTTGTTCTTAACTATGATGATCACTCATGCTATGCTGATATGAACCCAATCTTATATAAGAATTGAGAATGCGGTTTCATGGATATTAAATGCTCTTATGTACTAATCAATTATTCTCCCAAAACTCAAACCAAAATTTATTCTCTATGCATTTGATTTAAAATCTTCATATTCTAACATAAGTTGCGGCCCCTTCATGCATGAACCAATCTTGGTATCGGCGAGTGTGCTTTGATTAGATTGCACAAGATTGAGTTAAAAACAATTTGCATATCTAATTGGAAAAACCCTAAACTTAATATAGACACGTTTCATCTTAGAAAAAATATGAACACTGACAGATGTTTTTTTTTTTTTTTTGACGTTAAAATAGTTGTGACTAATTTGGTGACATTTCTTGCCGTGTCTTCTGTTTTGTTATTGTCTCAAGTATTATACTTAAAATAATGACAAAGTCGAAAAATATATATATATATATATATATATATATATATATATATATATATATATGACCTTCCTGTCTCCACATTTTCATGAATAAAATTGATGGCATTGTTAATATTTTTGAAGCCATAAGTATTGAAGTTTTTTGCAGTACTCTTAATTAAGCCAGCGCAGCTTAATGAGCCTATCGTATATTTCTTGTTGATCGTGTTTTCGATCAAAATATTAAATTAATTACATTCTCCATTTTTTTGAAATAAACAAAGCTTACACTACGAAACATAATATTCTAGGTCATTGCAGAGTACAAAGGAAAACATAAATGTTAGTTTGCTATATAGAAACTGCACACTAGTGTGTAATTTGAATTCTCCTCTCGGACAACGGGACAAATAAGTTGTTTAAACGAAGAAGCGAGAATATATTATGAACTGAAATTTGCATCTATACCGTGGCTGGTTTTAAAATTTGTTGCATAGAATCTGGATACTGTGGAAGTGATGTTGGAGAGGTAAAGAAAACTGAAAAGCGCCAAACTCGAAGCAATCGCCAATATTGTAATCGTTAATTCCATTGGCATGAACATATGCATTTACCCATGAGTCGAAAACAAAGTTGCCTCATGTCGAAAACATATCCATTGGCTGTTGAAAACAAAGTCGAAAACATATCCATTGGCTGTTGAAAACAAAGTCGAAATATATATATATATATGACCTTCCTGTCTCCACATTTTCATGAATAAAATTGATGGCATTGTTAATATTTTTGGATAGCCACTTCTTTCATGCCTTGGGTGAATTAGGCATTAGTTGTATTTTTTTTTAGTTTTTTGTTTCAGTTTCTACAAAAAGAGTATTTTATCAAACATAGCATTAAATGGCTTAATGATATTTACAGTTTTGACTTAAGAGTACTTTGATCAAAGTATTCAATTTTTTACTTGTCAATTACAACTATATATATCAAAGTTGCATCTACATTTTTGTTAATTAGTACATAGCAACGACCATTTTTTTTCTTCTCTTTTTTTTACTTTTATGTTTCATAAAAATGGTCCAACATTCATAATTCTTTTGTTTCAAATGTTGGTACACTTTCCTGCTATTTGTTTTGGTATGGGCAGGAAAATATTTTATGTAAATATTATTTTCCGTGTGTTTGTTTAATTTGTAGTAAAATCTGTTTTATAGGAAAATGTTATCCATATTAATTTCATGGGACATGAAGAAAGGTAACTTTCTAAAAATTGGCATAAAAAATAGCATTCTGAACGGATTGAATTGGATGGCCATTCAGCTGAAATTATTTCCCATTGAATGTCCTTAAATTTATTTAATGTCCTTCAATTTATTTCCCATTGTAATGTCCTTAAATTACAAGTTAACTGCAATTTTTTTAAATGATTCTACAACAACCACTGCAATTTTAGTTTTTACAATTATTATTATCGCTAATAAAGTTTGGATCCTCATATATACCTAAGAAATTATTTAACAATAGTATTAATATTTGGATCGAATCATACTATTAATATAAGTCAACCCAAGCATTCCGAGGCTGCCAAATTTTGTTCAAGTTTTTCAAAAATACTCTCGCTTTAATATTATAATTACTCTTAAATGTCATCACTCAATTCAAATAAATAAATAACTTTAAAAATGTTATTTTACACATATTTATATTTCAAACAAAATCGTTGTGTATTTTTTATAAGAGTAAAATATTATGTTACTCTTTTTATACGATTGTTAATTAATTATATTTAATCATTCGATATTTAAATTTTTTAAAAAATATTAAGTTTATTTGTCGTGATCATATCTATGTCACTACGTATCGCACATGTAACGCGTGAGCAACTATTACCGGTACTTATATATTTCTTCTTCTTTTTTACCTTAAACAAAGAAAAATGTGAGAATGTATTAAAACAAAACAGTTAACGATGATCCAAGACTTAGAAATTATGAAATACTTAATTATTGCATGTCTATCACCACTTTTTAATTAAATTAAATAACCACCCATATAAGAAACATATTCATCGTATTGATTAGAAACATATTCATCGTATTGATTAGAAACAAATGTAAAAATTTATATTTCACAAGTCGTGATATCGGGTTAATTTAGTTTCAGTTTAATTATTTTATACCATGATCGATGGTTGTTTTCATGATATTAAATAAGAAAACTACACCTGTAAAGTCTAAATATCAAAAACTCATTGGTCAATAATTATGCTCTAAATAAGGAAATCTAGTATGTTTGTAATTGTCTTTATCAAATAATATTTATTATTTTTTAAATTCAGATTACTTAAATTACTTCAGTTTTGTGATTTTGTGTTTGGTGAATGTTTGAGAATAACTTGAAAATTAGATGAATATATTTGAAGTTAAGGACCTTAGAATGGTAATTAGTTTGAGAGGAGCATTATTTTGGGAATTAGTTTTGGTGAGATCATTATATGCTTAGTCAAATTAATACATCTTAAAAAAAAAAATTAGATTCCCTCAAACTAATAAAATAAAATTTTCATCCAAAAGATTAATGAGAAGTTTAGGGAAATTTGTACAGATTTTCAAAAGATATATATTTTCATGCATTTATTCATACACCTTAAACATCTCCGACTTTTTCAGTGAAAAAATAAAAGTTTTACTTTAAATTCAACGGATATAGATGCTATTTTTGTTACATTTTCTTAAAATTATATATAGAACTATTTCACTGAGAATTAAAAAAAAAATTAATATAAAAAAATATATTAATACATCCATTCCAGTCCGAAAAAGGGCACTTAAATCTTGAATACTTTTTTCTTTTGAACCATCAACCGCATTAATATATTAATGAATGAATGAAAGAAACATGAATATATTAATGTCACGGCACAAAATAAACTCATCGGGTCTTGGGTCAAATATGAAAAGGGAGTTTTGTATAAAATCCAAAAGTAGTCCCTAGAGTTTTCAGCAACTAAAACGCCAGCAATCAATGAAAATAAATTGCAGATTAATGCTGCGGTTTCAGAAATTGATTGGGCGGATTCTGAGGGTGTAACTCCCAGAATTAATTGACCATTATGGCTGCGGTTTCAAGAGAGGCTATAAAAGGCAGTCATCCCCCTCTCATTTTAGACACAATCAAACACACACCTTCACAGTATAAGCATACATATTAGAGAGAGAATCGCACCACCAACAGCTCGACATGTGGTTCGGTGCCGGTTTCCATACGAGCCACTCTGAGACAGAAGTTGTACCTTAGGAACAAAGTCCCGAAACCAGAAACCTTTAAAGGTGGTTCGAGAAATATTGTTTAAGGGAAACTGCCAAGCAGTTGCCTCTTCTTTTTTATTTCAGTCCTTTTAAATTATGTTCTTTCTTTTCAGTCCATTTAAATTATGTTCTTTCATTTCTGTATTTAAATTTCAATACCTTTATTTTTCTGTATTTATATTTCTGTACTGTTTACTTTCTGTACTTTCAATTCAGTCCTTTCCTATTCTGTAATTTTCAATTCTGTTATTTACTTTTCTGTATTTACAGAAACAGTCCAACAGTTTAGTAATTATACTATTCTGTCTGGCAGTTTTTTTTAATTGTTAAACAGTCCAGCAGTTTAGTAGTATACTATTCTGTCTAACAGTTATTCAGTCCAGCAGTTCAATAAGTTATAATAAATCTGTCTGAAATTTAAATTAGTGTAATTTTAATTCTGTTGAGTCAGGAATTGTAATTTATATTCCAATTGTGAAAAATAAATTGTTATTTTCATTGCGTCCCTGTCTTTTAATTTATTGTCTTTTCAATTATTACTTTTTCGATATAGTACAAGACCAACAAACATTAGACAGCAGGCTACATGATTATTTTTTTACTCAATTAATTGTTCACATTTATATCATTTGGTAAATAATTCAATACTGTATATAACATATAAGAAACATTACACTTGTTTAATTGTAAAGAGCAATAATTGGTGATTCTTGAATAATTTCAATAGGTTGTTTTGAGATGTTCTCGCAATATTACAACCTTATGCGCGCGGTGTATACAATATTATTAGAAACTGGGGGTGTAATAATCTTCTATTTTGCAAAATAAACATCTGCATTCGTCAGTTATCTTGCAATTTCCCTTGGTCGGGTATCTACGATGACTATCTCCGTTACATGGATCTGTACTAGTGAGATGAGCGATATCATTTGGGCATTGACCCGATTTTTGATAGACGCGGTTGAGATAACCAGAGATTTGCAAGTGAGAATATCCATTGCATAGCTCAGGTGGGCGTCCTACACAAGAAGGGGGGTCTTCGATGCACAAATAAGTTTGTAAATACATCCACGTAGATGCACGAGTGTCATTCACGTCCGGGTTTATCACACAGTAGGAATCCTTCGTCTTGCATTCACATTCTTGTAAAACCTTAGTTGGTTGTACCTTCATAAAACGAATACATTTGAATCGAATCATTCCAATGTTTATATATATACAGGTAAGAATCTTACAAGGGAATACAAAGGTTAAGGATTCTAGTTAATTATGTTGTGTGTTAGATAATTGAACAATAACCCAAAATTAATAGGAAGGAAAAAAAAGAAGGTAATTAAATTACTAATAATAATAAATAAATAAATAAAGTACCCCTCTTTTTTGTTGAACTGGATTAGGGATGGGAGAGCCAGCCACTGCATGTCAAATGTACACAAAATTAATAATATTATGTAATTAATTAATTTAAATATAGTTAGTATATGAAGAAAGTGGCAAAAACTTGCATGCATATAATTAATCTTATAATTTCATTAATTATCTCACCTGATGAAATGGCACAACATATAAAGAGAGTTCCAAAGTAAACGAACAAATTTATCTTTGTCATACCCATAATTTTGATACAACTTGTTAATTAAAATCAGCAGATATTGGGATGTCTTTATATATTTATTTTCTTAATAAGCGTTAGTGTAAGAGTAATTAATGTCGAACTAATTAATTTAAGTTTTGGAGTTATCAATTTGAAGCCCACTTCATTTAATAAGATTCATTAAATACTTACATTTAATAAATAGTTATCATTTTCTAAAAAAGTATTAAATGAGTTTATTTTGTGCCGTGACATTAATATATTCATGTTTCTTTCATTCATTCATTAATATATTAATGCGGTTGATGGTTCAAAAGAAAAAAAGGATTCAAGATTTAAGTGCCCTTTTTCGGACTGGAATGGATGTATTAATATATTTTTTTATATTATTGTTTTTTTTAATTCTCAGTGAAATAGTTCTATATATAATTTTAAGAAAATGTAATAAAAAAAAATAGCATCTATATCCGTTGAATTTAAAGTAAAACTTTTATTTTTTCACTAAAAAAGTCGAAGATGTTTAAGGTGTACGAATAAATGCATGAAAATATATATCTTTTGAAAATCTGTACAAATTTCCCTAAACTTCTCATTAATCTTTTGGATGAAAATTTTATTTTATTAGTTTGAGGGAATCTAATTTTTTTTTTTAAGATGTCTTAATTTGACTAAGCATATAATGATCTCACCAAAACTAATTCACAAAATCACAAAACTGAAGTAATTTAAGTAATCTGAATTTAAAAAATAATAAATATTATTTGATAAAGACAATTACAAACATACTAGATTTACTTATTTAGAGCATAATTATTGACCAATGAGTTTTTGATATTTAGACTTTACAGGTGTAGTTTTCTTATTTAATATCATGAAAACAACCATCGATCATGGTATAAAATAATTAAACTGAAACTAAATTAACCCGATATCACGACTTGTGAAATATAAATTTTTACATTTGTTTCTAATCAATACGATGAATATGTTTCTTATATGGGTTACTATTTACTTAGCATCACTTTTATATTTTTAGGATAACATTTTAACTTTATACATTTTTCAGTTTTTCTATCAAATTTATTATCATAACTAAATATTTACTATATTTTAATATACTTCTATCAATTTTTTTCAACCCAAATTAATTTACTAGAACAACCACGTTAAATAACTTACAAGTTTTCTCGTATTTAAAGTAAAAAAGTCAACTTTTACAACTTATACGGAAACATTTTGGTTTATACAAATTATCAGTTTTTTTTATAAATTTCTCTATCACAACTATACAACTCATTTTTTTGTTATTTTATTAATTTATATGTGAAAAGTACAAATAAAGAAGAGAGAATAAGAGAAAATTAAGAGAGAGACATTATTATTTTAATTATAAGAGAATATCTTGATCACTTGTATATATTTGAGACATATTTGAGTTTATGTATATTTAAGATAATAGATATGAAAACTAATGCGTATATAATTTTAGAACAATCTCATAATATTTAAGGTAAATTTGTAATACAAGGCAAGTGATTTTATATGATTTCATGCTAGAACACTGGTCCTATGTGACCTATAAATATGGAAACAAAAGTTAATAAAGGAGACAAACTCTTAAAGCATATATGCAAGTTATTCTTGAAGAGTTCCGTTTACACAAATTGAAAAATTAAAAAAGAAAAAAGACAAAAAAAAAGAAGAAGAAAAGGTCGAAGAAAAGGTCGAAGCTTGACAATGCGGGAGAGAAGGCCTGCGTTTTGTTTATGCTTGAACTTGCTATGCTGCTGCTGATTAAATTCTTTCATAGTTGAGTTTGTCAGACTGCAGGTAAGGTAGCGAATGTATAAATTCCAAAGATTTTGTTGAACTCTACAGCTGAATTTTTTAGCTATAGGTTGTCACTTAAGGCAATTAGTAGGAATTGTTGCCTACATTCGTCGCCTTTACATAAAACGGTGATTTTCAACGCTGGTTAAACCTCAAAGTGCGTAGTTATTTTACGCCCGCAAACCAGAAAAATATTTGACTTGAAAATCACAATCAGACATGATCGTAATGTATAAAGTAGATAAAAATAAATTAAATTAAAATCAAACCCCAAGGGCTAGCCTAGTGGCGAGAACTCACACTCTATCTTAGCTGCAGGGTTCGAGTCTTATAAAAGGGAATGTGTGATTGCCTTTGATCCTCTTTAATAAGATTTATTAAAAAAAAAAATGAATTAAATTAAACTTTTGGTGAATTATGAGTACCTTGATTAGCATATCTGTGGGAAGCCAAGCTGGTGCAGTTGGAACCCCAACCCAAGCAATCTGTGAAACTCGGTAAATGAAAGAAAATGATTTAGTTCAGTATTTCTGTTTTCGGTGTAACTGATACAAAGGATGTGTAAACACACAAGTGTTAAACGGACTAGCTCGAAGTTTACAGTTTCCTCGAAGTCTTGCAACGATACATTGTTTACCATTATTTATATTTGTCGAAACTTTTTGAGTTTCAAAAAAATACTATATTATTAGAGCCCTGTATTTCTTTATTGATTCTAACTTTATCAGATAAGAAAATAACTCAATTTAAAGCTATGGCAGTTACTCATCAAATAACGTAGACTTCTTTGTGAGACTCAAATGGAACGATCATATAAGTTCAATAATGGTAAACATGGGAGGACTTACGAGGGCGTATTCTCCTGTCTCAAAGATGCGCAAATCCAAAACCTACTAAAATAATGTCAGAAAAAAATCCCTGATGCTTCAAATCAAGGCAGACTTTTGGCTTCTGAATCAAATGAACCAAAATTCGAAATTTGTGCATAACAATTGAAGTTCTTTTATATGTAAAAGCTTACCGTTTGGACAAAAGGTCATATCAGGAAAGTTGAAAGTTTGGTCTAAACAGAGCAAGCCTGCTTGGTATATTAAGTTCTTGTTTGGCTGCGGCTGTCTTTTTTTTTTCTTATTTCTTTTTTTGCGTAAAAGCTGGACTGCCTTTGTCGACTATCTTAATAGCTGAGATTTCTGGGTTTCTTTTCCTGATAAAACTAGAAGATTTAGGCAGGATGAATCTAGATTTTTTTCCGAAAACCCAAAATAGTTTTGCTCATCTTTTTTAAAAGCTGCAACCAGACAGGCTCTATATCTACCTAAAAATTCCCCAGAGTAGTAAGAAATTATATACCTCACCACGATCTTCGTAGATATAGTCCAAGCCTTTGTAATAAGGAGGGTGATCAACAGATAAATACTGGTATCACAATGAAAAAATGTTTTATTTCAGTATCTATCGATTACACAAAATTTAAAATTTTATTATGGAAACAACAGATTCTGCAGAAACTAAGGTCACCTTAAAAAATATTCAAGCACAAAAGTATGTCTCTTTTTTTTTGCATGAGTTTTCGTATGCATAACAAAAACATCACCCTCATGAAAATGTTGAATGAAGAATATCGGTTCTATTAAGTTTTACAAACCAAAAACGTGGTGCTTTTAATTTCTGTAAATGCAGATTGGCAAATCAAAAGAAGAAAAACGAAAGTTTAAAATGAAAGAGAGACATTGACACTGTTAAGATACTTATCCTTCTCCACCCTCACAATCTGACCTTTCTTCACTGCATTATACCAAAAAATAAGAGGAAAAAAAAAATTAAAAAAAGATCACATCACGATAACTAAAAAGATACTGCAATGCTCCAAACTTTCAGCTATGTACGATTTGATTCGTTTCTTGACATTTGCTATGGAATCAGAATTAAGTCACTGGTATTTCTTGGTAAATTTATTGGCTCCTTCTTATGATGTCCATGAGATAGTTTTACAAAGAAAACACCCTGAATTTTGGCCTGTCGGGCTTATTTTTACACCTAAGCCGCACAATATTATGGCTCCTTTTTATCCTTATCAGAAAAATTCATACTATACCCGATTTTTTTTTGTCACAAACAAAATACAAATTACCATGTCATAAAAAAAAGCTGTTTTCTAGATAACACAAAAACAAACTGGTTTTAGAGTATCATGAGAAATAAAGAATAAAGGGAAACGAAGTACTGAACTGGAAGTAAACTGGTTTCTTTTGAGTGTTTGTTCTGTTACAAAAGAAAAAAGGGAAATGAAGTACTAAACTGGAGTAAACTGGTTTGTTAGGCAGCTTAGAAGGTGTGGTAGAAGCTTGTTCAGTTTCAGATGATAATGACTCGGCCGAGGCTCTAAGAATAAGTGGATTTGATAAACCACTTAAAGAAACATGACTTGTGCTTATTCTTATGTGATTTTGTGAAAATGGTGACAATGGTGGTAAATAATTTTGTAACAAAGCTGCTGCAGAGAGAGCCATTACCATGATATATAATTATCTATATATATATATATATAGATAGATAAGAGGATTTTATTAAATATTCACTCACTTTACCAGTTATGAATGTTTTTGAGTTTTTGGCTTTTTGGAGATAAGGGGATAGAGGGCTCTAGGCCTCAAAACCAAAAAACCGGAAAAACCGAACCGAATCGATAACCGAACCGAAAAAACTCGAAAAAGACCGAAACCAAAAAACCAAAAAAATTTCGGATCCGAACCGAAAAAGACCGAAAAAAACCGAAACTGGACCGAAAAAACCGGTCCGGTTCGGTCCAAAAAATAAAAAGACCGAAACCAAAAAAAACCGAACCGAAAAATATGCTCGGTCGAACCCAGACCTACTCAAAACTAGTAAACCCAAACTAAACCAGGAAAAGGAAAAACACAAGAGTATTTTTTTTTTTCTGGATGGTGACAATTGACATGAACAGCATTATATTTTAAGACATTCGACCACCCGATAGGCCGAAACTTGGCGTAACGGTAATTTATACGCTACGTATTTGAAAAGATCTAAATTGATGGCCAAGATCAAACACTGAACCGCATACTTATATATGCCATTGATTTCATGATTTGGGTTTTATGTTAGTACATTATAAGTGTGTTTTTAGTGAGAGCCTAAGAAGCCATGAAAGAGCCCCATGAATACATATTATCTGAATATTATTACGATATTTACGATATTCATTTTATTATTTTTGCAAACTTTTTGAAAACGTTAAACTTTATTTGTTCGGGATCATATTTATGCTACTACATGTCGCACACGCAACGTGTGGGCTACGATTACTAGTAGTTATATAATTCCACATCTCGTTGATAAAAGTTTTAAGCTTTTACAATCAATAGATAAGCCTTTTATCAGCCAACCTTCATCAAATGTTTTCTCTTGCCTCACTTGGCATCACTTAGAAAATTAATAAAAGTCAAAAATCTCTCGGACCGCAATACAAAACCTCTCCCAATATTAAGAGAAGCAAACAAAAATGTTTTCCAAATTTAACATAAGATCATATGATTATTTTCTTTTTAACCTCTTTCCAGTAACTACTCTCTTCTTGGCATATTCTCTGAGCTTTTGCAGAATCCTTCTCTCACTTACCATTAAAATAAGAGAATGATGCAACTTTCTGTCTTTAGTACTACAGCATTTATCCAGTGCACTAATATCATCCTCTAAAGAAGTCGAGCCATACAAGCCTTCCCGAATATTAGCTAGCGATGAGAGAGCATCACATACGCCTCCTGTCAACAACACATGTCGACTTTCCTCTTCACTCATTTCTACAGATTTGGTCACTAGAAGTTTGCTTTCGCTATTTTGTAGTAACGCCATAGCATTGAAAGGTCCATTCAAAGTCCCAGCTGAAGTTGACATGGCAAGATCCAGTTTGAAGAAAGCTTCGTCGGGTAACAATAAAATATAAATTAGTATAAGCAGCTCAATTTGTGGTTCCCCATTAAATGATATTTCAAAATATTCTTCAGAGTTGCTTGTACATCCAGAGTAATCTAATCTCCGCCACAGTGATAACCTTGCTCTGCTATGTCGGGTTGAAAATGAAAATGAACTCCATTCGAGTACAAGTTCCAAATCTATATTGACAATATCGTAAGGATTGTTTAACTCCGCAAATCCGTATCTGTGAAGTAATGCAGCATTACCCAAAGATCCGTAAGTGTTGAATACCTGAAAACGGTATAACAACAATTACACAACCATTCTCTTTTGTAGACCACGGAATCAGTTGGGGCAATGTTATAACAAGTAGACACAACAAGTTCGTATGTAAAAGAAAATGAAGCAGCAGCAAATGTAGATGCTTTGGCAGGATCAATTTACTCAACTGTACAAGTCACAAAGTACAATGTATGATTAAACCAGTTGTTCCCATTAATAAAAAATCCAACTACTAACCTCCATTTTTATGCAATGTTATTGTAACATTCTATAGATAATATCTCCAGAAATAGAATATGAAAGACTAAGGGGTGAATAAAAGGAGAGATGGAGGCTTCCGCAATCAAGTGCAAATAAATAAGTTGTTACTTATTGCACTCCGTTCTACTTCCAATCATAGTTAGTTTTGTTTGAAAGCTGTACTCTTAGCATTTGTTTCTAGTTAAGAATATATAGCATTAATCGGGCAGAAAGAGTGATGACAAACATTTATAAATGACCTTTACGTAACACATATATACTTAGCTTCAAATTAGGCCTTAAATAATGAGTAACAGGACACCTAGCTTCACGACAACATTTTTACATTCTATCAGAGAAACAGTCTTCAGTTGTCAAAGTACCAGTAATCTTGTTTTCCTAAAGTTACATTATAAGTAAAACATGCAAAGAAAGCATAACAATAGAAATAAATACATGCAAAGAAAGTCTCGGTATACTTTCACACTGTATCTATTATTTCTCACAGAGAGTGGTCTGTCGAAAGCAGCATGGAAGTTGTAAACGTATCAAAGCCCTAAGAAAGATACACAACACAAACACACTGAACTAAACATGCATATAGAAAGAGGAAAAAAGAAGGCAAAACAACAACAAAAAACAACTTTAAATGTAATTTTTCTTTACAGAAGTACCTCAGACCCACTCTTGACAGCTTTCACAATGATTATTTCTAGAACAGAGGGATCATCTTCAGTGGAAGAGGAAGTCTCCGATGTATCTTCCGAATAACCATTCTTTGATGGTGAACTTTGAGCAAACAGTTCATCATTATCGTCAACTGGACTCTCATTCCCATTGCTTGGGTTTATGTCTTCAGCAAAACTTTCATGTATAGAATGTGAAGACGCAGAAGTGATGTGTACATTTTCATCTCCTGTTTTGTGGTTGAAGCTGGAGTTGTGAAAGTTTAATATTCAGATTACTTACGAAAAAAATAGCTTACCAATACATAATTAAATCATCAAGAATCGAAGATTAGACAAAGAAAGTGAATGTAAGAGAGATTGAAAGGGAAAACACACCAACAAAATATTTTGAAGAGATTGTCAAAGTGATGGTATCAACTATAATGGACAGTTACACTGGGTAAACTGTTGGTTTACAATACTCTAATTCTCCATAGAATTGGATTAACAACCTCAACTCTAAACATGTGTCCATACGCACTCGACAAAACAGATATTTACGGAATGATGAAAACTCTTTCATCGTAAGACAATTGCTTAAGTTGAAGACAATCACTCAGTTTTAAGAAGAAAAGTCCTTCTCTATAGCGTGCTTTACCCACAAATGATAAACAAAACTATTATGCTTTGGAGTACATGTGACAACTTCTGCCATTATCATTACCAATTATCAAATAATTAACAAATTTGCTTCACAATGGTAATGAATTATGGAACAGGTGGGATAAAAAGTAGAGAGACGGGGATGTTTTCATTCAGCAAGTAATGGACTCAAAAGATCTTTTATGGAGTGTTGAAAAATTGGTGCATTTGTTGAATTATTCCAGAACAGGGACCATATTTTTCTCTTTCTACTTCCCTCACCAAACAAAGATCCCAAAAAAACAGCGTTTATAGTATAAGTCAAAAGAGCATGATTAGCATCTAAGTCCCTTGATGATAACTTAATAGATTTTACAACGGGGTCTACCTCCACAGTATTACACTCTGCATCTGTTATAGTATTCTAATATAGGAACTAGATGAACGCTTCCACAACTAAGATCAGATCAAGCCCACTGATAGTGATTAGTGTGAATAGAAGCCCAGTGCATAAGCATTACCTTTTTTACAACCTGCCAAGTGCCAACGCTATCAGACTCAGTATTAAAAAATCTCAAATGGTATAAACTTTGAGGTGTGGAGAAAGTATGACTATAAGAAACAAAAGTTGCCTATAGGCGAACATCAAGACATGGAGAAAGCATGACAATAAACAAGTAAATCATAGGTGCTAGGAAAGATCACGTTTAAAAGGTCAAGAGGGATTAAACAAGAACAGAAGCAATGAAAGGTTAAGTAAAACAAAAGAGGGAAAAGGAAAGTCAAAGTAACCACGGAAAAAGGAGCACTTAGAACCATGAACACACACAATGAACACCATAAGCATATGCAAGGGTAAAATGCAAATAACTCTCATGTACTATGGATGTTTAACGAAGAACCCCCATGTCCTTTCGTTACTTGCGGTTTACCTCGCACGCCTGCAAATTTTTCAATCAACCCCATGTCTGGTTTATAAATGGCATAACTTTAAAGACCGTCTTTCTGTTTTAGATATTTCCTCCATTGATACATGTTTTTTCTTGATATTGACGCAAATTAATTAGCAGTTAACGAAAAATGGTTTCTGAGACCACTGAGCAATAAAGATCTCATAGAGGCAGAAAATGTGTTTTTTTTCAAAAAGTTTGTACCAAACCATATTTGTTCGCTTCCCGTGCATATTAATCAAAATAAGTATGCTGAACAAAAATATGATCATCCAAGATGGACACTGGACCGCACAGTTATAACTAATGACCTCTCATAGTTCCACATAGGGGGTGTTGGCAAAACTTATGCACTATCATGAGAGTTAAAGCAAGTACTTATGTACATAGAAATTATCTGTATTTATACAAAAACTTACAGATCTGCTAATGGGACCATTCCAAAGCCATGATAGTCATCTATCTGAAAGGAGCGAGAAGAAATGAGGCTTCTTGCCGCGAAATATTGCTCAACACTGAAAAATTCTGAATTAAGCTCTGAGAGAGACGATGCCAGAAGGGGGAGAATATACTCTTCCCACTCCTCATAGAACAAAACCTTGTCTTCTTCAACTATCTGCCCTACAAAGATACACTAAGACGATCAAATGGTGCAACATTATCAAAATTACAAATGTATATCCCATATTAAATTCTTAATGGAACATAGAAACATAAATGAGGGAACAAGAACGGTCTATTATTCGGATTGAATAAAAATAACCATATATCAAACTTATGCCTCGCCTATAAAAGATAATAAGAATTTTAACCATAAACTCTTGCTACATCGCCAACTAGAGTACAACATAACCCGATATACTTGTTCTGCTCTAGCTTTAATAGACTATGGACTTTTCTTCCACCATGCGTACAAGAAATGAGAACTAAACAAGAAGTTGGACTATTAAACTAACTGGACAGTATTTTAATTAGAGGACACCTGCAACCTGCAACCTGCAGTGTTCTAAGAAATTTACATTTTTAGTTCTTTGGATGTAAAAAAGACATGCTAATTAGTAAAAACAACTTCCGGTTCTTCTGCTTGTGTGGCATAGGTCTAAACAATAACTTTACATGACTTTTTATGGCGTAATTTGACTTCTACGAATTGGTGTTTTAACATTTTCTCTTTGCCAAACATCCAGTTGCTTACCAGTTGCCACCCCAACAAATTGATCAAACTCAGATTTTCCTCTACAAAAAAATAAATTTCAATGACTATGCACATGGGTTGGACTTATTTAATGCTGCAAAAAGAAATTGCAGCTAATCCAGGTTAAATTTCTAGTATTTCAGGCAAGACCAACAATAAAAATTCAGCTTTTAAGCTCTTTAAACAAATGAATTACAACTTTAAAAAAAAAAAAAACCTTGAAAGCTGCAAATGAACTTTTTATTAGTATTTGGTATAATATAAAATTGTGAAAAGTAATATTGATCCACATAGTGACACCTTAGCAGTTAAAATATTTACTTAATTATTTTGGGCAGCAAACCACTAGTGTATTTCTCGCTTTTGATTTTAAAAGTCAGTAAACTTTAATAGATATGCCCAGCAAGGTCAATGGGTACGATCTTTAGTTTCTGATCCTTGTTTGGTTACATCATTAAAGGTTGGAATTGGACTAGAAGTCTTATCAGGCCCACAAATGATGTGTTTGGCGCTTAAAGTCCAAACCAGACTACCAAGAATGCTTTTGGGGTGCTTTTACAATACCAATGGGTGTTGGGTATTAATTAGTCCAATTCTGTTCAGGTTTTCAATTTAGAAACCGCTAATAATCCAGACAGGTTGTTAATCCCATGACTCATAGACCGGCAACCAAACAAGGCTAGGTGTACTAAATCACCTAGAAATGTAACCTTTTTAGTGTACTAGAGTAATTGCTAGTAAATCAGTGGTATGAAATGGAAACACAATGATAAAATAATACTGATATTTTGGGCAAGATTTTTCCATTTCATATTTTGGGTAAGAGAATTGAGTTTTTTTTTACCAATGGGCCTATTTCGAATCATTTAAATAAAAGTCTGTTTCACAACAGATTTTCTTGTCCAAAATCAGCTTTAAAAATCTGTTTAAAAAATCTATTGAAAATCCATATTTTTTTATTTTTAGATTTTCAGCTTTTTTTAGCATAATAGTCTGCTTTTCTGAAAGCTGAATAATCTGCTTTTCTGAAGGCTGAATAATCTGACTGTCCCAAATACCCACTAATTTTTTAAAGCATAATTTTAAAAATCTGCTAAATATATCTGATACCAAACGGACCCTAAGTGTGTTTTTTCCCGGATGGTTGCATTAATGAGTGGCGAAGAGAAAAGAACCTTGTGAAGCTCGGTTCTGGAAAGGAGAGAGCGAACCTCCTCCGGAGTCCACAAAGCGGTATGGGCTCGTAACAAGGCAACATGTTTAGATAGGGAAACCAAACGAAACACTCCCCCAAACTCCTCTCATACATGAATGCCACTGCAAGGCCGACAACCATCTTACCCTCAGCTTCATCAGCTCCTCCAACCAAGTATATGTGTTTTCATAAATTAGTGTTATGACAGAGAGCCATTATGACATAATAGAGAGCATACAATCGGATATGTATCCAACATTTAGTTTGGAAATGGCGGTGTGCAGTCAAGGCTGTTTACGAGAGAGAACTCCAACAGCCTGTGATTGCACGCCGTCATTTCCTAACTAAAAGTTGGATACATATCCAATTGTATGCTCTCTATTATGTCATAATGGCTCTCCGTCATCCCCACTAATTTATAAAAACAGATACACTTGGTTGGAGAAAGGAGATACGCAACACATATACTATATATAGGGCGTCTTTGGAAATTAATAGATTAAATGTATGTGGTCTTTGGAAACGAGGAAGTATGTTGTTCTACGACGTCATAAATGCATACACTTTGAAATTGCAAAGAGTTCTATGAACCTAGATAACATTGAAAGACCCAATTCCTAATATAGACACTTGGAGAAAATGAAAAGACTTGTGGATAAAATAAAAGGCACTAATTAGATATATTAGAATATTAGAATGCATGAATCCGCATCATTTGCCCTATTTCAAATCATTTGTATTAAGTGTGTTCTTTTTCCGAATTGTTGCATTAAGCATAGAGAAAATATAACCTTTTTAGGCTATGTTAGGCAATAGATTTTCTTGTCCAAAATCGTATTTAAAAAATCTGCTCCAACTGAAAATCCAGATTTTTTTCTTTTAAATTTTTTAGCTTTAAAATCTGCTTTCGAAAGCTAAATAATCTTTACTATCCAAACAATCCAAAAAGCAGCCAAAAAAATATGATACCAAAAAAAACATCAGTGTTAGTAATTGCTAGTAAATCAGTGGTACGAAACGGAATCACAACGATAAACTTATCCTGCTAATAAGTAAGTGTGTGTTTGACTTCTTTTTTTTCCGAATTGTTGGGTAAAACAATGAAGATTTGCATAAAGAAAACGACCTAGTGAAGCTCGGCTCCTTGAAGGAAACAATTAACCTCCCCCTTCGTCCACAACAACGGAACAGGCTCCCGTAACCTCCCCCAAACTCCTCTCGTACATGACCGCCACCACAAGACCAACAAGCATTTTACCGGCTACCGCTATCATTTTCCTCGTCGAGGATGCGATGACGTGGCAGGACTTAAAAGTGTTGACAGTTAGGGTTTAGGGTTTTAAGTGAATAATACGACACAATAATAAGTCACGTGTCACAAATTGACTATAATGTCA
This sequence comes from Primula veris, assembly GCA_963682055.1. Lineage (NCBI taxonomy): Eukaryota > Viridiplantae > Streptophyta > Magnoliopsida > Ericales > Primulaceae > Primula > Primula veris. The sequence continues at coordinate 34,129,005 of OY821747.1, forward strand.
CAAACGTGCAAACAAGTTAGTAGTTACACATTTTGTTAAGTAATGAGAGAAAACGACCTTATGAAGCTCGGTTTCGGTAAGTAAAGTATCAACCTCTTCGGGACTCCACAACAACGGACCGGGTTCACCTAACGTGGGCAACATATCTAAATAAGCAAACCAAGCGGAACCCTCCCCCAAGCTCCTCTCGTACATGACCGCCACCGCAAGACCAACAAGCATTTTACCGGCTACCGCTATCATTTTCTTCATCGAGGATGCGATGACGTGGCAGGACTTAAAAAGTGTTGACGGTTAGGGTTTAGGGTTTTAAGTAAATAATGTTGATTAAGTGAATAATACGACACAATAATAAGTCACGTGTCACAAATTGACTATAATGTCACAAACGTGCAAACAAGTTAGTAGTTACACATTTTGTTAGGTAATGAGAGAAAACGACCTTATGAAGCTCGGTTCCGGTAAGTAAAGTATCAACCTCCTCGGGACTCCACAACAACGGAACGGGTTCACCAAACGTGGGCAACATATCTAAATAAGCAAACCAAGCGGAACACACACCTAAACTCCGTTCGTACATTAACGCAACAGCCAAACGAACAAACATCATATTAATACTATCATTATCGGCTTCGAGAACGAAAGATGAAAAAACGTGGGAGGTTTTAACGGTGAGGCAGGAATGTTTGGGGATGGTGGCGACTAAATCACCGTCGTTTAAGTCGAAAAGTGCGGTGATGAAATACGATTGATTTTGATTTTGATTTTGATTTTGATTTTGTTGTTGTTGTTGATTTGTTAGAGTGATTTTGAGTGCTTGGCTACAATCTATGGATTCTGATTTCATCCATCTTTTCAAAGCTCTCACTTTTCTCATACTATTTTCCATTTTTCTATTTCTAAACCTGCCTTCCTTTTCTTTTATATGCTCTGGGTTCGGTTATGTCCCGTTTCGGGTTTTGGTAAAACCGAAACTTGAAACTGAGCATATTTTTCGGTTTGATTTTTTCGGTTTCGGTATTTTTATTTTTTGAACCGAACCGGACCGGTTTTTTCGGTCCAGTTTCGGTTTTTTCGGTTATTTTTCGGTTTTATTTTTTCTTTTTCGGGTTTTTTTGGTTTTTTTCTGTTCGGTTTTACTGAAAACCGAAACCGACCCGAAATTTTTTCGGTTTTTCGGTTTCGGTCTTTTTCGGGTTTTTTCGATTTGGTTATCGATTCGGTTCAGTTTTTCCAGTTTTTTGCCCAGCCCTACTACTACAACTTTGGAGTGCCCAACAAAAAAAACTAGTTTTAGTGTAACATAACTACACTATTACCATAATTGACTACTCAACGTCGAAACGTAATTATAACAAAATCGTTTACATTTTAATGTGTTTGGTGAAAATGTGTTTTGGTCTGTGTCATGTATGATTGATGAGGTGGTTAGTGTGGCAAATACTATAGGTATCATTATCCTTACACTAATGCTACTAAAAATAATACTATATTCGTATCAATTTATATGTAATATACGAAACCACGTGGAATTTGACTGGTTTTAAACATATAACTAAATTACCAAAATGATTTTTAAAAAAATTCTATCATATAGTTTAACATTTAAACTATGTAAAAAAAATTTGAATTTTTTCGTTTCGGCAATTTAGTTACAGGTTCAAAACTGATAAAAGTTACGTGTGGTTTCATATAATACATATAAATTGATACCGATGGACTTGAGTATCCATTAAACCCAATAAAAAAATGGTACCAATATTGTGTTTTAGTACAATGTTTTATTTTATAATTTAGCATTAGCCTAAGTTTAGTTAATATTTTGCTTGGGTTTTATTTTAGGTAGCACAATTATTCCAGATGACGGTTACGATGACTTGGATACGATATTTTTGCTACGCATAGTTGCACGTAATTTCGTAAAAAACAATTATTTAAGGACACAGTAGTTAGTTAAACTTTTACGTAACAACTTTTTTTTTCTTTTAATTTTATATTCACTCCATTATGATTGGCAAAATCAACACGCATATATATTCGGAGGTTGTTTTTTCGAACTGCATCAAAACTTGACTTTTCTTATTGTATCCAAAAGAGTCGGAGTTGTGTTTTCAAACTGCACCAAAACTATACATTGGGTATTATTTAATTAAACATACAACTTATTAAAATAAGTTCAATGTAAATGGAATTGAATATATATATAATGTCTATTATTAGTTTGCTACATAATTTAAGATATAACCAAATTTAGTACTTATTAGTTAGTGAAACAATGCATTTGACTTTACTATAGAGTTTTACTAATATTATTAGTAATATATAATAAGTTTGATGTTATTAACAAGTATATTTATTAAATCAATAAAAACCTCTTTAAGCAAATAAATTATTAATTAATTAATTAATAAATATTCATGTTCCCAACCATAGTTTTTTGTTTGAACACAAATGGAGGAAACCTCATTGTTGTCCATTAAATATCAATGTAGATTATAAACAAGCTAGTGAATGGGGGCGGGGATGAGTTTTTGTATGCGATAAGTTTGGAGATCTGTCCACTTATAATCACCGACAGGGCTGGTCTGATGCTTTAAAACACATAAGGCATCAATTTATCACAAGTAGAAAATATGCTTTTTGAGTGTAAAAGTTAAACGTTTAAACCTAAAATATTACACCACAGATGCACATAAATTTGTCTAGTCCAATGGTAGAATACTTCGTTTCTGTCGATGAATTCTCAAGTTCGAACCTCCTTCATATTTTACTACCTAACCATATATGGCTGAGCACACGCATTATAGGTTAAAGATGCTAAATATTGCTATATTCCTAAAAAAACTGTATACATACATATTTGTGCCTTTTATCAGTCGGCTTCTAAGAAACTTGTATGTTTTGTCTGGCATCACCGACGTAATTTTCTTAAATTTAATTGGATTCCAATATTGCTCAATAAGTCGGTAAAACATTTAACCATTTATGATAGAGCTATTTCTATTAAGTTTAGATTGCAGTTTGTGATCTTATTATATTATATGATTGATTCATCTTGATTATTAACGAAATTTGATTTTTAATCAAGAAATAAAATAAAATAAAATATGTATTGCCTTAGTTCGTAAAAAAAACAAACGTATCCCATCACTTTCACTACAAAATAATATAATATTGATTTTATAAGAATTAAAATCCGTTACAAAATTGTCACTAATTTAAAACAGTGTCATAAATACATTATAAAACTGTAAATATATTTTGTGTTGTAGCGTTTATTTAAACAAGAAAATACGATGTCACGTATATATATTTTTTTCTTAATAAATTTATTTTATTTTATATTGAAATAAACCCTTATCTCTTAACTAGACGACGATTATCGTATTTGGTCACGCAATTTTCCATTTAAATTTAGTAAGTTCATCTTCTATATATCTTTTATTATCGCTCGATTTTCCGATCATCATTGAGGATTAGTTAATTATTTTATTTTTACACTAGCTGGGTTATTTTTGTAGAGTATGTAATGTTGAATTTGTATTTTGAATTTATAGCATACTTTTTTTTATTTTGATTTGATAGTATTTTTATTGAATATGACAATACTCAGACCTAAGTGAAAGAAAGATTTGTGGTGTGGGTTTGTGTTTTTGCTAAATAATTTAGCGAAATCGTACAATTTTTTTTATTAATTTATATTATAAATGGAGAGTAGTGACCTAATTGAATTACGATCTGATTAACGTAGTTGAGTGAAATAGTTGTTATGATTTGAACCAAGTAAACCGTGGTTTTAAAATAAATCTGTAACACTGATGCTATCGATCATCGTGTAAGTTAAGTAGTGAAATCGTGACTCGTGATATGCGATAAAAAGCGATCTCGTGATATTTAATTGATAAAAGTAATTTAGTTGAGGAGTTTTTCCCTTGTTTTATGTCACGATTGTGTGCCCTTAAACCCGATCCCATGTGTAACGTCTCAGAAATCTATGTGTGTTTATGATTGTAATTTCGTTATTTTGTTAGTAACTTAATTTTATTGTGTGTTTATGTGCATATGTGAAGTATAAATTATATTAAGAATATAACTAGTGGGCTATGCTAGTGATTGAACTAAACCTAAAAACCTAAAAACCTAAACTGATATACAGATTATATACATACATATACATAAATACGGCAAGATATAGAGAGAGGGGAGAGAGAGAGAGACGTCGGAGAGGGTGTACATATATTGGTAAATCAATCTAAACATGTATCGTGGCATGCCTTGTTGATTTTCTATTTGGATTTCACAAATAAATTTAATGTGAAGTGCTTTTATTTCTTTTAAATCATTCAATTATTTTTGCATTTTATATCATGACTTGATGCATATATGTAGAAGTAGTGCACATGTTCGTGTATGAATTGAACGTTCACACGAATTGTAGATAAACTTGTGTACATACATTGGTAAATCAATCTAAACATGTATCTTGCTCAACTTTTAGTTTTTGACGAAGGGTAAGCAGAAAAAAAATGGCCTAATTGAAGAGAATTAAAAGAATGGAGTCTATCATGGAAAATGGAGAAGAAATCAATAATTCAGTTCCTCGTGGCGGTCCTATGTATATCCGTGACATGGTTTGCCCCTTAACTAAGATCCCTAACTTTGAGAAATTAGTAATCGAAGAACTCGAGGTGTGTTATTGTGTACTTTTTCCCCGTACTGTTTTTCCTTATGAACCGTCTTTTGATAGTATTTTATATTGTTCAGAAGCTAAGGTCGGAAGTATGCGTGGACATACTTGACATACCGGATGAAGATTTATGGTAAGTGCTCAGATTATTCATTTGGTCATTTAGTGTTTCCGAAGATTTATGAAAAGTTTAATTGTGTGCATAAGACTTAGGTTACCTTCATCTGACCTGTGATTTGCATTGTAAACTTTATTTATCTGTATACAGTGTAAATGAACTTAAAATCATTTCCGAAGATGAGCTGGTCAACAAGGCTTTTGAGGAAGCGTCTCAGGTATATATGCTCATATCTCTTTGTTTTGGAGTTCATTATAGTTTGTGTTCTAACATCTAATAAGAGTTAGTGAGATGATATGCAGGATGTTGGCGAGCTAGGTATTTCTTTGGAAGCTTCAGGAACACAACTTGATGCCAGGTTAGTCGAACATGTTCTTTTCTGCCGTCTCTTATTCTGGCTAATGTAATTATTTTTGAAGGTATTCACAACAGCTGTATTAATCTTTGTATATTCAGTTATCACATCAAGGATAAAAATAGGTACTTCGTAGCTATATACTACAGCTGAAATTTTCCACTTTATTGTACCAAACCCTTTCAATTGATATAGTCATGATCTTAATAGTAAAGAGAAAGGAGACTAGCTGCTCTGGGTGAGTCTAAAACTTGTTATTACTAGAAACTAATTAGTTCTATACTTTTGTGGATTGTTTTGGTAGTTTATAGCAGTTCAATTATTGTGTGGAATTACTGTGGGCAGGGACGGTTCGGCGCCTCCCTATACCTAATCGGTGATTTGTCTGGGCGCCTTTTTTAACTTTGCTCGAAAAAAACACAGATTTTTATTTTTTATTTTTTACAACACAAAATAGACCATCAAATAGCATACGTCCTTCTTTATTGTATTAGGTAAAAACACAATTTTTTTATAAAAAAAAAAATTGCGCCTATTCAGGAACCAGCGCCTAAGCTAACTGCCTTGTTTGGCTTATACCAGAACCGTCCCTGACTGTGGGTGAGTACTTTAGGTTTCATGAACTATTAGATTAACTGTGTCTTCCTTCAAATTCTTAAAGGTTTACGCTTTTCACCTTGACCATAGAGTAAACTCACAAATGACAATTTTTTTGCACTACTGTGTGGCTTATTGGGATACTGAGAAAAAGGACATGTAATTCTAGTTAGTTTGATTATCTTGACTCTAATCTTTCTGTATTGCTAAGTTCAGTATGTAGTTAATTTTGCTGGGATTGTACTTAGAGCATCCTTAAGGGATGGTGTTCCTCCATGGGGGAGGGACGCGAGGAGGAGTAATCCAGCCTTAACGGAAGATGAAGACCAAGGTGGAGGGAATCACGTGTGGGGAGGAGGCCTTCCCCTTTTCTCTCTCTATATCTATCTTTTTCTCTCTATATCTCTCTATATCTATATATATGTATGTATTAAAGTAAAAGGAAAAAGCCCAATTTAAACTCTTACCCCTTTTCTCTTCCTCTCTCTTTAATCTTGCCATGTTTTTCCCCAAAAAATGGTGTTGTTCCCCCAATTAAATGAAGATGATCCCATCCTCTTCCCTTATTGATGCTCTTAATCTATCTAATTTCATGTTTAGGCTGATTTTTCTGATGTATCTAGGAGACTAGGACTAAAGAAGCTAACGGCCCCACCCCACCATCACCACCATCACCACAAAAAGGAAAGAAAGAAAGAAAGAAAATAATCCCTCTAATCTGCGGTATTAGCCTCCCTTTTCTGTGTGTCTTTGGAAGCCATTGTTTTAGATTTCCTCTCAAAGTTGAGGGGTAGCGGTTTCCTCCTTTGCTTGTGTTAGTATCTTTTCTTTAATGCAATTGAAAATGCTTTAAAGTAACCTGAATTGCATCAAACGAGTTGACTTTTTATCATTGTTCGTCGTAGAAAAGAACTTTATGGAAGGATCTGCTTTTGTGCATTTGCAATATTTGTTACTTTATTAATATCATAGAAGGGGTTTAGACCGATTAATACTTATTTTACTGTTTGATACAAGTTTGACACGTGCTTGCTGAATAAGGATATATATATACTCAGAACGATACATGAATGGTGTTTATGTAAAACATTCCTCCAGCTAATATGATTTGTAGCTCTATCTGCTTTGCTGTTTCTACTGGTCTTACTAGTAATATAATATCCGCTATATATGTATGCATCAGTAGAAATCAAGTGGATAACTCATTCCCATTGCAACTCTGTTTGAAGAGATTTCTCATCAATAATTATGATTATTTCTTTGTCGTAGGACGTGACGTTGTGTTTACCTCCATTACGATGTTAGAAATATCTTGTAGTTTTAACTCTGGAAGGTGGTCCCCTTAAGAATGTGTTTATGGATCCATATGGAACTGGAAGAAGTAGAAAATACATATTTTTAAGATTTTGACGTTCTTATTCACATACAATCTTTCTTTGTTTGTATACTATGTTCTCCCTAGTCATCCGGTTGCCCTTGTACTATTTATTGGTATAGTAGTGATACTGGCTAGTTTGGCTACCTCACTATCATGTGTAAGTAACTGCAACATTTTTAATTTAACAGAAAAGACGATGATAAAATATCTAGCTCTGAGCAAGCCTGTTTGGAAGGTTTGGGAATAACTCAAGATGTTTCAGTTCCATACGAGGCCTTAAATGACTCTCTTGCGAGAACAGATAATAATGGAGAATTAGGTGGAAATGTTGTACCTAAGAGAAAGCGGAGAGGGCCCAAAGCTAAATGCCGAAACCAAAGTATTGAAAAGGTATTCGAGTAACTGTCTTATTCGTTTTCTTTTTAAACAAAATTTTGAGCATGTTGGTTTAGAACTGGAATCTTAAGACTGAAAGCTTCTCAAAAGACATAGTTCCATCTTCTATGATTATGATATTAACCTCAAAGAGACAATATTAATGCTGTTTATATGAAAAAAAGATATACAGCAGACTTTGTTGCTCTGATCTTGGAATGTTTTATAATATTTTTTTTCCCATCCTTTTGGGGTCAAAACTTCAGATCTGCTGATTAGCGATTTTGGTTCTTGGTTTTGGTTATAGAGTCTACCAAGTCCGTCTCTTTGTATATTTAAGGTACTTCTTATGTTGATCGGTAAATCATACCAATAACGTTAAGTTTAATGGCTCACTATCTCTTTATTTATGAAAAATAGCAAGGAAAAATATACCATTCTTGATGTGTCTTGGTTATAATCTTCGAATATGGACCTTTTTTTATATTGAATGGTGGTTCTTATATATTATTATTTGCAGGAAAGTTATTTCAAGAAAGTGGAAAAACTTGCAAAAATTAAACAAAAGCAGGAAGAGGATAAAGCAGCTGCATGCTTGCACTCGTTCAAGTATGTATTTGATGAGCCTCGTTGTGTGTGTAGTCTTTAAAGTTGCATATTTTTGGCGTGGAAAAATAAATACGGAAGAAAACCAAAAAAATTGCAGAGGATAAAGATCATCAAGTAGCAATAGCTTAGTATCCCTTTGATACTGATCTACTTCATTTTTTGACTTTTTTGATTTATTTCAGAGGTGGTCTTGGGATCAATGGAAAATTAAACACACCGAATGGTACTGAAACGATGGATGCCCTCAAATCAACAATTTCTGGAGTGAAGGTTTAGTATTTTCTTTTTTTATTTGTTATGTACGTCTTGTTATTAATCGTGTGTGCATTTTTTCATTTTTCATTTGCTATGTACTTCTTTCTAATAAATGGGGTGTGCATTTGTACTTCAGGTTTTATTGGTCAGTTCTGTAATATTTTCTCAAAATGAAGTGGTGTCTTGTCAAAGAGTTCTTCAATTTTCATGCTTAGGTCGCACCTTACACAGTTTAAAGAAGTTTTTTATTTTTATAATTCTATTTATTGATCCTCTTTTATAAGATAAGCCTAGTTTAGCCAACAAAAAGTAATCTAATCTAATAAAATTATATCTAACAAGGATGCTTTGAAGAGGCTTACTTCAGTCAGTTCGTGATGCAAAGTTTTAGCTAGGAAGCTAGAATGAAAAAAAAAAATTACACCTATGCGTTGCGTTCTAAACAGACTTGGAAAGACAAGCTTAACAGGGAAAAATTAAATCGGGCATGAAAATTTTCGAGATGATAGACTAATTGTCAAATAGTAGCATAGCAAAACATTACAGTTTTAATGCAAACTTTAGATTGTAACAGATATGGTCAAAACTTTAGATAATGACAGTACTTTGATACTCCTCACATATTGCATTATTAGCCTGGGGAAACCTGGAATTGAGTTGTATGCGTTTTATGGTTTCTTGTTCTTCTTCCTTGCAACAATTTCAACTTCTTGTTATAATTCTCTCAAAGATACTAACTGTTCATGTGACACCCATCCTTTTTTTTTATATCTATTTTATTTTTTCTTAACTCGTTGCAATTACACGTTAGGTGAGGCAATCAAATGTAGAAGAATATGTACCTGTCATTCATCCCGAAATTGTTCTCTGTGTTGAAGTTTATCATAAAAAGCGAGCATCCTCAAAGGTAAACCCCATTTCATTTCCCATTTTTTGTTACATGGTGATAGCTATATGTTCCTTATTTAATAGTTTTGTTAATATGTTCAACTATGCGTTCATCACACTCGAATTATGTGCTTCACTTGTTGCATGATATTCTGTTCGTCAGAGAAATTCCAACCTCTCGGTTTTGCTTTATAAGAATTGCTGCAGATCTGTCATTGTTTTCTTAGAACATTTGATAAACTAATGAGAAAACACCACTTCTGACTCCGTTGTTATTAGTTACTGACGAGGATATGAAACGAATGAGCCGTATATTATTTGACATAGGTATTTGACTTCCAATATCTTTATCTGAAAGTTTATCCAGTAATTTGACATGATAATGGTCTAATATTTATTTTGAAAACTAGTTTGCTGATGAGAATATGAACTAATAAGAATAGAAATCTTTTGTCCGTCTTTCTATATAGACTATTTATATAGAGTGAATTTGTAAGATTTCTTAAGTAAAATGTAGGATTTCAATCTTCATATATTCCGCAGCTGAGTAGAAATATTTTCGTAACTTTAAGAATATGGTATCCACGGCTAAAAAATATCAACTTGGTTTTTCAAATATTTGGATTGCATCAAAAATAAATTAATAGGTGTACCCAATTTTAATTAATTGTCAGGTATGAACTTAGATATGATAGGATAAGATGCATATTGATGAGATCAATAGACCAAAGGCTTCAATTATTTAAACAACCGATAATTTAAAATACCAAATCTTAGTTACTTTTGTCCAACATGGCCGTATGTTCATATTTCCATTCGCCATTCAAAGTTCCTCCTATGATCAGCGCGAGCTGTTGTTCAAAGATTTATATGACTTCTCATGACTAAGGATACCCATACTTTCATTTTAGCATATATTTCTTTTATTGTTTCTCAACCTATCTTAGAATCTACTGTTTGGAGATGTGACTGATTGTGGAAATTTGTTTGTAGACTCAAGAGTTTTTGGTCTTAGGATGTCAACCTCTGAGTGACTTGAGGGACTGCATATGTTGCTCGACAGATGAGCTTATGACAAAGGCCGGGCAATATGATCCGTCTGGATATTTTCTTATCGAGGTGAGTTAAAGGCTAATATTTAAAAAATGAGGAGAGAAGAATTTCGTGATGATGACTAGAGACTAGACAACGTGGAGAATACCTTTGAAGCAAACAGCCACTTTTTCTTATTACCATTTACGTATATATAATATGTATTTAGATGAAAAGGTATGCGTTGGTTGAGTGTGGGTGTGTTGGGTAGATAGAACCGAGTATTTGAGTTTAAAGTCATCACATATAGATAAACTAGATGTTTCCAGAGAGGAATAGTCTAGAAACCTGTTTTAAAGACACCTACATTTTGAATCTGGATATACGTGAAAATGAAAAGATTGATAAGAAACATTTTTTGTTAATTAACCAAAGAAGCCCACTACTTGTCGTATTATAATATCTACTTACGTCTGTGAATCTGGACATACGTGCAGGAAGTGTTTTACAATGATTTGAGGGATCCATCTGCGATTGATTACAGTGAACCTATACTCGGTTGGCTTAGAGAATCAGCGGATGATGCCCGAAAAAAATGGAAGAGCATCATATCCGGTGACATACAGCTTACGCAAAATAGAAGCTCGCAATTACCTCGTTTCAAAGCCGCTGAAATGCACAATACACGATTTCGTGATTTGCAGTTTCGTCCTGGTGCTAATTATATGTACTGCCACCAGGTACTCACCCCTCATCTCTCTCTTGCACTCATGTGTCTTTTCCCATTTTATTTTTTGCTACGAGATAGAAACTTTGATGAATGTGTTTTAGAAAATTGGTACTAAACTATGTTGCACGGATACGGATACGGGTATCGTAGCCGATACGATACGGAGGCGCTCATTTAAATTTTCTTCAAAATGTAGGATACGATACGGCTAGGATAAGTTACTTATTTTTTATAAATGGTAAAATTACCTAACATATCAAAAAATTAAATGCAAAAAAAATAAAGTCAAATCAATGCATTACTCATACGTACCGAGTCGGAGGTCATGAAATAGAATCTCAATCGAGACTTTTGTCCAGTCGCATTCAACCAATTTCTCTTTTATTGAACTTTCATATCAAGCTTATCAAAATTCTAACTTTTTAATCACGTTTTTATATTGTTAAATCATAATTAGACCCATCGTTATACGAGATAATTACATATTCACTTTTTAACATTATAATTTGGCCCAACGTATCGGATACCTGTATCGGTGGGCTATAATACGGCACCTATGGGTGGCATATCCGTATCCAAGAAACAAGTAATACTCTAAATTACGTATCGGATACCATGTCCCCGGGGCCATATCGGGGCCGTGTCCGTATCCGATACTTAAAGTAAAACAAAATTCAGAGTATCCATGCTACATAGGTACTAACTATTAAATATATTTGAGAAGTTTACCCAGAGAGACTACAGCAAGTAAACCTGGAATAATTCTTTCGTTCACTGGCAGTTAACTTGTGCAAGAAAATACTTTTGAGAATATTGTGTTTTTCTAGTATTAACCATGCAACAAATGAAAATCATATGACTCAGCTAATTGGGGTTTTTCGGTTATTTTCTTGAGGAGATGTACAGGGAGATTGTAAGCATGTGATTATAATAAGGGACTTGAGGCTGATTCATCCCGAAGATGTCCAAAATCAAGCAGCTTATCCAATTTGCACTTTCAAAATCAAACCGCTTTTTCAGAAATGCTCTGTTTGTAAGATTTTTCGAGCCGAAAAGGTAACAGTAGATGATAAATGGACCAGGGAAAACCCTAGCTATTTCTGCAAGAATTGTTATTACATGCTTCACTATGAGGGTGGGTCTTTGCTTTATGAGGAATTTTCCGTGTATGATCATCATCAAGATTATTGAATTTCTCAAAAGTCTATTGGCCAACGGTACAGCATTACCTTGTTAATAATGCTGCGGATGTAGATTGATCGATCAGAAAAATAGTTAATTTTTTAACTTTTACTTGAAAAAAAAAATTAACGTGAGGTAAATTATGTATATGAGCGTACTGCTGCAAAAGTTCAAGTTCATGGAAAGTTCGAGGTCTACATGTCATGATTATTTCAATTCGCGAACTACATCTTGATTCTGACAACTACAAAATTTAGGGAAAAAATAAATAACGAGAGAATTCATTCCTTGAAGCTATTTCATACTATATACTATATGATATGTCAACGTTTGAGTACAATTTTGATGCTTCAATTTTTCTCATTTGGTTCTCGGGATGGAACTTGAATTGAAAGCAATAAGTGATTGATATCAAATTTAAAGATTCATCACGTCTTATTTTTCATGTCACATATATTTAATTACAAAATCTGACAATGGCAACTCATTGGTATTTTCCTAGTCGTAATAAAAAAAAAAAACTAAAAAAAAATCTTTGTATCAGATTTCTTTCAACTTACAAGTCATGCATTTGACGAATCGTATTGATAGAACATAAAAATTAAACCCGAATGTTCTATTCGGGTATGAATCAACCTACACATTATAAAGGGGTATCCACCGCTTAAATGGGTTACAACATGCCTATTATTCAAAGATAAGGGTGGGTATTGCTAAAATCCCAAGCCCACTTAACAAGGGATCCATGTCTGGAAATCTCAGGAGATGAAGACATTTGTCAACATCCTAAAAGGCATAATTGCCTATAAATAGCCAACTACCCCCTTAGAAGAAGGACTAGAAAATCTAGAAAAGAGAAACTTGTCAGAACTCGCCACACTCAAAAGTAGACCGAGCAAGATACAAGACCGAACACCAAGATCGAAGGAAGATCAAGATCATCAGAACAAGTCGTAATACCGAGCATATATACAAATAGGAAATTGTATTTCGAGCAATTATACCACCGAGCTTAATAAAGATTAAAGAATGATTCATTATTTATTTTATTTTTGTATATTATATTATTGTTGAAAAGTCTAACATCACAGACCAAAGTTATGGCTTTATCACGTATAATAGGAAAAAAATACATTTACTACCCCCAAACTATAGTACGATTAACGATTTGGGTACCCATCTTTCAAATTTTTCAATTTAGGTACCACACTATCGGCTTTTAACGATTTGGGTACCACCGTCTTAATAAATCACGAAATTATGTCACGTGACATTTGACAAACATTAATTTGATATGCTAATTTGACAATTTTGCATAAAAATATGTCATCCTATAAAAATATTTTCCCCAATTTCACAAATAACAAAAATTAGGATTATATGCTAAATTTGGATTATATGCTAAAAGTTTTTCTATGATGACATATTTTTGTGTAAAATTGTCAAATTAGCATATCAAATTAATGTTTATCAAATGTCACGTGACATAATTTCGTGATTTATTATGACGGTGGTACTCAAATCGTTAAAAGCCGATAGTGTGGTACCTAAATTGGAAAATTTGAAAGATGGATACCCAAATCGTTAAAAGCCGATAGTTTAAGTGTAGTAACCCTATAAAAAAAAAAACCGTATAATATGAAAATTCAATTCAATTTTTGTTACCTAATAACTATAACTGGATTACCATGAAACTTCTACGAAAAACTATGTGCAGTTAATTACTGAACTTGTTTTTCTAGAAACAAGTAAAATATTAACGTTGAATAATCTTGTTCTAAATTGTCTGCCCAAATAATTTTCAACCAGAGAAACTTATCAAAGACTTATCAAAGACTAATTCAAAGTCCACCAAAAATCCTTAAAAGTCGATCCTTCATCTCTTTGCATTGAAACATTTATAAAAATTCAGGACTTGTTTTACTGAATACAAACCTACAAATTTCATAATATCATATAATACACCATGGATTTAGAACAAGAGGAGCTTCAATTCCTCGGTTTTTTTGGCATCTTCAAAGAGGCGTTCAACATCATCACCTCATGGAGTAGGATTTTCTCCCGAATAACCGTTGCGATTATTTTCCCTCTTTCATTCATTTTCTTAGCTCATATCGAAATTTCTCATCTTATTTTTAAGAACATACTCGTAACTGAAAATGCTTTGTACCGTACCCGATTTGGAACCCCTTCGTATTCTAACATTTCCGATGTTCTCACATCCGAATGGACATTCTTTATCGCCTTCAAGATCGTATACTTTGTCGCTTTCGTTATCCTCTCTCTTCTCTCGACATCCGCAGTTGTATATACAGTCGCGTGTATCTATACTGCGAAAGAGATAACATTCAAGAAAGTCATGAGTGTGGTTCCCAAAGTATGGAAAAGACTCATGATCACCTTACTATGGAACTTTTACGTCGCTTTTGTTTACAATTTCGGCTCGATAGTACTAATTGGCTTTTTGTATATTGGCTTTTTGTATATTGGCATGGGAATGATTGGAAAATTAAGTTGTTTTATTTTAATAGCGGTTTACTTGATGGGGTTGGTATATCTAAGCATTGTTTGGCATATAGCATGCGTTGTTTCAGTGTTAGAAAATGTTTATGGGATCCAAGCAATGCTCAAGAGCAAGGATTTGATTAAGGGTAAGATGGGGATCGTAATCGCCGTTTTCCTAGTTTATTTTCTATGTTTTTTTGGTATTGAGTTAGTGTATGAATGGTATGTCGTTCTCACGGACTCGGTTATATTGAGAATAGTTTTCGGGAGTGGCTGTCTCAATATACTAGCTATGTTGATGCTTTTCGGGCTTGTCATTCAAACGGTGATATACTTCATATGCAAATCGTATCATCATGAGAATATCGATAAATCTTCACTGGCAGATCATCTTGAGGTTTACCTTGGCGATTATGTTCCTCTAAATTCCAGCAATGTCCAACTCGAACAATTTACTGTATAGACATACCTTTCTCATTTATTTCGTCTTTGTTTCCTTCTACCCTTTCTTATAAAGAATGTCATCAGTTATATATGTCTTGTGTGCCTTTTTAGTTTATCGTTTCGAATAATTTCATCGACTTCACTCCCGTTTCAGTCCCCTGATTTGCTTATCTGCTAGGTATTAGTTTCTGGGTTACATAATACAGAGTATGACGTTACAAATTAGTTCTCTAATCAAGCAAGTTCATCGAAGGGTTCCATAAATACAATATTTGAGTGACTATTCGATTTGTGTTGGTATATATTTATAGTACCAATGAGATATCAAATCATGATCCCCATGGCATCATTTTGAATACTCTGCTATTAGATTTTTAATCCAACACTCACCTTGATTTTTTTTCTCTTTTTACAACCTTTAACACCTTAGCTTACCGTAAATCATACAATAATCCTTATTTGCATATGATACAAAAAAACATAGGATGAGATATACTCTTTTGGTTGCGGTATTATAAATTCCGAGACTATGAGTCTATCGGAATAACAAATGGACTAGAAATGATGATGAGATTAAAAATGTAATACCACCCCACTGACATATTGTAAATACTCTATTTGGGCATCATTTGGAGTCCCATGATACATCTAATCCCAATCTCGATTCGTTTACTTGTAGAACCCACGGGATATCTAATATCATCCCACTTTAATTCTATTCCAAAGTCCAAACAAACAAGGCCTAGGATTTGTAATGCAGCTATCATTTCTTGTAACATTGTTATCACATAAAATTTATAGTTTCGGGATTGTTAATCCGTCAACCAAACAAGGCCTACTTTTGTAGTAACTGTCAACATAAGAAATGAAAATTGGTTGATGCATCATTGATCGATCATGTTAAGGAAAGATAGGAAAACTAGTAAAGAACGAAACTTACAAATATTAAATATTTAGTTATGTTTAGTGCTAGATGCAATTTTTTTTAAAAAATGACCACTTCAAAACTTAGTGTCATATGACTCATACCTACTTTGCACACAGATATTAAACTACATATTAAAGAAATGGACCAAATTCTCTCCATAAAACACCCCCAATTCTGATCCTATGTATAGCATCTATATTCTATGAGTACGCATTTATATAGGAATACACAAATCATCTCAACTGTAAACATGTTTGGTAACGGATTTTTTGGTTCAAAATCATATTTTAAAAATCTGTTTTAAAAATCCATAAAAAAGTTTGATTTTAAAATTCTGAATTTTTTAGATTTTTTAGACTAAAAATCAGATTTTCAGAAACTGAATAATATGACTTGCCAAACACACACACACGAATACGTATGTGAGTGCGAAAGGGACCAAATTCTGCCTAACAAATGAAATTAATAAACCACATATTGAAGAAACAAAATTAAAATAAATTGTTAAGTGAAGAGTCTAAATTATATGATGTCAACTTATATATAAGGGTAATTAATAGCATTACAAACAAGGAATTATTTAACAAATTAGGGGGAAGGTCATTGTCTGATCTCTTTTTTTGTTTTTGTGGATGTGATGAGTTTGATTCCTAATACTGCTCTTATTTCATTGACCATTTTATTAATATCTAGATATAAAATGTTATTATAACTCAGTTTCGTCACTTTTCACTTATAACTTTTATAATTTTTTTTATTGTTTTTATAAATTAAATGTATAACAACCTATATAAGTAATATATTTATTATCATTTAATTTACGTGTCATAGCCTTCTCTTGTACTAAATTTTAAAACGTTACCGTTTTGTCGTGTCCGTGTCGTGTCGGACACGCAAACACTCAAATGCATGTCCGTGCTACATAGGTGGTATGCGTTAATATATATATATATATAGGGGGAGTATATTTGTGTTCCCGTCGTGAAACCGTATAGATATATATACATCTCGGAAAAAAAAAAAAAACAAGACTTACGAAAAAGTGTCTAAATTGATGTCTAAGTTGATGTTAATATAACATTTCCCATATAATATATATATATATATATATATATATTAGTAATAGTGACTCACGTGTTATGTGCGCGATGTATAATAACATAAATCTTCTAATATGTTTTATTACGAACAAAATAATTGAATTCGGTATCATTTATTGTAATTATGCAGGTTGAAACAAATTGTTAAATAAATTAAGATACATCAGTAATTAAGAAAATAGAGTGAAAATGAATTGTTAATTAAATTATGATAAATCGGTAATTAGTAAAATATATTAGAGGGATATTTTTGAAAAAATAAAAACAAAAATATAGTAAACTTGTATTGAATTATTATAATATAGTATAGTAGTAATGGAGTGGTAGTATATAATGAGACGTAAAAGTGGATTATTGACATAATATCAAAATAGCAAGTCACGAAACAACAATGCTTTCTTCTGTTAATTTGATGTCTTACCACCACAGGTTTTCTTTTCTTTTTTTCTTCTTGATATCACTTTGCTTTACTCTTTCTTTATTTAATTTTTCATTCTATAGATATTTTATACATTTCCATGAAGATTCACTACTCAAAATCCTTGCCACTTTGATGGTAAAATCTAATTTATGCCAGCAACCCCATATACTAGAGCCTTTGAAGTTAATTTATCATAAAACAGCATTTCAAGGAAGTTCGTTTCATCGAACCGTCTTGGTCTCTGTTTGTGACTTTTCTGTGTATTGATCTCGAAGAAGACATCAAACAGAAAACTATCATCCAAGAAAGATCATAGAATAAAAGGTTGTGCAAGTTATAAGTTGAATATAAACGATTGAATGTCGATAGCAAAGTCAGGTAAGAATGAGGGTCGATCACAAAAAAATCAATTATTTCAGTGATTAACATGTGGATATCAGTTCATGTATTGGATTCAAAACTTGATAATATAGACAGTATTAGCAGTAAATGACTAAAAGTTACTGCAGAATGTGGTTTTAGTTTTCTCAACATTTTGATTACAACACATTATAGTTTATATTAACACCTAATGTTTAACTTAGGGATCCATAATTTATTTTCAAATTAATATTCTACCCCACCTAGTCTTATCGTCCCAAAAGTTTCCTTCCCTAACGACGTTATAACTGCAGAGAAAAATGTAAGGGTATACGTGCAGGTCATATGGTCATTTTCATGTCAAAAGTTGTATCGACATTGTAAAAAGGAACTAGATAGCTACATGATTGGCATGGTTTAAAGTAATTTTGGAACTACATAGGCAAATTAATTAAGATTTTCATGCCTGCTGCTGGCCATTGTATAATTGTATATGTTTATTTGTGATACTCTTTTCGGCTAAATAGACATCTGATTTGAACAGGTCACCAAGAGTTGGATTTACATGTAAAGCAAAAGGATCTTGGTCGGTGAACCATTCAAATAAGCGTCTTTTTGTCCCTCACCAAAGGAGCTGTTTATTAATCGTTTGTTCTAACCGGTAAGTTGCAGGCTTGCAGCAATATATACGATAATAGAATTTATCTACCCGCGTTCGCATCTAACACACTCAGTCTCTCTCATGCAAAAATAAAATGTTAAGATTATATCATCTCAAAAGAATAATGCTAAACATGTAAAAGATGAAATTAGTTGGAATGTAGGTAAAAAGTCTTTAGTCAAATGACTCTAATTACAACAAAAAATCCAAAATTTGACCAGTCTATCTCATCTCATCCAAACTTAAAATCTAGTGTTCTATATCCAATAAACCTAAATGTTAAGGAAACTATTATTTGTTCTATTAACATTATACATCCTTTTAATCTTTAAGTGTTTCAGCAAGTCAGCCAGTGATTGAAAATGTAGAAATTAATAAACTCAAGGAAGAGCAAGTTAGTACAACTGTGAAAGATTTGAGAGGGTGTTTCAACTCGGGAAAAACCAGAAGTTACGAATGGAGAGTCACTCAGTTGAGAAATATCTCCAAGATGCTTGATGAGAGAGAGAATAAAATTATTGCTGCTCTTCAAAAAGACCTGTCAAAACCTCGACATGAAGCCTATATATCTGAGGTTCAATTTTCAACCTTATTCGTCTCTGTATTCCAATAGGTTGTATGTAAATAGTATTATATTTGAGAAATCGTGATACATTAAGAAATTTTCTACAAAAGAAGGTTGGATGCAAAAAGTTTTTGCACCTGCTCTGACGCTCGTTTTTAAAAACTATATTTCCACCCTTCTGTTTAAAAGGTTTCAAAATCGCCAAATCAACTTAAAAATCCGCAGAGAGCTGTAAGTTCCTCATTCTGTTTGCCGGTATATTTTTTTTCTGAAGTACACCTGAAAAATTTGTGAAATACTGAATGGTTATCAACACATTTTCATTTTTTCATTTTTATACAGCTTACAATCTTGATCACAAGATAGACTAAATAGGATGTCTCCCCCAAACAACCCCCCCCCCCTTGTATAGCGTGTCTGTTCCATCTTTCTCATAATGTCTTTGGTGCAGTTCAGTTATCTCTAATTTTCGTATTTAATGATGCTTTCCGTGCATAGATTAAGAACACCTACCTTGTTTAGTACCTCTCGCAGTTCCATTTCAATAGTAGGATTGTAGCTAGGATTAAAGATCTGCCTTAACTACTAGCACCTACAGCTGGGGTGAGAGAATTTCTGCATAGTTTTATTTGTTATTTCCTTTTGTTGCGATTCAGTCCTTGAAGGTTTAGAGAGCAATTTAATGTATTCAGGACCTTTCCGCAGTAATATTCTCTAAAATAAATTTTCTGGAGATGTAGCCCAGATGCAAGTATACTGTCTCGAGAAAAGAAAGCGAAAAGGCAGAAGTTTTATATTTTATTCACTTGAACTCTGGTCAAAACCGTTTATTGATTCTTATGCAATGAGTAATCTTAAGAGGTGGTTGATCTTGCCATATTTATACGTAATGGTGACCCGGTATTTATTTCACCGAACGTTCGCACTCCAATAGGAATTCAGTAGGAGAACACTGGAACAGCCCTTTGGACACAGGTCTTTTTTATGCTACTACGTATCCTTGTCATATGGTGACATATATGACAATCAATTTGCTTTGGGTTGCTATTCTGAATCAGTGACATGTTCCATTAATTCAAAAAAATCCTAATCGAACTCACTTGGTGCTGCAGATCTATTTGTGTAAAAAATCCTGTAAGCTAGCACTGGACGAGTTAAAAAATTGGATGAAGCCACAAAAGGTATTTCATTAAGCAATCTTCTTAAGGATGCCATGTTCATTTGGTAGTGTTCTTTTTTGAGATTAAAGATCTTTAATGAAGAATACTTGTCATTTTCAGGTCGAAACCTCTGTGTCAACACATCCTTCATCTGCAGAAATTGTTCCAGAACCTCTAGGAGTTGTTTTAGTCATTTCTACATGGAATCTTCCTTTTAGTACGTATTATATCATGAATGATCTACTTCAACAGTAAATTTAATTAGAAAATTTATATACAGGAAATAGAGGATCTAATAGTTTGTGTGTATTTTAGTTATTCTCGTCCTATTCGGGGGAATAAAGGACGATAGTTATCGAATGTTCCATCTTGCATAAATATGGGCTAACTTGAAGTTATCCTTCACAATACTTCAGAGTATAGCGTGAAGCAACAACAAAAACTAATTTTAAAATTTTCCTGGAAAAGTTGATGGTAAAGTACTAATCGTAAGAGTTGCCAATCTTGGTAACTTCTTAGCTTTATGGAAAATTATTGTTCGCAAAAGTCTATGGTTGTGGCAGCGATTGCCTTTTTTCATGTGTTCTAAATATACAATTTTTTTTTTTATCCACATTGTTAGTAATAAAGTAAAATTGTTTTTCTGTAGTTTTAGTATCTGTTAAGAATCTAGTCAGACCGCTATGGGGTGATGGGGAAACATTGATCCCTTGATATTCAATTAAAGTCGAGCAATTATATAAAGATCATTTGATTTAAAAACTGAATGAATGCAAATGTGTGGTTCAAAAACTTTTTTAATATCTTTGAATTTTTCATGGTAGATTGTTTTAGTTCTAAAATTTATAACTCTTTTCCTTGCATAACTCGTGCGTCTTGGTTCTTTTCTTCTTTTTTTATGCTGGCTGTTTTTGGTGAAATGAATTTGTTATTTAATTTTATCCAATTTTTTCTTTGTATTCTCAGTGCTATCTCTCGAGCCAATGATTGGAGCAATAGCAGCAGGTAATGCTGTTGTACTTAAACCATCAGAAATTGCACCAGCCACGTCATCTCTGCTCGCAAAATTAGTTAAGGAATACTTGGACAATTCTGCTGTAAGAGTTATTGAGGGGGGTGTTCCTGAAACAACTGCAATGCTTGAACAGAAGTGGGATAAAATTTTCTACACAGGTAATGCATTTGTATTTTATTTTATTTTATTTTTAATGCTGTTGTACACTTGTACTTAAACCACCAGAAATCGCACCATTCCACAGTTCCATTATTGACAGTCATGCCGAAGCCAAACTTCTATTCTTTAGTAAACTTTTGTTGTTGTGTTACTTTGAGAATTAATCTTGCTCGATTCGAAGCAAAAAAGCTCAATTCAAAGCTTAAAGAAGTAAAAAAAGACTCGGTTTTTTCCGCTTTGTTATTCCAATAAAGGTTACGCTTTTACCATACCTATTGCAAAAAAACTTTAGCTAAGTTATCCCTTTTTAAAACACTGATATATAGTATATACATAGATACATATCAGTGTTTAGAAGTCGGAATTATTTCTGTCTTGATACCCAAGAATTAATAAAGAAGAAATGTTGCAGTTTGTGTCATGAAAACTATCTTCTGAAGAAATACCACTTTTATTGTGAAATTATTTCAACACCAACGATGAAGATAAGTACTTTTCCATTTTTGCTTCTTTGAGTCCTGCTGAAACGAACCCTTCAAAAAGTGATTAATTCTTTTATATGCCCAATTGTACTTTTTCTTTTGCCGTTTCTCCTGACTTCCTTCTTTCTCTTCTGGGAAATAGAAATGATGTCCAACCTTGTTGGTTTCTTACTATTATTAATCTTTAAAAGCATTCAACATTTCATTGTTGCGCGATCTTCAACCTTATCCTACCCAGATTGTGATGCATTATGATCTCCCTTAAACTGATTATAAACTGGAAAGAAGACGTGGATTTTTATTTCTTAAAATAAGCAGATAAATTTATTCAATAAATTACGCATTTTATTAAGAGTGGTCAATGTAGGAAGTCCGAGAGTTGGCAGGATAGTGATGTCAGCAGCGGCAAAGCACCTTACTCCGGTAACCCTGGAACTTGGAGGGAAGTGTCCGGCTGTTGTAGATTCAGATATCAATTTAAAAGTAAGGCACTTGATAAATATTTGAATCAGAGCTATTAGTTATGTTGCCTTTTTAATTGAGGGATTTAAAAAACAGTTGAGATGCGAGATCAGTATAGAGTCAACGTGTCGTCATGCACATCCTATAAGTCATGGAAGGATTTGAGTTGTTTACGATATTCAAGATGAGATTTAATTTAAGAATGTATAATATTCATATTCCTATTTATTTATATTTTAGCTCTAGGGGTAGAAGCAACATTACAGAAGTACCCTCTGAATTAATCCGTCTACCAAACAATGATTACGCAGTTTAGAAGTTTCTCTTTGCTGTTAGATGTTTTTTTTATGGGACTCTTTAGAGTTTATTCAATCACTTTCAATTGTTTATTTCCAATAAATCTATTTTAACTGGAATTTGCTATGAAGAATCTCTTCCACCGAAACCAACTTGGGAGTTTAATTCTTCTTTAAGGCTTTTTCACTAAACCCGTGTTCTCTTACTGTTTATAGGTAACAGCAAGAAGGATAATATCAGGTAAATGGGCAGTCAATAACGGGCAGGCTTGCATTGCAGTAGATTACATAATAACTACACGGGCTTTTGCTCCAAAATTGGTAAGATCACTCATGGTATTTTCAAAAAAGAACCTACATGCTTCTTTCATCAACATATCTTGATACATCTCATCTAATAGATAGATGCTATACGATCAGAATTGGAGGTGTTTTATGGAGAGAATCCATTAAATTCAAAAGACTTATCTCGTATTGTCAACTTATACCACTTTAGACGCTTGTCAAAGCTTATGCACGAGGATAACGTTTTCGATAAGATTGTTCTTGGAGGACAAACAAATGAAAGTAAATTGTGAGTTTTGTCATTTACCCACCTTTTCTGTAACGGTTGTGTCTTAACATCTGTGTGTTACATTTTCTTATGAAATAGTTGTCTAATATCAAATAAAATTTGACAGGAAGATAGCTCCAACAATCTTATTAGATGTTCCACTTGATTCTTTACTGATGGAGGAGGAGATATTTGGTCCATTATTACCGATAATCACTGTGAGACCCTAAACTTGACTTCTTAATGTTCACTAGAATGCAGTGTTAAACTGCTTGCATAATTGCATCCCTCAAAAAACAAAAATATCCTAAGTAGTGAGAAGCCTTCACAACATGTGGCCAATTCAATTATTTGTTTCAAACAGTATGATTGTGTCCTCCTTATATCCACAAGAATTCAATAGTACTTGTATCACTTACTGATACTTTTACTGCAATAGTAACTTCAAATGTTCCAATAGCCTAAATCCAATTCCATTTTTTTTCTCTATCTGCCATCGTGACCAATCTAGGTCTTTGCGTATATCTATACCCCAGTTGTTTTTTTTTTAGCAATTTCCACTTTTTCTCTTTGCGTATATTTATACTCTAGTTTTTATCCTTTCAGCAATTTTCACCTTTTCTGTTTTGGAGGCCTAATTTTGTTGTCCTTGAATCAAGTACATGGTACACGCTTCTTAAGTATAAAATCTTAATTGCTTTTATATACTTTTTTTAGGTTGAGAAGTTAAAAGAGAGCTTCCGCATAATAAACTCTAGGCCGAAACCCCTTGCCGCGTATCTATTCACAAGCAATGAAGAGCTGAGAAAGGACTTTGTGAATAAAATTTCTTCAGGAGGAATTCTTATTAACGACACTATCCTCCATGTAATTTCGACATACCTTGAACTTACGAATACAAAATTTGGAGCCTATTATATTGGTTTGCTTGCTCACATCATATATATAGATGCCTACATTTATATGTAGTAATTATTTTGCAAGCAACTTCAGACAGATATTAGTCATATTACCACACTACAACCTCAAAATTTAAATTTGTCACCTTTGACTTTCTTGTTTCAGATATGCTTGTAATTATCCTAGTATGGCCAATATGAATCCGAAGAAATCTTGACAATTAATGTTGTTCAATACCTAGGACTTGTTCAGTTGCAGCTTGTCGGCTCTACTAATTTGTTGTGTTTTTGGCTAGAAACTGGATTGCATTTAGTTGACCAACTAACAAGACGAGCCTGTCTGATTTTAGTCCCAAAGTAAAAATCTTTAGGTTGGATGAACCTAGTTTTCTTGCCGAACCTCCAAAAATCCAGCTTATTTGCTTAAAAGCTGCAACGAAATAAAGCCCTTAGGAATGACATGAATAATTTTTTCTTTAAAAACGCATTGAAGCGCCAAAAGCATCTTTGATGATGGCGAGAACGGAATTGGTAGACAGGTATCATTAATCAAATATAGATATGAAAACAGAAAACATAATATTTGACCAGATACACAATAATAAAATGTAAATGGCAAAACTGCAGGTCACGGTGTCCACCTTACCTTTTGGAGGAGTTGGTGAGAGTGGGATGGGCTCGTACCATGGAAAATTCTCTTTCGATGACTTTAGCCACAAAAAGGCGGTGCTTTATAGAGAGTTTGAAGGTGAATCACCTACGAGGTACCCCCCTTATTCGCCTGCTAAGTTAAATTTATTGAAGACTCTAGTCAACGGCAACATATTTGAGATCATAGTTGCTTTGCTCACATCACCTAAATTCTGAAGTTTGGTATGATAGATTGTTAAAAATATATTTTATCGCTGATGACGGATAATGTCAAGTTGTAATACAGAATTTAGAGGATTGTTGGTTGTGATAGTTAGGTGGCTATAAGCCAGTTTACATTTGTGATGGAGTACTCTTCAGTTTGCCCTTGTAACGAAAAATATTGTACGGTGGTTAGTCGTATATAAACAATAATTGCAGTAAGTTTTCTGCTTCTTTCGGCATGTTCAACCTAATAGAACAAACACATAAAATTCAAATTGTCTCGTTCTTGAAGTTCTTCATTGAGTGCCAATACAACTTAGCAAGTGAACTGGCGCAGCTACTGTACATTATGTAATATATATCAGTACAAACCAGCGGCATTGTTAGCATATTCGTTGCCCAATATTTATAGATTTGGATTAGAAGTTGGGAGGAATTTATGTTTAGTATGGTCTTAATACTAAGACTAGCATGGATGATCCATACAATGTCTTTAAGTTGTCAGTTTTCCTTCTTCTTTTTTCTACAATACGACCTTGCTTGAAAATTAGTACAGTAATACACGCAATTTGCGCGTAGTTGACAAAAGTCCAGGCCTTTCATTTAAGTCCTGGACTTTTGTAGGATTAACAATGACATGCCAATTAATTCTAACGTCTCATTCGTTCATTGGAGTCACAAGACAATTTCAATTTTCGCCTCAAGCTTGCAGGGAAATTAGAAATAAACCAATTTTATGTAATTATTAAGTTGATCATCAATATTGTTGTCCACATTTTCAATTAAAAAAGTATAAACGTAAGCTTTTTAACTACAATCAAACAAGTTGCCAATTTTCTAAGTATTGGTCAACAACTCAATTTATTGTGAAATGTTAAGAACACTTGGTTGTTGTCATTTCAGTATCAATTTGTTTCTATGAATGAATTATTGGTGCATAGCATACTACAAGAAATGGGTAGGAATTTGTTATACATGTATTCACTACAATAAACAATTCATAGCAACAAAAAAAAAAGGACTAAATTTTGTTACTACTACTTAGCTCCAACATATCATCAACATAATTCCCAATACTCATTTAGCAACAAAAAAATAGACCAAGTTGAAGCGAGATGAGAGGAATCAAGCGTCGTCACCTCTTCCATTTGGGCCACTTCCGTTAAGCATCATATTCTTCCCTTGATCGTGGAAGACATGAACTTCTTTAATTGTTAGGTTGAATGTATATAAACCTTCTCAGTCTTATTTCTATGTTATATAAATGGATTAGGTTATTGATATTCTCGTGTTTGTCCAAGTGCACTAATTTTTTTTATTTTTTTTTACGTAGTTGTTAGTTTTTTCTTAGCAAACGACACGGTGGTTTCGCTTTATTAGCCGGGAAACACTGTGGGTTCCATCAACACTAGGTTAGGCAAAATGCATTGTACATGAGCATAGACAAAAGTATCCTCATAGAAACTTTGTAATAAATCAACAAATCATTTAATAATTGAAGGGAAATTTTAATTAGGTACAATTGCGCAATTATTAACATTTTCCTTTCACTTGGATCAGGTATTCACAGATTTGATAAGAATACTGTCTAATTTAATAATAAAAAAAGTATTCCACCAAATATTTAAACAATATGTTATCAATTTTGACAATTTCTTTAGATACATACATTATAGTACATATACACACGTGCAATAGATAGATAGCAAGAGACACAAAAATACACACCTTCAATGGCAGAAGGTTCTTAATTAGTATAAAAAAAAGTTGTAAGAGATACAAAAATATCCCAGCTTTAAGTTGCTAGCCTTTTAACTGATTAATACCAGAAAATGTGCATTTATGTGATACAAACAAAGATGAAATAGCGAAATGAGAGACACCGTCCTGATCCAAGAGCTCTAGAGCTACAAAAACACGATTTCAGCTCGAGTGAACAAAAACACAAAAGATCAAACATTGACCACCAACAATTACCAAATAATAAATCAAAACCAATAAAAATTATGATAATTAGAGGTCCCCAGGGCATTTGATAATTTCAACACATATGTTCGGTTTAAGCTAAAAGGGATGCAAAGCTTCATAAAGAAACAAAATTTGATACTTCTATGACACAGATTCCGAGCTTTTATCTTCTTTAGGAGGGGCATACTGCCTGCTAAGCCGGGATTTAGTCCAAGGATCCAAAGGTGCTCGTTGTGGTGGCTGTGGAGTCGGTGGTTTTGGCAGTCTCAACTCATTCTCTCTATCTATTAATCTGTTACAAGTGTAAAAGGATACATAATAAGGTTCTGATACCAAAGTATTTTGAAGGGTAAACACAACTAAACCACAAGATGGGAAAATATTGAGAAAGAGAACATAAACAAGTTTCCTAGTCTGCTTCCAAAAAAATATTGAGGATAACATTTATTGTAATGACGATCTTTGAGGAGGGATGATAATCACATAGAGGAAGTAGATAATAGATTTGGGCACCTATAAGTACAGGATAATTCAAAAATCTTTGTCAAGATAAAAGAAAAGAAACAGCGGAATATATTATACAATGCTGATCTTAGATTAAGGGTTTCAAATCTATAGAAACTTTTATCGACTGGATATAGAAACATAAATATGATTATTATTAAAGCCCGGTACGAATATGCATTGTTTAACAAAAAAGTGGACCATAGGGTAATAAATGGAAGTTCTACCCTACACATTAAAATCCAACATTTTCAGTTCCAAAGCATACTATCCAAACATGTCTATCATTATGAATATGCAGCACTTCCGTACAAAGTCCACATGAAGTGCTCAAAACACTCCTCTCTAAATCCGGATTAGAAAGAACACTACAAAGAAACTACAAGATGTCTTTTGCTAGAGACAAGTAAAAATCCATTAAAGTTTTACAGGTTATCCATTACCTACACCCCGGCATAAACACAGGGAAAGAATGAAAAAAAGGCCTGTTTTATAAGCAGCAATTTGGAGAAGCATACAAATAAATTGGCTAGCAAAAACGTTTCAAATGGCGCTAGGTGGGATCTAGGCGGTGAGGTGGGGCCTAGGGGCCTAGGTGGGAACTAGACGGCAAGACCTTATTTTCATATTTTTATTCATTTTCTTAGACCTTTGTACAATAGACATATTGTAAAATAAGATTACCAAGTTAAATTGAATATTTCAAGCCTATTAGCCCATAGTTATACTACTACAACCCAATAATTGTCCGATAACGTCATACGAGTCAAGATTTCATGATGTATTGAAAGACAAATTTGAAGTGTAAATCTTGATTGATCACCATGTATTTTGAGTAATCTTTTATGTGTTATTTAATAATAACATTTCACCTATTTTGACCGGGTTGACCCGGATTTGACTCATATAAAGGAAAAATTCACCTAGTTTTTGTAGTAATAAAATTTCACCTAGGCGCTAGGCGGCAGACCAAGGCCTAGTGCCTAGGCAGAGCAAGGCGGGGACTTTTGAAACACCGGCTAGCAACAAGAATAAAATACAGAAGAAAAGAAAACAGCTAAAGAGAATCGCAAATTTTGTTTACAGTACGTACGTTAAAAGTTCTACATTACTACAGCCTCTGACCTATATACAGAGAAATATATTTAAAAATGAAGACGAATTGACGTGAATTATATGTAGAGAAATTCAGAAAAGGATTCAAGCAAATCCTAACAAGGAGAAGTAATAGTAAGATAGAAACAGCTACTAAAGTTTCAAAATGTTGGTTTACAGTACGCATCTGAACTCTTAAGACATAGCTCGGGAAGAGCAAACACAAAATTCAACAACTTCTTCTAGTATATTTCAGGTGAATTTATTAAAAAAATAAAGGCAAGCCCTTTGTGATAAATGATATGGAACATATTTACTGAAGAAATCGTCACTGTACTAGTGCTAAACCAAGAAGACAGAAAAACTAAGCATAAAAAAATTTTATGTTTTAGAAGTGACAAAAAATATATATTAAAAAATCTTACTCAATATAGGCCATCGGAGCTGCATCACGTACACGTAGTCGAGTTCTGAGCATCCTTGTGTATCCGCCAGCTCTATCTCTGTAACATAAAATCTCAAATACATATTACAAACAATAAATAAAAGAAAACGTAAGCAAAAAAGGGTAGGCGACTCACTTGTAACGATAAGCCAATTCTGTGAACATCTTATGAAGGACGTCATCTCCACGAACAAAGGCACCAGCACGCCTTGCAGCACAAAGAGATCCCTACATATTTAAAATTAAATTAAGAGAACTGACAAAACATCTTGAATATTCTGAAAGGACAATCTAAAATGCACTGACTTAAGCAACTGCATTTGTGACTTTATAATTGAAATTTTCCTTATTTCTAGTTTTTTGATCCAAAAAATGTTCCGCATCAGCTCTCCCCAGATTCCCTTAAATTAACATTGTCCCAAAACTTTCCTTGTATATAAGGAAAGGAGAAGTTTCTCTAGGTCAATATAAATAGAAACAGTATGTAGTTATGGTTAGAGAATTGACAAGGAAGCTGAAAATTTGTATAAAACAGTAAAAGTGTATATGTCACCCTAAATTCAGGGAAATTTTAAAGGTAACTGATGCAGTCGGTAGAGTTAATTAGAAGGTTCGGAATAAGTAGTCTGGCAGTTTTTTGACAAATCTAAAGAATTCATAGATTCATTTACCTAAACCAGGTTGTTAGACACTTACAGGTTACAACCAAACTTAGCCTAATTTTTTAACAACCGTTAGCTGCAATCAGTTTCACAGTAGAATATGCACTTGTCAGTAAATCCTTTAATAGGATATGGAGTTAAATTCAAATATACTTGCCTCTATAGTTATTATATGACAACTTAATACACACAATTTTCCATAAGAACAAATGAGTATAATTGTTTGGCTTCTTTGGAAGGGCCACAACAATATATATAAGCTCTGTAATCCTTGAGTGCAAAAACAACCTTCTATCCCAAAGACAAATGCAAGAAAAACTAAGGGCGCTGACCATATTAAGACAATTTTTTTACTACCTTTACAGTTCAAGTTTAAATTGGTGTCATTTTCAGCACAAATATCACATTTTCCTACAATTTGAGTCCTTGTATTCAACAAAGATCAAAGAACCTTATTGTTTTGTAATTTCGAAGACTAAAGAGAGTAATTTACTTTCTGCAAAGACAGGGTACTGAAGCTCAAAAGGAAATGATCGATTACAGAGTTAAACTATCCAACCAGGCACTTGGAATATGCTCTAAATGGTGGGATAACAACAAAAACCCTGGCAGCAGAATGCATTTCAAATCATTGTCAAAAAATAAAACATTTTTTATCTCCACTGGTTCCATATTTCAACCAATTCCTATCTTATTCATTTTATGCATAACAATGACCATCCTAGAGTTTATATGTAGGTAAAGAAATAAACTATTTTTGAGGCAAAACTTAGTCATTTCTTGTTAAACAAATGCACTATTTTTTAATCAAATTGAGCCCATCACCTGAACACTTAGCGAGTAACCATCAAAACGAAAGGGAAGCCATAAGCTCTAGATAAAGGGAAGGAAAAGTAAATTGATTCATTAATAAACAAGCACAGTATACCTCCTTTCCAAAAGTTATCATTCTGTCAGCAAGCCGACGGACTTCTTTTGCCTAATGACAGATTAGAAAAAGTAAAAGGTTAGCATATTATTATCGAGTGGCGTACACAGTCATACTAATGTTCTGCGAACTTGATACAGAAACGTGAATCCTGTATTCTCCTGTATAGTGTAAGCGCGACGTTTTTATTATTTTTTGACAATTTTTGGCTAATAGAGACTTGCATCTCAGGACCACAAAATCTGTGCACCCGTTCAGGAAATGAACTAGGGAAAGCATCTATATAGTGCATACTAGACTTAAACAACTGCAGAAACACAAAGAACAGAATCCAAAGTACTTGTACATAATAAAAAAATCTGAATAATAGGAGAAAGATTCAATCTTGGTCAGACAAAGGTTCATCCTAATCTTTCTTTTGATTTTAAAAAAAAGAAAATCTAAAGAAAAAGTAATTAGCAAAAATTTGTGATTTTACTGCAAACTTGTCAAATGAAATTATTAAGCAACATAGTTAACCTAATCATTGGTGAAGCACATAAATTACTAGGTTCTTTCGTGATTTATCTCTTCAATACACATAGACGCATCTTGTGAATGGGGTCCGCAGATCGTAAAAAACCATATCACAGTACCAGTATGTGTAAGCTGGAGTACTCTAGTTAGATGTGTGAGAAAATAAAGTAACAACAGGACCAATAACATGGAATGAGAGAAAAATTAAACCTTAGCGACAGTAGTTTCAATCCTCTCGTGCTTCACTAGCTGCGAAACCATCGTTCTGCACAAATATAAACCCAATAAAAAAACTGTTTCATACAATAATCAAAACTTCTATGTCTGTAACTGTAACCCTAACGCACACGTGCAATAATTGTGAAGGGAGATAGGAGAGTATATGGCTCTTTCTACATTGCTTGATTAATTGCGTTTTTTTAAGCAAATCAGCTGGAAATGATTGAGTATCGGAAAAGCTGTGCTGATTGGTTGCATATTAGAGGCCAATAATCGTAGACAAAGGGCCCGTTTGGCTCTTTTTTTTGTCGAAAAGTTGCTTAAGAAAAGGAGTGGAGAAAAGGCTTGCTTCAAAAAAAGAGCAGGCACCATCTTAGTTTTTTTTTTTACTTCCAAGTGACTTTTAACTTACTTTTACTAATTTATTATTTTTTGACCTCTTTCATCTTATGAATGACTTTTAACTACACAAAAAAATGTTATTTGAGACTTCTATTTTGGGTAAGTTTTCGCATGAAAACCTAAAGAAACAACATCAAATTCCTAGTTTATTTGAGCTTTTCTTAACCAAAAGCTATCTTGATAAAAGATAGGAAAGCAAACCTCCGTAGATCTTTCCAATCAAAAATCATAAAAAAGTTGCCAAACACACGCAAATTAAGCTACTTAAGCTGGTCAACCAACAAAATGCAGTCATTCAGATTTTTAACAAAAAAGAATGAGCTTAAAAGCTGCAACAACAAAAAATCTAATAACACAATATTTATGTCCATATCAGAGTTAGTAAATTGAGATTTGAGCAGAATCAGTGTACAACAAAATTTCCAATACCCCAAAAAAATAGTATTAAAAAGGACTATTTCGGGTAAGTTTTTTTTATATAAAATTTAAAGAAACAACATGAAATTCCTAGCTTCTTCGACCTTTTTCAGCTTTTTTGTTACCGAAAGCTAGCTTTTTAAAAAGATATTTTCAATCAAAAATCATAACAAAGTTACCAAACATGCGCAAATTAAGCTACTTAACCAACAAAATGCAGTCAGTCAGATTTTGAACAAAAATAATAATAATAATAAGAGCTTAAAAGCCGCAACAAGTAAAAATTCTAATAACCCAATATTTATGTCCCTATCAGAGTTAGTAAATTGAGCAGAATCAGTGTAAAATTATAAATAATGAAATTTGGGTAACAAAGAAAACACAAAAATAAAAAAAAGGAAGTTTTTCAATGAAAAATCTAAAGAAACAACATCAAATTCCTGCCTTTTTTTTTGAGAATTTTGAGCTTTTTTTGTAACAACATCGAAAGCTAGCTTTTTAAAAGATAGGAAAGAAAACAACTGTAGATATTTCATAATTTCAATAAAAATAAAAATGTCACTAAAAAGCTGGTCAACCAATAAAATGCAGATTTTGAACCCAAAAAAAAAAAGAAAAAGAATTAGCTTAAAATCTGCAACAACAATAATTCTATAATCCCATATTTTATGCCCCTAAATTATAAAGCATGAAATGAATATTGGGTAAAAAAAAAAAAAAACAGAATCCAATATTTAAGTCCCTAATAAAGTTAAGTTTGCATAAATTGATGTTATTTATGTCAAATATTAATGTCCCTATAAGTTACTTAAATTGAGCATAATAAATGTAAAAAATGAAATTTGGGTAAAAAATGAAAAAGGAAAAAAACCTGAGCATAGAAATACGATGACCAATAGGGCGACCTAATTTCCTCATTTTCGTCATCTTCACACCAATATATATATATATATATATATATAGAGAGAGAGAGAGAGAGAGATAAGAAAATTATAATTTTGGGTCTTTTTTTTTTGAGATTGTTTTATGTGGGTTTAGGGTTTTAACTTTTAATCACACAAAGTAAACAAATAAAAAAAAAAGAATCTATTACTGTTTTCCTTTCTTATTTTCTTCTTTGTTTTTGCTTTAAAATTTACCCCATCTTTGCCATAATATAATAATAATAATAATAACTATATATATATAAAGTCAAATTGAATATATTTTATTTTTTTTAACGAATATTTTAGAAATAATATAAAGCGTGGGAAAAAATCGAAAAAAGATTACGAATACATATAAAAAAAACGATAATATGACCAAATGTTTTTCCATTTTTATATACGTAAATTACAAAAAAAAATTAATTGAAATACATAAATCTTAGTCATGGTTACTAAATTTATCATTTTTCTAAAATTATTTTGTTAAATTAGTTAGAGTCAAAGTGTAAAATTTCAAGCTAGTAGAACTTATTTGTAATATCTTTGTTTGTTTCTCGTGTCCCAATCAGTGGCGGAACCAGTAATGATAAATGATGGTTCTGATTTTTTATATAATAAAAATATATACCTTATATGAAGTTATTTTAACGGAATGGAGGACTGAAACACTAAAATTTAAAGGTTTCGATTAAAAAACATAGGAAAAATCTTTTTTTTTGTTCAATTTTCTTCTACCATGTCCAACCCGTAGCTAGTTCCTTCAATGGTCCCAACCATGTTCAACCCGTAGCTGTTGTGATTATGTCGGTAGTACATAGCGGTTGCATCGAATGAGAGTGAACTATAACAAAATGATCTAAAACTATGCAAATGGTCCTCACGATTACATATAAAGGTAACACGTCCGATCACGCATGACTTCAAATACTTTACAATGCTATTTGAATTCGTTTTTGGAGAGCATTTCTTATTGACGTTCTGTCGGGTGAGGGCGATAACGCATGTATCATGCAACTCATTTGATATTAGAAAAGAGTATTCAGGCAAATCTCATTGTTGCACAAAGACGTCTTTCTTTCAGTTTTCGGGTAATGGTAAAAGAACTAGTTTCGGAATTATATTTGCCTATCATTGCATCCTGAACATATCTTTGAGTTTATTTTAGGTTAAGGGGGAAACACGATATTTGTGAAACTAGAATGATATTTTCATGATTAGTGGTACAAAAATAGTAACACATCTCGTGTGTGTGTAAAATGGTATGAAGTCGTTTATCAATTTACTTCACAGGAGTTTGGAATATGCTAGTTTTCGTTGTTTAAGTCTCGTTAGTGAGAAGAGATTTATGTAGTGCTTCAATTGGACAATCCTCTAACATCATTAATACCATACATTTTGCGGTTCCAAGCTATTTGACATTCTTTACGATCTCTACCGTCTATCAAGTTAGGATCCGTCTCAACCGTTTATTGTCATGTAAAGCTTGTAAACTCACTTAATTCATTTCCATCGAGTCATTTAGATGGGTAACTTATGACTTGTTAGTAGACCACTTTATGAGAATTATTTAATTGTGTAAATTTGTGTTATTCAACAACAAAACAGTGTTGTTGAACTCAGGAGATCACGGTTATATGTTGCAATGATTTTAAGCAAACCATGGATTATAGTAGTATTAAATAGTAACAAGCAGGGATTAGCGATAAAAAGTACTTATACGAAACACTAAAGTAATTTTTCACCATCAAGAGTCAAAAGAAGAAACGCATTGTTATTTTTCTATAAACATAAGCATTGTTATCTTTCTTTAAATATTTTCATCTAAATCTTGATATAAAAAAGTTAAATTAATTTTAATCATCTATTGACTTTTCCTATACGGATCTTTCTCCTGTTCTACATTTCCATAATGCCAATCCCTACATTGTTTCTCGGAAATGATTAGTTGAAAGAAAAAAAAAAACTATGGTGACCTTTTTTTTGGGTAGAAAAACTATGGTGGCCTCTGCATCAATAGATATGCTGTGAAGACTGAGCCAATATTGGCAATTTTTGCAGGGTGTACCGAAACCAAAAATGCAGAGATTCTGCAAACTCCCGTTGTACTATCTAAGGACGTTTCAATGAGTCTCAAACGAAATTATGAGTCGGATACTCATGCTCATATCCATTGTAATCATAATACAACCTTTCGCCTTTTGGTATATCGCGCATAGCAACCAAAAATACACGACATTCTCCGTCAACGTTGTATCTCACGCACTTGAGATTTAGTTTTTTTCTGCTCTCTCTGCAAAATAGACACATCCTAAGAACAAGACCTATGGTAATAGAGGTGATGGATATTTTATCCTAACACTCATAAACAGAATTGAAGAAAAAATATAAAACATTAGAATAGTACACAAACTTACCATTTATTTTTTTGCATTTGAACACAGATAGGAAAGAAAAAATTATAGATTGGGGACCAAACAAGATAAAGAGGTAGTGGTAGAATAGTTTACAAAGTACAAAAAAGCATGACACAATAACATTAGTGCATAAAGATTTGGCTTTTGTAACTTATTAGTATTCCAAACGATGATTTTTTTTCTGATTAGCTAATACTAAATGTACTTAAAATTGTGGAAAACGTAACAGTAATTGCTTTTTCTTTTTAAGTTGGTGCATCATAACACTAAGCTCAAAATTTTAATGATACCTTAGCTAATGAAACTGTGACTAATCACTGAATATGTGCAGAATTAAATAGATAGGATTCAAGATCTTACGGAGCATGATTGTTAATGCCACTAATAAAGCGAGCTATATTTCCACGTTTATCAGGGCAAACAACTAAGCTTTTTGATTCATCTTTCGTTAAAAGGAGGCTCATCATACTATCACCGTCGTCATGTTTACGATTTTTAATATAATCCACATCGCCGGTGTATTCAGCAACAAGGGTCATGTCCCTTATAAGCCCATCAGCCTCAACGGTAAATCTGCATAAATAAGACCATATTTAACAAATGCTGTACACATTGTAGCAAATTCACTATCTAAAAAATTTCGTAAAGGATGGAAAAATTGAAATTATACCCTTCACATGAATCATAAACAACTAGAAGCGGGGGACATTCGCCTCTTTTAAACATGGCTTTACACTGCTCCAAAGTCTCAAAATCTTCTCTAGAAAGAACCTAATAGCCGAAGTAAAAATAATCATAGTCAATCACCTGTCAAAATTCAAAACCCAAGATTTTTTTTTCTGAGGAGAAAGGTATTGTTTACCTGCATGCCACCCTTTTCATATTCTGCTTGATTGGCAGATCTAGGAGCCAATCCAGCCACATATGTGAGTTCGTCGCTGAATTTTATTTTTGAGGCAGTTAAAGCATTGAACAGCGAACTCATTTGTGCTAGCCTCCGTGAGTCATCTTCTGTCGGAGTAAATGGCAATAATCGCCTTCGTTTCTTTTGCAAAACCAACACACTTGAACGTCTACGACGTTTCCTAGTGTCTAAATATTCAGAAAAAAAGAACATTTATCATCACTGCTTTGGTGTAGTAATTTTTTATGAAAGTTATAGATACAAGAATAAAAGAAATAAGCACCTTAAATACATGTTAACTATAATAAGAGCCTAAAATTTCCCTCTTTTGAATGGAACCATTCAAACTCGTCGTCAAATACTGGGACGTTCAAATCTGACTAGGCTTACTTAGAGGTTAAAAAGAGGCTCGAGCATGGGGTTAAACCATGAGGGTCGAAGAAACATAATGATGAATCCAAGTATCGACAAACCAAAGAGCTCAAAGAAGAAGAGATCCAAAGAGCATGTTACTCATCATAAATATAATGAACACCAGATTTCAATTGATTACCCAGTAGGGCTCTTTTTTGGTGTCAACCATAGTTATTTTAAATAACTTTAACTTGATTCTTTGTGAAAAGAGGTCATGCTCTTGAGTTATAACTGGGGTAAGCTAATCATATGTATCAAAAAGATAGTGTTAATTATTTGATCAGCACCGTCCAACCAAGTTGCAATGGAAAAAGTTAATTACAGAGATATTAAAAACACACGTTTTTAGTCAAATTAGGGACACAAACTTCAGGCAGTTCTGAAGACCCACCAATTACACTTTTGAATAAGTGAATTTCACATGACAGTTTAGAAAGTAAGAGTTCCATGGTCTATGAGAAGAACTGCAGGATATATCAGCTCACAACATAGACTGTAAGAAGATGTCAACCATCAAAGCAAATAGATTTCTTTTTTAGGGTTTTTGTTTATTTTCCTTCTCTTAATGTTTTTTTGGTTGTGTAGGAAAGAATAAATGTTTTATACATAAGAAGAATCAGAAGAAAAAAAAAACACCTCCAAAAAGAAAAAAACTAATCTATATAGTTTAGGTCTACAAACTCTTCGTTGACCAATGCATCACAACTCAGAGTACACTTGGAGATATTCACGATGGTGGATTGTCAATTTGTGAATATCATGTCAGTTTTTAAGCTAAGGATTTAGTTCCTAAGTTAACGTCCGAACTAGAACTGGGTATAAAGTGAAGTCAGTTACTCCTTTTCTGTGTCATTTACTTCTTACAGTTGAAAAAAGCGTTTTATATTTAACCTTTGATAGTTTGAACAAGTGCAAGAGTAATGAGGACTCGGTGTATGCCCTTTGTAATAATCCTGGAGAAAAGACTAATGTGTAAAGCTGTTTACGGTCTCTATTTTTTTTTAAAGTACGTATAAGGCTTTACTTAATGCGGGAAACCCAGGGTATATCCAAAGAATACAGGAGGTGTGTTCTTGAATTGGTAGAGTACGGGAGTGAGGGAATAGAAGTGGAAAGACAGGATTTTGTTTTCAGGGAGAAAATGAACAAACACTAGTTCTAAGGTTATGAAAGATTTAACTGTTGGCGCTTTTAGGTTATAAGAGTGATATTTCTCGTTTGCATTTATGTGTAAACTGGTATGTTAGCGTGAAAAATCATTTATCAATCAGTTAAGCAAGGAACTTTCCGATCTAGTTATTCTCTACAATGGTAGTGTACCCCTTGAAACTTCGGAAATGAGATGATAACATAAAAAAGGAAAAATGAATCAAACTTTTGTTTATGTTAGTTTGTCCTAATGTATCCTATAACACAAATATAGAAAAGCATCTTTTGAGAAAAAGACGCGCGTTAATTTCAGTACAACTGCCTGATGTGCTTCCCTAACTTGGCAACTGAAGAGGACCATAACTGAATTTCAAAGACGAGTGGTTTCCATAGAAGAAAATAAGTTTTACCCTAAGATTAAAAATACACACATCTGAACTTTTTGCGACTAACACAAAAGCGTTACACAACACTTTAAAGTTTGTTTGCAGATTCCTGTGAGCATTGTCTTCTTATATTTGTTCAATTACTAGAAGAACATGATTGTAAGAAAGTTGTACCCTGAGTTAGCAATAAGGCAACAAACAAAGCTTTCACTTTTATTGCACCTAAAACTTTTACCTCGTATAGTTTTCATTCGTCAAAGGGGAAAAGAAAAAAGATGGCAACTGATCAACAGTATAGCATTTTGCATGGAAGGAGTAAGGTTGCATAGTATAAGTCCAATTGGGATGTCATAATCTCATGGATTGGGCTACGCTTATCAACAGTCAAGTGATGGCAGAAACTAATGCTTTTAAGTCTATTTATGAGTTACAGTACAATTGCTACTAATACATAACAACACCAATTAATGTCATATCTTCTTATTTTTAATAGCCAAGATCTCCAAAACGTATTACTTAGCTATCGGAATAAACTATTAAACACTTACCCTTATATCATTGTACAAGATTTTGAGTTAAATTTGGACTCCTTATAGTAGGCATTCCACAATTTTCCATTAAAAGAGATAGGAAAGGTCCCCATATTTAAAACTTTTGCAGCTTTCAGTTGATGCATAACAATTACACAAACAATTCTCCAAAATTCCAGTAACAGTCGGTCAATATCCCTAATAAGTAAAATAGCATTCACTTTTCCAAATCCACTAAAAAACTTAACAACATACGCAAGTGAAAAGAAATATGGAGCAGGAGAACCAACAAAGAGCGATTCCAAACAGTTACAAAGTCCTGTAACTGACACTTGACTGTAACAAACCTAACTGCATATAAAACTTAAGTGTAAGGTTCAAGTTTGGTTTGCAGCCAATCTATTTTCTTAATTTCAAATCTTTCAACCCATTATTCATTTTCAGGAATAATAAGACCAATTTCGATTGCTTATTTTTCTTTAGCACTTTGGTCATGTATGTGTAAAAATCTATCTTTAGTTACCATTTTCGATCTATTTAAGAAGCTGAAATAGATAGACAAGCAACCAAATCCATTACATTCACGTCACCTTGAGTGGAAGAACAGACTAGCAACACATCTTTAAAGGCTATGTTTAACTAGCTCAAAACTGGATTCTATCCATTAATAATTTCTCATTTGGATTTGATCTATGGCCAACATAGAGTGGGAGCTATAAACATGCATCATAAAAGAAGTAAACCCGTGCCGCAGTGCACGCGATTCTGATACTTTATTGTTAATGTTCCCCACTATATCTACATACCATACCTCAATTGATTAGTCCCCGGAGAGCCATACTACTGTTAATTAGAATGTGTCTTTTATTATTCCTCAGAACCTTTACATTTTAAAATATTAGTCTCCGATCAGACCAAATTTTGTAGTATTTAAATACAAAATATATTACCGACTTTACTCATTTACTCGTATCATGGTGTAGACTTGTGTCATTAATGAGACTGAGTTAAGAAGTATATTAAAAGTGAAGCTAGTTTAAGAGATTAACCTTGGGTAGGTTGGCACTTGTCCGGCACATCAGCACATTTTTGAATCCGGAAAAAATCTATGATCTTTTTCTGGGGAAAACCTGAAAACAACAAACAAAAGATATATAAGATCAGAAATAAATCTAAATACTACCTAATCAACACTGAATTTTAGGCAACATGCATCAAAAGCAAATTCAAACCGTAACTCAAACGATCAGTAGTAGAAAATCAGAATCTAAACTAAATCCTATCTTTATTCTTTTATAATGTTATGTTATACTTTATACATTGGGACATACATATTAACATAAAATATAAATGGAAAATGATAAGCATACAAAATCTTAAATGTACAGAAATATGTGACCCTAGCCTCGTTTATGGAAAATCAGAATCTATGATTAACTAACAAAACTGAAAATCAAGCACACAAACAAACACATATTAACCTTATATAGACATATACATATACATATAAACAGTATGTGAAAGAGGCTAAAAACCAATCTCTCCCAATTTTAATTTTTTTTTGCACAGATTTTATTTCATAACTATTCATTGTTTTGGCTCACACGCATCGCATGGGTTCGACGACGTCTAGTACATATAAATAAATAGAAGATTTGTCTTGCATGTATTTTTGTAAAACAATAAAAGCATTAAATTACGTGTTATCGACGTTAATTGATTATATTCAATCATCGTTGTGAATCTTTTTTAAAAAAAGCGTTAATTATTATTTGTCCGGTATCATATAGGTGTCGCGCACACAACCATTACTAGTATTTAATATCTAGAAAGATAAGAAAATGACGATACGTGGTCGGGAGGTGGTGGTGGGAGGACGGGAACAACGGGGACAAAACCAAAAACCAATGGGGACACGCGGA
Organism: Primula veris; assembly: GCA_963682055.1. NCBI lineage: Eukaryota > Viridiplantae > Streptophyta > Magnoliopsida > Ericales > Primulaceae > Primula > Primula veris. The sequence continues at coordinate 34,169,877 of OY821747.1, forward strand.
ACAATCGGACGAGCACACATCATATGTATACCGTTATCACATTTATCACATAAAAGAAGCTCATCTTCTCTATCACCATCACCGCATTCCGAACACATCAATTTTCCGTAAACATCCTCGTCTTCTCCTTCCCTCTCTTCTAACAACGACACGCGTTTAGCTCTCTTCATCACATCCTTCATCCACGCGTACTTCCTCCCCCTTGAATCCTCCACATTTTCTTCATTTACACTCCCCATTTTCCTAATTTCACCTCTTATTATTATTATTATTATTATTATTATTATTATTATTCACACTCTCACTCTATATATAGATATATATATATATATATGTGTTTGTATATATATATATATATCTATATATCTATATGTTTGTTGGAAGAGAGAGAGAGAGAGTTGTAACTTTGGATTTTCTACAAATAACCACTTAAACTATAAATTCTTTCAATTAACCCACATACACTATCAAACTTTTGCAAATAACCCCCAACTTCATCTTTATTTATTTGTCTGTTTTACAAAAATCATTTGTTTGATATTGTGTAGTTTAACATTGCATGAATATCAAATAATTTATTATGATAAACGAGAAATCAACCAAAACGGATCATAGAGTATATAGTTACCCCCTCTGTCCCAAAATATTGAGTCTTTATGTATCTACATGCAAGTTTGACCGGCAAATATCTCGTGCTTAAATTATTAAAATGTAAATTTTTAAAATTTGTTTATATAGTTTAACATTTGAACTATGTGATTAAGTTTTGAAAAATTTTATTCCGACAACTTAGGTATGAGTTATTTGTCGATCAAAGTTGCACGTAGATACATAGATTTCCAATATTTGGGGATGGAGGTATTAGGGGTTATTTGAAAAAGTTTAATAGTTTGAGGGAGTTAATTGAAAGAGTTTATAGTTTTGGGGGGTTATTTGCAAATGACACATAGTTAATATTGTGATTACGTGAGAGTGATGACGTGGCAATACATTCACACCAATTGTTACTGTTATATATATATTTTTTAATTTGGTAAACTAACCAAATTTCAAAAAAAAATATCAAACAATCGAATTTAATTTAAATATGTACATGCATTTGGAGAATCATATACTAGTAATTAACTAATTTGGTAACTAATTAACTACTACATTAGTAAAGTGACTAATTTCAAAAACTTTCAAAATAGTCTAATTAAATTTAAATGTATACAAGTTTTTTTTTAAATTTTCCATTTTTGCAATTTAGTTAAAGGGAAATCATGCATGAATGGCCAAATTTCAAAAACCTTTAAATACTTAAATTTAATCTACATATATTCATGCATTTTGAAAATCGTATAGTAATAGTTAATTAACTAAATTCCTAAATACTTAAAATTAAATTTAAATATATAAAAAGAGTGTTAAAATTTTCCATTTTTGCAATTTAGTTACGAAAACTATGAAAAAAAAAATGCATGTATATTCTAGATAGGTTTGCGAATGTGCCGAGCCGGTCCCAGCTCTGTTCAAGCTCGGGTCGTTTACTAAAAGAGTCGTAAAATTTTATTCAGAATCAACTTGTTTTTTACACGAGTCGAGTCTATTTACGAACACTGTCAAACACGTTTTTGAACGTGTTTGGTGTCGTTTTGCTTTAAAAAAAACTATTTCACTTAACTAAGCTTACACACAATGAAACAATTATAAATGGCGAGTTCTATACTAAGATAATCAGGAATCCAAATAGGTATTAAAAATCAAATTTATTATATAAAACGGATATTACTTATCGATCATCAACATTATATTATATGATTTTCACATACGTGATAATCAAATCTACAAATATGAAAATGTAATAATTTAGAAAAAAAGATTTTTTTAGTGATAGAAAGAGAATGAGAATGTGGGGAAATCTCTCCCAAAAGCCTATGTGTGCCCCTATAATATATAATAAAAAAAAGGCTAGTTGGCAAACATATTTTTTTGACTAAAAAAAAAGTATATTATTTAAATATCCAAGCAATTAGTTTCACAAACTAGTTCCTATTTATTAGGCTTAGGGACTTTATAAATTAGGACTTGGAATACGTATTTTGCAATTGAAAATCATGGAATTTGATTCTCAACATTGGTTACTAACTATTTTTTTCTACAAGCTCCTTGAACTGTTTTTAAACCAACACTGATTCAATGAAAAGCCGCTTACTAAAATCATCGAGTCTTTTTTTTTTTTTTGGTAAAAAGCGTGCCTATATAGGCGGAAATCAGGCTGTGGGATGAGCCTAGACGTCTAAATGATTAAGCGGAATTAAGTGTTATTTGGCTGATTGGGGGAACTAGACGGTGATTAAGGGAAATTAGACGCTAGGAAACCTATTTCCGTCTAGAACCCCGCCTTGTGTTTTTTTAGAATATTGCATGAAACCATACAAACTCATGTATAATGGAAAACTTAAATAGTACATCAGTTAATTAATTTAGAGGTTTGGCCAATATAAACAAGTTATCATATCATTTATCTTATGATCAAATGTAAAACAAGTTGCTTAAATAAATGAAAATTTCAACATATTCAAATTTTGTTCTCATGTATCATTTTTTTCAACAAGATATTTTTGTATATCAATCTTTTAATAACAAGATTAACCTTTTGTATAACAACTCAACCATAAAATTACATCTATTGAATTTTTCTCTCTTTGTAATGATCGTATATTATCAAGTTGTATACACAGTTACTAATCTTCCTATTAATTAATTAAATGTTTCTAGAAACACAAAAACGCTAAGAATTCCATAATAATGACAAGTTTCCTTACTCTTAATTGAATAATAATAATTCGGATATATCTAGGAAAAATGATTTGCACACATTTTGAGGCATAATTATCAAAAACTCATGGTTAAAATGTTTTGAAAATTAGGTACAAATGCTCAGTGATGTTACTTCTTGTTACTCTGTATTTTTAACTTTGATGCTTAGTAATTGTACGTTGATACGTAAGAAATATTAGACAAAAACCACAAATCAGGGACTTTTGTAATGAAATCTGAAAGTATGTATTAATCAATAACTTTACCATATATCTACAGGTAGATACCTTCTATTTTATCTGGTAATTCGCTTATTCGTTGATGATTGTTACTTTGCCTTATAATAGCTTCTTTCAAATCCTCATCATCATCATCTTTCACCTGTAATTTGTGTCCTTTTATTCTTGATGAAGTTGATGCAATTCTCAATTGCAATTCTTCCATTATTAGATAGAAAGACGGAAAGAAAGAAAATATGAAACTTTATGAAGATTGCTTTGCGTTAGCGAAAATATGTTGAGTCAATATGTATACTAGTGCACATATATACTATCTTCAAAAATGCGCCGCTACTGTTTCATATGATATCTTTTCAGTGTATCGAGAAAAGATGGAAACTTAGGGTTCGATACAAGTGGTTGATTACAAAAATACCCTCAATAACGTTATTGTTGTGATTTCAAATCATTCTATCAAAGTCGTTGATATGCAATTTTCACAATTTTCGATGAATTAATATCAAGAATCACGTTATATGATGTCTTAAATGGGAAGATTAACGAATTAAAAGCATATCCTAAATTAAATGAAAAGTATGAGAAAATAAAAATGTTAAGTAACAAACTACATTGGTAAATTTACCAAATTTCAAAAGAATTCAAATACCTGACTTGAATTTAAATATATAAAAGTTTATTCAAAATTTTCATTTATGCCATTTAGTTAGGAAAATTATGCATAAAAAAACGCATGTATATTCTAGGTAGGGTTGCAAAATGTGCCAAGCTCAGGTGCATGTGTTCAAGCTCGGGTTGTTTACTGAATGATCCGTAAAATATTGTTAAGAATTGGTTTGTTTTACACGAGTGGAGCCGAGTCTGTTCACAAGCCTAGTCAAACACGTTTTAGGACATGTTTTGCATCATTCCGCTTAAAAAAACTCTTCTACTTTAGCTAAATTGTATGCTAAGATAGTCAATAATACAAATAACTATTCAAAAATAAACAAATTTATTAAGTAAAGTGAATAGTACTTACCGGTCATCAACATTACAATATATGATTTTCACATATATAAGTGTAAATATATTCACAATTATATTAAAGTAATTAAACGAGCCTGAAACTGAACACTAACCTTATTATTTGGTTCAGGCCCAAATACGAGATTGTTCATAAGTGGCTCGGTTCATTTGCTGACCTAATTGATATTCGTAGTGGACAAGTAACATGCATCGGTGAGAGTATAACTATTATACTTCATTGTATGTTTACGGTTTGGACTCGTAGATACATGTTTATATTGTTTTTTTTTATCCACAGTTGCTATGAGCGATTAGGGGTGTCCATTAGGGTGTATATATGACTCTATGTAGAGCGGACACATGCACGTGCTTAACTAATGATACGAGTCGACTTGACGATAGGATGCATTTTCTATAGATTTTTGTTATACCCACCTAAATATCTTACCTAGAAACTTTACCCGCTTTATGTATTCAATGAAATTATTTTTTAAAATCTCAAACAAAAATGTAGGGGCTTGTTATCAACATAAGCAATTTCCAATGAATGTAGTCATTTCATAGCAGAACTACCTCTTAACATTTTCTGTAATTTGTTCGTACTAGCCCGACACTAGCATGGAGACAAGTTATCAAGGTTTGGCAAATCTGACCAGGCGACCATGGCCTCGGAAAAAAATGAAATCGTTTTTCTAGGTATAAAAGTTATGTTACATTTTGGGAAAATATCTAAGCAACGTAATTAATAAATACAACGATGAGCAAATTAATTAGTTTATAAGAGAGAAATTGGCACACCACCGATGGAAGAAGACTTGGTGAATAAACGACCTCGGCTCTCAAAATCGTTTATAAGCAACCCGAGTCTGAACAGAATTTTAAGGCACATTCAATAAACGAGTTGAGCTTGAAAATTAGTTGCGGTTTGGCTTATTTACAGCCCCAACTGTAGACGTCGAAAAGTAAAACTTCTATGCATCATCTGACCATATATATATGGATATCAATTGTGCTGATGAAAAGTAATTTTCAAAAATAGGAGGTGTGACACTGTAAAACGAAGTACAATTTTACACTATAAAACAACATAAAAATGCCGACCGAATTGTACAAATAAGTGAGTCCAAAAGGAACTTGATCCATTAACGGCAAGATACCAAATTTCGTTACATTCCATGAGCTAGAATTCAAATTTTAAGCAGCAAAATATCAACCTACTATCAAAAGGCTGAAATGAACTTCAATATCTTTGCTTGTGCTCTTTCCTTCTCTTCTGGCCCATCCAGATCCCCAATATTATCATGATATTCCTGAGTATTAGCCAAAAACAAAAACAAAAATCATAAAAAAACTTGAAAACCAGAAGGCACTGCGAAAAGCCTACTTCTCCAGTTACGTATGTGCCCTGATCCAATCAAATGTAACTTTAAAGAAATATCACATAACTCTGTAACATTGCAAACATTACAAGCAGTGTTCAATAAAGCTTCAGATAACAAAAGAGCATCTTTCAAGGACGCAAAATAATCTAGACCTATCGTTATAAAGAGCAGAAAACTCATTTTCCAACTATTATATTTGATACAAAGTAGTTTGGAGATTAACGTGTAACTAGTCTAGTTAATGTTTTCCTTCATAAGGGAGAAGTTGTGTGCTCAAGAGAGATGTGAACTTTTTCGCGAACACGAAATACACTGAAAAACAAAAGCCATTTCTCATAAAAGAAACATGGATTTTAGGAGCAAAATCATCTCAATTTTTGCAATAGGAAATTAATCATGCTGAGGTGATAGGGTGTACAAGATGCCACCGTCAACAGTACTGATCATGTTGAGATGACTAGGTGTACAAAACGCAGTCATTATAATCCATTTGATGTCTAAATTTCAAACTACTAAATTGAATTTACCAGATTTTCCAAATTCCTCTTTTGGTGGTGTATATTCCCTTAAAAGTTAGGTGATGATTGGGGGCCCGACTAAAAGTTGGTCAATTAATATAAACATTGTCAATTAGAGAGCTAAGAGGATCTAATCGCGGCTAATCGGACATCATAAGGTAATGTTGGGACCAAAGCTGAAATGAGAGAAGAGGGATGAGGACAAAAATGATAAGGGTCTAGATTAATCTAAGTCAAAGAACAGAGAATAGGGTAACTAGTTGTTATTCTTGGAAACTTTGTGACTTGGAATTAATTTAAATTGAACCTACCATTTTGCCTTCATTGGTCCCGTAAAACTAACTAATCCAGCTTGTATCTAATATAAAAGACCAAGGAAATATAGATGTCACACAGCACTCATTGACACTTATATATCACCTGATTAAGAAATAGTTGGACATGTGAGACCACTACAACACCACAATGTGTTTACTTCCATCAGCGTAGGAACAAAAAGACCTAGAGAAGAGTCTGGTTTATTCCTATCATTGGAAACTTAGTAAATTTATACTACGGACCTACGGTCAAACTAAAATGTCACAATCATCTTCAACCACCAGTGAAACCAGAATTCTGCTAAATTCATTGCAATATAGAGATATTGAACATAATGCAATGAACAGGGAACTGGTTTCATGCCATCAACACGAGAAGTACATACCTGAAGAATTTCTCTAACATTATTCTTGGTAAGTCGATTCTGCTTTAGTAAGAGTTCAATTCTTGCCTTCAATTTTGGGTGCCTGGCCAAGATTAGCAGTAAAAGATACTTTGAGTTGAAAAAATTAAGACAAGATTAACCATGGGCTCCATTACAGAAACACAGAACAGATGTCGAAACTTACTCTGAGGTCCAAAGATGACCCAGTATAACAGCAATCAACTGCAAGATTATTACAGGTAAAGATTAAGACATGGAAAAGGGAATATATATATATATATATATATATATATATATAGAGAGAGAGAGAGAGAGACAATAATCAAGTTAGTAGCTAACAAACTAGAAGAAGCTTGACTTATGTAACTCCTGCAGCCAGAATCATTCTGTACAATTTTTTTTTGTTTATTTACACAATAGGGTAGCCACTACATTTGGATTATATTAGGACAGCTCTTAAAAGGCTTAAAATCAATATAAAAAGATGCTAGTAAAACAATATCTTGCCTGAAGAGTGTAAAGTCCAGATTCTAACTTTCTGTTGTACTTCTCATCTTCGTCCATCTGCAATGTTTCAGGCAAACATTGCAGCTTTAATTTAACAGATGTGTAACGAACTATCATAGTAAGGAAACAGGATAAGGTACTACTTCCGGTTTACCTCTAAATCATCAAGCTCAAGCTGGTTCATCCTTTCAGTCTCAGCTTTCACTCTATCAGAATATCTGGTCAAGACAATTTCCTAATGTTATCCATGGAACAATTAAAGTTGCTTAGCAGAGAACTACATGAAATATATCCATAGAAGGAAAACAAATATCATCAACAGATACAAAGAAAAGAGATGCGACATCACCTCATATAGAGCTCCATCAGTCGATCTATCTTTTCACATTCGCTTTCTACAAATTTACTCAATAGCCTTTCCCTTCTTGAACCCCTTAAGATTCCTCCTGTTACATTAATTAAATTAAATTAAATTTTATCAAAGTTATTATAGATGAAACTACCAAGCGAACAATGGAATAAATTTCAATATTTGCAAGAAACCCCTAACTCAATAATCGATACAAGACACTAGAATACAAAAAAGTTCAAACATTTTCTTACCAAACAATGATGCGATAAGCGAAACTAAACGCTCTTCCAACTCCTCTTTGACTCTCTTTTTATTTTGCTTCTTATTCACGGGTACCTGAAAAATAGCCCTACTCGTTACACAATGACAAAATATCATAGTCAAATAAACTACTAATAAGAACTGGTATAGTCACATGAAAGATAGAAAAAATAAACCCAAAATTAAAAGAAAAATATACACAAGAACTGGCACAAATAACCAATTTTCACAGACAAGAGAGTCCCTCCTGATTTAAACACAGAATTTAGCTTTTACTTTATGTTTGTTTCACAGGACTATATTCGACAGAGCACGTCTTCATTTTATAAACAATAATACCATCTAAAAAGCTTATAATAGAAAATGAAGTCCAATGACTAACAGTCTGTAACTCTGTATCATCACACATTCATGAAGATAATATGATATAATTCAATGAACAGTATATTTGATAGAAAATGTAAACCTACAAAAAAGTTCCAATAGTGCAAATTCCAGAAGCCAACAATCTACCCATCTAAGCCAAAGTCTTGAAAAAAAGTTATCACTCAACCAACGTTTCTCCATACTTTTCTATCAGTAAGTTTTGGGTGAACCTGGTACACTACGTTTTTAGTAAGCTAACCCAATTAACCACCCTGGAGATAATGGAGAACCCTTGTGGGGCCAATGCTAAATGGAATAAAAATAAAGCACAGACATGTTATTGGGTTGGCGCAATAGATGTTAGGGTGGACCGGGTAGTTTGCTCTTTTCTATTCCCAATAAACCAATTAATATAGAAAATTATACATACATAGCAAACTGAAATTTGCCGGAAATACTAATTTGAATATAAACTATATTTGAAATTACTGCCCAAGAAATGTATGTAACCGCTAAAGTACTGCTTTTGTATTTACTCCTTCCCAAGCTATAAGGTATCTTACACAGTCCCGGGGTTAACAAACTAGTCGATAAAAAAATGGTCCACAGAAACAAAGTCCCCCTACAATTCTTATCTACCAATTTTAGAAAAAATAAAAAAAGTTAGTAAAACTACTACATAGCTAATTATAACATAAGGGAAAAGCTGCACTTGCCTTACCCATAAAAGCCGGAAAAGCAGTTTTCAACCCCATCACATCTACGAACCTCTCACAAGCTGGCGGGTAATTCGTCATCGCAAAATCCAAAGCCCTAATTGCAGAATCATAACACAATTTCTTTTGATTCATAATAATAATCATTAATTCCACCCCTTCCGCCTTTACAAACTTCTCTTTATTCTCCAGCGGCATTAACAAACAACACAAACAATCGAATAAATTCTCCACCATTTCTTCTTCGTCTTGTGTTTTTGGGTCCCTTGATTTGTACATAGCCACAGCTTGTAACATTACATCTACACCGTTCAATTGTCCTAGCTTCTTCTGGTTTGCCGTGCTAGTCTGTAACAAAATGGCTAAAATCTCCGAGGAATATTGTTTTATTCCTTCAAATTCCCTCACCTTGATTTTCCCCAAAAGCCACCTCATCAATTTGGTCCTTTCGCAGACCATTTCTGCCACAGCAGGTCTCACCTCGATTAAATTTTCGATTGTAGCAAGAGTAGAATAAACTGCTGCCAGCTCATCTTGGTCTGTCTCGGATAATCTAAGAAGATTCTGAACTAACAATTCTAGAACATTGTTTTCTATTAGGGCGTCTACGAGTACCTGCCAAGGAACATAATTTCATCAAACAGGTTGTCTAGGTAGACTGTGAAAAGGATATATTCCAGAAAATTCAGATTCCAAGGAAATTTGTTTAAAAAAGCAACTTTGAAGATGATAATGCTCACATAATAAATGAAATTTTGCATGGAAAAACAAGTGTGGTAATTTCAGGGAACATGGAAGTTGCATGTTTGAAAAACCGCAAAAATAGATCAGGTAACATATTCTAATTCCAATGATGTCTCAAAAACATGTCATATTGACTATTACAATTATTTTATGAACAAGCTTTATGTCAATGGAACTTGATTATCATGAAACCAATAAAAACTTGCTGAGTTATGTAAAAAAAAAAGGTGGTTGTTCCAAGCGGTTGAGACCCTAGTATACCATGCTCACCACCAAAAATTAAATCCTCATATACAAAAATCAGGTTACTTCAAAAGTTAGAGTTCTTAATCATAAAAAAAATGTGCGGACAGAATATACTACCCACATAAAGTACTCTGGAATTACTAAGTACACATCATTTGCTGCATACATTACCATGATTTTTTAAGCACTTTCCATATTTTTTCCGAATCTTTGAAATTGGACACCACTGACATGTTTCCATATTCTTTTCCAATCGAGATTTTAGTTTGTTTGCACATATGTAAAACATCATTGTACAACACATTACGGCCATCATTAATTGATTTCTGGGACGAGCCAATCAATAAAAGTGCCTCAAAACTTGAAAAAAAAACACGTACTAAAGATTATCTCAGTCTTTTTCCATGAAAGAATCATGTCGAGTAATGCACATACCATTAGAAAATCAAATGGGACAAACAAGAACAGCCTAAAAAATTAAAAAAGCCTGCTTTACACAATATCCTATACTAAATGATCAAATATTAAACACACTTCAATGTAACTTAAATTACAATACACTACCTTATTTATACGAGAAAAAAGCTGTTAGTACGTTGTACTATTGGCTATTACCAATTTAGTACCCAACCTTTAAATTTTACCAATTTGGGTCCCAAACATACCGGTATTATAGCATAAATCAACGAAATTGCAATCACTATATCTCACGGATTTTTGACAGATGTTGACGCAATTGCAACTACGAAGAAAGTGACTAGAATTCCGTTATTTTATTAAACAACAGTCCCCTACTTGTACAAAAATTGGTAGGTTGGGACCCAAATTGGTAAAATTTAAATGCCGGGTATACTAATCCATTCACCAAACGAAATCAAAGATTCATGAACGGGTTTTTTAACAAAAACAAAGTCTTGTCTTTTATTTTACACAAAATAGACCACCAGATAATGTTGGTTCTTTGTGTATTGTATCACAGGACCTGCGCCTAAGTTATCTAGCTCAGTTGTCTTATGCCAAAACCAGCCCTGCCTGTTTTACACAATATCCTAAATTAAGAGATTAAATGTGAAACACACTTCAATATAGCTTAGATTACAAAACACTGCCCTATTTATACCAAACAAAACCACATATACCTCAGCGGGTTCGTCATTATCTTGTAACTGTGGGACTAAACTAAATTGAAAAACATGTATTTTTATAGGGAACTCAAGTGTTTAATTCCCGTGTTTATACTAATCCATTGATCAAATGAAACCAGGGATACCTAGGCAGGCTCGTTGTTAAACAATAGCCCGCTACTTGTACAAAAACAGTAGCTTAGGACCCAAATCGGTAAAATTCAGACGTAGGGTACTAGATAGTTTTGTTCCGCTTATTTATACTAATCCATTTATCAAACGAAACCACAAATACCTGAGCAGGCTCGTCATTATCTTCAAGAATGTCCTTTTATTATGAAACACTATCGTATATATACTAAACAAAATCACAGATACCCGAGCAAGCTCATCGTTATTTCAATGTAGATTAAGGGTCCGTTTGGCAACATATTATTTCGTCAAAAATCAGATTTAAAAAATCCGTTTTAAAATCAAACCAAAATCCAAAACTTTGATTTTTGGATTTTTTTAGCTTTTTAGGCTAAAAAACCTGCTTTTCAAAAGCTAAAAAAACTGACTGTCTAAACACCCACATCTTTTTAAATTAAAAAATCCAAAATTCAGCTAATAAAATCTGTTTCCAAACGGACCCTAAATGACAAAACACTACCCTAATTATATTAAACCATTTATCAAACAAAACGACATAATACCATGCTCATCAGATTTTTAAAAAAATTGTTTCAAAAATCCACCCAAAATCCAGATTAATATTTATAGATTTTAAACTCTAAAAATCTGTTTTTTTTTTTTTTTGCAAAATAAACCGACTGTCCAAACAAACACCAACAGATTTCTAAAATCAAAAATCAAAAAATCAGGTAAAAAAATCTGCTAACAAACAAACATTTAACTAAAAGCACATAAAACCTGAGCATTATCGTCGTTATCTTCTAAAACATCCTCATCCGTTAAATCCTGCAACAACCCAACAACATCGACCGCAATATCAACATTATCATGACCCAACAGCCCCAAAATAGATGAAACCGCGTTTAATCCCACAAACTCCGGATACAACTCAGGCCCACCAGCCAACACCTTCATCTTCGTAATCTCCTCATGAAGTTCAACCTCCGAGTCCGCAAACCTCTCCGGCTGATCCGGGTACTTTAGACGGGCCTCAATGTTGTCCTTTAGACGTCGTTCGAAAGATAAAACAAGCTTTTTGAGGGCTCGTGTGTCGAGTGCTTCAATTTGTTGGGTTTGTGAGTTTTCTAGAGCTTCTAATATGGACAGGTCTATCAACCCGTTGTTCGATACGGTCTCGTCTCCGTCTCGGCGGCGTTTTAGAGAGGGAAGCTCCATTTTCTCTCTCTCTACAACCCTAGCTTTGTTTTTGAGCTTGGTGTGTGTTGCCTGCTGCTGGTTCGGTTCGGTTTTTAACAAAACCGGAAACCGAAACCGAGCAATTTTTCGGTTCGATTTTTTTCGGTTTCGGTTTTTTTATTTTTTAAACCGAACCGGACCGGTTTTTTTCGGTTCAGTTTCGGTTTTTTTCGGTTTTTCGGTTATTTTAATAATCGGGTTTTTTCAGTTTCGGTCTTTTTCGGTTCGGTTTTATTGAAAACCGAAACCGACTTGAAAATTTTTTGGTTTCGACCTTTTTCGGTTCGATTATCGGTCCGGTTCGGTTTTTGCCTTTTTTTTTTTTTTTTTTTCCAGCGCTACGGTTGCCCACTCCTTTTTATCTAATTTCAGTTACTATTAGTAATACTTAGGCAATGTTTGGTTGGGGTTTATTATCATTTTGTATCTTTTGTTTATTTCAAATTTTACTTTCTTTTACCTTTTGTTTCTTACTTTTATTTTTTTACCTTGCCTTTTTACTTTCTTTTTCTTTATTGTGTTAATTTTGAAAAATATTGACTTTAGTCGGGTTTTCTGTATGTGTATTCGTGTAACTCGACTTTGGAGTCCGCAGACCTGCCCGATTGGTCTGGTTATTATTATTTATTTTTTTAATCTTTTTGAGCGGTGACATAGTCACAACGCTTTTAGGCAATTTTCCTTACCTGTGCGAGCCTCTCGCGTGGAAGAGAATAGTTTATTGCGAATTAGGTTAATCCAAATCGAAAACCTTGAGAATAAAATTCATGATCTACAATTGTATCGTAAACCTTGAGAATTAGGTTAATCCACTTACTATTTATTTATTTTGGAATAAATGTAAAAATTAGATTTAAAAAAAATATATAAATCAATATTATGCCCAAATGTTATGAGGTTGCCATATATATTGTAAAAGTTTATAAGCGTGCAAAACAAGTTGTAAAATTTTAAAATTTGAATGAAAATAACTAAGGGTGTCATGTAATGGGGGTGGATGGTAAATGTCGAAGATTTTGACTCCCTTCTCACGGAGAATTTTACTACAAATTACTTAAAACAACGAAGTAATATGCAATAATGCCAATCTAATTCTCGTCTACTGTAAATGTCTATGTATTTTTCGTGATTATCATGCCTTAGCTACAGTCGTAATGCAGGGCAATGATCTTTTTCTAGTTTTACCCAGCATGAGCTTGCTGTGAAGTTGTCATGATCATCGCTACGATCTCATCCAATACCTCACGGTAAGCAATGCCACTTGGATCTATTGAGAGTCAATAACATTTATTCATGCGTTCATCGAGATAAGACGCAGAAATGGAAAAGTTTAGTTAGATTTCGGACACAAAAATTGGTGCGTTTTTGGATAATGTAGTACCTAACAATATGAAACAAGATTGAGTTTTGCTAATCACGACGTCGCTCACTGAATCGTGTAATATGTATTGTATAAGAGAAGATGAACAAATGTTCTTCAGTGGAGTATATTTAGGAGAATGCTAATAAGTACACAGACAGTAAGCTTCTCTTCGATAACTTCATTACAACTTTTACTTATAACAATGAGTAAATGTACAAATACATGTAGAGCCAATCTTTTCTCATCTATTCTATATGTATTTATAGTATTTCAATGATGATCATGCCTTAGCTAGAGTTCTTGATGCGGGAATTAAAGACTTTGCGAATGCCATAGGCAAAGCGACGATCTTTTTTGGTTTGCTAACATAAGCTCTTTTTGTGAAGTTGTTATAATCATTTGCTTCAATCTCATCCAATATTTGGCGGTACAACAGCAAAGACGCCCACACCTGAATTATCAAATGCCAACAATGTGTATTCATGTTTGTATTCATATCAATCATAGAACATAATTTCATAGCTCAGCCCTTTAATTTTGGAACCAAAGAAATTGAACACTCTTCTATAAACCTTGGGTGAGCAGCAACGGACAAGAACAAGTTTTTCACTAAAATATTAAAACTCTGTTTCGGACAAGAACAAGTTTTCTACTAAAATATTAAAACTCTGTTTCGCAATCTGTACGTACCTCTATAGATTTCATTTCACAATGTGAACAATGAAGTTAAATAAGAAACAGAAGACCTATAAAATTTTGTACTCTTAATTTGAAAACAGTGATTTCTGAATGTAATTTCCCAAAAGATTTTAACAGCAAAGACCAACCATACTAAAATATAAAAGAACCTTACCTGAGAATGGTCCTTCAAATCCTTGACAAGGTTTAAATTTTTTATACGATTACATTGGAGAAAGTATGAAAGTTTGAAAACAGTTCCAGGTGTAGAGTGAAATAGCAGGATTTTCCATTACATTATACAAAGTTGGTTACGAGTCCTACATTATTTTAACGTTGTATAATCCTTTCATATTTTTCTAGATTAAAACCAACTGGTTCGAAAACTAGTATTTGATTTCACCAGTAAACTTTAAATGCATACAGTCGTACATACATGCATTGCCTCCAGATTCATGCCTTGTTTTATGCAGCTTTCATTCAAGTTCAATCTTTTTGTTATCGCTTATAAAATAAAATTTACTTGGTTGGCCAGCTAAAAGCTGGTTTTATGGGATTTCTTGCTTGAAGAAATGGCTAGAGCTTTAAGCTAGATGTTTCAACTTTTATTTGAACATCAACACATCATGCATATTTGCTTAAAAGCTGCAGCCCAGCCCAATCACGTTTGTTAAGACATTTATATAGACGACATACCGGCCATCTGCTTTCTGAGCTGAGCTGTGTCACCCCTTTTTCTGCTTCGAGAAAGAACATTCTAGCCCTTTTAATTTGACTTTTCATAAAGCTCCTCCATTTATCTGTTACTTTGCCAGCAAATATGTCTTCGTCCGAAAGCCCCGCCTGTGCCAACTCATCTTGTGGTAAGTACACTCTTCCCCTTCTTGCACTTGAAAAACAAAAATAAGTCATTAGCTACTCGGTTTGTTGCCCGCTTATCTCAAACTCATATGTAATAATTTTACTCTACTCAGTTTTATTAATAGAATTGATTAGCTACTGGAAAAGATGATCTTTACTAATTTATACATTTTAGGTTCCATTAATTTGAATATCTCGTAATTTATATCTTCAAGAGGCCCTCTAATCAAAAGAAATGAAAAAGGAAACTTTTAGCATATACTAATATTTTATTGAGTACAAAAAGAAAAAAATATTGTTTCGAGAATCGATCATCCAACCTTGGTCTGTATAGTAATTTAGTTTTGAGAAAACAACAAACATGATTTTTGGAAAAATAACCAAACAAAACATTGAAATTTATGGGACTTTTGATTGAATTGCCATAATAACAGAGGAAAAGATAAACATTAAGATCAGGCCTTGTTTGTTGCAGCTTTAAAGCTACTTTTTTGTTTAAAAGCTGACTGCATAATTTGACCAGCTTAAAATCTGAGCTTTCCTCTAGTATTTCCACCTAAAAGAGCTCAAAGCTTTGAGCTGGATGAACCTAGCTTTTTCATGAACCTCAAAAAGTCAAACTAATTTGCTTAAAAGCTGCAATGTGACAAAATATAGGGTTATTTTACAAAATCATCTGTCAATTTGAGTTGGAGTAGATATAGATCATCTCAAACACAATGAAGTAAGTTTTATTCAAGCTTATAATTAACTTACTCTTCTCCAACATCTCTGAGAATATTGGTCAACTGATTTGCAATCCCTAAAGCCAATGCAGAGTTGTAAACACTTTCTGTAGGAGCCTGAGAATCAGTGGCAATACCCATAACTGGGACACTCATTAATCCAACGGTTCCAGCCACGTAATAACAATATAAATATAATTCGTCAAAATTTTTGTATCTTGATTTCTTGAGATCCAGCCTCATTCCTTCTACCATGTCTTTGAACGGCTGCAAAATAAAAGCTTAATCATTAAGCAAGTGTTAGGTCCTTAGGAGTTAAAAGTTAAGGGGTAACACGTAGCAAGAGCACCGGAGTAATTTTTTCCTTTTAGGTTCTGAACCTCATGTACAAAACATACTTCTGTTCTAGTGGTTAATGACTTAAACAATGATGTTCCTTGATAACTCTTATTTTAAAAGAGTAATTTCTCGTCCTTAAATATCGGTTTGATAACTTATGTTTCTTGACTTGGTTCACACACTACCCAAACTTACTTGGAGCCATAGAAGAGAACTACAGGGGAACAATTACGAGTTTTCATAGTGGTCGTGTTATTCATTGTTAGACTGTGAACAGATTAAGAAGTAAGAAAACTAATTTATCGAAGTGATGCTTAAGGAGTAGCAGCTATGAACTACCCTTTTAGGAACCTGTAACGGGATATTTTTGTCTTGTTTCCAAAATATCAGTGTTAAACCACCATTCAATGTTTTAGTAACAGCGGCCATTTTGAAAACTCACATTTTTATGTAGCTAAAAAAAATTGCAACCAGGAAAATAACTGTATTCTTATTCTCTGAAACTAGCTATAGGAGTTTAACACACATCAAGTTTAAGAGACACACTTTATCAATTAATGCTACAGTAGCCGAGTAGCAAGTACAACTTCTAAAATCACATATCAAAGGAACACCATACACATGCGTTTTGTTTATTTTTGTTTCGAGAAATTAATTTGTCTACCCTTGCTTTCAATACCTTGGGATAGGAAATTTTTCATTTTTTTTTTCGTGTTATTTCAAAAATTAAACCAAAACTGTCCGAACCAACAGAAACAATTATTATATAGTCTAATGATACAAAAAAAAATGGCAACCTGGATATCAACTGGAAACTTTGCAACAGTGTCAGATAAAGCAGCATCAAGCATATCAAAAGGGCGTCCTCGAAAAAGATCTTCAAGCCTAGAATCCCATCTATCTAAAGCCTTTGGTGTTATATGCGAGGCGTTTGGACCATCGACAAGCTCATCTGTTCTTCTACACCAGACTTCCAACAATAACAAAAAGAATCAGTCATTATTGGAAATTTATTTTCTGAAAAGAGACACACTTGGGCCTTGTCAGATTCGATTATCAAACCCAAAAAAAGGAGATGCATATAATGTATGTAATTTTAGTTATGTGTTTGGCGCACCAATGGTTAAAAGTGAGGTCATAGTTGGATCGATATATTATTGATGTGGGATAACTCTTATCATATTTGTTTCCGATTCTATTGAGCACTTTGCTCGACTTCTCCTACTGCGTCTCAATATGACAAATAGTTGAATTTCAAGTTCACTTGCGAGATGTTATTGAAGTATAAGATGTTTTTATTTATGAATTTCTGATCTGCTTGCCAAAAGTTTGAACTCTAAAGAAATATATGGTAATCATCTCATCAAGCTAATACAGTGGAGGTGGGAGTTCTCAGTTTTTTTCCCCCTCTAAAGGGCTTTACAAATTTTTCAATTTTTTACTTCTAAAGAAATAGAAAGAGTGTTGATAACATATTGCAAGCACAAAGTTCCAGTATATCAACTACTGCAGCACAGGGACCAAGTCCAACTACGACACTTTTTCCTTTGTTTATTTTTTTATCACTGTCTGTTTTGACCGGAACAAAAAGAAAAGGCAAATGTGATGTTATTTTAAACAAACTATATATCAAATTTTAAGTCATCAGCTAGGCATTAGCTAACTAATATGAATTTTGAAACATACTTAATAATAAAAAAGTATCCATATAACTTCTTAATATGATTATACCCACATCCCAACATAAACAACTTAGAATAAACCAGTAAGTCCCAATCAGGATATACTATAGATCTATCATAAAACTCACTAACTAAACATCTATCGATTATTATATTCTTAATGTAATAAGATCATAAGCCATAGTCCTTACCATAAATTGCCCAGATGGCTCTTCGTCTTTCTGGTGTCATCAGTAAAGTCCCTGAAGAGAAAATGATAAAAATAATTAATCCCCCTAATCGCCACAAATTAGAAAACATTTTTATTTTTCCAAAAAAGACAATTACAAACCAAGGTAAAATGTTTTGGCGTATTCTGCACAGATCTCGCCACATCGATCATATGCTTCTGTTAACAAACTCAAAGTTCCCGGTAACACAATATCGGGCTTCACATCATAATCTTCTCCATTTTTTATCTGTTCTTTAACCAAAGCAGCTTGTTTTAGTACCACATCATACACCATCTGCTCTGATGATATACCCATCTCCCCAACACTGGAAACGACCGAAAAACATTTTTCCTTTTTCTTAAATCTCGAACGTATATAGCTTGCACTACCCCCCGTATCTCCATTAGAACACCGTATATTCAACCTCTTTTTTGTGCTTCCTTCAAGTCTGTCACTGGAGACAAATCCTCGATCTTGAGCAATAAATTTGAACGAATTCGAATGACGGGATTCGAAGAATCTGTAACAGCTAGAGGCTTCGGAATTCGGAGAAACAACCCATAACAAAGCCACAGACATTGTCTTCCTTTCTAAAGTCTCCTTTTGTCCTAGACTCCTAGTAGTTAAATAATAACTCAAAATTCAGTCAAAATTATGCCTTTAAGAACTACCCAATTCTCATCTCTATATGAAGTAAAAATGTATCAAAATTCAAACCCAAATGACTAGGATTAAATATCTAACAACTTGAAGAACCTGTTAATGAAACACAACCACTTAAAGAAGATATCTTTAGCCCTTACTTAGGCAGCAACATTGACTGTTAAAAAAGACCTAACTCAAAATTCAGTCAAGGTTATGCCTTTAAGAAGTAGTACCCAATACTCAATTCTATATGGACTAAAAATAAATCAAACCCAACTGAGTATTAAATATCTCACTTCTTGAAGAACTTATTAATGAAACACAACCAATTCAAGGAGCTATCTTTAGCCCTTAGGCACCAAAGTTGACTTTAAAAAAAAAAACTTTTATTGAAAATGGAATATGGTTCAGAATGCAAGATTTAGTAAACAAATGGTGGTATACAAGCTCAAATAAATAGTTTTTTTTTTTTTTTTGGTTGGAAATTTTCAAATAAATAGTTGGGTGATAAATAAAACATGAATACATACAAATGGGAAAGAATATAAAATAATCCTAGTGGATACATACCTATCTTCTTTGGGTAATGGGTGGTTTCTATTATTAGTTCATTTTCAAATTTAAATAATGCTAAAATTTCTCCATTTCACTACACGTAATTTGCTTTATACATCTCCAACACAAACATTGATAATAACATAATAAACAAAGATTACTAAAAAATAAAGGGCAAAAAAAAACCCACCTCTTTATTGGCTTTGCTAAATCAACAAAAAGGGTCCAATAATTTGGAAATTATATTATATTGACTAAAGTTATATAAAAGTCATTTCCCACTTATATATTCTCCACTCTTCCAGGTTGCTCCTCTCTCTCTCTCTCTCTCTCTCTATATATATATATATATATAAAAAAAATGGAAAATTATATATTTATATATATAGATATAGTAGTAGTATATATTAGAGGAAGGTTTTAAGTTGAACTTTCAAACTCTCCTAATTTTGTTCCATATTTATGGTGCATGCACTTTTTATGAATGTAGAAATAAATATGGAGATTTTTAATACATATTGGAAATATATATATATATACTACTTGTACTTTATTACAAACCACAAAATTATTTGTTTTTCATTTTCATTTGATTTACTTTAAAGTTACATAAAATCAATGTGAAGAAATAGATATTAGCAATGGGATAATAAACAGGGATGAGTATCGTGTTTGGTATGTAAAGCGAAGATATAACTATTAGTAAATTCGGACTTCAAAGTGATAGAGAAATTAGTTATTTGTAGTATCTACGATGTATGGTATTATAGGTATCGGGATTACTAATCCCATCATATTTTCTTAACTCAATGTTATACCGATGGACTTATAGTCTCGGTATTTGTAATCCGGCAATCAAACGAAACCAGACTTTGTTTGTTAAAAATAAAACAAGGAAACGTAAATATTTTCTTGTAAATAAGGTTTTAGGGATGGTTGTTTGATAGGAAAATAAGAAAATTTGATATACTCTATTTTTGGACGGAAAACAATTTTCATGGAGGAAAATCATACCGCTAATTTATTTCACGTATAATATATATATATATATATATATATTATGTCATCTAATTCTTCTATGTACTCAACTTTTCTCATTCATTTTATTTTAAACTGTAAAATAAAATACACACTAATATGTATGTATAACTTTGTCGCTTGAAAGGATTAGGTAATCATGAGCCTTTTATGCATTGAATAACTTTGTAAATATTAGAATAGTTTAATTTAAGAATACTTGAATAAAGCAAATTGAAAAATAAATAATTGTAAATTTGCCTATAACTTAAATTAGGCCACCAAACAGGTGTTAGACGCCAATTGACATGGATCCGACCTAAATATAAGTTTCCAATACTGTAATATTTAAAAACTGAAAAAAAAAAAAAAAAAAGGAGTATTAAAATTACCGAAAGTTGGAGTAATTAAAAAAGTGATGAGAAAAGAAGGTTGATGAACAAAGATACTGAGAAGATGAAGAAATGACACGTGTAATAGTTGCACCAATAGGTGCAAGATAACGTTATCAACAAATTGGAGCTAACCAATATTTACAAAACAATATTATTTAAATGGTGCACCAAGATTGTGTAACGTGATAAAATAAAACATGGTGAATGGTGGGGTCAAATGATGTAGAAAAAGCGTAAATTTGGGTAAGTGGACAATTCTTTGTTTCCTAATTAGTGTGATGTTTTGTTTTTTTAAAAAAATATCACATGGACACCGACCCGACACGTCACTCTTCTCCCACTTTTGTCTTCACTTATTTTTTTTTTTACATCTGAATCGTTCGATCAAATTATTCGATGATGCAGACCTAAACACAGTTTTCTTGACTGTATTTTATCTCTTCCTTTGGTGGAAGCCATTTTAGTTTTAGTTAGAACATTCGTATAGTTAAACGATGAGTTTCTCTAAATTTAAATTAATAGTAATATTATTTAACTTATTATAATACAACTTCTATATCATTTACTATATCATCTCACTTATAACATTAAAATATTATTTAATAATTTATTTTCAATTCACATTAATTTTTTAATATATATATCTAAGAGAGAGAAAAGAGAAAATATTATTTTAATTTATAAGGGAACAATTCATTTCCTTGAATTTTGAGGAATGAGATGATTTTTTCTATATTTGAGTGAACTATAGAAAAACTGATGTGATACCATTTTAACAAAATTTCCCCTATTTATAAAATAAAGTGGTTATTTAGGGTAACCGATGATGGTGCTCTTATATGGCAAGTTATGGATGAAAATGAGATGAAATTTTTGTAAAATTTTTGTTTGTTTGTTAAGAGCTCAATTCAGTTTCGTTCATTAGTAAATAAAATGATAATAAATAAAAATATGCATTTCGTTTAGTAAACGATATGATAATGATAAATCTCTAGTATATTGTATTTGTATTAGATATATGAATTAATAAAACTCATATAGTATAAAAGGTTGTTCATGAGACGAAACGATAACGAAAAACCTCAAAAGTAAACGAATCGAAAACGAGATAGAGCGTTTTTGTCTCGTTTCGCCTCATTATCAGTCCTTGCGGCAACTATTAACACAATATTGAAGTGACAGTCCGATGCCTTCCTACACCTAAACCGCATACTTTTTGGAGCGCTTTTTCAAGTTGATTAGATAAAAAAAATCATAAAAAAGGAGATTCCATAAATTAAAAAAACTCACTATACTATGTTGAAATAAAATAAAATGTTATCTTTTAATTGCGCTACTTGAAATTAAATAACACACATCAAAATCAGATAAGAAATGGGTTTCGATTACATTTTTTGAACCAAATTTTTATAGTCGTACTTAAGTTGATGTAGAAAATGTTTTTCAATTGCTATAATAAATAATAAAACCATAATGTATTTTCCTCAAGGTCGTAACAAATAGTAATCGATAATTAATCGAAAGCATCTGACACAACAACTTTGAGTTAATCACAAATTAGTAATGACTAACTATTTAGACCAAGGATGTCATTTTTAACATTTTTTGACGTATTTTTCACTTCCTGAATTTTTTATGTAAGATTTTTCAAACTAATGGTGATAGTTATCTGTTCTTAAAATATATGGACACTTAGGTAATAAAACAAAATATTTAGTAAAATGCAAGTTGCTCACGTGCGCACACCACTACTGCTGGGTTCGGTCCGGATAGGGTCGGTTATTGGCAAAACCGAAACCGAACATAAATTTTGGTTCGGTTTTCGGTCTTTTCGGTTTACGGATCGAAAGGTTTATCTCGGTCCGGTTTCGGGTTTTTTCGGTTTTTTTTCAAGTTTTAATTAAAAAAATACATTTTTTTGTTGTTATATTTTGAAACATGTCCATTTATAGATTTACATAGTACATTATTATGTTTATTTTGTTAATCTATTTATTGCGAATCTCCTAATTTAGATATGTAAAAATGGTTAGAAAAAGTTATCAATTTGATATCTTTTATATATTTTCCAAATTACACATATCCTAATTATTAGAAAAATGAGTAAAATGACGAAGTAAAATGATAAACGATAACTTATTTATGAGTATTTTTTAATCAACTTGTTTTTTGACAATAATTAAATAAGATGAAATAAAGCATTTAATAATAAAAAGTTAGTATCACAATTATTTATATAGTTACAATTTCTAATAAAATTTTCTTTCGTAGTGTACATATGAAACGGTTATAACTTATAATTATGCAAACATTAGTTTCAAATGCTAATTGTAAAATGTTAATTACTAGGTTTTTTAGTTATTAAAAAATGAGATAGTTACAAATTATAATTAAATTAAATGTAACTCAAATTTTCAGTCCTCAATTGACTTTTTTCGGGTTTTTTCGGTTTCAATTTTTTGCTTTTTCGGTTTTTTTTTCGATTCAGTTCGGTTTTCGGTTCGATCCGGTTTTTTGGGTTTTTGCCAAACCCTACCGGCTATAAATCCATCTCCTTCCTCTTTTGACTTGGTTGGTAAAGTTAGTTCTATAATCAATTCCTATTTGAAAACTTCAATTAGAGCCTATCAATTATCAGATATGCGAGCAAGTGGTTGGTAGCCACGTGGTTGTTACCGGAGTATACCATGCTCACCACCAGGGTTCGAACCCTGTTGCCTGCAAGTTTCGCAAGTTTTACTCCAAAGGAGGAATAAAAAAAAAATAAAAAAAAAATAAAAAAAATAAAAAATTAAAAAAATCAGATATGCTTTCAATCAAACCTGTAATAGCTTATTCGAATTTATTTATTTTTTAAAAAATATTTTTATTTTTTTAGCGCCTATTTGCTGGCTGGCAGGTGCATTAGTTAATTGAGTGCTTTTTTTTTTGGCTGCTATAATAAGGGTCGATCCTGATAATAAAAGTATATAGAAAATTATTCATAGAGAATAAATTATATCTTGTAATCATATCAGAATTAATGTGTATGTATGACCAATCTTGAACACGTCTTTTATGTATTAGTTTAGAGGTAATTTAAGGAGTACATGCATGAGATAAAATACCAAAGTTCAAAAGGTTTCAACTTAATTAAATACTACACATAAATTCACTAATCATGTTTATTTGTAGTATATAGTATAGTTTATAACTATGTATTATTAGTGGTATAAATAATAACACAATATATGTGGTATTAGTTATACCTCTTATTAGCATAAATTGTAGTATAATTAGTACTATTACTTATGTAATATCAAATGTAATTTATGTAAACAAACAAGTTATAACGTGAGTCTCACGGTACTAATAATAGCATATCACCTCTTATACCGCAAACAAACATGATATAAATATAAGAATATGAACAATTCATCATTTATGTATCACAAACATTTAAGATGTCCAGAATGTACTTTGATCGCTTGTTCATTTTCATACACGTGTCAATCATTTGAGTCGAGTTAGAATCCATTCGCTAATACGAACACATCAAACCGCAACCCCGAAAAAACCTTCATGGGATAAAAAACCAGTGCTCGGGAGAAAAGTGTGTTGTGGGTTGAATTGTGAAGTTTGAGTA
The DNA here is from genome assembly GCA_963682055.1 of Primula veris. Classification (NCBI taxonomy): domain Eukaryota; kingdom Viridiplantae; phylum Streptophyta; class Magnoliopsida; order Ericales; family Primulaceae; genus Primula; species Primula veris. The sequence goes on from OY821747.1 coordinate 34,194,310, forward strand.
TAATGTTCCATATAATATAATTTGTGTACTATTTTCTTTTTTTGGAGAGCTTTGTGTAACCAGTTTAATCATAATTCATAAGGATTGTTGTGTAGATATTATTGCTTTCGGAATTACTCTTATCTGGTCGTTTTTCATATTCTTGGGGTCGTTGTGTAGTTAGTTAGTTCTTGAGTATCCTTTTGTTAACTTTATTTCTTTTATGAACGTAATTATATAATTATGGTGAGAACTACATGAATGGTCCATATAGTTTGTTAAAGGTTTTTTAAGTCACATTGTTTCAGTTAAATAGTATCACTAGTTTTATAAAAAAAATTTAAGCAAATTTATCTCTTTAATGCCCAGTGAGTTTATATTGTGAAGTTTGAGTTAAATGTTCCAATACTCTTAGGCTCTTGTTACTATTTTCCATATTCTTGGTGAGCTTTGTCTAATTAGTTTAATCATGAGGATTGTTTTGTAAATAGTATTTTCCATATTTTTTTATTTTTTTTTGTAAAAATCAGTTCATGATTTTAAAAAAAGTCTATTTTTACAAAAAAACATTCCCATGTATTAAAATAAATCACATAAAAAAGACCAATTTTTTTGAAAAAATTCATAATAAAAATGTAATAACCAATCTATTGATTAAAAAAACTAAGAAATGCCAACTTAAAACTTTTAACTTTTTTGGTACAAAAACACTAATAAGCTAGGCTTTTAAGCATGCCACCCAGTAGTGAACTCTGCTTAAAAACCAGCTTAATTATTAAATATGCTGCAGCATAATTGACACTTATATACATTAAGTATTTTTCAAAAGTTACTTGTATGTGTTGCATTGTTTTAGTTTTTTTGGATAGTTATTCATTTTCGTCAAGACGTATCGAAATGAAAAAATCATTATTAAGAAATAAAATCCAAAACTACGTTTGTATACATGTTAAAAACGGTTCAATATCTATTAATTAGAGCAATTCACATCTATTAGTAGTAGTATTTGTCAACAGTTACTTGTACGTATGTGTTGCATTGTTTCGGTTTTTGGATAGTTTTTCATTTTCGTAAAGACGTATAGAAATGAAAAATGAGTATTTTTAATATAATAAATCCATAACTATGTTTGTATACGTCTAAAAAACGGTCATTCTATTAGAGCAATTCACATCTATGGGGGTTACCGTGCAAAAAAAAAAAAATTCAACGAAAAATAACTATTTAGCCGCACATATTGAAAATTTAAAATCAAACTCTCTATCTATTGACATTTGTCAGCCAAATCCAACAGACTATTTGTGGCGTGGCACGGCCCAACACATATTTTTTCTATTTTTTTTCATTTAAATTTTAATTGCGATTATTGGAGGCTAAGGAAAATTGAATCTCATGACTCTTTGCAAACAAGTCAAGCGCTCTATCATCTTAACTACGCTCACTTTGTTTTTAGTAATTTCAATTATTTTAGATAACTTATAATATTGGGTTATGGAGTCTTTAACAAAGAAAGATTGTAGAAAAGTTTTTCTTAAAAAAAAACATATACTATAAAAATATGTTCTTATATATTAATAAATAAAATATATATCATTTCAATTGATTATTTTAGTGTTTAGTCACTATATATCTTTGGCAAGACTGGAAAAAAAATTGGAGAAAAAAAACCCGGGTGAGGTGCTTATAGCGGTGCTTGTATTGTTTATGTTTTTGTATGGCTATTCATTTCGGTGAAGAGGTATAGAAATGAAGAATGAGTATTAAATAACTACTAAACCATACCCGACGTGTTGTGGGTAAAACGTTATAAATTGTGATGATTATACAAATGTTTAGAGTAAAAAAAATATAGAATATAAGAAATTTTATGTGGTTAAAGAGAGAGAAAATGTATAATTAGTTTTTAGTTTTATGAAAGTAGTTAATATGATAATTAATAAAAAAAAATATAATAATATTTTTTTTAAAAAAATGACTAAATTGAACCCACTCATTTGATTTGAGTTGAATTATTATAATAAAAAACGATAATATCGAAAACTAAGTTGGTATGCATGCAGAAGCACATGCACATGCACATATCTAATAGTATTTAGTAAGTAAGAGACTGTTAGGTGGCGGCAAACAAATCAAATAAAATCAAATAATAATAATAAAATGACATTCCCTATGATTAATTTCCGGAGGTTTGGATCTTACTCCCCCCAACATTAATTACTTTAATTACTACCATTCTATATATATATATATATATATATATATATATATATATATATATATATATATAGCTTCTTCCATTTCATTTTTTACATTATTAATTTAAATCCTAAAAACTATAAAAAAAGAATATAAGATGAATACCCAGGAAATTAGCACAACCTCAACTGTACCTTCTTCTCAAGTACAAGAATACAACAACAAACCCAACAAACCTAAATGTAATAAACTTACATTCACTCTATACTATGTTTTTCAACTTGTTTAACTGTTTTTTTTTTAATCACTTGCATGATTAGTTAGTTTTTCTGAGGACCTTTCTTTCTTTTAACTTACCATTTGTTTATTTTAGTTGTCGTTTGCTTATTCTCTACACTGTTTCATGCCCCCTTGGTTATTTTTGTTCAAATTTGAAGTTTTCAAAACTTTTTCTTACGTTTATGAGTATTATAATATACTTTGTATTACTATGCAAATATCATAATATTTGGACATTTTAGACGATTTTTTTAAAATTTAAAGTTTACTTTACACTAATTTAACATTTATTCCAAAATAAATGGTGCGACTTTTCTTTTAAAATTAATTGTTGAAATGTATTGATACATGTCTAATTGTAATTGTAGACATTTTTTTCAACTCTTTTAAACAAATATTTGGGTTAGTTAGGCAAAGGGGCATGGAAGGGGTATAGATGACGGGGTAGAATATTTGGACTCGCTTATATTAGGGCTTGCAGCACTCCTCCTACCATGTTTTATTTCATTATTGTGCTTATTTCTAGAAAATTATAGCATATGACATGATATTAAAGCTGGTGCAGTTCTATGCTTAAATGACATGGTTGTAAAGGTACTAGCCTATTCTAAATCCTCGGCTAGTTCAATGTTTGATTTTATGAGGCTGTGTGTGTTTATTTGGATAGAATTTAGGGATACATTAGGTTCTGTTTGGTTGCGCCTTTTAAGTGTATAAGTCTATTTTCTTCTGTTGATGTGTGAAAATTATACTACTTCTTTTGCTCTACTTTGTACGTATTATATGCTTGTTCAGTGGCGGACCCATAAAAAATATCCTGGGCAGCTAATTGCGAAATGTTATTTTAGAGGTTTGCAAAAGGTAATTGCTAGAAGTTTTTTTTTTTCATAAAAAAAATACATATGGAAAAACCAGCTATTCTGTAAGTTGCAGGGTTGCAAAGGCAACCCTTAGTCTCCACAAGGCTCCGCCCATGCGCTTGTTTGGTAAAAGTTGAAAAAAAATATACTTTTTGTATTGAGAGTAGCGGAGTGGTAAAAACTACTAGTTTATATATCTGTAGATAGTTGAAAGGTATATTTTCTTGCAAAAGTATGATTCTCAAATAAGGGTAACTCTTCTATCTTAAAACATAAATTAGTATACTTTTCAAGTGTCAAACGTGTGTACGTCTGTATTTTGAAGTACGAAGGTAAAAAAAAATACATCGACCAAACAATGCGATCACATATGATGGGATGAATAAAGTGCCAAGTCTAAGTAAGAGTGTAGTATTTATTAGGAAAATGATTTCACACTGCTAAAGCAGAGGAGCCTGGTTTTTATTTATAACAAAAAAAAAGGAAGCCAATTTATTTTTGTTCTTAAGGAGCCAAATAGAGGGGTTATAAATGTCATTCTCAGTTGGGATTCACCCAAGTTAATAGGTTTTAAGTTTTAACTTATAACTTGTAAGGTGTTATGAAGTTATCCCATGCATATATAAACTGCAACGTCAACTATTTGCTGCCACTTGAAAAATTGGTTATCAAAACATTTTGCATTGGTAAGTATTGGTAAAACTTTTGTACCTCAAACAAACATAGCCTAATAAAATAGAGGAACTATGAGTTTGAAGCTTTCACAGCAGGTATTCAACACACTGAATTAGTACTGAAGCATGTTATGGTTTCCCATCCCTACTATTCATCTTTTTGGTACTTTTGGTGAGTTATCAGATTTTGTGGTGCAGTTCTGACTCTAGTTCTGTTAATGGCTACATATTGAATGCCTTTAAGCTTTAAGCTGGTTAATATATTATTCTAAGCCATCGAATACGTCGACAGATTCTAAATTTTCACAACAAGAGCTTCCAGCTTGCAAACCGATTCTAACTCCTAAATGGGTACTATGTCTATCTGATTCTGTTTAGAACAGTTTTGTATTTTAACTACCTGCAACTAATATTTGTTATTTTCTCCGTGTTTCAGGTCATAACGACATACATTGCAATTGGAGTTGTTTTTATCCCCATTGGCCTTGCTTCCTTGTTTGCATCAGAGCATGTACTTTACTGTTACTCTTTTTTGAATTCCATTTGCTAAGGCTGCTTTTGGTTATGTTATCTGAAACAAATTTCTGCTCTTTTTAAATGAAAAAAATGTAGGAAATGACTTGAAAGATTGGTTACCACAACCAGTTTTACAGAGTTATCGGATAAAGCAACCTACTTCTAATTGCCTGTACCATCTTTAAAAATTAATCTTGGTGAGACGTGAGAGTGCTGAAAAGTTATTTTTGATTTTTTCCAGACTTAATCCAGTGAAACAAGAACAAGAAATGAGACTTTTTAGAGCATAAGCAAATAGCTACACCTTCTTTTGTTTCATTGATCTTCTTACTGCAAACAAATTCCTCCTTTGCTTTTGCAGGTGGTGGAGATTGTGTACCGTTATGATAAGGATTGTGTACCCCCCAAGTATAAAAATGATACACTTGCTTATATTCAAAGCACCAAAGCTGACAAAACCTGTGTTAGGAAAGTGAAGGTTGGTTCATTTTCTCATTCTGATCTGTTTCAAGCACTTTTGAATTCTTTTGCTCTTCTGCTAAAGTTCTCTTTAGTGCAAGTTAACCCCATGTTATATGGGTGATTTTCAAATCACTCCCATGTAGTTTGAGTATTGTAATGAACCCACATGCACTATAGCTTTTGCAAATATACCCCGCGAAGAAAATATGAAATTTCATAATTTGAAACTCGATGATTTGTTTTAGGTGATTTTTTTAATATATTTTTGTCGTGAAATTACGCACTGCAAGATGTCAAATTCTCTGTTAAATAAAAGGTAGCTTTCTATTTTATCAGGATGCCTTTGGGTAATGATTTGGTGGATGACTAGCTTCTAATATTCAAGCTTAGAGAAAATAAAAGAACTGATCCTAAAAACACTAATCCAAACCGGAGCTTGTAGTGCAATGCTAGAGTTGATACGATGGGTTATATTGCATATATATGAAGTACATTGGGATTATTAATGGCACCCTAGTGCGTGGAGCTATCTGTATCTTAACCCTTCTCTTTATTGTGTACGATATTTCTTTATGCTTAATCCCTTTAGAAATTTATTTGTGTAAAATTTCAGGTTCCAAAGAGCATGAAAAGTCCCATTTACGTATATTACCAGCTCGACAAATTCTATCAGAATCATCGTCGGTAAGTCATATTTGTTTCTTTGCTTTATATCAGATGGATTACTTGACATCTCTTACGCATAAACAATTAAGATACTAAATGTATGCTTGCTTGATGCATGCTCTTGTTGAACTAAGAATAAATCTTAACACGAAAGCTAACGAGGTTCTTGGTTTGTGCTTTGTTTACTTTTTCATCTGTTCTGTTTTTGTCTAAAATCAAATATCAACGAGAATTCGTAACTTTTAATTAATAAAAAAGTTGGGTTGTATGTATCAATATATGTGTACTTGCATCCACATTTTAATTTATCTTTTAGAAATTAAGAAGTTACATAATATGTGTGACATGTGAGTTTATATTTCCAGGTATGTTAAAAGCAAAAGTGAAAAGCAATTGCGCGACCCCAAATATGAGACTGATATAAGTGATTGTAGCCCAGAAGCAGGATCAGAGGAAAATCCAATTGTACCATGTGGTCTCATTGCATGGAGCTTGTTCAATGATACATACGCATTTAAATCGCATAAAAAGGCTCTTAAAGTCAGTAAAGAGGACATAGCATGGAAAAGCGACCAAGAACACAAATTTGGATCTAATGTCTATCCTAAGAACTTTCAGAGCAATGGCTTAATTGGAGGTGCGCAGCTGAATGATAGCATACCTGTAAGTACATATTTCCTTTGTTGTATGGTTTTGCGTTTTCTAGTTCGAGTTTAAATTGCAAGTTTTCCCTATACTTCCTACATCGGTCTTGGTTTGTTGCAGCTTTTAAGCTCAGTTTTTTGTTTCATTTTATTGCTTAAAATCTGGATTTCATGGTTAACCATCAGTTTAACAAATGAGCTTTTTTTTCTGGATTTTGACCTGAAAACACAGGACTTCGAAGCTTGATGAATTTAGCTTTTTTGTAACTTCTAAAAACCAGCTTATTTGCTAAAAAGTTGCAACCCAACAAACTTATAGAGTTATACTTCTTTTCGCTTTTGAACTTTGAAGTGACCAAGTTAAACATTTTATCAATCCTACTTTTATCTAATATTTAACATTAACCTCCATAGTACACAGATTCTAAAAACGTGATAGGAAAAGATACTCTTCCTCAACAAAAACAATACTAAGAGCCCATGGATCATTTACACCCTAAAACTGACACTTGCCATGTTTGAAACATACCTTGCAATACTAAAATCCCTTAAACCCACCCCCAATTATCAGATACGTCGTAATTACTATAATAATTAAGAAGCGACGTAACTCATTCATCAGGGTTGTTAATGGTGGTTTTACGGCTACTATCACAATATTGGGAGTTTATCAGCAGGTTAAGTTATAATGACTATTCAGATATTTTGGTGGGTTGGTTTTGGAGGAAAATAGGGTTTGAAGAGACCAATTGGCGCTTCAATTTGTTGTAGACCTTTTACATCTTTTGTGCATCAAACTCTTGAGCGAACGGAGAAAATGAGATTCCGTCTAAATAACCCTTTAACTTCAAAATGAATAATTTTGTCCAGTGTTCCTGTACTGCCTTTTTATCCATTTTCAATTTTAATCGAAATTCCTTTTTCCTCCGTGACAGTTGAGCGAGCAAGTGGACCTTATAGTTTGGATGAGAACTGCAGCTCTACCAACTTTTAGAAAGCTTTATGGAAAGATTGAAGAGGATCTTGAAGCTGGTCAGTATATAATAGTAACATTACAGAACAATTATAACACATATAGCTTCGGGGGAAAAAAGAAGCTGGTTCTTTCGACTACAAGTTGGATTGGTGGGAAAAATAATTTTCTAGGTATTGGGTACCTTACAGTTGGTGGAATTTGCCTACTAATGGCCCTGGGGTTCATACTTTTGTACATCATCAATCCAAGGTTTGTTTTTATATATATATATATATGTATTATTAATTCCCATTGTTGATTTTCATATTAATTTTTCAACTAGATTGTTAGAGGGGCAATATCTCATCATCCCTGCTTTATTTCTGGAATTGTTAAAAAATTTGTGGGAAGTGGTCCATTTTGCTTCTAAATCTCATTTAGTGGTACAATTGAGTGATAGTTTGTACCACTAATATGAATAAAGACAAAAATAAAATAAAAAAATGAAGAAAGTCCCAAAATTCACCACATAATGTCAAAAATTTATATTTGCTTTCCAAGATGTCAAAAATCAATTGAGAAGATGTTCATAAGTTTTAGCTTCTGCAATATTTTGTTCTTCCATGTTTACTAATTTGTAATTCAGTTATATTATTGAAGAAGAAAATATTGAATCTAGCTGGTGTGTGCAGACCGTGTGAGCACCCGTCGTACTTGTCATGGGACGTCAATCCTTCTGGTCACTCTAATAGGACTACCTCGACATGATTTCTTAACTATGGTATTTTATTTTCCAACACCAATTTCTCGACATGATACAAAAGTTTCTGGAAGGAAGCACCAGTCTAAGAAATGAGCAAAATACCATGTAGCTCTCTTGGGAGCTACTAAGCCTATAACCTATTACTTTCTTGCTTCTTCTTTGTTGAAGTTCTTGTTAATATATTAGATCTGGTACTGTTGTGGTTCGCGCAATTTTCTATTTAGGCGTTGGTGTTCTTTTTAACTTCCCTTGATTGTGTGAAAACTAATGTTGTAAAAGAAATGGAAAAAGTCCAATATGAATGATATGGTTAATCTCATCCATTATAGTTTTTATTTTTATTTTCCCAGAACCGTGGGTCCTTAAAGTTCATCTGAGAACCATTTGTAGTCAGGGACGGAATCATGGGACGGAACCATGGGACGGAACCAAGAACTTGATAAAATATTGGGGGAGTCTTCACCTAGTTTCATCCCTATTCACAGTGTTCCAACTTCCAAGTTATAAGTTTACTTTTTTGCTACACCAACATGTATAAAATGTAGAAATATGGCAGAGATTGATCTGTTATTCGTCAGATTATCAATAGTCATTAAATCGATTCCATCGGGCATTGTTGGCAACATTGCCCGGATCATGTTAATGCAAGTATGAACATAAATTGTATAATTAGAATACTTGCACAAAATAGTAAACATTTTAAAGTAATCCCAATCTTAATGAGATGAGGTCTTAGTCTACTTACTTGGGTTCGATCGATCTCAAGCCCCGTTAAAAACAACTTGCCTTAAATTCAACCTATTAATATTACATTTAGTTTATAAGGTTAGTGATCAAAATTAGCAAAAGTTGAAGTTGGTAAAAAAAAAAAAAAAAAAAAAAACAAACCGTGAGCATGAATATTCGATTTGTTTTTCTTGCACATGCAGTATTTTGATATTGAACTTGATCCTAATTGTCAAAAATAAATAAATAATCTTTTGCACTTTCTTAATAATGGTAAAAATTTGAGGATCTAAGTCATTGGATACTTTGAGTACAAGATTTCGAGTACATGTGGCCGTTGATCCCACCTCTTAAGCTTATGATCATTATTAATCTCGAACAAAGCTTAAGTCGAAAAAGTGATGCTTAGAACAAATTAATAACACATTTCATTGGGTATATGGTGAAAACAAATCAAGTCAGCCATGTTTTTCAAGAGCTAATATTTGTATTTATTTATACATATGTTAACATTAACTCTTGGTTTGATAATTTAATGAAATTAAAATGAGAATATACATAGAAACCAGTTATTTCTTGTTTACTTGAGAATTTGGGATCTATTTTTGCAAAGTGTAAAGCTATAGGAGGCCAATATAGTAATTGGACATATTATGGAACTATGTTTGTGGTATAGTAATGGATACAATCAAGGTGTACAATTGTGAACCAATGAAACATTATTACTTACTCATTTATTCTTTCATCCAATTCCTCTTCTCAATTACAACACACTTTTTTTCTTTTTCTTTTTTGTTAACCCTGAAACTTGATTTTCTAGTTGCAAAACAAGTTAAATATACAAGCTGGTTTTATTAACTTTGGAGCTAAGTGATTCAATAAGGTGGATGCAGAACCAAGTCCTGCCTGCTTTTCCAGTGAGGCACGGAGTCGTCTCCGTGCCTATAAAATCCCTCTTTTTTATCATATCCTTTTCCCAACAATGCGGCGACCGGAATTATTGTAGAGTTAATTGTCAAAAATCAGAGTCGGTGCCCATTTTGTTAGACACATACAATGAGCCAACACTAGTATTACAACAAGAGCCCATAGCTATCGAGGAGGAGAAAGACTTGAACACTCTTATATGTTCCTTCTTTCAAGATCAGCAGACCGAAAAACTTGCTTACAGTTGCTATCAAAAAGCAAAACAACAACAAACGTTTACGCCAAATGAGCGGACTTTGAATCATCTCGTAAGGTACTCTATTAGAACCAACAGTGTGGAACTAATCGTGTCCATTTGTGAAGATTTCAGTACATATAATGTATTTCCCGGTAGATCTAGTTGTTCTAGGTTGATTAGTTTCTGTGTTAGATCCAGAAAATTCAAGCTTGTAAATAATTATTTACTCCATGCTTTTAAAAACATGAAAGATGGCGAGATAGCCGTTTCCGCCTTCGATTCAGCAATGAAAGAATACAACAAGCTTCATATGTATAGCAGTACAATTATTGTTTTCAATCTTATGAAATCCTCCGAAATTGTATTTGATCCTGGGTGCTACAGCAGAGCCATGGAAGCCTATATGAAAACCGATGATTATGAGAAAGTAATTTCCTTATTTCATGAAGTGGAAAGTAAAGGAGTAATAAACTCCACAAACACCGTTTTTAAAAAGATATACCGGATTTTATGTCAGTCGTTGGGGAAATTGGGCCGTCCTTTCGAAGCTCTGGAGTACTTCAAAGACATGCCAAATAAGGGTATCATTAACCCCTATGATCATTTCATATACTCTTCATTAATTTGTGGGTTTGCAGATATTCGCGAGCTTAAAGTAGCTAACGAGCTTCTCAAAGAAGCCGAAAGCAAAAATATGTTAAAGGATCCTGGGTTGTTTCTCAAACTTGTGTTGGTGTTTATAGAAGAAGGGTTATTAGAAAAGACAATAGAAATAATTTACGTTATGAAAAATGTGAAAGTAAGGGTCACGGATTGCATAATCTGTGCAATTGTCAATGGGTACTCAAAGAAGAGAGGACCTAAAGCCGCCATAAAAGTGTATGAGGATCTTAGAATACAGGGTTGTGAACCAGGCCAGGTGACGTATGCTTCGGTTATAAACGTATATTACCGTCTAGGGCTTTTTCTTGAAGCAGAAAAAGTATTTTTGGAAATGCAGAAACTGGGGTATCATAATTGTGTAGTAGCTTATTCCAACATGGTTGCAATGTATGGTAAAAGAGGTAGAGTGAGAGACGCAACAAAACTTTTAGCGAAGATGAAAGAGAGAGGATGCGAACCAAACGTATGGGTTTACAATGCTTTTTTGGATATGCACGGAAGGGCACTGAATTTAAGGCAGGTGGAAAAAACTTGGAAAGAGATGAAGAGAAGGAAAATTGTACCAGATAAGGTTAGCTACACTAGTGTGATTAGCGCTTATAACAAAGCTAGGGAGTTCGAAAGTTGTGTCAAGTATTACTACGAGTATAGGCTCAATGGTGGGGTTATCGACAGGGCTATGGCTGGCATTATGGTTGGTGTATTTTCAAAAATGAATAAGGTTGATGAATTGGTGAAGCTTTTGCAGGATTTGAAAAACGAAGAGACTATATTAGATGCGAGGCTATACCGATCGGCTTTGAATGCTTTAACAGATATTGGGCTTTTAGTGCAAGCAAAATCGTTCCAACAAAGTTTTGGGTCGATACATGAAAACGACGTGTATTATAGGAAGCGATAATTACATCAAAATATTCTTACAAAAATTCTGAGTTTAGTGTAAAACCGGTTAAGTTTTTTCTAGTGAAGATATACGAGTTTCAAATTGGAGCTAGTTAATTTACATGTCAGGCTTCAAGTAAGATTATCAGTTTTTCTCATTTTACTGCTTGGCTAAAACTTGAACGTTAGTTCAGATTGTTAATTAATTAAGTACTACTGTTACACTTGGCAGATTGCTTCTATTAAGAATCCCGCAGGTTCTTGGTGTTCTTATTCAAATTATAACTGACGGTCATTCGGGTAATTTCAAAATTTACAACTAAATTAGGCGAGGGATTCAAAGTTTATTATAGTAATAGGATTTTTATCCAAACCTTCATTGGAGTGGTATTTGGATTGTAGTTAAGTTCATACTTCAATACAACAAAGTGAAGTGCAGTATTGGACTGTGTTTGTAACAAAGAGTTCAGGATTGTGTTTTGGCAGAACACAAATACTTCCGAACAAGTAATAAAAATGAAAAAAAAATAAAATTGAACGGTTTAATGGCTGAATTCCCAACCGAAAAGGAACAAAAACCCCGTATAGAAATCGTAAGTTGAGCAAGAATATTTAGTGGTCATTGTTATGCAGGTGGAGTGTTATGTTAATAATAACCGGTGCTTTCTACATTTTTGCTCTGTGCCGAATCAAGCTTGTAACCTTCCTGTGCATATGTACATATAGACATAATTTTGAGTCATTTGACTATATATTCTTAGTTGTTGCTCCTGATAAATATTTATGGTTTAAAATTATATGTTTAAGTTGAGAATCTTCTGCTTCGTTTTCATCTCACTTGCTTAAAATGATTCATCTAATAAAATGAGTAAAGCGTGTCTTCCACATGGCCGAGTCATAATTAGCATTTCGAGTTTGCAAATTACGAAGTGTTATTATATTGGATTGCAAAACTCATAATTTTAAAATTACTCTAAAATTTCATTACAAAAATAATTACATTTTCGTAAATTGTGGGTGGCGGTGCATTTTTTCCAAAGGGCTCCGCCCCCATCTCCTCCTTGCGCATGAATCTTCATTTCGTTTTACTCTGTATATATTGTGGTATTAAGATATCGAACTTGATCTTTGCCACCTTCTGAATTCAGTTAAATATGGTAGAGCTTTGAGGGCCTAAGTTGTTGGGTTATGTTGAAAAAATTAAGCACATGCAACCATTGATCCCATCTCTTAAGCCTATGAACAGCAATTGTATCATGTATAAGATCATGTGAGCACCTACTATTAGTTCCCGGGTAATCATACATTGCAGGCTTATTCGAAAACCTGTTCTTTCCTTTATTCCCTCTATTTAACCATTTTCCAACCAGCTTATCCTCCGGTCCAAATGTGTTATTTTTCGGAATATCAGAGTTTTTAATCCACTCAACGAGATCCCACGATAGCAGAAATCCCATACCCGACATGTAATCTCTAAAGGGGTTCATGCTGGTGCACGGAATAACAAATCCATAGTACATGTCTTTCCTTGGTAATGGCTCAAGTGAAATAGCTAATGGGTGTAACCGTAAAAAGACATCATCATCCGCCTTCATAACATAGTCATAATGACGTGAAAAGATATGGGGTACAGAAGAGAAGTATGTATAAGTCTTGCCCTTATCCATATTCTCGTTGCAATCGAGAATAATGATGTCATTGAATCTCATGATCTCGAGGGCCACTATTGTTTTCTGCTCGGGTTTGGTGAGATTGCAAAAAACAAATTTTACCTCGATGTCCGCCAATGGGGTTGATTGGGTTCCATAAATGAGGCGGAGAAAGTGGCGTCGTTCGTAGTTGTCAGGCCGGGTTAATACACCAATTAAGAGACTAAAATTAGCAGTTAATTGAGAACTTTGGGTTAGTGTAACATTGCTGTTTGAAGACATTTTAAGAGGTGTTTTTACATGGATGCTAAATAGTAGGCAAAAGATGTACATAATAGTTGCAAGAAAGGGCAATGTAACTTGGCATAAGTGTTTCGGTAGCATAGTAATATGTTTTTTTTTACTCAGTTTTGGTTCCTTTATTTTCAAGTACTTAGATGGTACTAATTTATATTTAGACTTACTAAAAGATTGTAGTTAGAAATGATAATTGTTTAGCCCTTTTACGGTCATGCTTTGCTTGTTTTTGCAGCAGGTTTATTAGCTATCTGTGCTTTTGGTTTTAGCCATTTGCCTGATCATGTGATAAAAGTTTTGAAAGAATAATTTTCTCGTGCTATAGAATGGTGAAGTTCATGTTTTGTCTAGTAAATGGAGGGATTTAAAGTTTACCATTTTGGGCTATGCCTCTAAACCTTCGTCCCGATCGCATTTAAATATCTGCATGGAAACAATAATGTTTTTTTTTGTAAAATGCAGCATTAGTTTTTTACTACACTGAATGGAACCTGATCGGGATGGACACGGGACGTGTTGGTGCGAGTTGTGCTTAACTCAAAACATAACCATCAAAAATATTACGGTGCAAGTTGGTGTGGGTTGAATAAATTCAAGAGAAATTTATAGGCCGACAACTAGTTGAAAGTATTATTATGAAAGGTCCGGTATGTTAATAATCATTAAGTTTTGGTCCATTAATGTCCACGCGAGCCAATAAGAACATGTCATGTCATCACTATGTGCATGCGCACGATGCATTTGGATTAGGCCTTAGGTGCAATTAATTCACGCCAGTCTTCCCTAATGTTTAATAAATTTTTATTTGAGTCAGTAGTTTAAATTGAAATATAACAAGCCATATGATTGACAATATTGATATATTCAATCCTTAAATCTAATCATAACTATCAATTTTTACCCCATGTTGAATTTTAATAACAAAAATATTTTATCATACAAAAAACACTAAAAAAATGAGTACAAAACTTGGGAAAAGACGAAAATATTGCAAAAAAAACTTTAAAATAAAACCTATATTGGTAATAATACAAATTAGTTTTGTTAGTAGATACTATATTGGTTGAAAACTGGAGAAAAATAGAAAACGCAACCTTTAACCCAAATTCTAAAAACATAAATAACTAAAAATATCAAACTTGGTTAATTACTCATGCATAGACCCCGTACTACCGAGATTTTATATTACAACAACACTCGTACTATTGCCAAGCTTCCTTACATGAGATTTTATATTCTCTTTGCCAAGCTTTACAAAAAAAAAGACGCAAAACATTGTTAATACTATGTCTCTCGTTTCATCCACACAAAAACTTCTTCAACAACTTAGGGATGATAAATGGGATAATTTGCTCACAAGTGTAGTACTAATTTGTCAAAAACGCAATATTAAAATCCTTGATATGAAAGCTAAGTATATTGACCGAAAAGTAAGAGCTTGTAATCAACTAGATAATTTTAGTATTTAGCATTATTATCGGATTGATATATTTTATGCGGAAATAGATTTACAAACTCAGGAAATTAATGGTTGATTTAGTTGAAGTTCCATCAATTACTGGTTCTGAGTTCTGCTTTAAATCCTTATATTACGTCTGAATCTTTTAAAATTTCAGATATATGTTTATTAGCAAATAAGTACTATCCGGATGACTTTACGGGCAGTGAAAAGTTGCAATTGGAGATGCAACTTCAACATTAAGAGCATGAAGTCGTTAACCATTGGGAGTTTGAGACCATTTTGTTAAAACCACACCAGGTGGAATCATTTGTCTGAGAAGCTGATAGAGTAGATGCCTTGATTAAAAGAAAAGAGCATCGACTTGGGGTCGAATTTGATTGACCGGTTAAGGTGGCTACAACTTCTGTTATTCTTCAAATTTTAGATATTGGAGGCACCTATATGTGCACTATAAGAAAATCGCAGGATAGCTAGAGATTGCTTATATTCTGATGATAAAATGAGTGTCGTTAAATTTAGTACTAGTAAAGCTAAAAAATGAGTTGCTATTTTATAACTAAATTACACTCATTTTAGCAACATACATTTTGATGGTATCATGATTCTTGTAGTGATATTTAGCATGAGAGTTTGAATTGTTCCGCTAGAGGAAGCATTGTATTTGTGAAGAGTTGCATTTGTCTCTGAATGAGAGAGATGTTGAGTTGTAGAGAAAAATTAGGTCTCCCACGCATCTAAGTTGCATGGGCATGTCAGAAGAGTTAGTGCGCACGTGTGTTACAAAGAGTGAGTAGACAGAACGCATGGCGCGCTTGTTCATTCCTCTTGAATGGCGTGCACACACATTGAGTTTATCCGCACGCATGCAAAACTTATGCGTGTACAAGCATGCATACTTCTTGATACATTGCGGATCATGAATAATTTTTAAGGGATACTATATAAACCTTACTTTGACTCCATAATCACTATTACTAATAGAGAAAATAAATACAGTGAGGGAGAAAGAGCCCCTCCATTAGAAAGAAGACCACTTTTGTGGGAGATAAGAGCTAGTAGATTATTTCTACTAACTAATAAATGTGCTAATTGCAGGTGCCAATGACTACTAGCCTATATTTGGATATACATAATTAACAAAATATATTTGTGTTAGTGTGTGATTTGCTTGTGTTTTATTTATTTATTAATATTTGTGATATTTTGAGAATGTGTGATCTATATATTAGACTATTTCTCAATCAATACTTTTATTGTTGTTTTCCGCTCGGGGTTTTGCACGATCCCCAATTGTGGAATACTTTCCTTGAAACAGTTCTCGGTTTAGTGGGTTTTTGTACTCCGTATTGTTCCGTTTTTATTGCTTACTACCTTTTATTATTAATTTTCCTATTTATAGCTTCTATTTTTTTTTTCTAATTTTTTTTTTTCCAGCCAATTCTAAATGGAAAACCAACATAATTTGATGAAATACCAGCATGACACGGATGTTTTCCATCCATAAGTGGACCGGAAATTTCATTATTAAAAAAAACACAAATCCAGAGTAGTAATTGATAAAATAACTAGGTAAGGCACTAATTAATCAAGTAAAACGCAACAATACAAGTTATAAAATTACTCCAACAGTACTTGAGCATAATAGGAAACAATAAGTCAGTAAAGTCTATTAATTAAAATCTCTTTACATAATAATCAGTATAGTACATCTTCAATCCGTCCCCATTTATAAAAGAATAATACAATAATAATTTGTGTGACTAAAGAAATACAATAAAGAAAACAACTGCATGCATGACAAGTAAGAGTTTGACTGGAAACTATAGGGTAGGATTTACTTTTGCTTTCTCCCCACTTGTAAAACTATTGGTTAATTATATAATCCTCAAATAAAAATAATGAAAGTTGAAATTTGAGAAGGTTAAAGGGTGCAACGTGCTGCACCCAAATGCTAACAATTATCAAGGCAGTAATTAATAAATGACAACAATAAAAAAAAAAGTTGTAATATTGGCAACTAGGCATGATCATATCTGCTTTTCTTCATCTCCTTTGGTTTAGAGAAAACTCTCTTTTCTCCTCACATTGTCTATATATATAAACAGTAAGTTAATAGAACTGCAATCGAAGTGATTATAGGCTTCACTATTTTCCTCCAACTTGGACCAATAAATCTGTCATCAAACGAATCTCGGCTCTCTTTTCCGGTTACTAAGTTAATCTTGTCTAATTGATGGCAGTGATTAGTCACTGAATTGGAATTCAAATAGACCTCGACGATTTGTGATGGTGCTATTTGGTGAAAGAATGTTTGAGCGACTTGGCGAGTCGATACTAACAAACCATGATTAACTTCGATTTTCTCATGGAACTCGAAGCTTGGGGTGCTTGAAAAACCATCCATATCACCATCGTCTATAAAATTTTCGTCTAGGGTATTGTTTGTAAGCCCAGGAGGGAATTCACTTTCTTCACTTTCGTCCAATGCATTGAAGCTGTTTTCATTTACAATTTCTCCTGAAAATCAACAAGGAAATTAAGTGAGAAAAAACACCTTATAAAATTTGTTTTGGTGAAAATAAGTGAATGTAGAAAACATTCTAGTACCAGCTTGAACGCCATGGCCTTCTCGTTGTTGGAAATTTGATATGGTTTCTATTGGAACACTCTTGTATTCTTCAACAAAATTCTGCTCATTTCAAGTAGAGCAATGCGGGTTAGAACTATATTTATAATCTCCAAGCTCTATGACCATCTTGTGTAGTAGTTTAAACCTATAAGTTTAATGATGTTTTGTTTACCATATATAAAACACTAAAGAAAATGTCTAAACGTTTATGTGTATGTGACTAATATGGTGACAGGAATAGCAACGAAAACTGATGCTATTTGCTATTCTAGTCACCAAATAAGGCACAAACATTTTGGCGTCACATCAACGTTCAGATATTTTCTTGTAGTAAAACGACGATTTACTTTGCTTTACTATGATAAAAAAAAATGTACGAATTACACAAACACTTATTTAGGATTGCTTTCGGAAAAGCGACAAAAAATTACTTGGGAAAAGGGCAGAAATCCATATATAAACGGATATATATAATAGGAGGAAGCACAGTAGAATAACTAACAAATTCAACTTAAAGTGCGTGGAGAACTTTCCAAGTGCGGGACGAGGAGGTTACGGTCCCTTATTATCACCACGTAGTCTCTAAATTGATTAATTTAGGATGATATATAATATACCTTGTCTATATCTTTGGTAGACATTCCAACCCATCTCAAGTTCTCCACCATTCTTTCTCCCTTGAACTCTTCACTATAAAATTCTCCTCCATTCTCAGCATTATCCCAAGATTGTTCCATAATTAGCCTTGAAGAAGAAGCACCGACATCGTAAAATTGATTTTGGAAACAAAAGTCATCTGAAATGGGAGCATAGCTTCCTTTTGTGATACCATCCCAACTAGTGTCTTGGTTTATAAGCTCTTGAGAAGCTTGAGCAACTGAGAGGATCTCTTGCAATATATCTTGTTGGTTTCCGTTATTCGTGTTGTTGACGTTGATGCTTGTTTGTGGCATGTTATTCATGTTTAAAAAGCCGTTCTGCGAGAAATCTTGTACCATTAATGGAGGCAGTGTGAACCTCTGTTGTAGCCTTGCACATTCCAAGGCCACATCTACCTGAATAGGTTTCAACATCGACAATGTTACGAATACAAAATAATATATTAAAATTTGTGACTACATGATGTGGCTCAATCATTTGTATAAGAGGGGATACAAGGGTGGATATCTTTACATTAAAGTTTAGTACAATGTTTTATTAAGGCATTCATAACGACATGCTTATTTATACCTTTGACCTAGCCAGGGCTTGTTTGGTTTCAAATTTGAGCGGAATTTATTTGTTTTGATTAAATAAAAATTGCGATGCATTTGGTTGATCGATCTTAAACACGGCATAATGTTTTCTACCATAAAAAAAGATTAAAACTCAAGCTGAATCAATGTAGTTTTTTTTCTTGATTTCAATAAACAGGCTTATGTGCTTAAAAGTTCCTCCCATACAAGTCCCTAAATTTGATAATAGATGCATTCATAAGCTCCCCATGTTAAGATAAGCATCAGAAACAGACCCTCTATGATTCTATGGCATTAATGTTGATTAAAAACATGGTTACTAATTAGATGAAACAACACTATTAGCTACTGAGGTAAGTAGTTCAATCTAGCTAGTAATGTGCTGACCTTGGACGGAGCATACGGAACCGGTCCAGAGTGAGAATATGAGGAGTTGGCATGGCTGAAAACGTCTTCAGATAAATAACGCATCCAATTTTCATCTGTAGTAGCTGTAGTCATGATACCATTACTACTGACATTATTGTTATAGTTATTGTCGTTGTAATTGTTGGCAGGTGAATATGTGTGATGGTAATCAATTGGGATATTGTGGTTATAATCAGATATGTCGAAATCATTGTTATTATCAGAAGAAAGAACCATAAGATCGGATGAAGAGTGAGGACTATGCATTTGCATTTGGCTAGGGCTTGTTGAGGTTGAGCCGACATGATAGTTTTGATCTCCCATCTTTGGGGGCCCAATTGTGGCACTCTTTTTGAATATACGGCATAGCGCATATGCATCCTACACCAGGCAACATATTACATATTAGCCAATATCATTAGCATATGTCAACTGTTCTACATCATTTTTATGATGATCTAACATGTAAAAGAAGTTTTATTGCTTTGCATAGAGAGGCAAAACGAGCTTCTTAATTAATTAGTTAGTGTGAGAACTAAGTTTTTGTTTATGCATCGACATGTTTGTTGGAAATCACGGTTGTTGGAAAGAACCGCACTTGTCTGAATGCGAATGCTTGAGATATGAGCTCTATTAGACAATTTCAAATGTTTTTTTTTCATGATCTCCCTTAATTCAGTGCCATACTCAAGCTCAATCAAAGGAAAAAATGTTATGAACAAGAAAAATGATATTCAGGAAATATACCCAAGTCCTTACTGTAAAAAAATATTAAAAAAATCTTCGTAAATTTCATATTGTATTCCTAGTGGGTTAGAATCCGCACTATTAATATGAGCTGCATGGTTCGAGTCTTGTTAATGATGGTAAGTGTGAAATACATTGATGCTCTTTAATAAGATTTATAAAAAAAAGAACAACTCATTCAAAATAAGTTTTTTTTAGTGAGAATATATGTAAATTACCCTAAATAGGGTTCATGAGTATTACCTGTACACCAGAGCTAGAGTCGATACATTCTCTCTCATCGAGACGATATTCATGCATCACCCAGTCAGTTCTCAACCCATGCGGGGCTCTCCCTCTATAGTAAACTAGCGTTTTTTTCATCCCAACTTCCCTGTTTTGTGATTTTACCTTCCTGTCCTTACCGGTTGCTTTCCAGTACCCCGCTTTTGTTGCCCGGTTTGTTCTCGACCCGTTTGGGTATTTACGATCCCGTGGGCTGAAAAAGTACCACTCCAGATCCTTGCTAGGTAACAATGATTTACCTGTGTACATCACAGATTAGTATGCATAAATAAAGAGGCTGGTTATGAACCTTTACACGACAAAAAAATTCTAAATAGTGATGGTATTTTTATGACAAGGTGTTTAGCTACGGTTTTTATAACTGTTTAGCGTATTTGTGGTGGCTTTGTGACAGTTTTTTTTTTTTTTTTTTGACAATTTATCACTGTTTTTAACCATCATTAAATGAATAATTTTTTGAAGTGTTACTAAACATTAATTCCCAAGTTTATAACATATGACTTAAATTAACTATTTTAAAATTATATTAATTAGTATCAGATAATACAAACTGATAAAAAAATTTATGTTTTTATCACTACATGGAACGAATTATTTAAAGACAATACAAAATTTGTCTCCACATGTTAGATTTAGGGACCAAAATATTTTGTTGTACATAAATCAAATCTAAAATTTAGGGATGAAAAGTAGATGAAATTTGTCTCTAAGGAAAATCTATTACCAATATAAGCGAATTACATATATATTTGTTACACAATACATTTGAAGGAAAAATTTAAGGGTACTCTTATATTGATACACAACTGTATTTATAGAAAAATCTTTTTGAGTTAGTCCTAAATATTAAATTTTCGGGAAAAAAAAATATTGGTCTTAAGATATTTAGATTTAGAGAAAAAAAAAAATATCTTTGTCCCTAAATCTAAACATTTAGAAACAAATTTTGAATTGTCACCAAATAATAAAAAAGACTCCTCATTTCTTGTAAATGAATAAGAATTAAGATTTATGTTCACCGCTATTTTTTTTAACATAAAAGGCTATGTATAAAACTTTCAATCTGGGAAATCATTTTCCTACAGAGATATAACAAATTGTTTTATATTATCCTAATATTAATGAGACCTGTGGAATTTCAATTCTACACATAATTTAAAACTGATTAGAATGAAGAAGTGACACAACTTTGTTTTCGTTATCAGAATAATTAATGATCTTCTATATCATGTTACTATATATATTATTAGATGTTTATGTAGGTGAGAAGTGAATAATTTATGTTTATCGATTATACATTATATATATATATAACTCATGCATATAAAATTATGTTGTTTATTACACATTTCATCTAGAACAAAGAGTGCTGTATTTTGTTATTACTTTTTTTGCAATTTTTAGACTTGAATTTCGGAAGATTGTTGAGTTGGCGTACTTGAATTTCGTTTGATAATTTCGATTTTTTTTTCTTTAAAAGTATAAACAAAAAATGAAATATAGAGCAAGTTATAAATGAACATTATCTTCTTTTGTAATTAAAAAAATGTTTGTTCACTGCAATAAAAAGTTTATTTAGTTTTATAAAACTTTTTGATTTATGTTGGTAAAGTTGTTGTGGTTTAATTTTAGCAACACAATTTGTTGTTAAACTGTTGCTAAAATTTAGCCACACTCACTTTAACAAAATAACCGAAAAAGTTTTATGATACTAAATGGAATTTTTATTGTAACAGTGGTTAATAATGTGATTATAAGTAGAGTATATAAAAGAGGGAAAATTTTGAAGATAAAGTGAATTGAAGGTAATAGCACGGAAAGATATGAAGATGGTTCTAAAAGAAGGTAAAGTTTAAAACTTGATCTCAATAAAAGACAAAAGCAATCATTAATCATGTTCGATCTCCTTTTTTTTGCTTTTTGACTTCTTTCTCTTTCCTTTAGCACAATGACCAAATTATATATTATTTGTTACTTACTAATACTACACTTAAAACAGTTTATAAGTTTAATATTATCATTGTGAAACGTTAATAAATTTTAAGATTAATATGTATGCATTAACATTTACATAAAAGTAACCAAGATTTTTAGAATGTATTTCTTTTCCCTCCTAGCTGTCTTTGTAATCAAATAATAGCTTAAACTTCCTTCGTCAGAAAAAAAAAGTTGGGTTAAAAAAAATAAAAAAAAAATGAGCTTAAAGGATGTGGGGGCCATATTTCGTATAACCTTATATATTTTGTAACACAAAGCAAGATTCATTTAGATATTTATTCTATAATATGTCTGTATAGTATTTGACCACAAGGTATCATGTTTAGAACTCATAAACTTCTTTTATATTCCGCAATGCAGGAACTAATTGGTTTATAGAAACTCAAAACGAAATGTTTGTTTGTCTCAAGTGATGATGATTCAACAGCTTTTACAAGAACAATGATCCTTAGTTTTTTTCGATTCATTTTTTTTCCCCTCATTTTAACAACTAATATCAGTCTTTTTTGTTTTTATGGTTTCCCCCACATTTATATTATTTTTTTTTACCATAAATAAATAAATAACAGAGCGGGGTTTCCACAAAATTGAGATGAAAAAAAAAATGGATTAAATAAAACACTTTGAATAAAATGTTTAACGTTAGGAAATGATATGGTAGGTGTGTAAGTTCTTTAGACCTTTTTCAATGAAAAGAGATATATATATATATATATATATATATATAACAAGTTTTAAGAAATTTTATGATTTCCTGTTTTATCGTCTTGGACCGGGTTCGTTTATTTGATGCGTTGATTGTCTTTTTATTGAAATATGTATAATATCACTACTATATAATGATGCATATGGTTTATTGAAATTAGAATGCTTTTATTATCCAAATAAAGATAAAGATTTTAATTATGTACATTATACCTTTCTTCATATTCACTTTCTTATTTGTACCAACAACAAAATAATATTAACTTTCTAGTTTCTAATGACTTATCTAATGGTGAAACTTTATTTTCTTTGCAAATTAGGTACATAAGTGAGGCTTCTACAACAATAATCAGAGTAATATTTCTTTTAATAATATGTTAGACCCAACAGAGCTCAAAATTATTATTTTTGTTTCTTGTAGTCGTCGTTACTAGTTAATTAATTGTGAGAAAAAAAAAAAACATACCTGGCAAATCCCAAGGCTCGCACTTATAAAGATCAACTTCGGGAATGATTTCCAGATCAATTTTACGACCGTTGATCTTCCGATTTAGATAGTAAGCCACAAGTTCCTCGTCTGTCGGATGGAAACGAAAACCAGGAGGCAATGAAACCGGTGCCATGCGAAAATGTAATCTTATTGAAAACAAAAAAGACTCAAAAGAGAAATATTTGTTGATTCAAATACTAAGCTGGCCTCTTAAGCAAAAAATAAAAGAAAAGGAGGACCAGCCTAGGCTTTGTGTTCAACAGAGAAAACTAAATACACAAAACCCTAGCAAAGTTTAATATGGATGAAAGAGAGAGGGTTCATAAATGGGGCCTCAGAGTGGTTTTTGATAAGATGACAAAAAAAGTATGAGAGGGTCTAAAAAAAGTGATAAAAGTAGGGTGGGATGCTGCCACCCCCCCTTCACCTTTATCTTTATTTTTATTTTTATTATTTTTAAGCCGTTTGTCCATAATAAGAATTCATGAAACGATTCTTCAAGGGTTGTAACTACACATTTTTCCCAGAGTTTGAAGACTAACTTCTATTTGGTTTCATAGTTTGTTAGTTCGAAGAAATAGGAATACACGAAAGTAACTAGGTGGAGATAATCGAGAACCGCAACCTTCTTTATTTTGATAAGAATTGGCGAAAAAAATAAAGTTTTCTATATATTTTTGATGAAAAAATCTTAAAAATCATAGTTCGGCCCCTCCCATTTTACGGAATAAAGATTCATATATAGTTATGAAAAAAATTATATAGAATATCGGCCCCTCCCATTTCTAATTCTGGTTCTGTCACTATATGTATTGGTAAACGAAAACCACCACCACCGGATCAGAGTGAACAACAAAAGTTAATTTGTTTCCTTTTGTGATTCTAGTCAAGTTAATTAGCTATGGAAACTAAATAGAAGATTACCCTAAATTTAGAAAATATGTGGAAAAATAATTAACAACACTAGCTAGTAATCAAAGAACCTAGCTTAGCATGTCAAATTCAACTTCGGTTGTGAGTTCCATCCTCCGCCTCATAAAACACCATCCAGGAACCATAAACTAAACAATGTCAAATTTTGATGACTAAAGATGTTATACCTGAAATTATAAGTAGCAAATATTTAAGTTATGGAAGATA
Source organism: Primula veris (assembly GCA_963682055.1). Taxonomy (NCBI): domain Eukaryota; kingdom Viridiplantae; phylum Streptophyta; class Magnoliopsida; order Ericales; family Primulaceae; genus Primula; species Primula veris. The sequence goes on from OY821747.1 coordinate 34,218,785, forward strand.
TTAGGTTAAAAATATGGGGACCAAATTACCCATAATGTTAATCTTTACGTGGAAGCTGTTTGTAAGCTAAGATATAATATGCCATGCTTCGTAAATGTTCTTTCTTGGAATCTGAGCCATGTTGTAACTTACAGGGTTTAATTAATTACTAGTTTTTAATTATGTATTTACAACTAATTGGCGGCTCTATATATATATATATATATATATATATATATATATATATATTTAATTTTCATTTTCAGTTTAATGATCAAGGAAAAGAATGTTCTTTTCATATGGGATTTGGTAGGAAATGCCACATCATTAACGGACAATCAACCGACATAAAGAAAAAGCTATATCTGCTAGTCAGTAAGTGAATGTTCCATACATTAAAAAAAAAAACACAAATAATTTCATTTATATCTGGTTTTCTGTTATATACAATCTTCAAATTTACAAACCCATATTTGTCTACTATTTTTTTTTGCAAGCAAGTTATAATTAGTTTGTCTTAATTTTTTTTTTCAAGAGTAGCGGTACGGATATGGATGGTACATCGTTTCATGTAATCGCGAACTGCATTTCAAATACCATTAACTTTTTACGCCTTCCACGTCGCGCATGGGTATGCAAAGGGTAGGTCTTTGGTATTTTTCGTACGACTAAAAAAAACTATTTTTTATTTTGTTTCATAAAACAAATTAAAATATAAGTTTATCTACATAAGAATGTGCATATTTTAGCATAAAAGTATAATGAATTTAATTAATTTTCTTTTACACATTCGTTAGGGAAAAAATACGTTAGTACATCAAACTATGTTGCTGTTAACGATTTGGGTATCTAACTTTCAACTTTTCTAATTTGGTTACCACACTATAAGAAACTGTCCAATTTAGATACCACTGTCTAAATTAATCACGGAATCATGTCACATGACAACACGTGCTTGATAAACTTGAACGTGATAAGTTAATTTTGTCATTCTGCACCAAAATATATCATCATAAAACAACGTTTCCCCCCAAATTTGGACCATATACTGATTTTTGTTATGTGTGAAATTGGGGGGGAAACGTTTTTCTAGGATGATATATTTTGATGCAGATTGACAAAATTAGCCTCTCACGTTAACGTTTGTCAAGCACGTTCTGTCACGTGACATGATTCCGTGATTAATTGGTAACTAAATTGGAAAGTTTATTATAATGTGGTACCTAAATTAGAAAGTTTATTATAGTGTGATACCCAAATTGAAAAAATTAAAAGATGGATACCCAAATCGTTAAAAGCAAATAGTTTGGTATAACAAAGGTATAAACTCTGTTGGTTATAAAGATTAGATTAACATTCAACGAAAATAGTTGTACTTAAGATTAAATTGTTCATTAAGGTTGTAAATTTTGTTATTGGAGGATTGTAATTCATAACTTAAATCATATAATTATTTTTTATTGACGTAGCTTTCCTTTACCGAACCCAAAATTTTCAACTTTTACCGTAATTCATATTGTACTAGGTACAATATACTACGACCCGGACCCGATACATCATAGATAATTAACTATTATAAGACCATTGTTGCCTGTGTGTGATAAGATTGCGTATGATTGGGCCTCATATATTGTTCATGATACTTTCACGCGTAACTTTGAGATTCTACTTTGGAGTAGTTGTTGATTTGGCTGCTCACTGATAATACGACGTTTTTTTATCGGGTTGACATAGTTTGATAGGGGTTGTCACCTGAATGTGGGAGTCTGCTTGAGTAGTTGAAGGAGTGTATTCGGCCTTTGGTCAGACCGTGGGAAGTTGTACGCTTGTGCATTGATCGTAACTTATCGCATCCTTCCGGCTCAACCTTGAGTACGAGCTTGTTGTTAAGTGTGGTACTTATTGACCTATATGTAGAGGTATTGGTTCTCACATCATGTTATGTTGATTGATATTGAGTTATTCAAATTAGTTTTTTTCCCTTAATTATCGCACATTATAATTCGTTATTTGATCACTTATTCTTACTTTTTTTCTCTATAATACTTGGGTATGTATAAGGTATACCGAAAGTATGGTATATAAAAGATGTGGTACGGTAATGGTAATAAAATTTAAGTCTACCACAAAGTACAGTAATAGTAATAACAAAAATTACCAAACGGTGTTAAACAAACTTCTAGGAAAAATGAAGGGACGATTACGTTTACATATAACAACTTAATATTTCCCACTTCTTCCATGTCTCAGGTGGGATTCTTCCAAACAATGAAAGTTACTACCCAAGATGAAACTTAATTTATTTGAAAAACATAAAGCGGAAAAAAGAAAAAAAAAATATTAAACACTTGATTGACATTTTTAACTTGACACTGTATTTTCTGCAGGCATAAATTTGGAAATATTATCTATATTGTTTTCTTGGAAATATATATATATATATATATATATCATCATCATCGTTCTATTATAATAAGTCAACCCAAGTCAAATGAGTCGGCCCAGTTTAACCATTTTTTTTCAAAAATACCACTACACCTTTATATTAATTACAATAATATCATATTCCCATAAAAATATAAAAAGTAAAAACTAATAAAACTATTTATCACTCTTTAACAACAAAACATTCTTTTAAATCTTAATTTTTTTGTGTGTATTATCCACATATTTATATCATAACTATACATATTTTCTATATTTTATTGCATTACGCGTCACACACGCAACGCGTAGGGCACGATTACTAGTATATATTATGTATACGAGATGTCAAGTTCTTCTAATTTGAAAGATTTGGAACCCCACCTCTTGTCATATTGGAGAGCTTTTTTTTCTAAAATGATATTGGGGAGTTTGTTTGTGCAAATTCAGGTAAACATGGCTGTTAGTTAACCTAGCTACATAGCTATCGCAAGGTAACATCATGCATATATATACATGTAGGATAGTGAGTATGTTTGTCTCTGAAACCATGTAAAAGAATGCTCTTTATTTCCATAATAAAGTAATTTACTAAATTCATTAAAGAGTTTTTTTTTTTATCTCATGAAAAAGACAGATTTACCCCAAATAAGTGTCACGTGAAGTCACATGCTCGTTCTTTTTGGCCGTTAGGTGACATCATTATGTCGAATGATCTGTTTTAAATAGTTTGGTTTGTTTTTTGAGAAAACATGTAATTTGATATACATTTTGTTAAAAACATATAGTTTGTATATATAAACAGTAATTATCCCAAAAATTGAAGGAGTTTTGAGGTTATAGTTTGTTGTTTGTTATTCATCGTGGAACCTAGCAGCGGAACTTCCAATACTTTTCATTTTGTTGGTGAAGTTCTTGATTAATTGTCATGTAATTTCACTACTTATTATAGCGGTTATCGGTTGTCATCCATTAACGGTGCAGTCCGTTTGATATTTTTGATCCTGGTTATAAATAAATGAAATATCAAACTTCGGACTTTTTTATAATATTTATGCACTATACTTTTGAATTTAGATGTTCCATTTATATGATGGAGAAAGATTAAACAACAAGTCAATAATGGAATAACAAATAAAAGAGGAAAAGCACCAAAAAAGATGGATTGATGAAAAGGAAAAGCATGAAAGAGACATGAATTATGGAATAAGAAGAATAACTCATAAGTAATCCTATCATGCCATATGTAAATTTTCGATTCACGTGTCAAAAGTTGGTCCCATAAATATGAGTTTTATGGACCCCACAGTGAAGAGTAGAGACTGGTAATTAGGCTGTGAATTGAATTTTTTTATTTTTTATTTTTTATTATTAAATAAAATGATAATAAAATAAATTTTATATTTCGTTTATTAAATGAGATCAAAATGATTATAACTATGTTTGTTTTGTTAAATTTTGTTTTCGTCTAATATAATATATATAGATATATGGATATATATACTAGCAGAGTCGTCCACGCGTTACGTGTGTGAATATTATCACAATCCGTGATTTAAAATTAAAACCTAAAAAAGAAAATAATTGCGAGTAAAAGAATCAAATGTTGCATAAATTTTATATCTATGGGAGAGAAATATAGAAATTGATGGGAGAGAGAGAGGTGAAATTGAAAACAGGTATGCCTCTGTTTATTACGTTAGTTGAAACCCAGTTAATTGTATTTTAAAATTTAAATGGGGAGCAGGTTTTTTTTTTTTTTAATTTTTGAATTAAAGAGCAGTTAGTATTTTTTATAGTTTCTTAAAGTTTACAGGGACATTTTCGTAATAAAATGTATCAGGTCTTCATAAAGGGTGTTTACTTAAATAATAGTAAGATATATATAAATTTATACATATATAAATATATACTAAATGTATAGTAAAAAATATTAGTAATATGAATTTAAAATCGATCCATTGTATAAAAATATATAAGGTGCGGTGTAAATAGGATATTACATGTAACATACCGGTTCACGTAAGAAATTTAGAGTTACCAAATTACTTACAAACTAATAGGGATGTAAATGATGCGAAAATTTCGTGTTCGTTTCGTTAAAAGTTCGTTTTGTTTTCGTTCATTACAAAACAAAATGAAACGATAATGAAAAACTCAAAAAATTAAACGAAACTAAAACAAAATTGACTGTTTTTGTTTCGTTTCGCTTCATTATCATCGCTGCTAGCTTGGTAATTCCTATCTCATCGGCCGCTACAATTAATTAAATACCAATCATAAATTAATTATGGTCCAAAATAATTTATTTAACAATCAAGTGCAAGTGTGAATCTTTTTACGTAAAACACCAATATCTTCAATGTATATACGAGCTGTTTTTTTACAACATGCACACATCAATATTTTGCACCGATATTATCACCGCATGCAAATTAATATTCCAAAATGATTTAGTCAAACGTTGTTTGCTTTAAAATTATGATTCATGTAACTATAATTCATCTTACTTGAAAAAAGAATTTTGCATGAAGTGATGTATAAAAGATTCGAGAGAGTGATTAAATTTAGTTAAAAGATCTATAACTATATCAAACATCTTTCGGTATGTCTTAGTTTCACAAAACAATGTTAATTTAGTAAGAGTCAAAATCTTTCACTATTTTAAAAGTTGTCACAAATTCACTATACGATAACAAACCCGTCAAAAAATAACAATTCCTAATAACCTTCTCACAAAAAAGTCATCAATATTCATGTCATTGTTTTAGAATTGATTAAGTATTGACATTTTTGCAATTAGGGTGAAAACTAAAGCACTTGTATTTTACTTAAATAAGAAAGCTTAATTATTTTAGGTGGAGTCTCATATATTTTATTATTATTTTGTCTACCTTGAACCAACAAAAAATTCACTAACTTTTATATATTAAAATTTTTTGTTTTGTGAATGTCCAAGTTTGATTCGAGTTTTTCTGACGTTATAAACTAGAATAGAAACTTCAAGTTGGATCGACCGGTGCTCTTAAAGTCTCGAGAAACGCCAAAGAAACAAAATGTACTTAAAAAAACAACTATCATATGGATTATTTCCAATTTCTAAATGGAAATTACTTCTTGACAGATTTAATAAGGCAATATATGGACTCAATGACGCAATCGTTAATGTCTCGGATGCTCATGTGAAATCCAAATATCCACTTTTTCTTTATTGAAAAGAATCCTTAAAATAAATAAGTAAAGAAAGTGTTTATATGTGTACTCATCATCAATCTCTAATCTTAGAATTGAACAATCATTGGCTATACAAATCAGACAGAACAAGTAAAAAGAGGTTTGAACATACAGATTTACATACAATTAATTAGGGCCGGGTTCGGTCTGGTCTGATCCGATCCGGTTCGGTTTTTGGCAAAACCGAAACCGAAACCGAGCATATTTTTCGGTTCGGTTTTTTTCGATTTCGGTCTTTTTATTTTTTGAACCGAACCGGACCGGTTTTTTCGGTCCAGTTTTGGTTTTTCCGGTTATTTTTCGGTCTTTTTCGGTTTTTTTCGGTTCGGTTTTACTGAAAATCGAAACCGACCCGAAAATTTTTCGGTTTCGGTCTTTTTCGGTTTTTTTCGGTTATCGGTTCGGTTCGGTTTTTCCGATTTTTTGCCCAGCCCTACAATTAATGATGCGATCATGATATTGGGATTGTTATTTTAGTTAATAATTAGTCTGTAAAAGTAAGATAAATTATTTTTTAGTGTATTTATTAAGCTAAAGTTAGAACCAGATGGATTCGTTTTAGTGGCTAATGCGCTGTTAGATTTCAACATCACATTAATCTGCTCCCCAAAAGAGGAGAAAACAACTTAATTAATAGTTAAATACGATTATATTAAAACCAAAAGCCTGGAAAGCAAATCATTGTCTTTTTCTGTCATATGAGATCAGTATATATATATGAAAGAATATAATGGGATTGGAAACTCTTACGTCCACATTGCATGCACTTTTTCTAGTTGTGAGTTTGTACAAATTTTCATTGTTTACAAAGGAAAACAACAATATAAAAAGTACAGAAAACCAAAACTATATTCCTTTTAGACTTGTAGGAATTATATTTACTTTCATTTTTAAAAAAAGGGGACAATTTGTGGCCGGCCACCCTTTTAAATTTTTATCAAGTCCAAGCAACGTCACTCTCAAACTTTAATAAATTCACCCAGAAAAAAATAAAATCATTTTCGTGACTTTTAGCTCTTTCTTTTAAGCTTAATAATTCAACCAGATAGTAAATTATATCAACTAGTTGAATATACTAAGATCCATACGTACATTTATACTCGAAAAAACCTCAAAACAAGACAAAAATAATCTCTTTTTATATTTAAATCTATTTTTTCTGAAAGTTTAATATTTTATGTTATTTTTGTAACATAAAAATTATAACCAAACATATGTATACACCTAGAAACATACAAATACAACTAAATACAACAACAAAAATATAGAGAAACAAATCAATTTAATACAAATCTCAAAAAAATACAAACCCCACAATTGTTTTCTTTGTATCATCTCTCACACGGTCTCACGTCCATCCCTCTTTTTCTAAACCTCGGTCGCCTCCTTCTATGTTCGACACCGGATTTGGGGCGATGAACGGTGGTTGGAGGGACATTATCGTCAGCATTGGAGGCGGTCGGGGGAGGGGCTGGTGGAGATGTTGGCCGGACGAGGTGGGGATTCGAGGGTGATGCAAAGCTTGGGGTTCGACAGAGGGACGACGACGTCGAAGCTATCTCCCTCATGCCCACATGCATATGAGGGGCGGGAGAGAAAGATAAACCATAAGAAAGAAAAAAGAGAGAGATTTTGGACAAGTTAATATAAGCATAAGAGATAGAGCAGAGAGACATGCACATCTGAGGGAATTACTAGTGAACAGTCAGCCTATATGACTGTTCACAACCCGTTAGCATAAAAAAGTGTCAAATGAATAAAAAAAAAAATTGATTATTATTTAATTTTAGGGTAGGCCCTCAGAGGGTTCTATATTTTTATTTGATTTTTTAGTGTGTTATACAATTTATTTTTAATTTATCAAATTCTAATTTGTTGAAAATCAGAAAAATAAATTAGTTATTGAAAAACATTATCTAACCATATATTTTTTAATCTAACGGTGGTTAAGGTGACTGTTTCATAAACAGTCAAATAAGGTGACTGTTTCAAAGAGACACTCACATTTGATTGAGTTAAACAGTACAACTTAACATAGTTTGGGCCTTACTAACTCCACTCGATGAAGTTTAATAGGTCACCTCACAACAATTATCTCTTAATAAAATGAATTTTGCAAGAAAAATGTGCGTCAGGTGATATATAATTTAAAGTCATCGGGTTTCTTGTTTTAATTTAAAATAGGTGTGCACTTTATATTTGAAGAAAAAATCGTTGCTCTGACATCCAACAGAAAGCTCGGTCCAGTTATCGATGAGTTTAATTTAACTTGGTAGTTGTATATAAATCCATATCGATCGATGGGTTCTCGATCCTCCTCTATACTTATATATGAGTTCCTCTCCTTTCTATCATAAAGTTTTTTGACGAAAATGGATGTATTCTAATATGATATCAGAGTAGATTATTCTTTGTTTGTTTGTTTGGTTCCTTTGTTGTTTGCACTTGTAGGCATTTAGCCCATCCGGCATACATTTGCATATGCCCACAAATGATAGAGTGTTGAATATTATCCCACATCGATAGATTCTTGGTCATATCATATGCTTATATATGAGTTTCTCTCCTTTCTATCATAAAATGTTTTGGTGGAAATGAATCAACTGTTATATGTTATCAAAGTAGGCTATTATTTGTTTGTTTGTTTACACTTGTGGGGTTTTGTTGGTCTCATCCCACAAGGAATGGAGAGTGTTGAAATATCATCACACATTTTGCTCGTTTCTAGGTTGTACCCAATCTATATATAAGTTTCTCTACTTCTTATAATAAGATCTTTTGGTGGAAATTGATGAACTCTAATATGGTACGAGATTAGATTTTGTTTATTTGTTGTTTGTTGGGTTCAATCGTTCTCTCATTTTTTTACACTTATAGACATTTGACCCATTGTACATTCACTTGTCTTGGCCCACAAGTGAAGGGAGTGTTGAATATAATTTCAAATTAATGGGTCTCGCGGTTTTAGCTCCTTATATATGAGTTGTTCTCTTTTCTATAATAATGCCTTTTGGTAGAAATTATATGGACTCTAATATTGGTCAATGAGGGACATGTTTGGCCATAGGAAGCGTCGGAGCAAGAGAAGAGCGGGATTTAGGTTGCCAAAGCAAGAGAAGAGGACATTCTAGGTCATCGTGTCAAGAAGAGAGTAGGATCTATGTTGAAAGAGTTTGAGAACAAAAGGATTCACGTTGACGTGTAATTCCACGATGATAAGAAAGGTTACAAAAGTCGTTGGTCGTTCCCCGGGCGTTGGGTCTCCGACCAGTGAGTTTTCCGACCAGTCGTGACTAATCGGCGACTAGTCGTCACCAACTAAAGTGTTATTTTCAAAAAAAATGGGGTGTTTTTTGTAATTATATTAAAGTTATATGTTTTTTTTTTCTTTAATTAGGGGAGTTTACTATATTGTTTGAAACTTTAAGGATGACTTTAAACTTAAGAATATAAATACTCCTTTATCTATTTCTACCCTACATTTTCAGGCATCTCCTTTCTTCTCCTTCTTATTTCCCGATTGTCTTTCTCTCTCAACTGTGTCTGTTTTTTTACTTTCAAACCTAATTAAATAAGAGGTTTGAACTATCGGTTTGGCTAACAAGTGTGTCTGAGAAATTGTTTAACCCTTATCCATACATTAAATCAATATCATACTATTAATATAAGTGGGTGACATGACATTTGAGAAATGAGTGCGTAACAATGTGTAGTTATTTTATCACTTTTCAATTACAAACAATTAATTTTATTGTATAATAAAACATTGATGGCATAATTGAACTTTCCAATGTGTAACAAAACCACTTGATTCATTTAGTGAGTAAAGTTATCACTTAACTTGTGATTTTTTGATAATATTGCTATAGTTAGATGTAACCAATACAATGTGGATGGTCTTAGTATAAAGTTCATTTGTTAGCAGAGAACGTTTTAGTACAAGTTAAATTTCATGGTCAATATTTAGTACAGAAATAGATACTTTAAGTGTAGAAGGAGATAGTTATTCAAATCCTGAAATATATAGACGCATCATTTGAGGTACAACCGATTATTATCTATTGGTTTCCGTGTACGAAATAACAATTAATAATAATTAAAGGACTAAACAAGAATAAACAAAAACCAGTGTAATCTTTATTAATTTCAAATTGGAATAGGAAATTAACGATTACAACATGTAGGTACTGATAAGTAATTAAAGCAAACGTTATCAGATTATTATCAATTAATAATTTGATGTACTGAATTGCAATAAATAGAAACTGCCGGACTAGAAAGTATAAACTTAACAGCCGGACTGTTCTGATTGAAATTGAAATTACAGGACTGAATTGAAACTATTCTAAATACTGAATTAAATTACAGAATTGAAATTACAGCAAAAAACAGAACTTTAAAGAAATTACAGAAAGGTACAAACAGAATAGAAAAGCTACAGCTAAGTACAACAAATTAAAATACTGAATTAAAAATACAGAATTGAAAGGACAGAATGTAAATAACTGAATTTAAATGCGGAAATTAAAATGGACAGAATGTAAATAAAATTAGACGAGGCTACTGTTAACAGTATGCCCTTAACCGATATTCGCCCAACCACCTTGATGTTTCTGGTTGCGTTGGCGCTTCGATCCCAAGGTACAACGTCTCTCGGATGACTCGCCGAAAACTGGCGACGAGTCAAGGTCGAGCTGTTGGTGGGTGGTTCTCTCTGAAACTGTAGAATTAATGTGGTCATTTAATTCTGGGAGTTACATCCCCAGAATCCGCCTCCATAACTGTTGGAGTTTCAAACTTTCTGGAACTCTAGGGACTTCTCTTGTAAATATACAAAAGTCCCTTTTTCAGTTTAGTACAAGACCCAAGACCCAAGGCCCAAGGCATTATGATTTTGTTTAGTGACTATATATATATTTAAGCTCAAAATGGTAAGAACACTTGCACCAACAAACAGGTTCAATATTTTGATGGTTCGAATCTATCCGGATTTGTCTTTTTTTCTTTAAATTTAAAGTAAAATATGTAATTTGTGGCGAAATATATTGAGTTACATTATGCAATTTCGACTGAACTAGATGCACTTTTAGTTGAACGAGATGCAGTTTGAGCTAAAACAGATACACTTTCAGCTGAACTATATGCATTTTCAGCTGAACTATATTCACTTTCAGCTGAATCATATGCACTTTATTTTTTGTTGTAATTTTATATTTTTCGGTTTAGAAGTCATTTTAACATTAAATAAGGTAGTCTTTTGTGGAAAAAAAAAATTATGATTTAGAAAGAGAGAGCGCGAAGAGAGAGAGGAGAAAGATAATTTTTTTGGTAGATGAGGAGAAATATATATTTTTTTTCTATTTGGGTCAATTGTATGTTTTGGTAATAATTTGTTTGGCTTGTATGTTTTGGTAATATTTTATAACATGTTGTATGTTTTGAGCATTGACCCTTTAAATAGTTCTAAATATCTCCAAAGTCTATTTCCATATCTCACAAAAATTAATTTATTCTACCAATTATCAATTATGTTACCTTTATTTTAAATCTTAACCAATGGAGGTGAGCATTGACCCTTTAAATAGTCCTAAATATCTCCAAAGTCTATTTTCATATCTCACAAAAATTAATTTATTCTACCAATTATCAATTATGTTACATTTATTTTAAATCTTAACCAATGGAGGTGAGTATTGACCCTTTAAATAGTCCTAAATATCTCCAAAGTCTATTTCCATATCTTACAAAAATTAATTTATTCTACCAATTATCAATTATGTTACATTTATTTTAAATCTTAACCAATGGAGGTGAGCATTGACCCTTTAAATAGTCCTAAATATCTCCAAAGTCTATTTCCATATCTCACAAAAATTAATTTATTCTACCAATTATCAATTATGTTACCTTTATTTTAAATCTTAACCAATGGAGGTGAGCATTGACCCTTTAAATAGTCCTAAATATCTCCAAAGTCTATTTCCATATCTCACAAAAATTAATTTATTCTACCAATTATCAATTATGTTACATTTATTTTAAATCTTAACCAATGGAGGTGAGCATTGACCCTTTAAATAGTCCTAAATATCTCCAAAGTCTATTTCCATATCTCACAAAAATTAATTTATTCTACCAATTATCAATTATGTTACATTTATTTTAAATCTTAACCAATGGAGGTGAGCATTGACCCTTTAAATAGTCCTAAATATCTCCAAAGTCTATTTCCATATCTCACAAAAATTAATTTATTCTACCAATTATCAATTATGTTACCTTTATTTTAAATCTTAACCAATGCAGGTGAGCATTGGTTAGATTTTCCTTGAACTATTGCAACCTCCATAGTTGAAATCAAACATGTGTCTATCTTTTACCCCTATTAACCCCAAATTTGGGTTTTTTTCTACTTCCCGACTAATATCCACCAACCAGGCTTAATGGAGTCGTTTGGCCGATGACAAACGATTATTCGGCGACCAGAACGATTTTTAGAATAATGATTATAAGAGATTGTCAACATAGTGACGGAAGGCAATGTCAGTGAAATAGGTGGCGATACCGCTGTAGATCAAAATTGAAGATAAAATTCACAAACGATACAACTTTTAATATCTAATACAATAAAGTTACACCCAATTTTTTTTCCAAAAATTTTTAACTTAAAAAAACATATATGACCACAAGAGACTAAAATATATCTTTTTTTTTTTTTTTTGCATCTCAATCTCTTTCTTCTTTCTCTCTATCGCTCTTACTTCTCTTTCTATATCCATAGACTTAGTTGCCTTCCTATCGCTATAGATGATGGAGTTCTATCCTCCTCCATATTCATTTAGTTTTATTTTAGTTTTGATGATTTTTTGTGTGGAATTTTTTTGTTTTTGAAAATTGGACCAATTAGGTCAAATGATATATCAAAAATGGGGGAACGTTCAAAAAGGGTATCATTTTATTGTATTAAGGAAAAACCCATAATTTACTTATTAGACGAACATTAATTATAGGGAATGTAGTTGAGGAGAAAAGAATAAAACACTAAAAATTATTACTACATATCAATTGAATCATCCAAGTAAAAACTAAATCAACATGATCATCTCTTTATTTAGAACCAAGATACCAGAATGTACCACAAAACTGAATTAAAGAATGACAAAACGAAATCAAATTTAACAAACAAATCGGAATATATTTTGTCATGAATTCAACAAACAAACTTCCATTATTAAAAATAATTGAAGATTACAAATCGAAATCAAATTTCACCTTTAGATGTAAAAAGATAAGATAATGATTTATTAAAAGATTGTGATCTAACGAGTTTACTGTGAGTTTATTATAATTTGTATATTTATTATGTATATATGCATGTACGTATTTTTTTTAGATACAAATGTATATATGGATATATATGTTTACATATACAAGTTTAGTAGTATATTTTAGATGGCTTTATTGTTTATATTTGTAATATTCAATCAAAAGTATTTTTTGTATAACTCATTAGTTGGCTAAAAATTATGCTTTTTACTTTATAATTGCATTTTATATTTATAGTATTATAATTTAAACCCCTATAATTTATTTTACATATTTTGAAAATATATAGCCCTTTTTTTTAGTGCAATTTGTCTTTAATTGAATATATTAAAGTAAAATTTGAGTTTATTTTGTGTTTTATATTTGAATATATTTTTATTTCATTTATTTTTTACTTATTTATATTAATAAGTGGTGAAATGTCATTTTGTACTGTATTTGATAGGCCAAATGAGTAAAATGACATTACCATTATGATCAATTTTGGACGGCAAGTACTGATTGGTTAAATTTCGGTAGTAGATGATATTAATTGGTAATTTTCATAGTAGATGGTAGCGATCATTAGAATATCATAGTAAATATATATAGTACAAATTGGGTATTTTCCCTTTTAAATAAAAAGGAATTTAGTTTACGTTGAAAGAAGTTCACATGGATTAGTTGATGTGATTATTAGTATATGAAATGGACTGTGTGGCAATGAGAAGGTAATGGGATAGAAGAAATTGCTTTGAAAACTATTTGAGGGTTATTGTTATTATTACTCACCACTGTATGACTTTATTTCATAATCGTCTTGTTCAGGAAAATAGAAATCAAACAATTTTATTGCTTCCGAAGATGAAGTATTCGTGAATAACTTCTTGAAGATGATATGAATTTTAGTTACCGGTACTTACCACGATGACTAATCGCTTTTTGTCAAGGAATAACCACTGAGATTATTATACATGCAAGCTCTTTTTGGGGTTGTTACACTAAGCTTTTGGTATAACTTACAAGTATATAGACACTTCTCTAAACTTCAAATTATCACTAACCTCAAGCTTAATCAGCCTGAGTGCCAGCATAAGCGCTCGGGAGGGTGAATAAAGCCCAAAATAAGCTAGAAACCGCTCAAAAATCATTTAAAGAGTTAATTCGCCCCAATAGTTCATAAATTTTCTAGGAGCTAGTGGTTCACAAAAAAATCCTCAATCATTTGTAGAACTGCAATTCTCAATTGGATGAATAAGGTCCTCGAACCCCAACACCCAAACCTTAACTTGCCTGGGGGTGGAGGACCGGTCTCCGGCCACCTCTGCCCCCGGGATACACTCCGTTCTCTTCTCTTCTGCTCGATCTCCTTCTTTTCTCAACCCCCCACTCACCGATTCATTCCATATCTGGCCTTCTCCCATCTCCACTTCTCAACCCCACCTTTCTCCGCCTCTCATTTTCTCCACTCTCTAGATCTGCTCCGGTCCAGTGAGGGGGTGGGTTCGTTTGCTTCTCTGTCTTGGGCCCCTTCTCCGATTAACTCATTTACAATCCTGGTTGGAGCTTGTCCTTTCATATCTTTTGACCGTCCCGTGGGTCATGTTGGTTCATCTATCCCTGAATACCCAATCAATTATCACTTTGTGGTGTTGATACTTCCCAAAACTATACTCTCGAGTTTGAGACCGAGACCCAATTTTGATGCTGCACCCGTGTTTAGCTGCTTTGGTGGTGGGTTGAAATTTTGGAATTGGTTATCTGCTATCATGGGTTGCCCTCTTGACATATTTAGTTCACATTAGTGCCATTTATACAATAGCGATGTCTTTATTGAAATTCGGTTGTATATTGGGTTCGATTGTTTTGTTATATTCACTTGGGTTGGTTCACAATTTAGCATGTGTTGTTCCTTGGGGGTTTTTTTTCTCTTGTTTTGGGAGGTTACTTTTGTTAGAACCTCATTCTAGTCAATGTTGATGTTTAGCTGCATTGGTGATTTACCGTTTGGAAGAAATATTGGATTGTATTATCTAATATTAAGCGGATTATAAATTGCCTATGATTGATAATCAAAAGGGGATGATTTATCGTTTTAACGGGGTTTGTTTGGTATATATTGGATACTGATGTCTAATATACTACTAAGGTTTCAGCTTGATAATCAGAATTGCAAGTATGATTAGTTGTTGTTTCCGAGGTGTCGTTCAAATCTTTAATTGGGAATTGAGTTATGTATTGCTTAGACTGCATTGGGTCAAAGTTGTTCGATGGGGTGGCTGCTTTGTAGTATTTACTGTTATGTATTGCTTAGACTGAATTGAGTTATGTATTGCTTAGACTGCATTGGGTCAAAGTTGTTCGATGGTAATTGAGTTATGTATTACTTTATTCATTTTTCCTAGTTGTACTCATTTACTGTTGGTGCTTTCATTAAGATTTTTCGAAGCTCGATAGTGGTGAGAACGACGAGTCCTTTACAAAATAAAGAAATATAGCAACTGTTGGGACTTTGCAAGATGCTCTGAATTGCGATTAACCATTTGATTTTTATCTGGGATTGGTTATTACTACATGAGCATATTAGCTTTGCTTTGTAGTTTTTATTTTACTGCAGCTTTGTTTAGTTGTCCGTGTATATCTAAACCGTAAATGAGTTAATTTGGTTTGCTTGCTTTGGTTTCTAGGTAGCGGATTGTTCTACCAGAGCCTCAAATTGTACCAGTTTTGATATGATATGATACTTCTTACCTTCCAAAAAAAAAAATAAGGTCCTCGAAGAACAATAATTTTGTTACATATTTTTTGAGTGTGATAAATTTGATCTTAAGTCATTAACCCAACTTAATCCACTAGTAATTTACAACATGAAAATTATCTTCACTCGAAAGCCCAAAGTAGCCAATTCCAGCGAACTTAATACCATACCTATAGAACTCCCAAAACAATAGAATTGTTGGATTATATCGTCATTCGATGTACTTCTTGATATTGAATTAGAAATATAGTAATATCATTAAATTATAACCGTTCATGATAAAGGCAATGCAATGTACCAAATCACCCGATATCAATGTGTAGGACTCGAATTTTTGATATAATAACAAAAAGCTTATCGAGTATTACGTAACCCCCTGGACAATCACAATATTTGAAATTTCTTTTTGTCTCATCTCTCTATTTTCTTGTGAAACCCTATCCGCCGCCACCCCTCCCTGCCCGTGTTTTCTTCAGTATACTGCTGATTTGGAAATCTCAGATCCAATTTCAAGCACTTATTTTAGCCGCTCTTATGGTCATCAGACTTCTAGATTTCAGAGATGGAATCAGATTTTATCTTATTGGTAAATATTTGACTCATATTCTTTCATCGTATTTGGAAAATACATTCATATGTTTACTCCTTGTTATATATATGTTTTGTGGCTTGTAAGCTTTTCATACGCCCTCTCTTTTTAGCTATTTTAACAGATGTTAGAAGTTATATAACATATGTTAATAAATACATTAGTTATCTATAAGCCATATTAAGTTTCTTGAATAAGCAAGGCAATCACCGGCTACGTGCTCCAATTTCACCATGATAAAAGACGAGTATAATTCAAAAATTATAAATTGTGAATTCCTCAGTTTAGTTAGTAAAGGTATACGTTGTTTTCTGGACAAATTAAGTGATTCTGTATTCTAGCAGAATTTTAACCGTCCTTATGTTAAGCCTGTCCTTGATCCTCTAATCAGATGGCAATTCACCAAACACTGCTCTTCTTGTTAAGGAAAAAATTGTAAGATGTTTCCAGTAAAATGACAGTACTCATAGATGCTTTTTTCGCAACAATTTTATTATTATCTAGAGAGCGCTATTTCAGATTTATATAGGAATAGGATCAACATCCAATCCAAACGGGAGAGTTTTCACTCGCTGTTTAAATCGGTCTATATACGTGTCATTTCTCTGTGTTTATTATCTGCAACTTATCCAGTATTCAGTCATAAGTTCAGATTTAGGTTTAGATTTAGGGATCTGGTCAGATTTTATAGTATTTCATTTTGAATAAATTTTCTTTTTCTTGTGTTGCAGAAAGATATAATCATTTCTTAACAAACGAAACACGATCGTTTCTCATTTCATTTCATGTGAAGAAGGTATGTCTCTGGATTATATATTGGGCCTTTTACACTTCACTAATTTACAAATATTCAAATACCATTAACAATGGATGGAAATTAAGACTATACATTGCAACTCTCGGATACCATATTGTTAATTCTTGTCTTTTTTATTTCTTGTCGTGTGAGTTTCCAAGGGTGTTCTCAGTTGATGTTTACATCATTGTTATTGACAATTTATTAAGGTTCCTTACAATTCACAAAACACCGATTTACATAATTTCCATAAGTGATATTCGATTCAATACTAGATATAGAAACGTACGTATTGTTGTTATTGCAAAGAACCGACCACTGATGCAGCCGATTCAATATCAAATATGAGTTTTCAATACAAAAACTCAAGAGAAACATTAGCTTGTTTTTGGTAGGAAATTTCTTGGTTATGATTCAACTAGAATAAAACTAAGGGAAAGAAATTACAAGATTAAAATTGCAAGAATTGAAATTGCTAATATAAATAAAAACACAAAAGTTAAAGATAAAGAAATTGTACACAATAGCTCAACTCTAGTTCAGTCCAAAACTTCTAACTAATTGCAGTAAACACCCTACAGTTGTCTATGTGAACAACTGCACCCTTTTAATTAACACTTCAGCTAACTCATGAACTATTAAGTTCATGTACTACTGGGTACGTTACACTCTCACACTCTTGAATATCCACCTTGCCCTCAAGGTGGAAGTGAAAATTCAAGGACATGACGACAATATTTGCTTCGGCTTTCCCACTACAATGTAGCTTCAGAGAATACTCTCCCCCTCAGTTTGATTTTTCTTCCTCTTTGAACTGTTTTAAAGACACCAAGTGTTAGAGAGATTAGGTCTCTGCACTCCATTTTTAAGCTCGACTTTGACCGGGAATTACGTATAAGGTACTGCACTGATGAGCCTAAATCAACCAAAAATTCCTTCTCTTAAGAGTTTTTCTATATTTCATCATTTTGTAAGCTACAATTCTGCAAACAATAATATTCCCAAACACCAAATATGACGTTCATCATTCAAATATCCATTTCCAATGCTTTCTAACTTCAGATGACTAACTTCTGGTCTTCTTTGCAACCCTTCCGCAGACCACCTTAACTGATGTTTCCGCCTCTCGGTTTCTTCAGGTAAGTTTTCATTCACTTTAACATCACACAAATACGAAGCTAAACTCGGTTTCTTACTGCCGAAAATTGAAGTATAGCAATCCTCCCAGAAAATACTCTTCATTAAAACTTGTCCCGAGTCAAAATGATGGACCTGTTTCTCTAGGCCTTGGGAGCCATCAGGTGTATCATTACTATACCTTTTCATTTTAGTTATATTAACCATCAAACTAGTCATCTCATTTGCTTTTGTGGAAGAGAAGTACTTCGAGAGAGCCTTACCAAACGTGTTATAATATTCCTTCTTCATCACGTTTTTGCAAATGAAAGTGACGTTTTCATGTTGTTTTAACAATGAATCATGTACATTCTGACTCTCATCTTCCTTACACCCTTTACTATACTCAGTGTCATTCTCACCCGAGACAATGCCTCTCCCAAAAGAATCATTACTGGTTTCACCATCATCGCCGTCTTGCTTGTTTCCATTTACCCTTGATTTTATAACCATTTCATTGGGCAACTGATTTGAGCTAGTTGCAACTAGATTTTGGGTTAATTCTGTCGGTGCCATTTCACCGAGTACTTGCTCCAGATTATCATAAACGGCATGTGTGTGCGATCCTTTCTCATGCATTTCATCACTTTGAGTAACTAATTCCATAGAATTGTAGTACGTGGTTTTAGTAGGTCTGTCTTGACTACATGGAATAGTATAGTTTCAACTCCATTTACCAGTACACTTTGCGTGTATTAAACATGAATGCTACGAGTTAATCATTTGGTGAGTGACTACACAAAATGATATACACCTCGAGGTTATGGTTATTGTTTATACTTTTAATTCCTATATTGCTATTTAGACATGTATGGATGTGTTTGTCATTTTGATTCATACATGGTGCGATTCGTTACGAGTCAATAAACTTAATGAGTTGAATGACATCATTATTCGTAGCAGTGTTTATTAGTAATAAAAGAAATTCACGTCATGCAAGTGATTGATCATACTCACTTAAGTGTAAACCCTACAGGTGGATTTCGAATCC
The DNA here is from genome assembly GCA_963682055.1 of Primula veris. Lineage (NCBI taxonomy): Eukaryota > Viridiplantae > Streptophyta > Magnoliopsida > Ericales > Primulaceae > Primula > Primula veris. Next base: position 34,238,037 of record OY821747.1, read on the forward strand.
GACACGACAAATAAGTTAAGCGGACAGACTTATGTATAATACGTTTATTAAATAAGAAATCAGTCAGTGATTTAATTTTATAAACGAGTATCTGTTTAATCTTAACGTGGAGAGATTATAGACATGTTTGACAATTTGAACGATTTAAATATTCCGATAACGTTAAAGAGATCAGTCGTGATTTTTAGTGGAATAAATCATGATTTAAAAGATTGTGTATATCTCGGATTAATAGAGATATGATAACACACAATTTTTTTAGGAGCTCAACCCTAATCAGCCATCAAATCCCTACCTTAGACTATATATAGCATGTTCCTTCTTGACAGAAAATAAGTTTTTGAGAACTATATTTTTGAGTCTGCTTAGAGAGAACCCACACTCTTTCAAGGAGCAAGATGCTAGGTCAGAAAGAAGGTATAAGGTTTGAGGCGATTTGTTGCTTCTCACAGCCTCCATTTATTACCCTTCTTATCTTCGGTATAATTTAAACATATACGGTAAAACATGATTAATTTTGATAATATACGTACATACTAAACCTAAAATTCTGGGTACGTTTTTTTCGCTGTGCAACCTAGTTTTCTATCACAATAGACATGAAAGGTTTCAGCAGTTGATTTGATATGATCTAAATGTTATCAAGCTGCTGAGATCTTGTTTGTCAACTTAATTCTCAAGATTTGTGAAGGCTTAATTGATTTGATTGATATGTACATCTCTACCAGAAACAAAAGAACAAAACCTCTTGCAAAACATATCTGATAGCCTTAAACATAAACTTATATTAGGTTGTCGAATTTTATTGATATGTACAATTGCATCTGGTATATCAAAAACTTAAAACAAAAAAGGCCTTTTTTATCGGATTCTAATTGAGCTCATTACAAGATAGACAGCTAACAAACAAGAAAAAAAAACTTATTCCACCTCCATCTTTATATATTTTGTAAATATATATTTACTTCCCTTTAACAAAAATCATAGCTAGCTCACTAGATCGAGAGAATTCGGAAGGCTTGTAAGTTATGGTTTTCGCCAAAGGGAAGTAAATATATATTTACAAAAGATATAAAGATTGAGACGGAATAAGGTTTTTTTTTTCCGTGTTAGTTAGTTGTCTATGTTGTTATGAGCTCGGTTAGAATCGGATAAAAGGGCCTTTTTTTTGTTTTAAGTTTTTGGTATAGCAGATGCAGTTGTACATATCAATAAAAATCGACAGCCTAATAGAAGTTTCTGTTTTAAGCTATCATATCTGTTTTGCAAGGGGTTTGGGTTTTTTGTTTTTGGTAGAGATGTACATATCAATCAAATCATAAGCCTTTGTAAGGTTTTTTTTTCCCTCAAGACGAGCCCTTTGTTGATTTTAGCAGTGTAATTGTTTCTCGTGTTTGTCTAATTTGCTGACTCATGGATTTGGGTTTTCCTTTTTGGATTCCGTTAGTTTGCAAGATTTCTTCTTCAGCTATCCGCGTCGATTGTATAGAGTTTCTAGGATTTTGTTATCGATGTTTCTACGTATGATTGGGAGATTGTTTTTTACGAATATGACATACAATATGTGCTCTATCTTATAGAGTTGGTACTACTTATGTCTTACTCGAGCTTTGCATTGGCGTGTTTTTGTCTTAATTGAAAGAAGTTAAAAGTATCACAGATGCATATTGCTAAGAGTGAACAAATTTGGAACTCGATGTTGGTGTATATTTATTTTCAGATAATATTAATTACACATTACAAGGCTGGTTTAGTACAAGTGTTAGATATTTCAAATAAACGTATTGCAGTTGGTTGATTACAGTTTTTCAAGTAGTATTGTGAATTAAGTAGCTGTTGCCATGTAAAAAGTAAAATTACGCTAAAAGAGAAAAAAGACTACTCGCTTTTTAGCTCTTCAATCAATTGCGGTTGCACCTCGTAAGAAAAAATAACATCCGATTAGGGTTACCCCTTCTTTCCAATATTCTTCAAGTTGAGATAAAAAGCTGCAACCAACCAATCCATTTATACTGTAAAATTTGGTTTTTATTCATGAAACTTGACAGAAGAACATAAGCTTCTCCTTATGCGAACATCACTGACTTATATAAAGAGCTGTTGTACATTCAGAACCAAATGACTAGCTAACAACCAAACTAGCTCCAGACTCTCTTTTTTAAACTAAACTAAAAGTTGCTCTTTCTTTCCAATATTTTTTAAGACTTGATGACAACCCACTCGCAACATGCTTCTAACGGGAAGTCCTTGGCGAAGTCATTTTTATACTTTTGAGTATGATACTTCACTTCAGTATAGATGTGAGTGTTGTCACAAGGCTGAACAAAGTTTTAATCACACGTTTAGTATACTGGTCCTGTAGCTGATGAAGTTTGGAAAATATTTGAAAATAAATGGGGTATAAAAGTGCAAAATAATTCTCTACAAGGTAGATTAAACAATTGGTGGTCTGCTATTCAGAGGAAAAAGTCTTATAATGAGAAGAAAATTTGTTTATCGCTCTTTTTCATGATACATCATTCATCTTTATCGCTCTTTTCACAAACTGTTGTACATCGTTCCATCATATAGATAATGTGCACATTTATTCAATACCCGAAGAACAACTTACCAGAAACATAATCCAGTATACCAATTTGCTTGTCATAACTGAAGAAACACAACAATACAGAAGATGCAGCTTCAAAAGCAAAATGGAACGCTCTAATTAGTAACAAAATACTTGATTAGCTATGACACCGATGCCATCATATAGATCGTATTAAACAGGTGACTGTCTTCGTTTCTCAGTTTCAAGATTACAGTGCAAACTAGAACCTTCTGGTAACCCCAAGGGTGGATCAACACATGAGCCATTTTCGACATTAAATAGCTCCCATTCTTTAATCCCACATCTATCTAGAGCAGAAACTAGCTTTGATTTGTTGGTTTCATCTGGATACCCCCCATCAGGGCTAACAAGCACTGCCCCAGTATAAGACTGCCCCGCCACACGAGCAGCTCCATGGTAATGAAACAAACCCCAGCTAAGATCATTGCACACATATACAATTGTCCAATATTCGTTCGAAATGACCCCATTATCCAACACACTGAAATTAAACGTCCCCGGAACTTTCCCTCTCTTAACTCGGTATTTCCGTCTCCTCCAAACCAACTTCCCTTCAAAGGTTCTGACCTGAAAAACCGGCTCGTACCAAAATGACCCTTTTGCCCTTCCCCTGTAGAACAGCTGGTACTGACATGGAAACTGATCGTAAGCCGGATTCTGACCAGCTATGACACGCCAACTCCACTCTAAATTCCCTAGCCAGCCAATGAATAGATCCTCTGCAGTTTCATGGGTTAAATCCTCTCCTCGAAACTTAACCATAGGTGGCACAAAAGGTATTTTAGGGATATTCGAGTCGAGTTCAAGACAATTGTTTTTCTGAAGCACACAAAGCGAAAACTCTTCAAGATATTTGCTTTCATAAGAAGCTATACACTGATAGTTACATACTTGATCCAATGGACTACACTGGTTCAAGCACTGTAGAGCTTTTCTACAATCGGGATCTAAGAGACAGTTAAGTATCTGGGGTCCACAGTTTTGTACCATACATTTTAAGGTTGAAAATCCCTTGGCTCTGAGGTTGTTCAAAATCGGTACCGGTCTTATATACGCGTTTATTATAATTAACAAGCAAAACCTTATATCGTCAGAATTTTTTCTATCCCAGGTTTCGGAAACCATTTGCAACAACTGAGTTGATTCTTTTATTATCTTCGGTTGAGTAAGCTCCGCTACTTTACTGAATATATCTCCTTTCACTTCTGTATGTACAAATAAGCCACCGAGTTTGTTCTTTACTAATGGAGAGGAGTCGAAGCAGATAATGTTAGGAATATTTTGGGAATTGCTTAAAAGGAAATTAACCGATTCTTTTTCTGTGACAGAAAGAACCACCAAAATATCTGTACGTAATAATTCGGTTCTTAAATTCTCAACAGTGGGAGAATCACTTCCGAGTAGCTTATCGGTAAAGACCAGCAATTCATATGTCCTATCAACCCATTTCAAGCGCTCGGCCTGCTTACATGAGAAAAAATAATCAGAAAACAGAAAACTCTAATCCAACTCTGACACAAGAACACAGTTCAACTCCCCTATAGCCGAAATTCTTTACGATGTACTTATTTTATTAGAATATTGAATTAATTGGGGGAAATTCTGCTAAATTTAAGAGAGATTTGATGGTACTTTATATTATAAGTATTAAGATTAGATTTATTTGCACGCATTTTGTTTCCTTATCAGTTGGAGTCTCATCTTTACAAATAGTATGCTCTATGCAATACAACATACCACAAAATCAATACGTCTATCGTCACTACAAAATAATGTTGATTTTATGAGTCAAAAGTCGTCACAAAGTTGTTACTAATTCGAAAAATTGTTACAAAGATGTCACAAATTGACTATATTGTCATAAACCAATCACAAAAAACCGTCGCTAATAAGTTGTTCAAAAAAAAAAAGCCGTCACTATTCCTATCACTATTTAGTAAAAAAAAATGTGTAATCCGTTCTACTTTATTATCTCTACTGTTTTTCTGTTTGTTTATAACTTAACAAAAAAGGGAAGTTAGAGATGAATGAACATAATTGAAGATAGATGGGAGTAGGGTTAAGACGTTACGGTGTGGAGCATGACGTCGAACCAAGGAGTGGAATTGAGAGGGCTGATGCTACCGTCACCCACGACCGCCACCAGTCGCACTTGCTGACCTTCAATCAGCATCTCTTCATCGGCCTCGTTTGCTGATGGACACAACTCATCATCATCTGTTCTAACGTTGGCAGCGGCACTATGAGTAGCAGTAGTAGTTCTCCGGAGGCGGTGAGGATGATGATGGAGAGAAAGGATATAATTATTATTAGTATTAGCGGGACGGGACGAGTGGAAAAGAAGTAGATAAGGAAGAGGAGGAGAGAGAGCATTAGAGCAGGGAGATGGTAGTAGTATTTGGTTCATTTTCACCATTCTCCCCAAACACTCACCATAATTCACCATTTTCTTTTACCCACTCACTCCCTCACTCTCTCCTAACTTTTACAAATAATGGAAAATGAAAAAAATACATACTTCTACAAATCTTTACTACTACAAAGCTTGAAGGTAACGATCCAAAATTTATCCGCATCAACAAGGATGCTCATTGCTGGGCAACAAAACTGGTTATTTCACCGTATTTTCTCATTTACTATTATTTCAATTTTTCACATGTAAATTTTAAACTGTTTCACGTTTGTGTTTTCCGCTTCAGTTTCCCCTCGGGACAACTAAGTTTTTAAGGATATATGAATTTGTTCGGTGAAAATTGTTCACTTTAAAAAAACGGTGTTGTTTGGCATTTATATACTTTTTACCTTTTTATGCTTAAAAAGGATTAGTTAATCTTAAGATTTAGCATCATATCAACAAAATTCACCAGAGCTCTAGGGAGCTGCTGCAGCTGAGCTCTGACAAACTCTCGTAACGTTTTCAAAGAATTTTTGAAGAGAATGTGATTGCGATAACTTTCTGGAAATTTGACCTTCTGAGGCGGTAGATTAAAGTGTAGAATATTGTCCAACTTGTTGGTGATGTTGTTCAACAGAGCTAATCTGGAACATTATTTGTTTCACCTCCTCTGTACCAACTTGTTGGTGATGCAAGACTAAAATCAGATTATTAAGGAGATATAATGATACGACCTTAGGATTGAAACATCATTACCAATACAGAGATCAGGTCAATAATGAAAACCCGCTCTTTTCGTTTCCTACCCTGGTCATTGTTCATTTCCCACCTCACCACATCAACCACCATTAAAATCAATTAAGCCTTTGTTATTACAACAAAGCTGTTTTGGAAACAAACTCGTACGCATCAAATCGTAGACTATTTAAAAACCGCTGCTGCGTCCAGTTTCAGTTAAATGGTTTCTAAGATAATCTCAAAAATTTCTCCTCTTTGACATTTAAACTTGAAATTAATTTTATTTACACCGAAATAGTTCAACTCAACACTATTAAACAAGTAATTTGTTCCTTCCCCATCAAAGGGTGATTAAATACCACTAATACATCACAATACGATCCTCTTTAGAGCTATATGGTCCTTAGGATTTAATGGTATTCAAAGGCTTTAATTATTTTTTTGAGAATATTCAGATTGGAAATCCTTCTCAAGTTGCTCATGAGAGCTTGTTTTTGCTGCCAATACAACATCGTCGAGGAAACCCCTTTGAGGAAATTCATCAGGTACAAGGCTACGATATAGCTCAAACTGTTCCGCAGCTTCATTCTTCTTGTCTAATAAACTATAGATTATACCCTGGTAAAGAGATCCCAGAACAAAAAAAATGTTATTGAGAAAGGTATATAATCGCTGTTTTTCAGGATTCATTCTATCTTGAAGTGTCTTTATTTAAAGCTAAATCTTGATCTGGAGAAAGGACATTATTAAGCTGATTTTGTAACTATTTATGCATTCGGCACTTCAGCTATGTTTATCCCCATTTTACTCTTCGTGTGTATAAGATTTAACATTTTTAAGTGAGAATTCAAGTAACCATATTACTGAGACCACTCAGAAATTTTTTATGCAGCTAAAGATGGGATAACTGATGACATGCAATCAAGTAGTAATCGGCTTATCTACAATCAAATGGCTTCCAGAGAAGTAAATAATTTGTTCTTTTAAAATTTGTTTACACGTCATGGTCAATAATCACAAGAAAAATAAATTAATAAGCAATGTAGAACTAAATCAAGTACCACCGATACGCAATTATTCACCTGGCAAAGATATGGCCGAAAATCTCTTGGATTCTCATCAACCAGAGCTTGAAAATGTTTCAATCCCTCCTCCAAATCACCCTGTCAAGCACAAAAAACATGTTGTTACATACCAGAAATAGTAAAGTAAACTAAAAAAACTGCCAAGCTCAAATTAATTGATTTCTTCAAACATGTACACAAGATAAGCAGTACTCCGTATTATTAAGAAAGTCTAGAAAAATAATCTAAAAAATCACCTTTACAACATGAATTTGGGCAATTAGAATTCTGATATTTTTCTCCTCTGCCACTCTCTTCTCCCGCCTGGCAAGTTCAAGAGCCTTATTCAGCATCTCAAAAACAGCAGGGCCTTCATGATTCTTGTGCATCACCATTGCCAAACCCTGCAATTAAAAAAATTAGTTTGATAAATATGAACTTCACCCTGCAGAAAAATCCAACTGGAATGGCATTCTGCATAACAATTGCTTTGTTCTCTTACGTTCTTGAAATCCCATTTATTTTTAGGGTATTTAATTCCACCCCTAAAAACAAGAGCACATTAATCAATTTTCGCTATTTGAATTAACCAATGTACCGTCATTTGTATCTGTAAATATTAAATACATCCTAACCCTGCTATTGTAGGATTCTTCTCTCATTTAGTTGCAAAACAAATATAAAATTACGCTCACGAGAAGAACGACGACATAATCTAAACTTTTTATATAGGACTTAACCTTAAATACAAATAGCACATTGGTTATGGACTAAAACTAGGTCTTTTTTTTCTACAAGGTTACTATTTCAATAATTATGTTTCCTCAAAATTGTTAAATAGGTGTACAAAGCTAAAGGGGAGAAAATTGCCAATTTGCTTTTTTGAATTATTTTTTCATATATGAAGAAAGTTTTTCCCCACAATTACCATTGGACAGGGAAGAATCTGATGAGGAAAAGCAAATAGTACTTTATCTTGCTCTGGGCTTTTTTTTACTAACCCTCTATACCACACCAAAGAAATTCATTATCCATACTATCTTACCATCTTTCTTACAGAAAAAAAAAAAAGACCAGATACACAAACAACTCAAGATTTCCAATAAATCTTTTCTTCGGTTGATGAGATGCACTAACATAATCTTCTCAATTAGTAAGAAGTAATATAAATAAAAAATAACCATAGCAGGTGAACCTTGCACCAAAACGAACAATGCAACTAAGAGAAGTCCATATGAATCCCAGCTAAGAACTGTACTAATGAGTACAAACTAACTGGATACACTTCCTTTACCAAAAAAGACTTATAAATAAATAAAATGAAATAAAAAAAACTAGATACCCTCTCCATTAAAAGCTAATACCTATCTTATATAACAATAAAACCTCGACAAATCTCTCACAAAACCAGAATCTCTCACAAACTTTACAACAGACGTGGAAAAAAAAATATCTCCACTAGCTGCAGAACAAGAGGACCTACAAAACACCATATTATCTGGTTATAGTGCAACCTTGCAAGATCAAAACCTAAAGCTTTGATGTTCCTTGGTAATCCAATGAAAGATTGTTATTTTTTTTTCTCTTTTTTTCCAAAAAAATGTTCTTTATCACCAATTTTCAACCCAAAATCCTTACCTACAGAAGTGGCAACACATGTGTACCAATATTTTTGTTGTATTTTTTAAAACCAATGTTCATTTAACATATTATTGGTCTCTTAGACAAAATATCCTTAAAGCCTTCCTAAATTGCTCCATCATCTCATAACAAAGACTAGAATTTAATTTCGTAAAACAAAAAGTAACTCATGGTTTGTATAATGAAGAACTTATGTTTTGAAACTTTCGTGAATTTTTCATATTAATGATTGTAATGATTTCTGTCTAGCTATTTTATTATGTTACACAATCAATCAAAAACTAGAATGTCTACAAAGTTTTCCATGGAAAATTATATTATACGCCAAACAAAGGAAAATAAGCCGGAAACAAAATTTTCCATTTAAACAATTAACTCCTCAAAATATTTTACAAAGAAACAAACAGAGCCTAAAGGGAAAACACCATCATAATCAAGTAATCAACAACAAAAAGCAAAGAATAGAACAAAAAAAGAGAGAATAGGAAACAAACATGTAATGCTCTAAGCAAAAGAGGCCTCTTATCCAAAATATCCTTAAATAGCTTCTTAGCCTCACTAAACTTTCCCATCATCTCGTAACAAATGGCCTTCAAAAGCCTCCACTCGACCTCATTCGGCTCAATCTCAATCAACCTCTCCACATACAAAACGGCTTCGCTCGTCTTCCCTTTCCCCATCCTCTGATGAAACACCACTTTCAATGCCGAAACGTCTCTCGGGTTTCTCTCCAACAACTTATCATACATATCACTATCATCCTCTTTTCCTTGTTCTTCAGTTTTCTCAATTATTTGGGCAAAAACAGGGTTATTATTATAAAGACGACAACCCATGAAAAGAAATGAGGAAAGTAATAGGATAAATAGTTTGTGTTTGAAAAAAGAGAAGAAATTTGAGGTGGGTATTGAGAAATGAGAGTGGTGGTTTGAAGAGATACAAAGTGGTTTTAAGAAAAGTTTGATATTTTTGGTGTTGTTGTGGGTAAAAGGTAATAATAATGGGTTATTATTATTATTATTATTATTGTTTTTGTAGTGGTTAAATAAGAAGAAGGTAGTATTGTTTGTGAAGTGGATGGTTTTTATTTTGAGTTTTGGTGAATAAGTGAGGAGAGAGAGAGTGTGGATTGATGAAGATGAAGTCGCCATTTTCAATTACATCAACAAAACATAACAAAAACCTGCAAATATTGATATTAAGAAAATTAAATTGAAGTCGGATCAACCCAATTTCATTTAAACATGACCGTTTTTTTTTTATAGATAACCTCGGGATTAATGTATAGCAATTCAGACACCAATATCATAACAGTCGTTAATTAATTAAGAACTGGTCTGATAAGTTAGTGAATCCGTTAATACAAACATCACTATTTGATCATATATTTATTTCATGGTCTAAAATTTATATTCATTTATAAAATAAAACATACGTGATTATACTCTTCGTAATGACTTTGTGCGAGGTCTGAAATGAATTCTCTATATTCAAGAATCTTGCGTCGGTTAAAGTTTAGGGTCTAGAGACGAAAAATTTACAAAATTTAAATTAAAACAAATTTAGGAAAATAATATACTACTTGACAAGGAAACTAATTAAGTAACACAAATATGATAATTTTGGTGAAATGATATAGAATGGACCCATTGAAAAGAAATCAACGTATAAATCTAGTGAAGTCAAAACATGTCTGGAACATACAAGATAGAAAAACACTTGCTTTCATTGTAAAATAATTCCTGGTTGGTGGCATTTACTTTTTATTTTCGTTAGAATTCAAATTGTATCGTTAAACTCAATTAATTATATAAACATGAAACATTTCAATGTTGCGAACTTAAATAAAGGTTTGTGGAGTAATTGTTAATTGTAAATAATTTATTTGTAAAATAAGTATAAAATTAAACATGTCATCAACATAACGGCAACATGAAAAAACTCTTGCTAGTTTTTTGTTGCTATTCTAATGGGATAATGTTGATAAATTTAGAAAAATACAAATGTTGAAATATGTAACTTGTTTAACAACAAAAATATGGTGTTGCTAATAAAATGTGGCTAAACTGTTGTCAATCTGTTGCTGATATGTAGTGAATTATTCCGTTGCTCGCTTGATGCTATATTGTTGCTATCTATCGAAAGTTAGCAACAATTAACCATCTGATGCTGATTTCTGATGGTATCTGAACTTTTTCTTTGTAGTGTCTGACATTTCTTGTAACAAGTTAGAAGTCAAGTATATCGATGATGTTTTCTAATATACGTCTATGCATTTGTTATTGAATATTCTGAATAAAATTGTACAATTTTACGTACCCTCGTAAAAAGGACAAGTCTGTTTAGAGATAAATTAGTTTGGTTGGTACTCCTGACATCAAGCTTTTGTGCTACAATTTAAAATTAGATGAAACCCAATATTTTGATAAATATCAAACCATTATAGACATGGATCAATTAGTTCATCGTTTGGAAGAACAAAAAAGTGGATCTAATAGGTTGAAAACATAAATATCTGATGGCTATTTGTTTTACTACGATCGACAATATGTGTATCCAATAGTTAAAAAAACATAAATATTTGATGACGAATTGTTTTACTACAACAAACAATACGATGAAACTCGTTTCAGAGTTTCTAAGAAGAAAGACGAGAAAACAAAAGAATTATTACTAATTGAAGAGAAATCAAAGACGAACAAACGAAAATAAAAATAAAATGTCTTTTCGATTCCACCAAACTTAAAATAATAAAATTAGGTTTACTCGTAAAGTCTTTTACTATGTTTCTGAGACTACTAAAACATAGTAATAGATAAACAACAGTCACCGTCTAAATAAGTAAGCAACTAAACTAATTAAGGAACATAAAAATACACGAACTAACAAAAGAGCCGAACAAATATAAATATAAGGATAAATTAACAAAAACATACTAGTTTTAAAACTAAATTAACAAAAATATATCAAAAAATTTCTAATTAACAAAAATATACTGTATATTTCATACCCTTCCTTATTACAAAAGTTCATACACTACTTTGTATTTTTCATACCCTTATTCCAAAAGTCCATACTCTCATTTCAAAAGTTCATACCCTAACTGGTATTTTTCATACATTTATTCCAAAAGTTCATATCCTTATTTTACAAGTTTATATACTGATTCGTAGAGTTCATCCTTATTTTCAAAATTCATACCATAAATTACATAGTTCATATAGATAATTTTCAACTTCATACATTTAATTCACGTAATTCATACACTTATTTTTCAACATTTTACACTAATTAACAAATTCAACTCTTACCCGTCCTCCGATCTCGAACTACTACGTCGTCGTCGTGGGCCTCTCGTTCGACGACCGCATCTTCGTCGACATCAAACTTGAGTTTTCGATCTCGTTCTATATTCTTGCCGTCCATTCCGATAGATGTGTTCGTCTCAATCACCACGGAGGAGAGATATCGGAGAGAGAGTGAAGAGAAGAAAAAAATTGAAAAAATAGAAGGAGGATGAGGATAGAGATCGGAAAGAGAGAGCAAGAATGAGAGATCGGAGAGAGTGAAAAGTAGGAGGAGAGAGATCGGAGGAAGATAGAAGCAGGAGAGAGAGATTGAAAATAGTGTGAGAGGAGGAAAGAGTGAAAAGAGCAGAGAGAGGAAACAGATTGAGAGTCATTAATGATTTTTTATTTTTTATTAATTATTAATTAAATGTATATTTTTGATAATTTAACTTTTGAGTATATGTTTTTGTTAATATAATATGTGTACAATATGTTTATGTTAATTGCCCCAAAATATAATACTTGTCATGCAAATAGGCGGGCAGGCGCGTAACCCGTGTGGGAGCGCCTAACCGCTTCGTGATCATCACTCTCCCTCTCTTCGAAACAACACTTTTACTCGGGATAACGATACTTTCCATGATTAAATTTGCTTTTCAATACTTCACAATATCTCAACAGTTTTTTTGGGTGTCCCCTCAATATTTTCATCAATCACAAAATAGCCAAAATTACTTATGTTTGCGACATGTTTCATCTGGGTCTGTGGCTAACAATTTTAAAGTTAGCTCGATTTCTTTGAAGTGAAAAAAGAGTACAGAAGATGGCTTATATATGTGTTCTGCAGGCTTCATATTTATTCAAGAAATATTCAGTTTACTTCCCTGTCCACCATTTGTGTACTTTGGTGGGTTTAAAGTCGAACACCTCCTCATGGGATGAACAAGATGGCGAGACTATAATATATATATTCCATATGGCATCTTTATATTTAAAGGAATTTTGTTTCAGATACAAGAATTATCATAAGCACATTGAATGAAAAGCAACGTCATTTGGCATAATATAAATTTTAGTTACTGAGACGAATTAGCTAGTTTTTTGGAGCATTTTGATTGGAGATTTCATATGCTGCTGATATGATCACAAATCCATAAAACAAAAGAAAAAGACAGTGTGTATTCACATAAATACAATTACATATGGGGGAAGGAATTTTGAAACAATGTGCAACTAATACAAATATCATCTTGCACCTCTAAATCGGTAAAGTTGGTCTCATGCCTATGAGCTTCACAGACATAAACTTAAGATGATAGTGTTCCCACACCACATGATCATCGTAGCAAAGTAATTTCGACACCAGCATGTCTTGCACCACAGTTCGTACCATTATTTCCATCATTGATTGAAACATAGCCTCATCATTCAGCTCTCAAGAGAATATGCAAAATAATGAAGACTTGTTAGGGTCGATACAGGCGAACACAAAGAAAGACAGAAAACTTAAACCGAGCACACACTCTTTGATAACGGAGTTCACCCAAATTGGCTACGTCTCCGGGCCGCTACACGTGCCACTTTATATATTTATATTAAAAGAGGATTACAATTGTAATCTAGCTAAACACAAAGCTATGGTTCTCTCGCAACTAGAACTCTCTCTTTATAATATAGAGGTGTTTGTGTAGGTGTAATTAAAATACAAGATATTGGGGCATATAAATAGAACCCAACATGGGTCATATTACAATTCCAGGCGATGTGGGATAATAAGAAGACATGGCCAAAACTCATTTGGCTCCACAACTCAACAATCTCCCACTTGGAGTCAAATGTCGAGTGCTTCAAAAGAACTTCAGATATCCCCGACCACCGAACTCACTGTGCTCCTCCGAGCAGAATGCTCCCATCGGTATCGTTGTATAGTAATTGATACTCTGCCGTCATCGGCGAGTTACTCATTCTTCTAGTGTAGCGGCGACCCTGAGCCTCATGCTCGAAGTCCTACTGAGGTTGCACACAGCCTCAGTTTGTCGATTGTAACAGTCTTCGTTAGCATATCGGCGGGGTTCTTAGCGCCCTCAATCTTTTCTAGCGCGAAGATTCCATCTTCCAGAACAGCCCGGATAAAATGGTAACGAATCTGTATGTGCTTGGTGCGTGAATGGAATACAGGATTCTTAGCTAGCTGAACTGCACTTTGACTATCACAGTGCAGAACTCCCTTGTCGGTCCTCTGACCGAGCTCCTCTAAGAAACCTTGCAACCAAATCATCTCTTTGCTTGCTTCCGTCACCGCGACGTACTCAGCCTCTGTGGTCGACAATGCAACAATCTTTTGCAACTTAGATGTCCAACTCACAGCAGTACCACCGAAGGTACAAACACATCCCGTTGTGCTCTTTCGGTTGTCCAGATCACCGGCCATGTCAGCATCCACATAGCCGTGCAGGCCTTCCGAGGTCTTTCGGAAACATAATGCCAAACTCACGGTACCCGAGAGATATCTCAATATCCACTTCACAGCTTCCCAATGGTGCTTTCCTGGGTTACTCATGTAACGACTGACAACTCCCACTGCATGGGCAATGTCCGGTCTTGTACACACCATAGCGTACATCAAGCTACCAATTGCTGAAGCGTAGGGTATGTTCGACATACGATCCTTTCCTTCCTCGTCTGAGGGTGATTGTTTCTTCGACAAGCTAAAGTGTGCGGCTAGCGGTGAGCCTACAGCTTTGGCATCACTCATGCTGAACCGTGCCAACACTTTCTTCACATACTCGGCTTGCGACAGAAACAGGGACCCATCCCTTCCTCGGGATATCCTCATACCAAGGATATGATTTGCGGCACCCAAATCCTTCATCTCGAACTGTTTCGCCAACTGTTGCTTCACCTTGTTAATCTCAACAAGGCTCGACCCGGCGAGCAACATGTCATCTACGTACAACAGTAGTATGACATAAGAAGAGTTCTCAAATCTCTTCACGAAACAGCAGTGATCGCTATCACTTCTTTCGAACCCGGTATCCGCCATGAAACTGTCAAACTTCTTATACCACTGCCGTGGTGCTTGTTTTAACCCGTACAAGCTCTTCCGCAGTTTGCAGACCAGTTTCTCTTTTCCCTTTTCGGCAAACCCTTCAGGTTGGAGCATGTAAATTTCCTCATCAAGATCTCCATGGAGAAAGGCAGTTTTCACATCTAACTGCTCAAGATGAAGATTCGCATTTACAACAATGCTCAACAATAGCCGAATAGTCGTCATCTTAACGACTGGTGAAAAGATCTCAGTGTAGTCAATTCCTGCCTTTTGCTGGAACCCTTTGACTACTAGGCGTGCCTTATACCGTTTTGTGCCGTTTTGTTCCTCCTTCAGTCGGAACACCCATTTATTGCTCAGTGCCCTCTTCCCCTTGGGCAGTTCGGCTAACTGCCAAGTCACATTCTTCTCAAGTGACTTCATCTCATCCTTCATCACGAGCTCCCACTTGCTAGAGTCTTTAAGCTCCAGAGCTTCTTCTCTACTTTCGGGCTCTCCTGCATCACTGAGCAATATGTAATGCAGGGAAGGAGAGTATCGGGCAGGAGGTCTCCTCACGCGATGACCTCGGCCCAATTCAGGTCGGGGAGTTTGGGGCAGCTCCTCGGCCTCTTCAGCATCTGCTGGTCGGTTGTCGAGCACCACTGGCTCATCTTCAGTGTCATTTTCCAACATTCTTGGAAACGCATTCATGTCGACCATACCACTTTCCTCGGACGGGAGCGCATCTTCTTCCACCACTACATTTTGACGATCTTTGTACAAAATGCTTTCGTTGAAGATGACATCCTTACTGCGAATGATCCTTTTTGCTTGACCATCCCAGAAGCGATATCCGAATTCAGCTCCACCGTACCCTACAAAGTAACACACTTTGGATTTCGAGTCAAGCTTGATACGTTCATTTATGTCGACATGGATATATGACAGACAACCGAACACTCGCAAGTGTTCATAAGAGATAGGCTTTCCTATCCATACTTCCTCGGGAATCCTCCTCTCTAGGGACACTGAGGGTCCGCGGTTAATGAGGTAAACCGCCGTGCTTACTGCATGTGCCCACAAGGCTTTGGGCAACCCACTTTGCAGTCTCATACTCCTAGCACGCTCATTGATTGTTCGGTTCATTCGCTCGGCCACGCCATTCTGCTGTGGCGTTCTTCGGATGGTCTTCTCCATTCGAATGCCTCTATGAGCACAGAACTCTACGAACTTCGCATCAATGTACTCTCCGCCGTTATCGGACCTCAAACACTTGAGTTTATTCCCGGTCTCTAGTTCGACCATGGCCTTCCATTCTTGGAATTTCTTAAACACCTCAGACTTGTGTTTCAAGAAGTAGACCCATGTTTTCCTCGTCGAATCATCGATGAAGGTCACATAGTACCGAGCTCCTCCCAGTGAGGTTACTGGAGATGGTCCCCATACGTCTGAGTGGACCAGTGCTAGCTTCTCCTCCTTGGGAGCTTTTCCACCTTTCCGGAAGCTCACTTTCTTCTGCTTTCCGAAGATGCAACCTTCACACATATCGAGGTTGACAGACTTCAAGCCTGGAAGTTTGCTGTCCTTCGCTAACACCTTCATCCCCTTCTCACTCATGTGACCCAACCGTCGATGCCACAGTTCCGAGCAGTTCTGCGACACAGCTGTCGCAATTGTACGCTCATCATCGGTCGTCATGTACAATGTACCGACCTTACTCCCTCGGGCTATCACCATAGCTCCTCGTGAAACTTTCCAAGCTCCACAGCTAAACGAAATGGAGTGTCTTTCGGCATCAAGTTGACCTACTGAGATCAGATTCTTGGTCAACCTCGGAACATGCCTCACTTTCGTTAGCTTCCATACCGACCCGTTCGGAATGCGAATCTTCACATCGCCAGTTCCAACAACATCCAACGCTTCTCCGTCGGCTAGATACACTTTACCGAAATTACCCGTATGGTAATTTTCGAATAAATCCTTCTGAGCGGTCGTGTGAAATGATGCCCCAGAGTCTAGAATCCACGATTCTATATTTCTCTGTTCGGTAAGCAACAAACAGTCACCCGAATCCTCGTCGCTCGCAACATTAGCCACGTGATCACGGCCGGTACCCTTCTTCGGCTGCTTGCACTCATGACTGAAGTGCCCCATACCCTGGCAGTTATAGCACCGAAGATTCTTCTTACTTCGATCGCTATCTTTGCCTCCTCGGCTTTGCCCTCTTCTACCTCGGGATTGCGAACGTCCTCTAACGTCCCATACCCTGGCCTTACCCCGGTCTCTTGAACCCACGTTCAAGGCTGCTCCATCATTTGAGCATTCACCCATGTCTAATCTCCTGAGTTCCTCAGCGAGTATTTGATATCGGATGCCGTTGTAAGTCAGTTTCTCCTTTCCAATTGAGTTGCTAACAGCAGCTCGCATGAATTCCCAACTGTTCGGTAAAGAGGCTAGCAGTATAAGGGCTCTCACTTCGTCTGCAAAAGTTATCTCTACCGCATCCAACTGATTTACGGTGTCGATGAACTTGTTAACGTGATTTGCGACAGGTGTGTCCTCAGCCATGCGTAGGTTGAACAACTTACGCATGAGATGTACCTTGTTGTTCGCGGATGGTTTCTCATACATATCGGTGAGGACCTTCATCATCCCCATCGTCGTCGTCTCTCTTGCGACGTTATGTGCTACACTCCTAGATAGTGTTAGGCGGATCACTCCCAACACTTGTCGGTCTAAGAGTTTCCACGCCTCCTCGGTGGTCGTGGTCGGCCTTTCCTCAAGGAGAAGTGGCTGATGCATCTTCCTCCCGTAGAGGTAGTCCTCTATTTGCATTCTCCAGAATGCGAAGTCCTTCCCGTCGAACTTCTCGATCCCGTGTGCGGTTCTGTCTTCTTTCGCCATCAATCTTCCTCAGCTCTGATACCACTTGTTAGGGTCGATACAGGCGAACACAAAGAAAGACAGAAAACTTAAACCGAGCACACACTCTTTGATAACGGAGTTCACCCAAATTGGCTACGTCTCCGGGCCGCTACACGTGCCACTTTATATATTTATATTAAAAGAGGATTACAATTGTAATCTAGCTAAACACAAAGCTATGGTTCTCTCGCAACTAGAACTCTCTCTTTATAATATAGAGGTGTTTGTGTAGGTGTAATTAAAATACAAGATATTGGGGCATATAAATAGAACCCAACATGGGTCATATTACAATTCCAGGCGATGTGGGATAATAAGAAGACATGGCCAAAACTCATTTGGCTCCACAACTCAACAGAAGTACACATAAAATTATAACATGCATGGCAATCAATCAAATCAAATCTCCGAGGTGTGATAGTTATGAAAGGCATAAATTTGAAAAAAAACCACGACTTCAACAA
Source organism: Primula veris (assembly GCA_963682055.1). Taxonomy (NCBI): domain Eukaryota; kingdom Viridiplantae; phylum Streptophyta; class Magnoliopsida; order Ericales; family Primulaceae; genus Primula; species Primula veris. The sequence continues at coordinate 34,256,196 of OY821747.1, forward strand.
AGGATACGATTCTACAGATAAACAAGACCATCAGATCAATACACCTTAATTATCAGATGGTTCTTTATCAACTAATCATATGATTTAACAAAATCAGAACAAAGAAACGGAAACGCACAAGAAATGTCGTTTCTAAAACTTTAGACAGGTTGAGTGCTATAATACTGCACCAGATATGTTGTGGAGCGAGGAATAAAAAGAGTCAGTCAATGCCTTGATACAAAAGAAAGAGCTTGCAATGAGATGACACCCGTGCACAATTTGTTAGCTTTGCCTTAAGCTTAACAAGTTTTACACCAGTTCCTTCATGCACACAAAAAGTTGTCAACTTTCCCTACTCGTCCCGCTACTCGAACCGCTACTCGTCCCGCTATCGAAGCCGCTACACGTCTCGTTATCAAAGCCACTGCACGTCTCGTTATCGGAGGCATTGCTCGAACCGCTACTGGAGCTGTTACTTGAACCGGTACTCAAATCCTCATACAATACAATAGATCAATTTGACAGTCAGTTGAGAGCTTTGCCCAATTTGTTAACTTTGCTTTAAGCTCGACGAATTCCACGCTGCCTGGCTCGTGCCAACAAAATAATGTCATCTTCTCTAGCACCATAGTGTTCTCCAATAAGTACTCCACTATGTTGAGCTCTACTGGTTCACCGTAGAAATCTTTTATGTCGACTGTCTTGAGGCTGTGGCGTAAACATTCAGGTACATGTTCAGGAACGTGGTCATGAAACTCAGAGTCACTATCACTATCATCCCCATTGTAACGAATTCCCTATCAAAATAAGATTTGAAAAACAAAATAATATATCAGTTGACCTTGTACTTAAACTTGGTGCAAACTAAGCCTTAATTTGTTTGCGAGATAATAGTATATATATATATATATATATATATATATATATATATATATATATATATGATTGGATAAACAATTGATAGCGTCTTTTTACAGTCAAAATTATCTAAATACAGTTTAAACTTAGTGATTTCAACTCAATCTCGTATATAAGACTCACGAGGGTTGACTTTTTGCAACAAAAGAAATGTTGAAATTCTTATGAATTTGTGGTTTGAATGCAAATGTTATTTGTAACTTACAAACTTTAATACCCACAATGATGACATTAATGGCTTGTAACTCTTCATGATTTTTGTTATAAAACTATATATATATATATATATATATATATATATCTATATTTTGAAAAATGAAAACCAAAGTGATACCCGTCAACACTGGCAGAACTGATATAGGGCTAGGGGGGTCAGCTGACCCCCTCTGACTTTTATATAAAATTTGTCAAAATACCCGTAGGGTATTAAGTTAATTACAAAATTAACATTTCATTTAAATAGAGAGTTTGTATTATAAATACACAAAATTCCCTCTATATATAAGCGATGAACTTTACACTAACAAACCTCAAAACTCATTCCCTTATACGATGACCAGTCATACCTGTTATTCACAACACAAGTTAAGTTGGAGTTACAACTGTTTTTTTTTCTCTTTTTTAGTCTTTCTTTTTTATTATAACTATTTAACTAGTTTGCAAAATTAATAATTTACTGTATTTTATTGATTCTATCCTTATTTGCTTAACAATTGTTAATTATTTTAAAAAGTTAGGGTACTTTTTACCTGTGGAAATTGATCTCTCTAGGCCTAAGCTTTCACACATTTGGATAGGGGAAACCATGGAAAATGGTTTTTGGCAAAATGTTGAGTATGCAAATGGTAATAGTTTCTGCACCAATTGCCAATCTCAAGGCCATCATAACTGGGAATGCAAGGTTAATAATTTTTTTGATAAGAGAGTATATGCTGATAAGAAGAAACGTACTGGAAATGAGATTGAAAAGAAGATTGGGCTTTCTCTGGTGAATGAGAGAATGGAATTTAGACCTAAGAAGAAAGAAGATAGTAAACAAGCTCTTAATGTGGGATGCTTGATTGAAATGGCTTTTGAGAAAAAGAACTCACTTACAAAAGAAAATGTTACTAATGAAAACTCTGAAAAGGGTAAATCTCATTCTTTTGAGAATGATTCTACTTCGTTTTTACCTGTATCTACCCCTGCTGCTGTCTTTTCTTGGAATAAAAATAAGAGAAATATTATAAGCACAGACAAAGTAAATGATGTGATTCCCCTCACAAATTCTTTTCAATCTCTTATGGAAATTGCTTGCCTTGACAAGCAAGATGCCGAGACCTCTAAAAACGATAGCAAGGGTGGAGATGATTTTGCTCCTCTTATTGGCAAAGATCAAACAGGTAGCAGGTTCCCTAGTCATGAGGAGAGGGGAATTCTGCTCCCTTTTGAGATTGTTTCCAATAAGAAAGAGATGCAAATGCGTAAAGACAACTCTTCTGAATGCAAAAATTCTGGTACCAAGACATGTGGGAATACTTCTAAATCTGCTAGTGGTAAATCTCAAGGTACTGGGGTAGGCTCCAAAAAAGGAGACAAACTCTGGTCTTCTTTTAATTCCTCTACTGAGCAAATGATGAATAATTTGAATTTGGACTCTTGTACCAATATGTCTTATGATTCTGAAGATGGGTTCATTGGTTATACCTCAGATAAGGGGGGTGTTTACTTAAAGAACCAGAAAAGAATGAGAAAGAAGATTACTATTTTTACCCCTTCTAGTATAGATACTAAAAAAGGGAGAAAAAGTAAAAATAAAAGGTTATAATGAGTTTCATCATTTGGAATATTAGAGGAGTGGCAAATCAAGCCTCTCTCTCTCAACTTAACAAGTATGTGAAGCACTACAAGATCAAAATGATTGTAATACTTGAACCTTTTATCAAAGAGGATAGATCAAGTCTATTCTGAAAAAGTTGGGAATGGATAATATCTGCACAAATGAAGGTGTGGGTGGGAAAATTTGGTGTATGTCTAAAGAAGTTTTCTCAGTTACTAAACTTAGTCAGACCAATCAACTTCTTACTGTGGAAACTGAGTTAGATGGTAATAAAGTTATTCTTTCCCTGGTTTACGCTAAATGTACTGCTTGTGAAAGAAAAGAACTATGGAGTGATCTCAATAAGGTTGATTCTCATAGATTACCTTGGTTAGTAGCAGGGGATTTCAACACTATTAGGAAAGATGAAGAAAAGCTTGGAGGAAGGAAAAGAACCACTACAGATATTGCTGATTTTAATAGTTGTATTCAAGATAATAGCTTGTGTGACATGCACTTTATAGGTTCTAATTACACATGGTGCAGTCAAAAAAAGGGTGTGATAGTTCTGGAAAGACTGGACAGAGGCTTGGTTAATGCCAAATGGATCCAAAGTGAGAACTATGTTTTATCTCGCTTAGAAAGGAATGTGTCAGATCATGCACCTCTTTTATTCAGCAAGAAAAGGGGTCCTATTCCTTTTAAATTCCAGAGAGTTTGGATTCAACATGATATCTTTTTGAAACTTGTGGAGGATAATTGGAATATTTCTTGCTATGCTAGGGGAATGCTGAAATTTTCTATAAAACTAAAGAGGTTGAGATATGGGCTAAAGAAGTTGAACAATGAGGTATTTGGAAACGTTTTTAGTAATTTAGCTCAGCTAAAGGATGAGTTGATTTATTAGGAGAAGAAAATGGAGGGTGATATAAATGATGAGACCATTGTGAGGTATAATGATTGCCTGAAAAATTACAATGATTCTCTGCTATGTGAAGAAGTCTTTCTAAAGCAAAAAGCAAGAGTAAAATGGCTTAAAGAAGGTGATAAAAATACAAAGTTCTTTCATCAAATGATGAAACATAAAAGAGCTAAAAATTTGATCAAGAGTATTACTAATAAAGATGGGGTGCTCACTGAAGACTTTGTGGAGATAAATAATGAAGCTGTGGAGTTTTTTAAGAATCAACTTACTGGCTCTGAAGTGGAGCATATGGACTCCATGTTAGAAGTGATTCCTAACCTGGTTACTATGGATAATAATACCATGCTATGTAAAATTCCCTCTATAGAAGAAGTAAAAAATGCAGTTTTTTCTACCCTTATAGACTCTGCACCAGGGATGGATGGTTTTTCTGCTTCTTTTTACACTGTATGCTGGGATATTATAAAAGATGATCTCTATGAAGCGATTTTGAATTTCTTCAATGGTGGGTCCTTTCCTAAATCCTGGATTTCTGCCCTTATTGTTTTGATCCCTAAAGCCTGTGTCAGGTTACTTATAAACTTATCTCTAAGATTCTTACAAATAGACTTGCTTCTATTTTACCCAGTATTATATCTCCAGAACAACATGGTTTTGTTAATGGCAGACTCATTAGTGATTGTATCCTGCTATCTCAAGAACTAACCAGGCATGTTGGAGATAAATGCAGAGGGGGCAATGTGATTTTTAAATTGGATACGACGAAGGCATTTGACAGGGTCAATTGGTCCTATCTTGAAAAAGTCATGATCAAGTTTGGATTTGACAAAAGTTGGGTAAATCTGATATGGAGATGTGTAACAAATGCTTATTATTCAGTAGGAGTAAATGGATGCACTACTTGTTTTTTCCCCTCTTCTAGAGGATTAAAGCAAGGGGACCCTCTTTGCCCGCTACTATTTATTCTCTCTGAAGAGGTTTTTAGTAGAGGATTGTCTAACTTGGTGTCTAATAGCGCCATTATACCCTATAAATTGCCTCCAGGGTGTATGGATGTCTCTCATCTATTGTTTGCAGATGATGTTCTTATCTTCACGAATGGGAGTAAAAATAGTCTGGATAAACTTATGACTTTTATTCATGACTATGAAAAAGTCTCTGGATAACTTCTTAATGCTTCTAAGAGTATTTTCCTCACCAGTCATAAATTGAAGGCAAGAAATGAGATTATTGCTCAAGCGACTGGTTTTTGTATTGGGAATTTTCCTACTCCTTACTTGGGGATTCCCTTACATCATAATAAGTTGACTGGAACTATGTACGAAGAGCTTATTCAAAAGGTTGCAAAGAAGGCTGCTAGCTGGAAAAGTCACCTACTCTCTGGGGAGGAAAACTTACATTGCTTAAATACGTTCTCTCTAGTATTCCGGTTTATTTGTTGTCAGTTTTAGACCCTCCTATGACAGTGATTAAAAGAATTGAATCCATTTTTGCTAAATTCTTTTGGGGAACATATGAAGATAAAGAAAAGCATCACTGGATCTCTTGGGATAAAATGGCTAAACCTATTGAAGAATGAGGCATTGGAGTGAGAAATTTGAAAGAGGTTTTAGCTGCTTTTCAAGCTAAAATGAGTTGGAGATTATTGACAGGGGATTCTATGTGGACAAATTTTATGCGCCAAAAATATCTAAGGAGTACAGTTAATTGGGCTGAGCCAAAAATTAAAGCTAAACATTCACCTTGTTGGAAGAAACTAGCCTTATATTTTAATGTTCTGGTGAATGGTAGTAGTTGGCTCATTAGAGAAAGAGCTGTGAGTTTTTGGCATGAAAAATGGAATGGAAAGGATATTTTAGGTGAACATCACACAATTAATAATGACAATGTGCTGCTAAATCAGGTATATGATACTCATGGATGGAGAAAAGAAATGTTGAGTGAGTTTGAAGATATAGATCTTTGGAACAAGTTAAAGGCGAGTAATGTGACTCTTAGGAGAGGGGTGGATAAGAGGTACTGGCCTGAGGATTCTCAGGGTATACTCACTGCTAAAAGAGCATATGAAAAATTTAGAATGAAGGGTGAAAAATGGGGAATGGCTAAATACATTTGGAATCCTCTTCTACCGAAAAAAATTTCCATTTTTGTTTGGAAAGTTTGGAAGAATTGTATAAAGCTTGATGAGGATATTAAAAAGTTTGGTATCTCTCTAGCCTCTAAGTGCAACTGCTGCCTTAAGCCACATGAAGATTTTCTGATCACTTGTTTTGGACAAGTGAGATAGAAAAAAATGTTTGGTCATACTTCAGCGACATTTTTGAGATAAATTTGATTGCTGAAATAAATTGGAGAGACTTTGTAAATCATTGGTGCTTGAAAATGAATGGAAGATCTCATCTAAATTTTGTGGCTTTACTAGTCCCATTTTTAATTATGTGGGAAATATGGATTGCAAAGGTGGATTATAAATATAATGGAAAGGATTTCAAAGCTGAAAGTATTATTGCTAAATTGAAGAAGTGGATGTTAGAATTGAATGTTGGAATTAAGCCAGAAAAAGTGATGAAACCCTTTCAAAGCTTGGTTTTGGTTTCTTTAAAACTTGAAGCAATTCCTTGTAAAGTCAAATCTTATGTTCCTGTTAAATGGTTAGTCCCTCCTTCTGGAAAGTTAAAGCTTAATACCGATGGTGCATTCTCGAAGAAGAATAGTGGTGGGGGTGGTATCATTAAAGATGAGAGGGGAAAAATTTTGGCAGCTTTTTGTACTTATCTTGATGGTGTATGCTCAATGGATTCTGAGCTCGGAGCTCTCTTGGTGGGTCTGCAACTTTGCTATTCATTAAGTTTAGAAAACGTGATGGTTGAAGTCGATTGCAAATCTATTGTAGACTGGTTTACCAAGTTTTCCCTTGTTCTCATTGCTTACTTAAATGCGTGTGAAGACATTTTGGAGCTCTTTAGTCTGGTGGGTTGTAGTTTTTCCCATGTTTGGCGCGAGCAAAATGTTACAGCAGATTTGCTTTCGAAAATGGGGCTAAAGGGAATTTGTGAAAATTACTGTAGTGGAAAGGACTTGCCTAAATCTATTTTTAATACTTATCTGATGGACTTGTATGAGCTAACTAATTTTCGGAAAAAATAGTGGATAGTGGAAGCTGCTAAAGTTAAACTACTTATTTTATGTATTTTGCTATGTTTTAGTACAAGTACAAATATCTGGAAAAAAATGTAGTATTTTTGTTTTACTAAGATTTGCACGGTGATGTATGGTTGTAGCTTATCGTCTTGGTTTATTCCAAATGCTTGTAACTGGGTTTGGTCCCTACTTTGATGAAATAAAGTTTGAGGGTAATGTCCCTCTTTAATTAAAAAGAAAATATACTTTTTAATAGTTTTTTATTAGAAAAAGTTAGGTACCGTATAAATTTAAAGAAATTTTAGTTAGTTTTTTATTAAGATAAATTCTTAATGGGACATGTATAAATCAATTGTGCATTTTAAATTAGTTAGTTGTTTAATAGCTTGTTTACAGAATGTATAAGTTGTTATTTACATGTAAAAATTAAGTTGGGTAAACTTACTGTTTGACTTATTTTAGTTTTTTTCGAATAAAATTGTTGTTTCACTTTGTAACTTATTTAACTAGTTAACTTCATTGGGTTTTTTTTTTTCTTTTTTATATGATTTAGTAGTTTATATTGAAAATGATATATTTGAGAGTTTATCGAACGATGTTATTATGCATCGCTTTCAAGATATGAATGATTGTATGGGTCGATTGTAAATTAAGATTATGACATATTGTGACATACTGTTCATAATTTGAACGATCTAACCTTTAAAACTCAGTCACATCTCACTCAGGAAGTAATTCTATTTATAAATGGAGAAGTAATGGTTCTCGTCATACCCTAAGTAGTAACATTATATGAACTCGCATTTAACTCATGTACCTTAAAAAAATTAATATTAAATATAATAAATAGTAAGACTAGATAATCATGTAACTTTTAAACCTAGCCCGGTAATATAACTTGTAAACCTATAAAATCATGTAACTTGTAAACCTAACTAGCCCGGTTTATTCTTTCAATAATATAAATGACCAACTAGAACTTTGAATTTAAATTACGAGTACGGTAATGTAAGTGATCCGAAATTTAATCAGATTGTGAATTGAAAGTAGAAATAAAGTAGTAATGTCCTAAGCGGATTCTGTAAAAGTATTAGACGTGTTGGTCAAGATTAAGTTGTAAACCAAAAGCCTATAAATACATTACAAACAAACCCTATTTCCTCATCATATTCTGAATACTGATAAACAATCTTTTTCTCTCTCCTTTTATTCAATTCAATCTCCTAATTTTCTTTACAAGGTAATCCTTTATTCCCCACTTTTGTATTCAGTAACATATATGTTGCTATTCTTTTCATTATCTTTGTTAGATCTCTAGGACTTGGATAATCTAATTTGTTTTTTTCTATATAAGACCTGTTTATGATTGTTAGATTAGTTTTATGAGCTTGTTTGTTTTGATTACGCAAAGCAATTGCATATATGATTAAATTTGTCCAACAACTATTGTTATATTTAATGTATGTGCTTACTGTTACACTTTTTTTTTATCTCAAAGTTGTATCTTTTGCCTCACAACAAGTTTGGATTGGCTTAGCGCTTCTTAGCATTGACTCCTTTTTCTACACTTTCCTTATAATCTGAATATTATTTTCTGAAAAGTAAGCATTATATTGATATCAGAAAACTACAAATTTCACGGGGCATTCCTCGAAATACAGTTGAGACACGCATAATATTGATATCACAAAACTAAAATTTTCACGGAGCATTCTTCAAAATACAATTGAGCTCAAAACACAAGTACACTTAAGGATCATAACTCGTTACAGTTTAACCACTATAATCTAATTAATTGAATACCTTTAAATCGATGACCTACTTCCCCCCAAGAGATGTCACACTTCAAAGGCTTATTATTTGTTGCATTCGTTATGTTATGTCTCTTATTTGTGATACACCAACCCTATTAGGTGGATTTGAACCCGTAGATTTACTTGTTTTGTTCCGGTTGATTCTGTATTAGGTGGATTTGATTCCGTTAAATATGTTGCTTTGTTTGTTTACTATTCTTCTGAGCTTAGGCATCTCTTGTACAGTTATACTAGGCCAGTCATATGTTGTAACCAAGTTGCAGATATTCTTTTTTCTCATCGATACCTCACTCGGAGAATAAATCTGTTATTAAATTTCATTTGCATTGGAGTTGCAACTATTAAGAACTTTGATCCTAATTTGTCTTTTTAATATTTTGTCAACAGATGTCGATGCAGATCTTTGTTAAGACCTTGACTGGAAAAACTATTACCCTTGAGCTTGTGAGCTACGCTTCAATCGGCGAAGTGAAAGCTAAGATACAGGACAAGTTGGGTGTTCCCCCGGACCAGCAGAGGCTTATTTTTGGGGGCCAAGAACTTGAGCCCCTTCGCACGTGTTCAGATTATAGCATTCAGACCGATTCAACTATATGGTTGCTGTATTCTGGAAGTAGAGGAACGCAGTAAAGGGTTTTGCTAGTTACAATGCTGGGTCTGGTCTCTTCAAAAGATGTTATTTTATTTCAACTTGTTACGATTTTAACCTGTCCTTGATTAATTATTAATGTTAACTTTGGTTTGATTATAGATTTAGGTCTTCTGTTTCGGTGGTTCTGATATTATTGTTTTGATTATAATGACCAACATCTTTGATTGTCTACTTTAGTTATCATCTTCAAGTGAAGTTTTCGAAACTGACAATGATGTTTGAGAATTTTGTTGATTTTTGCTAATCGAGGATTTGGTTATATACAGAACTATGAGCGCTAGGGTGCTTTTTGTTGTGTACGTTCAAATAAGAACTTATAGACAAGGATATTAAAAGGTTCTGCCACACCTTTTTAGGTTTATTTTCTATTTATCATTAGGTTTAATTTCTTGTTATCCTTGCATAAAGCCAAAGGTCGAGGACATGATTTTCTGCGAGATCGAAAAGAATAATTACTTATATCCATCTTAATTTCTTTATACAGTATGTCAGTATTTAGTTACTTTTGTGATAATCACCATCGGAATGATCAGACGTTGTTACTGATCAATGAACCAGCAATTAACTCATTTGCTGAACAGCATTTTGAGGGCAGTCTTGGTCATGAAAACATTAAGAAAAAGAATAGATGGACTCTTCGGAGGTCGTCAATTCGAGTATAGCAAACACCAGTTGAAGCGTTTTTTCCACCGTATGTTCTTGGGTGTGGCTAAACTCTCTCTCTATATATGTGTGTAAAGAATATGTTGATGCATATATTATCCTGATCGGAAATCTCAAGTTTAGTTGCAAACATGAAACATCAGGTCGTTTTAAGCTTCAAAGTTGCAATGTTTTCTTTCCCCACTAATTAATTTCCACCTTTCGCCTGAACAATGATTTTGCCTATAAATATTAAATATCGTAACTGTGCCGCACTGACCACCGATTTCTGATGAACGCATTTTTTAAAATAATTTCTGTATAACGGGGACAGATGAGTTTAGACAGATCTCGGCTTTGGTACGTAGATAATGTGTTCTGATCGATGTTTCAACCGAATAAACTATTTAACTAAAATGTTAAAAAGACCCTAAGCTGTGAATTGTGATAATTTCTGGATCAATATTGAAGAAGCTCTAATTTTATATGTTGATGTTATATCAAGCTGTAAGCCTATAATAAGCTCAATTTATCTTCATTTGATTATGTCCACCACAAAGGTTGGGTTCAATTAACTATTGGTTGCATTGTCCCATATCAACTTTTTATTTAACCATGTTCATCCCATGATGGACTAGTTTTATGATATGCATAATTGAACAAATCATCGGTCCGAGACCAAGTGAGGAATGAGTTATGCATGGTGCTAAAATTTACATAACTATTAAATGAATTCAAATAAAAAAATGAGTTATGCTAAATCATCATTTTTAGTATATTTTAATGATTTTTTTTTTTTTAAATTATGGGGGTGTTATCACTCCGATGGTCTGCACTAAACTTTCCTTGCTCATCACCTTTCCGGTAGCTAGCCCGCCTTTTCTTTTATTCTGTAAACATGGATAATTTCATTGCTTTTACAACTGCAACATTGTGGATATATTACACAGCCAATTACTTGAACAGTGACTATGGACAATATTGTTCCTCAATGGTGAGATGATACAAGTTCTAATGTTTTATGAATTTCTACCGAAATTTACGTGACATATTTGGTCATGTTAAATATGTCGTGTTGTGGTCATTTTATCGTTTTTTTCCATATGTATTCGTAATTATTTTTCGATTATATTTTTTTTATCAACTTTTTATTTTATTTCTAAAGTGTTTGTTCAAAAAAATCTCTAAAATTTAACTTTTTATAATTTTATTGGGTATTTATTAATATACTGCCTTATAAATTATCAAATAAACAATAAATACAAAAAAAAATATATAAAATTCAAATTTTATGGATTTTTTTGAACAAATATTTTAGAAATAAAATAAAAAGATTGATTAAAAAATATAATCAAAAAATAATTATAGATATATATAAAAAAACGATAATATAAATAAAACATGACCCGGATGAACAAATGTGCATCCAAAATATTGATAAATTTAGTATGGAGAAAATATAGTAATTTGGTAGACCACAAAATGTTGATAAGTGGGGTTTAAAGGAGTTGGTAAACGGATAATGAAGAAAGTAGAGGATGTGATATTAATGGACCATTCCCATGCATGTCTACTCACTCATTTGGAGTTTGCCTTGTGGTCTCGTTTTGCTACCAACTTTATTTAATACCACTTTATTGGCAATTTGGCACCTTTAAATTGAGAAATTAATCGTTACATGTATCACATTTATTACTTTTTACTATTAGAATGTAGTCCAAAAAAACAATAAGTCTGTAGACTTTGAAATTATTTTTCAAAAATACTTTACTTTTCGTCTAGTAAATACAAGTGTCTAATATAGAGGGGATATTGAAGTGTTATCGGTAGCTAGATGAAACGATGAAAGCTTTTAACAGAAATTGTTTCTAGTTCATCTTTAAAAGAAAAGCACCAAGTTTATCAGTTTGAAAAGATCAAAATTCTTTTTAAGTTCCAATACCTTAATAAGTTGTCAATTTAATTCTATATCCCGGCCCCAGTACTTTGGGATACTTGACACGCAAATTTGACATTTTATGTGAAACAATGAGTAATCTATTTACGTATCGGGTGAAGATATTTCGTTTTAAGTATATTGAATAGTTAATTGCCTTCATACCATTGAAACAATTAAACGAGAGCAAGTAATGATGAGCATAAGACGGATTTAACTCATTTCTATTGTGAACTGTGCAATATGGTTGCATGTTGTGTGACATATTAGCTCACATATATATATATATATGCATATAGATATAGAGAGAGAATATAGAGAGAGATAACAAGATGAAGTGTTTATTCTACACAGATATAGACCCCTGACCCTCTTTATATAATAAAGGATAGTGTTACATATGCTAGAAAAGCCCAAGATAGGCCTAATAGAGTAATAACCAAGATGGCCAATAATATACTACAACAGTAGCAAATATATAAGTTAATTTTATTGATTAATGTCAATTCGTACACCGTATACATACGTAGAATCATTGTTATATACTATTAGGGGTGGTCCTTTTGTATCGACGTGTACCAACCGATCGCTTTTCGAGCCGAACCAATCAAGTTGGTACCAAAAGTTTGGTATACCGACATTACGGTACGGTACAACCGAACCGATCTTTGAAAGTCGGTTCAGTTTCGTTATTCGTTTGGTGAGTTCGGTATGGTACCGATTCAAACCGAAATATTAAAATATATTATATAGACAAATAAACTAAAAGAATTATATACACTTAATTATTAACATTGTTATAATATACTTATATTACTTTTTTTAGTGAATACTTTTTCTAGCCAATTTTTTTTACATAGTTTAAATATTAAACTATATGATAGAATTTTTTTAAAAATTATTTCGGCAATTTAGTTACATGTTCAAATCCGGTCAAAATTGCGCGTGCATTCGTATAAGACATATAAATTGATACGGAATGAGTATAACCTTTACTAGAAATGTCTAGTAGTGTTTACTCTTTTATGCAAAGAAACAATAAATGTAACAATAATATAAATATATATATATATATATATATATATATATATATATATATATATATATATATATCTTTAATCTACTACTTTTAAACTTTATATTATGTTATTTTCCCAAATACGCACATTTTTTCTATCATCACTTATAAACTCTAAAGTTTGGTATAAAAACAAAACCGACCGAACCGAACCAACCGAATAGTTTGGTATACCGAAAGTTCGGTATACCGAATTTTTTGGTTCGGTAATGGTATAAAAATTCTAAAACCAAACTAGTTTGCTATGGTATCGGTATGTAGTCAAAAAGTTCGGTATCGAACCGATCCCACACCTATATACTATAAGGGAAAACCTAACCAATGCGGTTAAGAAAGCTAATTGTAGTAATTTGATTAGTAACTATTAATTATACCTATTTAATTGTTCTCCTTTAATGGAAATATTATTTGGAAGGAAAATATGTAAATCTACATTGCATGTTTTACTAATGAAAGGATATAAGTGCAAGAATATTCCTTTTATTTTAATTATTTCCATTTTTCAATCTAATTTTTGCAAGTGTTTTTTATATAGTTCAGCTAAGAAGATAATATTTCACAACTTATTTTGTTAGCAAACGCATCAGTTTTCTTACACATTTCCTCATATTTGAGGTAATTAACATCACTTTTATATTTTTAGGATAACAATTTAACTTTATACATTTTTCAGCTTTCCTATCAAATTTATTATCATAACTAAATATTACCATATTTTAATAAACGTCTATCGATTTTTTTTCAACCCAAATTATTTTACTAGAACAACCACATTAAATAACTTGCAAGTTTTCTCGTATTTAAAGTAAAAATTACACTTTTACAACTTATAATGAAACATTTTAGTTTATACAAATTATCAGCTTTTTTTATAAATTTCTCTATCACAACTATACAACTCATCTTTTTTATTTTATTTTATTAATTTATATATGAAAAGTACAAATAAAGGAGAGAGAATAAGAGAAAAATAAGAGAGATAAATTATTCATTTTAATTATAAGCAAACATCTTGATCTCTTATATTTGAGATATATTTGAGTTTATGTATATTTAAGGTAATGGATGAGAGAACTGGTGCATATACAATTTTAGAGCAATCTCCTCATATTATAAGGTAAATTTGTGATATAAGCTTAAAGGGAAAAGCTAACCAATGCGGTTGAACAATGGTTAACAAAGCTAATTGTGGTAATTTGATTGGTAACTATTAATTATACCTATTTAATTGTTCTCCTTTAATGGAAATATTATTTTGGGAGGAAAATATGTAAATCTACATTGCATGTTTTGCTAATGAAAGGGTATAAGTGCAAGAATATTCCTTTCATTTTAATTATTTCCATTTTTCAATCTAATTTTTGCAAGTATTTTTTTTATGTAGTTCAGCTAAAAAGATAATATTTCACATCATTTTTTGTTACTAGTGATCACAAGTACTAAATTAGAGTATGTAAGCAAAGATTTGTTACGATTTTCTCAAATTTATATGCATACCATATTTACATTTTTTTAATTCGATAATTACATTGTTTTTAGTAGTTTATTCATCTTTTGTTCTCAAGTTCACCGAGTTGTTTACTTTGATTCTAATAGTATGGGTGGAGTAAAGTTTGAGTATAAGTTTAGGCAAAAAAATAAATAAAAAAAAACGTTCAAATTGAATGACATTCTTGGTCGTGATCAGTCCAAATTGTTGAATTGATGAAAGTGACGAAGAATGATATTTTTTCCAACATCTGGGACAATATTGTTTTATTAGTTAAGAGATAAAAAAAATCAATTCTCATTAAAAAAAAAAAAGACCATAAATTAGTAAGTTGGTGATTAAGAAATAGGAAGATTTGAATGGTTAGTTATTATATTCATAAATAAAATGTTTGCATTTAAGCAATGGACTAGATTTTAACCATATATTGCCCCGGGCATCAATTGAATTAATATTTATATTCCATGGATTACTCACCATAAAAAATAAAGCGGCTTTTCGTTATAATGTGTTGTTATAATGTGTTCTAAAAATTAAGCATAGTCGGAAATTATACAGAATTAAGGCGCCAGATAAGAGTCCAAATCTTCTATCCCTATTCTCTACCCCTTCTGTATCCACTTGCTTATTTTATCTAAAAAAATTTCTAAAAAACTTGAAAAAAATTGTACAATTACTATAATACATGTATCAATACATTCCAATAATTAATTTAAAAAAAAATCCGCACGCAATTTATTTTGGAATAAATGTATAAATTAGTGTAAATTAAACATTAAATCTTAGAAAAATTGTCTAAAACAATATTATGTTCAAATGTTTTAAAATTTGAATACAATATAATATAAAAGCTTATAAATTTGCGGAACAAGTTGTGAAAATTTAAAATTTTGAGTGAAAATAAGCAATGGGACACGAAAGGGATAAAGAATAGGGGGTAGAAGATTTGGACTCGCTATATAGAGCATAAAAGCCTAACAATTGATGTAAGATTAGGTGAATTGGGCAGCGGTATTAAACGGAATTAGACGAGATTAGTCGATAAACGACCGATTTCCACCAACCCATTGCACATTTTGGAACATTGCGTGTGTAAATATTTAGTATAAAAGATCAATTAATAGACGAGCTGATGAGACATGTCAATCGTACATTTAAATCACAATTCACACGTATATTAGTGGATTAATTATAAACTCATATTTGTTTTGCTAAAAGAAATATATTATGATGGGATCCAACTACGAAATAAGATTATGCACTAAGTTTAACCTCTACAACATAGCTAACACATGTAATCATATTTTTATAGTCTATATCAAGTATCAGTTACAACATTTCAACGGTCGTTGACTTTTTAAAATTTTCACCAATTTGGGTACAACATGGGTACGCCAACAGTACTACTTCGTTACTCTTTCGGTTCGACTGAAAAATTTAAATTTTATTTTCATAGAGAGTAATTAATATATAAGAATATTTAACTTAGTAATGTGGATATTTTATAATCTACAAGTCTAATGTATAATTAAATATAGTTAACATACAAGTTATGAAAGTTACAGTAATATTAAGCAAAAACGGTTGTAGTGAAGCCTAAATTGTTTATTAACGTTGTTAATTATGTTATCGGAATGGTAGTTCGTAACTTGAATTATACATATCCGGCCGGTAACATATGAGATTACTATTCACTACATATTACTATTACCAATTTTGATATCATTTTCAATAACCATAAGTTTAGTATTTAAGATATTGTTAATTTTGTGTGTGTTTTTTTTTTTCTTAAGTTTAAACGTAGCAAATCAAACTGAAACCAATCAGACATAATTTTTTTAGGTTAAAATCAATCAGAACCAAACCAATTATTTTCAATTGATCTTAATTGGTATTTTTCTAAAAAACCGAACGGCAAACACCATTCTCATCTCCCCTCCTCTAGACTTGCTCAATTCCCTTGGCCGGTAGAATGATATCATGACATTAACAACCTCCTAAATTTTCATCGTTTTATTTTGTGTTTGAGTTTCTTTTGCTTTTGAAGTTACGCTTCTGGGCGTTATTTGGCTTGAGTTACATGTGCTACGTGTTTCTTGATGAGTTCGAATAGTTCAAATAGTTCATGAGTGAGGGTTGAACTTGAACTCTTAAAAGTAAGTTACCGTTGGAGCATTTAGTTAGTGAAATGAGGGGGTCCCGTCTGTTCTGAATAGAGAACAAGCTCGGATTATAATAAAACCACGAGTTTGTCATTTGGTCTCGTGATCTTGTGCCAAGTTGTCCACCATACCACGAGACAACAGCAGAACGCTTACAGGGAGGGAATGCATGCACTTTGGACAGTAACCACTACGAAATTAACAAGACCATAATTTAGTCGCTCTCTTATACAAGTATACAACTAATAGCTTGTTGTGCTGCGTCTTCAACAGCATGTAAAATGATTAAACATAAAACCTGAATTTTAGACAGCAAGTTCAATGGATACCTTCGTCATAGAACCCGAAAATAAAAAAGAATCAACAATAATAATTTCCTAGTCGACGTAAAGGAAGGAAGTAGGAATTATTCAGGGAACAAGTGCAATACATATTTGACAATGTATTTTCTAGTAGAGCAATGGAGTCTGTGGGTGGTGTGTGTAGCACAGTTGCTGCAACAAGTTTTAAAATAGAAAAATACTTTACTAATAAATGGGATCTTCATAATTATGGGAAAACTGTGACCCCAAAACTCACCTTTTCCCTGCAAAAAAGAAGGGTACTAGAAATAACTGAATGTATTACCATACCCATATGAAAAATGCCTATATCATAATTGCGATTACTTTCCTCAAATTTGCGAAAAATGTAATACTGAATGTATTATCAAAATTGCGATGAAATAGTACTGATGCAACATAACAGACAACAATACTAACTGAATTTCGGAAAATACTTTCCTCAATCTCTAGATTTTCTCTTCTTATTTGAGTTGGAACTTGAACCATCCTTGTTTCTCTTCTTCTTACTTTTCTGGCCATCGTGTTTTTCGTGTTTTTCATGCTTATCCGCCTTTGTTTTATTTGATTTCACACTGATTACACCACCAGGTTCAATCTTCCCTCCTTTCAAAGCATTTTCGAAGTCAGTTTCTCTGTCCACGATCGCAAACTGTTCTAGCAACTTGGGTTCAAGCATGACATCCATCTTTGCTCTCATTCCATCCTATATAATATTAACCTCAACCAAGTTAGATCACGGAAATTTCTAGCAAATATATAAAATAAAATTTTGTATGGAATATTAAAGACATCAAAGTATGATCTTCCACGAGGCAATGTTCAACAGAAAAGTGAAATATCTCTAACAAGTTAAGCTTTCAAACGTGATAGTTTTAGTGGTATAGTAACAGCTTTACATAATATACAAGTAAGTACTGAAGTTGACCATATACAATAAGGTGCTGAAATAGATCATATACCTTCACTTGCTGTGCTGCTTCATTGAGATCTTCATCCAATGAAATGGAGTGGGGCTTCATCACAATCTAAAACAATTGAAAACAAAATATAAAAGCATGGTAAGCAGCTAGTATTTTATGCTATTGTTAATTGACTTTCCTGAGAGGGTCTATAAAGGTCATGGAATAGTCTAGACCTTTCCCATGCTACTTAAAAAGACGAATGATATATCTGTAGCTTAATGTGAGAAATACGACCAGTGTTATAATATTTACCAGAATAGGACTGCAAACATGACAGGTGCAATAAAAATCAGCACATCTTGCCCCAATCCAATGACCACATGAGTAGTTATCATTACCATTCTTTTATTCTCTTCATTTATAAAGCAAAAGATGCATATGCTCCACTTTTAAAGTAATTTAAAAGAGTTCTTTTTCATGAGTTTCATTTCACTTACTTCTCGTAGCCGAGGTAGAGTTGATTCAATCTCATTAGCTGCAAGACCATATATGTATTTGTAGAGTTTTTTCATAGCTTTGATGGACAATGACATTATTTGTTGCCTTTCCATCTTCATCTCTCCCTGTAAACAATACGTAAAGAGGGTCATAGAAAGAGAATTTTTGTGTCTAGCAACCTTCAGACCACTACTTTGGTATGTAGAGACGAAACGGTAGAGAACTAAAATTCCCAACATTTTGTTTTGTTCATTTGTCTGCCAAGTCTTAATATGAAATATAATGAAGATCGTGACTCCCTAGAAATACGGAATACATTTTAAAAGCCCAGCTATATACTCAATCTCAAGTAATTGATGGTTCATATTTCCCCAAAGAACGCCAACGATATTGATCTTAGTACTTGTATCTAATTGTTTCTAATACACTAGCATACAACTAAGAGACACAATTGGTATTTGATAGCGCACCATTACTCCTGTTTCTATATACTCCAGATTAGACATGACCATTACCAATTGTACGAAACTAGCCCATACACGAGTTTCTATTTCTCAAGCTTTTAACATAATCATGAGTTAGATGCTAATTGATGGGTAGTCTTTTGTACTTCAATTGTTCCCACACAAACAGAGAACGACTTTGCCCGATTAACTTTTAAGTAAAAACCAAGTGGTGAAGATGATGGGAATTTTATACAATTACATTTTTTGTTAGTTTTAAGTTTTTAAATATAAAAGAAAAGTTAGGATTAAAAAAATTCAATGCAAAACTATTTTATTCAAAACTTAAAACAGTGATTTCCATTCTTTCTTTTGTCCGATGAAAGAACAGAATTAGAGCATTGCTGCAGAAAAATCCCCACCCACAACGCAAAGAAAAAGGGTGAATAACATGAGAACCCAACAAAATTGGCAAGACCTACAAACAACTGATAAAAGAGTGTTGAATTAGACAAGAATAAAACCTCAACATGTGGGATTTGCTTCTTTTGCAAGCCAATGCTAAGCAAGACGGAGGCCTGAGCATATGACAATGTCACAGGAAGTCTCTCCTGAAAATATTCGTTTACAACTTTCTCTGCAATATCTTTTATCTGCGTACAGCAATAAAAAAGAAAAAAATGGCATCTTAAAACCCAAATATAAGCAAGAAAAAGAAAATATTAAACCAAAATGGAAACCTAAATGTCCCCTCAAAAGATCCTTTTAAATTTGCCTGCAAAAGTTTTGTATATTTATTGCAGACTCTGTTTTCTGGTAGAAAAAAATATGGGTGACAAACTATAGGTGTTAAGTCAATTTGTTTCTTCCCATCTCTATTTATGAAACAAGTCTTTTTGCAATAGAAAGCTAGGAGTAACGGAGAATCCCAGCACGATATTGGAAAGACCAACAAAGAATCCTTAAGAAACTTGTCAAGATTATACCATAACAAATCCACAAAGGTTGTTTGTGTAACTTTCGAGTCTATTAATGTCGTGAGAATCGATCAAATTTAGTATCTGTGTTGAAGTAGTATGCGATGTAGGCTCCAAGTCCGCGAAATTGATCTTCGGATCCAAAACACTAAACATGTTTACAATTTTTTGTTAATAAACAATACTGAAAGATCAGACAACATTGGGAAAAGGTTAAATTTATTAATTAACCTCATGGCAAGCTTGTATTCCATAGCAGAGAAGCTGGAACCTAGTAACTGAAGAAACCTCCGCCTAAAATCTGATTAAAAAAACCAGAAAGTTTGATGAACACAGAAGAGCTTTAATAAATAAAACAACAGAAACGAGTCTTTATGCATAAAGGGCACTGACCTTGATAAAAGGGTGAGAAGAATCCCCATTGGTCTGAATTACTAAGTTCAAGATCATTATTATTCAACGGCTTCAAAATCATACAAGTATGTTCTCCAGTAACAGAATTCTGCTCCATAAAAAAGATAAATTACACAGAGTTCTCTAAAAGGTAATATATTCATTTTATTTTACAGGAATGGAAACAGAAATCTGTATCAAACAAACAGAAACTGTCCCCATACTTTGGATCGAAACTCGATTTGATCCCCATAGTTTCAGTTGCAACACTGTTCGGCCCCATACTTTAGGCAACTCTTTTATCTGGAAGCCGCATTTTACCAAGTAAAACTTGACCCAATATTTTCTAGTTAGTTTCAGTTTTGCCACTGAAACTATTTGGTCAAAAAAAAAAAAAACTCCTACGAAACTGATATTGCTTAAATCACTCAATTAAACCAAGTTATAAGATATTAACTGGGAATTCGCTGATATAGAACGGAGCAAATTTGTGTTTTTTCCAAAAGCGGAAAAGATCCAAAGTGAGACCGAACGACACACCAAGATAGTGGAGCTTTTCTGGGTGACGTTCTCGAAGATGTGCGAGCAAAGGCGGAAGATTTGACCTAGGTTTTATAGTTTCCTCTAGCAACGAAACCTGTGGAAAAACATAAAGCGCATCAAAAGAGTGCACAACCCGCAAAGGACACAAAACCTGAAGTATAAAGCAATAATTCAGTTGGGAACTTCAACATTTTGGTAAATATCTTACGATAGGGAATAATTGTTGATTTACTTTCCCTAAATCCACTCTTCTATGTTTGCTTTTGCTCTCAAACATATTTAGATGATTGCAAAGTAATTGAGTTCAACATTGCTTCCTCACTCCTCACTCCCGCTTGTGCAACTATGGGTTTAATTTAATTTCTTCACTCCCCGCTCCCACTTCCGCTTCCTTACCCGCTCCCGCTTGTGTAACTATGGGTTTCATTTAATTCAACATATCTAACCTTGAATTAGTGCTTAAAATGGGTTTTTTAAAGCCCCATTTTTTTCACAATATTTCCCCCAAAATGAATTATTCAGCCACCGACTATCTGATTTTTTCGACTAATCATCGTCTAGCCGCAACTTTTACAACATCGCCTTTAAGCCTACGCTAGATTGCTTGAACACAAAAGTCAACTAATAGTAAATGAGAAATTTATTCTAGAATGAACCTTTTCTGCAGCAGCCTCTGTAACTCTAACTTCTGAAGATACAGGAACATCCTCAACATCCACTTCCGAGATAGAAGCCATCTGTCCTTTAAAATACCTATATATATGAAATAATTAACCTTCTGCAATGAAAACAGAGAAAATCTGATCTCTTTTCATTTATCAACTATCATCCATGAGTCCGGATAGCAATAACATGGATTGCACCGTGCTATGTATCCTATTCTGCCATTCCCCATACATTTTAACCACATAACCAATGCTTGCAAAATTACAACAAAAAGTACAATACATACAGTACATGTTTACACACACACACAAGTAAAACACACTTTTTTTTCTCCACTTCTTGTTGAAAAATAACCAACTTGATGGATCAAATGAAATGTGACATCCTACTCAAAACAACTATTTGGGCAACCCTACACAATTATTACCTTTAGAGAAAAAAGGGAATTTTAACAAGATCAGGCTTATAAATAAATGAGCTTACTTTGTCAGAAGCTCCACAGCGGCTGAACCATAACCAAGCTGAAATACCAAACAAAGTTATATAAACAGAAGTATAAATAAACTAAAAAGTAGTTTGTCTCGATTTAATCAACAAAAAGAGTTCCGTTTTTATGTACAGAATCTATTCACCATTATTTTGTATGGAGCTTTTTAAACCAGCAAAAACATAAATTAATCTCTTGGGTTTTCTTTGGAAATGTCAATCAAGAGAGAGAATTACCCTCATTGCACTTGGATGAGTTGCAATACGTACAATCCGAGCACCAGAAAGAGTAGGGAAAACTGAGTCTCGAAATTGTTCAAAAAATTTCCAAGGAATTTGGTCGCCAGCAGGTTGATAACCATCAGCTAAGCTTTTGATAGCTGATTTATGAGAAATCTGCCCTTCAAGACAGACCTGAAAAAGGCGATAAACAAATATGAACTTCGAAAGACACTTCAAAAGCATTCCACAAAGAGTTGGATAAAAAATACAATCTGTAAAACGCGGGAAGTTATTTATATCATTAAAGCATCTGTGAGAAAGCCATAGTTCATCATAAATATTATACACCTTGAAGATGTTAACGGTGCAACAAATAAGGGGCTAAAAGTTTAGAAGCTATCATATGAAAGGTTTCTTGCAAGCTTTTAAGCCAAACATAATTCAACCGTGTTCCTTGCTAAGTGAATATGCAAAATTGTAAACAACGGGTTAGGAAATTAGCAGTCTTTAATATTAGAAAATAACACGCGATTCTAATTGTTTTAGTCTCTTGAACTACCCAGGCTTACGATCTAAAAGATGATGAGATCATAGCGAACGAATGACCAAATTATTGTATATCAGAGTAGCCCTAATAATAGTAATAGATTGGTGTTGGAAAAACCACATTCACTCGATGGGACAACGTGATTTTTAATATCTTTTATATTGTTGCATTGATGGTGGAGCAAATCTATTTCAGCTAATCAGGGAAAAGCTTCTTTAAAATTAATGAACAAATAGCAGAATACCCCACAGTTGCAGACCTTTTAAGGCTTTAATAA
This sequence comes from Primula veris, assembly GCA_963682055.1. Taxonomy (NCBI): domain Eukaryota; kingdom Viridiplantae; phylum Streptophyta; class Magnoliopsida; order Ericales; family Primulaceae; genus Primula; species Primula veris. The sequence goes on from OY821747.1 coordinate 34,279,031, forward strand.
AAACTATAACACATGAGTGGTAGAGCCTCTATGGTACACTGATTATTATTTTTCTTGTTTGTATTTTTTAAAATAACATATTTTGGGTTAAACCATAGTCACTTGCAAGAAACTGGAAGCAAAACCTGAAAATCAACCAAACTACTGTATATCAGAGTAGCCCGGTAATAATAATAGGAATAGCCAACATTTACCACATGGGACAATGTGAACTGCGATATAAATTTTAATATCTTTTCAGTAGTTACATTGAGCAAATCTATATCAGCCAATCAGGGAAAGTATTGAGATGCTTCTGTAAAATTAATGAACAAATAACAGAACAACCCACAGTTGCAGACCCCTTAAGGATTTCAATAAAAAGGATTTTAACAAAACTACTACGCATGATTGATGCCTCTATGTTACACTGACTATTATTTTTCCTGCATATTGTTTTAGCAAAAAAAAACAAACATATTTTTGGTAACAGATACACTTGCAATAAACTGAAGGCAAAATCTGCAAATTTTATAAACACAGTAATTGTGATTGAAGCCAAAAACTATTCTTTTCCCTAGAATCAATTAAACAGATGAAGTTATAGAACACATAAAAAAAACCTTCAACTTCTCTCATTTAATTATCAATAACTTTGAACTTCACATAGTTAATGGGTTTTTTTTTTTAAATCTTATGGTTATAGTGTCTAAACTTGCCCGTAGAACATGTTTCTCTAGAATAAGATTCAGCATTAAACAGGATATGCAACTTTCACATCATACTGTGTTTGCTGTATCAAGAAATTCATAAATCTCACTGACACAAAAGGTAAAGCAAGTAATTCCAGAAATCAGAATAGCAAAATTTTCTTAGCTCAGACATTCCAGAAACCAGTGAAGAAAGTTGATTAAATGCCTAAATAAAGATTAGGTACTAAATAAAACAATTTCAAACATGAATTATAGAGAAAGAAACATAAGACATGTGACATAACAAACCTGAACTACACACAGAATATCAGGAAGATGATTCTTCGACTCATCAACAGGACCTGCATAAAGTTCAATAAGTACCTCCAACAGTATGGTATGTGTAGTAACAAACTAGGTTTCGTAAAGAGAGAATGCACACCGAGTAGGACAAATAAGTGATGTGCTGGAGCATCTGCCATTAATTGTAAATCATTTGGAGAATTTTTGTAGTGAGAAGCAACATAAAGGGCCATCATCCGCTGCAAGTACAAATATATATACATTCATGAAAAACAATGGTGAACGAAACCGGAAAATAGCAAAGAAAAAAGATTCTACAATACTACCTGCAAAAACAACTCGCTGTCTTTATGATATGAGAAAAGTGTATCGCGGTTGACGTAGTAAAGATCACACTCGTTTGGTGGAGGTAACCTAAAAAGTTAAGGAACAATCAACTAAAGATGAACACGTAATGTTTACTTTTGTCTGACCTTTTAACCCAAAAATATAAAATTAACCTGTTGATATTAGGAATTGAATTTGTAACATCCAAACAAAGTAGACCATTTAGCCATGATTCAATAGGATCTCCAGAAGCATATCTTATAGCTTCACTCAATTCTATCTTCTTATAAAGGCGACCTACAATTTGGAATTAACACATTAGTGATGTTCCAAGACATACATTTACGGCAGAATTTATGCATTATAATTTGAAGACGCCCCTTCCTTTAAAGACTTCTAGATTATATTATATTTTGGATCACTCATCTATGCAGATATGCATTCCCCTAAGACATAACATATATACCTGTATTACAGCTTGGGTAGAAAAGATATATGATCTAGCAAGAAAATAGACTTGGCGAAAAAGGGAGAGAAAAACAGAGACATCTGGAAAAGTAGAAGGTCAGTAAGAATTAGAAAGGACGGAAGAGGAAGACTCCAGTTTCAGTTCAATTCATTCAACAATAAACTAGTAATATCCAATCCAGACGCTAATTTTTTAACCAATGATACAATCTAATAAACTCCCTTACCCAACCATTTGTTTACCGGGAGCCTTTTCAGAAAAATGTTTTACCTATCCTTAACCTAATTCACTGTTAAATCTGAAAATAATAAATTTATATAATACACAAAAAAACATGAGATTGCTTTATCCTTCATCAGCATCCATGTCATAAAAAAACATTGGAATGGTAATACTTCTTTTTTGCATGACCCAATTTGAAGTTCAAACACGTGGCAACTTTATATCTTCATAAATCATCAGGGCTATACATCACTTGTATATTCAAATTAAACTAAGGGTAAATCCAAAGGTAGACAAGTTCTGAGACAGTAAGAAGTAACAAATTTACTTATGAAAACAATATGTCAAGATTACCAGAAAATCAGGGAACACTTAAAAGAGGTTTGCCTCACAAAAATGAGTACCAACTATATAGTCTATAGACTTAGAACTATATTCATAATATAGTAGTGTCTACAAATAGCTGTAGACATTCCAAAACATATAGCATTCTCTGCATAAGTTAAGACACAACAAAAGCAGGGAAGTACCAGATACTGGGCCTTCTACGCTTTGAGATGACATCCGACTCTGCTCCTCCAACTGTTGCAAAAGTTTTAACGATAATGAACGTCCAGTGCCTTCATAGCTGAGTTATAAATTCAATTTAAAAAACAGTATCAGTATATTCTGTAATGGGGCCAACCTCCCTCACTAAAACCTTCCGGAAACTTTATTGGAAGTGAAACCGCAAAATGGAAGGTTATTGGAAGATTAAATTAGGAGGAAAGATTAGAAAAATATCTAGATTCATATTATACCCATTTACAGTAGACGAAAGAAAGACCAAATACGGTCCCAGCAGGGATTTCACAACTGACAATGGAATCGCTGCGGCTTCATCAACAACTAGCAGCTCAACTTGAGAAAGTTTTTCATGTTCATGAGGTTGTATGTACTGCCAACATTCGTACGTAATACATAAGAATTGTTATCAGCTATACTAGACAGAAACTATATCCAGTACAACAAATAATATTCACCAGGCCAAGCAAAAACTGTACAAACATTAATTTGGAACCGAAGAAAAATGCAATGCTGCTATTTATTATGCCTTAATCTTAATGCAGACATATCTCAAATCAGCAATGCATTGCATGCTAGAAAAGTTCAGCTTCTTTGCAAAATCACCCAATCTTCATAGCATTTACCCAGATCCGTCTCCAAGATACAGCAGCTAAACTAAGTTTCGCAACTTGGGAACATGAGTAGATAGTTCTGTTTGTCTAAAAGACAAGTATTTGTAAACTGCTAAACTGGAAGGATCCATAGCGCTATAACTAGAACTAGAAGCATAAACAGCAAAAAGAAAACCAAAAAATGTAGAGCTGTGACGATCAAATCTCTCGGAAAGTAACAAATGCATTCTAAGTGACTATAAATTGTCGTACAAAACCCTACAGGAATGATATCTCGTCAAGTGCAGTTAATAATTAGGATGATTATACTATCTCCTACAAGGGCAAGTGGGTAACCTGAATTGTCTGCCTATGCTGCTTGTAAATATTTATGCGCACTGTGGCCTTTCTGAACTCTGGATTCGTACTTTTAACAACATCATAGTCTAAATGTTCCTGCAACAAAAAACATCCATTAGTATTTCCATCCTGAACTAAAACTCAAGAAGTTAATACGCGTGGCAACGAATATAGTTATTATTCATAATTAAGTTATTGGAGGAAAAAGTTATATCACTATCCATTCTTTTCCTCCCTTAGCGGTCCCGGTATATAAATGACATGGTGGACCAAGCCATACACGATATGACATGCATATCGCCTAGCTCGCAGTTTTCTCTCTATTTTCCTCGTGTTGGTCGCCATACGGATGTTTTGTGTATGGTTGGTCCAACACGTCATCTATGGACCATGACTGTTCAAAAAGTATACCTGAGTGAGAAATATGGAGATTGATGCCTAACCGTAACCGGTTATCTTATTATTATCCTACTGCAGACACAGTTTGAGAAAAAAAGTTAGGAGAAGAAATAATATTCTGGTTGTGGAGTACAGCATATAAAAATCAGTAACAATTTATTTTAAAAAAATAAAATTATCTAGCATATTTGTATGACACGTCCATAAGGAAGGGAGAGAGATAATATAATCAACCGTAAGGATGTATAAATAAAGAGTTTATTTAGGAAGAATGCAATGCATATGCAGAATATGCAAGAAGTTATAGAGACTAAGAAGAAAAACATATAAACAAAACAATTCTTCATAACCCATCAATAAGGAGACAGTAAGAATCACACCTTATATTCAAGAGCAACAAACCCCTTGCAAACAAAGTCGAACAAAGTATTCAAGTTCTCGGGACTAGGGGCCGTCACAAAGATATTTGAGTACCTGCAGATTTGGTTTTAAGATATATCAATAAAAAAATTCTGAGAAATCAGCCTCTTTCGTTGCGTTTCTTTAAATAGTTACTCTCAAGAATCTTACCCTGCAGCGATAGCTCCGGAAATTGCTAGACCTAATGCAGCTGATTTTCCACGGCCACGGCTTGCGAGCAAAGCAACTGTGCTACGCAGCGTCTTATCCAAAATTGAATCAAGGAACGTAATAACTGCTTTTCCCTGTCCCAGATATCAAATATCTAAATGATTCACAGAATAAAAGGAAGGAAAACAACACATAAAATAAAATGAATCAGTACCTGGTCTAATGTGCAACATTTCCTAATCAAAGGACCAACAGGAAAATCATCATTTAGTTGCTCTTTCAAACTCTTCAAGTCACGTTCCGCATCAGAAAGCCCCTCGGAGTCCTTTGTATTGAAAGTTAAAGAAAACACTTTCAAGATAAGAGTGTATGTATTCAGAGTATTATATTGGGATAAACTTGAATAATCCATATTTAAGTGTATTAAGGGTGTTTTGTAAATAATCCCCATGTACTTCCTTCCTATAAAGAGTATCTAAGTTTTACAATTAACATCCATTCCCAATTATATTGTAATATTACCCATTGGTTAGATTTAAAAACTTAGACACTAAGTGGGGATTATTTACAAGTTTATGAAGTACATGAGAGTTATTTGCAACCATACCACACCAAAGCTCTTGCAATTTCCACACATTTACATGAGACTTGCAAGCAAGATGACATTTCCATGAAAGATGACAGCATAACTCATCATATTTCTCATATGCATGCATATATTTAAATAACTACATAAAATTACCTCATTGGTAGAAACTGGCTTAATCGACTTCATATGAGAAGAAATTGGTAGAATATTCAGCTCATCATCCATGACCACACAAGCTTTGCATGATGCTAGCGATAGTAGGAAACGTTCATTAAACCTCCCGGCAGCCTCGGTGTGCGACTCTGTACGAAACCTATCATGTACATCCTAAAATTAAAGTGTTATTTAGCGCCAAGGAAAAATATTACTTCATAGTTTCGGATGTAAATAATTCTCTAAGAAACTCGCAACTTTAATATCACATGTCCCCTATCCATATGTAGACATCAAATCTCAACTAATATAAATGTTTACCTACATCATGTCTTTTTGTTTCTCTTTAGATTTTTGTAGGAGCTCATAGGATACACACTTCTAGTAAACAATTTATAGATGTAAATGATACTTGGAAAACCTGGTTTAATTGATGAGGACACGTTTCTCAATACATTCAATCAGTAATATAACGTCTCTATCAAAACAATAAGTTTAGAGAAGACAAGTGATTGCAATCTTAAGCCTGGCCAGTGTAAATTGTAGATGAATAAACCATGTCAAAAAGGGAAGCTATAATTGGTTTTAATCTCTAAAAACTTTATTCCATAGCACAATTAAAAGATCCATATATGAAGATGGTGAAGAGTAAAAGGAACTTCAAAGCATCTGCAGATACAAAAGAGACAAAATAATCTTTTTTCTTCTATTTTGAATAAAAACAACAAAATGGATTTAGTTGTTGAGGATAAGGTGTGGCAATGCCATTGGTCTAAGTACAAAAAAACATAAACTAATTCTCATTTCAGAATAGACGGCGATATTTGAGCAAATTCATGACAACAGAAAAAAACATTCACTGACTACTAAGGCATCAATAAGTTTTACATTGCTACCGTCGTTTATCCTACTCTTAAACAAAGTATCTCTAATAGTGCAAGCAAATACTGTCGACAGATTTATCCACACAAAAGAATGGAGCAAACGGAAAAAAATCAAAACTATAATTGAGGGGAAAAATATTGCAATTCCATGACGGAAAGAGGAACCATAGGTTGCGAGTCTTACCATAACCATGGTGCATAGACTTGTTAAAGAGGACAAAGAACGTAGTAGCAGAATAACTAATCCACCTCCCTCAACCGTTTCAATCGTTCTCGCAAGCAGATTTGGTGTCAAAGCCTCAAAATCCTAGGAAATACCACAAAAAACAAATAATTCTTGAAAACAATAGAGACTTTTTAAGAGGTATGTTACCATAAATGGTGAAATGGTAATTTACCTGTAGTACACACATGCCAAAAGTATTTCCAAGGATTCTTTCTGAATCCCGATATAGGCAATATGTTATGCCTCCAGTTTCAAGAAAAAGTGATAACGGATCAACCTTCTCAGGATCCAGTAGCCCCCTCTGCATTAATTTTTTAATTTGCTTTCCACGTTTTTTCTTGTGGCTGCAAAAGAAAATCAATCCGCTTATTCAAGAGACGGTCGTCCTTGAGAAATAGATCCAGGGGAAAAAACTTAAGACTCGGTTTGTTTTGGGGTAAAACAGGTGGAAACAAATATTTACGGGTAAAATAAGTTTTCCACTCGGTTGGTTTGTTGTAAAAATTATTTTCCAGTAAAATATTTTTCCAAAATCAAGGAAACTCAAGGGAAACGTTCCCCCCGCAAAAAGCAGCGGAAACAGTTTACGGAGGCAGGAGACTAACACCAAAAAGAAGAGATATATGCATCAAGCTAAAAATATATTTTATTCATCCTCATCTTTTCCATAAGCTAACAATCTTTTCATCTGACTTACTACGTTTTCATGAGCTTTCAATCTTAAACGTTTTCACCGTTCTATTTCTAATTAATAATCCATAATTAAAGCTTCTGTTGATCTTTTGTAGAAAAAAAATATACAAGATTATTAGCAGTCGTATTGAGATTTCTACTTATACATAATACATACTATTGGGGTTTGATAACAATTAATTCGTTCGGTACCCGTTGTATAGATTTATACATGCGTGTTAATTTAGCCAATTCTAATAGATTCTATATAAAATTAAAAGAAAATAAAGTTATGTAAAAGTTTAAGTACTACCTATATTACTATATATATTCTAGTACATACTTCTTATAAATATGTTTTGTTGGATCTTTAATGTTTTAAAATTTTAAACTTTCTGGTGTTGATGATATATGTTTTATGTTGCATTTACTTTTTTTATGCATCGAATTCTTTGCACCTTTGATGAATTGACATAAATTAGAACTTTGACCAAATTTTACATGGTAAGATGATTATGCGCCAAACGTCCCCAAATTGAGGTGGAAACAAATATTTTCCTTGCAAAACTTTCCCTGGGAAACTTTTTCCTTCCAAAATATTTGACTGAGAAACAAACGGATCCTAGGCAAAGATACATATACAAAGAGTTGTTAGTTATTACTGTTTTGATAATATACAAAGAGTTGTTTCCTCTGAAGTTAATTAAGTCAGCGATATTTGCCCCAAACACTTGGTTAATCCTCTATTTTTCTACATTGTTGAGTGGGTATTGAGTTAGCCCTAATTAGGTAAGCTTGCTCTTCACGTTATCCAGTGTAAATTCTCCGTAAACGAAATAAACATTGCTATAATGCATGTCAGCAGTCACAAAAAACACAAAAAGTTACCTGCTAAGTTCAAGCTTGTCCCTGTAGCACCATAGTACTGATGGACGTGTTTTCACAACAGTTTTACTGAGCATATAGTGAAGATTAACAATCTGTAACATCCATACATATGAGTCGTTAGTAAGTTATCTGGCGAAAATCCTTAAAAAATCATTATTTAAGGTTATAGCTTTTTAGCATTTTGGCAAAACAAAAATTAGATAAGAAACTGAGTAAATGAACCCGGTCCACTACATTTTAGGCAGTGGAAACCACTAAAAACCCAACAAATACTAGTGAACCCAAAAATATCTACCCTAAATTAATTAAAAATATATAAAAAAATTGATTAGTTGGCACACCCTTATTAATTATAGTGGATCGGTTACATACAAGTTTTCCTCTAACAAAACAAGATTGTGTTTAAACAGTAGTGATGTTATTTTTATTTTGAAATAACAGTGGAGTAATATAGATAGATACAGAGACTTAAAAATTCATTATTTAAGCTTGTTATTTCCTACTAGCATTTTGCCAAACAAAAAACAAAAAAAAAGTGGTAACATGTTGTAAACATCATAAATCAGCTAGAAAAAAAATGAAGATGCCCAAACATTGGAGTAATTGATAGTTAAATTTTTGTAACTAGTAGTAAAAACTTTTAATAAGAGAAACTTTATAGTTTGATAATAAAAGCTTTATTTGAACAAAAAAAAAAAAAAAAGAGTGGTAAAGTTGGTAATAAACAAAAGAAGAAAGTAAAAAAAGGCAAAGATGAAGAAAGTAGTAATATATGAGTTTTGTTTGTGTTTTAGTAGCATAAAGTATAGAATTTGTAATAATTTGATTAAATAAATAAAGAAAGTGTAATTAACATCCATTATAGTACTAACTAACTAACGATTATAAGATATCGACTATACTTCCTTTTTTTTTGTAATATAGATATATATATATATAGATAGATATAGAGAGAGAGAGAGAAATAAAAATAAAAATAAAAAAGGGAGGGGTGCCTGGTCACGAGACTTGTCACCAATGATAACAAACATAGAACGATGTTTGTTTTTAACACCATTTTCAATTAATATCCTTATTCTTTCATCCACCTTCTTCCTCATCTCTCTCTACTTTCTCTCTCTACTCTCTACTCTCTACTCTCTAACTTTCAACTTTAAAAGAAAGATAAAACCCTCCAAATAAGGTTTATGAGGGAGGGGTTTAATTAATTATAATTATTAGGTCAACATTTCACCACTCGGGTCGGTTCCGTTTTTTCTTTTCTTTTACTCATTTTCTTAACCCGCTTCACTACTATTTTTAACATCTAACTTCCTTTTTAGTAAATTAGACTGTTTTTTTAAACCAAAATTTTCAACCTCTTTACACAATATCATATTAATCTTTATATATTAAATGAGTCTGTCCAATTTAGTCACTTTTTAAAAAAAAAAAAAATAGTTCTATATTTTTTTATTAATTACAATAATAGCATACTCACATAAAAAAATATAAAAAATAATAATTAATAACACTATTTATCCCGGTTTAATAATCAAACATTTTTTTAAGTCTTACCATGTTAATACTATTTTTTTTTATTATCCACATATTTGTATCATAACTACATTTATTTTTTATATTTTAATTGCATTGCGCGTTACACACGCAACGCATGAGGCATGATTAGTAGTATTAACATATGTGAAAAACTCAAATGTAATGTATTATCAATGTTTAACGAATTTTGTAGTTTGTTACCTCAATTATTAAATTTGGTATTCCAGTATCTAAATCGTTAACAACTATTAGTACAGTACACTAAACGTATTTTTTTCTCCGTCAAATGAGGCATTTGAATTTCTATTTACGAAAAATGCACTTACTAAGAAAAACGAGACCGAAAGTGCACTCTCTATTGCGATTGCGTGATAGTCATCTGGAAATTCATTTGTTGCCTACGGTCTTACAATCTTGTGACAAATCTACTAACCGTCAAGTGTGATTCGGGAATGGACATTGCATCCTTATAAGTCTGAGGTTCTCCTCCCAACATGTATGTCAGAAAATCTAAACCGAATTTTTTTTCTACCGAGTCTTTTTCCTCGTCTAGGTTAATTCCACTTATGTTTTTAATGTTATTAGAGTACGTGTCATAGCCACATTACATGGGATACTCGAGGTATGCATGGTGGGTGAGCAATACTCGGTTCGGTTTTTGATAAAAATAGGAACCAACCCAATTAAAAGTAATCGGTTTGGTTCAGTAAATTATATAAGTAATGTAAATATCTATTAATGTATATAACTATATTTGTAAATTATAGTTAAGATATATAAAAATATGTATTAATGTATATAAGTAATGTAAATTATATTTAAGATAACATTATTGTAAATGAAAAACATGAACGCATCCAACAAATTTGTCATCATAGCGGGGAGTGTTATAACTATTAAATTGATATTCCAAATGGTGTTTACAACTTAATTTATTGAATTTTATTATAATCTCAAATTCCTACACTTTCAAATCTCCATCAATGGCAACATATATAATGTGTTTCAGGAAAAGAGAGAGACCATCAATTCGATCTCATGGAGAAGTTAACCAGACCAAGTATCTCATGCGAACAAAGTACAAGGTAATAACATCACCGTTAGAGAGGATATATACTCAATTAGAGATACAAATTCACTGTTACAACACAACATTATCGACTAATTCTTTACTTACTCGACCCACTGTTAATGATAATTATAATTATTATTCTCAACAATATTGGTATTTCCTCTCTCTAGCTTCAAAGGAGACCAAGTGATTTGAGCTGTTGAACATGCTCAGCTGGGAGAGGTGGGGGAGACCAATCAGAGCCGGTCATCTCCTCATCAACATCTTCCACAACATACTCCTAATCAACCAATTCAAAGCAATCATAAGATAGAAATGAAAAGTTATGAGGACATAGTTAAAGTCGGAAAAATTAATAAATACAAAGAGTTCAATTGACCATCTGGAGGAGTAAAATACAACCATTTTTCAATGTAACAAACACCAACGGCAACTCATAGGGTTTTTATTCACTAAATCATGAAGAAGAGAGAAGTTACTCGGTCACGAGCTGGAGGCTACATTGTCCTCAAACTAGCCACGAGTGTTTTTCTGATCATACAAATCTAATAAACAAACTAGGGCGGGGAGAAATAAAATTAACGTGTGAGGCTTAGAGCTGATGACGAGACCAGGGAGAGTTGTTGCAGGCTTGATGCTAGGCTGATTGGGAAAGGAAAAGGTCACTAAGAGGAAGGAAAGAAAGGAAAACAGAAGCGAGAGGGTAAACAATCAATAACTCAGAGAAAAAATGAATGTACTCGTTGTGTTATTAAGAAAATGCTAAGACTTGACAAAAATAAAAGGTTTGGTGAGTGGTTCTGTTCTATCTGTTATTATCCTTTTCAAGTATCCTTGCACACTCTTTGAGCTATGATGCCAATCAAGTATATTATGTATAAAGAGAGACTTACGAGAGTGACAAAAACCTACACATTATAATGCAGCTGGAATATTAAAAATTCAACGATGCCTGAATGTTGATGGGTAATAACACTTCATACCGTATGATTATGAGATTGGTAGGAACTATAGAGTTCAGAAGACAAATCATGTTCCAAGTAGTAATCTATCTCAGCAAACAAGGAACCAACTTTCTAATACAAGGTTACTAAAAAACTTGAATAGATAGAAGCTAAAATATTATTTTGTTTGCACAAACTTAATTTGCTAGTTGGGAAACAAATTTTCCGAAACCAAAAGTTACAGACACTTGTGAAATGGCCGCCAACATATATATTTACCATTCTGAGCTTATTCAGCTCATCCCATCGCTTTACCGATATTCTTCAGAGGGTGAAACAACAAAGATAGCAAGAGTGATTTAAGATCCAAACTTCTCAACCACACTGGCATTTAGTTGATTGCTTTCAAATACTTTATCAATATGTTTCTTTACAAGGCGTTATTAAAATTGAATTCAAACTTCTCAAGTAAATGTCATTGGTCATTAAGAACATTACGTTTCACTTCACGCATTTGCCAATGAAACACAGGAAGAAGAGGCAAGGGATATTCAAAAAAGTGATCCAGAACAAAGTGGTAGGATATTTTCATCTCACACAATTGCCAAACAAAGACGAAAAAGACATTGAGAAATAATGATCCAGAATATAAAATATACTAAAAATAAGTAAAAGTTGAACTTACTTTTGTAAGCATCCTTTTTGCCAGTATGTGATAATGCCGCTGCCAGATCCTTTGGCCAACCATAGTAGCAACAAGGACGCTGTAGAAAATGCCTATAACAGTGAAAAGCCCCAACACTATCAAAGCCATAATTAACAACAAGGGTAAACCAGCTTCACCAGCACCTCCCAAGCAACCACATTCGCCAACTGCACCAGCACAACCCTCAAAGCATGTCGTACAATCTGTCCACATACAAAGTGTCCCCGGCAAATGGCAGTCTGCACAGACTCTGCAAATAAAAATAAACATATTGGACAGTTTTATTCTTAATTGTTCATTTTTTTTCTACATGAAACTAGTTGCAAACTGTGATCAGTACCCAATACAGTGTCATCTGGCAGGCAACATATAAACTTCAATTATCAAAGTAGGAGATGGCCGCACACTAATACGAACGTGAAAGTAAATATAAACCCAACAACTTCCAACTCGGAGTTAGTCTTAACTTGCTTCCAGTGATCAATTACATGGTTAAAGGCGTTTTTTTTTTGTGAGAACACATCCATATGGCTGAGAAACTAGAATTCAAGGCATTGTCACAAGGTTAAATGTACTTTTGTACCACCAACTATTATCATTTTACGATTTTGTATCCCCTACTATCATTCAATTGTTATACAAAGTACGGTTATTTTATGGAAACACCCTCAAATGTAAATTATGTATTATTATGTATATCTCATAGGAGTATATTTTAAAATACCAAAGAAAAAGTTATGATGTATAATTTCAATGTAGTCATCTACTCCGTAATAGCAAATGTTCATAGAAAGAAGACTTTATTTTTTTCACCTTAATACAATGGCTCAAAAAATTGAAGTATGTAAAGTGACTAAACTACCTCTGCATATAGATGGAAAACGTTATAGTTGGGTGTACTGATTAGAAAAAACAAAAAGTTGGGGGTAAAAAATCAAAGTTATTTATAAGTCCTAGTACAAAAGAACATTTAACCCCATTGTCACATAAAATACAACAGGTCCATTTGCCTTAACCTTAATTGCTTGGCAACTTGAAAATTGAGTAATAGCTAAACTGAGGGACTAATTAGCAAATGGTCAAAAAAAATAAAAAATCGATTATTTGTTTTTTATAAATACTTCCAAACACAGATTGCATAAGTACCTTTATAATAGCTTTGGAGGAAATGCATAAAACTTGGAACCTACATGAAAAATATGATCCTTAAAACATACACCAATAGTCACATACCCGGGTTGACAACAGCAAAGACACAGTTCTCGACATGGCTGTGCCAAATCATTGCGCACTCTTCGATCATAACAAGTTATGATGCAACCAGATAACCCCAGCAGAGCAAAAAACAAAAGTGCCCCTGTAATGACAGTTAAAAAAACGAGTAAATAATAAGAAATAATGGCCAGAAATGAAGTGTCTGAAAAATACTAAAATAGTTATAAAAAAAGACCCGACATCATGCCAATAAATGGTCATATCTTTTCTATAATAAGATGTGAGCCTTACGGGCGGTTGTACTGTGAGGCTATGGATGTTTACACATTTCCAAAATTCCCTCCAACTGAATCGAAATCATTTATTGAATTAAAAGGCTTTTATATGCTTCCAGTTGTGTCGCTTGCAAACAGTTAGTTACTACTTAGGATCACTAAAAACAATTTCAAAAAAGAGAAGAAAAGAAAAGAGGAGAAGGAAAAACAGAGTACCTACATACTACAACTTTTTCATGAAATGTCAAAGTAAGCAACTTTAACCGGTTGCAAGGAGGTTGTTTCTAGGATAAGAGGAGTGGAGTGCACCAAAAACTGGAAAACAGAATTAACAATTTTACCATACTGAATAAAGGCTAAACCGCCAAAAATAATATTATCAAGAAACCATATATTTTTTAAACAAATTTAAAAATGAGGAATCCAAACGTTAACGTTTATCCGCTAAACAACATATAGACTGTCCCACTTCTTAAGATCCTAACCGGCTAGAAGGATTTAAATGAAGAAGTATAGTGGTGCCTGGAGGCAAAATTTTAAAGACTAGCATATGGGGAAGCATCATACAGATTTTATGTGGCCTAAAAGACCATGCAAGCACGTTAACTGCTTGCAAGGAGGTTGTTTCTAGAATAAGAGGAGTGGAGTGTACCAAAATTTGAAAATCAGAATTAATGTTTTACCATATCGAGTAAAAGATAACCACCAAAATACATCTTTTCTAGGAACCATGGTTCTCTTACAAAAATTTAAAAATGAGGTTAGTAAACAAATAGTTTTACTGCTGTTTGGATGCAGATTTCTGAAGACAACAGATAGGAAATGGGATATGTGGCATACAACAAACGCCACATTTACCAATAAATGAAATCCCAAATTGTGTAAGCACGTAATTCGCCTGGAAACTTTAGATAGAAAAAAAAAGTAGAAACAAAGTTCGCCTTGAAAGAATATTCTAAACGAAGATGCACGGACACTTCAAAAAAGATGGCATATTGAGTGTCGGACACGCGGACACCCGTCCGACACTCCATTTCATGTGTCAGACTCTTCAACTCCGTGCCCTTGGCGTATTGGCATGTTGATCACATGGACACGTGTTGGACACTTTCTAAAACGTCATGGACAACTAAACTACACAAGAAACACAATTTATTTTACTGAAAAGTTTCTATATTTTCAAAGTTTACAATTTAATCTAAAAAATTAGCAATTATCTAAATAAAAAAATGTAATTATTACTAAGATTTGTCAGTTACAATTAAAATATTTATAATTTTTCTGATTTTAATAAATAAAATGTATAACAACCCATATATATATAATATTTATTATTATTTAATTGTCGCGTCGTGTCCTAAATTTTAGAAATTCGCCGTTTTACCGTGTCCATGTCGTGTCGGACACGCGAATGCGTGCCTGTGCTACATAGATTCTAACTGCACATATCCCTATGATGAAAGAATAATGTGCAACGATTAAAAGGGGAAGAAAATTAATCCAACTATTAACCCAGTGGGGCACCAAAGCACATAAGAGACTTTTAAACACTTCCAATTGTGTCTTTGCCTACAGGTCATAAATACTTAACAAGGAATAAATACAACTTTGAGGGGTTAAAATATAAGACAAGAGGAAAACCGCAGTACCTACTATTCCAACTAAATCCTAAAAAGTAAGCAACTTTAACCGCATGCAAAAAGGTTGATTCAAGGAAAAGAGGACTGGAGTGCACCAAACAATAACGATCAGAATGAACAGTTTTACCATATCTAAAAAGGATAAATACCAAAATAAATCTTTTATAGAAACCATGGTTTAAAAAAACTTAAAGACAAGGGAGTTGAACATTTACACATAGCCGTAAACAACGTAAAGACTATCCCACTTCTTAAACTCCTAAATGGTTCAAGGAACTATAGAATCTTTCACAAGAATAGTGCATAATATAGCCCCACTCTCTGCTATAAGTTACTACTGAAAAGGTTCAAGATTATACCACATATGTAGTAGAAACTAAATTCACTCTCAAACTGCCATGTCAAACGAAGCCAAAATTTCTGATACCCATCAATTAGATACACTATATATGCCAATGAAGCAATCACCTGCAGAATAAAAAAAAACATGCAAACGATATCTTTAGTTATCTACATATTCAAAGGATTTAAGAATTGAAGACCTAAAAGCTAGAGGGAAAATGGCTTACAAGTTGAACAGAGAAGAATATAAATAAAATATCTCTCGTCACAAAAAATCTGAACTTTAAGGACCGCCACTTCCTATCAGCAAGGGCATGAACTCGTAAGTAATAAGAAGCCTTGCACGTAGTACAATGAGCAAATGCAAACCCTTCCTGCAAAAATTGAGATATTATTACAATCACCATCTGACATGGGTAGAAAAAATATTGTTCTAACAAGTCCGTGAACAAACACGATCTGAAATTCACTACGGCGGAAACTCAGACATTAAGTGGAGAAGATAGAATACATGGTTTTTATGATTCATTACAGTAAATTGGTACCAAAACTCATTAGCTATTTCATATTCAAACTCTTCCCTATCTAGGTTAGGTCGTAATGCATCTAAGATCAGCCTCATTACTGTTTTTGTTTTCTTCTATATTCAACACTAAATTTTCTTCAGACACAGAAAAACAACCGTTACTGGAGTTTAAACATGAATGCTTACAGCTTAGTAACCAAAGATTTTAAAACAACACAAAAATCATAATGATCATTCGTTTAGTGTTTTCACTATATCAGTATCTGCTTTTTACACAAAACAAAAAGGCATGCTATATCCAAAGCACAATTTAGACAAATTAAGGCTTAAGAATTGCTATTAACAATTATTGAAGTAACTCGAGTAACTAAAAACTACACAAGACACCCAAACTAGCAAACAATAAAAATGGACGGTCTTTACACATCAGCCGTCTAAAGTAAATACAATGCAACAACTTTATAGGTTGGACACATTAAATCCCATAGCTATAACACTCTAATCAGCAATATATGTATTTGTGCAACTGTATGCATATTGCCAATAAAAATCCCTTCGGATAAACAAGTGCATATGACAGGGGTGAGGGGGGAGGGGTCTAACAAAAACAAAAACAAATGATGATTCATAAAACAGAAGCAAGAAAGTTTCACTGTTATACCTTCACAGCTCGCCAGTGATCCAAACAATTACGGTGAACGTACTTTGATGTCCCCTTACACTTGCAAGGTGCAATAAAATCCCTACCTAGAAAAAGTTTGCAAGTTAATAATCTTCAAAGGAACTGTATCGAAACCCAAATCCAATCTCAAATAAAGAATATACACCACCCAGATTTACTCCGTTTTATTGGTGATATCAATAAAGTATCTTAAGAAAGATGGAAGTTAGGAAACATGGTTACCCTTCGTTTCTTTTCTGGTTTTTTTTTAAAGAAAAGATGAGTGTAAGTTTTTCTCATTCTTAGCTGAGCTAAGGTTTGTAAAGGCTTCGCCTCCTTATGGCAGCGATTCTATTATTTATTCTTGTTGTTGACATCTTCTCCAAAATTATTTAAATTGTCTGCCACATCTACAATAAAATTATCAAGCCTATTTATCCATGTTGGATGCTTATAACACTCGCCCTCACTTAGGCTGACCAGAGTCTACTTGTTCGAAAAGGCCATCAAGAGGCTGGGATGTGACCCGAACATCGATAACCCGCTCAAATACCATAAAGTTACTTAAGTCGGTAGTCGTTCCGAGGTCGGAAAGGGTCTGACCAGTGACTTTTCTGACTAGTAATTTTTTTGATTAGCCGCGACTAATCATTGACAAGTCAGTCGTAAAAGAAGTGTAAGATTTTTCAATTTTGGAGTCTTTTTGTGCTTTTCTGAATTTTTTGTCGTTTTTGGAATTTTATGGGTATTTTTAATAGGTTTTGAAATTTTTGATCATTTAATTGAATTTTCCCCCTCTCCCTTTCTCACTCACTCTTCTCTCCCCTAACCTTCAAGATTTTCTGCAGAAAACCCTAATTAAAAATTTTGGTTTTTCATTTATTAGAACCAAATCACAAATTTCTTTAACAGAAGTACAATATAGCCTCCGAATCTATGATTTATTCAATCAATTTACGATTTTCTCATGAAAAAGTTTTTGTTTCCTACGACTAGCCCTAGTAGCATTGGTGGACCTCGACCAGCGTTAACTGGCGACTTTTAGAACATTGAATACCAAATTAAAACTCGCCCACTAGACGACATTAACAAAGGGAATGATAGTGTCCCTATAAATAGCACAAATAACACTAGACCAATAAGTCTCTAAAACTCATCAAACAAGAATACTCACTCCTTAATCGATGTGAAAGGTACACTCTTTAACACTCGGCCTAAATTGGCCCCCACTATCTCAGGAACCAACCCTGATACCATATTATAGAGCATATTTATGGAAACTTTTTTATTAACGACAATGCTTGATCGATGGTTCACTCTGATGAGACGAATTTGAGTTGATTCAAGCTTTTTTTCAGGTCATTTGGAATTTTCAACCCAACGGCTAAAAAAGCAAGCAAACCAAACAGCCGTAAAAGGGGAGGAACTAGCCAAACAGCCGTAATATAAAATTTCCATGTTTTTGACTAAAAAGTTGACGATAATATCATTTGAGTACCCCCGTAACTACCAAAAAAAACAATATAAACAAAGCCTAGTTATGCTAGTGAGTCGGTAGCTAATTATAAGCAAAAAAAAGAGAAAGACCATCGGTTTCAAGGCAGATTCGGCACTGGATTTGTTCCTCAGTGGGGCCAGCCTCGAGGTCGATCTCTATTGGAAACGATGGACCCACCAATGGACTCGGGTCCGCCCGATCACCCATTTCCCCCCTTTTTATATATATCTATATATATATATATATAAAAAGAGAGAGATGGTGAAAGGTTTCCTTAAATTCCTTCTCCTTCTGTAGCTCTTTCTCTCTCTATATATCTATATCTATATCTATAATATAATATATATATAATATGTATATATTGTTGTGTAGTTAAAAGGTCTACGCTGACTTTGACAAGTTATCAACCGTTTAACCCAACCAATCTCAACATTTATCAACAACTTCCATTCTATACTCTACCTTTTTATTAATTTTATTACAAAAACAACAACACTAACAACGACAACACGTATTTCGATTTTAGTATCTTGGTCCAATACTTTTTCCGTTCTTAAATAATTCACTACTATTCTTTAAGATGTAACTAAATAATTTATGACAATGGTGCGGATGAGAATGATGAATCAATTGTACGAACCCGCGTTTGACTACGTACTGAAGGCTTATAAAGGACCGTCGGCGGAGTAGGTTTTTGCGTAGAGGAAAAAACTCCTCGGCCCGTCTCTATTCTTTTACTACCAAAAACCTGTAAAAATGTTCTTATTTTACTACTACTAATTTACTTACTTGAGACTTGATTATTAGAAATCCATAGCGGAGGAGTTTCTTGCGAAACCGATAAAGTTACTCATCCCATCTGTCTTCTTTTATTAACAAAAAAACCTATAATTGTTCTTCTTTTACTACTACTTAAATCCAAATCAAGAAATGCATATTTGTTTAGTATACATTTTGATAATGTACAACAATATAGAGACTATAAATCTGTACAGACTATTCAACTCTAATCATACACAAGAAGAGGAATCAAATATTTACAATTAGTTACGAATATCATTCTAGTATTTATTCTGATATACCAGCACATGTTAGTATCGTTTTTAATATCTCAATAGTTATTATCGGAGATTTTCAAATAAACATCCCTTTTTTTCGTACATTGTATTGTTAGGTGTTTTTCGATTACTACCTTATTTTGTTACTTTTTCCAACTAGTATCCTGGATTATTAACTTTTTACAGTATGAACTTTTTACAATCCATTTATTCAAATCATTATTTACATTTTGATATCTTTTAGATTAAAAAACAGTAGGCCCAAAAAATCCAAAAAAAAACAGCAGAATATTTTAACAATATTGTCACTTTACTCTGTCACTCATCCAAATTCAATAAACAAACAAATCAAAATCTCTCTCTCTCTCTCTCTCTCTATATATATATATATATATACATATAACCTATACATACATATCATTATAGAGTGGAGAATAGATGTCAATGGTACGGAGGAGTGTTATGAACCATCTGTACGGGTGGCGTAGATTCTCGTATGCAGCGCCTGAGCTACCGGAGTTTAGTTACGTGCCGAGGACTTATAAAGGACCGTCGGCGGATGAGGTTCTTGCGAAACGGAAAAAGTTTCTCGGACCATCTCTCTTCTTTTACTACCAACAACCTGTAATTATACTACTCCCTAATTACTTGCTTCTATTATTTACTTATTATCCCTTTTTTTTTTATTTATTTATTAAAATTCATGTACAACAATAAATACGTCTCGTTTTGTTTGCATCTTATAACCACCACCCGTGACGGAATTAGGAACTGGTACCAAACACTTGTATTTGGGTCTGTACAGTATAGAGATTATATAATATACTTCATTGAAAAAAATTACTTTCCTTTCCATGCATTACATTTTTTTTTATCTTTTCTGTAATTTACTCAATTGAAGAAAGTCATTGACATTTATTTCCATATAGTTATCCCATCATTTGAATGGTACATTTGGAGTATTCATACAACATTGTTTACCTGTTTCTGACTTTCAACTACTTGAACAGCTTAATATTGTAGAAGGGAAAATGCAATATTTATTTGATGACAGCGGTAAGCGGTATCTTGATGCATTCGCGGGAATAGTTACTGTATCTTGTGGCCATTGTCATCCTGATATTTTAAGGGCCATAGACGAGCAAAATAAGCTCCTTCAGCATGCCACCACTATATATTTACACCATGCTATAGGCGATTTCGCAGAGGAGTTGGCATCCAAAATGCCTGGAAACCTAAAGGTACATTTCACTTCCACCATTAACTTTAGGGTAAACTAAAAGTAACCCCATGTGCTATGGGTCGTGGTTTGCAACGAGCCATGCTTGCAAATGACCCCATATACTATTTTAAGTTTTACAAGCAACCCCCATGTCCATGTTTAGAACTGGTATAGGTTTGCCTTCAATGCTCTGTTTTGGACTTTATTTATTTATTATATGTATACTGTCGACATCTATGCACTAAAAGCAACCGAATACAGGTTGTCCCCAGAAATCTTGGCACGAACATAGGGTTCTGCTTTCATAGACGTTTTGGTGTAAAATTGCTCTTAGTGACTTTTTCCTTTACCACTATTTTTTATGACTAGATATTAAAAAAGTTACCTGTATCAAAGAAATTCATCAAAAAAGGACCTATGAGCACAAAGTTAGCAATTGAACATGGGCGGTTGATTCCAAAGGTTAGATAATACACGAGTTTAATTGCAAGTATATGAAGTACCAGGCGGTTATTTGTTTAACAATAGGCACCCATAGTACGTGGAGTTATTTGCATTCATTATTAACTTTATACTTTAATTCTTGGGAGGACCCGAACGAAGATTTACTAACACAATGGAATATTTTGGCCGAATACACACTTTTAATGCTGCTTAGGATCAAAGATGCAAAGATTGTACAAGATTTTTACTGTGCAGGTTGTGTATTTTGTAAATTCTGGTACGGAAGCAAATGAATTGGCAATGTTGATGGCACGTCTGTATAGTGGCAATCTTGGCATGATTGCCTTGAGAAATGCATACCATGGTGGAAGTGCTGGCACAATTGGACTTACGGCTCTAAACACATGGAAGTACCCAATACCCCAGGTTTAATCCACGAACTTTATAGTGCCTTTATTATTGACAAAATAGCTACAGTTACATCCCTTGAACAACTAAAAATCTGGAATAGAATTTTGTTGTTCACGAATTTTATACCTGGTCTGCACACCCGGCATTCATGCTTAGGAACCATAGAGCCCATTTATGGTATTGACTTCTAAATTTTGTGTAATTTTGCAGGGTGAAATTCACCATGTTATGAATCCAGATCCTTATCGTGGAATCTTTGGTTCTGATGCCAGGGGGTATGCAAGAGAAGTGGAAGAGCATATAAATTATGGTACATCCGGACATGTTGCTGGTTTTATTGCCGAAACCATTCAGGTCATTATCAATGGCTTCTTAAATGCGAATTACAATTTCTTAGTTTCTTGTCCATATTGCATTTTCCGTATCTAATATTTAAATATTCTCAACTTTGTCAATTAAGTAGGGTGTTGGAGGAGCGGTCGAACTAGCACCAGGATATTTAAAACAAGTTTATGAAACAGTACACAAGGCTGGTGGAGTCTGTATTGCAGACGAAGTACAAACTGGATTTGGTCGTACGGGAAGCCATTACTGGGGTTTCCAAACACAGGGTGTCATTCCCGATATAGTTACTATGGCAAAGGTATTGCACATCGTAATTCATTTCTTTTCTTTAAGGCTTATTGTATCTATTATTTTCTTTTTTGCCTCGTTTTGATTCCTGATTTTCATTTCCTACAATCACACCCCTGTGATCTCATCTGTTATATCAGCCTGTAATGCCTTGGAATTTGACCCTTTGTTACCCTTTGTATAAATTTCATCTATTTTGACGGTTCCCAAATCGAAATGACCGTATTGGTACCAGATTTTTTAATCTTCATTATGGAGCTGAGGTCTTGTTTTGTTACAGCTTATATACCCAATTTAAAGGAGTTGTAAATGGCCGACTAGCCATAAAAGCTTACTTTTTTGTATATGGCCAGAATACTAGAAATATATAGAGGGGTAATTTTTGGATCTCAAAACTTCTATTCTTAAAAGGTGCAAGCAAACAAGCCATGACTTCAAAACAAGGGAGCATCCTTATGTATTTAGCGCTCCTTAAACGGCCTTAGGTGATCTTGTTTTGACAAATGGTCTACTTAATTTTCTCTGTCAATAAATCTGAGCCACAATTTCTTTAGTTGTCTGAGGCTTATCTCGCATAAATCCGAGAAAATTAATTTTACAGGGTATTGGCAATGGGTTGCCTCTAGGAGCAGTTGTAACTACACCAGAAATAGCAAGAGTAATGTCTCAGAAGATACAGTTCAACACATTTGGTGGTAACCCTGTATGCTCTGCTGGTGGTCTTGCGGTGCTCAGAGTAATCGATAAAGAGAAGCGTCAAACTCATTGTGCTGATATTGGTTCCCACTTGCTTGGGCGTTTGAGAGAACTGCAACAAAAACATGAAAGTAAGTGCCTTACAAGTTTTACCAAACTTTCTCATCTACTGGATCAGTCTCTTTACATGCTTATATTTTGCATTATAATGACCTTCAACCAAAATAACTAAGTAATAAGTCGTATAGTGTGCATCACCATGGTTATATCAGAAGTTTCTTAACCATTTCCTCTATACTTTTATATTCATCATGGATTTGTGGCGACCTTCAGTGAAAACAAATAAATAACGTCATAAGATTACATGCATGGTCATGATTATAATATGTTATTTCCAACATTTCTGTTTTTACAATTTCTACACCTTGCTGAATGCGATTGCAATTAACTAACTAATGTTTCATGTGTGTTCATTATATCATATCTTTCTTTCTGTCACCATTAAGTTTTCGCTCGCATAAACATTCACTTGTATTGATTTGCTATCTTAAGTTGTGCGACTTTTAATGCAGCACTCATGGAAAAAAAAAACTTAACACCATTATAGCGAGTCCTAGTTTGTACGTCGATAAGACCTGGTTTTTGCTTTCATATATTCTAACTTTGTAAAACTGGTTCCCAAAGAACTGGATGGCCTCTTCAATCATTGGTTATAGATTTATTTTGTTAGCGAGAAAAAAATTGCTCTTAATAGGCTAATTGTCATCAATTTCATGCTCCTTAGTTTCAAAACTCTGACCGTTCCCCAATATAAAGATATAAATCATTACTGTTTTAGTGATTTGTCACAGTTATTTTATGCTTCTTTTGTTTTACAGTTATTGGAGATGTGAGAGGCAGGGGCCTAATGGTGGGTGTAGAACTTGTCACGGACAGAAAAGAGAAAACGCCTGCCAAGGCAGAAACTGCAGTTTTATTTGAAAAACTCAGAGGTATGCTTGCAGCTTCCTTTATGTGATATACAATTTAATGCATTTTACTGTTGTTCATAAAAAATTCCTTCTAGTTCTGACAATTTTTTTAATTCTGAAGAGCTGGGTGTTCTAGTCGGTAAAGGGGGGCTACATGGTAATGTATTCAGAATAAAGCCACCTATGTGTTTCAGCAAGGATGACGCAGGTACTTTGTATGAGAATATTATCTTTAAAAGCTATTGCTGTGCATCGCAGATTAACTATCTTAGGCTCGACTCCGTAATAGTTGTTCATCTACTTTTTTTTTTCCGATTTTTAATGTCGAATATTCAGTGAAATCTTGTCAATCATCATATTTTTCAATTTATTTTCCTATATTTTAAAAAGGAAAAATTAGAACTAGCAAGAATGCATTCAACAAGTTTGTATGTGTAATTAAATATCCAGATTCCTATCAGGTCGGGATTTGGGTTGGAGGTATTCTTACCGGGTCTCAATCTGATTTTACCCCTACTCAATTCAAGAGTTGATTTACTACTAAAGACCCTATTAATGATAAAAGTATTTATTTTACCTTTGTTCTCACCGAACTTATTTTTGATAAAAAAAAGTTTAAATACTTGGTTGATTATACTTGTTCAAAATTCACACTTATTTAAGGATTACTATATTTTCGTATTCAACTGTTTGGATATAATCGCTTCCTGGTTTTCATCTGTTTTTCGTCTTGTTTTTCTTTTGGAAAATGTACCCGAGAAAGACAAAACCCTTGGGGGGTTCTGGTTATGAGAGGACTTATATCTTCAGAACACTGATTTCAACATTTTAATTATGATTTAATATTAGTTTTAGAAACCTGAGTTTTTTCGTTTGCCTTCCATGTGCAGATTTCGTGGTTGACGCTTTGGACTATTCTATATCAAAGTTGTGAGAAGAGATTCTATAACGCAATCTTAATGCCCAATGTTTAGAATAAGCTGTGGTTCTGTGAAAACTTTGGAAACCAGAATTCAATGAAAAGCCCTTTGGTTCATGACTGTTTCTATAATTTTTCTTGTCTAGACAATGAAATCATATTTCTACAAAATAAAAATCTGGTAAAAGCTATTTGGGGATTTGTTTGGTATTACTTATCAAAACAATTGGAAATTAACAAATAAGTACAAGAAAGCGGTGACAAGTGATCATAAAATGTGTAGTCAATAATGCAAAGTTGGGAGTTCTATTGTGTCTAGGAAATAAGATTCAATTATACATAATTTCTATTACATTTTAAAATACCGGGATCCCCATTCCTTGTCGGCTCGAATCTAAATGTACCCCTTGTTCATCCCCACGCCGGTCTCTGCTCTCTCTTCTCTTCTACGGCAGTATCTCCCCTCGTTGGCGACCGCCATAGCCATCACTAGGATCCACTTTCATCCATTGAGAGTCGCCACCTTATTTCCCCCACCTTTGCCGATCCTTTTCCATCGGAGATCTACTAGCATAGGACCGCAACGGCATCAGAGATCCATCACTTTCGTTGTGTGGCCTTGCTAGAACACGGCGGGCCCTAAAATCGCCTGGCTACGTTTGGAAAAAGCTGCAAACTAGGATAGTTATTTGATTACAGTAACAATCGCTCTTGGGATGTCTAATTGAGTGTTGCATGGGCATAAATGAGGCATGAATTATATTCTAGTGAGCTCCCTACCCTCTATATTACTATCGATGCACCTATTCTGAGACGTCATCTACACAAACAACTTGCGGGCGACACGAAGCTAGAACAAAACGAATAAAGGTTCAAAGAAATACTCAACTATAATGCGATATATAAAGCAACGAATCTCGAAATAGCCGTCTAGGAGGACCCAAAATCAAATAATAATAAAATAAAAAAAACATGGATCGTGGAACCCCAATTCAAATGAAACACCGAACAACGAACCTAGAACTACCTCATAAACGGAAACCTAATCTACCCCATCGAGGATAGAGTGATTGTGGCCAATGACAATGAAGGCGGGGTTGGAAGGGTTACAAAGAAAGAAGAAAAAAAAGTTAAAAAAGTGAGGTTAAAAGGTAGAAGAAAGTTACAGGGGTTACAGGACCTGTGAATTTTATCACTATTTACACTTTATAATACTATTATTCCATCTTTCTCTTTTACTATTATTATTACTGTCCTTTTATTCCACCTTTCTCTTTCTTTATTATTAATGTCTTTTATTCCACCTTTTTCTTTATTATTATAATACTGTACCACCTTTTTCTTTTATTATTATATAATAGCCTATTAAACTATTATAATAAATCAAATCATGTCAGATGAGACGGTTTAATTTAGGCATTTTAAAAAAAAAAAAAAAATGCAACTACACATTTATATTAATTACAATAATACTATACTCACGTAAAAATATAAAAAGTAAAAACTAATAAAATTATTTATCACTCTTTAACAACCAAACATTCTTTTAAATCTTAAACTATGTTTTTTTTGTATTATCCACATATTTATATCATACATATACCTATTTTCTATATTTTTATTGCATTACGCGTTGTACACGCAACGCATGAGGTATGATTACTAGTTTTTTTTTGTTAGGACAGAAGGATTACAAATCAATGGGGGTTAAAGTAAGTATAATGTGAATGTATTAAAAGTAACAAAAAGAACATGGGGCAAATCCGAGCGAAAACCCGAAAAAATTGAACCGAACCGAAAAATATCGAAACCGAAAAATCTAAATTTTTTTTGTTCGGTTTCGGTTTACAATAAAACCGGACCGAAAAAAAACGAATAAACTCTAAGAAAAACTGAAATCAAACCGAAACAAACCGAAATCAGGGCATAATATATATATATTTTGTAGACTGAGTGGAGATTGTTAGTACAATAATCTATTTGTCAACTTTACAAATATATAATAAATTTTCAATAACTGATTTAATTCTCTCTTTTTCTCTCTTTATCTCTTGTTCTCTTTTCTGTGTGTGTTTCCATGGAAGCCTCCGAATCTCAGGCTTCGGGTGATAAGTCCATAAAAACAAATAATAATAATAAGAAGAAGATAATAATAAAAAGTGGGTACGGTTCGGATACTGATACTGATACGGCTACGTCATCATCATCTTTTAACAACAAAAACAAAAACAAAAACAAAAACAAAAGTGGTGTTCATCATGTTCGTGTTGGTAAACGTACTAGGTTTATTCTTAATAATAATAATAATATTAATAATAATTCTGAATTTGAATCTATTGCTCTTCCTCTCGGTATGTCCATCGCCGCCGTCGTTGCTCAGGTTTCTTTATTATTTACTCTCTTTTTTGTTTATATATTTTTACTTTCTCAATCACCTTTTTTGTTATTTCATTACTAATCTTTCTTTACTCTTTTTTTTTATTTTATTTTATTATTTTTAACTACCTAAACATTTACTGTCTATTGCCCCTTTTTTATTTGATTTTGGGTATTATTTTACATTTACAACTGTTTTGATATTTATTATTAGTATTTTAAAATACTACCCGGAATTCTCTTTTCAGATTAATCACCAAGACTCAGTTATATATATATTCAATTGATCATCCTGTCTTTGTTTATTTAGTTTCATTCTCAATCATTATTCTTTTATTTCATTACTAAACATTCTTTATTTTACTTTTACTACCATCTTTTTTTATGATGCTATGTTGTCTTTGTTTCTTTAGTTTCATACTTCATATTCTGATGCTATATAACCCCACATTCTTGAACAAAATATAAACATACACCTTTTTTTCAATTAAAGTCCCAAACTTTGTACCTAAATCGGAAAATTTGGGTGTTCTTCTTCTGTTTTGGTAATTATTATTGCTTAGGTTTTTATTATTATTTCCCCCCCTTTTTTTTATTTATTTTTGGGAAATTTATTCTAATTACGACTATTTTTATTTTTATTTTAAATTACACGGTTATCTCTTTACAGATTAATTACCAAGGCTCGGTTATATTCAATTGATGATGCTTTCTTTGTTTGAATAGTTTCATACTCAATAATGCTTAATGATGATGCTATTATTTGATAACTACGCATTCTTCATCAAACTATATAAAGATACCTCTTTTTTCAATTAAAGTCTCAAACTTTGTACCTAAACATGGAATGTTACACAATTTTGCTTACTTTTATTAAGGTCTGGAATTATTTGTTTCTTTTAGCAGTTGCTTTTGTTAATAGGTTAATCAGATTACATACCAAGGCTCGGTTATGTTCGATTGATGATGCTGTCTTTGTTTATATAGTTTCATATTCAGTATTGCTCAATCATGATGCTATTATTTGATAACTACGCATTCTTAAACAAAATATAAAGATACAGCTTTTTTTGAATTAAAGTCTTAAACTTTGTACTAAACATTAAACTTTCCTTCTTTTTTATCTTTGTATCGAAAAGATTGGGTTTTGTGGTTTTGTTTTGGTATCAACGACCTTTTCCCCTGAACGATGATGCTTTAATTTCCTAACTACGTATTCTTAATCAAATTTTAATGCTGTCTTTTTTGAATTAAAGTCCTAAACTTTGTACCTAAACATTGAAATTTCCCCTCTTTTTGTATCTTTGTATCGAACAAATTGGGTGTTGTGGTTCTGTTTTGGTATCAACGGCTTTCCCCCCCTTGTTATACGATTTTACTGATTTTTATTGTAGGTGTGGAATTCTTTGTTCTTTTGAGTAGTTGATTTTGTTAAAAGGTTAATCAATATTTTTTGACATCATCTTTTTTCTTTGTTTATGGGTAAAGGTTGGGTCTTTTGTTTGATATGTTACCAAGGGTTCTCGTTTGATTGCATCTTTTGGGTAAAATTTTTTTTGTGAAAGTATATTAAGTGTGGTTTGATTAGTAATTCTATGTATGAATGTATTTGTTTTTGTTAGAAAGGAGAAAGATTATACTTGTTAACATTGTTTCGTTTAAGATTTTTTTGGAAAAATTGGGTCTTGGCCTCTTGGGGTTATGCTTTTTGGTACAAAGACTGGTCTGAATGCATCTAATATGTACAAGATTACATAATTTTTTTGTATTGAAGTATAAACTTACAGATTCAATTAGTAGTTCTAAGTGTTATACTAGTTGCTTTTGTTAGAAGACGGGAATATTATACTTGTTGACACTACTTTTCGTTTAAGTTGGTGTGGAAAAATTGAGTTTTGGGGGTCTTGTTTTTAGTACTAGGGATTTAGTGGTTGCATCTTATAGTTAAAAAATTACATACCGTTCTTAGCATTATAGTTGCTCTTGTTAGGAAAAGGAAAAAGGTTATACTTGTTGACGTTTTTTTTCTTTATGTTTTTCCGGAAAGCTTGGGTATTGGGGGTTTTGTTTCTTGTCCCAACGGTTCTAAATTTTTTTTATTGCATTTATAAGTATCAAGTACAATAGTACATACTTCCTCACTACATGCATATCTTTTTATATATAAGTAAATCTTAGTTCTCTACCTGTCTATACCTGCTTTTGTTAGAAAAACCAAGATTATACTTGTTGACATTTAACTGTTCCTTTGTGTTTGTTTGAAAGATTGGATCTTTAGGTAGTTGGTACCAACTGTTTTCGTTTGATTGCATCTCATTAGTATAAAAGTACTTACTTTTTTATTCAAGTGTAAAAATATTTTACTGATTAGTAATTTTATGTTTTATATTTCCGTTTATTAAAATATATTATAAATAAACTTTCTGAGATTACCTTTTCTTTTACGTGTATTTTAAAAGTTTGGGTCTTGGGGTTGTTGTTTTGGTACCAAGTGTTCTTGTATAGTTGTTCTGTTAGAAAGTATGAAGATTATACTTGTTGACTCTTCTTTTCCATTTCATGTTTCTTATCTGTTTCAAAAAATTGAGCCGTGCAGAACTTTTTGGTACTATATGATTGCCTTGCTACAGGTTTTGGACCAAATAGTCTTGCTTAGTTGAGGCTGGAATAATAAACTGGCTTGTTTCAGCTTAAAACTTCTAGGTATTTCATTTCACAAAACAAATGATTACTTGTTAAGTTGGTCTACTCAATGTAGTTTATAAGCAAAAAAGGCAAATCTGAGGACCTTACAAGCTTCAATCAAGCAAGCCTCAAGTTAAATTGCCCTCCCGAAGAAGTTGAGGGTGAATGCACAATACATTATACAGTAGATTGCGGGTTGGCAAATTGTTGATTAAAGTTCCAATCTTTTGTAGATTTACTGGTAATAATTGGGTTTTTTGGGGGTATGAAAGGGTTCTAGTATCTTTGGTGGGTGACATATTCTACTTTGTTTTGGGATATTGAAAATTTGGGTTTGCTTTTTGGTGGCAAAGGCCTGTTTGATTGCATTTAGAACAAATTAAATGTATAAACTTATTTGTTTAATCTAATACTAATAAGTACCGTGCTTGCATTGTTAGAAAGTGAATTCTTTTGATGCATTTTGTAGTGGGAATGATAAAATATTTTCTGCTTTGATTGTAAAAATAGTCCTCATTTGAGTAAATACTGAGAAATTTAATCTGTTCTCCGGTTGAAATTTAAAAATAGTAGCTTTTAAAATAGAAATTTGGTTGTACGTGTATAATACTATTTAAAGGAAAGAAAAGTATTTTTGTGTGTGTGGGGTAGTTAGTTCATTGCTGTTGAAAGATAGGGAAATATGTATTTGGAAGAAGTGTTGATGATCATCAGGGCTAGGCTGATTCTGTAAGTTCTTTATAATGAATCACTTTGTGGGTTAAAGATGTTATGTTTGTTTGGTCTAGCAGATTGAGCTCTAATTTGTGTTTTAAATATATATTTCGCGTTCCTTCTCCTGTGTTTAACTAGGAATGTTGGTTCTTTGAGAGTCTAAATATGTAATGACTTCTGTTTTTCTTTTGTGTTGTGCTTCAGTAAAAAAAATGCAAACCAACGTGATTGTTTTATATGGTTTCATATAGCCAACCCAATTTTTTGAGATTTAGGCGAGTTTGATGATGATGATGATTATTTCTTTTTTTTGGAAAAACTGAGGGGAAAAGACCTTTACTGTTGGTTGAACAAGAGATCACAATCCAATTACTACGAAAACAATCTACATCCTGTGCTTGAGAACCATTTACTATTTGTTCTGCTAGTAGGATTTCTTTTTATTTGTGTGTAGATTTCCTTGTTTCTGTAGTGATTCTTTTATTGGGGAAGATCGGGATTCTGGAGTGTGAAAGCTTAAATTTTCATTAGCGAATTATCTAGTTGATGGATCAGAAATTGGTGGAAGAGAACCTATTTTGGGTCTCTGGAGTTGCGGAAAATGAGTTAATTGATGAAGGAAGAGCTTCGTGTATTTTAATAGATTTTTATTGGAAATGAGAGAAATTGACAGGAAAAAATTCACATCATGGATGGAACAAGAGTTGATTATTGGTTCTAGACAAGTACCTAGAATTACTATTTGTGTCAAATAATTGAAATTCTGGATGAAAGATTTCTTATGTGCAGTTATTTATGTGAGATGAATTTTTACTGAGTTTATTTCGACCTTACAAAAAATGGGTTTTGGTCTCTTGGAACTGTAGCCATTGATTTGATGGATTTTATACTTTTGTCTTAAGGGAAATAATATTTCAGCTTAACATTGGGATGTTAATCTATTATTTTCAGCTGCATTTGGAGTCCCTACCAGTTTTTTGGTTGGTCTATTAGGGTTGCAACTTAACCACAGATGTTTGTTTTAATAAAAGATGAAAGCTTGACCACCTTTTCTAATTATTTAAAGTTTGTTGTAGGTTTTGGAAAGAAAGGAGTCTAATGGGGGAGCACTGGCCGTAGACCAACTTTCTAAGGTATGGTTTTGCATTTCCTCTTTTAAGACCATTCTGTGTTGTCGAGTTCTGTTCCCATTATAAGTCTTCACATAAAGATTAAAGACCTTTAGCATTGCACGGATATGGCTTTTGTAAATACAGGATTGAAATTTGTTGGAATTGTGAGGTCAGGGCAGTAAAAATAATAAAAACTGTGCGACAAAAGCTTTTACCAATTGCTGGTTTTGAGTAGTTAACAGCTTGAGGAAATAAACTCATGGTTATGATATAGCGATTTAAAATCTTTGATTGGACTATAGTACTACATCTGCCATCCGCCCATGTCTGAACACCCAAATTGACCGATTTTGGTTATTGTTAAGCTTATAGGGTGAAATAGTTAATTATAGTTGGATCAGAACGTAGCCAGCTCATCTTGAAGTTAAATAGGACACATTATTCTTATTCTAATGCAATTCTTTTAATTGCAGATATGCACTTTGGCTGTTAGAGAATCTTTGGCTAATGTAAGACCTACTTTTACAGCTGGTTCATCTGTTTACTTTATGTCAAGTCTTGTAATGTAGTCAAACTGGAATTCCAAGTATGCCATTTACACAATTGCTTTTCTTTTGATCGAATGGGTGGGAACAGGTATTCGGCGACAAGTTTGATACATTTGCGAGGAACTTTGAAAAATCCTTCAAAAGTACTTTGATGACTTTAAGATTGATCAACGAAACTTCTCAATATTCTGCAGAACAAGATGTGCATCCTAATGATGAAATTAGTCAAGAAAATGCCATTCCGCGTATTTCTTTGTACAAAGACATTGGTCTGACAAGCAGGTCTGAGGATCATCGGGGAATTTGTGAGGATAGTTGTTCAGATCGTAGTGTACAATCAGATTTAGGGAATGAACAGAGGAGTCTCCATGATGGAGAGAGAGACTCTCAATTAGCTTGTCTCTCTCAGTGCACAACTCTTTTAAGGGGCAATGTATCAACGGTAAATACTTTTGAAAAATCAGTTATGGAACAAACTCGTGCTAATGACCTAAAGGCATTTGAAATAAGTCTTGCAATGAAGAAATTGCAACTGAAGGAAAAACAGCTAGCATTGAACAGTGATTTGAATTTCTTGGAGAGGTGGAAATTATCGATGGGGATTTCGAAGGCGTCGTTTAAAGCGGATAAATTTAAGTATGAAGTAGAAGAAACGAGATATGCCGAGTTGCTTAGAAAGTGTATAGATTGCCTTGTAGCTAGCTTGTTCGTTATGTTAGCCTCGATTGCCTATGGAACTTACGTTTTCGCCCATAACAGAATAATTGAAGATACTGCATCATGTACGCCAAAAGAGGTACGAACTTGATATTAACTTTTGTTAGTCTGCTCTATCTGTGGGTCATTACTAGTCTGCTAAATACCATTGCATTGATATTTTTTGTATATACTTTGTAGTCCATATCTCAAATTAGGAGCTACTTCTCGGAATGCACATTATTGATGCTATAGCATGTTAGTCGATATGTTTTCTTTCTTAAAATTAAGAAGTTGAAATTCCCTTTTCTGCTAATTCTAGTATGGGTAGCTGACGCAGGACAACAAGCGATATACTAAAACTAAGAATTAAACCTGTAAGGATAATAAATAAATAACCTTTTCCACAAGGGGATCTTTGAGTTCCACACCCAAATAAAGAAAAGAGTTTCACGCTCAATTCCTTAAAAAAGAACAAGTCTCTTTCATAATTTTCTCCAAAACCACTCCATCCCAAAAGTTACATCAACTACTCATTTATAATAGACTTATGAGATCTAGAGATTTCCGAAAATGAAAAGACACACTGAACAACTCAAACTTAATCTAGAAACTTAGAAAATAAGAAAGGACTCATAGGATTAAATAAAGTCTTTAAATCACCTCATTTGCTATTCTTTGAATCTGCATCGGCAGTACTTCAGCTGAGTGGATATCATGCCTATTATTTGTTGCTCTTTCAAGAACCATATTACTTGGATGATTTTACCAAATAATTGAGCTTTTGTTTATTGAGTACTGCGGGAATTTCTTATTTTAGTATTAGCAATTTAAAGTGTGGGTCTACACATACTCTTTTCCTGAAGTACTTTTTTTCTCAGGGAAAACTTTTTACTAGTATTCCTTTTTTGATAGGTTGGTGTACTTAGTATAATTTAACCATCAAATGTTTAGATGTTTGATTTTCAACTTTATAAATATTTTATTTCAAAATCTTCTTTTTAAAAGCTAAAAGTCTTGTTACCCAAGCACTCGATGCTTTTAAAATAAAAAAATCTAAAAAATTACTTTTAAAAATCTATTAATAAATGCAGACGTGATGTTTAGGGAAGATGCCGAACCTGTGGTTTATATTACTGCTTGTGTATAAAGAAGAAATTTGTTTGAACATTGCTGGACCAAAAAGAGTTTCACTTGTTATGATTTGAAGAATTTCTTTTCACTTGTTCAGTTTCACCAAGTGGTAGGACCAAAACGAATGATATTTGTTGAAACACCTAGTTTTCCCAGTTTGCTTTGATTACCGAATGAAAAGACATTTTAACAAGAAGAGCATATTGTCCCCAGTTTGTTTTTTCCTTCTAAGAATAATAGAATAACTGACTTTTCCCTTGTTCTGTCTGTTTTCGATTTGTAACCAGACAACCTAAACTTTTATTTAATCATGTTTTTTTTTTCTATTTCAGGGTTCCAACTCTTGGTGGGTACCAAAACCAATGGCGTCAATTAATTCTGGGATGATGATCCTGTGGTGCCAAGTACAAGTCTGGAGCCGAATTGTATTTGGTTTATTAATGATCTTATCAATGTCGTATCTAATTCTCCAACGCTCAACTGCCTCAACACAAACCATGCCTGTTACTTTCGTTCTCTTATTAGGGGTAGCTTGTGGTTTCGCTGGAAAGGTTTGTATAGACACCTTAGGGGGAAGTGGGTATCTTTGGCTCTTATATTGGGAGCTATTATGCATTTTGCATTTTCTCTCAAACATTTTCACTTCAGCTTTGTTTCTTGTCCTTTACGGGCCTATTATCGTCACAAGGGTAGTAAAAGAGAAAACTAAGATTCCGTATTGGCTCAGGAGAGTAATATTCCATACCCTTCTGCTCGTGTTTTTACCTCTGTTATGCGGTTTAATGCCATTTGCGACTCCTTTGGAGTGGAAAGATCATTTCAAATTGCAAGTGTTCGATTTCTTGCAAGCCTCAGAGGTCTAGAACGGTGTTCGTGTTGAGGAACTTTGCTACATGTAATTTAAAGATGGGTTTTTAGTGTGTTTTTGCTTTTTAACTTTATTATGTGCTATGGTCTGTCGATGCAAGTTAAAGTGGATAAGGGTTTGCTTTTTTGAAACAAAAAAGGGTTTGCTTATTCAGGCAATTGTGGTATTTATATGTATCAATTTAGTTATTTTTGTATTGCTTGTATTTGTCAATTAAATTTTCGGAGGTACGGTTCAAGGTTTGTGTTAGAACTTTGAACCTTATATATCGATGTTGTAATATTAGTAATTTATGCTATTTCAATATCGTTGGTTTATTCGATAGTAAGGACGTCAAATATAGCACAATTTATTTTGTTCTTCTGGTCTTGAGCGACTTTCTGGTTTACGGGCCTAGACGACCTAATGTCCTTGAATATTTTTCGAAAGAGTTATAAATAGTCTCATAGAATAAAGATAGTGGAAGTAAACGTTTCGACAAGTACCTTAATTCAATATGTAATTTAATATTCTCCAGAAGAGTTATAAATAGTCTCGTAGAATAAAGATAGCGGAACTGAGTTTCGACAAGTACCTTGATTCAAGCTTTGTTGCTTAAACTACTTATAAGGTTTCGTGATTCGTTTCTAAATTAAGAATAGTAAGGTCTTTTCAGTATTAGCTTACTTGGTAGGACTTTTTCCCGAAAAACTGAACCGAATGGTATAAAATGGATAAATAAGAATGGACATGAATGTTTTACAACAACTATTAGTCGACAAACTGTTGAATTGCCTGATGAAGGATATGTCTACACTAAGAAATCGCCAAAAGCCGAATGCGGAAAAACTAAACAAGAGCTTATAGATCACCTTTACGCCATACTTGGAAATTACTCCTACTACCTAAATCCAATAACAAACACTTCAAATATAAGTTTGTGCAAAATATATATTATTAAAAATCATTCGACCCCTTAGAAGCTCACACACAACTACGTGACCATAGAAACAACCTACGTTCTCTGTAAAATTTCAATTGAAGAGACCATAAATGTGCCTAAACTTATAATGAGAAATATGGAAACACACATTGAAGGAGAACACAAATCCATATCCTATATATATATATATATATATATATATATGAAGCCTTAATCAGTCATATACTCAAAATATAAAAGGAATAGAACCAATAAGTGAATCTATAAAAATCTAAAGGAAGGGATGAAATAAACCTCCTGTACATGTCTAGTATGCATGTTAAGAAAATTAGTAATGCATGGTATTGGGAAATAGTCTTTAGGAGAAAGCTGAATTTGTTAAGTGGAATTCAAGAAGACGAAGAAGCAGGTACAATTAGTAGTAGTAGTGGTAAAAATCGAAAAAGAAAGTATGTTGCTACTCAAAAGTGAATTAATTAGAAAAGAAGCAAGACAAGTTTTTTTGGTCTGTGTCTGTCTAATGAGAATAGCAAAGAAAAAAAGGGTAACCGTAAATGCATCTTCATCGGTTCTCTATCATCCCCAATATACATCGAAAGGATATCATTCGGTGATCCTAGTCCTAGGGTGTCAATCAGATAATTTATCGCGTGGCTGTGCATCCATATCTGGCCATATCTCAAACACTTATCATATGATAATCAAACACCAAAATTAGATTCTAGATTGGAAGTAGTGAGATTATAATCATGATCTGTGAGAAACAAAAGATAAAACAAATTACCTTCTTCGCTATATCGATACACGGAACTCTTTCTGTTCTGCCAAAACAGTAAATCTTTCTGTTCTGACAAAACAGAATTTACGATCGTTTCAAGTGAGCAAAAATCCTACAATTAAACGGCTACGTACACTAGTTAGAATACATTTTGAACCCACTTGGCGCGACATTTGTATTATTATTTCATTCAATTTTAAACACCCGCAAGTTACAAGAACTACATCATCATGAACATGTCTAAAATGAACAGAAATACAGAATTTGTTGTTCTCAATCATGACACCTTAATTTGTTGTTACGTATCGAAATATATATATAGTTTATTTTCCCAATTATCACTG
Organism: Primula veris; assembly: GCA_963682055.1. Lineage (NCBI taxonomy): Eukaryota > Viridiplantae > Streptophyta > Magnoliopsida > Ericales > Primulaceae > Primula > Primula veris. The sequence goes on from OY821747.1 coordinate 34,315,870, forward strand.
GGTAGGTAGCTAGAACTGTTGACATGCAAATTTTACGTCCATTAAAAATGTGACACGTGTTATTCAAATCAAATATCAATTAATTACTAATTTATCAGTTTGAGAATAGACTTGTTATTAGTAATTTAAAATCGAAAAAAAAAAATTATATTTTATCATCTTATAAAATCTATGATGATAATTTATATAAAATAAATGTATTCTTTTTTTTAAAAACCATTAAATGTGGTATAAACAATGAGATACTAAAATTATAGTACTCATTAGTGATGTTTTCAAACATAAATACAAGTTTGATTAATTTACATAAGTCATGAGATCTTTAAGATAATGAGCCCAAACTTAAGGAGGTGACCTTGTAAATAAAAGATCATCCCAAAAACTATAAATAGAAGGGTGGGGGTACCATTATTTTCACAATCAAAAAAGCCTAAAAAAGCCTTGAAGACTAGAGAGAGAAGCTCCTTCACAGACTTCAGTAAATCAGCTCCGCTCTTCCACAGCCGTCAGGAAATCAGCTTCGCTCTTCCACAGCCGTCAGGAAATCAGCTCCGCTCTTCCACAGCCGTCAGGAAATCAGCTCCGCTCTTCCACAGCCGTCAGGAAATCAGCTCCGCTCCTCCACGACCGCCAGGGAATCAACTCTGCTGCTCAACGGTCGCCAGGAAATCAGCCATGCTCATCCGCAAACGTCAGGGGATCAACTCATAGGAGAAGCTCTGCACACTCCGGCCTCAACGAACGCCTTCAAAGTCTGCAACAAATCTGCAATAAACTTGGCATTCGATCTTCAAGAACGTCTACAAGTAATAAGCAAGACGTTTCTGCAAATCAAAGTCTTCAAGTTCTTCCCCAAATCTGAAGAACTTCTACAACAAACCGGCATTCGATCTTCAGGAACGACTATAAACAATAAGCAAGACGTTTCTGCAAATCAAAGACTTCAAGTTCTTCCCCAAATCTGAAGAACTTCTACAACAAACAGGCATTCGATCTTCAGGAACGACTACAAGCAATAGCAAGACGTTTCTGCAAATCAAAGACTTCAATTTCTTCCCCAAATCTGAAGAACTTCTACAACAAACCGGTATTCGATCTTCAGGAACGAATACAACAATAAGCAAGACGTTTATGCAAATCAAAGTCTTCAAAGTTCTTCACCAAATCTGAAGAACTCCACCCAAAAAATCTACAACAAACCGCCATTCGATCTTCAGGAACGACTACACAAAAGCAAAAACACGTTGCTTTAAATCAAAATCTTCAAGTTTTTTCCCAAATCTGAGGAGCGTCAAAATCATCAACGAAATCAACAAAACTACAAAGTTCTTCATCAAACCCGAAATTTTTTACTCAAGTTCAGCAAACTCAACAAAATTCATCAAATAGTCTACAACAGCATTTCGATCCATCACAAATTGTTCGAAGAGGAGAATCAAAGGACTTCCATTTTTATATTTTCTTTTAGAAATTATCAGAGATTGTATCCGCAAATTAATTGATAAATAAAATTTATTTTGCTTCGCATTCATTTTTTCTGTCTTCAGCACTTTGTGAAAATTTGTGTGAAACAAGGACCAATTAAAGAAACCGATGTAGTATTATTTGACTAGTTCAGGGTATATTACATTTAATTCAGGCTTTTACTATTTCAATGAATTATTATTATTATTTTGTTGTTTTTTTCTTGAAACACTAAAAGTGAAATGCACCAGCCAGGAATTCATTCTTTTTTTCTTTTCTTTTTTTAGATCATTTATATATATAGACACTTGGGATTTTTTGTTATTTACATCTCCACATGCATAAGCATTTTTTTGTTAAAATTGGATAATAAAAAAAAACGCACATGACATGCACATATGACGTGTACAGGAATGACGTTTGTATGTAAACCGAGGGATTTTTATGTATCCTAAGTAAACTACGCAAATGTAGTTTTGAACATTATATATCAGTTTTCTTATTAGTACATTCTTAGTTTTGGGTAGTTGTTAAGTCTACCGACTTTTACTTGCTCCACTAAACAACTCCAGTTCTGATATAACAATGAATAATTTGTTTAGGTCATTTATTTTAAACAAAACATTTGTAATTATTTTAAAGATTCTTAACTAAAAACTATTTTCAACAATTTACCTTTTCGTCAACGCGACGAAAGTGCACAGATACACAAAATTTATTATTCTCCACAAAAGCGCCTGGAGTCGATTTGGGTTTTCTCTAACAAAGTTTTGTAAATCTGTAAAAATAGGCAGATGAGTACATTTGTTGGTATAGTATTTTAATACAATGTGGATGATATATTTAGTTTTTTTTTTTTAATAATTAAATGATAACCATTTTTAAAGGAAATATAAATATATGTATACTGAATAATTTGTTTAGGTCATTTATTTTAAACAAAACATTTGTAATTATTTTAAAGATTCTTAACTAAAAACTATTTTCAACAATTTACCCTTTCGTCAACGCGGCGAAAGTGCACAGATACACAAAATTTATTATTCTCCACAAAAGCGCCTGGAGTCGATTTGGGTTTTCTCTAACAAAGTTTTGTAAATCTGTAAAAATAGGCAGGTGAGTACATTTGTTGGTATAGTATTTTAATACAATGTGGATGATATATTTAGTTTTTTTTTTAATAATTAAATGATAACCATTTTTAAAGGAAATATAAATATATGTATACTGAATAATTTGTTTAGGTCATTTATTTTAAACAAAACATTTGTAATTATTTTAAAGATTCTTAACTAAAAACTATTTTCAACAATTTACCCTTTCGTCAACGCGGCGAAAGTGCACAGATACACAAAATTTATTATTCTCCACAAAAGCGCCTGGAGTCGATTTGGGTTTTCTCTAACAAAGTTTTGTAAATCTGTAAAAATAGGCAGGTGAGTACATTTGTTGGTATAGTATTTTAATACAATGTGGATGATATATTTAGTTTTTTTTTATAATTAAATGATAACCATTTTTAAAGAAAATATAAATATATGTATACCTGGTCTGTCTATCATGGGAAGAAATTATATAGCAGGCTGGCACATAACCCTTTGGCTTCCCTGACTATACAAGTAAATATACCAATTATACACTAATAGCTACAAAAATCAAAAAAATAATTATCCTAGTTAAATGAAACATTATCAAAAAAATATGTCCATACCATGCATGGCTATATACCAGCATAGTAAAGCTGTGATAGTTTCACAAAGTCATAAACCTAGCTAGCCCATGTCATTTTCAAAAACTTATATTCCTCTGTACAATGCTGTACTAAAAAATACGAAAAAAATGCTTAAGTTATTTAAGAAGTACTTTAGTACAAAAGTTTGGGCTGTTCCCACAAAAAAAAAAGGGAGTAATATTGATGGACAAACACAAAACTTTCATAGTTTTCTAAAAAACTGATATACACCAACAGTACATTATTTCTAAAAGCAAAATTATGTGTATAAATCACAGCATCATTATTGAATTTTGAAATCTTAGTCCTTGTTTGGTTGATTGCAGTTTATACGACAAAACTATTGTGAATTTTTTTTAGGCAAAAAAAAGGTCTTCTATATATATACATAAAAGATTGTTTATTCGCATAAGTATTTTTTTTTAAATTGGGCGATGAGAAAACACATGATGTGCACACGACTAGCACGTGTATGCGAATCGATCTACTTTTAATCTGGATACTGCTAGTTGAAAACCATGTCTCAATTTAACATGTGTTTTCCAAACAAACTATCATGTACACCTTTGTTTTTCTTCCATAGCCTCCACTCCCAAGTGAAAAAAGGGAGAAATTAAAATCGCTATCAACGTAGCGATCAGCAGCCACCACCGCCAATCAAATATTTTTCTGGCGGTGGGGTGTAAGGAGTAGGGGCCGGGGCTGATACCGTCGCCGGCGTGTATGATCCTAAGAGGGATCGCACCATTTCAGCGTGTTTCCACTTATAATAGCAGTTGGAAAGAACCTGGCGATGTTTTGAATAACAACACGCATCTCATCCGACATGAAGGCTTGATCAGGATCATCTACGATCAGAGAAAGAGTACCATTATAGCCGAAAAACATAACTATCTTCTTACTTCCCACTTTATTTATTATTCTCTCAACGTTTTTAATGGTGGATGGGAGCATCATTGTCTGCAGTGCATCTATGGCTAAGAAGTTGCTGTTGACAAAAGCTGTGAAGGATTGGCAAGAGGTGGATGAGATAAGGAAGAAGATGAAGAAACCCTAATAGGGTAGAGAGAGAGAGAAGAGAGGCGCAGCTATGCTGCTGTTTGTTTATTCTATATATGTATTTATATTTATGTTTTATTAAGTGTAATTGTGTATTAATATGGACCCTAGGATTGACTTCATCTAGTTTAATAGGATCATGACATGTGTCAAGATCTAGGGTAGATAAAGAGCAGTTTTAAAACTGCTGAGTAACTGCCTAAAGTTGTAATTGTTTTCTTTTTAGTATTTAACTATGTGTAATGTACCAAAAGAGGACATCAGAAAATTAAGAATCAGTTTTATTTACAATCATTTCGTTTTTGCTTTAATATTACTGCAAATTTGGTATCAGAGCAGTCTTTCTGATGACCGGAAAGCGATCCCAGTCATCTCAGAAAGGGGTTCAACCCCCAGAACAACCTTTTTCACAATCAAATCCACCCCTAATTCAGCCAGAAACTTCAAACTCTTTAACTACTGACCAAAAACTGGATCAATTACAAGCATTATTGCTGGCTAGTCTAGAAGACAAAAAGATGATGGAACAGCAATTGGCATTGATGAATCAACAATTACAGCAAATCTCTTTATCTCAAGACAAAGGAAAGAACAAAGAAGGGGATTACCATGGCTCATCTTCATCCCCATTCCAGCAGAAGGGTCATTCTTTGATCAATTAAGGATCCAACAATCTGGTACCTGATCCAAACCAAATCAATTTTAAATCAGTCAGGCTTGAATTTCCAAAGTTTTTTGGTGGAAAAAGTGTTGAATGGGTATACAAGGCCAATCAATTTTTTAAACTGTATAATACCCCTGATAGTCAAAAAATAACCATAGCAAATATGCATTTTGAGGATCAAGCACTAATTTGGTATCAAAATCAAGAAAATGCTGGATTAATCACTACTTGGGAAGAATTTAGTGAACAACTCATTAGGAGGTTTTCTGATAATCTTAATGAAGACCCATTAGATCTCTTAATTAAGATAAGGCAAACTGGTACTGTTAAAGAGTATAAAAGTGAGTTTGAGTCTATTTCTAACAGGGTGAAGGATTTGTCTGAAAACCATAGGTTGGTATATTTCATTAGTGGCCTTAAGGAATTAATTGGGTTAAGTGTAAAAATGCTATTTCCTAAGGATGTTGAAACTGCTTTTTCTATAGCCACTTATCAAGAAGAGAAATTACAGTTAGAAAAAAGGTATCAATTCAAATCCCTTAATAACAATCCTAAGTTTAACATACCTACTCCACAATCTAACTATAACAGGGTACACAGCCCAAGTAGAACTGTTAAATTACCAATAAAAAGGTTAACACCTACTGAGTTAGAAGAAAGAAGGAGTAAAAATTTGTGTTACAATTGTGATGAAAAGTGGGTTAGAGGACATGTTTGTGTTAAACCAAAGCTTTATCTTCTTTATAATGAATTAGAGAGTAATGAAGAAACTGAAAAGGAAGTCTGTATAAGTGAAACAGATGAGGAAAATACTAATGAGCAACCTGAAATCACTTTACAAGCAATCTCTGGAGGTATTAACTCTAATTCAATTAGATTTGTAGGTAAAATACTTGGGCAGAAAGTAGGAATTCTAGTGGATTCAGGAAGCACACATAACTTTATTGATCCTAGGTGGGTTACTAAGTTAAAATTACCTAGCAGTGAAAAAAGTAAAGTTAGTGTGAAGGTGGCTAATGGTGAAACCTTGCAAAGTATGAGACTGTGTGAAAAACTTAGAGTCAACATACAGGGTAATCATTTTAAATTGGATTGTTTGGTACTTCCTCTAGTTGGCTATGACATGGTTTTAGGGGTCCAGTGGCTGAGGACTTTAGGGGAAATTGTATGTGACTTTCAAAACTTAACTATGGCTTTCAATTTTGAAGGGTCACAGCTCAAATTAAAGGGAATTAACAACAACTCCACTGGAATCACTGAATTTAATTACTTAGAGGGTAAAGAGATTAAAGGACAGGGACTTATCTTGCAATTATATTCAACTTTTGTACAACATGATGCCTCTCTTGAGACTTCCAAATTTGAAACCCTTTTGAGAGATTTTCCAGAAATTTTTTCTGAGCCAAAGGGGCTACCACCTGAAAGGCAACATGAACACAAAATTGAATTAGTGGCAGGTACAAGTCCAATTTCAGTCAGGCCTTATAGGTACCCTTACTTTCAAAAGAATGAAATTGAAAAGATAATAACTGAGTTGTTAGAAAATGGGTTTATAAGACCCAGTCAATCACCTTATTCATCACCAGTAATCTTAGTTAAAAAAGCTGATGGAACCTGGAGAATGTGTGTAGACTATAGGGCTTTAAATCAAGCTACTATTAAAGATAAATTTCCTATCCCAGTTGTTGATGAATTATTGGATGAATTAAATGGTGCATGTATTTTCTCTAAACTAGACCTTAGGTCAGGGTATCATCAAATTAGAATGGCTGAAAAGGATATCCCTAAGACTGCATTTAGGACTCATGAAGGTCAGTATGAGTTTTTAGTGATGCCTTTTGGACTAACTAATGCACCAGCAACCTTTCAAAGTACAATGAATGCTGTTTTTAAACCTTATTTAAGGAAATTTGTGTTGGTTTTCTTTGATGACATCCTAGTTTATAGTAAGTCTAAAGAGGAGCATGAGCATCATTTAAAATTAACTCTAGAGATCATGAGTAAACACCAGTTTTTTGCTAAGCAATCTAAGTGTAAATTCTTTCAACAAGAAATAGATTACTTAGGCCACATAATATCTCAAGAAGGTGTAAGTGCAGACCCTCAAAAGATAAAAGCTATGGTTGATTGGCCAGTTCCAAAAACTATAAAAGGGTTGAGGGGTTTTCTGGGATTAACAGGTTATTACAGAAGATTTATAAAAAATTATGGTGGAATTGCAAGTCCATTGACTGATTTATTAAAGAAAAATGCCTTTGTATGGAATGAAATGGCAGAAAAATCCTTTAATAATCTAAAAGCTGCTGTTACTACACCACCAGTTCTTACCTTACCTGATTTTACCAAATCCTTTGAGATTGAATGTGATGCATCTGGCACTGGGATTGGAGCTGTCCTGCAACAAGAAAAAAGGCCAATTGCCTTCTTCAATAAAGGCTTGAAAGGAAGGTTACTTAGTCTGTCTACTTATGAAAAGGAGTTGTATGCATTAGTACAAGCTATTCAAAAATGGAGGCCTTACCTTTTTGGTCAGGAATTTTTGGTTAGAACTGACCACCAAAGCTTAAAATACTTACTAGAACAAAAAATAGGCACTCCAACTCAGCAGAAATGGCTTTCAAAATTATTGGGTTATAATTTTAAAATTCTATACAAGCAAGGTATTCAAAACAAAGCTGCTGATGCTTTATCTAGGCAAAATGAGAGTCTAGGAATGTACTTTTCTTTAATGGTAATTAATCCTACTTCTGAATTAGCAGAAACAATAAAACAAGCTTACTTGGTTGACCCAAGGGTACAAAAACTAAAAGAAGAAATGGAGCAGGAGGTTTTGTCATCTTTAAGTTATAAATGGGTGAATGGACTGCTTTTTTACAAAAACAGGTTATATATTCCTAATGACTCTAAAATGAAATTGAAAATGCTGGAGCTTCTTCATGAAGACCCCACTTCTGGCCACAGTGGATTAACAAAAAGTTTACACCTTGCTTATAAAGAAGTGTTTTGGCCTGGACTTAAAAAAGATTTTGAAAATTTCATTTCAACTTGTGAGGTGTGTCAGAGGTGCAAATATGGAAAAACAAAATCTTTTGGGTTGCTTCAACCCCTGCCTATGCCTGAACAAGAATGGTAAGAGATCAGTATGGATTTCATAAATGGACTACCCACCTCAAATGGTTACAATTGCATATGGGTGATTGTGGATAGGTTAACAAAATACTCCCATTTTATACCTTTGAAACATCCTTTTGTGGCTGCAGAACTAGCAAAAATTTTCTTAAAGGAGATTTTCAAGTTACATGGGCTTCCTAAGAAAATTATTTCTGATAGAGACACTGTCTTTACAAGTGACTTTTGGCAAGAACTATTTAAGCTGCTAGGACCAAAACTACTTTTAAGTACAGCTTTCCACCCACAGACTGATGGCCAAACAGAAGTTGTTAACAAAACCCTAGAAACTTATTTGAGATGCTACTCATCTGACTATCCAAAAAAATGGTCTCTATGGATTTATTTAGCTGAATACTGGTACAATACCACCTATCATGCCACAATAAAAATGCCCCCCTTTAAAGCCCTCTATGGATATGATCCTCCTAAATTATGTCACTACCTTATTGACAGTGATCATAAACCAGATGTCAAAGACCTTTTAACCACTAAGAATGAGATTCTCCAAACTCTAAAACAAAATTACTTACAAGCCCAGAACAGAATGAAACAAAATGCAGACCTAAAGAGAGTGGATAAAAATTTTGAGATTGGGGAATTTGTGTACATGAAATTGCAACCCTATAGACAAGTCTCGGTGGTAAGAAGAAAAAACCAAAAGCTAGCACCCAGATTTTTTGGTCCCTACAAAATAATAGCCAAAATTGGATCAGTGGCTTATAAATTAGATCTTCCACAAGGGAGCTCGATACACCCAATTTTTCATGTGTCACAATTGAAATTAAGGGTAAAAAACGAAGATCAAATAATGCCAGAATTACCTCAGCAAGATATGCAAGGACGCCTTCGACCATTACCAATAAAGTTTTTGGATTTACGCCAACAAAAAAGAGGGAATAGGGTTTGGGAAGAAATTTTGGTACAGTGGAGTGGCCAATTGGAGAAAGAAGCTACCTGGGAAAATCTGAGGAGAATAATTTATCAATTTAATGATCTTGTGGGCAAGATAAAGCTTAAGGGAGAGGGAATTTGCAGTGCATCTATGGCTAAGAAGCTGCTGTTGACAAAAGCTGTGAAGGATTGGCAAGAGGTGGATGAGATAAGGAAGAAGATGAAGAAACCCTAATAGGGTAGAGAGAGAGAGAGAAGAGAGGCGCAGCTATGCTGCTGTTTGTTTATTCTATATATGTATTTATATTTATGTTTTATTAAGTGTAATTGTGTATTAATATGGACCCTAGGATTGACTTCATCTAGTTTAATAGGATCATGACATGTGTCAAGATCTAGGGTAGATAAAGAGCAGTTTTAAAACTGCTGAGTAACTGCCTAAAGTTGTAATTGTTTTCTTTTTAGTATTTAACTATGTGTAATGTACCAAAAGAGGACATCAGAAAATTAAGAATCAGTTTTATTTACAATCATTTCGTTTTTGCTTTAATATTACTGCATTGTCGATACACTAAGATCCTCCAGCCAATCGTTGGATCTAACATAATCTAAATCAGACATTTCAGTTTCCGGTATCGTTGTCTGAATCAAAGACTGTGTCTTAGGAACTCCGCTTATCTGTGTTGGGATCGGTCAGGCGAACAACAAGAAAGACAGAAAACTAAACCGAACACACATACTTTGATAACGGAGTTCACCCAAATTGGTTACGTCTCCGGGCCGCTACACGTGGCACTTAATATTATTATAATGAGGATTACAATCGTAATCTAGCTCAACACAAGCTATGGTTCTCTCGCAACTAGAACTCTCTCACTTATAATATGTAAAATGTACTTTGTGTAGGTGTAATTAAGATATAAGATATTGGGGCATATAAATAGAACCCTTAGTGGGTCATATTACAATTTCAGACGATGTGAGATAATAAGAAAACAACTCCACAACTCAACAATCTGGTCAAGAAGTTGTATTTCTGAACTCCGTTTACCGTGTTTATTTAAAATTGTATTATTTTACATAATCCCTATGGACGACCTGATATCTAACCAGTTTTATAAATTTTATTGCTATGATTGGCACTCGTATTGTTGCAAGTTAAAGAGATTAAAAGATAAACACACTAAGGCAATCACGACCTCCTTCAATGATCGAAGATGAGAAAGAGTGTCCCGTAAAAGAAAGAATATGAGCTTTCCACGATTATGTATGTATATATATAGTTCAGGGTGTATGCGCTTTGTCGGTTCTTTGACGACCTCAACAAGGGTTTGTCGAACCACCGCCTACACTGCCGACCCATGTGCTAGTGGTGGATATGAGTAATGGAAAGTTCCAATTTGATTTAAAATTAGTTGATGAGAAAGAGTTCGTGTAGGTTTTTGTTGGTTTGATATGAGAAAGAGAACTTGCACACTTTTTGGAAAGGAAAGGTTTGCATAATATTTTTTTGAGAATATAGTTTGAAAAGTAAAACTTTCTTGGATTTTCCCTTTGGATTTTTTTCCTTTTTTTAGCTTTTTGTTTTATAAAAATGAGAAATTATTTGAAAAATTGTTATAAATTTCGAAATGAGTTTTATAAAAATATGAATTAATTTTTTAGTCATGTAAATAACTTAAAAATTAATTTATATTTGTATTAATCCTAGTTACTTGCAGTCTGTATTGTAATAAACACTAAATGAAGAACTGGTTATTTCACGTACAATTAGGGTTGCTTCAGACTTTATTGTTACAACTACTAGGATTACCACAATATTTTTTAAACGTAATATACTACTAAAATCAACTATAAAGTTAATGATCTTTGTGGGGAAACATGACGATTAACAATATTAAATTAAAACTAGCTATAAGTATCATTGATTACGGAATGAGTCAACCTCAAAATAAATAAATATTCAAATTAACATCTTATATATATCGACCCTTTAATAATGAAAAACATCCAATTAATTCATTCTTCCGCTGCTTTAAGATTCCCCTTTATGCGACATCCGACACTGAAACATAATTTGATAGGGAAAAAAAATATGATGAGCTTGTGATAGACTATATATATTATTCAAGAACGATATATATAAAGCAACTATAATATATCATATAGCAAAAGTAATAATGAGCAAATCAAAGGTGGGATAAATAGATAGATAGATAGATACCAAGGTTTTTGATCCGATGGTACTGGTAGATCATTGAGAACGCAGTCGATAGCAATCCTTAAATCCCTACAGAAAAAAAAATAACCAAAACAATTTATCATATATAGCTAGGGAAGGTACATTATATAGATCATGGGAGAAATTAAATTAGTTGATTATTTTTTTCCGATTTGTTAGACAAACCTTCCTGTAACAGGCACGTCATTATCGGGCCGTGAGTCATCAAACTGACCGTGGTATACCAACTCAAACGACTTATGATCATTGTCCTATATATATATAATAAGAGGACATGATTAATTACATAATATAATGTCAACAAAATGAACAAATTTAAGGGTAGTTAAACACTACACTAAGGAAATACACAAAATCGCAATTTAATATTTAAATTAGAAAATCTAAGGAAAGTAAAATGTTTATTAATTAATACCTCCTTGAATAGGAAAAACTCTGGTGTGCAAACAACTGAGAGGTACTCTGCTAGATCTTGTTCCTGTGGAACGAACATTCATGACTTGTATATTAGGGTTGTTAATTTTTATTTTTATAGATTTGACATATTTAATCATAGAAGGTCAAATTAAATTATAAAGAAAAATATTTCGTTCAGTTCAGACTAGCTAGTTCAAGTATTTTGTACTTTTCTTAACGACGCATTACGTACCCAATTTTCATTTGCTTACAATCTCGATTTTGCTAAAAGTGTTAGTACAAGTTTATACCTCATACTTGAGTTGAAAATGGATCTAATTCGGATTATAGATTATGACGGAAAACAACGACGATGAACCAATACTATAAATATCTATATATTTACAAATTGAGCATTTTAACAGTAATATGGTAGTTAAAAACAAAATGCAAACATGGTCACCGGTAGAGACGACAAAATATGATACACCAACACTAGCTATATTTGTGTCATTTCTAACGCAGTTTTAAAATCATTTAGTTTGATCACAAACTGTATCCCCATGTTCAGATTTCGAGTTGACACCTTAATAATAGCTCAATTAACAATATGCTGCATTAAATTAAGAGTAACGATATAAGAAGAGACCATTTGACAAGACTCTCGCAGATAATGGAACCTTATTTTAAGCTTACCTCATCATACCAGCCGGTGAATGGATAACCTGGTCCATCCTGTCACAGATAATTAATAGAGAATTAGGCAAACTAATGAATTCACAGCTAAAACAAAATCATGCAATTCAGATAATGGAAAAAGTCTATTCAACATTGAGAAACAAACTATACAAACATGCATAGAAAAAGAAGTATTTTCAAGTAAGAAATAAAAGGAAAAAGAAGATGGTATATATAAGTCTTAACCTGTGGACGAGGGGTTATAGTTCTATAATCTGATGATATTGCCAACACCCCAAGCCCTTTCTGGAAAATAAATAAAAACAATTCTATTATTAAACTTTTGCTTATGCGTACATCGGCCATCGCTATATATATATAAATAAGTACAAATCGTAGAACAGCGGAGAAATTAATTAAAATTCCTATGTACCTCCATGTAATAACATGCAAGCTCCACAATCTCTTTTTTCAAGTGTTGAACGTATGGGCAACTGTCGTTAAGGTACATGATCTGGAAAATTAAATGAAAATAAAGGCGGAAATTTAGTAATACTCAACATGTAATCGAGTTAACAAAGGGAAAACATGAGACGGAGTTTCATTTACAAAATATCAAGTTACGAACCAGGACATATGTCCATTTAATTAATATACATCACATCAGATCTAAATTTACCAGCAAAGCATGATTTGCCTCGAATTCCTCCAATGTCCATTCATCAAAGATTCTCGACTCCTTTGGCAACTGAAACATGTAGATTACAGACCGTTAGAAACTGAGTGTTTTAATTTGCTGATATCAGTGTAAATGTGAAAAAGGCCTACACAATTTAATTGATTCATTTCCTAAATACTGTTCAACAAAGTGATAGATTGCTCATGAGCTCGCTAAAAAGTAAAGTTGTACAAGCGAGTTCCATTTTTACTACTGTATAATTATAAATATTTCCTCTCTCGTGAATTAGTTGTACCCTGCTTAGCCTCTACTAATTACTCTCTCAAACTCAATTTCTTAAGTAAACGAGCTAATTATCCTCAGTATATTGGTAGTATTGGATTTGCTTGTTTGAGATATAACCCCAATAGTTTTCAAAAGGTTTAAATAATAAAAGCCCTACATTTTTATTTTATTTTGGTAAATTTGCAATATATATTTTTATTTTTTTTAATAATTGGTGGGGAAAACTCACATTTGCAATATTTTCTTAAAGACATTTAAGTTGAAGCTCTTAGCAGGCGAATGGACGAAATGTTCGACATATATAGTTCTATTCAACTGGCCCCGTTCTTTATTTCAATGGTCATTCATTTATGAAAACTAATTTACAACCGTAAATCCTAGAATTGCTATACCGGATTTACAGAATACACCATATATAGGGACCGACTACTAGGGATATAAACTTAAAAAAACTAAATAACAAAGTAAAAATGGACATATAAGCTGCATAACAAGGTAAATTAGGTACATATAAAGAGAGTTGAGGAATATTTATGAACCTTGATGGGACCCCTTTTGGGAAGCGTAATAACCTGTCGACCATCTCGGGCTCGAGTCATCAACTTCATCTTCTCCGATGGGTTTTCAGTTATATGATTCGGAGAAACAACGCTTAACATTTTATGCATGCAGAGAAGGAAAAGATAAAAAGGAGAATGAATTTAAGTCGTGATAATTATCAAGCTTGCCTCTGAGTCTATATATATATATATGAAGTCGTTTCCCCACAGCTTACCAAGTCTATACATGTACAGAGTTTTGAAAATTCTTTGATTGTTTTTGCATTTTTGTATGCATTGTACCTACTTAATTAGTATAAGAAATTATTAAACACAATGTGGGTGGTCAATGCTCTTTTGATAGGCATAGCAGCCATTAACGAATAATGAAAAGTTGTGTGAATTAATACTTTTAATATTTTTAGTAAGGGACTAGTGGCCTAGTTGGGGATGGGCACTAGTTGACCTGTTGCAAAATCTTAATAACATTTTGTTATTTTAAATTAAGAGCAATAATTAGTACAACACTTTAGCATCTCTATCTAGCATATGTCCCCACTAGCCCCACTAATCCCTTACTAAAAATATTTAAGTATTAATTCACACAACTTTTCAAAGAAATTATATATATATAATTAAGTGTAGGATTGATATAATTAGCTACAGCCTACAAATATGTTTTATGATAAACTGATTTACTTTGGAAAACCATACATTTGGGTCAATTGATATAATTTAAAAGGAAACAAGTTTTTTAGAAAAGTGAAGGGTAATTTAGTAGAAGTTGATAGTGATGAGGAGGAAAATGAAGAAAATGTAGAACAAGGGGGGAAAACAAAATGAAACAGAAGTTCATGAATTTGTAGAATCTGAAAAAGGGTAGATCAGAGGTGTGAAGAAATAGGGACAAAAACATCTGTTGAGAGTAAGACCAAACTGTTGAAAACCAAATGAGGAATACAGTGGATCTACACTGTCTCAAAATGCAAAAGGCTTTGATCAAGCCAAGCCATATTTCTACCCCAAAGATTGCAACTTATAATGTTTCTCCCAGTGAGGAATGAGGAACGAGGAATCGAGAACTTAAAAAAGAGAAAAAAGGAAAAAAAGCCTGAGTTTGAAGTCACTCATTAAGGTCCACTCTATTAGCCATGATTATGTGCATTTCAACATCATCTTAGAGGACTTGATGGGAGAATATAACCTAGATTTTTCTTGTTTAGTTGAGCATGATTACTCCTCAGATGGTTATGGGTCTCTATCGGATTTTGGAGTAAAGAAAAATTAAAAAAACACTCTATGATCACTAGGTATGTAATATAGGGTACAAGCCAAATGGTAACCAAATCTCAATATGGAACAGTTTGCATGCATGCTAATGGATGATAGACATGGCCTATAATCCTTGATGTTGTTAAGATACATTTGTTACTCTTATACACTTTGATGGCCTCGTTAAATTTGAGCATGATTCTTAATTGTTTAGTTATTATTTGAGACTTAATTTTGTTATACCAACAGGTTGTGTTATTATCTATGTTCCATGGTATGAATATTTTTGTTTTTTCAATATAGTTTGGGTTCGTTTTGATTAAAAAGGAAAAGAAAAAAAGGGGCCATCATCAAGCTTAAGTTTAAAGATTTCTTACCTAAAAAACCGAAAAATTGAAGGTTTTAAGCGCATGCGGAATAACGGACGATGAATGGGGAGATCAAGCGCTGCACATGCGGAGAAAAAGATAGAAAATCGCGTCTAGGGAGGCGAGCAGAATAAGAAGGGGAAGAGAAGTTTTTTTTTATTCAATCCAATCCATGTGTAATTGCAGGGTTGGTTCCTGCATATTTCGAAATGGTCATGTTTTAAAAAATTAGATACTTACAACTAACAAAAACATACATTTTATTTTAAAAAAATCAAACAATTTATTTATTTTTATTGATGTAAAATTTTATGAATAAAATATGTTTAAATAAATGAAATGTGTTTTGATTGAATAAATGTTTATTACGTTTGCAACAAATTGTTTAGTTTGAACTACTTGTGTTATTTTGTAGCTAGGTTTAGTCCTTCTTTTCTGTCTTCCTCTCCTTTTTTTAATATTGATACGTTATTTCCAGAAAAAAAAAAATGGATTGTTTTTGAACTCATCACTTCCATATTGAAGGGGTTGGGTTGGTATATCAAGTTTTATAATGAGATGTAGTCATAATTATAGTGTTAGTGGAGTTAGATGATGTAAAGTTAATGTGTCACTTTTAAATACAGAGTAACTGATTTACAAATCTAGTTTGTTATAACTGTATGTAATGAAAGTAAATATATATATATAGAGAGAGAGAGAGACTCTCTCTAATGAAGAGTGAGTGATATACACGGATAATAAAAATAGTAATTGTTCTTTCCATCATATCACTCACTCTATGTGATCTCTTTCTTTTTTGTTATGGTGATTTTTGCCCGACATAGCTGTGCTACACAACGCTCTATAGATCTGATCTTTTTTTTACATTTTAGATTGGGTTTTTAATTAGTTTTACAATCCTTGTAAATTCAAAAAAAAAAAATCTAAGGAGAGCCTTCTTTTGACGGTTCGACCCAACAGAATAGAAATAAATAAATTCAACCATCAAAAATCTTTCCGAGTAACATCATTTCCCCATGATGCAGGTCCTTTTTTCCTCCAATACTGCGACCACATAGCGTTGCAATCACTAAAAAAAAAAGATTTCAATCCGGGACGGCCAAATCTAACATTAAATGACCATTTTTGTCAGTAAAATTGAATTCCGTCTCTGATTAGGGCGTTGGGAAGCAAAATTCAAACCAATTATATCAAACAAAAAACAAAAACATCCATAACGGAAAATAACCAACGCTACCTGAAGAAACAATCACTTTATTTAATATTCATATTAGACTCAAACAGATTAACACGCAAGTAATAAAGTACCGTAATTTTCTTATACTAATCGTCAACGATAAATAAAGAAACAATCACTTAATTCGGTCTTCATACTAGCCTCAAGCAGATAAAATCGCAACTAAACAAGTGTAATTTATTTTGTGAAAGATACATTATTTGTGTATCTAAGAGTTCACGATGGGGGGTTGTGGAGCAGTATGATCAGTAGTATTGGAAACAGCGTCACAATATCCTTCAAGGACATCTCCCTCCTCGGCAGTGAACCCAAGGGAGCCGATCATGGTTGGCCAACAATGCTTATGGATGACCCGGATAGCACTACAACATCCGGGACCAAGATAAGTCTCGCCATTCATGAAAAAAAGGATGATCTCGCCACTGCAAGATTGGAGCTGGAACAACGAGTCCCAACAGTTGGGCGAGTCTGGACTCGCCGCCTCATCTAGCTTTAGTCTTGCCATGAGGGTCGAGGGTTTTGAGTTCGAGGCCAGTACCATGGGTCGGGATAAGACACTTGAAGTGCTTAACCATAAAAATACAATAGACAAAAGTAGAGCTTTGGCGTGGGAGCTTGACATCTTTTTTACTTTACTTTTGATTGCTGGGAAAAGGAGATAATTGGGGATGAATTAATGATGAAAATGACGATAGGTTAATGTGTAATTTATATGGATAGAGATGCATGCTACGGTTATGGTATTTCATGGGATGCCAATTTAATTATAATGACTTCAAAAACTTAAGTAAGTCCAAGGGTCTGCATGCATTGATATGCTGCAACAAATTATATTATTATACCTACGAGTTAACTTAAATAATCTGTGTGGTTATACCAAAAGTTATTCCAAATGGTGTGTAACACATGAATAAAAAGAAATCTAGCTTTCAAAATAACAATTTGGACTTCATCTAACTCTAATTTTTCTATTTATACAATATGTAATAAACTTAAATTTGCTTTTGCAACATTTCTTGTTATCAATTTCTTAAATCAGGCGGCAAACATATGTTCAGTAAGTGCAACTTAAATTTATATGAACAATATATTTTCAAGTCTTTCAGATCGAAGTTAAATAAAAATGATATAAAAACAAAATATGTTGCAGTAATCTAATGGTAGTATCACTACAAAATAATGTTTGATTTAATGAGAGTCAAAAGTTGTCACAAACCTGTCGCTAATTTAAAAAGCTGTCATAAATCTGTCGCAAATTGATTAAACTGTCACAAAGCCATCACAAAAACCGTCGTTAATAAGCTCGTAACAAAAAATACAGTCACTAATCCCGTCGCTATTTAGATATTTTTTTTATAGGGCATGAAGCACGCAGACATTACGATTTACAACATAAGTAAGATAGTTAGTTTTTTTGGGTTTTCTTAAAGTAAATATTTATTTTGGGGCATTGTTTTTAAATCAATGTATATATTTTGGAAATTTTACAAAGTAGTGAGGGAATAATTAGAATTAAGGAAAAAAATGGGCTAAAATTTTACAGCCTCAAATTCTTGTATTTGGCGGTTACATTTTGTAACGAGGGATTCATGTGAGTTATTTTTATTATAAGTTTTAGTCAAATAAGGCATAATAACCCGTAAATTTTTATTTAATATCCGAGATGGAGAGTCGAATACAAAGTTATACCATTTGAAATTTAAAAGAGTTGATAATGAGGGTCAATTATAATTTGTAAACCTTTAAAGTTCATGGGCTGATAGAACACAAAAATCAGACCCGAATATTTTATTCGGGTCATAATCAACCCACTTTATAAATGGGCATCCAACGCTTAAATGGGTCATCTCATATTGGTTGTAGGGATTGAGGGGCTACAACACAAAGCCCAAGCCCAATCAAAGGGGGACCCTTGTCTGAGAAATCCCTGGGATGAAGACATTTGTCACTATCCTAGAAGGCGCAGTTGCCTATAAATAGCCCACTACCCCTCCTAGAAAAGGACCAGAAAATCTATCCAAAAAATATAGAGAGAAGTTAAGAAAAGAGAGAAACTAACCAAAGCATATCACTTCAAGAAACAAACCGAGAAAAGACAGCCGAGCATCGAGTAAAAGAGGAGAAAGATCAAGACGAGAGATTAAATAGTTATATCGAGCATAATTGTAAAATCGGAATACGAATCCGAACAAGTGTAATAGTCCGAACAAGGACAAGAATCCGAGTCATAATAAAGATCAGGAAGCATCATTTATTCACGGTCGATTTGTCATTTTTATCTTTGTTGAAAAGCCTAACGCAACCGACCAAAGTTATGGCTTTATCAAATGGCGCCGTCTTCGGGAATCATCTAGTTCCCAACTAGTTTAGAATTCGAATACCAATACTCTGCCAGACGAGCGACAATGGTTACCAATGTAGAGGAAACCCATCCCGAGATAGTAGAAACCAATAACCAAAACACACAAATTAGCCAACAAGACCTCGACGATCTACTCGCTATCCGCGACAGATATGAAGCTATCCAATCCGGAAACCAACCAACAAACTCCTACGCAAACCAAGAACAACCGGTCGAACCACCCCGACATTTCATCGAAGGAATTGTCGACGAACACATTTCGTCCTCGGAGGACGAACAAGACGTGCCCGTATTAAGGCGTGCACGAAGACGCTTAACCGGGTCCCAAGCAGGGCCGAGCTCAAGAGTCCCTTTGCCTACGACCTCGGTCAACTCTGGTGCCCGTTTACAAACGGACGAGGCTCATCAGTTTGGCATGCCCGAGGATCGTGTACTCGGACAGTCGCCACGACTGCCGACTAATTCTCCGAGGGTGATTACACCACCCACGGTGGAGGTACAACATGTCGTTCCCTTAGCCGATGAAAGGAACTACACACAGCTACAAGCTCAGCTGGCGGCATGCATGACGGCCATGACAGCGGCCGGCATCGTATTGCCAGTTATCCAACCCAACAAAGACCCACGCCATGAAGTGGAAGATTCTGCCTACAGGGCCGCCCTGGAGGCAGCGGGTCGGCGAACCGATACAAGAGTCCCCCACCAAGGGGGCAATGTCCCAATAACTATCGTCCATCCGAACACACATATGGAACGTGTCCACACAAACACGAAGGACGATAGATATCCCGATTACAGGATCGGGGAAGGATATGGCCCACCACCACATCAGGAAGGATACCCTCCCCCCTACCAAGTCACGGATGACGCGTTCCAACAGGCTTGGAACGTATGCCAAGAAACCCCGTGTGCTGAACAGATCACACGGTACCGCAATCCTATGGGATTCGTCATCCCCGAGTTCAGGCTCTATGACGGGAAGAGTTGCCCTATCGACCATCTGAGGCACTACAAGACGAAGATGGAACTGTGGAGTGACGACCATGCACTGATGTGCAAATTTTTCAAAAACAGCTTGGGTCAAGAGGCTTCGTCATGGTATCATAACTTACCACGGGGTTCCATTAGAAACTGGGCAGAACTGCTAAGAGCGTACTCCACCCGGTACGCTGCTCATCGAAAAAAGAAGGTTAGTATCGAAACCCTTCTTAAAATGACGATGATGCCAAATGAAAGGCTCAACGATTACTGCATACGTTTCATCGACGTAGCAAACCAGATTCCACGATACGCCAATAATATAGCCATTCAAAACTTTATCAACTCCATCCCTAATGGCTATTGGGCGAGAAGGAAGTTCATAGGCAAAAACTTCCCGACCACTGATTCCCTGCTAGCCTATTGTACCCACCTCACCGATAAAAACGACGAACTGCGTTTCCTAAACCGAACTCTACCAAGAAGAGAGTCGGTCCGTGAGGCACAGGTGGGTCGCAAAAGAGTTAGAAATAACCAGGGAGAAGCATTCCAACCGACCAGAAAGGGCAAAGAGCCCGAGGTCCATAGCAGGGGAGAGCGACCACGAGCACTAGAGCCTAAACCGCTCCAGATCGCATACCCAACACCGACCAACGAACATAAACCGCTCCAGCTCGCCTACCCGATGCCACCCAAGCCATTTCAACAGGTGCGGCCCCAAGAGAGGGAACACCGAGGCACTGTCGGACCGGTCGAGCTGCGATACACTTTCAACCTGTCTGCTGAAGATATCCTCAAGGATATATGCAGGGAAAGTTGGTATTCCCGACCACAACCGATCATCTCTCCCCCCAATCAGAGAGATTCCAAGCTCTTCTGCGCGTATCACGAGGATCACGGCCATCTCACTGAGCATTGCCGTAACCTACGATGGAGAATGAACCAGTGGGGTGATGCAGGATACCTAGCCAAGTTCATCAAAGGAGCTGGGAATAAAGGCAAACAACTGGCCATCGAGGGATCTGACAACCGGCAAGGCAAAACGATCAATGTCGTTCATATGTCACGACCCAAGGGCCCAGGCGGGGAACGATCATGACAACGGCAGCTGGCCCACTTTAGCCAAGTAGCCAAGACATCACAGGCGTCGACCTCAAAACGACAATGCACACCACGACGTCATCCGCCCATTTCTTTTTCGGATCTTGACGAAGAAGGGGTGATATACCCCCACGGAGACGCCATAAACCTCCGCGTTCAAATCGGCCTAGACACAGTCAGCAGGGTACTTGTCGACCAAGGAGCCTCTTGTGATATCATGTACAAAGAGCTCTTCGACAAGATGGAACTCAAGCTGCAAGATCTTCAGCCTACCGATGTCACACTGATCGGATTCATCTCCGAAACGACCAAACCTTTGGGTAAGATCGTCCTCAGTGTCACAACAGGGTCCATGTCGGTTCCCGTGGAGTTCTTAGTGGTCGACGACCACTCCGGGCACAACGCAATATTGGGTCGACCTTGGCTACATGCCATGAAGGCCATACCCTCGACCTATCACCAAAAGGTCAAATACCCGAATGATAGGGGGGCGATCGAGACAGCCAGAGGATGTCAAGAAGATTCAAGACGCTGCGAGGACATCACCGCGACCCTCCAAAAACAACGAAGCCCTGTGGAACAACCCACCAGCACAAAGAAGCTGATCAGCCAAATATCCAAAGCCGAAAGGGTTGTCGAAGAACAAGTAGGAGAGACACTTAGGAAGGTGTATATCCCGGATATGGACGAGGAGCACTATTTCCTCCTCGGCGATAACCTTCCAAAACAGGAATCCGAGGAGTTAGAAGCGTTCCTTTTCAGCAACATTGATAAATTCGCCTGGAGCCCTAAAGACATGCCGGGCCTAGACCCCACTACAGCATGCCACCACCTAAGTGTAAACGCCGAGTACAAGCCAATAGCACAGAGAAGCAGAAAAGTCTCGGTACAGCACAGAGCAGCTATAGTCGCTGAAGTACAAAAGCTATTGGAGGCTGGAGCCATAAGGGAGGTTTACTATCCAAAATGGTTGTCCAACCCGGTCGTCGTCCCTAAGAAGAACGGGAAGGAAAGAGTCTGTATAGACTTCACCAACCTCAATAAAGCCTGCCCGAGGGACCACTTTCCCCTTCCGAGGATCGATCAACTGGTGGACGCAACAGCAGGAGCGGAACGGATGACCTTCCTTGATGCGTACTCAGGATACCATCAAATTCCCCTCGCCTGCGAAGATCAAGAAAAGACTTCATTTATATCGCCTTTGGGAAATTATTGTTACACGGTAATGCCTTTCGGTCTACGCAATGCGGGGGCAACATACCAAAGGATGATAACACGGGTATGTCGAGATCATATAGGGAAAACAATGGAGGTATACATAGACGACATGGTCGTCAAAAGCGAAAGAGCCACGTCCCACCTTCAAGATATCAGGGACGTCTTCCGAACGCTGGGCCAGCACAAACTGAAACTCAATGCGAGCAAGTGTGCATTTGGCGTCAGCAAAGGGAAATTCTTGGGGCATATGGTTAGCCGACGAGGAATAGAGGCTAATTCCGATCAAATAACGGCTCTACGAAACCTAGCGGCGCCCAAGAATAAGAAACAGGTACAAGAGCTCACGGGAATGATGGCCGCGCTGAGCAGGTTCATTAGCCGATCCGCAGATAAGGGACGGTCGTTTTTCGAATCGCTCAAGAAGAATAGAAAATTCGTCTGGGACCCGGAATGTGAAGTCTCATTCAACAATCTCAAAGAGTACTTGAGGACACTGCCACTGCTGGTAAGGCCGAACAAAGGAGACATTCTGGCATGCTACCTAGCAGTTTCCACTACAGCTGTGAGCGCAGTCATCCTACGGGAAGAAGGTCGCGAACAATTTCCGATCTACTTCGTCAGCAAGACTCTGGTCGAAGCCGAAACACGTTATCTACCCTTGGAAAAGCTGTGCCTGGCATTGGTCGTCGCAACCAGGAAGTTGCCACACTATTTCATAGCTCATCAGGTCCGGGTATATACAAAGTTTCATATTAAAGAGTCACTTCGACGGACGGACATTAGCGGCCGAGTTGCCGCCTGGGGGGTCGAGCTATCCCAATTTCATATCGAATTCGCGCCCCGCCATGCCATAAAGGGACAAGTCCTGGCCGATTTCGTCGCAGAATTCACCGAAGGCTATGACGAGCCTTTGGCACTCTCTCCCCAATCACACTGGCAGATACATGTCGACGGATCAGCCACCAAGGACGGATCAGGAGCAGGGATCGTCCTGAAATCTAGAGAGGGAGCAATCATCGAAAAAAGCATAAAACTGGGCTTCCGAGCTACCAACAATGAGGCAGAATACGAGGCCATGATAAATGGCATGCTTATTGCCCGGTCCCTCGGATGCTCCCACTTAATTGCCAGCTCAGACTCCATGCTCATTGTCAATCAAGCCATCGGCGAGTACCAAGCGAAAGATGATAGAATGATCCTCTACCAAGAAAAAGTCCAAAGCTTGATGGCCACCTTCGAACAATGCGAGTTAGTAAGAATCAATCGCACCGAGAATGCACATGCTGATGCATTGGCCACCCTAGCCTCGACATTAACATTGACCGACTCCCGGTCGATCACAGTGGAACTATTGCCGACCCCGAGCATAATGAAAAGGGTAAACCGGGTGACATCGATACAGTACGAACTAGGTTGGATGGAGGACATGACCCATTATCTGCGAAGTGGAACGCTTCCGGTCGATAAGATAAAAGCGATGAAGATTGAAAGAAAATCTCCTCGATTCTGGCTATCCGAGGATGATAAACTATACAAATCCAGTTACCGGGGACCACATCTACTGTGCGTCCCGACCGAGCTACAACTGCCGGTCTTGGAGGAAATCCACGAAGGATCCTGCGGAGCACACATCAAAGGGCGATCCCTTGCAAACAAGGCAGTGACCCAAGGATATTGGTGGCCCTATATCAAGCGAGACGCCGATGCATACGTCCAACGATGCGACAAATGCCAGCGATTCGCCAAGATACCACGGCTCCCATCATCTATGATGACCCCGGTATCAGCACCATGGCCGTTCGCTCAATGGGCAATCGACTTGGTCGGTAAACTCCCAAGAGCACCTGGGAATGTGGAATATCTGATCGTTGCGACTGATTATTTCACCAAATGGGTCGAAGCAAAACCCCTCCGAGAAATCAAAGCCAGCAACGTTAAACAATTCATTTGGGAATACATCATAACTAGGTTCGGTATACCGTACGCTATAGTCGCCGACAACGGAACCCAGTTCAAAGATGCCAATTTACAGCTGTGGTACGAGGAACTCGGTATCCGAAAGTTCTATTCGACGCCGACATACCCACAAGGGAACGGGCAGGCCGAAGTGTCAAACCGAACAATATTAGACGGCATCAAGACCACCCTTGAACAGGCAAAGGGGAGGTGGCCCGAGCGGCTACTCAACGTTTTATGGTCGTGCCGAACTACACCCAAGACGGGCACCAAGGAAACCCCGTTTAGCTTAGCATACGGTGTTGAGGCCATCATACCGACAGAGATCGGACTACCCACGCTCCGAACGACGTTGGTCGAGCAGGGAAATAATGAACAAAGAATGAGAGAAGAGCTCGACATGATAGACGAGAAACGAGAGATAGCGGCCCTTACCTTAGCAAAATACCAACAAAGCGTAAAGCAAACCTATGACAAGAGAGTAAAAGGATCTAAAGAATTCATGGTGGGAGAACTGGTGCTGCGACGAGTGACGGTCTATACCCGCAACGAAATACATGGCAAACTGAGCCCTACCTGGGAAGGCCCATACGAAATCGTCAAGCGAACAAGTCCAGTCTCTTACAAAATCAAAAGCGTCCTGTTCGCCAACAGCCGCGGGGAAAAGAATTCTTGGAACGTGGCTAACCTAAAGAAGTACTACGTATAGGCAATGCTCCGAATACAAGTACAGGTGATACCTTACCTTTCTTGCTTAAGGGCATTATCTTTCTTCTTTTGAATGAATAAAATATATTATTATGCTGTCTACTAATACTATGAAATCCCGTAAATGGCGTGTTACCGAAGGAACGTCTAGGGATACTATGAAATTCCCAACATGGCCGAAGTGCCTAGGAATATTATGAAAGTCCGTAAATGGCGTGTTACCGAAGGAACGTCTAGGCATACTATGAAATTCCCAACATGGCCGAAGTGCCTAGGAATACTATGAAATCCCGTAAATGGCGTGTTACCGAAGGAACGTCTAGGGATACTATGAAATTCCCAACATGGCCGAAGTGCCTAGGAATATTATGAAAGTCCGTAAATGGCGTGTTACCGAAGGAACGTCTAGGCATACTATGAAATTCCCAACATGGCCGAAGTGCCTAGGAATACTATGAAATCCCGTAAATGGCGTGTTACCGAAGGAACGTCTAGGGATACTATGAAATTCCCAACATGGCCGAAGTGCCTAGGAATATTATGAAAGTCCGTAAATGGCGTGTTACCGAAGGAACGTCTAGGCATACTATGAAATTCCCAACATGGCCGAAGTGCCTAGGAATACTATGAAATCCCGTAAATGGCGTGTTACCGAAGGAACGTCTAGGGATACTATGAAATTCCCAACATGGCCGAAGTGCCTAGGAATATTATGAAAGTCCGTAAATGGCGTGTTACCGAAGGAACGTCTAGGCATACTATGAAATTCCTAACATGGCCGAAGTGCCTAGGAATACTATGAAATCCCGTAAATGGCGTGTTACCGAAGGAACGTCTAGGGATACTATGAAATTCCCAACATGGCCGAAGTGCCTAGGAATATTATGAAAGTCCGTAAATGGCGTGTTACCGAAGGAACGTCTAGGCATACTATGAAATTCCCAACATGGCCGAAGTGCCTAGGAATACTATGAAATTCCCAACATGGCGTGTTACCGAAGGAACGCCTAGGAATACTATGAAATTTATGTGCAGGTACAATGCAAGGAAGTATTCAGGTCCACTTTACGACGGCAATGCAATATATATTGGCTACAACGATGAAGGAGAATCAATCTAAACAACAAAACATCAACAAAAAGCATCTCCAAAACAGGAATAACGAAATAACAAATGATTTGGCAAGGAAAAACCGATCCGATCAATTAAACAGCAATACGGTAATGGAAAGGTACAAAACAGGAATAAAGAAATCACATATATAATCCTCGCCCGCATTACGGAGGCAACAAGAAGATCAACGGCACTAAAGAGATTCATTTAAGAAGAACTACTGCAGGAGGAGCACGACGGTAATTGACCGAGCTCAATCTCTTCGTCGTCCGTCGTTGTATACCCATCAGACTCATCACCATCAAAACGCTCCTCAGAAATGAGGGCATCAAAATTGGTCGTATGAGCCCCAACACAAGTCAGCGTCTGAAGCCGCGCGTTGAACTCGGCTTCTTTGGCGGACTCGTGAGCATCCGAGGCCGCTTTACGGCGATCATCGTCAAAGGAGAGGTCACGGCGAGCTTCAATCACAGCTGCGGAAGCATCGTATCTGGCGCGGGACAAACGGAAATACTTCACCAACACGTTGGCCTTGGTCACAAGCAACTTTAATTTGCCGAAGTACTCGCCTTTTGCACGCCAATATCGATCCAAACGACGCTCCTGAACCTCAACAGCATGCTCGGCACGGCGAACATATTCTCGAAAAGAGGCCGCCTGTGTTTTCAGCTTGGTCCGCAGTCGAGCACATTGGTCGGTCAATTTGACATTTTTGCTCATCAAAACAATGTAGGGCCACCTGTCAGGCACCTCACTAGCCGCACCAGATGAGACCTCGTCCCGGGCAGCACCAGTAGGTCCTAACCCCGGGTTAACTAGGCATGGAGAACCAGCCTGGTGCGACGTAGTAGCATGTGCCTATAAAAAAAAGGGGGGGAGGAGAAGAACGAGAAGAGATGAATAAAAAAAAAAAAAAAAAAAAAAAAAACGAGAAGAGAAATTTTTATAACAAGATACAAAGAAAACGACAACAAGCTATTTTATTACTCCGACAACCCCTCAGCAGACGCCGAAGTCTCTACTACATCGGCAAAATGAATTTCTCGCAATGAATTAATTTGCGTCCCCAAACGCTCACGAATGACCGCCTCGATTCGGTTCAAAGCAACAGTGGTTTCAGTCACCCCGGCCTTCGCATCAACCATGCGCTCTGCCCGGGATACACCACTCATTCCTTTTATAAGCTCAATCACCTCTAAAGCGCGAGCTCGGGCCCAATACGCTTTGACAAAGGATAGCAGCAGGTCCGCGTCCTCGAAAACGGCCCCAAGGACCAAGGTCAAGCTCGTCACACGACCTCGGGCTTCATCACGAGAACGTCGTAGGGCACCGAGAAGTTCCTTCGCTTTACCCTTATTTGCCGTGTAATGGGCGGTCTTTTTACTAAATTTCTCTCCCAAATCACGTAACCGGATCGCCAGGTTGGAAATATGAATATTCAGACCCTCGATTTCCTGATAGGCACAAGTCAATTTCGCGGTAAGGGACGCGTTAGACCTTTCCAAATCCTCCATCACGTCACCTACACTACGACTAGGCGAGGTCCAGACCACCATGGCAAGGGGGTTATTAGGTACCTGACAATATTTTGTTTTCATATCCTTCAAAATATGACGACCATCAAAAGAAATTGACCCAAGCAAGCCCAACAGAAAGCAACCATAACACTTATATTATCACTCCCCCAAAAGAATCTGTTTCTAGATACAAAAAAAAAAAAAAAAAAATAAATAAAAAAAAAAAAATAAAAAAAAAAAATAAAAAAAAAAAATAAAAAAAAAAAAAAAATTTTACAATGCCAGAAAGATAGTCAAGGTTCCACCTGAAGAGATGTTGGTGGGGGAACAGTAGAATCCGGTCGAGGAGAAGACGCGGTCGACATAGAGTGAGGACGCAGCGCTGTCGAAATTGTCTGCCCCGGTAGCCGCGGAAGCTCTTCTTCACGAAGATTCGCCCAGTCCAAGGGTTTCGGCGGTGCACCATGCGGACACGGGTACACCAACTCCGACCACGCCCTATCCGACAGAGGAACATTCGCGAAGTTGAGCGCCCGCACATGAGCGCAGTATACAGAAAAGTTGGCCATCATCGCTAACTTTTTCCGCTCCTCCGCCTGTGCCGTTTTCAGGGCAGACACCTTAGCCTTTTCGGCTTCCACATCCTCAGCCAGGAGCAAGTTCTCCTCCTCTACTTCGCCGTACTTAGCGGCCATGTCCTCTTTTTCCTCCCTCAATTTCTCGACCTCCTCGGTCAGGTGCAGGAAGTCCACCGACAGTTTGTCATAATTCTCGCCCAGGGTTTTCTTCTCGGCGACCAATTTCTCCTTATCGGCCTCAAGATTATCCTTCTCGGCCACCAATTTCTCTTTCTCAGCCCCGAGAGCTCCCAGCTGATCCCGTAGCGCCACGGCACTCACAGCAATCTGCACTTCAACACATTAGTTTCCACATAAAATACAAGTACCAAACCTATATAGTGCAATACGAGCCCCACATACCCTCAGCGCATCTGCGTGGGTCTGCTCTATAACTGACATAGTAGGTTGGGCAGATAGCTTTTCTGCATTCTTAAACACAAGGGGTTTCAGAGCCGTATACCCCATCTTCAGCGTTCTCGGTTGATCCAGCAGTTCACCCCTACATCGGTCAATGTACCGGGTCATTGCAACCCCATCCACCAACCCCTTCTCGGATCCGTCGAGAGCCTCACCCTCGACACCCACCACATCATCCCCGGCATTCTCTTCGCCGCCTTCCATCTCCACCCCCACGTCCTCCTCCAACTGCTCAATCTCAGGGGCCCTATGCCCGATCACTTCCTCATTACGGAGGGGCGAGCACACGGACAACTCTATCGGACCCTCGGTGGGGATAGGCGAGATAACCGGCAAAGTCATCGTACCCTCTCCCATATTCGTCAAGAGGTTCATATATCCGAATACATCGTCGACCGACCCCTGAAACACAATAATACCCATAGATCGGGCAAGAGCGAGGGTAACCAATTGAGAAGTCAGTAGCTGAAACAAGACGACTAATAAAGCAAAGCACTAGCGAACCAAATGACAAACCAAAAGACAAGAAAATCATAATACATATACACATACCTCGCCCGGAGCAACGTCATCCTCGGCGGTATCCCCTTGAGCAGCGGCAAACACCCCCTCGCCCGAGCCAACGTTAGCCTCTTCCTCGGTAACCGACGTATCAGTTCCCCTAGCCCTCTTCGTTGTTTCAACGACAGGCTCAGCTGCGCGACGCTTAGAACGAACAGCTCTTTTCCCAAGCCGAGTAGCACACCGAGCCTGTACCACCTTTAAAAATTCCTCCTCGGGCTCTTTCGGGATCTCGGGTGCCGGATTCCCCTTGGTCACCGACCCCATCGGGTACCCGAGCAACATGGGAGCCGTACGACTTGCAGGATCAGGCGTAGGTCCCGGCCCCCACCATTTCCAAAGAGCTAACAAAGCCTCTACATTGGGAGCGCCGAGATCTGGCATAGTGGGAGCATTGGTAGCCGGTCCAGGAATCTGGTGTCCCGGACAAGCCCATTCACCAGACGCAATAACAATACCGAGATTGCGCTCTTTGTTGGTATCCGGCAAACCGATAACGAGCCGGCAAAAGGCACGCAGAGTCTTCAAATACGAGCTGCGACGCTCAAAGCTCAGACTATAGACTCCAAAGACGTCCTTCAGTTCAATCGGTATTCCGGACAACTCCGATAGCCTTTGGATACCATTCAGAGTACGGTAACCATTTAGGGCCAGTTGGGCCGGAGCAATTTGGACGGCCTCAAAGAACGAGGCCACCCAATTTGTAAAGGGCAGTCGAAGACCCCCAGTAAAGAAGGCCGACGACCGCACAGCTACCTCGCCGGCGGGAACAAATCCCAGCACCTCCTCGTCCGATATAGGAAGCCGAATATGTACGTTGTCGGGTATTCCGGCGAGTTCCTTAAAATCCTTCTCCACGAATGTGCCAACTTGGGCCACGCTTTGGGTCAAAATTTCCTATACAAAGATCATCAACAGTCCATCAATATACTAACCAAATACACAAACCAGAACCACATCAGTAGAACGAGAGCCACCCCCCCCCCATGCACATTATATCAGAATCATCAGACATATATAGCTAACCTGAACCATATACCAACGACACACCTATGACCACAACGACAAATCAAATACAACCCCTACAAGCGGAAAAGGGGGAGAACGAAAAATCACTTACAGTTATCATTATGAGCAAGCAAGCGCGAACAGCAGCAACTCTTCCAACAAAACCACGAAACCCTAGAGCAAGCGGCCGAACTCTTTTCCCTTTTTGGCGGGAAAAATATGCTTTAGAGAGAGAGATATTTTCTTCAGCAAATTTTGTGATAAAAATAAACAGGATTACTTGGCACAATAAAAAGGAGTGGAGTCACAAAAGGAATAAAATAATAACCGTCCTTTCGTGTACCAGAGGTTCGCCCCTTTTCCAACCATACAAAAGTCAACAACCGCTGCTCTTTTTAACATTTCAACGCTCCAGATTTCGCCACGTCAGCGCATATCCCACTACCCAAGGCAGTTCACATCATTACACCTAAATAAACGGCCAGTGGACCCTACCACGAAAAGCTTCCCACATACGCTACCAATATTATCACACAAAGAATGTCCCCCGATAAAGTTCCTCGACTCCCAACCATTTCTTACCCAAATGGCATACCGAACAAGGTGAACGGAGACCGTTTCTAGCTTAATGGCAGGGAGCATCAAGTCTAACAACGCTCTTCGGGGGGATAACCGGGCACATTGTTCGATGTATGCTCAGAAAAAAAAGAGAAGCAAGCAGGAAATAAAATAGGACAGAATCAAATGCAAGACAAGTTTTATTCATCCACAAAGGGGGAAACACAAACAATACAACAGAAAAAGAAAATACACACATCCTACTTTTTCGAACTATCCCCCATAGCAACATCCCTCTTCGCCAAAAGTTCCTCCAGACGCTCATTCTCCCTAACCAAACGAGAAATCGCCATCTCAGCCTGTTTTAAGGCGTAAGACTGAGACTCGCATTTTTGTTCGGCCTTGAAACGGGCAGTGCCCTCCTCGTCCCAATATTGTTTAAGCCTCCTCGCTTCAGTCCGAGCACATATGAGATCATGTTTCAGCCATGACATCTCAATTTCTTTTAGTTGAAGAGGAGTCAAATCCTCCTCCCCAAAGCCAGGGGGACGAGGTAGCAAAAAGGTAGGCTCCTCTTCCATAAGGGTTTGCTTTTTGGAGGCAGACCTAGTGATGGGAGCCATCTCACGCAAAAGCAAGTTAGAAAACAAGAAGAGGTAGAAATTGATAATGAGATACAGGCAATAGGGAGCATTTATAGAGAATCAGAAGGCACAAAATACGAAGAGTTCCAATGGTTCACAAGACAGGCACGAGATACGAAAAGATACAACTGATTCATTAAATACAGAAGATAAAACACAAATGGCAAAAGGGGAAATACATAAGAAAACCAGCCCAATCTAAGGATCAATGGGTGGAAAAACCGAACTGCCAGACCGAGAGAAGGCAATACGAGCAGAACAATTCAGCCTAGCTTGATAGGAATCGTTCATGGCGACCAAATCGTCATTCTCCGAGGAGAGCCTATTATTTTCCGAGGTAAGAACCCTGACGCGTTCCACGAGCCGAGCATTCTTTACCATTAGGTTAGCGAGGCCCTGAGGAGAGTTGTCAAACTCATCTTGAGAATGGTCCCAAATTTCCTCGGCATCATACCAGGAGTTGGCCAGATGGTTTCTCTGCAGCAACAAGTGATCGAGCTGGCGACTCAGTGCCGAGATCTCGGTCCACTTCACCGTCTCTTCGGGATAAGAGCCGAACAGGCTCAAGGCCAAAACGCCATACTCTTTCTCAAGCCTTGCCATCCGACTGCGGACCCGAGATACCTCAGTATCCAAGCCCTTCATCTGAGCATGATATCTCACCACAGGTCCAGACATTCTGGGAAATTGTTTAGTATGGAAGAAAATAAAGGGCTAAAGAAGAGAGAAGCAAAACGAAAAAAGAGATGATAAACTACCCAAGAAAAGAGGGTACTTATAGAACGAAGAGTATGATATTTTATAACCTTGCTTGGGAAATTGCATATTTCCTGACATGATGTGGGAGGCATGTGCATTTCCTGACCTACTAGGGAGCAGGCACATATGTTTGACAGTGATGGGGACATCTATTGACATCTGAGACTACAGTGCAGAAGAGATAAAGACGAGATATTCAAAGATCTAGATCCCAGACAAACAACAAACCACACGTACGATATAAAAAGAAAAGGGCAAAAATACTTTTCATTAATGAAGATGGAATACATCATTATCTATTACATCGAGGTCTATTACATTGAGGTCTATTACATCCGAGATAAAAATCTATTACATCGAGGTCTATTACATTGAGGTCTATTACATCCGAAAAAGATCTATTACATCCAAGAAGA
Organism: Primula veris; assembly: GCA_963682055.1. Lineage (NCBI taxonomy): Eukaryota > Viridiplantae > Streptophyta > Magnoliopsida > Ericales > Primulaceae > Primula > Primula veris. The sequence continues at coordinate 34,348,486 of OY821747.1, forward strand.
GCTAGTACAGAAGATCAGGCAAAGGATCAACTATATCAGCTGACCAAGTGAGCAGGAGACGCCAAAAAGAAAAAGTAAGAAGAAAGAGAAAGGAAAATCAAGAAGAGGAAAAGAAGAAGAATGCAAGAAACGAAGGAAAGAAGCATAAAAAGAAAACAAAAAGGAAAGAAAGAAGCGAAGAGGAGGAACATAAAGAAGAAGTGATAAGAAAGAAGAGTCAAAAAGAAAAATGACAAAAACCCTAGATGTAACACAAAACCCTTAGGATCACAGGGCTGATTGTAACATCATAGTGGTGCAAAAAAAAAAAGAAAAAGAGTGACGGGAGAGAAGATGAAGAAAAAGAAAGAGGAGGCACAGAAGAAAAACAGATGAGAAGAAGATTAAGAGATGAAGGAGACAGACAAATAAAAAGAAAGTCAATAAAACAAAAAAGAAACGGAAAAAGAAAAGAATAAAAAGAGAGAGAAAACAGAGTATAAAAAGAAAATACAAGAGAGGAAGAGGAAGAAATGATGGAAACGGAGAAATAAAAAAAAAAAGAGGAAGAGGAAGAGATAGGAAAAGAAGGGGAAAAGCAGAGAAAAATAAAAAAGAAGGGAGAAGGTTAGGGGGAAGTCGATCGGCATCGATGAGAGGGCCCGGCAGAGACATCCCTGTCCCTCAGTGTCGGGTTCCCCCTTAGCATCTCATTCTCTTCGACTAAAGCCTGACGAGCACGTCGGCAGTAAGCCAGTTCGGATCTTAGCCAAGTTAATTCCCGAACCATCTCGGTATGGTGATAACGCATCACCTTCAATTCCTCCTCGGCATCCCTCAACAGCCTTTGTACATGGTTATAGGAGGCCTCAAAGGCCTCCACTTGCAAAGCTAATGCTGATGGGGTGAAAGGACCAGACATCTTAGGGAAATTATAAGATGAGGGTCTATATATGGGGGAAAATAATATGATGAGAATTGTGGATGTAACCATGCTGTAAGCAGGTATTTATAGATCAAGCGTATGAGGGCTGGTATTGAGAGTCGCAACCGTTCGCCAATGGGTATTCAGAAGCAACGGCACTCAAAAGAGGTGACTGTTCAAGAGAAACGTTTGGATTCCCAAAAGACTCTAAAAAAGCGTGAGTAATTAAAAGCCACACCTGTTCAAGAAACGTTTGGATTCTTACCAATATTTAAAGGGGGTAAGTAATAATGGCAGCAAAACACGCGTCATTTTTGGGAAGGACGGCGGATCGAATAAATATCCCAGATCTTTTGCGCAAGGCTCAAGAAAGCCTTGGTGATTGGGATTTTCTATGCACAAGGCTCAAGAAAGCCTTGGTGATTGGGATTTTCTATGCACAAGGCTCAAGAAATCCTATTAGTCCCTAGATATAAAGAGTAAGGAGGTCCAATGGATAAGATCAAACGCAAGGCCCAAGAAAAGCATTAATGAGGCCACAAGCGTGCGCAGTCAAAATAAATTGCATTGGGAAAGTAATTCAAATATAAACAAGAAAAAGAAATCTTTATTAATTGGTTGATACTTCGTTACAGAAGAAGCACAAAGAGGAAATACAATGAAAACAATAAAATCATTTCATAGAAGGGCCCGCTTCATCATTCGGCTTCCGTTTCGACCGAGCATACACTTCCTTAAGGGCCAATTTGTAAGCCCTTTTGGAAGCGAGCTGCCTATCCCTGGAGGCCTCGAGCTCTTTGATCCGGGCACGAGCACGAATACTGTCAAGCAAAGACCTTTGGTGCTCCTTCTCTAGGGCATCCAATCGCTCGTCTAGTTCGGCGGCCCGACGAGCTTCCACTGACAGCCGGGCAACCCTCTTTTCGAGATAACGCACCTTCTGAACTTCCTCTTCCAGACGGGTAACGTATTCAGGAAGGTTGTCACCATACTTTTCAAGAGGAGAAGCCATTTGCTCGTTAGTAAAGAATGAACTGCACAAAAGATACTGGGACAGTCCCCTTTTATAAGAAGAAACAAGGAGTAGGTCAAAGGTCATCTCGAATAAATACAGCCTCTTGAACTTCCCAAGAGCATTAAAGGCGAATTAACCACAGTTCCAAATCCAATTAAAGTCATCCAAAAAGACATCAAGAAGATAAACAGACAAGAACGAGGAAAGGGAAATATTTTATTAATTCCAAAAACTTCGATTACAACTGAGGAGAAGACTCCCCATTCAAGAGAAATTACGACAGAAATTACAAAAGACTAATTATTTCGAGGAAGAGCCTTCTTCATCGTCATCCGAACTCGGTTTGGACCGAGCATGCAACTCCTTGAAGGCAAGCTTATAGGCCCTTTTAGCCGCCTTCTGCTTAGCCAGATTAGCCTCGAGCTTCTTTATATGCTCGAAGGCCCAATCCCGATCGGCCATCGTCACATGATGATCAGAATCCATGTCAGACAACCTTTTCTTATAGTTTGAAACCTTGGCCACGAGTTTCTTATTCGCGGTACGAGATTTCTTGATTTCCGTTTCTAAATATGAAATATAATTAAAGGAGCTCTCACCAGTAGAATCAGAAGAAGCCATTATGTCAAGGACAAATTAGTAGTAAGATGCCTAATTATGGAGGGAGCACACCCCTTTATAGGAGTTTTCCTCGAAAGAAGATATTAGGATAGGAAACATTAAATGTGCCCCCCTGGGAACCGTCACGAGTCTATTGCATTTCTCGATGAAGCATTTGGAAAAATAAGACCGAAGTAACGTTCTCGACAAACCGAACATGACTCCCCCGACATGGAAACCACGCCGAGGAAGTCAGGGAGCACTTGATAGAACACAAAAATCAGACCCGAATATTTTATTCGGGTCATAATCAACCCACTTTATAAATGGGCATCCAACGCTTAAATGGGTCATCTCATATTGGTTGTAGGGATTGAGGGGCTACAACACAAAGCCCAAGCCCAATCAAAGGGGGACCCTTGTCTGAGAAATCCCTGGGATGAAGACATTTGTCACTATCCTAGAAGGCGCAGTTGCCTATAAATAGCCCACTACCCCTCCTAGAAAAGGACCAGAAAATCTATCCAAAAAATATAGAGAGAAGTTAAGAAAAGAGAGAAACTAACCAAAGCATATCACTTCAAGAAACAAACCGAGAAAAGACAGCCGAGCATCGAGTAAAAGAGGAGAAAGATCAAGACGAGAGATTAAATAGTTATATCGAGCATAATTGTAAAATCGGAATACGAATCCGAACAAGTGTAATAGTCCGAACAAGGACAAGAATCCGAGTCATAATAAAGATCAGGAAGCATCATTTATTCACGGTCGATTTGTCATTTTTATCTTTGTTGAAAAGCCTAACGCAACCGACCAAAGTTATGGCTTTATCATGGGCGTTATTTACAAATCACACAGTTCATTAGGGATTGTTTTCATTTAATTATTTAACCTTTTTAGAACGTTGGTGTGAATCTGTGAATTGTGATACGTGCTACTATTCTGGTTTACCTTCCCAAATTATGTATTGTTTCATCCGTTCCCAATTAATTGTATTTTATAAAATTACGTGTAATTTTGACCGACTTATAACATCTATCAAAATTGTCCAAATTAAAAATTTCAAAACTAAATCATATAATTTAATGTTTGAACTATATGATTAACTTTTAAAAAAATTTCATTCCGACAATTTTGATACAAGTTATTTGCCGGTCAAAATTACACGTAGTTTCGTAATGGACAATTAATTGAGAACGGATGGAGTATTTGATAACCCCCCTTACCAAAACAATATTCCACTATGAAATCACGTGCTAAGTTTAACCGGACACTAACTTTTACCAAAATTATCGAAATAAAAATTTTCAAAATTTAATCATATAGTTTAAAAGTTCAATTATATTATTGGATTTTAAAATTTTTTATTTCGGTAATTTTGATATAACTTACTGTTATGACCATATTTCTGGCCTAGTAACTCTTTGTTGTCAATTGGTTTGAACAAAATAATCTAAGTTGAATGTTAATAATTAAGACAGTTTTATGTTTACATATGAGGTTGCAACTTCAGTTGCAACTACAGTTCCAACCTGTCATTACGCAGTAATCTGTCTAATTCTGTCTAACTACATTACTCAATTTTTAAAGTCTTTTATGTGAATTAAAGGATGCAGGAAATATTCTCATCTGTTTTAAAAAATTCAGTTTATATATATTGAGAATATTAAGGTGATAAAGAATGCAAGTTGTTTAAAAGATATATAGAGATTAGTTTAGAAGATATTGTTCCTTTTATTGTGGATACTAAATCTCTATTATTATGCAAAATATTTATCACGATATTCAATCTATGTGCTTACAAAATCAGTTATGATCCAATTAGATTGTATGTTATATGGAGTTATGATTTCGAATTATATTAATACTTTATCTCTAAAATATATTGTTTTATATGTTACTTGTTTAATAAAATAGTAACTCATATTGTCAAGCAAGTTATTAACAGGTATTAACATGAATATTGAGGTCAATCAATTGCAGCATTATCTCGTGCAAATATGGGAAGATTGAGATCAATTAGAAGAGTCCAAATCAATCAATAAGTTCTTGAAGAAAAAAGATTGTTTTTACTCTTTAAATAGTTAATAGTCTTTCTTGTAAAAAGTGTGTGTTATAAATTATAAACAACTCAACTTTGAAAGAATATACAATAAGCTTTTAAAACGAAAAACAATGGTCATTGATATTTTGAGTGATAGTTATAACCTATGAGCAATATAGAGATAGACAGAAAAATAGAGTCTGAGAGTTTTTCATTAAAATTTGAATCCTATATTGTAAACCAGTATAATATCATTAATCTGGGTGAGTGTCCCGGAGACGTAGCATAGTTGGGTGAACTCCGTTGTTAAATGTGCGTGTGATTTAATTCAATCACATTTAATAATTTCATTTCTGTCCATCATTATACTTAGCTTCCAACCTCAGTTGCAACTGTACTTGGAACCTAACTACATAACTGCAACTAGAACAGCGGATAGCAATTTCACTTACTGTCCGGTCAAAATTGACACGTGGTTTCGTAGTGAACTATTGTTTTAGAACGGAGAGACTAATAGACTTTGAGAGCATCAATCACGGGTGGCATTCTTTAGAAGCGGAGCGTGCGAGGAGGCTGCAAATAAAGGGCGAGGAAGGTGACATTACAAAATTGGTTAGGGATATTGCAAATGGAAATTTCAAAAATAGAGACGTGAAAAATAAAACTCAACAAACAGAGATATATATCCTTGCAGCATCAAAATGGTAACAAAATCCCAAGATTGAAAAACTTACACAAAACACAAATGTGATAGATCCAAAATTGTAGTAATTCATTTCAATCCCTTTAACTATTCCCCCAAATTCAAAGCCTTGCCCACAAAAACAAGTAACAAAAAAGTAATTAGCCAGCCACCCTACTTATAATAAGGTACTAATTAAAGAGGGTTCGAAAACCATATCATACTAATTGTTTTAGAACCTATGATATAAAACTTAACAATATTTCGGAATCGGAATAGCTACATTTTCATATGTATTGAAAAAAAAAGTAAGTTTATAAATGCAGATTTAAAATATGATATAAAACTATCAAATAACGTGATACAAATTAATAAATATAAAGCTAAATCGTCATTCTTTTTGCTATGTAAGTTCATTATTATAAAAATTAAGACGAATGAATATTTTGTCTGATTAGTCTTATACTAAAAGAAAATAAAAGCCTAAGTAGATAGAACACATACAAAATTAGGTTTATTAGATTAAAATTTATTTATGTAGAATGATATTAACAAGTATTGACTTTGTCTATATATTTCATTATATATGAAGAAATAAAAAATAAAATAAAATTGAGTTGTTAGTAATTATCCTTTCAATTAATTAGATTTGTAAAAATATATTTATATCATCCTAACTAATAAAACTCATATGGAGTTCAGAACTTGTATTCATTTTATTTGAATTGTGCAACTCAATTAAATACATGTTTTATATAAATGTGTAATTTAAAATAATTTCCAAGCTTTTATTTTAGTGTTTTTTTTTATAAATATAAATGTGTTGTTTTTACAATTTTCAAGTGTTTATCATAAAATATTTAAACTACATGGAATAATTGTAACTTACAAACCATTTCCATCTAAAAAAAATTGTAACGGCATGCCATTAAAAAAATGGAAATCATTAAATTTAAGCTAATAAAACAAGTTTGGTAAGGGTTGGTTCAGTGTCCAAAACCAGGTCAATGAACCAAATTTGATAGATCACTTTTTTCCACATAATAAGTTTATAATTACTTGCTTATTACATCTTCGAGAAACAAAGATCAACCCAATACAAACTGAGGTTTCAAAATAAAGTTCAAGTTTCAACAAAACAAGACATACAAAATAAAGCACATGATTCCTTATTAATCCAGATTTTCCACGGATTTTTATTAAACCAAATAAAATTTAAAGAAGAAAGTCTTTCGGCGTAAGAGGAATGGGTTCAACCAGCAATAATTTAACTCGTTCTTTGTTCTTCCCACCAATATCATGCCCGTGACCATCTCCATGCTCGTACATGAACTGCGAAACTCTAGCGAGGTTTGTCGTGATTTCAATAAAACTCCGGTTGAAGGGACAATTGGAAAGGCGAGCTTTGTTGATCTTCTTCCATGTCTCAGAAATCAAGTGTTTTACATGATTGCGTGCTTCTTCAACTGAAGCACCAGCTTCATGCATGTATATTTGAATTGATTTAGTGACGTCTCCTCTTTCCACCTCGTGCTAGAGAAAATAGACAAAACAAAATCATTTGACAAAACAAAATAACAAATGAAAGAAGAAAATAAAAGCATCTTGTCATGAAAACTTACAGATGCTGTTCCGAGGTCATCTGCAAGTCGTGAAATAAGCGAGGACCATTTAATCATGTCATGGTACTTTTCTATACCGTCTAATTCCTCTTTGGTTATCGGATTTGTGATGGGATCTTTACTCAGGAAAAAAGCATGAGTTAATAGTTCTGGTGGAGAAGCCGAAACCCAAGCATAATTGAGATACTCTTTGAGTGTTGGTATATAATTGTCGCTAGCCCATTTTGCTTCCATCATGTAGTACCCGATTAGATCTATCCACTGCACCACAAATAAATAAAAGCCAAATATAAGCACTTTATAGCTATTTTGATTTCAATTTTAAATTAGCGAAATTTTGATTTATTTAAATGTAATTGAATTTGCTACAAATATTTTAATATTACGACTTCCAAATCACATTTCCAAAATCAACAACTATTTTATAGCCAGAGTGATCAGCAATGATGCTTCCCTTAGGTCCAAAATTTGTGCATTTTTTTTTTTCCTGAGCCGGGGAATTAACCTCACTTTTTATTATATTTTCACTCGCAAGGAGCCTAGAATAAAAGTAAATTCTAAATTTGTTTCAGCTCAATCCTTATAAAGAAAAAATCTATGAACATGAGAATCTCGACCGCCGACCGGTATCAAGTTTAAATCTCAAGAGTAGCAATAACTCAGCAGAACGTCTATGTTGATCATCTACTTTACATTATAAATCTTAATTTTCTATTTTACATGTTGCATATAACATACTATTCCACAACAGATCATCTAAAATACATATTCAGTTTCTCCAGCAGATCATCTATAATACATATCGTCCAAAATAAATGAAAAATACTATTTTAAAGGATAATATGAAAATTCAAAATCATTACATTATTTACAACATTTATTTAAAATATATAGTTTTAAACTAGTATTACACAACATTTATTTGGAAGCATAATTATTATTTTACAAAAATTATTGTATAGCATATACTGTAATATTGATAAGGTCACACTTTTCTACATTGGAATTCACAATAATATGTTTAAATAATTAACATAAATTAAAATTATATTTGGGTAGTAAAAAGTGAAAGAGGAAGAATAATTAAAAATATATTGTAACTGTAGATAAAAGATTGCATTTTACAAATTTGTAGTTAGGTAAAAAATAATATATAAGATAGGGCAAACCTTTTGTTTGAGGTATGGAAGAATGTTGATGTCATGGTCCTTGAGAGTGTAGTAAGCTAATTCATTGATTAAGTTGAATAAACCAAGATAACATATCCTCATGTATTTCGGTAGTTTCTCCAATTCATTCACATCCCATCTAAAAAAATAAAATAAATTCACCCAAATATGAGAAGAGCACATTTTCATTAAAAAAATATAAAGGTTACTTATATTGGGTTTTCAGTACTTTGTAACAGCATCAGTGAATAGTTGAAGTTCCTCCAATGTTCCATAAATGTCATAAACATCATCTACGCATGTTGTTGTTATGTTTATCCTTGTTTCGAGATCCCTAAAGACGCGATGCTTTGGCTCGAAAGCCTCTCCCAGAGACCAAATATAATTTTCCATAACCCTATCCCTCGTAAAAGGTAACTTTTTCTTCCAGCCAATGCTCTCCCACCACCTTTTTATAGGAATAAAGATTAGTTATTGAAATTTATACATGTTGGATGCTATCACCGTAAGCAGTTGAGGAACTAGATACAAGCTAAAAGAGGCTAAAACACCCCCATATTACGAAAAACACAATGTTTTTCAATGTAATTTACTGAAAAGATGACGATTACACCGTTTCAGCACCCCATAATTATAAAATAGAAAATACATATAATTCAGCTCCACTCATATATAAATACTAATTCCGCCACTGACCATAAGTATGAGGGTCCTTAATTAGTGTTTCATGTACCGGATAATTAGCAAAACCCAAGTTGAGAAATAATTCTGATCTAATTCAAGAGAGAAATCAATCTTGACTTGAACAAAAAGAAAAATAACCATGCTCAAAGTCGATAAACGGCTTATTCCATAGTTCGTCAAAACTCGTTAACACTTAACTTAGTATCAGAATCACTTAAGATTATGCGGAAAAAGAACTTTTTCTGTAAATAGCCCCTCTGTTCATTGAGGTAAGGAGTAAATAAATTTTCAGTCAAAGTTGTGCCTTAAGCTACTATGATATTTCACTTGGGTGTCGAATGAGAGACAGTGGGCTAAAACGCCGACCTTTTTCCTAACGATTGTGCTTTTTTTTTGTATTTAGGTGAAAAAGCCCTTGTTTGCTAATACTCTTACGGTAGTTTTTTTACCCCAATCACAGAACATCAGACTGTATATTGAGAAATATATTTAGAGTCGTATCTGCTCAAAATTCACATAAATCCTGCCATCAATAAGGTTACATGATTTACTTCACGCGGTATTCTATTATCAGTATGTAACTTATGTTTCCTGTGTTATTATAATGATAGTTGCACATCATTAAGGTTTTCATTGTTACTATGTTAGCAAGAGTAAAAGTGGAACAAAGAACCTATGAGAATTTCGTAATTTAAAATTGTACAAAAAGTTACGAGTTAATTACTATTGTACTGTCCCCAAAGCATTATTATAAAACTTCTATTTTACTAGTACAAAACGCAATGCTAGATTGCTAACAAATATGTTTTAAATGCAAGGGAGGAACTAGTAACGGAATAAAAAGGAGTATTAACACCCCCATATCTAGAGAAACCTGAAAAAAAATTTCTTGGTTCCCCCACTCCTTATATGTTGTTAAGTTTTTTTTTTTGTTATTATGAGTACCTAGAAGTACTTTGAAGATCTTCTTGATGAATAGCCTGCAGCAAATTGTAGTCCAATTTGGCAAACAAAAGCAATGTGGCATTGAGGCGCGGGTTCTCCTGGTATGTATCTATAAACCATCTCGACTCCATTCTCGGCATTCTCCAATGAAGGGGAACATCTAATGAATGGCTAATTAACATTGCAGTATATGGATCAATCCTACACTTGTTGTTGAGGTGTAGTTGCAGGTGTTTGGTTGTGAATTTCATAGCCTCTTCAAGTAACTCTTCACCACCCATTAATAGGAAAGAAGCTTCGTAAAGAGAAAGTAGTCCCTCAATATCGTTACTCACCGAATCATTGAAATTACCGAATTCATCCTTAAAACTGGTTAAAAAATCTGCAAACATGTAAACATATTGTGTCTCGAACTAGGTAAATAAATTCGACTAAAATTAGCTATTAAATTGATGGAGGTAAAATCTTGGGGTCAGATATTCGTAGAAAATATGTAGTGTAAACTTAGTTAATGTGGTAAACATATTGTTCGAAAGAATTTTATTGTTTATTTTATAAAATTAATAATGTCTCATTATATATCGGTATAACGATTTTTGTTGTGAACCAAAAATTTATATATGCCTTAAGAAGTGTGTTCCTCAGCTAGCTTTATTGCTCCAAAACCATTTCCATCTTAGGCACCGGAGATGGTTTAGGTTGCCATACAAACCTATCCTCTAGCTAGACGTCGTTTGTGCAGCTAAGGAAACTATTTTTATGCATTGGCTGAACAGATGATGGGAAATCATCAGAAAGATATTTGAGATATGTGAGAGTGTTAAAACATATATGCCCTTTCATTAGAGTTGTAGCCCTGTTGTCAAGAAGTTAGACGAAACTTAAAAAGACCTCTGGCAGTGTGTGGCGATCAAAACAAAGTTCAAAATCGTCAACTACCTTCACCGGAAAAAAATTTGGTCAGGGTAATGACTTACGAGAAATAAGTACGTATTTCAGGACCTTCTAGTCCCTCACTAACCCTTTAGAATTAAGATAAATATGGTAATTCCCTGAATGTTTACAAACTTAATTAAGTACCTTGAGGAACCATATGTCCATGTTGTCTTAACAATCGAAATTCAAGAGCCATAGCATGTAGATTTCCAGTTTTGCTCCATGCCTTTCTATGATCAACATTAGTGTACATATTCTCCAGTATACTTTCTAACTTAGCTTCAAAATGGTATGCCACTCCTAGTCTTTCCATCGAGTCTATAAACTCGAGTATTTGTAATGGATCCTTCAGATCCTCAAGCATACTTTTCACTTTTTCTTTCAGTTGAGCTGACTGTTTCTCATAAAAGCATCCCTGAAGTGCATCAGTACGAGTAAAATAAATTAATACTTATCAAAAATGGGGATTTATGGTCGTTTTTATCTTTTATCAACTCATTTGCTTAGCATATTATTAGCGATTAATTAACTCTAGTTCAAGTAACCATGCGATTGGAGAATGTTTAACATTTTTTCTTTAAACGGCTCATTGGTGGCCGGTCACCATTTAATAAGATTTTTTTTCATAGATAACCACTCTCATAAGATTTTTAAGTCTATATGTCACCTTAATAATTCAAATAAACACTAAAAAAACTAAAAAAAAAACTGCTTTTAAGCTATTTGTTTACACTTTATAATCTTTCAAAAAGAGATTATAATATATTTTTTTAAGCTTAAACACAGTTTTTGAGCTCTTTTTTTTTACATTTTAATATATTTCCCGTATATATTATAAGTTATTTTTTAAGCTTAAAAAGAGATTAAAAACAGTTTTAAAACTCTTATGGAACAGTGGCCCACATGTTGCGTGCGCGATGTATAATGACATAAATTTTGTTATGTGTTTTTATTATGAACACAATAATTTTGAATTCGGTATCATTTATGGAAATTATGTAGGTTAAACGAATTGTTAAATAAATTAGGCCACATCAATAATTAAGAAAATAGAGTGAGGACGAATTGCTAATTAAATTAGGATATATCGGAAATTAGTAAAATAGAGTGGGATATTTTTGAAAAAATGATAGCGAAATTTAGCATCCTCCCTAAGAATTGGGTTGAGTTATTATAATATAATACTAAAGATATATAAACAAAGCATATTAAGTTGCTACTATCCAACAAACAAACACTATAATAAAAAGTTCATTTAATATCATATAACTTTTTCAGTTGTTGCTACACTGTTGCTAAAAGTTAGGCACAAGCACTTTAACAATATAACCGAAAAAGTTGTATGATACTAAATAAAGTTTTTATTGTAGTGAAACCACCTATGCGCACACACATGTGTTATGTGTATATACCTTGTATTCACTATTGAGTGATTGTAGAATATTATAGTTCCAGATGGGAGGTTGGTAGTTAGCTGTTCGCCTTACAATTGTCTGTTGATCGACACAAGTTTGTTCCGGTGTCATACACCCGATATGACGAACACCACGGAATCGGCTTGATCTTTGAGGATAATGGCTTGGCATATTATTCCTAAATGACAAAGTAATTTTCGAGATAGGAAAAATCAATGCTTGGGCCATTGCTTGCATGCACTTGAGGCTTATCTCTTTCTATGGTTTGTCTGGAGATGTCACTCTTTATATATATACTATAGTAGCAAATCATCATGGCACAAAAATAACTATTTTATTATTTTTTAAGTTTGGGAAACTATACCTAAGAAAGGTATGGTTAACATGCCAAACAAATACTCGTGCTTTAATGTGCCAAACTCACCTATCTATTATCTATATATTGTGTTATATAGTGCGGTATGTTTGCTAAAGTGTGGTTTAATCTTTTTTAATATATTGACACGTTATTTCCAAAAAAAAATGGATTGTTTTTGAACTCATCACTTCCATATTGAAGGGGTTAATTAGTTGGTATATCAAGTTTTATAATGAGATGTAGTCCTTATAATAGTGTTAGTGGAGTTAGATGATGTAAAGTTAATGTGCCACTTTTAAATAAAGAGTGACTGATTTGCAAAAGCTAGTTTGTTATAACTGTATGTAATGAAAGTATATCTCTAAATGAAGAATGAGTGATATACACAGATAATAAAAATAGTAATTGTTCTTTCCATCGAGAGTGCTCTCTTTCTTTCTTGTTATGGTTATTTTTGCCAAAAATAAGGATCGTTCCCCAGAATTTTCCAACCACACAATATTCAGACTTATGATATACTTGCCGACATGGCCGATTTACACTAGATTTGGGTTTTTTTTTTTACTCGAAGGTGAGGACGCCATCGAGGTGGTGCAGGGTCGTTGGTGGAGGTGGAGGTTAGAGATTCTTAGTTAGACGGGGGATATTTCACCAAGAGAAACTAGGGAAGATATATAAATGAAAAAAAAATAAACTATTATTTTATTTAGCCTGTATCAAGTTTGTGTAATCAAATGTTTAAGCAACTCACTTAGCTTATGAGTTAATAAGAGTATCAAATTTAAGTTCAACTGTTGAGAACACTCTTTTTAACAAGTTTTATATTAAAATTCTGTACAATATGCAATTAATCTATTAGTTTTTGTATTAGCATCATATTGAACACTGTTTCCATATCATTCTAATACTACTACTTCTTGTTACCAAATATTAAAATAGTAATATTTGTATGTTCCTTTTTTACAAAACAAATATCTCCATCATTTTAGAGTCGAAAATCACCAAACACAATGCTGTTTTTCACCATAGATTATTCATAAATCCTTCAATAATAATAAATGTTTGGCCTTAAATAGTCGAGAATTTGTTGGCGTTATGAAGTTTATATCAATTTTTATTGGGCCCTTGAAATTTGTACTTGTTATTAAAAAAGAAAAAAAAAACTTTTACTTGGAAGATGAAACATGAAAGCGTGTAATTTTTATAAGCATAATTTAGCATAAATTAATAAAGCACTGAATAAAATTTTAAAAGAGCATAATTTTCCATAAACAAACCGTGCTACTTTGTACTAACTCTTATATTAGGTCATAGCAATTATTTGAGCACGTGTAAATACATATAAAAACACTTTTGAGAGTGGGTTGACCCACATTGAGAGAGAAAATATGAGGAAGATGGAATTAAATAATAATATGAGTTGTCAAATCAAACACGTGAACCACACCTATCTTGTGTTTGTCTCGTCTCCAAAGGGACTGAATAATTTGTAGTAATCCAAATTTATTAGACAATTTGTATTATGACTTATTAGTAGAGACAGACGGGTGGGTCGGTGGGTCGGTGGATGGGTGGGTTAAAACTTTTCCCGAGTTAAATAACAATTTTGGAGAAATACATGTTCTAGGGGGGATGCAGCGTACCTGACTCTGAGTTAAGATGACTCAGAGTCCACAACCATTGGATATTGCTACAGTTAAAATATGAAATGTACTGTACCAATATCCAATGGCTCTGGACGTACGCTGCTTCATGTTCTAGGGCTTTTCTATCTCTCTTTCTCTTAAAGTTTTTCCTAATATTCTCTATTTCTTTTTTTAAAGTCTTTCTCAATTACTGTTAAATTCGGCTACCAAAAAGTAGCCTCCATCACAAAATTGAAAACTGAATATAATACAGTACAATGTACAAAACCTGATAAAACTCGACTCTGTATATATATATATATAACTGATTTATTCATTTCGCCTTAATTTTCTTCTTGAACACGAGTTATTCCTTTGTCTTGATGACTGGCCAACTCTATGCCTGTGGGATTTTGTGCCGCGTTTGTTTCGTTGGAAGAATTTTCGATTTCATTTCTCATGCGTCTCTGAGGGATTATTATGAATGATGCCCATATCATGATTTTGTGTATATTTGGCATAGGCCACCCTTGCAGACTCGCAAGTTTGACTAAAAACACGATCGTCGAAATTGCCCCGGAGATAATAAAGAGGCCTGAAAATGGCCAAAGTCCCAGGCTCGGGTTGTCTGAGGAATCTGTTGAGGATTTACAATTCGAAGACGAAAGCATTTCTTTCTCCATCTCCTGTATTTCTCCGCTTTGTGTCAGTTTAACGATTGTCTCTGATATAATCTGTGACCAAAGCCGAGCCTCTTGAAAAAGCCTATCACACGTGTGGGAGTTTACAATTAGTTGTGTTGTTATTTTTAGAACTTGTCACAATTAAGAGATACGGGTTTCAAATAATTATGAACAGATCCCAAGTAAAGTAGTGTTGGTTCTTACTATATCGAAAAACAATAAAGTAAAAGACAAGAACTGAAACGAAAATAAACAATTTTATTTCATTTTGAAAGAAATATAACTCGATTACAAACTCTTGACTCGTACAGAATTTAAATTGCAATAAATAAATTCCAGACAGATTTAATATAAATTATTAAACTGTTGAACTGAATTGTAATTGTACGAAACTATCTAACAGAATAGTATAAATACTATACTGCTGGATTGTTTGTCAATTAAAATAAACTGCCAGACAGAATAGTATGATTACTAAACTTCAAGGTTGTATGTAGTTTCGTAAGAGATAATTATTTAGTGATGAATGTAAAACTCTTTTTTTAATGGTATTCTTTAATTATACATTCTATCATAAAAGCTTGAGGTTTTTATAGTGGCTATTCATCTTTTTATATATAGTGTGTATATGCATAACATATAAAACTCTTTTTTTTTTTTTTTTAAATATTGTGTAATCATACTTGAAATTTCAATGACATGATAATTATTTTGTTATTTTTGCTTATAAAAAAATATTATGTATAAAGCATTTTTAAACAAAGAATCTTGACTTTGTCAAAATTATAAAAATAATCTATTTTAAAAACTTAAGGTAAATTTGCTTTAAATTAACTATCACATTATATACGATGATAAAAAATATTAAGGGAAAACTCAAGCAAATTTAAATAAAAAATACATAATAAAAGGTTAAGGACCAAAGATCAATTCCAACAAACAAACAATGACTAAATTGGAATTTTACCTAAAACTTAAAGGACCAATATAGTGACTATACTTTTTTATGTACAACTATTGAGAGGCGACCACCGACTTGGTGGGCGACAAAAATCGAACTTGATGATATAGTTGGTATTCTAGGAATCAATCACTTAGACCAACCACCTTGTTCTATCGTGACTATCATTGGAGTTGCCTGGGGGTTATTATGTGTAGTAAATAGTTTGGATCCAAGGTTGATCAGTATTTTTATCAAAATTTAAAATGCATTTCATTTTGATGTGGCCCCAGAGGCGAATAACTGAGCAAGTTAAGCATACAGCAGAATTCTGCGAATTAGCTAAAGATAGATGGCTCATATCAGGGGCGGCCCAGACCCAAGTCCAGTAAGGCTTTGGCCTGGAGCAAAAATTGGACTGGGGGAAATAATTTTTTATTTTTTATTTGGTAATGGGCCTAGGGCAAAAAAAAAAACTGGACTGAACCTTGGACAACCTACAGTACTGGACCGCCACTGGGTCCTATGCACATTACATGCATTTTTTTTAACGATTAAACCGACCTATGCACATACACGTTCCATGTAAACAGAACTGAGAACCTCGTGTAAAAAAAAAAAAAAAAAATTGAAAACCTTTAGAATCTGTAAATCTTTTTTTTTTAATGCAAGTCATGAATGTACTTTAGGTGCCAAAAGTTTACCCGCAGAAGAAACGGGAAAAAACAAGTTATGTAAAGTTGATCTCTAGGAATTTTCCAATGCAGGCTGATTCCAAAAATATAACAGGATGGTGGACCAAGCCAACATAGAAAATGATCTTTTAATTTTAAGATGGACTTCACAGGATACTCCAAGCGATTTATCAATTTTTATGGGGTGGCCTCACTATTTTTTAGTGGTGCCGGACCACTGGATATTTACTCAGTTACTCCTAGTATTTTTTTGTTTCCGCAACTTGGGATGGCCTGGATTCATCAGGGGCAGCTGTTTCTGAAGAGTTGCTAGGGGGTAGTGCACACATGAAATTCTTCATAATGCCAAATGACAAAGCAAAATCTGCTTTCATTTTGGAACAGTAGGGATTAATCCATTTCTGTGCAACTTCAACATCGACATTCTCTTGGCTATCCCTCTCATGTTCTTCAATGGCTGGACGGATCTCATCGTATACGTCATTGAGCTTGGCTTCCGCCCGGCTTCTTTGTTCCTAAATAACAGCCAGAAAATAATATCAGGGTAGTCTCAGGTGTTTCTCCACTTGCATGGCGATCATACTAACAAGCACTTAAGAAATAAAGGTTTGACTTAAACTAAGGCACATGTAAATTGATTTCTTTAAAGGAAAAACCAACTACTCCTATCTGACTATCTCTATAAAATATATGTTTCACAAACAATAAGTTAATCCACTATGTTATCAAATGGCCTTTTTACTAATGTTAACGGGGAAGAGGTTTATTAAAGATTTTTTATCAGTAAACATATATTTAAACTATGTGCTCTATTGAGTTCATAACAAAGCATTCCGTCCCAGTAGAAACAATTGTTGTTTCATGACACTGACAGATCTATGTCGATATTCAAATTAATCACAACAAAGGGATTGTACGGTTGAATCGCAAAACTGACACAGGTAGAAACTAGAACAGCGAATGGTTACACTTGGGAACTAATCACGGACACTGGGCTACACAAAAACACATTAAGTTCTAAGATCCTTGTATCCCATATCTTCATTTCTGCAACAAAGCCTAACATGATTTCGTATTTGACCACAAAGAAGTCCGAAAAACTAGTTGTTAATAGATCCCAAAAACATACTAATCCTTTGAGGTGGATTAATATCAATTAGATCAGCTATGTAGTGTGTTTAATGCTGCAATATGTGAAATGAATACAAAAAAGTAAAGGCATTGCATTAATCGAGTGGCCATAAAGGTTGTTCCATAACATGACTAGGAAGACATGAGTTAAAACATCAAAACCAATCTTTATGAAGATCTTCAATAAAAAGCTTTCTAAAACTTATTATTCAATTTGTGAATGAATAGGAGAAAAGACAAGATGCTATTGTAGAGTATTCTTAAATTACCAGCACTAAACAATGTCATAAAGGGACTAGACACCTACGATTACGAACACCACATGCACAACAGTTAAAATTATGAGTCTAGTTCCCCCTATGCTGTTGGAAGCAAACCGGGTCAATTAATCAATAATAAAATCTTTTTTTTTACACAATCAAACTCGTTTAGCACAAGAAGCTTGATATGTAAACAAATGTATATATAACTGTACTCGTTGACCCAATTGTTTAAAGTGTAAATGAAGTTCACTATTTCTCTTCATCCCTCTTACACAACACGCCAGTCTAAAACTTCATACAAAGGCAAACTTCACAATAGTTGCCAACTTATAAACCCTACTAACTCAATATTCCCATGACATGGTTGATAAATAAAATATACAGATATGTACTATGTAGCAACATAAAAAGAAAAAACAATAATATAATAATTAAGAGTGTCATGGGAACATATACATGCTCACTCCGATGGATTAGCTAAATAAATACACCGGCTATCTACATACATGCAGGACAATTTGGGCAAGGCTAATGAAAATTTCCATTAAGGCTATGCTTGGCGACAGATTTTCTGGTCCTAAATCACCTTTAAAAAATCTGTTTCAAAAAACCCACTAAAAATCCAGTTTTTTGAGTTTTAATTTTCTAGCCTACAAAAATCTGCTTTTTAAAAGCTAAATAATCTTACTGTCCAAAAAATTAAAATCCGAAAATCAGATTAAAAAAATTACCAAACGGACCCTTAAACTATTCATGCAACGAGATGTGTTCAACAATCTTAAGAATATCATACTTCATAAAAAATAATTGTTAAACCTAATTAAAAAAAATGAAGGACAGGTAAAGTTAGTACTACCTCAAGTTTAAGTATTTCATCTTTCGCTGCCTTGGATGTAAACAGCTCAGCAGCACGTTTTCCATCAACTGGCTTTCCACCATTATTTTTCATTCTCCTCTGGTTACCTGCGGACCTTTTCTTTGAACTGGCTTTATTATTCCGGCCAGCCTTGCTACTTTTTGCCCCAGAAGTTGTATTTTTTCCCATGAAAACCGTATAGTCACCACCGCCTTCAACCTTGCCTTTGTTCACTGTCTTAGCAGCAGTATCATCAATCTTCACAATAGCAAGAGCCTCAGGTAGAGAGGAGCTTCCATTGGCAGGGCGTACTGACGAAGGCTCATCCTCAGCAGAGTCATATGTTGGGATTTCCTCAACATGATATCTGTTGAAAGAGAGAAGTTCAGCAAGTTAAGCCAACAACAAGAAGTAGAACCACATCTTATAAAAAGAAATCTCAAGGAAGTCTTATCATCATAGACTTTAAGGGTACTTTTCTTTTTACAAATCCTTTTACTTCGAAGAAGAGTTGCCAACCTTAAGGACCTACATTTATTCTACTCTAGAAAGGCAATATAAGGCCAATCAATATATTAAACAATATACAGTTAAAACTCATGTCATCGCTTTACATGCAGAACATAAATATAGCACTCTGTAAGCTTTGTGATTGTAACATTTTGGGTCCTTATTGACACAACTTAAACCTTTAATAACATTGTTACAACCTCGACAAAGTTAAGCTCTCACAGTATTTATTAACAATCTAAAGATTTTCCCATACAAGTGCACTTGCATGGAGCTGATAAAATCAACTGGAAAGCAGAATTGACCTAAGTATTAGGCGTTCCCAAAACACTAGAAAATGGGTGCCCAGCCAATAAAAATATGTGCAAAAACATGTGTTGTACTATATAGGAGCCACGACTACTACTAAACTTTGCGATGTGATTGGAACGAACGACCCACACCGTTTTCTGTATTCAAGTCTCTATAAAGACGGCTTCCTTCTCAAAAAAATGTGACAGAATCTGGGTGAGGAGAGCGGCATATCTACAAAACCTACTATGTTTTCCAAATGTAATAATACAATCTATAGCATCTAGCCTTCAGGTAACTAAACAAGAAGTAACGAGGATGCTTTGGAAACACATTATTTGAGCAGCTATTATTAATTTATCTTATGGGATTACATGACAAATAAAGATCATCAACAGCCCCTGTACGGGCTCCAGGACAGCAGATCATATAAATAAAGAGAAAGATGAAGCAATACCTGTCATCCCCCTCTTCCCAGACATGGTTATGCTCCTACCAAAGTTATCAGCAAAAAAGAATAAGAAAGGAATAATATCTCAAGAAAGCAAATCAACAGAACAACATTATGGATATTATCTATCCTCTTACGTAGAGTAACTTGGCAAGAAGGCTCTATCTTTCTATACCTAAAGAACAAGTCATATTAGATTTCATAAAGATAAAAAAAGTGGCTGTATTTTTGCACTAGAAGTTAAGGTTATCGCTCTTTCACATTAATTAGCTGTGTCTATATTAGATTTAATTTCAGTCTTACGTGTGTAACACTCTTTAAGACTCTCAAGTCCTAACTCTTGATAAGCCTGATTCCTTATTGCATTAGGTGTCACTAACCTACTTTTCTCCTAATGCTAAAATCTTATGAAACCAGATTCTTGTTCAAAACGTAGACAAAACAAATAAGTTTGTAAGATTTATATTTCAGTAATTTAGTTTCACTTTCACAATATGCACATATAAGAGAGTAAGATGATAATTTCGCTTGCTAAACTAATTCTTTAAGCTGAACAAGGATTACTATACATGGAAAGATAATGGAATTAACAGATTAATAACTGCTTATGGTCTGACTTCTCAATTAAAAGAGTGACAACTTGGTGTTAAACCACTTCCACCGTAGTGCATTTTTCTCACTGGGGTCAAAACCTATAAACACTTGTACACAATCCACTAAGTAAACTAAATGACATTACTCCAAAACTCACTTTATTACTTTAGATGAACGTTGTAAATGAATTAAAGAGAGAATAATTATGAAATAAGCGAACTAAATCACACTTTTACTTAATCAAAAGAATGTGCATCTCAGTAGACTCGCTATAAAGTATAACCTGTTAGAATAATAATTTCCTGCATTTCCATGCAAAATGATCAGTCGAGTGCTCGTATTGAAACCACTGAGTTGACAACCGACCTCGTTATATTTAAAAGATATGAAGCCAATTAAAAATAAGGAAATAAATCCATGTTTTTGATAACCAAAACAGCCACCTAACTAAACAATGAAATCATGTTGGCTTCATCATACAAGACTTTACATGGAGGTCTTCTATAGAAATGATTGACGACGAAGTCCTAACATGTGATTTGTGAACACCAGATCCGTTATCTACCATTAGCATATGCGTCAACAAACTCAATTTTATTACTAGAGCACAGTGAGTCTAAAAACAGCAGCTAATGTCTAAACTAGTACACAGCCTACTTAGTACAAAAGATGGCGGCTCGGTTCCATATTGAACATTGGAAGAAAACATTGATAAACGTTTATAAAAGATAGAATATCAAAAAGACCGGCATATCGTTGGTGTAGCCTATCAACAAAGATCGAACAGTTCTAAAACAATGTAATAAAAATAAAGAGAGAAATCAAAGAAATCAGGCATACAATTTCTCTTATATACTACATAGTACATGCACAGAATAAATCATACGAAACTCAAGATATAATTTTGGAAGGTTTGAGAGTCGTAGTCCTAAAACTTTAAGTCGACAATTTTTATTACTATTCTCACAAAATTTTCAACAGAAATTACCTGGAAACCAGAAGACTTCGCCCCAAGATACTTGCAACAATTTGGTGCCCTACACAAACAAGGAACATTAGCACCGCCATACCATTCAAAGTTGTAATCATATGTCAGCTCTGTTCCAACATCAATATCTTGCTTCGCAAATATTCCAACCCTCATTTCCCCCAAAACTGTCCACTTCCTAGTCTCACAATTTGGTTGGCTGCAACAAATACAATTATTTAATTACAACTGAAGAGGCCGAAAATATTCTTCATATCCTTAATACCTCATATGATGATTTAAGTGACCTACCAAGAGTGGTTAATAAACCTTGCAGGGCTGCCTTTTGCAGTTGCATCAATGAATGTGTTGGAAGTGAGAGAAATGATATATGCATCCATCAGACCTGCATCGAGCCGAAAGAGATGTTTAAATCCAGATATATGAAAATTAAATGCATAGATGGCCGCCTGTGGGGGGCTCTTAAAATCATACCTTGAGATTCATAAGCTTCGGACCGTTTAGACGCTTCCTCGGATGAAATTATTTCTCCACAATACTCGATAATAAAGTCTCCAGCCTGCTTTTACAAAATACTCAAATACATGTCAGAACTTGGAATACAAGAATAAGACAATCCATATGGTCACTGTCCTAGTAACTCATCAGCATATTTAATAACTTTTCAAATTTGTACAAAAGAATATAAAATTCTAAGCTGGAAAACAACAATCAAGTGTTGCAATAAAGGAATCCAACACATCCATTGCGATCCGATATATGTTCAGAATCCAGTTTCAATGTGATTACCTTAATTTTCTCAGCAGCTAGAAGACCCCAACCACGTCCATCGGTTGGGAACATTTTTGTATCAGCATATTGACACTTCTGGAACCTCTGTGATCAAATGAATAATTATTGCGGAGAAAAGAAGAAAGTATTGTCCCGAGTACTGAATATTGCACCACAAACCAAAAAAGGAAGATAAGGAAAAATATTCAAGTTGCCAGCAGAAAGCAATTTTTGTTTACCAGAGAGGTCAACTATAAAACAATATTATAAAATATCCATGGCACTCAGGGACCCTTTTACATTGTTCCATAATTTTTCTTTCATTTTCCAAATTTGAATGAATGATATACTTGAATTTTCATTATATTTATAGGCTACATAATACTTGAGTTCTACATTATACTTGAGTCTCATTGTAGCACGGCTTCTTAAAAAATTTGAGTATCAAATTCCGATATGATACAGATATACCGCAGCTACGTGGATGCTATCCGATACGTGATCTAGAGGTATCGTTAACTTTCCTACGTTTGACCGACCATATAAGTCTTGGATAGGAAAGCGATACCCACCAAAACGGGTATCCGATACGTTCTGCCAAATTTCACTTTTTTTTTAAATTACAATTTGTAATTTTGAAAAGTGAATGTCACTATCTAGTTATAAGATGGGTCTAATTATGGTTTTACAATATAAATTAGAACGTTAAATGTATGATAAGTTTAATATAAACGTTGAATATAATAAATATTGGTTGAATGCGACTACACAAAAGGCTCGATCGACAGTCTATTTGCATGAATTTAACTTCATTCTTTTCGCATATATATTTTTGAACTTGTGTAAATCTTAGCATTTATATTATACTAACAGCCGTATCATATCCTAAATTTTCAAAAATAATAATGTAATGGGCGTATCGGATACGATACCCGTAGCCGTATCCGTGCAACGAAGCTTATAGGCTTCTAGCAGTTAATTAGGCAATTAGGGATTGTTGAAACGTGTCTAGAATAACATTAATACAAATGATTTTTCTGAGAGTTTTTTTTTATTAGTGCGGCATAAAAAAGATCTTTTTTTTTGCTTGGGAACACATTTTTGGGGAATTTATTATCTGATGGAATATTTAAAACAAATATTAAATGAGTAAAAAAATTAGAAACCGAGTTAAACCTAAATAACAATGGTGGCTTCACAGTAAATGGAAATTGTTATCGTAAAAGAGACATCACATATTTGATTACAACCCTATTTGATAACACACCTATACTAGCTTCAAAGTAAAACGGAAATTGATAACACACATATTTGATTTACAATTTTACCCGATTCTTGCAAGAGACGTCACATGGGCAGTAGCCAGGCGTGCATTCTGTACTGGTTATGACATTCAAGCACTCAGCCCCACATTCACCATTCTTATCACACGCACATATCGAAATTTCCTCTTCTTTCACTTTTTTTTGCCTAACAAGTAACCAATAGATTCATAAATATACTAAAGAAATTAAATCAGTATAATTGACGTAGTACTTGAATAATGTAATGAATCTGAAGACCGATTATTAACAGCTTAACTGTTAAGGATACTTTATAATCTGCAAAAATATCATAACATTGCTTCTGGAGCCACCTGGCACAAGTCCAGGCAATAGCATTCCATTAACATTATGAATCTCTTTTTTGTGTTAGACCACTTTCTTACTTCTCCAGTTAGCAATAAAATAATCATGTATTGACTTCTCATGGTCCAGGTACATGTCAATGTCACATTTAAGAGAGGGTCAATAGTTTGATATACCTTATTGGGCTCATTCTGTAATACCTTAATTCCGGTAAAGTAAATACAAGGCTTCAAAGCTTGCACGAAATTGGTGTCTTTCATATTCGACTTGATGAGATAAAGATTCACGAAAAGGACTTTAAATGAATAATTTCTGAGGTCTACCCATTTGGCTACAGAATAAAGAATATAATGATGTTGTGTACTTGCCTGTCAGGTTTGTTGTTTGTCCCAAATCGGTTGAAAATGGTTTAGCCTTTGGTTTATAATGTTTTCCCCACTTTCCTTCTATGAGGTTATTCAGTGGCAAGTGTGGTATGAACACAGTTAATATTTAAAAACATAAGGAAGTTTATCTGACCAATAGTTTCTTCTTTTTTTGCAGTTTTGTGCCCTATACTAACCACTTTTTGATTGAAAATATTCCCCATGCTAACAACTTCTCTAATCACACCCCTATACTAGTATTAATACTGCTACTTCCCATCACTTTTATACCCCATGGTAAGGTTTTGGTAAAAAAAGTTAAAATAAATGTTTGTATATGGATTTGAACCTTCACCTCTGAATTCAAAGCCCAAAACCTTACCACTGTGTCACGTGTTATACACCTTTTATAGTATTTGTTACAAAAATAACTGAATCATTTTCTTTAATGCCCTATTATCTTCTTCATTCCCTGGTACATGTACACAAAAATATATACACACGACTAAATCATCTCCATCTCCCCAATAATGAATTTTATCAAATTAATTATTATGATCACCATTCACCACATCCCTTCCTCTTTCCATTATTTTACATATATATATTACATACATCTATCATGAAGGTACATATATATATACACCACCACCTCCAATTCCACCACAATCCGCCCCTCTCTCACCATTACTGCCGCCACCAATACCACCAAGTTTCGCCACCACCATCACCAATTTACCATCCCCACTCTCTCCTGTGTGCATCCATCTATGTATACACACCTATCTATCTATATCTATATCTTTATCAATATCAATATCTTTATTCATATCTATATATAAGTATATTAGTATAGGGATAGAAGAGAAGGCCATCTTACCACTCATGAGTTCGGATGGAAAAAGTTTTTGATGTCATCATTATCCGTTAAAGAAGTAAAGTAGACAAAATAATGGGAAGTAGTGGTGGTATTAGAGAAGTTGGTAGTATGAGGTACAAAACTGCAAAAACTTCCTACAGAGATGAATCAACTGAACAACAACACTTGCGGTATAGAAGAGAAGGGAATCGCAAAGAAAATAAAAAGAAAGAGAAGAAAACTTACTTTCTGCCCAAGAAATCATTCTGATTGATGCAAATAAAATGACAATCCATCATCTGGTAGGTCAAAACTGAAAAAGATAATTTCATATTACTTGGTCCATAGTCTTCAGCAATATGAATTAATAGAAATGTAAATTTGCTATAACAAAGTCAATTTCAGAATGAAGGTAACATTTCTTTCATATAGAAAGCTTGCAAGTTAGTGTACAACTCTTTTTTGGATCCAACAACTTAAAGACTCTAAAGAAGCGATTTTCAGACTGTAAGTGGATAAACAATTCTAAAATATGACTCTAAAGAAGCAATTGTCGACTTTAAATGGACATACAATTTAGAACACATAAAGGGGGGTTTTGCATTCTACTAAAACGATCTGCTGATAGTCTCATATTTTAAGTTGATAGATTCCAAGTTTCCAGTGTAATCATACTGGAGTTGAACTCCTTTGTAAGAAACAGACTGATTAGGTTAGCAATGATGCATTTCTAAACTGTATTATAGTGTGACATTTTTTAAATAGATATTTCAATTATTTTCTTAAAATTGAAGCTTTCAATAAAGATGATGGAATGTCATTAACTCTCCAAAGCCAAAAGGAAAATAAATAGCAAATCTGTTTTGATGACTTAAAAAGAAACATATACAAAGTGTCAAAAAGGAAGTGTTTACTCAGAGATCACAAGCTGGACATAAATCTTACAAACCTCATGTGAAATTACTCCAGATGAATATATAGGATGATTGACCATTTACTTTCGTGATAGAATTAGCAAGACAAGGCTGATATTCAGATAGATCGGTAACCTCACTCTAAATAACTTATGCAAATTAATAATGAGAAAAGCAGGCTTTGATGGAAAAACAACAATCAAGTAAAAAGTCAAATTTAACGAATTTATCGCTCTGATGAGAGGAATGGAAACTTGAAGGAAGGTGTGGTGATACTATCTTTTAACCTATTAAGTGCGGTGCTACGATTGAGAGATAGGCGAGGACTGGCGTAGCCCTAAATCGCCCGTTTTATCATTTCAAGTATCTCTTGAGCATCTTTGCCTGTAACTATAAATCGACATAGTATTTTCTTAATAAATAAATAAAAAAAAAAAAGTGGAGACAAATTTGAACAAAAAACTTGAAATTAGAGAGGTATCTCAATTGATACGATAAGTTGAGATTAAAGGGGAAGTGAATAAATTAGGGTTTTGATAAATATTCTGGAAAATAGAAGTAAGAAATAGGAAAAGCTAGATGATGGTGAGTGAAGAATATATAATTTGATGAAAATGTTTTTAGAGAGAGTGAAAATGAGGAGAAAAGGGGAAGGGGGTATTGTTTTGTTAAATCACAAATTATTTACTACTCTTCTTATTAAAGTGGTCCTATATATATATATATAATTTCTTTTAGAATCTAAAAAATGTAACTAACGCCGGTATTTTTTTTGGGATATTTATTTGTTGCATAATTTTTACAATTCAATACAATTATTACTATTAATAATAATAAATGTTTGGCGTTAAATACTCGAGAATTTGTCGGAGTTATCAAGTTTATGTCAATGTTATTGGGCCCTTCAAATTTGTACTTGTTATTCAAAAAGAAAAAAAAAAAACTTTTACTTGGAAGATGAAACATGAAACCGTGTAATTTTTATAAGCATAATTTCGCATAAATTAATAAAGTACTGAATAAATTTTTATAAAAGCATAATTTTCCATAAACCGTGCTACTTTTTATAGCAAATTTGAGCACGTAAATACATAAAACACTTTTTGAGTGGTTCACATGAGAGAAAATATGAGGGGGGTGATAGATGAATTAAATAATGGGTACAAATTACGTCATGTAATAAAAACTCAACCTATTAAAAACTCAAATCAATATATTGAAACCTTAGTTTGAGTCTATTCTAAATTTAATTAATATTAATTAAATTTTTTTTATTTTTTTATTTTTAGTAGATTGAGTTTTTATTACATGACGTGACTTATACATCACCCCATTAATACAGCCGCCGTCTGCGCATCAATCAAACAGCGTCTGTATTTAGCAGATGAATTAAATAATATGAGTTGGCAAATCAAACAACTGAACCTCCTACCTATCTTGTGTTTGTCTTGTCTCCAAAAGGACTGAATAATTTATCGTAATCCAAATTTATTAGACATGTATATGACTTAGTAGAGACGTAGGGGTGGTTTGGGAGGGTTAAAAATTTTCCGGTGTTAAATAACAATTTTGGAGAAAAATATATGGTTGTAAGTTTCACTGATTGGGGAAGGAAGGGCTTTTCTATCTCTCTTTCTCTAAAGTTTTTCCTAATATTCTCTATTTTTTTTTTTAAAGTCTTTCTCAATTACTTTTAAATTCGGCTTACCAAAAAGTAGACTCCATCACAAAATTGAAAACTGAATATAATACAGTACAATGTACAAAACCTGATAAAACTCGACTCTGTATATATATAACTGATTTATTCATTTCGCTTTAATTTTCTTCTTGAACACGAGTTATTGCATTGTCCTGATGACTGGCCAACTCTATGCCTGTGGGCTTTTGCGCCGTGTTTGTTTGGTTGGAAGAATTTTCGATTTCATTTCTCATGCGTCTCTGAGGGATTATGAATGATGCCCATATCATGATTTTCTGTATATTTGGCATAGGCCACCCTTGCAGACTCGCAAGTTTGACTAAAAACGCGATCGTCGTCATTGCCCCTGAGATAATGAAGAGGCCTGAAAATGGCCAAAGTCCCAGGCTCGTGTTGTCTGAGGGATCTGTTGAGGATTTACAATTCGAAGACGAAAGCATTTCTTTCTCCATCTCCTGTATTTCTCCGCTTTGTGTCAGTTTAACGATTGCCTCTGATATATCTGTGACCAAAGCCGAGCCTCTTGGAAAAGCCTATCACACATGTGGGAGATTACAATTAGTTGTGTGTTGTTATTTTTAGAACTTGTCACAATTAAAGAGTTTTACGGGTTTCAAATAATTATGAACAGATCCCAAGTAAAGTAGTGGCCGAGCGTTTCTCTCAACTGGCAGGATTATCTTAGCAATATAACTCTCTTATTACAGCAATAAATAGTTGGCATACAACTTTATATCAGAGCTCTGGCAACAAAAATAAAATGCTGTTTTACTCCAGTTCTCGAAGTCTATTATTGGACTACAATTGTGGTGCTTAGTTGGACAAAGATCTGTCCATTACCGGTTTCTTATTTTCCTTAGAGAACCCTTGAGTTTTCAGAAAACAGGAAACAACTTATACGTCTTAAAAATCAACCACAAATTATAAAATGAGACTGTGAATAGCCAGAAAAAAATCAGGGGGTTTCTTTTGCAAACTTAGGCAATTCACCAGAAAAGTGAATTTTGAGTTTCTCAACCAGTTGCAGCCAAGTATTTATGAAGAAAAAAATGGCTATCAAACAAGGCCTTATTTGATGCCACAAAACCAAGGCAGTGCCTAGGGCTAAGCCAATTTTTCACAACGGTGCACTAAGGTATCGCAGTAAAATTGTTTTGAATACAGAAGCATAAAAGAATTGAAACCCTGAGGCTAGTGATAGAAACTTAAGGTACTTTGCAATTATGTTAATTTTTCTTCTTTTTGTATATGGTTGCCTAGTGTATGTAGAAATTGCATGAGAATAACTAGATTGGAAAGAAGTTGATCTCACAATGCCAAAACCTCCAAGGTTGAAACTAGGCTCCGTCATGGTATATTCATTGCAATACTTGGAAACGAAAACTTTTGCATGTGGCTTAACAAAGAATGCAGCTTCTATCTGGCCCGTCTTAAAAGCATTGGTATAATCACTAATCGCATTTATCTCCCTGATATTTTTGGGCTTAAAGTGCAAGACATTTATCAAATACTTAGCAATGAAAGAGTCCATGTTGCACCCAATATCTGCATTTGAATTCTTGAGATATTCGATGCTTATCTCCGAAGGATGGAGCCGTGAAACGGTGACCATGGAGGTGATGACAGCAGTATAACATGATACTATAATTAAAATTGCAAATAGCCAAAATACTAAAATAATTCTTGATAGATTGCTCTTAATTTTCTCTCCTGCAAAGATGACAATAAATTATAAATCAGGCAAGTGCCACATCTCAAAGTACTGTTAGGGTATCATTTTCAGTTTAGAGAATTAGAGGCTTACTTTGTGCGAAGAAAATTAAGGTGAACGAAAACCAGAGTATATCCGCTCGATTCTGCCAAAGGGTTTCCTTAGGCTTAGAATCACTTTTCTCTCTGCTTTCGATGAACCAAATTATAAGTGAAGTGACTAGGTGCATTATTGGTATGATTAACCACATCTCTAGTTTGAAGGCCTTTATGAACATCCACCTCTCCTTTGGTTTATCTTGTCTAACCGGCACAACCATCACTAGTCCGGATTCTAAATAAGGCTGTGAAAACTCGACGTGTTCGTATCCATCTGCTATAATTTGTGTATCGCCTACACCTGCGTCCAGTGTCTTATTTTTTCACATTACAAAGAGCCTTGTTAGTATAGGAAAACATAAAGAAGACACCGTCACAGATGGAGCAAGCATTATATCATGAAGTTGCCAAATAGAAAATGTTAATTTCCTGGGCTTATAAAGTATATTATTATTTATGTATCATTTTAAAAACATTCATACAAAAAATAACATCTTTTACAAATGGCAACAGAAACTTAATGTAATAGTCTAATTGTATTCACTGTTTTTATAATGTTACGTACCTTTTTAAACACAGCATCAATCATATCGTCATAAGAGCCATAGAAAGGAACAAACTCGTAAGATAACTGATAAGGCAGATGCCTCACTACAGCCCCAAATACATCAACTGAAAATCCCGACACATCTACTTCATTTTTCTTTTTGTCGTAAATTACTTGTATGAATTGGTTAAAAGCTCCTCTTGCGGGCACTCCTACCTTTAACGGGTTACCTTCACTGCCTAAACTCTGTCCTTTTGGTACTCTTGTTATGCCTCCAGGCCATATTACCGTGCGCAACTCGCTCAATGGTCTCATGTGGATACCCTGCCAAAAATAAATTGTAATTGTTACCTAACTTTCTTAAGATGTTAGAAATTGTAAAAACAAGGATTAGTCATAAGTGACTACTAAAAATTGACAAAACTGACTTGTATAATATGTACGTATATGTTGCCTATAAGTACTTTCTTGTTTCTCTTAGGATGAAACCAAATTAGTTACATGTTTACATTATCAAATATATTAAGACATTGGCTAAAACAATAAATTAGCAAATTAAATTTTTATGAAAACATGTGTTTACCGTCTTTCGTGTCAAATCCTCTGAGAATCCCAAAGATGGGGACCAATAGGGCTATCTGTCTATAGCTTTTACCCACAATGTTAATCACCCGAAAAGTAGGCGAATTAGACAATTTACCATTCGTGAAGATTAGATCACCACTTAAACCTTTCAGTTTACTTGATGAAATAATTCTTAGCAACTCTTTTGAATCATTTTTCCTTAACAATTTCTTCATGGACTTGACAATAACCATTGTTGCATCATACGCACGAAGTGCAAACAAACTCGGGTTTGAGTATTCTTCTTCTTCCGGATAGCTTTGTCCATATCTTTTCAAAATAAATTTATCAAAACGTTAAGCATTGGATATACTGTCCATGTAACATGATATATGAGAGAAGTGCATATAGAACAATGATACTAACATGATGAAAAATTGTTATGCCCTTTTGATCAAATATAGCAATGACTAACACTTTAGTAATTCGCAGTGTTAGGTGTGGTCGTCACACAACCAGCTTGCCCATAAAAAAGCAGTATAAATCGTGTTGTCTTGAATATTACATGTTTCATTTACTTAAGGCATCGGTTTCATTATTATGGAACCGTTAGCCCGTTACAGATAAAAAAACGGTTCCATAATAATACCACATTATTCAACTATTAACCATGTATAGTTTGCAAATTGCAATAAGGCAAACAGTTAATTACCTTATACGGAATCTACGCCTGAAACGCCTGTACTCTTGAGTTGTGTCCACGTAAAACGTCTTAACCCCGATCACTCCTTGCATATTGTCATCAACAAACTGTGTATCTAAGGACTCAACCATGCTCGCTGTATCCTCCGATAAAATCCAAACAAACCCTTTCTCCATCATTTCCAACTCCTTAGCCTTCACAAACACAGCCTTGCCAAACTCTAATGAACTTCTCAACAATACAAACACCCTATTGCTCTTGCTCCTCAACTTCCTCAACACCCCTTCGACTGAGTCAACCGAGTCGACTCGATAAGTCCTTTCTATGACTGAGTTGACTAGGTCTAGTGAGTCCGCGAGAATGGTTCCTAAGGGTGTTGTATCGGAGGAACTTTCGTATATAACGGTGACTTTTCGCCATCGAAAGTGGCCAACGATAGCAGCTATACATTGTGTGGTGGTGCTGAGCGGGACGCTGAGCTGGAATAACTCGGGTTGCGTTGAGGGTGACGTGGCAACAGGTAGTATGGAGATGGTTGGGATGAGTTTGCTGGATGAATGGACGGTGCCGATGATGGCGTTGACTTGTTGCTTGTTTATCAAGTCAATGACTAGTATTGTCGATGAAAATTAATAAGAGTTGGACCTTTACAAATAAATTTCAATTTGCTTTCTCATTGTTTTTACACTATATATATATATATATATATATATATATATATATGCTACATTCGAAACAAAGTAGAATAACAGGTTATTTTGAAAATAAGTAGAATTAATAAATATTTCTTTAGAAACAAAGTGTGCAAGTATGCTAAACGTTTTGTTAATTACAGACGATTAGAAATTCGCATTACCTGAGGATGATGATTGATCTGAACTTGAGTTTGTAGTGATTAAAACGACCTTATACCGACAACCCGTAGATATATGAAAGTCATTCACAGCCATCTCAGAAGCTATTTTCATTTCTTTACCTATTCTCGACTTCTCATCAAACACACCTAATATGTTCCCGTTAATAATAGTATCTGTCTTCTTTATTACTTCACATGAATCATCTTCTATAGTATTAAAGGCCATACCCAATCTTATGAATAGAAGAAAATGCATGAATATGGCTCCAAATACATATACATATGGAGACCCCATAAAATGACACTATGAGAAGTCAAACCAGAGAAACAAGAGTAAGGGCATCCTTTTGTAAACGTAAACTAATAATAAAATATCATTTTATAACACTCAAATTCTTCAATTTTTTTTCAATTTTTGTAACAAAATGTGGGTCAATGCTCTTGGCAAGTTTTGTTGATAGCAGCCATTGACAAATAGTGAAAAGTTATGTGAATTAATAAACTAGTAGTCTAGTGGGCACCATTCGTCTTAGTTGCATCAATATAAAGTTATAGAAATTAAATTTGAGATTAACAACATACAATATTTACTTATTATTAGCTTATAGAAATTTTCAACTACTTTAACATCTTCCCCCAATCAACAATATAAAGTTCTCATCAAACACACCTAATATTTTCCCCTTAATAATAGTATCTATCTTCTTTACTTCACATGAATCATCTTCTATAATATTAAAGGCCATACCCAATCTTATGAATAGAAGAAAATGCACGAATATGGCTCCAAATACATATGGAGAAGACCCCATAAAATGACTATGAGAAGTCAATCAGAGAAAGAAGAGTAAGGGCATCCTTTTGTAAACAAACTAATAATCAAATATCATTTTTTTAACTCAAATTCTTCATTCTTTTTCAATTTTTGTAACAAAATGTAAGTCAATGCTCTTGACAAGTTTTGTTGATAGCAGCCAATATTCGACGAATGATGAAAAGTTATGTGAATTAATAATTGTAGTAAAAAACCAATTTAATTTAATTGTAAATTACGAAATTACGTGTAATTTTAACCAGTCAATGACTTCTAACAAAATTGTTAGAATGAATTTTTTTTAAAAGTTGATTATATAGTTCAAATGTTAAATTTTATGATTAGATTTAAAAAAAAATCATTTTAAAAATTTTAATACAAGTTGTAAACCGGACGAAATTACACGTAATTTCGTAACGAACAATTAAATGGGAATCGAGGAAACCAGTACCCGACAGGGCACCAGTGGGTTGCAACAATATAAAGTTATAGAAATTAAATTTGAGATTTAACAACATATTCACTTATTATCAGCTTATAGAAATTTTCAACTTATAAAAATCAAATGCAGCATTTATAAAATAAATATACAAATAAATTAATAAACGTTATTAAAATATTTACCATCAACGGAATAAAATTCCGTTTCCAACCGAGTATGATCAAACGGAAAAGGGAAATAACAGAGACATATATATAATGATTCATCTCGTTCTACACATCAACATGAATGCACTGCACACCACAATGTGTAGTGAAATCCATTATAACCCGTCTAGTTATTGATAAAATAATTTCAAGTTAAAAACTAACAGAAAAAATCAAAGGGGTGAAAAAAAAATGGGCCTTTGTTTGTGCAATACCACACGCCAACATGGATTCAACAATGGATTGTATTTTACTCCAATTTTTTTTATTTTTTTTTATAAACAAATAAAGACTTATAAAAATTTACGGGTAAGACTTGTAAATTATGCCAGGTAGGACTGGAGTTGGTCGGTTATATAAGCCGAACAAAAATTTACAAGTTCTTTTATGGCATAATTTGCTAAATAGTTAGTCGGTCTATTAGTTTCACGGGACCACCAAACAAAAACTCAATCTCTGTCTTCTCCGATTTTACGAATATCTTCAACTAAACCTTCAATTTCTCAAGGCATATAATAATTAAGTGTTGTACAAAATTTTGTCAATCCATCTCAAATATAATATTATTCCAATTTTTGTCTAACGTTCTTAGACAAGCAAATCATAGTATATAAGGTTCAGCCATTAGCGGACTTAAATATTTGGAACGTTCAACCAAATATGTACAACGCTGCCCAAATTATTTCGAGTAATGATTCCTCCTCCGACCCAAGTACTCGATGCCTTAAACGATGCGTCGGTATTAATTTTTAGACACTCAATTGGCGGCCGGCTCCACAAAGCCAGAGTATTTGGATATGTTAGTGTTTCATTTCGCTCATTGTAATCTTTAATAAAGTTTTTGTACAGGCTCATTGCTCTTTTAGTCACAAATACGGGCCTCGGTATTGTTTCTTTAAAAAGCACATTGTTTATTGCTTTCCACAATTGCCAAACACACATGCATAATTATTTCCACACTATAATTCGGTGGTTGCGAGTTAATAATTTGGTTGAACCAGTGAGCAAACGAGGACGTTCCTTCAAATTTTATACTATTTTATAGGCTATAAGAATACTATTAAGTGTTGTACAAAATTCTATGCAACCTTAATTTCCTCAACATGATGAACCTACTAAATAAATCTAATGCCTGAACTATAAGGTTATAATTAAATGCAAATTCTGAAATTTTAATTACGGTAAAAGAACCAAAATTGATTAATAATTTTTTCCATCAACAAGTCTTCACACATCAGCATTAATGTGTAAAAATCTATTGAACAATGATAAGCAAAAAATTATACACAAATCTTCACACAAAAACTTTAAAGTGTAAATTGGCAATAGAGTAATTAATAATAAACTGTCCAAATTTAGAAACAAAAATTTGATTGCAACTTATATATATACTCACAATATAGTTACTTAATTACTGCATATGTGGTCAAGATGGCCCTGATAGAAGGTTGAGCGATCAAGCTGGGGCTCGGTGATCCACGGCTACAGCGATGATAGAACACTGGACGGACATAAGACAAAGAAGAATCCACGTAGATCATGTGGATAAAGGGACTGGGTATATCAAACTCAACTTCGCCTAATAAACCAACCAATATATTAATTAGTTTCAACATAAAGTTTAACTGCATGCAAAAATAGGAATCACAATTAACTATTCGAGATATATAATGTACATGTAGGACAAGAAATGGAAAGAGCTTGTTTGAACCGAAGGTGATGTTTGTTTAGGACTTTGTTACTTATGATTAGATTACAAAATATATATGGTAGGCTAGCTGGTAACACATGAAGAATGTAATAAATAGCTCCCGCGATAGTAATCGCCAAAATGATCAGGAGAGAACCTGTAATGTTGTTTGTGGCGCTTCTGGACGAACCCTTCGTCAATATACAAACAAAATCAGAGAAACTCCCGAATCGGGTAAGATTGGAGGACCATAATATATAGAAGGAGACGAGCATAGCTTACCCAACACATACGATGGTCCCCAAAATCTTAGCCTGGCCAAATCTGTGTTGGATCCCCCCAACATTTTCTTGCAATGCATATTCAATCAACAAAAGATAAAAGAAATTTTATTGTGTTAATTTATCCTTTTGCCTTATTATCTGCAATTTCATTTCAATTGGTAGTTAATTTCAGTTTATGTTCCCGTTCTTCAATAAAAATTTGTTTTTCATATATATATATACGGAGTATATGAAAAATTCCAACAAAAGTTTATTATTTCAGTTATAAATTAGTAAATTCAGAAGACCATTTTACTCCTTAAAAAGCGCATGTATTATGCACATGCATGCTATTGGATATCCAAAATTGACGTCAGTATTTCAATTAAGTGATTTACCATGGTTTGGTATCATAATTATATATTATGAAATTATCTACTAAATTGATACGCAAATTGTTAACACATGATGATATATAGTTTGATGTACTATAAATAAATGAACTATTCCATTTTAAATAAAATGAAGAACGTAGTAGTTAGTGAGCTCTAAAGATGAGTATAATATATATATATAGTACAATATTATTAAGATGTGCTCGATCGACTTAGAACTAGCACTTACAGCTAAGCTAGTTCTTTAATTAATATTGGTGCATTTATATAAAGCTACAATAAATTATCCTAATATAAAGAAGCAATGCAGCTGTGTTTGTAATTGTAAATGATATCTATTATAGCAAATGTAATGTGTAGGATTTTTTTTATATATTTCGTCTACAATATTTTTTTTGCATAGCTTTTTAATGTTCAAAAATGTATGGTGCACTTTAAAGAAGAGAGATGGAGGAGAGTGAAAGTAGAATGAATTAATTGACCAATTTCTCCGGTTATATATACTCGCTCTTCATTTGATTACTATCATTTTGACATAAATTTATTTAAAAAGATTATAGAGGTTTGGTTAAAAAAAAATGAATCTTGGGGTTTTATTGAAAAATAAAAACCATAAAAAGAATTATTAACTAAATCATGCTATATTTCGAAAGCGGGGTAATCATTTACCTATTTACATAAAATTGAAGGTCTGGATCCATATTATGCTGTTAATAGAATGCTTATCATATTAACCGGAAAAATTCAGAACAATCAAACAGATACACTGAAACAAGATTCTGTTATCACAACGTTCAAGCTTAAAAAATTTGCTCTCAGTCAAGAATAATATTTTTCCTTCCCTATTGATAAGAAAGGTTTCGTTAACAACCTTTCCACCATTATAGAGCATCTTACACACCAACTGGTCATCTTAGCCGCAGAAACAACAATGAAATATGATCATTTTTTTACATTGACTATTAAACCTCAAGCTACGTTCTTCATGTGATTAGGAGAAAGAAACGCCAAACCACACACAAAAGAACCCATAATGGATCACATGCAATTTTATGGATGATCGTTAATCTTTTACTCATGTATTGGAGAGTTGTATTTGTTACATTTTGATATTATATGTATCTACATAAAGATAGAGACACAAGCTAATAATAAATCTTGACTTCACGTCGTTACACCTAGTCCCTTATTACTATCAAAAGTGGATATTAATTTACCTCACTAAGAAAAGACCACAAATTGATTAATCAATTACTTACCATGCATATCAAATGATACTGTCAGTAACTCAAATAATATAGTAAAAATGATCTGGCAGTCAGGTGTCTACTTCTAATTGCGTGCTACGACATTCTAAATGAGATGAAGGATATAACACAAACAATTATCGAGTGAACCACATGCAAAAGTGAGGTACTTGGTCAGAGCTGAGTGTAGTCATCAATGTATAACCTAGATTGTAATCACAAGATCTTCATTCTTAATTTGCTAGGGTAAAATAGTCTTCGCACTTATGTAGCAACTATCAAAAGGGTTCAGATGTATTCAAAGTGATAAACCCAACAAATTTCTTTCGTCAGATTTTTAAACCTTAAGTCTTTTTTTTCTGTAAAAAAAAAGTATGTTTCCTTCTTGTAACGAATGACCACACGTCAGTTATTCAAGAATTAACTACACATACATTTAATACAAAACCCAGATAAACAACTACACACATTATCAGGTAGAAAAGAAACACATTGCTCCGAAGTTCCGTCTACAGAAGAATCCACCATTTCATAATTCATTTTATCCAATCTATAACTTCAATACAACTGCTACCAACAAAAATACGCGCCAATAAAAATAACATAATGCGTTGATTATAAAATAAAAATAATATTACGATTGTGTTCTAAAATATTACTTGAAGAGTAGATACAATTTCAGATTAAGCAAAAAATTCGGAACAAAACTTTATCAAAAGAAAGTATGTTTCCCTCTCGTAATGAATGATCACACGCCAATTATTCAAAATCAACCACACATAACATTTAATACAAAACACAGATAAAACAACTAAATATATTATCAGGTGGAAAAGAAAATAAACACAGTGCTCCAAAGTTCTGTCTACAAAACAATCCATCTATAACTTCAATAGAACTGCTACCGACAAAAATAAATTCCAACAAAAAACAACAATAATGATAATATTTTACCGCGAGTTCTAAAATATTACTTGAAGAGTCAATAAAAGTTCAGATTAAGCACAAAAGTCGGAACAAAACTTCATCACCGCTATAATATTTTTATTTTTAACGGTAGGGAAAACCCACATTTTTATTGATTTATAATATGAAAAATAAAAATTTGGATGAATCACCGCTATGTTCACTACTGCAAAACCTCACAATTCTTTATTATTATTAAATCACTTTATATATATCATCTCATATGATGAACATGAAATAATAATGTTAGGCGTAGCAAATCACCAAATAAAAATATAATATAATAAAATAACATGCAAAAGCAAAACGACACAAATATAGATAAAATGATAATGATCCCCGTTACGAAAAAGAAGTTGTAAAGGAGAGAAATGAAATAGAATTAACGGATAATAATTAATAACAAAAAACAATAGGCAATAAGTTGATAAAGTATAATAAACTTACACTACAAAAGAAATGAGTAGAATTGTGTAGAAATACAAAACACTTTCTCTCTCAAGTATATTTATATATATACACATAAGCAAGTACATGTGTGTATTTAGAGGGTTTTATTAAACGAAAAACCTGGGGTCCGTTTGATATCCAACTTTTTTATATATAACTTTTTAGTTTTTTTTAACCAAAGTTAGTTTTAATCGGTTAGTTTCGGTGACCAAGACCATTCGATTCCGTTTTGGTTTTACGTTTTTTTTTATAGGAAATAGAAGGAAATTCAAATTTTAAATTAGAAAAATGTATTTGATTTAATAAACAAATGTTGAGAAAAATAAAAATTAAATTAAGAAAATGATCAACATAATAAATCACGTTTCAAACAAAACATGTTACCGAATACTCATAAAGTAAATAAATAGTAATTGTTTATATATTATGACTTTTTCGGTATTCAGTTTGCAAATCAAATCAAAACACCAAATCAAACGGTATAGTTTCGGGGACAGATTAGAGAGAAGAGTTGGGTAAGAGAAAAGATAAGAATGAGAAAGAAATGACCGGAGAGGGACCTCCGCCACATTAGGCCTTCCGTGATGTCCATCATAGGGGTAGAATCACCATCTCATGTGCTAACACTTTGGAGTTCACAAACGGCCCTCATACGAGCAAGTATAACTTTTATACCATGAATTATTTATTGGAGTATGGTTTTATTTGGATAATTTAACTAAAGTTAAAGTTATTGATGTTAATGACAACATTAAAGGTTTGTCGGAATTTTTATTGTGAAGTGCGGTTGACTATTATTATTTATTGAAGCATAATTGGTTTGGTATTTATGGGATCCAATTAGTTTATGAGATCATATTATTTTAGACGATTTTTAATTAAAATGTTACAAGATATATGTTGATTTGAGTAATTGAGATATTTCGAGAATTACGAGTTGCGGTTAATGTTTATGGCTAAACCATTGAGTAATTATGTTGTTTCATACTGAAGCCACCTG
The DNA here is from genome assembly GCA_963682055.1 of Primula veris. Taxonomy (NCBI): domain Eukaryota; kingdom Viridiplantae; phylum Streptophyta; class Magnoliopsida; order Ericales; family Primulaceae; genus Primula; species Primula veris. Next base: position 34,388,078 of record OY821747.1, read on the forward strand.
GGTAATGAATTCTTTACATGTCATTACATTCGAGATATGCTCGAGATGAGATTTTATAACTATAGAATGGTGTACTATTTGAGTTATATAAGTATTTCAATATTTTAATTTTTTTACGACTATAAATTTGTTATTTTGTGTTGGACTGAATGTTTTGGTTATCGATAGCATTCCCATCATTTGAAGTATTTGGCAAAGAAGACAAGGACGAGACACCAAACACATTCTATTCTGAATAAGTTCTTGTATTTTTCACACTACAACGATTCGAAATGGAGACTTAAGTTAAAAGAAAAACCTTTTTTTAATATATAATAACACCAAAAATTCTATAAAAAAAATAGTCAAGGGGTTAGATAGCAGAGTTTGAGTGGTATTTCACCCGATCGGGATAGAGTTCGTTTAAGAGGCTGGATGAGTATATTTGGCCTTCCACCGGATCGTGTGGGATAACACGCATACGGAATTGATTTTTCAATGATCCTCTTTTGCTATAACCTTGATGACAAGTTTGTTTTCGAGAAGATGTGAACGATGAGTACCGATTTATCTATTATTTTATTGTTATGTTCATTTATTTAGCGTTATAAAAGGCTCACCATAATATGCTAGTGTCACTAGCATTAGCTTTTTACTCATAATGAATGGTGAAAGCCAAGTCAATGAAATAATTATTTTCTCAACAAAATTTACTAATTTGTCATCCAATTCTGTCGATTATTCCTTAAGTTCCTTGTTTTCTAGTGTTTTTCCGTTGTTAAATCTATAGTTTATCGATGAACAAAAGTGGTCGCCATCATGGTCAACAAGTTTAGACATACCTTCGACCACCTCATACAACCTCCACCGAACAACAACTTTCTAAAATTAATTTCTTTTTGTCTTCAGGTCACTGAATTTTTTTATTGAAAGATACAGTGCAGAATGAATTTACGGTGTTTACCGTAAATCATGCTATATTTCGAAAGCGGGGTAATCATTTACCTATTTACATAAAACTGAAGGTCTGGATCCATAATATGCTGTTAATAGAATGCTTATCATATTAACCGGAAAAATTCAGAACAATCAAACAGATACACTGAAACAAGATTCTGTTATCACAACGTTCAAGCTTAAAAAATTTGCTCTCAGTCAAGAATAATATTTTTCCTTCCCTATTGATAAGAAAGGTTTCGTTAACAACCTTTCCACCATTATAGAGCATCTTACACACCAACTGGTCATCTTAGCCGCAGAAACAACAATGAAATATGATCATTTTTTTACATTGACTATTAAACCTCAAGCTACGTTCTTCATGTGATTAGGAGAAAGAAACGCCAAACCACACACAAAAGAACCCATAATGGATCACATGCAATTTTATGGATGATCGTTAATCTTTTACTCATGTATTGGAGAGTTGTATTTGTTACATTTTGATATTATATGTATCTACATAAAGATAGAGACACAAGCTAATAATAAATCTTGACTTCACGTCGTTACACCTAGTCCCTTATTACTATCAAAAGTGGATATTAATTTACCTCACTAAGAAAAGACCACAAATTGATTAATCAATTACTTACCATGCATATCAAATGATACTGTCAGTAACTCAAATAATATAGTAAAAATGATCTGGCAGTCAGGTGTCTACTTCTAATTGCGTGCTACGACATTCTAAATGAGATGAAGGATATAACACAAACAATTATCGAATGAACCACATGCAAAAGTGAGGTACTTGGTCAGAGCTGAGTGTAGTCATCAATTGTATAACATAGATTGTAATCACAAGATCTTCATTCTTAATTTAATACAACTACACATACATTTAATACAAAACCCAGATAAACAACTACACACATTATCGGGTAGAAAAGAAACACATTGCTCCGAAGTTCCGTCTACAGAAAAATCCACCATTTCATAATTCATTTTATCCAATCTATAACTTCAATACAACTGCTACCAACAAAAATACGCACAAATAAAAATAACATAATGCGTTGATTATAAAATAAAAATAATATTACGATTGTGTTCTAAAATATTACTTGAAGAGTAGATACAATTTCAGATTAAGCAAAAAATTCGGAACAAAACTTTATCAAAAGAAAGTATGTTTCCCTCTCGTAATGAATGATCACACGCCAAATATTCAAAATCAACCATACATAACATTTAATACAAAACCCAGATAAAACAACTAAATATATTATCAGGTGGAAAAGAAAATAAACACAGTGCTCCAAAGTTCTGTCTACAAAACAATCCATCTATAACTTCAATAGAACTGCTACCGACAAAAATAAGTTCCAACAAAAAACAACAATAATGATAATATTTTACCGCGAGTTCTAAAATATTACTTGAAGAGTCGATAAAAGTTCAGATTAAGCACAAAAGTCGGAACAAAACTTCATCACCGCTATAATATTTTTATTTTTAATGGTAGGAAAAACTCACATTTTTATTAATTTATAATATGAAAAATAAAAATTTGGATGAATCACCGCTATGTTCACTACTGCAAAACCCCACAATTCTTTATTATTATTAAATCACTTTATATATATCATCTCATATGATCAACATGAAATAATAATGTTAGGCGTAGCAAATCACCAAATAAAAATATAATATAATAAAATAACATGCAAAAGCAAAACGACACAAATATAGATAAAATGATAATGATCCCCGTTACGAAAAAGAAGTTGTAAAGGAGAGAAATGAAATAGAATTAACGGATAATAATTAATAACAAAAAACAATAGGCAATAAGTTGACAAAATGTAATAAACTTACACTAAAAAAGAAATGAGTAGAATTATGTAGAAATACAAAATACTTTCTCTCTCAAGTATATATATATATATATATACATAAGCAAGTACATGCGTGTATCTAGAGGGTTTTATTAAACGAAAAATGGGGTCCGTTTGATATCCAACTTTTTTATATTTAACTTTTTAGCTTTTTTTAACCAAAATTAGTTTTAATCGGTTAGTTTCGGTGACCAAGACCATTCGATTCCGTTTTGGTTTTACGTTTTTTTTATAGGAAATAGAAGGAAATTCAAATTTTAAATTAGGAAAATGTATTTGATTTAATAAACAAATCTTGAGAAAAATTAAGTTGGATTAAGTATATATGAGTTTTTAACTACTTCAAAAACCGACCAAAAAGGCCTAGGCAACTTAAACATTAATAGTCGGAACTCGTTGGATTTGCTTCAAAACTCTTTCAATTTCACCAGGTTTTAGTGTATAATTCTCTAAATTAATATTATCAAACAAACATCTAATTGAACGTACATATTACTGGATAAAATAAATTTTACATCATGCACTCAATAATGAATTGCTGCCCATTTGATTTTTCTTAAAGAAATGTAACTAAAAAAGCTAGAGACACTACTTTTAGAGATTAGACATCCCTTTAAAAAGAGAAAAGATGATTTGTTTGGTTCTTCTTAACTTATAAGCTACTAACGTACAATGATTGGCTAAAATATACAGCAAGTGTAGCAAAAGTAACAATTTGTTAAGTACAATTAATAAATATTTCTTTAGAAACAAAGTGTGCAAGTATGCTAAACGTTTTGTTAATTACAAACGATTAGAAATTCGGATTACCAGAGGATGATGATTGAGCTGAACTTGAGTTTGTAGTGATTAAAACGACCTTATACCGACAACCCGTAGATATATGAAAGTCATTCACAGCCATCTCAGAAGCTATTTTCATTTCTTTACCTATTCTCGACTTCTCATCAAACACACCTAATATGTTCCCGTTAATAATAGTATCTGTCTTCTTTATTACTTCACATGAATCATCTTCTATAATATTAAAAGCCATACCCAATCTTATGAATAGAAGAAAATGCATGAATATGGCTCCAAATACATATGGAGACGACCCCATAAAATGACTATGAGAAAGTCAAACCAGAGAAACAAGAGTAAGGGCATCCTTTTGTAAACGTAAAACAAACTAATAATAAAATATCATTTTGTAACTCTAATTCTTCATTTTTTTCAATTTTTGTAACAAAATGTGGGTCAATGCTCTTGGCAAGTTTTGTTGATAGCAGCCATTGACGAATAGTGAAAAGTTATGTGAATTAATAATTGTAGTAACAAACTAAATTACGTCTAATTTTGATCGGTTAAGAACTTTTATTAAAATTGTCGAAATGAAGTTGATCATATAGTTCAAATGTTAAATTTTAAGATTAGATTTAAAAAAAATTCATTTCGACAATTTTGATACAAGTTATAGACCGGTCAAAATTATAACGTAATTTCGTAACGAACAATTAAATGGGAAGGAAGGAACCACTACCGACAGGGCACCGGTGGTCCTAGTTGCAACAATATAAAGTTATAGAAATTAAATTTGAGATTAACAACATATTCACTTATTATTAGCTTATAGAATTTTTCAACTCCTCTTAACATCTTCCCCCAATCAACAATATACAGTTTGTTCACAATCAACAACAATCCAGTGAAGCTGTGAACACATATAAAAATCAAATGCAGCATTTATAAAATAAATATACAAATAAATTAATAAACGTTATTAAAATATTTACCATCAACGGAATAAAATTCCGTTTCCAACCGAGTATGATCAAACGGAAAAGGGAAATAACAGAGACATATATATAATGATTCATCTCGTTCTACACATCATAGCGGAGCACAAAACGTGAATGCACTGCACACCACAATGTGTAGTGAAATCCATTATATCCCGTCTAAGTTATTCATAAAATAGTTTCAAGTTCAAACTAACGGAAAAAATTAATGGGGTGAAAAAAAAAGGGACCTTTGTTTGTGCACTACCACACGCCAACATGGATTCAACAATGGATTGTATTTTACTCCAATTTTTTTTATTTTTTTTTATAAACAAATAAAGACTTACAAAAATTTATGGGTAAGACTTGTAAATTATGCCAGGTAAGACCGTAGTTGGTCGGTTATATAAGCCGAACAAAAATTTACAAGTTTTATTCTGGCATAATTTGCTAAATAGTTAGTCGGTCTATTAGTTTCACGAGACCCCCAAACAAAAACTCAATACTTGCCTTCTCCGATTTTACGAATATCTTCAACTAAACCTTCAATTTCCCAAGATATATGACAATTAAGTGTTGTACATAATTTTGTCAATTCGCTACTATCCGTCTCAAATATAATGTTATTCCAATTTTTGTCTAACACCCTTATACAAGCAAATCGTAAGATATAAGGTTCAGCCATTAGCGGACTGAAATGTTTGAAGCGTCAACACCAAATATCTACAACGCTGTCCAAATTATCTCGAGTAATGATTCCTTCTCCTGCTCAAGTCCTCGATGCCATAAACGATGCGTCGGTATTATTCTTTAGACACCCAATTGGCGGCCGGCTTCACAAAGACAAGAGTATTTGGATCTGTTAGTGTTTCATTTCGCTAATTCTAATCTTTAATAAAGTATTTGTACAGCCTCATTGCTCTTTTAGTCACAAATACAAGCCTCGGTTTTGTTTCGTTAAAAAAACACGTCGTTTCTTGTTTTCCACAGTTGTCAACACACATTCATAATTATTTCCACACTATAATTCGGTGGTTGCGAGTTAATAACACTAGGGCCGGGCAAAAAACCGGAAAAACCGAACCGAACCGATAACAAAACAAAAAAAAACCGAAAAAGACCGAAACCGAAAAACCGAAAAAATTTCGGGTCGGTTTCGGTTTTCAGTAAAACCGAACCGAAAAAGACCGAAACCGAAAAAAACCGAAAAAGACCGAAAAAAACCGAAAAAGAAAAAATAAAACCGAAAAATAACCGAAAAAACCGAAACTGGACCGAAAAAACCGGCCCGGTTCGGTCCAAAAAATAAAAAAAACCGAACCCGAAAAAAACCGAACCGAAAAATATGCCCGGTTTCGGTTTCGGTTTTGTCAAAAACCGAACCGGACCGAACCGAACTCAGCCCTAAATAACACAACAAAATAATGTTTGATTTAGTGAGAGTCAAAAACTGTTACAAGCCTGTCGTTAATTTAAAAAACTGTCACAAATCTGTCGCAAATTGACTAAACTGTCACAAAAACCGTCGCTAATAAGCTCGTAACAAAAAATACCATCACTAATCCCGTCGTTATTTGAGTATTTTTTTGTAGTGCAATTTGTTTGAACCAGTGAGCAAATGAATACGTTCTTTCATGTGAGATAAAAGTGACTTGATTTTGTAAAATAGATGATCATTTTAAATAAATTGTTGTAAGTGCTCTTACAAAGTCTTAAGAAAGAAAAGTATATTAGATATATAAGTTTTGATAAAAAATAAAAATAAAAAACGAAAGAGATCCTGACTGTTTGATTTTATATAATTTCTATACATTAGCACAAAGTTGGTTAATGGTTATGAGTGGACAAATAAATACTCCACTATGGTGATTAATAGAGTTACAAATTGGTTATAGATAAACAATTACATAAACGCCTATCGAAATCATTAAAATAATAATCCACTTTTTTGCTTTCAATTTACTCTTTTAACTTTCTATCTCTAAATAATGGTCCTGAAGACTGTAGTGCAATAATAATAATATATGTGTACATGCTTGTAGCGTTATTTACGTCCATATTATGACCAAAATAATTTATAGGCAAAATGATAATACATATATGGAACATTTTCTTTTTTATTTGAGAAGAACATTTTCCACTGCTTCTTCTTTAGAGCTTTCTGCGATATCGCTTCTAGTGTCCTTGTCTTGGTATGACCATGCACGATTACGAGATTTTGTACACTTTTATGATATGTTTTGAATTTTTAAATTTTATCATAATTTCAAAAACATGTCATTATACATCTCGAAAAAAAAAAAAACAAGACGCATATTTGTGTTCCCGTCGTGAAACCATGGAGATTTACATTAGCCAAATCTTAATTTAGAGCGTTTTTACAAAAAAGTGTACAAGTTGATGGCTAAATCAATTAAAAGTCTACTGTAGCCTTCAAAGTGATAAAGTGTCATTAAAGGCACTTAATGTTGTTGTCATAATGTCTGAAAAATTACACAGTTACAAACCGTAGATTTAATCTACATTTGCCCCAAATTACTGCAAACCGTATATTTTTTATACGGTTTTACGTTTTTTCAAAAAAAGTGTAGTATAAAAATCCAACTTCAAAATAAAACACTAAAAATGTGGTAAGAGCCATTATAAACCAACCAAAAGAAAGAAAAAAAAAGAAAGAAAGAAAGAAAGAAATAAAGAAAAGAGTAAAAAAAAAGTAAAAAAAAGGTAAAAAAGTAGGGTTGACCATGGAAGTTTGGGGTAAGTAAAGCGGCGGCTAATAACTGTTTAAAATAAAATGAAAGAAAAGGTTATTATTTATTATTATTTATTTATTTATTATAAGCACACAAAATAAAGTCATCTCAAAACCTTCATTCGTTCTCTCTCTCTCTCTCTCTCTCTCCCTCACCCCTCCTATTTATTTTTTACGACTTTTATTTATTTGTTAATATACCTCTTCCTTTTGTAAGTAATTATTATTATTATTATTATTATTATTATTATTATTATTATTTCTTTTTCCTAAATTCCTTTTTTATATGAATTGGATTTAGTTTCCCCTTTCATTTGTTAGATTTAGGGTTTCTATTATTCTAGAAACTACTACTCTTTAAGTAATAAATAGTTTTTGTTTCCAAATTTTGATATTTTATTTTTGAACTTTTTAGTGAAATTGGTTCAAATCATTAGTGATGTCAGGGGGAGATAGCCCTCGGATGGGCGGACTTTCTTCTGGATTAGCTGTTGTTTTGAATAACGGTGAGGATCGCGGTAAGTGTGGTCCCCATAAAAATCATTTCTTTTCTTATTGCGACGATTTCGGTGATCAGTCTATCGAACGCACACTCGAACATATTTTCGATCTTCCCTATCAAACAATTAATCAGCTTACCTCTCCTGTTAACGATACCATCATTCGCTCGGTTATAAGAAATTATTTTACTAAGTTCTGTAGAAATAAACCTGCGCTCACTAGTGACGGTTGTGTGGTTGTTAGAATAGATGAGTCTAGCGTATCTGGTGATATTCGTGTTGTCAAAAGGCCCTTTCTTTTAGAAAGCCATACTATGTTTAGTAGCGTTAGGGCGGATTATTGCGTATGGAAAGGCAAATGGATGTACGAAGTGATTCTAGAAACTTCCGGAATTCAACAGCTCGGGTGGGTGACTCTTTCTTGTCCGTTCACTGATCACGAAGGTGTAGGTGATTCCGATGATTCCTATGCATACGATGGCAAAAGGGTAAATAAATGGAGTAAAGAAGCCGAGCCATATGGGCAACCCTGGGTCACTGGGGATGTTATCGGATGTTGCATAGATTTGGAAAACGACGAGGTTTTGTTTTACAGAAATGGGTGTTCGCTTGGTGTAGCGTTTAGTGGGATCCGCAAGATGGTTCCTGGGTTAGGCTATTTTCCAGCTATTTCTCTCTCTCAAGGAGAACAATGCGAATTAAATTTCGGGGGACGCCCCTTTTTATATCCGATTGAGGGCTTTTCTCCACTTCAATTACCACTGCCTAGTAATTATGTTGCTACCGGTTTGCTTAGTTGTTTGAAAAGGTTACTTGACATGAATCGCATGGAGAGGTCGGATATTAAGTCGGTTGTGAAGTGTAGAAGATTGAAGAGGTTTATGCCATTGGAAGGACTTTTCGAACCCGTTTGTAATGGTATATTCAATGAATTTTTTCAAGCACTTGATGCAGAATCGGAGACCAAAGAGTACATAGGGTGGGGTCCACTACTGTCAGTGTTAATGGAAGTCTTGGGGACGTGTCCGCCACATGATTATAAGGGTTTTGATAGGGTACTCGATATCCTATTACAATTTGAGAAGTCGAAAACAATGTTTTTGCACATCCTTAATTCTCTCTCTTGTCGCTGCAAAACAGCGTCGTTAGTTCTGACGGAGTGCCCTTATACAGGATCGTATCCGTACCTATCATTGATATGCCACCTATTAAGACGGGAAGAATTGATGTTACTCTGGTGGCAATCCTCGGATTTTGAGTTTTTGTTTGAAGGGTTTTTATCAAGAAAAAGTCCAAACAAGCATGACCTTCAGCATTTTATGCCTTATGTTTGGTGGCCTGGTTCGTACGAGGACATGTCCTACGAGAGCAGCATGGTCCTAACCACCACAGCCTTGTCTGATGCTATCTCTAAGGTATTTCCCAATTCTTTAACCGTGTAAGTAGATGTTTCTGTGTCTGTTTCGATTTTGTAAGGATGCTTTTTTCATTTGTTCTGGTATGTCTCACCATTTATGTTCTCTTCGTGCTTTTGATCTTGCCACCATAAGCATATAAATATCAGAGTCAAGGTTGTCCGATATTGTGTACTTGTTAAACGTGATAAGTTTATCTAGGTTTTTCAATATTCATCTGATCTTTAGGCAACACAGATTAAAAGAAAGTATTGTTGTGTTTTTACCATTATGCTTGATTTTGAATAGGTTTCATCACCTAAAAACGTGGCCACTGGTACTAGTGTGATATTGTTTTATATATTCATGCTATTTGGGGCATGTATATAGTTTGTTGCTCAGAAGTTGATTATTTCCATTTTTATGCTGGCAAATGGAAACAACAAAGAAATTGTTGTTGCAGTATGATGCAAAATTGGTTGTTGCCGGGAAATATATGCTTCAGCGTTCTGACTATGAATATGTAATTAGTCGCATTTGCCGATGTAAGTATAGTTCTGTTTGGTGATGGAGACAACAACTGTTTCTTTCCCCAAGAAGCCTTTTATCGCGGTCTTTGTGTTTGTTCTATAACATTTAGCACATGTTTTCTACAGGGTCTGTCGTTATATAGATTTTTCCCAACTTTGGATTAAGATCAAATCCTTTCACATTCTTAATTACAGAAAACACCTTTGTTCTTATTTGCAGATTGAGGAGAAGCACATAGATCTTTGCCGCTTAGTTATGCAGTTCATCCCACCTACAACCCCACCTCAGTATCCTGGTTCAGTTTTTTGGACCTTTTTGCAAAATCTTTTGTTAAAAAACAGGGACGCCGATCGTAACCTACCTCCCCCAGGGGTTTCAAGCAACTCGGTTCTCGTGTCATTATTTACAGTTATTCTTCACTTTTTGTCGGAAGGCTTTGTAATGGGGGATATTAGCGGATGGTCCAATGATATCGGTTTCCTTCACAGGGGTGGTCAACAGAGTTTTCCTCTGAGCCTGTTTTTAAAAAATGACCCTCACCGTGTCGATATTTCTAGGCTTGGAGGGTTATTTAGTCATCTGGTAAAGAAGCATCCTGTGAATGATGACCAAGGAGGAGAGAGAATCAGGTGGGAGGAAGGATGTACGGATGAAGAAGAAACTGAAGTAACACATTCTGGTATTGATGCAGATTTAAATATTTGAATTAGTTTTTATATTGTTTTCCTTATTATAATTTATCTTTATAGTACTGTTTGTTAAAGGTTGTGTCTTTTGAAAAGGTTTTTAACTTATTTGGTTTCTAAAAATGTTCCTTTAAGATAGTAAAATTATAAAAAAAAAATGTAATTAAAATTCAGATTTAATAAGTTAATGTAGATTTTATTTATAAATAATGTCTCTTTTTATTTTTTTTAAGGTTGTGTCCTTTTGAATTATTGTCTCTTTTAGAAAAGTTCCAACTTTTATCTTTGAGATTACTATGAATACATGAATTCTTTAATCAAGAGGCAGATACGGGATTGTAGTAAAATTGAGGGTTGGGTACTTTTGTTATTAGGGTTTGGTATCCAACGATCCTTTCCTATTTGTTTTTCTTTTTTCTGTTATATTACTCATTTATAGTTTAAGTTCGAAAATCTATATCAGATTTATGATTAGGTTTGGTATCATAAATCAGGTTTGCTCAAGCCATGTTGTTGCTCTAGTTATAATGGCGATTTATCAAGAAGTTCAAAGGGTCCAGTCAGATATATGGGGAGAAGCTCTCAAGGAAATTGCAATACTTTTACCAAGAAATCCACGCATGTTGCTGCTGAATGTAGTACCAGTAACTTAAATGATGAAATGATAAATAAACCTAATACTAGTGATCCATCCGAAACTGAATTTGGCTACCGACCAGTGCAGCAACTGAGGGTAGCAGCAATGAGTAGCAATTTTTCTTCAAAAGAAGAAGAGCTTTTAGATGCTATGCTGCTCTTGTATCAATTGGGTCTTGCTTCAAACTTTAAGCAGGTGAGGTCTTTTTATTGGTGCATAAATTGCTATGGTACTCCATATATGTGGTCCATTTAGATGGGATGATGAATTATGTTTTGGGTTGTTACTGATGTAAACTTAATATCTATGTTTCTGGAGTTAATAGGAACTTGAATGTTCAGTTATTTTCCTATACTTTTTGTAGACTGTGTTTCTTATTGTGCTCCATATTTTTACTTTTGCCAGATTACTCATGCACTACAAACTTGGCTTTTTTATGTTTAAATTCATGATACTGAGGTTAATAGTTCTCACGGCATGAATATCCCCTATAGTGAAATAAAGGTTCCAGAGTGAGATATCTGACTCGATTAGGTAATAGCAGGGAACTGCAAACCGTGTCCAAATTTGTTAGTATATTATTAAGTCAGTTTTATTCTCTCTTTTGGGGAATCACCATGGTTCTGTCTGGGATTCTTACTGGTGTCGAATGGGGTCTCAGATGTTTTTTTTTTAAGCATGCTTACAGGACGCTGTTTAACCTGGGCACTTAGTTGTGAAGGGGTTCGAGTACATTCTCCAAAACCTATGTGTCCACTTAATTTCCGAATTTGTCGAAATAGAATGTGGATCAACATGTTTTATAAGGTCTGGGCTTGTGCAATGTTTTCTTGCAGTATCTACTTACTAACACAGTTTCTTGTTTTTTATGTTTTTTTCCCCTTGATTCCCTAATTTTTTCCTACTTTAATTGGAAAGAAACACTGTTATAGGAAGAAGAGGTGTTAACACCAAGAAGAGGCTTTCTTGAAAATATGTAAAAGCTTTAACCATTTTACGAGAAATTAAAGAAGTAAAGTCTCTGAACAAAACAATCTTGCTTGTCACACCTATATCCTGTTAAGGCATGGAGCTAGTCACGTGTAGAATTGATAAATAACTTAGGCATGCATACTTTTGCTCTAAGTTTGTGTTTGATCAATTTGGCCAAAACTTTAGAATGAAGGAATGAATGTCGGGGGTCCAAACTTGCCCTTGGTAAATATGGTCATAAAATGACATATCTCCAGTTATTTTTCTAATGTTCCTCGTGTGTCATGAAATTTATTTTCACTCATAAGCCTTTAAAATCAATTCTATGGTTGCTACAAAGGACATGATAAAGTAACAAATTACAATTCTGCCTTAGACGATTAAACCCTGCCCATTCCATTCATAGCTATATGGTGTATGAGAGGTAGTGGCGTTGCTTTTTGGTATTATCATTTTTTTTTAGTTGTGTTTCATTTGGCAAGCAAATGAAACAAAAAACTGCAGACTTTCCCCTTAATAGTGGTACATTCTGCTGGCTGCTTTTCATACCAAATGTTCCTTTTTCTCTTGATATCTCTAAATGAAATGTTTCAGTATCTTTTGGTGCTGTCATTTGCTTATTCTGTTAGCTTGTAAGTAGAGTGCAAAAAGGAAATATCTTTTATTTTAAATGCGCATAACATGTCAGTCTTTTAATTGGGAAAGTTATATGTTAGTAAACTAATCAATTTGTGCATTGTAGGCATCATCTTACATGTCTCATCAGTCACAGTCAATATCTTTATTAGAAGAAACTGATAAACAAATAAGAGAACGGGTCCACGGTGAGCAACTTAAGCGCTTGAAGGAAGCTCGTAGTGTATATCGAGAAGAAGTTATCGACTGTGTTAGGCATTGTGCATGGTAAGATGATTTTTACTTTGATTTTTTGTTTAGCTACTGAATTTAATGGTGTTATTTGAACCTAGTACTTGCTTGGTTTACAAGTAAATAATTGTTTAATGTCATGGTCTCATCTTCCTGGAAGGTGTAATCCGAATAAGCATCAAGAAGAGTGCAGCATAAGCTTTCAGTAATTTTGTTATAATGCTCACCTCTTTCAGTTCTAAAGCTATTATGTTTTATATGCATCATAGTACTCCTCTATTAGGACTGATGCTTCTTTATGATAGTGGTGGTGGTGCGGTTGTTGCTAAAGTATATGGAAATGCATTTTTTTTTTGTGTAGGAAAAATATGGTATGCTAATATTTCTAAAGCTACCTCTGTACCCATTTCATTTATAATAGTGTGGTACTGTGGCTAAAGTGAATAATGATCCCTTGTCAGTAGAATTGTGATCAAGTTACATGTCTCATTGTCTATCGGTCACACTTTGAAAGACAAACCGTGGTTGCAATTGCACCCTTGCCTTTTCATTTGGCCTCTTTTCTCAAACGAGTATCATTGCTAATTCGAACTGGTGGGCCACGGTTGTTTTGGTTGTTTATAGTGGATATTTTTTTACTTTTGAGAAAAAAAAACTGGACTTATTGCGGTTTTATAGGTTGTATACATGCTTGTATGGCAGTTGGCTCTTCTGTGTACGAATCTCCAGGTCATGTTAAATAAAAGTTTTAATATATTTTTCTTTTCAATTTATCAACTTTTAGGTACCGCGTTTCTTTGTTATCACGATGGAAACAAAGAGGAATGTACGCAACTTGCATGTGGATTGTTCAATTCCTTCTTGTTGTGAGCAAAAAAGATTCCCTCTTCCTCTATATTCCGGAATTTTATCTGGAAACTCTGGTGAGTAATTTTTCTTTTTTTGCCTTTAAAAAAAATATACTGTGATTTGGAGATCAACTACTTTTCTTCTGCTAAACAGTACTTTTAGGGTGGTCGCTTTCCTTATCAAGCAATATCTATCAGGAGAGTTGAATTGAGGTGCTTTTAGGTCCTTAGTGTACCCAACTCACTAACACGGTGCAAGCCCTGGTACCTCCATTGCGACGGTTATTGATTATCTAAAAGAACAAAAATATCAACCTTTTTAGACGTTTCAGAAATCAACTAGTTAATTGATTATCTTTTTAGGCTTTCCTCTTAACTCTTTTGGTTTCCGTCTTTCCAGGTTGATTGCTTTCATGTATTGCGTAAGGGCGATCCTCCAATTGTACCTGCTAATGTATTTATAAACCAAGGACTGACTTCTTTTGTAAGCACCGACTGTCCTTTCTTGTCGAATGTTGCTTATTAGTAAAATAGACCAAGTAGATTTAGTTATGGACTTAATTTCTTATTTCAGTTTGGTACTCTTCTTAAATAGTTACTACGATATATTACATAATTACTTTTTAAACTAATGTTTGATTTATGTTTTGCATGTGTCATTGGTCAGGTTACTTTTGTTGTTACCCATTTCAACGATTCTAGAATTTTAAGTGCGGAGTTGAAGGATCTTTTACTTCAATCTATTTCCGTTCTAGTTCAATACAAGGAGTATTTAGCTGCTTTTGAGAGTAATGGAGCAGCTATACAGAAGATGCCTCGAGCATTATTGTCTGCATTTGATAATAGATCTTGGATTCCTGTAACCAATATACTTTTGCGCCTGTGCAAAGGTTCAGGCTTTGATTCTTCGTTGTATGGAGAGTCATCTTCTACATCTGTTGTATTTCAGGTACCTTCAAATAATATTTGTATTAATTTCTTTGACTCGATTATCGGTGTTAATTCCTACTCTCTATTCGTTTTTGAAGAGCTTGCTAAGGAAGGCTTGTATTGAGGATGAGAAGTTATTCTCAGCTTTTCTCAATCGACTATTTAACACTCTCAGTTGGGTAATGACCGAGTTTTCGGTTTCAGTGCAAGAAATGCGAGAGAAGTATAAGGTATAATATATATTTGCATGTTTATTTAAAATTTTCACTTATGTTTGAAAATCTTATTTGAAACTATTTTGGAAATTTGTATATCGATACAATGTCAATTCAAGACTTTTTGCAAACCTTGATTATATCGGGTCAGACCCGATTAGCTTCGAGTCCATGCTAATCCTAAGACGCCAACTTTTTGCTGCTACTGCACCTAAGAAATTTATGCATAAAACGAGCAAGTATTCGGTAGGGCGGGTCTACTAAAAAGGTGGGTGTGGCCTCCAATAAAAACCCTAGAAAAGGGAGGGAACCCTTGTGTGGCCCACAGTTAATTTTAATCCTTCCAATATTATTGGTGGGGTGCACCCTACTTTGGTGTACACCGACCCTTCTGAATATTTTCCCCAGTTTTATATGCTTCTCTTTGAAGACTCATTCTGGAGAAACCTTAGTATGGCATCATTAAATTGTGTCTCCCTTGTTCTCTTTAGAGTTTCAGACATACTTTAAATCGGTTTATTACAGGTTTCAGAGTTCCAACAAAGAAAATGCACAGTTATTTTTGACCTATCGTGCAACCTTGCAAGGTTACTTGAGTTCTGTACCCGTGAGATTCCTCAAGCTTTTTTGTTTGGAGCTGATACAAACCTGCGAAGACTCACAGAGTTGATCGTCTTTATACTGAACCACATCACTTCCGCTGAAGATCCTGAGGTTTTTGAAATGTTAGTTTCTCTGTAGTTAGTACTTTTTCAAGTTCTGTATTACATTAACTGATGTGGAAGCTATATACCTTCCGAGCTCTGCTTGTTACAGCACTGCATTCTGTCTGTCGTATAACTGTCCCCTTTAAATTGTGAGGGGTCCTCAGGAGTGAGGAATTAGAAATACTCTCGGTTTAAGCCTTTTTTGTAATCTATTAGGCATTTTTGCACCTTCTTTAAATATATTTACAATGTACTGTAGGGTAGGGGTGTGGGTGTGGGTGTCGTTTTACTCACAAACCACTGTAGCAACCATCGGTCTTTTTTCCATACACTTATTCCCTAAGGTTTCTACTTTTAATCGTCTTGTTAAGAGACTGTACAGCACATACCCTTACCTCTTGGTTTTTACTTTTGAAAGGAACTTACAAGAAAATACAAACCTCTACATTGTTCTATCCGTAGCCATATTTCCCCAAGTCGTTTATGTAAAGACGTCTTCAGTTAAAGTATGTTTTTTGACACAGATGTCTATGTAAAAGAAATAACCACAGAAAACAAGATTATTGGTGTAGAGGTTTGCCTTTAAAACTTCACTCTTTTTTATTTCCTTATAAATAGAATCTAACACCGGTGTCCTGTAATTTGGTAATTTAGTTTCCCTAGAAAATGAGATAAGATAAAATAAAGTGTTTCTGCTAAACTTTATGTTTATATGTTTCATTCATGTCAACTGCTCCAAGTCTCCCAACTACTAGAATGGTTGCTCTCTCTAATCATTCTCAACCTCCTGATGAAACATATTCTAGTCATTCATCGCATGATAGCTCTTTAACGAGAGGAATTCGTGCAAGGTAAAGAGAGAACATTAATCTGTATTTAAATTTATGACAATACAATTGAACATGAAGTAAGGATCCATCCCTGTGGGTTTGGGAGTTTGGGTGCAACCATACCGTGGACTTTCAATATAATTTAAGGAAGAAAAGCATAATAATTGCTTTCTGTATTTCTGTGCATATTTTTATTTTTCTACCAATAGAAAACAAAAACAGGACATAACAAAAAAGAGAGAGTACCAAACAACTCTGAAGAACTTCATTGTTTCTACCCATTTTTATATTTCTGGGTGGTGATGCAGACTGTTAAGCCAAATTATTTTGTTGCACTTAAGTCAGTTCATTTTTTTCTCTAATTATGTGTCTTTTCATTTTAGTAGCTTAGGTTTTAATCATGTTTTAAAGACGTTTTTCTTTGATTGTACTGTGTCTTGAAGGTGTCCTATTGTTCAAGCATAAATAGCCTTGCAATATGACGTTTTGATTGAGTGAAATGGAATTGATTTTGGGAAGAGTTGGGTACTCTTTTATTTGTTTATTCTGTCCATTACACATTGGTGTTCCAATGTTTGTTCTGATAAATCTACCTGTTTTTCTCTCTCTACAGGTCTCGGAGACGACATGGACAATCAGGAGAGAAAGCAAACCAAGGCTTGATTTCCGCGCCTCTTGCAGGCATCATCTTGAACCTGTTGGATGCTAGTGTAGGAGACTGCTTTGATCAGCATGATGTCGTTGAGATGTTTGCTAACATGGACTGTCCTGATACAATTCTAAGTGGATTGCAGTTTTTGTTGGAGTACAATTGGGTTAGTTCCCTGCTTCTCTCCCCTCTTATTTTCTCCTTCTCTTCTTTAAGTACATGCTTTACAGATTACTGTAGCTTTTAATCTCGTAAAACTCATTGTTCTGTGAAAACAATCATTTTAATCCTTGTCGGTCATGTTTATTTGCACAAAATGTTGTAGCTGTATCGCCAGTTGGTGAGTCTGTTGATAAAAGTATGAAAATTATCACATAAGTATATATACTAGTTTATCATCTTTTAACATTTAGTTTGGCAAGCTATTAACTTCCCCAATTGAGACAACAATCTACACAAACTAATTGTTCGATTAGGCTAGTATCAAACCATACGAAATCAAACAAATATAAACCAACCTTAAAACCCTTCAGATTTTGATAGCTTGAGTGTACCATGTACCAGTTGTTTCATTTTGTGTAGATTGGTGTTGAAATTGTAACTTTCTTTAAGTTGATGTACTTATTGTCCGATGACTATGGTCATTTTGGTGCGTAAATTGTGATATTAAATTGTGTGGTATATTAATTGTTAAAAGAGCTGTCAAATGATTTATGAATGTGATATTTCTTTTAAAAATATCCTGTCTGGCGTCTCTTATACATGTATCTTTTACTATTCCTTCTGATTTCTGAAGTTGGACCCTTAATTATCTCTGTAGTCTTTAGGCGTTTTTGTGATTTTCTTACTGTTAATAATGTGTCAGGCTGATTCTGGGAGAGGTGATGCCAATCTTCCGAAACTTAGGCAACTACAGCATTTCTCAACCCTACTAATCAGCCAAGCTGAATCAAGGGCGCTTGAGAAGACTTTATATGAAGGCGAATCTGATGAAATTGATAATACATGTTGCATATGTTACGCTTGCGATGCCGATGCCAAATTCATACCTTGTCGTCATATTTCATGCTATGGATGCATATCACGGCACCTGCTTAATTGCGAGAGATGCTTCTTCTGCAATGCTGCTGTTTCTGATGTTATCAAGTTTGGTTCATAAACCTCATGAATGCATCAAAATCTTAGGTCATAATGAAAAATATAGACTTATAGAATTTCCGTATTATTTAGGAAAGGTAGGGAAAGAAATTGATTAGTTTAATAGTAGAATTATTTAGAAGTAGGAGATAGAAATAGAATTAGTACACATAAGGGGGTAGCGAATCGGTGTGGATAGTTTTTATTGGGGGGGACTCTTGGAAAGGTATTGTTTTGTAATTAAAGAGAATGAATAAGGATAAAAGTTTATTTCATTTCAATTTTTGCCTCCTTCTAGGAAGGAGAAGGACCTCTTAAATTTGAATAAAAAGGTGTATTGTGAATGATAGGCATACTCATCGACAAACTGTTGGACAAGAAATGATAAATTGAAATCTCGAGCTAAAAACTTGTTATATCTTGTACTTACTTATTACCAGGTAAGGTGTTTTCCTTAGTGAGCAGTTTTTTTATTTGGAAATCCTTGCAACTTATGACATGTTTTTTAGAGTGTTAAATGTTTCCCAAGTGTTGTGGTTTTGCAATTCTGGTAACTCCTCTTCCTCCATGTGGGAATTAAATATATATTACAGTGCTGTTATTAACAATTTATCTAACTTGTGAAATTTCACCAATTTGCGGCTCTGAATTGAGTAAAATGTGTCTTGGATTCTTGATGTCTTTTCTCTAAACTTGAATCAAATATTTAGCAGTGATGGCCTTGAAGAGGGGCGGGTACCCGTTCACGTTGCAGATATATGAACGTTAACGTTGAGAAAATACTTAAAACAACTAAAGTTAAGATTTACAATTATTGGATCGATCAATCGTATGTATATAAAGAGGAACGGAATGATTTAATGTTATTGAGAAATAACAACTAAAGTTTTAAGATTTACAAAGACTTATTGTATTATTTTTTGCTTAAAAAAAGGGTTAATTTTGACATGTATATATATTTAGTATTTATGAATATTATATTATAAATTATAAAACATATAAAAGTTATAAAATATAAAAAATTTAATGAGGGGGGGCGATAAGCTAATTGTTAATCATGATGTGAACTCTCTCTCTCTCTCTCTCTCTCTATATATATATATATATATATATATCTATGTGTGAGAAACAACTCCAAAATAAAAGGATGATGACGACTACACCAACAAACACCTCCTTCTTCAGGTTTTATTATTATTATTATTTAATTCATTCTACAACAAACTTTGCCTCTTTTTATTCAGTTTACTTATTTCATTTTTAATATCATTTGAATTTACTCTCTCTCTCTCTCTCTCTCTCTCTCTCTTTTATACCTACTTTCAACTTCTATTCTATTTTAAATTCATCCTCTTTTCGTTTTTCCTATTTTTACTATTATTTTTTTTTATTTAACTTTTTTTAACTTGTTTTATGTCATTTATGGTTTAAGTATATGGAAATTTACTTGTTTTATATTATATAATTACTTTTCACTTCTTTTATGGATTTAAGAAATGTCTATTTTTGCCAATTTTGTTTACCAAATTTTATTATTTTTACAGTTTAACTGTATATATGATTATTACCTCATAAATAATGAGTTTTAAACTTACTTTATGTCATTTATGGTTTAGGATGGAAATTTTGCTAGTTTGATTACAAAGTATATTATAACATTACTTTTCATTTCTTTTATGGATTTGAGAAATGTCTATTTTTGCCAATTTTTCTGATCGAATTTGATTTTTTAAATTGTTATATGATTATCCTCGGCTCATATTATGTCATTTATAGTATTTTTTTTTTCTAGTAATTTGATCGGTCTAAGGAAAAGGAAAAATTGTATAGGGTTGTTTTTATCGTTGACCCACCCATTTCTTGATTTCGATTCTAGTGACTAGTGTTTACATTGATGTCCCTTATTAATATCACACACATATTTATTGTTGTATCTTAGAATTTTATTGTTTCTGTTATTTAGAATACCTATATGAATAACTCTGATATATATATATATATATATATATATATATATATATATTTCTAAATAAACTGTGAAATTTGTAAAACTAAAGTTTGATGATAACGAACCTGCAGCATCAAACACAAACATAACATAAACCGATAAGCAAGAGAGTTGGTGTGATTAATCACTACACTACACTAGTGTATTATTAACAACTGAAATGTCTATTGACTAAATAGTTTTAACTCAATTGTGGTGGTATTTGTATCACCAGAACAATCAAATCGGAGTTTTGCTTCTTCGCCTCTCGTCGGTCGCCGATACTCCTCCGCATGCCTGAACACCGTCTATGCCTGCGGTCCCTCCATGAATCTTCTTCATCATCATCTGAGCCTATGGTTTCTCCTGCTTTCACCTCCACCGTTGGATCTCCCTTTTCCCTCCCGTGCTTGAATAACCCTCTCGTGTCCAACTTCATCGCATGCTCGGTACTTCTTTTTACGACAATATTAGTTTTTTGAAATTTCCGTCCGTGTTTCAACAGTATTGTTTCCATCCATGTCACCTTAGAATGGTATGCTAAAATAGATGTTTAATTGTTGGTTTTAGTATTTGTTTTTAGTAATAAATAATGTATTTGAGAATGAACAACATCAATGTTGTACATGTGTCTTTGTGATTTGTTGTGTATAGCAATTACTGGTTTTTACATAATATATTGTATCGTATACAACTTTAGATGAAGTGGACAAGTTGTCGCAATGTCAAAAGTGTTTTCAACAGTCCAGTATGAGGGTGAAACATATTGAGGATAAGTATGTTAGAAATTAGTTAAGAGTGTAGAACAAGGATGCTAATGAAAACTTATAAAAGAAAAGTAGATCAAACCCAGTAACTGGCCTGATTAGACGCAGGGATTATTTGTTTGCATACCACATAATCTGATACGGATGAGCTTGAGCTTGAGGCAAAGTTCGATAAGCAGTTGATGGAATAATAGCACTATTTTAGTGGGTCAAATTACGTTTCCATATTAGTACGTTTCCGTTCTGCATCATAATCTATTTTTGCTTATTAGTTTTAAGTTACAATGTATGGCCTCATGTACTCTGGAAATACCGTTTTCTTGTTTTCGAGTTAGATAAGTATGAGTTTGAGCTTGGTACTAGTTTATAGTAACTTTTAATAATACGAGTCCAGGGTGTACATGAGTTTAATTCTGATTCAGTGAAAGTGTTCTTTTTTCTTGCTGGTTTGGTGTAAAGATCTTTTGCGGTAATACTTAAGTGGTGACGGGTTGATAATAATTTGACAAAGTTCATAAATGGAAGAGCAACGTCTTCTTTTTGATGAAATTATTGTAATTTCACACCAAAAATCCTCCCAGGAGGAACCTTACAGTATTTTAATATATCAGTAAAATCTGAATTTTCCAGCTGATTTATGAAAATTGGTACTTGCTTGTTTATAATTGAAATGTACTTTTAAGATCTTCAATTCCGAATTTACTGTTAAGTTTTGTTTTTCGACTTAATACGTATTCTATCTGTGGTATGTTGTGATATATATCGTGTTCAATTGCAAAATCCAGTTTGTCTAGGATTTATTCTTTGTATAGAGGGGGATTTTATAAATCTGATGTTATGTTTTCTTTCTACCCTATCCTTTACTTGCAGGTAGCTCTTTCCGCAACTTGCCTATTTCTCTCTGCAATTCCTACTCTACTGGTTTGTAGTTTGCGCTTCTTTGCTTCGATCAGATGCTAGTCTTTTTTTTTTTTTGGATAAGAATATGCTAGTCTCTCTTCTGGTTTTATCTACTTATTTTTCATTTCCGTAGCAATAAATAATTTTATCTCAACAACTATCTTAATGATTCTCTTTTTTGTTTTTAATCAAATGAACCGCATTATGTTTTTATCCTTTGGTAAATTGAGGAAATCCAAGTTCCAACCATCAAAAAAAATTTTTGTTGAAAAGAACCATGAAATATCAGTAGAATTTTTTTGAAACGAGGAAAAGATAGATTCTTTACTCTTTTGCAACCAACTTCCAGCGAAAATTCGAGTGTTGTACTCCAACGTTTCAGTAGATTTCGATTTTGCACACCTAATTGCAAGAGTTTTCAATTTTGTACCCAATAAATATCTCCAAAACAATCGAATAAAATAGATAAACACATAGGGAGTCAAATGGGAAAATCATGATAGATTAGTGTACGAAGATAATAAAAATACATAATAGAGTAGTAGATCATACTTTTTGTATTCGTGATTACATGGTAGCCCTAGAATAGTGTAAACACAATCAGATCTGGTGATACAGTAGTGTATGAAACTCTAACATCCCCCGACTTTCATCTCTACTTCATTTGATGTTTATTTTCTGTTTACACTATTGATGATTGTTCTGGAAAAAGGCTTTTAAGAAAGCAGCTGACTCAATGGCGAAACTGATGGATGTGACAAGGGAAGAACTACCTGGTACCATGGCTGCGATTCGATTATCTGGCATGGAAATTAGTGACTTAACAATGGAGCTGAGTGACCTTGGGTGAGCAGTAAAAAACATTGTACCCCCCTTTTTTTTCTTCTTTAGATGACCAAAAATGGCGTCACTTATACATGCTACGTATGTTGCATACTATTGGGATAAGCAAATAGATGATTTCTTGCTTCCTTATTATGTTCCTTTTTATTGATGAATTTTCAACCTGTGCTCACCAATACAAGAATTGGGATTACATCCCCTATTAGGAGGGACCACCTGTTCAATTTCTATGTTGAATTAAAATATTCTTGTTCCGATTTATTTTTACAAAGGTTTTACTTAGAATGCGTGGTATGTTAATTATGTTCCACTCTAGCATCTTAAATAGGAAAAGCCAATTATAGTAATGAAAGTGCCCGTAGTTTCATCCTCGTATGTTTCCTAGCGGCATCAAGGTAGAATGATAATATATTTGCTAGAGGCACCGTAATAGTATTTATATTTCCGACTAAAGAGTTGATTTTTGCATGCCAAACAAAACCTGAAAAACGAATCAACTTGCAGCCAACATCTAACTCAAGGAGTAAGAGGTTCTACACGAGCTGTTCGTTTAGCTGAGGAGAAACTGCATCAGTTCAGCAACGCAACTCCACCAGGTTATTGAAAATTCTTAAGCTTTTTATATACGTTATAAAAGTATGAGAAGTAATGTGTGCAATCTATTTTACTTTCAAACTTTACTTGATTAGCATCTATGCAGGAGGTAATAACTCTGGAAGCAAAGACTCCAGGGTCAAGCGTAGCTAAAACCGCAAGGAATATAAAGGATGCTGTTGTTAAGGGCAGGGCTCTATGGAAAATGTTTTTCACTATAGCCAGATTTTCAAGGACGTTCATCAATTACTTTGCCTCTCGCGGTAGATTAAAATCTTAGGTACGCAAATTTTAAGGATGGGGGCTTCTTACAGGGGTATTATATTTATCGCCACTTCTTTTCCGTTATCAAGACAGCGAGTTATAATAGATAACCACTTTTGATATTTGTGGCGATGTTGTTTTGGGCTGTCAAGTTGGGTTTCCATTGTGGAGATTGTTTCGTTGTAATCTAAGCAAACACTATCGAAACATCTCATGAACTGGAAAATAAAGGTCGTCTTCTTTTTTCCTGTTCTTGATTTCTTCCGTATATACAAAAGTATATATCGAAGTAAAGGTAATTTTTTGTTTTGGTTGTTGTCTGAAGAATTGTAGTGCTTACCGTTCTTGTATGTCTGAGTCGAGTAATGTATTGTTTTCCCTTTTTCACGTAATGTGGCAGGGTTATCTTTAGTTTATTTATTGTTTTAACAATGCAAGTGTTCTATCATGAATTTTGTTGTTCCAATGAAGCTATTGGGTCCTCTACTTTCAACTGGTAAACGGAGCACGGTTTTGTGTAGCTACACAGCTAGTGCAGTCCTGTGCGCGTTATAACTAGTAAGTTTGGTTGAATTATTATGTTTCAGAAAAAAGATATTAGAAAGTCACGAAAAAGATTTCAGGATGTGCAAGTCGTCCAGGCACAGATACCCCAAAATAAGACTTTAATGTGTAATCCAACAAAAAATAGTTTTGAACTGTCATCACATTTCTCTACTACACCAAGACAAAAGTATATCAATGTTATGCGAATAATTATTTACACAAGACTCCATATCAATAATTAATTACATAGTTCACATGTAACTTTGTAAGAGGTGGCTGATGTAGTGGGAACAATTTGGAGAATCACAGCTCGAATGATGCTTCATATGTGAGAACTCGAGCAATGCTGACTGAAAGGCCTACATACTCTTGGCACAAACTTAAAAACTACTCGCTGACATCGCTTTGAATAATTTTAGACATACAACCCATCGAATATTGCAACCTTGCGAGTTGGAACATACTGGAAAGTGGAAACCTAAAATGAATCTCATAGTTATATCTTTACTCATTTTCAATTATAATTACCAGCCTAACAATACATTTCCATTTCTAGCAGAAGTTAAGCACCAAACCTCAAAAATACACCAGGACACACTACAAGGAAATAAAGGCAAACGAAAATAAATAATAAAGGTAGAAAAGAAAGAAAAAAAAAACTGTACCACGAGATTTGACCTGATTGTGTGCCAGACATTTTCACTCATAACCATTCTCGAAAGCTATTGGAGTATTACAGGGGTAGTAAACAATACAGGAAAACAACTTTCATTGAATTGAAGTTGGGCCATTTACCAGACAAAAGATAATAGCTAGCTACACCGCCCTATGACATGCCAGAAGTGAACTAATTAGTCCCATATTCATAATACACTTGAAACTAATTGGCAAATTTTGATGTTAGTACAAACAATGTTTCAACCTCATGTACATATCCCGTGATGCTTTTATGTTTATATCCCTTGGATTAGTCTATTAATGGTCGGAAAACAAGCTTTCAAGATGGTCCCATGTGGTACAGCAAAAAGTACACGCACCGTGGATTTTCTGCAAATTTTTTTTGGCAATATTGATATCAAATACATCATATACAACAGAATGCTACTCCTATTTCTCTACGTAAGTGAAAGGGTAATGGGGAGAGAGAGAAGAAATGCATACATTATTGATCTTTCTTTTGCCTTGTCTCGTTGAGCGATTCTTTGGATGGAAATTCCAATCCAAAACACTTAAGAAAAGCTTGTCTAGCTAACCCAAAATAGTGGCATGGGTGGTAAGAACGTTCAAAAACATTGATCTGAGAAGAATCACCTTCCTTCTCATGTATGTCTTCTTTCCTTCCTCTTCTTCTGCTTGAGCTTGTCCCTGTCGCATTGTTGATACTCTGGCTCTCTTTCACCTGTAAGTAATTTTGGGTTATTACATTCCTAAGTATTATACAGTAAGAGCTAGTTAGCAAGAAAACATAAAGGGCGTACAGTGATGGATAAAACGGAAAGAGAAAGTCTGATTCACTGCAACTGAAACAGTTTTGATCGTTTGCAACTAAAAATCTGTTACTATCCTATTTGATTCGTTGATCGCACTTACAAGTTATTTATCCAAAGATAAAATGTACAAGAACCATATAAATCAATTTAACGTGAATCCTACTTTGGGATTATAACAAAGAGGGTAGCAAATATTGTACAAGGAGAGTATGCCAACTGAAGACAAAATTTCCAAAAGCATCTCAGAACTACAATCCATTGAGCTCACATAAAGGTAATTTGATTGTTACAGTTGGAGTTTATGTTTCATGTCAGATAAGGCAACTTTGTACATGCTTTTTAGTTTTCTGTAAATTGGAAAAACATGTCCCTGAAATGTCAGTAATTTAGGGTGCACGTATTTGATTACTTTCCAGTATTTTGAATTTTCAACCCATCCAAACTACTTACCTATAATATATTTTCGAATTTTTAGAGATCTAACAGCAAAAAATTCATCTTTCGAAAAAGATCTGAAGACCGCATGATGAAAAAATCATTCCAAAATCTCAATCAAAAAGCTGCTAGATTTTCATTGCTCATGGAGACACATTTCAAGTCCTTAAAGCTGATGGTAAAGTTTGAAACTGTACAACTTCAAACAACTGTAGAATACACATACAAATTCTCCAGTCTTTTCAATAAGAATTGTCTGATAAGATACTCTTACATTTTTATTTTTGTTGGAGTGATGGATGATCATAACGGAACAAATGCTGGTATAACTTACATGTCAATATCAGTTGGTAGGTAAATAAAATAAAAGTATTGTTGCAGCCAATCTAAACATAGAAGTTTATGTGGGGATATCAAGCAGATAACATACTACAACACAAATATGGTAAATTTGCAAAACGTAAAAATCCATATGAGACTGCATGCTATGTCAAGTCAAACAAACAACTTCTTTGAGAGGGCGTAAAGTCGAACAATGTTTTGAGTTGTGTAACATGAAAAAGATGGTTAGGTCGACCAAGAATGTCTCATAATCTAATCATATAGACATTGGATTAGAAATTCATGGCTAGTAGATAAGAATTCAGATGCTAATCTAGCAGCCATGTGTCTCCATTAGTTAAGTTGTTCGCTATTCATGACCGATAAGGTCAATAGTCATAACGAATCCAGTCTGTCAAATAATTGGATAAATTATATTTTTAACGACTCTTGTCGGGCACAGGTTATCTTATCTTATCCTATATGAAGCAACAGTGACAGTGGAGATAGAAGTAACTTTTGAATTTATCCTATAAAGACCAACATCCTACATCTAATATATGTTTCTAGTGATACAAAAATTCATTTATGATGAGTAGATTTATAAGAAGAAAAAAGTCAGAAAAGACGCCAGGTTATCAATTCTTAGGAGAACTCGAATATATGGTCCAATACATGATTCATATGAAGTTTCATTATTTCCATAACTTGATAATGGAATCAAGAGCATGTATTACAAACTTATATTAAATATAGTCCATGCAGCCTAGAGCCTATTTTCCCCTCCCTCTGCAAAGAAAATCAGTACTGGTCAACACTCCAACACCAAATACATGCTCTACCAAAGCTTCTTAAAATTCTTAATGGCCAATCAAATTAATTAAAAGTCCTCTGACTGAGAGTTGGAGGGGCGAATAGGTTTAAGTGGCGATCACTGATCAGAAATTACTTCTGCTCACCAACCAATAGCTGAGAGTAATGGGCAAAAATTTCCTCAGTAAGCCAAACTGAATCCTATTAAGTTTCAAAAAGTACAACCAACCTAAGAGAAGGAAAAACGATTACTAGGTCTCACCCTCGAGTAACTAATAATTGTTTTCGTGCTCAGGTACTACCCCAAAGGTACTTAATTTGTTTCTTCGATGCAAAAGCATTAAATCCTAAAATTCCCCATATACATCTGTCACAAATCACAATCATAGGAGTATTGATCTAAACCAAATCTCTGTAAAGCAACGCATTCAAGTATTTATCTGCAGTCAACTTCATCTCACCTTTAACAGAAAGGTTGGTTAACTTAGAAGTTTGGCCTCATATTCAAATTAAGGATTAGAAAATTTTCCAATAAGAATATGGAAGTCCTAGTCAGCAAGCCAAACTTAATCTCCACTCAATCCAACTAACCCCACTCGATAAATACACATTTGGTTGGTTTATATGAAAAGATCAAAATCATCCTATGTAGCATGGCTAAAAAGAAGGAAAACCCGATGCACGAAGCTCCCACTGTGTGTGGGTTCCGGGAGGGGATCGGGTCACTTTGGCTTATAGTAAACAACATTTCCCTACATATCTTGAAAGAAACCGCTTTCACGACTCGAACCCTTGACTTCTAATCACATGGAAACAACTTTACCTTTTACGCCAAGTCTCTACATACTTTAAACTTCAAACTCTACATGAAATTATATGCAGATGTATATAACTCTTCGTCATACACCTAAGGCCAATTCTTCAATAAAAACCTCTTAAAGATACTCTAATTTTGCCACACAAATTTAAGATAATAAAAATTGCCTAGAAAAACACTTGTGAAATAAATAAATAATAATAAAATGAAATCTTACCAAGTAAATAGATTTTTTCAAAAATATTTCTACTCAAGAAAAATTGAATGATATTGTATTATTGACAAATCCGGAGGGGGGACATGAATAAAAGAAGCTGAAAGGCTGAAACTTGATGATTTATCAAGGAAGGTTTAATTACATTTACTATGATCGTCAGATATCAACCTAATGAAAACACGTGCTTATTAACTCAACAAATTCTATACCAACCTACAAGTTTTAACAATTTACATATCAAATAACCAAACTGAAGAATCAACATACCGAGATCAATTTATAAAAAACAGAAATGGTCAAAATTGGACGACGAGTAAACATTTTCAATTCCAGTCGGAGATGAAAGGTGAGGCACTCATAGATCAAAACTGGTCAGATTTGAGTTTAAAAGTGAGTTATTAATTGGAAGAAAGTATTTTAATTGTTGAATTAGTGACACTATTTGGTAAGGAAATTGTTAAAAATTGAAGGGTTGGGAATGATATTGTTAACAGGTAATAGTTTGATACAGTAACCCTTTTAAATAATAATAATGGAATTGAGAGTGTTTAGTGATCC
The DNA here is from genome assembly GCA_963682055.1 of Primula veris. Taxonomy (NCBI): domain Eukaryota; kingdom Viridiplantae; phylum Streptophyta; class Magnoliopsida; order Ericales; family Primulaceae; genus Primula; species Primula veris. The sequence continues at coordinate 34,416,867 of OY821747.1, forward strand.
AATTTTGACAATATGTGTAAGCAGGTGATAAATTAAACATGAATTAATAATAATAATAATAATAATAATAATAATAATAATAATAATAATAAAGGGAGGGAGGGAGGGGGGACCTGGAAGGGAGGATGGAAGCGAGAGGGAACGGGGGCGGAGGAGGAAGAAATGGAGACTCGAGGCGGAGACTCGGGAGGAGGAGGAGGAGAGAGATCGAGGCCGAGAGAGAAAACAATAAAATGATATAAAATTATAATTAATAAAAGCATGACAACAACTTGAATCCATATCAACCATGGCACCTCTTTTATCAACTCATCTTCCATTCTCTTTCTTTCTTTCTTAAATATTTTACTTACTACTTTTATTAGGAGAGATAGAGATAATAACATCTTTTACATGTTTTTGGTTGTTTTATTTGGGTTAATATGCTAATTTCCCCCCCTTCTAACTTAACCCCATTAACTATCAAACTTTTGCAATTATCACCCCCCCCCCAATACTAATACTATTGTGGGATCGGGACGGCACCCGACCCGACCCGAAATGCATCAACCCGAATCCCAATCCGATAATAATCGAAAATCATTTTTTACTCCCGACCCTAATATTTCGGATACCCGACAATTCGGTTACTCGACAGGTCGGGATGGGATAATCCCGACATATTATTAATAGTTAAACATTAAATATATTTAATTATGTTTCGGCGAGTACCCGGTGTCTATCCAAAAATATTAAAAATTAAACCCGATCCCGATCCCGATTCCGAAAGAAGTGATCCGGATTTCAAAAAGGGAGGAATTCAAACAAAGGAAAAATGGTTAGATGTTATCCATTTTGTGCTTATAAATATAAGAGGAAATAAAAATAGATCAACATTTACACAACAAATTTATCTTTCATCAAGTTTACATTCCCAGTTATTTCAATTTCATTTTATAGGAGTAGTGATTAGCAGTTAATTTTTACGGTTAGTGTCTGTGTTCGTATTTGTTGTATCAAACAATTTTAGAAGATGAATATAACTTTCAAAATTATTTACTCTTTTTGATCCGTCATACATTCTTGATAAAGAATCCTTAAATAAGGCATTAATGTGGATTGAATCCGACTTTGGTGAGTGGTGTTTTGAAATAGTCATCTACCACATTTTTCCCTTCTCGTTGTTGTTGGGGTGAAGGTGGTTGTATCATTATAAGAGGAGCGTTACATATGAATTCAGATTGTGATGAATGGAGTTTTTAATAATGAGACCACGGGTTATGATGAGACCACGGGTGCAACCACAAATTTGGTTGTAGATGTAAACGATTATAATACAAGTCAACGTTTTTTTTTTCCTAAAAAATAGAATATGTGTTTATATATATATATATACTAGTAAAAGTTACCCACGCGTTGCGTGTGAGACGCGTAATGACATAAATCACGTAATATATTTTATGTTTAACATAATATTCAGATTTGGTATAATTTATTATAGTTACGGAGGTTAAAACAAATTGTTAATTAATTTATGGTACATCCGTAATTAGTAAAATATATTGAGGACAAATAGTTAATTAATTAGATTATGTATATTGGTAATTATTAAAATAGAGTGAGGGTATTTTTGGAAAAATTTGGCAAAATTTGACAGTCTCAATTTTTCGTAGGTTTGTTTATATTATTAATAGTATGATATATGCACAATCTAAAGTGTACCAGGACCGCATATCATTTGAATGCTATTAGAAAAAATTATTTCTTCAGAATTTGTTTTCTAGACACACATTCTGTGATAAAGAAAGCTAACTTAAAATATAAATGGAAATGTTTAAGTGGAAAATGAATTCACTATGAATATTAGTAACTAGCTAAACATTAAGACACTAGAGGAAGAAAAATTAGGAGAATCATTGATTAGTATATAAAACTTACTTTCGAAAATAAGAGTAAAAATAAGTAGAATCATATAACATATTTACCGATCTTTAAAATTATTTTAAAGTGTGGAATTTTTTTAATTAACTACCAAGGTCATGTTTGTGTGATTATGTACATCCGCTTGTGGTGAGGATTGTGTTTGTGTAAAAAGTATAATGATAGAACATAAAAATTAGACCTGAATACTCTATTCGGGTATTAAACAGTCCATATATCATAACGGGGTATCCAACACTTAATGGGTTATCCCCCATTTACAAAAAAGCCCAAGCCCACTTAAATAGGGACCCATGTCTGAAAAATCCCATGAGATTGAGACATTTGTCAACATCCTAGGAGGCATAATTGCCTATAAATAGTCAAATATCCCCCCCTAAGAAAGGGACCAGAAAATCTACTCAAAAATTATAGAGAGAAGTAGAGAAAAGAGAGAAACTCCCCAAAGCCTGTCACATCAAGAAACAAACCGAGCAGATCAAGAAACGAGCACAGAGATCGGAGAAAGATCAAGATCACAAGAGAAAGTCGTAAAACCGAGCATAAATATAGAGATAGAGTTGTAATCCGAACAATGACAATTGCTGAATACGAATAAAGATCAAGAAGTATTCATCGTTTATTGTTAATTCAGTATATATTAATGTTGAAAAGCCTAACGACACCGACCAAAGTTATGGCTTTATCAAATGGTGCCGTCTCCGGGAATCATCTAGTTCCCAACTAGTTTCGAAGTCGAATACCAAGACTCTACTAGACGAGCAACAATGGTAACCAATATAGAAGAAACCCATCCCGAGATAGTAGAAACCAATAACCAGAACGTGCAAATAAGCCAACAAGACCTCGACGATTTACTTGCCATCCGCGACAGATATGATGTTATCCAGTCCGGAAACCAACCAACAACTTCCAATATTCACCAAGAACAACCGAATGAGCAACCCCAACAGCTCGAAGGACTCGTCGAAGAACATCCTACGTCCTCGGACGACGAACGAGACTTGTCCGTATTAAGACGGGCGAGAAGACAATTACCCGGACCCCAGGCAGGACCGAGCTCTAAAGTTCCCCTACCAACAGCCTCGGTCAACTCCAGTTCCCACCAGCCTCATTTACCAACGAATGAAGCTTACCGGTTCGGCATGCCCGATGATCCTGTACTCGAACAATTGATCCGACCACCTATTTTCCCACCGAGGATAATTACACCATCCACGGTGGAAGTACAACACGTTGTTCCATTAGCCGAAGAAAGGAACAACGCCCAGCTGCAGGCTCATTTGGCAGCGTGTCTATCGGCCATGGCAGCAGCCGACATCATATTGCCGAATATCCAACCTGCCAATAAGGATAAGGACCCACGCCATGACGCGGAAGAGTCCGCCTATAGGGCCGCTATGGAAGCGGCAGGCCGGCGACCAGATAAGAGAATCCCCTACAAAGGGGGCAATGTCCCAATAACGATCCCTCCAACATTCGTCCACCCAAACAATAATACGGAACAAGCCCCTGATATGAACCCGAAGGACGGAAGACACCCCGAACACAGGGTCGTGGTAGGGTACTAACCACAACCGCATCAGGGGGGATACCCCCCCCCCCCCCTCTACCAAGCCCCCGATGAAGCGTTCCAACAGGCTTGGGACGTATGCCAAGAAACCCCATGTACCGAGCAAATCACGCGGTACCGCAATCCTCTGGGGTTCGTCATCCCCGAGTTTAGGCTCTATGATGGAAGGAGCTGCCCGATCGACCATCTGCGACACTACAAGACGAAGATGGAGCTATGGAGTGACGACAATGCACTGATGTGCAAGTTTTTCAAAAACAGCTTGGGCCAAGAGGCTTCGTCGTGCTATCACAACTTACCACGAGGGTCCATAAGAAACTGGGCAGAGCTGCTAAGAGCGTACTCAACCCGATACGCTGCTCATCGGAAGAAGAAGGTTAGCATCGAAACCCTTCTAAAGTTGACGATGCAGCCGAATGAAAGGCTCAACGACTACTGCATACGTTTTATCGACGTAGCTAACCAGATCCCGCAGTACGCCAATAATATAGCCATCCAAAACTTTATCAATTCCATCCCTAATGGCTATTGGGCGAGAAGGAAGTTCATAGGCAAAAACTTCCCGACCACCGACTCCCTGCTAGCCTACTGTACCCACCTCACCGACAAAAACGATGAATTGCGACTTCTCAACCGAACTCTACCAAGGAGAGAATCGGTCAGGGAAGCACAGGTGGGACGCAAAAGAGCTAAGAACAACCAGGGAGAAGCATTCAACCCAACCAGAAAGGACAAAGGTCCCGAGGTCCCGAGAAGGGTAGAGCGACAACGAGAGCCTGAGCCGAAACCGCTCCAGATCGCATACCCAACACCGATCAACGAACATAAACCACTCCATCTCACCTACCCAATGCTCCCTAAGCCGCTTCAACAAGGTCGGTTCCAAGAGAGGGAGTGCCGAAACACCTTCGAACCGGTCGAGCTGAGATACACTTTCAACCGATCTGCTGAAGATATCCTTAAGGATATATGCAGGGAAAGTTGGTATTCCCGACCACAACCGATCGCTTCTCCCCCCAGCCTGAGAGATTCTAAGCTTTTTTGCGCATACCATGAAGATCACGGCCATCTCACCGAGCATTGCCGTAACCTGCGATGGAAAATGAACCTGTGGGGTGACGCCGGTTATTTAACCAAGTTCATCAAAGGTGCTGGGAACAAAGGCAAACAACTGGCCATTGAGGGGGCCGACAACCGGCAAGGTAAAACAATCAACGTTGTTCATATGTCACGGCCTAAGGGCACGGGTGGGGAGCGATCAAGACAACGACAATTGGCGCACTTTGGCCAAGTAGCCAAGGCATCACAGGTATCGACCTCTAAAAGGCAATGCGCACCACGACAACATCCGCCCTTCTCAGACCTCGACGAAGAAAGGGTAATATACCCTCACGGAGATGCCATTAACCTCCGCGTTCAAATCGGCCTTGACACGGTCAGCAGGGTGCTTGTCGACCAAGGAGCCTCTTGTGATATCATGTACAAAGAGCTCTTCGACAAGATGGAGCTCAAGCCCCAAGACTTACAGCCGACTGACGTCACACTGATCGGGTTCATCTCCGAGACGACTAGACCGTTGGGAAAGATCGTCCTTAGTGTTACCACCGGATCCGTGTCATTTCCCGTAGAGTTCTTAGTGGTTAACGACAGCTCCGGCCACAATGCCATCTTGGGCCGACCATGGCTGCATGCCATGAGAGCCATACCGTCGACCTACCACCAAAAGGTGAAATACCCAAATGGTATGGGAGAGATCGAGACGGCCAGAGGATGCCAAGAGGATTCCAGACGCTGCGAAGACATAACCGCGGCTCTTAAAAAGCAGCTGGTCGCTGTTGAACAACCCACCAGCACGAAAAAGCTAATCAACCAAATAGCCAAAACCGAAAGGGTTGTTGAAAAGCAAGTAGGAGAGAAGCTTAGGAAGGTGTACATTCCGGATACGGACGAGGAACATTACTTCCTCATCGGCGATAACCTTCCCAAAGAGGAATCTGAAGAGTTAGAAGAGTTCCTCTTCAATAACATCGAAAAGTTTGCCTGGAGTCCCAAAGACATGCCAGGCCTAGACCCTAATACAGCGTGTCACCACCTCAGTGTTAACGCCGAATACAAGCCAATAGCTCAGCGGAGCAGAAAAGTATCTGTCCAGCATAGAGCGGCTATAATTGCTGAAGTCCAAAAGCTATTGGAAGCCGGAGCCATAAGGGAGGTTTTCTATCCAAAGTGGTTATCCAATCCGGTCGTCGTTCCTAAAAAGAACGGAAAGGAGAGAGTCTGTATAGACTTCACCAATCTTAACAAAGCCTGTCCGAGGGACCATTTTCCCCTCCCAAGGATTGATCAACTGGTGGATGCCACAGCGGGAGCAGAACGGATGACCTTCCTCGACGCATACTCAGGGTACCACCAAATCCCCCTCGCCCATGAGGATCAAGAAAAGACGTCATTCATATCGCCTTTGGGAAACTATTGCTATACGGTAATGCCGTTCGGTTTACGCAACGTGGGAGCAACATACCAAAGGATGATAACGAAGGTATGCAGAGAGCATATAGGGAAGACCATGGAGGTATACATCGACGACATGGTCGTCAAAAGCGAAAAGGCCATATCCCATCTCCAAGACATTAGGGACGTCTTCCGAACGTTGGGCGAGCACAAACTGAAGCTCAACGCGAGCAAGTGTGCATTCGACATTAGCAAAGGAAAATTTTTGGGGCATATGGTCAGCCGACGAGGAATAGAAGCTAATCCCGATCAGATCATAGCTCTCCAGAACCTGGCCGCACCCAAGAATAAGAAGCAGGTGCAAGAGCTCACGGGAATGATGGCCGCACTGAGCAGATTCATCAGCCGATCCGCAGATAAGGGACGGCCATTTTTTGAATCACTCAAGAAGGATAGAAAATTCGTGTGGGACCCGGAATGTGAAGCTTCATTTAACAGCCTCAAAGAATACTTAAGGACGCTGCCTCTGCTAGTCAGGCCGAATAAAGGAGATATCCTGGCATGCTACCTAGCAGTTTCCACTACAGCTGTGAGCGCAGTCATCCTAAGAGAAGAAGGCCGCGAACAATTTCCGATCTATTTCGTTAGCAAAACTCTGGTTGAAGCCGAAACCCGATACCTGCCATTAGAAAAGCTATGATTGGCATTGGTAGTTGTTGGCCCGTGTGCGGCTAAACCTTAGAGGGGGGGTGAATAAGGTTTATGGCGATTTTCGCCTAATTAAAACTTAAGTGCAACTAACACCCCAACTTACGCAATTCTAAGCTTACGCGTTAATAATCGTTAATAAATTCAAACGCAAGCAAGCAAGAATAAATATTTGCGGAAAATAAAAGTTTAAGGGAAGAAGATGACACCGTGATTTATAGAGGTTCGGCAAAACGCGCCTACGTCCTCTCCTCGGTACTACCGAGTATTTCACTAAAAATTCTTTTCCCGGATATTACAATCCTAATGAGCTAATCGAACGATTAAGCTCCCCCTCACTTTATGAGTGTCCCGAAATGAAAGACCTAGAGCTTTTAAGCTTCACTTGCTTACAAAGCCTCTACCCGATCACTCGCTCACAAAAATGAGTTTATAAAACACTCGTTACAAATTTTGTTACAATAATGTAACTACACTCACTATTCTAATTGCTTCTAAATAAGCTAACTTGTGAGTTTTTGATGATGATTGAGCTTGTATGGCTTTTTCTTCAATTTCCCTCTTTCTCGAATATTTTCACCAAAATGGTGATTTTTAGGGTTTTTATGAGAGAGGTTGAAGGATGATGTTGTGTATGATAATTGGTGGTTTGGAAGAGAGATTGAGCTTGTATATGTAGACCAAAGGTCTGTTTTTCTGGGTTGTGACCGTTAGAAGTGGTTGAGGCTATATTCAGTGTTTTAAGCTATTTTCCAGAAAAAGCTGAGAAGCTGTTTTCGAAAACTGCAGAAAACGATCGGTCGTTTTCTACAGTCGATCGGTCGTTTCTAGAAAAACGATCGGTCGTTTTTCAGAAACGATGGTCGTTTTTATACTGGACTCACTGGAAGAAATTAGAACAAAAACGATCGGTCGTTTTTGTACAGACGATCGGTCGTTCTTCAGTTTTCTCTGTTTTCTCGTTAATCTTCAAAAGCCCGTAACTTCTTCGTTTTAGCTCCGATTCTGGTTCCGCTTGAACCTGTGGCTTCGTTTTTCTGAGCTCTATCTTTCTGGCGTTCTGGAATTTACAAATTCTCTTTTTGGAAAAGACAAGCATTATATCATCGAAATAGAGAAATCGTAAAATCATTAAAAACATAATCAAAGTTATAATCAAAATCAATTATTGAACCCCATGGTTCAACAATCTCCCCCATTTTGATTATGACAAACTAATGATGATTTTACAAGAAAAATATCTCCTCCATTTTAACAAAGCGCATTACACCAAATATATCATTTTTCTCCCCCTTTGGCATTATCAAAATGCAATCGAAAAATATGGGGTTTTGTGAAGGGTTTTTAAAGAAAACCAAAACATGAAAAATGTAAATATGATGCATATACCCGACCCAACTAATCAGATATATGTAGATAATAAAGGTTAGAGTATACCAAATATGTGATGTTGGGTCCGCTCGCTAATGACATTTGCATTGAGCGTTTCCGAGTCCAAATAGGTGGTACCATTTGTTGGTATGCCTTCCACCTTTGTCGATTAATGGCACCTCATTCTTGACGGTGGAGTCGATCTTCTTGACTTCCACGGCTTTTATCGGCGTTGCCAACCACTTGTTGATTTTCTCCTTTTGGATGGAGATACCTTTTGTCGGTTTTGCCAACCACTTGTCGATTTTCTCCTTTTGGATGGAGATACCTACAACACAAGATTTGTCTTTTTGTACCCAATTTCTTTTGGGTCCGACATTGTTAGTGGCTCGGGTCTTTACTACCCATTTCAAATCGCTTCTACTAACATGGAAACGATAAGGGCATCTAGAAGAAATATGCTCATTTCTACTACAATGCACACAATGCTTAGACTTTTTAGTATAACGAGAGTTATACGATGTTTTGGAAAGGTTTTTCGGAGTATCCATTTTGGTTTTAAAACCTATACCTTTCCTATCATTAAAAGATTTTTGAAAAATCTTGGAAGTACTCCCTTTAGTAAAAACAACCTCTTGTTTAGGTGGAATAGGAGTTGTAGAAATCTTAGAGGCTTTAACGAAGCGGGTTTTGTTAGAAGTAGACCCAATGCAATCAAAACCTAAACCGCTTTTATCATTGAAATCTTTTTGACAACTCAAAATGTTTTCTAAAACGGTTTTACCTTTAGAAAACTTTGAAGTAGTTAAATTAAGTTTTTCAATGGAAATGACAAGATCGTTGTTTTTAGTTTTCAATGATTCATTCTCGGTTTCTAAAACCTTGACCTTGTCATTTAAGTTAAAAGCATGAGAACTCAAAACCTTGTTTTTGCTTTTAACTTTATCGAAAGCATCCTTCAACTCTTCAAAATTTTCTAATAAATCACAATCTAAGGAAGATGGTTTTGAAAGAGTTTTAGTAAGTCTAGAGACTTCATTTTTAAGAAAATTGATCTCGGTTTGTAAAGACTTATTATGAATGACGAGATCATTGTTTTTGTCTTTCAAGTCTTCCTTTTCGTCATCTATATCAAGTAAAGAGAATGACGATGTTGGAATAGACTCATTTTCAATTTTATCTCTTTTTAAAGATCTTATTTCTTCATTGAGAGAAGAATTTATCTTTTTAAGAGATTTGACCTTCTCTACAAGCTTAGGAAATTTTTCGGAATAAATATCGCACATATGAAGTAATTCATCATAAGAAGGATCATTTACCTCATCGGCTTCGCTTTCACTTTCGCTTGAAGAAGAGAGGTTTTGTTCATGGCTTTCTTCCATGGCCATATAGCAACCAAGGTGAGCAACTTCATCTTGGTCGGAGCTATCGCTAGAGCTTGAATCGAATATCTTCTTCTTGGCTTTGCTCTTGCGATTCTTTAGGCAATCTCTCGCCATGTGTCCTTCCTTGCCACAAGTATAGCAAACAAAATCGTTAGAATAAATTGAATTATTTGTCGATTTACCTTTATGTTTGCGGTGGTCTTTTAGCTTGAGTATTTCCTTGACGATTCGAATGATTTGCATTGAATTTTCGTCGTCATTGGATAGCTCATCGCTTTCGTCACAAGTTGTTCTTTTGAAAGCTATCTCCCTCCTTTTTGAGATTGGCTTGTGACTATTGAGGGTGATCTCGTGAGTAATAAGTGAACCCGTCAATGCATCAAGAGTGTAAGTATTCATGTCGTGCGCCTCTTGAATTGCGGTGACTTTTGGTTCCCATTCCTTCGGCAAGCTCCGAATCACCTTTGAGACCATTTCCTTACAAGATAAATGCTTACCAAGAGATGTTAATCCGTTAGTAATAGTAGTAAATCTAGCAAGCATATCGGAAATGGTTTCACCCTCGCTCATTTTAAAAAGTTCGTAATCGTGCACTAGAATTTGGAGTTTGCAATCCTTAACTTGGTTAGTGCCCTCGTGCATAACTACTAACTTATCCCACATACCCTTAGCGGTTTTACAAGCGGAAATTTTGTTGTACTCGTTAGGAGAAACGGCACAAACAATAGCATGCATCGCTTTAGCGTTAGTAGAGTAGGCTTCTAGTTGAGCGTTATCTAGGTCCTCTACGGGGATTGGGTTTTCGCTATTTTCGTGTTTAGGAGCGGAATATCCTACTTTAATAATCTTCCAAAGATTAACATTATAGCTTTGTAGGAACATACTCATCCTATCCTTCCAATATGAATAATTTACCCCATCAAAGTATGGTGGAGTATTGGGTGATGAAGCAATAGCGGAAGTAAAATTATATAGATTAGCCATCGGGATCTTAACTCTAGAATCGTTAAATTCCTATATGCAAGAGCCTCGGCTCTGATACCAATTGTTGGCCCGTGTGCGGCTAAACCTTAGAGGGGGGGTGAATAAGGTTTATGGCGATTTTCGCCTAATTAAAACTTAAGTGCAACTAACACCCCAACTTACGCAATTCTAAGCTTACGCGTTAATAATCGTTAATAAATTCAAACGCAAGCAAGCAAGAATAAATATTTGCGGAAAATAAAAGTTTAAGGGAAGAAGATGACACCGTGATTTATAGAGGTTCGGCAAAACGCGCCTACGTCCTCTCCTCGGTACTACCGAGTATTTCACTAAAAATTCTTTTCCCGGATATTACAATCCTAATGAGCTAATCGAACGATTAAGCTCCCCCTCACTTTATGAGTGTCCCGAAATGAAAGACCTAGAGCTTTTAAGCTTCACTTGCTTACAAAGCCTCTACCCGATCACTCGCTCACAAAAATGAGTTTATAAAACACTCGTTACAAATTTTGTTACAATAATGTAACTACACTCACTATTCTAATTGCTTCTAAATAAGCTAACTTGTGAGTTTTTGATGATGATTGAGCTTGTATGGCTTTTTCTTCAATTTCCCTCTTTCTCGAATATTTTCACCAAAATGGTGATTTTTAGGGTTTTTATGAGAGAGGTTGAAGGATGATGTTGTGTATGATAATTGGTGGTTTGGAAGAGAGATTGAGCTTGTATATGTAGACCAAAGGTCTGTTTTTCTGGGTTGTGACCGTTAGAAGTGGTTGAGGCTATATTCAGTGTTTTAAGCTATTTTCCAGAAAAAGCTGAGAAGCTGTTTTCGAAAACTGCAGAAAACGATCGGTCGTTTTCTACAGTCGATCGGTCGTTTCTAGAAAAACGATCGGTCGTTTTTCAGAAACGATGGTCGTTTTTATACTGGACTCACTGGAAGAAATTAGAACAAAAACGATCGGTCGTTTTTGTACAGACGATCGGTCGTTCTTCAGTTTTCTCAGTTTTCTCGTTAATCTTCAAAAGCCCGTAACTTCTTCGTATTAGCTCCGATTCTGGTTCCGCTTGAACCTGTGGCTTCGTTTTTCTGAGCTCTATCTTTCTGGTGTTCTGGAATTTACAAATTCTCTTTTTGGAAAAGACAAGCATTATATCATTGAAATAGAGAAATCATAAAATCATTAAAAACATAATCAAAATCAATTATTGAACCCCATGGTTCAACAGTAGTTGCTACCAGGAAATTGCCGCACTATTTCATAGCTCACCAGGTACGAGTATACACGAAATTTCATATCAAAGAATCACTTCGACGGACGGACATCAGTGGCCGAGTGGCCGCATGGGGGGTCGAACTATCCCAATTTCATATCGAATTCGCACCCCGACATGCCATAAAAGGACAAGTCTTGGCCGATTTCGTCGCATAATTCACTAAAGGGTATGACGAGCCGTTAGCTATATCCCCACAATCACACTGGCAAATACATGTCGATGGATCAGCCACCAAGGACGGCTCGGGAGCAGGGATCGTCCTCAAGTCTAGCGAAGGAGCAATCATAGAGAAAAGCAACAAACTGGGTTTCCGAGCTACCAACAATGAGGCGGAATACGAAGCCATGATAAACGGCATGCTCATTGCCCGATCGCTAGGATGCTCCCACTTAATTGCGAGTTCGGACTCCATGCTAATCGTAAATCAAGCCATCGGCGAATACCAAGCAAAAGATGACAGAATGATTCTCTACCAAGAGAAAGTCCAAAGCTTGATGGCCACCTTCGAACAATGCGAATTAATAAGAATCAATCGCACCGAAAATGCCCATGCCGACGCCTTGGCCACCCTAGCCTCGACATTAACATTAACTGACACTCGGTCGATCACAGTGGAACTACTGCCGACCCCGAGCATAACCAAAAGAATAGACCGCGTAACGACAGTACAATACGAACTAGGTTGGATGGACGACATTATTCACTATCTGCGAAACAGAACCCTCCCGGCAGATAAGATAAAAGCACTGAAAATTACGAGAAAGGCTCCTCGTTTCTGGCTGTCCGACGATGACAAACTGTACAAATCCAGTTGCCCGGTCCGATAACGGAACCTTCGCAAAGTTTAGAGCCCGAACATGGGCGCAGAAGATGGAGAAGTTAACCATCATTGCGAGCTTTGCCCTATCCTCCGCGTGCGCCACTTTCAGGGCAGCCACCTCGGATGTTCCGGCCTCTACATCCTCTGCCATGAGCAAATTATCAGCTTCCAAAAGGTCGTGCTTCTCGACCCACTCCTCTTTTTCGGCCCCCAAATTCTCGACTTCCTCAGTCAGGCGTAAGTTGTCTCCCACCAACTTCTCATTATCAGAGGCCAACTTAGCCATCTGGGTTTTCTCCTCGGCCGTTATCTTGCTTTCGGCCATCAGCTTCTCTTTCTCCGCCTCTAGCTCGGCGACCAACTTAGCCATCTGGGCTTTCTCCTCAGCCGTTATTTTGCTTTCGGCCATCAGCTTCTCTTTCTCTGCCTCTAGCTCGGAGATCAACTTAACTTGCTGAGCTTTATCCTCGGCCATCTTCTCTTTCTCAGCCTCTAGTGCTGACAGCTGATCCCTTAACACCACGATATCCACGAAAACCTGTATTTAGAAACGTGAGACACCAGCCAAAATAAAAGCATCACGACCTATATAACAAAATACGTACGCAACATACCCGAAGCGCATCAGTACTGGCCTGCTCTATAACCGACATTGCAGGAAGAACAGCTATCTTCTCGGCATCCTTGACAACGAGGGGTTTAAGAGCAGTATACCCCATCCTCAAGACACGGGGTTGCTCCAACAATTTACCCCCACACCTGTCAATATAACGGGTCATCGCCACCCCGTCCACCAACACCTTCTCAGGTTCCTCAAGAACCTCATCCTCGCCACTCACCATAACCTCCACTTCTTCCCTCACCTCCTCTGAAGGACCAGTCTCAGGGGCCCTATGCTCGCTCATCTCCTCAGTACGGATGGACGAGCATACCGGTAGGTCTATTGGGTCCTCGGTACGGATAGGTGAGACGACCGGTAGGGTCATCGTATCCTCGCCCATGTTCACCAGGAGGTTGATATGTCCGAATATGTTGTCGAACGACCCCTGAAACACAATAATACCCATAGACCGGGCAAGAGCAAGGGTAACCAAAGAAGAAGTCAGTAGCTGAAACAAGATGATAATTAAAGCGACGAAAAAGAGAATTATCAGACAAAACAAACAAGAATTAAAGTGACGAAGACGTCAGTAGCTGAAACAGGATCACAATTAAAAACACATACACCGGCATGGGTAGAAGCATCCTCGGTGGTATCACCTTGGGCAGAAGCCACCACCCCCACACCCGTGTCAACATCCGCAACCTCCTCGGTGACCGATGTCTCCGTCCCCCTAGCCCTCTTCGTTGTCCCGGTAACGGGATCAGATGCTCGGCGCTTAGAACGAACGGCCTTTTTCCCTCCCCGAGCAGCGCTTCGTGCCCTGACAACTTTTAGGAATTCCTCCTCGGGCTCTTTGAGGATCTCGGGCGCAGGATTCCCCTTTGTCACTGGCCCCGCAGGGTAACCTAACAGCATAGGAGCAGAACAGCTCGCCGGATCCTTCGTCGGTCCAGGCCCCCACCAATTCCAAAGAGCCACTAGAGCTTCCACGTTTGCAGCACCTAGGTCTGGAATATCGGGAGCCGTCGTGGCAGGTCCCAGAATCTGGTGTCCAGCACAACCCCACTCTCCGGAAGCAATCACAACACCAAGTTTATGCTCTTTGTTAGTATCGGGAAGACCGATGACAAGCCGAGAGAAGGAGCGCAAAGTCTTCAAATACGAGCTGTGACGCTCGAAACTCAAACTGTAGACCCCGAACACATCTTTCAGTTCGATAGGTATCCTGGATAACTTCGACAACCTTTGAATACCGTTCAGCGTGCGGTAACCATTCAAGGCTAGTTGGGCTGGCGCGATCTGGACGGCCTCAAAGAACGCAGCCACCCAATCAGTAAACGGAAGTCGAAGACCTCCAGTAAAAAACGCCGAAGAACGAAGGGCTACCTCGCCGGCCGGAACAAATCCCATGACCTCCTCATCGGAGACAGGCAGCCGAATATGTATGTCGGCGGGTATTCCGGCAGACCTCTTAAAATCTTCCTCCACAAATGGGCCAACTTGGGCCAGTCATTGGGTCAGAATTTCCTATCCAAACATAATCAAAATTTCAATCAGTACTAACCACAAACAAATACTCCCTCCAAACATCATCAAAATTTCAATCAGTATACTTACCACAAACAAATCACACGATGAGACCCCCCCCCCCCCCCCCAATTACCAGAAACCCAAAAGTTTTCCGATGCAACAAAAATCCTATACATGAAGTCACACTACCAATCAACCTCCTAACTAAACATATATAAGCAAACACGACCACATATCAACACCACATACATGACCGCAACAATTTATCACATACAGATATTTCAAAAACATTTACAGTCATATTCAAGAACACGAAAGGGAAAGCAGCAGCAAATCTCTCGACAAACCCTAGATAGAGAGGCAGCAAATTTTTGGCGGGATGAACAAATCCTAGAGAGAGAAGATAAGAGATATTTTTTCAGCAAATTATGAGGTAAAAAGCTAAAGGGATTATTTGGCACAGTTAAAAGGAGTGGAACTACAAAAAGAATAAAATAATAACCGCCTTTTCGTGTGACAGAGATTCACCTTTTTTCCAATCACAGAAAAGTCCCCAACTGCTGCTATATCAGCAAATCAAGGCTCCAGATCTTGCCACGTCAGATAGTATATCCCACTACCCAAGGCAGTTCACATCATTACACCTAAATAAACGGCCCGTGGACCCTACCACGAAAAGCTTCCAACGTACGCTACCACTATTGCCACACCGAGAACGTCCCCCAATTAAGTTCCTCAACGCCCCACCATTTCTTACCCGAACAAATGGGCCACCGAACAAGGTGGACGGAGACTGTTCTTAGCTCGACGGCATTTAAGCGTCCAGTCTACCAACGCTCTCCGGGGGGATAATACCATGCTCGGTGTCCGGTATTTGAGAGACATCAATATAAAGGCAAGGCAGATACAAAATAAAATATACATGATCAAGTTGCAAAGCAGAAGTTTTATTCATCCACAGCGGGGGATACAAACAAACAATACAACAGGAAAAGAAAAGTTACAAGAAAATACAACACCCATCCTACTTCTTCGAACTACCCCCCAAATCAGCATCCTTCTTCGCCAGTAGCTCCTCCAAACGCTCTTTTTCCCTAATCAAATGAGAAATGCCAATCTCCAATTGTTTAAGAGCATGAGATTGAGACCTGCACTTCTGCTCGGCTTCAAAAAGAGCAGCGCTCTCCTCCTTCCAATACTGTTTGAACCGCCTCATTTCGGTCTGAGCACACTTAAGATCATGCTTCAGCCACGACATCTCAATTTCTCTTAACTGAAGAGGAGTTAAATCCTCTTCCCCGAAACCAGTGGGACGGGGTAACAAGAAGGTAGGCTCCTCTTCCAGAAGGGCTTTCTTTTTGGAGGCAGATCTAGTAATGGGAGCCATCTCACAAGATTAGAAGAAACAAGAGAGAGAAAAGGAGATCGGATAATGAAGTACAGGCAATAAGGAGCATTTATAAAGAAATTCAAGGGTACAAAAAATGAAAAGGTACAAAGTAAAGGCACAAAGTACGAGGCGTTGCAACGGTTCACAAGACAAAGACACGAAATACGACAAGATACAACTGTTCTAATACAAGTTCCAAAACAGAAAATAAGAAAAATAGACTAATCTAATCAAGGATCAGTGGGTGGGACAACAGAACTGCCAGACCGAGAGGAAGTCACCCGAGCAGAGCTAGCTAACCGAGCTTCATATGAGTTGTTCATGACGACCAGACATTCATTCTCCCGGGCAAGGTATGCATTCTCGCCAATAAGGGCAGTAACTTGTTCTTTAAGCCGAGCATTTTTAACAGTCATACTAGCGAGGCCTTGAGGGGAGTTATCAAACTCATTCTGAGCATGATCCAAAATCTTCTCGGCTTCATACCAGGAGTTGGCCAGAGTGTTCCTACGCTCCAATAGGTGGTCAAGTTCATGACCCAAGGCCGAAATCTGGGTCCATTTAATTGTCTCCTCGGGGTGAGAGTTGTACAAACTCAAAGCCAGGACACCATACTCCTTCTCAAGCTTAGCCATTCTATGATGGACCCGAGATACCTCAGCATCCAAGTCCTTCATCTGAGCATGATATCTGTTGAACATAGAGTTCAATAATGATTTTGATTATTACTTCGATTATGCGTTTAATGATTTTACGATTTCGATGATATAACTCTTGTCTTGTCCAAAAATAGAAAACGTATATTTCAGGTCTTTAAATGATAGAGCATTCGATAACGAAGCCATAGGTTCAAGCGGAACCAAAATCGGAGCTAAAACGAAGGAGTTATGAGCATTCGAAGATTTACGGGACCAGGATTACAGTCGACCGATCGACTGGACAAAAACGACCGATCGTTTTTGATCCAATTTCTTCCAGAGAGTCCAGTATAAAAACGACCGATCGTTTTCAGAAAACGACCGATCGTTTTCAGAAAACGACCGATCGTTTTCTGTAAAACGACCGATCGACTGTAGAAAACGACCGATCGTTTTCTGCAGTTTTCGAAAACAGCTTTTCAGCTTATTCTGGAAAAGAGCTGTTATATCTTCAACGGTCATAACCCAGAAAAACAGACTTTGCTGTTATATGAACCACCCCAATCTCTCTCCTAAATAACCAATTACAATATCTATTAACATCCTTCAACCTCTCTCATAAAAACCCTAAAATCACCATTTTGGTGAATATATTCGAGAAAGAGGGAAATCAAAGAAAAGGAGATTCAAGCTCGATCATCATCAACAACTCACCAATTAGCTTTTTAAGAAGCAATTAGAATAGTGAGTGTAGTTACATTTTTGTAACAAAATTTGTATCGAGTGTTTTATAAACTCATTTGTGAGCGAGTGAACGGGTAGAGGCTTTGTAAGCAAGTGAAGCTTAAAAGCTCTAGGTTTTTCATTCGGGTACTCATAAATTGAGGGGGAGTCATTGACTCATAGTCGTGTTCTCTTGCACTTGTATCAAGACTAGGAACCCCGGGTAGAGGGTGAGCCAATCGGTCGATTGAGCTCGATAGGGTTTGTAAAATCCGGAAGAAATATTTTAGTGAAATACTCGGTAGTACCGAGAAGAGGACGTAGGCGCGTTTGCCGAACCTCTATAAATTACGGTGTCATTTTCTTCCCTTACTTTTACTTTCCGCAACTTATATTCTTGCTTATTTATTGTTTGCGTCTAGGAATTTTAGAAATTCATTAACTTTTGTTAAAACGCTTAAGCCTAGAATTGCATAAGTTGGGTGGTTAGTTGCTTAGATTTTAATTAGGCGAAAAACGCCTAAGAACCTTATTCACCCCCCCCCCCCTCTAAGGTTTTAGCCGCACGGGCCAACAATATCTCACCACGGGCTCAGACATTAGGAAAAGTTATTTTTATACAGAAAGAGATGAGAGATGAAAGAGAAGCAAACACAGTATGAAAAAAGATATATTCTGAAGAAAGGTTGAAGAGTATTTATAGAGCGAAGATAATGTGATATTGTCTGACAATGCTTGGGAACATGTATATTTCCTGACATACTCAGGGAGCATGCATATTTCCTGACATTACTTGGGAACATGCATATTATCCAACCCTGCTTGGGAGCATGCACCTATGATTGACAATGCTGGGGATAGGTCTACAGTCATCTGAGATCACAGTTCGACAGAAAATAAAGACGAGATGTTCAAAGATCCAGATTCCAGAAAAACGACAAACCACAATTGCAACATAAAAAGAAGTACAAGATAAAGGGGCAAATATAATTTTCATTAATAAGATGGGATACATCACTGTTCATTATATCAGAGGACATCAAAAAGGAAATCAATTACATCCGAGAAAATCTATTACAAAAGATCATACAAAGAAGATCAACTGTATCAGCAGGCCAAGCGAGCTGGCGGCGATGGGGAAGAGGAAGAAGAAGATGAAGAGGAACATAAAAAAGAAGTGAAAAGAAAGAAGAGGAAAATGAAAAATGACAAACCCTAGAAGTAACAAGAAACCCTTAGGATCACAGGGTTGATTGTTACATCGTAGTGGTGCAGAAGAAGAGAAAAAGGAAAAAAGAAAAAGAAGAGAACAGAGTATTAAAAAGAAAAGAGTGATGGGATAGAAGATGAAGAAAAAGAAAGAGGAGGCACAGAAGAAAAAGAAAAACAGATAAGAAGAAGACAAAGAAATGAAGAAAACTGAAAGAAATAAAAAGAAAAGAAAAAGGGCGAGGCTAGGGGGAAGTCGATCGGTATCGATGAGAGGGCCCGACAGAGACATCCCTGTCCCGAAGTGTCGGGTTCCCCCTCAACACCTCATTCTCTTCGACTAGAGCCCGACGAGCACGTCGACAATAATCCAGCTCGGATCTTAGCCAAGTCAATTCCCGAACCATCTCGGTATGGTGATAACGCATCACCTTTAACTCCTCTTCAGCATCCTTCAATAGCTTTAGTGCATGGCCATATGAAGCTTCAAAAGCCTCCACTTGCAAGACCAGTGCAGATTTGGTTGAAGAACCTTCCATTTTAAGGGAGTTATGGGATGAAATTTTGTATATAATAAAGAGAGATAATGGGGAGATTGTGAAGAAATCCATATCTTAAAGAAGATATTTATAGATAAATTAAGGAAGGTTTAGCGTGGGGAAGTGCGACCGTTCGTCAAAAGACTCTGGAAAACATGGGTAATTAAAAAGAGGCGCCTGTTGAGAAATTTAAAGTGGGGAGTTGCAACCATTCGTTATTAAAAGAGGCGTCTGTTGAGAAGAAACGTTTGGATTCATGCCAGTATTTAAAGAGGGTAGAATTCGAAAAGCCTATGCACGTGTCAATCTGGAAAAAGTGCAACAATATTAAGATATAAGGGATAAGATTTGTGCACAGGGCTCAAGAAATCCCAGTGGTCCCTAGATACAAAGATTAAGAAGATCCAGTGGATAAGGTCAAACACAAGGCCCAAGAAAAGTCATTAAAGAAGCCACAAGCATGCGCAGTCAAAATAAATTGCATTGGGAAAGTAATTCAGATATAAACAAGAAAAAGAAGTCTTTATTGATTGATTGATACTTCATTACAGAAGAGGCAGTCAACATAAAGGAAGTACAATAAAAATAATAAAATCATTTCGTAGAAGGGCCTGCTTCGTCACTCGGCTTCCTCTTAGACCGAGCATACACTTCCTTAAGGACCAATTTGTAGGCTCTCTTGGAAGCAATATGCCTATCTCTAGAAGCCTCAAGCTCTTTGATCCGAGCACGAGCCCAAATATTGTCGATCAGAGACCTCTGATATTCACTCTCCATGGCCTCCAAGCGCTAGTCCATCTCAGCAGCTCGGCGAGCCTCCACGGTTAAAGAGGCAACCCTCCTTTCGAGGATACGAGCCTTCCTAACCTCCTCCTCGAGATGGGCAACATATTCAGGAAGGTTGTCACCACTATTTTCACGAGGAGAAGCCATTTGTTCGTTAATAAAGAATTGAGTTGCACGAAGAATATAGGAATAGTCCCCTTTTATAGGAAGAAACGAGGGGTAGATCAAAGGTCATCTCGAAGAAAGACAACCTCTTGAACTTCCCAAGAGCATTTATGGTTAACTACAGCAGTTCAAATCCGATTAAATCATCCAAAAAGGTATCAAGAGAATAAACAGGCAAGAATGAGAATAAAAGATGTTTTATTAATATTTTTCCATGATTCGATTACAACTTGGTGATGACACCCAATACAAAGAAATCACAAGACTAATTATTCCGAGGAAGAGCCTCCTTCAACGTCATCCGAACTCGGTTTAGACCGAGCATGCAACTCCTTGAAGGCAAACTTATAGGCCCTTTTTTATGCCTTTTGCTTAGCCAAATAAGCCTCGAGCCTCTTTATACGCTCAAAGGTCCAATCCAGGTCAGCCATCGTCAAGTGATGGGCCGCATCCATATCGGATAACCTTTTTGTCATGTCCGCCAGTTTCTTTTTCATAACGCGAGCCTTCTTGACTTCATTCTCCAAGTAAGCGACATAATCTGAAGAATTGTCTCCAGTAGAACCATTGGGAGAAGCCATTAAGTCACAAGCAAGGAGGTGATGGAATAAGTAATAGTGGGAAGGGTATTTCCTTTTATAATAAGGTGATTTTTGGAAAGGTCAAGGGTTTACTCGAAGAAAGATACTAAGGGTCATATCATAGTCAAATAGCAAATTTGCAAGTTACCAAGACAGTAAATGGGTCCCAAGGATCAGTTATAAATAGGGGCATTCGTCGAATGAAACATAGGGAACAGCTAAACCGAAGTAATCTCTTCGACAGACCAATCATGACTCCCTCGACATGGAAACCACACCGAGAAAGTCAGGGAGCACTTGATAGAACATAAAAATTAGACCTGAATACTCTATTCGGGTATTAAACAGCCCATATATCATAACGGGGTATCCAACACTTAATGGGTTATCCCCCTTTACAAAAAAGTCCAAGCCCACTTAAATAGGGACCCATGTTTGAAAAATCTCATGAGATAGAGATATTTGTCAACATTCTAAGAGGCATAATTGCCTATAAATAGCCAAATATCCCCCTAAAAAAGGGACCAGAAAATCTACTCAAAAATTATAGAGAGAAGTAGAGAAAAGAGAGAAACTCCCCAAAGTCTGTCACATCAAGAAACAAACCGAGCAGATCAAGAAACGAGCACAGAGATCGGAGAAAGATTAAGATCACAAGAGAAAGTCGTAAAGTATAAATATAGAGATAGAGTTGTAATCCGAACAATGGCAATTGCCGAATACGAATAAAAATCAAGAAGTATTCATCGTTTATTGTTAATTCAGTATATATTAATGTTGAAAAGCCTAACGACACCGACCAAAGTTATGGTTTTATCATATAAAGTTAGACATATTGTAACAAACCGATTTTTATCATATTTTCTTGATTTTATAATGTAATTGTATTGACTTCAAGTCATGTCTTTGTCCTTGGTTCAAAATGTGTTTACAAATTTGAGTCTCGATGAATAAATTATACTTGCTTTTTAGGTTTCAGTTTTGAATTAAAGGTTTGATTTTGAATTTTAGTAATATATATTTTCATTTATTATGATATATCATTTCCTAGATAATTGAGTTTTGATTTTAGTAACGAAAGCGGATGTCCATTTTGAGGACTAATTAAAGAGCAAGATAATGGCTTTATCCTAATGAAGGAAATAAGCTTACTTTTTATAGGAATATTAACTAAACCATTATAATAGACTCTGTTATGTTTGCAAACTCAATACGTTTTTATCGAAAAATAATTATTATTATTGTAATTTGTTATGAGTTTTACAAAATTATCGGGAGTCGGTCCGAGTTCAAAACATGAATTTTTCTATATCGAAATCAGAAAATAAAAGTAACCCATAATTTTACCATAAACGTAGGGCATGCGTTTATTTCCAACTCACTTTAAAGTGGTGACAAATCCAATGACTATTTTACCTTTTTTTTAACGATTTTGTTATGGGCAATATTTTTCTAACTTTTTTTCAAACTAATCCGAATGAATTATCATGTGTAGGCATTATAGCATATTATACTGTCTAAGAGAGCGACAAATTTGAAATAATACAAAGAAATAACGCGCAAGAGGTATCAAGGGTATTGTTGTCTAATCGCCTTTTTCGTTGGTTTTTAGAGAGAGGGGTGGTTTTTTATGGTGAACGAGTTAGAGTGGACGATTCCGCCGTTTTCGATGTAGAGAGACAAGGGGGGGGGGGGGTTTCTTTGACGTGGTGGACATGTGTTACACAATAAAATGAGGGTAATGTTATAATTTAATCAGGGGTATTAATTATAGTTA
Organism: Primula veris; assembly: GCA_963682055.1. Lineage (NCBI taxonomy): Eukaryota > Viridiplantae > Streptophyta > Magnoliopsida > Ericales > Primulaceae > Primula > Primula veris. Next base: position 34,439,302 of record OY821747.1, read on the forward strand.
TTATTATAGTGCTGATCCTTATGTTTAATTAGGAAACTTCTAAGAGCATGTTTAACGGGCGTGAGTTTTTCCCTGTCGGAGACGCAATAACGGTGGTTTGCGAGATTAACGTTCAGCGGAGGCGAATGAAACACTTAGATTTGCGTCTCCGCATGAAAGAGACACTTAGATTTGCGTCTCCGCATGAGAGAGATGAGAGAGAGAGACACGCATAAATGAATGGGGAAAAGGGTAGGGCTTCTGCTTGTAATATCTATAGAATGGTGCATGAAATATTCAGATGCCCTCTAAACCGGCTCTGGCAGTGTATGAGTTTCGATGAGATGTCCTACAAACCGGCTCTGATGGTATATGAGTAGCGATGGACGAATCATTCGGGACGTGCTTATCAGTGGTGCATAAGTAGCGATGGAGGAATAATTCGGCCGTGCTTGTCACAATATGTACGAGATTAAAAACAAAAAAACAAAATAGTGTACTCTGCAAGTAAAGTAGTAAAAGAAGAGTGAGGTATGGGTATGTGTGTTGGAAAGGGGCAAAAGGGACAAGAAAAAAGGAGTTAAATATGAGGCCCATCTCATCTCATCTCATCTCACCCACCACTTGTACGTACGTGTTCTTTACTGGGCGGACGGACAAAAAGAGTCAGTCTCTATATAATGTACTTTTGCTGTGTTGGAATTTAGTCTTATTTAATATTTACTACTACTGTATTAGAATGGTGTTGTGTTGGAATTTAGTCCCTTCCTTTAATATTTACTACTACGAGCCTACGAGAAATTATTTAGTCTTTTTTAAGGACTCCTTCAATTCATTTTATAATCACACACTTAATGTAACCCCATACTTGCATAATAATTTATCTACTACTACTACTACTGTATTAGGATGGTGCTTGTGTTGGAATTTAGTCTATTTAATATTTACTACTGCTGTACTGTAGTGTATTAGAATGGTGGTATTTCCGATGATATCATTAATAATAGAATTACTCACGTTTTTATCTCTTTCCATTTACCCATTTTCAACACTTTGTGTTTCCTTTTTTTACTTCATTTATTTATTCCCACCTACATCTTATAGATAAGGAGTAATTTAGATTAAGATTAATTGGATCATCCTTTAATTATTTGAAAATAATTTGAGTAGGACATGGTAATTGCGATGATTGATTGATTAAATCATTAATGGTATTATATTATGTTAATGTATCATCATCATCAAACTCACTCTCAGTAGTAGTTACTTCTTTCTTTCTTTCTCATGTAGGAGTAGAGAGTAGTAGCTTAGGTTGAAATTAATTAAAGCTTTCATTTTTCCATTGTCTAAAATGTCTTCTTCTTACACTGTCATCTCTTCTCCCTCCTTCCGTTACACTCCCTCCATCATCCATATTCGCCGCTCCGTATCCGCTGCTCGAGTGACTTCTGCTGCCGCCTTCTCATCTGTTTCTGTAGGAGGTGACTTGCCCAAGGAATACGCGGAGTGGGTACCGAGTAAAAAAGAAGAGGGAGGGAGGAGGAGAGGGGGTGTGTTGCTTCACCCCACTTCGTTTCCTGGGAATTACGGAATAGGGGATCTTGGTGATCAGGCTTTTCGATTTCTTGATTGGCTTCACACCTCTGGATGCTCACTCTGGCAGGTACTTTACTATCCCTTTTTCCTTCCCCCTCGCCTTTTCTTCTTTCTTCCTTCCCTTTTTTTGGGTATATATAAAAAGCAAATTACCCCCATGAACTATCAATCAATTCACCCCCATAAACTATCAAACTTTTGCAAATAATCCCTCATCCCATCTTTTAAATGATAGTATAACTTTACGCTCAGTGATCCGTTTTGGTTGAGTTTTCATTGACTATAATCATATTCATGCATGTCTTTGACGGAAAGACACAAAATAGTTTTTTTTTACTAAAGCCTCTTTTGATGAGTTTTTACAATATTTGTAATCTTAACTCTTGTGAAATGATAACCTACATATATAAAACAAATGATTTTGTAAAACAGACAAATGAATAAAAAATTATTTCATTTTAAAGATGAAATCAAGGATTAATTGTAAAAGTTTTATAGTTAATGGTGGTTAATTGCAAAAATTTATAGTTCTTGGGGGTTATTTGCAAGTGACCCATAGTTCCATGGGGTTATATGCATTTTACCCCTTTTTTTATGCATAAGTTAATACTAAGCAGGGGCAAAGCTAAGTGCAGACTATCGAATGCCATGACACCCCTCAAGCTGCAAAATTTATGATTTTTTTTAATTTTTATCATGTAATTTTATTAAAATTTGTTTAAAATGATAATTTGGCACCCCCCATAGTTTATGATTACACTTGACATTAATTTTTATGCAAATTCGGCACCCCCCATTTAATGTTCTGGCTTTGCCCCTGAAACCAAGTTACTATAATTAAGTAAAAAAATTACGTGAAAGCTAACTTAATATGTATTAAAGAAAAAATAGTAATAACAAAGTAACTTACAATTTATAAAATAACTTGGGAGTAGAAAGTATCTAATAAGTAAGAGTAACTTGTAAGGAATAAATTGCAAAATATACATACCTACAACTTCCAAACAGTCATAAAATATCAGCAAATAAAATGTGTATTCCAACATATAACCGTATAACGGGGGCTTCTTTGAATCCCCAATGTGGTGTAGTCTTTAGGATGTGTGAGCGAGGTAGAATACTCTCTAATCAGGCCTTTGTCAGGCCAATGATTGATTAGGACATAGCGCAAGATTTAATTGATTGTACCTTTATTGAGATCAATTATCTATCTCCTATTACCTTCCTGAAGAAAAGAAGATAAAAACCATGTCATTCTGTCCGTGATTCCAAGTTAGTGAGTTGCTACAACGTTGCTTATATTTGAGTTTCTCTAGACTCTTATTGGTGCAAGTATTTACGCGGGGACTAGTTGTTTGGATGAGAACCATGCTCGTATGCATAGTATATGGAATAGTCTTTGATAGAACCTTTTTGAAATGACTCAGATATCATGCAAATCAACCTTTTAAACTATACACTTGTTTCTGGAAGCATTTATCTGATGTAATTTTTTTTTGTCTGCTAAGCTAAAGCTTTTAGGGGGTACTTTCAATCTTTCTTTTTTATATGTTTTGCAGGTTCTTCCCCTGGTTCCACCTGGACGTAAGGCCAATGAAGACGGATCCCCCTATGCTGGACAGGTGAGATAGACATAAAGGAAAAGGCTTTATATAATAGCAAGTTTTTTTTTCTTAAGAGTTGAAATGAAATAATCACTATTCATGAAAGTTAATTAATTGACAAATGACCATATCTTTGCAGACTTGTTGAGTGATTGCCGCTTAGTAACTTGGTGTTACATTTAGAATTCAAGTGATCCTAGGTACTTTCAGTAAACCAACACATTGATTGGAGTTTTGGTGTTTAACACCAATTCCAAGAGATACTGTTGTTCAACTTATGGTTTTAGATTGGAAGCACAGTTGTTCCTTAATCGAAGTACGATTCAATAGATTATCTTACTTGGAAGTTGGATCTCTCACTTTATGATCTTATGTATTTCCACATGGCAATAGAAGTTGTCTTGAGAGATCTTGTCTGGTGTGTAATGTTATTTGTTTGGTATAGTTTTGTGAATACTTGATGGCTTTTTTTACTCTGAGCAGTCCGAGATGGGTTGGGTCCCTCTCCAAATAATAATCTAGTATCATACATACTACAAAACAAAGGGTCTTTGAATGGAAACAAAAACAGGGTCCTTGCACTATGTAAAGAAGTAGTGGCAATTAGAGGTTTGTAAAAGTCGGGTTGGTTCATAGGAGTATATATTAATGTGTGGCTAGATTAATGCTCAAGCAATGAGGGACAAATCCAACAAAATATGAAAGGGTTCTCTCTTCCATTTCATCTAATAAATAAAATCTCAAAACTTTAGTTGCAATTAGAAGTGGCAATGCAAGTCTAAATAATGTATTGCAATTTATGAATAGAACAATTGTCTTGAAATCAACTAATAAATTAATGTTTACATAAAAGTTGGAAAACGAGGGAAAAAAAAGGCTAAAATGAGAACAATACCAAATTTATTTGTTGAAATTTTATGCACAGGCATACTTTTTATGAACTCCTTAAAAAGGAATAATGGCTAACCATACATGATGAAGGGAGTACATAATTATTTAGAGAAGGTCGTATGCACGGTCATAAACAAAGAAATGTAGTATCTTCTGATATCACCTCTTGTGAAACTTCTCGGCATTATATAGAATTGAATGTTTCTTTTTGGGAGAGGGGGACAAACCCACAAAGTCCTATTTGAAATGATAGTCTATGGCATATGGCTGACTAGACTAGCCCTAGTAGGAAGTATGTAGAAACAGTTTCTAATTGTTGGCTGGTGATTTTATTATTGTACTTACATTTCGCAATCTTGAATTTCTTTCAGGATACAAACTGTGGGAATACACTTCTTATTTCTCTTGATGAGCTTGTAAAAGATGGGTTGTTGATGAAGGGTGAGCTACCGAATCCATTGTGAGTATTTCTATTCGTTATTATACTTTCTATATTTGGTTAATCAAGAAAATACAGTGGCGACACAGTCATGTAATACTGGTGGAGCCTTTGTGCTCTATTCATACATTTCCTATTTTGCAATTACAATCATCATTATAATGGATAAAAAAATTGCTTAGGAAAAGGCATATTGGATCGCCTGTGTCGCATTCTTCCTATATCATCACGTTTGGATCATTACTGTGCGTATCTTATATGCTGTGTTCTAATTTATTTATTTTTTGGCAGGAATGGGGACCGTGTGGACTATGCTTCTGTTGCTGCAATCAAAGATCCTTTGATAGCCAAGGTAATAGAGAAGAATTAACTGTTTCCAATTCTTTGCCATAAAACTGTCTTTGGTGAGTTGATTCTGCCAAGGAAACGAAAATACTCTTTCCAGGAAGATAATTTTATATTTGATTGAAGAGAAAGTTGAAATGAATTTTTTTTAAGAAAAAATGATTGAAATTTATAACTGAAAAGGAGACTTTCCTTCCAAATTTGGACGAAAGTAGAAAGAGAAAAATGCAAACCAAATGCAAGCTGGCCTTTTTTATTACTTGAGCCTTAGAGCATGCACAATAGTTTTGTTAACTTTTTATTGTTAACTAGTGACACATCATCATTTAAAAAGATATTAAATGACACATATGTATATTAAGTTAAACACCCACATTTGTTTTAACTTTAACAATGTTTATCTATTTTAACTAAAAATTAAGTATTCAAAATATAGTACTATGGATAGATGTTGGGAGAAAATAAATAGCAGTATGATAGAAATAGAAAAGATATGCGTGAGAAATAGCAGTTAATTGTGGGTGTGGGGTAACTTTTTTGCCATGTCGTCAAGTAATAACAATTAGAAAGATTGTTATCTTTAACAATGTTTTTAACATCTATAAAGTTAACACACACTTTTAACACAACTAATGCGGAGACAAAATTGCATTGTTAGCTAACATTTTTAGTTAACAATAGAGATAAACACTATTGTAGATGCTCTTATTGTATCTCTATCTACCTATCAATCTCTATCTCAATCGCACTATTTTTCAAAATCTTCGCTATCATGGTTATATGTTAGATGCTTATTTTCTTTTAATTATCCTTCTCTCACTAAATAAAACCCTAAATTCATGGTTTCCATTGTTGTTTGGGTTGCTCTATATTCCTAATTATTTTTCTTGTTATATTTTATGCTCATTGGTGCCCTGTCTGCTTTGACTGATCTTCATTGGTGCATTTTTTTTTGACTGATGCTCATTTTTTTCAGTGTTTTTAAAGTTGATGCTCACTGTTGTCATTGTCATTTTGTGTCACAATCTTAATGTTTTAACTTCCCTTGCTGATAATCATTGATTTTCATGATTAGTACTGAATTTTACGCACTTCTTGTATGTGTTTTTTTACTTGCTAAACTGTCTAAACATCAGGTAGTGTCATGCTTAAAATTGATCCAAAAATCCCTAAGAATCCATATTCCTTTACCATTAAAAGGCCTCCTAAAACGATATGTTAGAATCCCTATTCCTTTACCAATTTGGGATAATTACTCTAACACTCCCACTCGTTCGTGGCCCGACATTTCAAGGGTTCTACGAGCGGACATGGGTGGAGGTGAGCCCAACATTGCTAGGCCCGCTCTGATACCATATGAGAATACATATTCCTTTACCATTAAAAGGCCTCGTAAGAGTCTCTTTGGAACAGTCACCTTAACCACCGTTAGATTAAAAAATGGATGGTTAGATAATGTTTTTCAATAACTAATTTATTTTTTCTATTTTCAACAAATTAGAATTTGATAAATTAAAAACAAATTTTACAATACACTAAAGACCCAAATAAAAATATAGAACCCTAGGGAGGCCTACCCTAAACTTAAATATTAATCAAATTTATTTTTTAATGCATTTGACACCTTTTTATGCTAACGGGTTGTGAACTAGTCATATAGTCTGACTGTTCCCTAGTAATTCCCGCCTCGTAATGGTAAGGATGGATATATCTTTATAAACCACATGCTCGATTATTATCTAGACGATGTGGGATAATTACTCTAACAAGATACTATTAAATTTTTATTGAGAATGAAGCCCTTTTAAGTGTAGAAAATGTGGGACTATGTTCTTTTCGTTAAAGCTGTGGAAAAATAATCCGGAATCCTGATTAAACTGTGTAGATACAATATCAATATACTTTCTCGTTTTACCATATAGGTTTAGGGACTTACAATTTGCAGAAGTAAAATCTTTTTTCCTGTGCACAGTAGCTGTTTGAAATAATCAGCTCGCCATTTTTTTCCAAAATTTATACCATTTGACGTCATTTTATTCTATTTACAGAAATATATTTTGCATAATTATTTGGAATGTTAAATATTTATTAACTTAAATTTTGTGGTTATAGTAGTACTTGGTCCTTGTCTTTTATAATATTATGTGATACAATGTTTCCTTTCATTCTAAATGATATAGATCCTTTCCTTTGATTTTATTTTCCCAAAACACCTCATCTTTAAAGTATCAAATTTGGTGACAAATGTCTTTTCTAATGAAATCTCCTTTATGTATCTCTTAAGGCTGCGGAGAGGTTAATCCTGAGCGATGGTGAACTCAAAAAGCAGCTTGATGCTTTTCGGAAGGACCCTGAGATCTCAAGTAATCCATCTTCTTTTTCTTTTCTGCCTTTCATCATTATTGGCATATTTATCACAGAGAACAAATAAACAAGTGCATAAACAGTGATTTATTAACAGTATGCTTGATCAACATAGTAGACATCTTCTCAAGTACCCTCGTCATTGTATGATTGTGGTTTAACACTGCTTCACCATCTTAGAACTGTTTGTTTTTGAACATGTACTCTATAAAAAGCGTTTTTCTTAAGCATCTGGGACATTATTGTGTAATTTGTTTTATACGTTATCAATCTGTATTATTTGTGTGTTTTCTAGGGTTGTCTTCATTATCATACTCTTTCTTATATCAAAATCGTAAATGTATTGGTCAGAAATAACACTTTGAAGTTCAGTGTCCTTAAGTAATCATTAATTGTTTCTTTAGACTGTTAATATCTAGCTCATAGGTCATAGGATATTGAGAATTAGACTTGTGTTTGAATTTGTTGGAATTGTCCCACATTGTTTAGGCATTGATAAAGCCAAGGATTAATATATGCCCCTCTCCTTCCTTACTAATAGGCTTTTTAGTGGGGAATGGATGGAATTCTACATGTATCAGAGCCAAGGCTAAGCCGGTTTGCATGATGGGGACACCTCCACCCAATTTGTTGATTGCAACCCACAAGTGAGGGAGAGGGTTGGAATTGTCCCACATCCCCACAAGAGTCACATCCCCACAAGAGTGAGGGGGAGTGTTAATATATGCCCCTCTCCTTCCTTACTAATAGGCCTTTTAGTGGGGAATGGACAGGCTTCTTCTGCTTGTTCAAGTTTCAAGAATAAATCTTTTCTTATTTGTATATGTGGTTTCATACATATCTTTTCTTATTTGTATATGTGGTTTCATACATATAATTTTGTTTAAGAAGAAGAGACATATTAATTCATTAATTTTTCATGATAAAAAAATTCCAAAATTTGGCAGGTTGGCTAGAAGATGCAGCTTATTTTGCTGCCATCGACAACTATCTAGATGCATTTAGCTGGTACAATTGGCCTGAACCCTTAAAGAATCGCCATCTTTCAGCATTGGAAGAGATTTATGAGATCCAAAAGGATTTTGTAAGTTGTTTACTTCTGTAATACTCAAAGCTCTTTCTCTCTCTTTCTCTATGTAGTCTCTTATATATCCTACCATAAAAATGCGTACTTTATCTTTTACAGATGGACATCTTCATTGCACAACAGTTCTTATTCCAAAGACAATGGCAAAGAGTTCGGGACTACGCAGATGCAAAGGGAATAAGCATAATGGGAGACATGCCCATTTATGTTGGTTATCACAGTGCAGATGTTTGGGCAAATAAGAAACACTTTCTGCTGGTAACTATTTCTTCATTTAAACCAGAAAACAATACATGAGAGTATATATCAGCTGCTAATGATACAATTGCCAGCCAGAATAGGAGTGGCTTTCCGCTTCTTGTTAGTGGGGTTCCTCCGGATGCCTTCAGCGAAACTGGCCAGCTATGGGGCAGGTCTCTTCTGCGTTATGAATACATGTGCATTATACACACACACACACATACATATATTATTGTTTTTAGATGCCATTTTTTTTATGTAAACACTATCATAAAACATGGCATCTAAAAGAGTAAACTATAGATCCAGTTAAGATGTTGCATACATGCTATTACTATGGATACTCATTTCTTTTCATGTGAACTAGGCTGTGTCTTGTAGCATGCTTCGAGAGTCTGAGTAATAGATACAAATTCATTTCATGCAGAGTCTTGTTGCTCATCCTGTCCTGCACTTTGAGATCCTCACTTTCTTGAAACTGCTATTCCCACTTGAATCGCCAATTGTTTTTTTATCCTAGAAATAAACTTGAAAAAAGTATTTCCCTTGCCCAATGAACAAAAGAAAACCCCCCTTTTCAAGCCCATGGGTAATATTTAAAGCTCCACCACACTTTATGCAACATACTATTTCTTACATACAAGTGACTATTTCCGAGGTTCTATAATTGTCTTGTAGTTCCTCTTATCAATTTTTTTTCCTGACAAGTAGTCCTCTGTTTGACTGGGGAGCCATGGAGAAAGATGGTTTTTCTTGGTGGAGACGCCGAATGAGACGTGCTCAGAATCTATTTGGAGAATTCAGAATTGACCACTTCAGAGGATTTGCTGGCTTTTGGGCTGTTCCTTCTGGTAAGCATCAGTGGTATTCTAGAAAGCGGAAGTTTTGCTTTTTTACTCCAATCATCTTTTAAATATTTGTACATCAGCCTATCAAAATTCACAAATTAGACACCAATCTATATAAGAATCAAACAATCACTGTTCCAACTTGTCAAAATAGATACCCCCCTCCCCCCCCCCCCCCCCTTCGTTTTTCCTACAAAGCCTTTTATCGGGGAAGTATTTGGGCTTTTAACAGATGTGATCTAGCGAACTTTCCTAATTAACATGATTTCACTAATTTCAAAATACATCGAACACACGTGCTATAAAATCTTCAGAGACTATGGCATATCTTTATCAAATCTTCTAATTTACTGTCACGTGTCAAGAAAATCTTCTTTTCTCAACAAAAAACAGTGCTTTTGAGTTGAAATTGCAACAACGGTCTACTTATTGTTTAATTTTGTGTAGATTACTGTTATTCAGTATGATGTATTATTTGTCAAAAGCTGATAGGTTAGTATATAAAAGTGATAGTTTATGTTTTTAAAAAATGTCATGATTCCTTTTCTTTTAACATTAGTCTCTTTGGCATTTATACACATGCAGAAGCTAAAATTGCAACGGTTGGACGATGGAAGGTCAAAATCCTAAACCCCAGATCCAGTAACGTTTCTCTTTAAATTATGTCAACAATCAAACCTGATCTAATTTCTTATTGACAGTAGGTAGGACCTGGAAAATCTTTATTTGATGCTATTAACAACGATGTTGGAGACCTCAAAATAATAGCAGAAGATTTGGTATGTTCACTTGTACTATGATTTTTTTTTCCCGGAGATGTATTATATATCTCTGTAACCTTTGCTATTCACCAAGTTAAATTTATCTGATGCAGTTCTATTAGTGGGTAAGTTTAAGACGAGGTGTCAAATTCATCTCTTATATACTAGGGTTAAGTCTTTACAAACTTACATCATGTTGTTTTCTTCCTTAGTATATTGAACTACTAAAATTTTGGTGATCCTTCGTTTTTTTTCCTGTGTGTTGAAATATTCTGATTGTAGAAACCCAGTTTTCCTGCTTGTGGTATTTTTGCGATTCACTCTTTGGACTTTTCGTTCATATTGTGTAAAATTCACTAGAAGATACTTAAATGTACAAACTTATCTTTATTGTAACAGTTATATTGGTGTTAGCGGCCTAGTGTTATTGCAGCCTTTCTTTCAAGGATCTGCTACATTCTTTTTGAAATTATGGAAAGAGAGGAAAAGTAGAGGAATGAGAAACAGTTTCTCTTGTTCATTCAAGATACATCATACCTCCATAACCGATGATCCAAATAAGTTAATCAACGGAAAATTGGGATATATTATTCCCTCAATGCACATATACATCAAAATGAGATTCAACATATAGAGCCATAACCCCTATTACCCTACGTAAATATGTGCATCTTTATATTGGACAACATTGCAAGATGATGTTATGTAAGAACCCGGATTTTCGTAGGAAAATACCGGTGTAAAGAGAAATATTGTCCCACATCGCCTAGATATGTGAGTACCTATATGGTATATAAGCTAAGAAACCCTCCTTACTCTCAAAAAGGCTTTTAAAGCCGTGCGGCCCGAGAAGCGAGGACGAAATCGGGCCAAAGCGGACAGTATTAGTGGTAGTAAGCAGATGGTGGCGGTCTGGTCAGAGGACCGGATCGTTTCAATTGGTATCAGAGCCGCTATCTAGCCGATGATGTGTGAACCACCCCCTGGAAGGACGGCGTGCCCGACGAGGACGTCGTGCCTGAAGGAGGAAAGAGTGTAAGAAAGTATTGTCCCACATCGCCTAGATATGTGAGTACCTATATGGTTTATATGCCAGTATCGGTGGTAGTAAGCAGATAGTGGAGGACCGGGTCGGAGGACCGGGTCGTTACATGTTAAGCATGCAATGCTTTTTTCCCCAATGATTTTTATAGTTGGAGTACCTACCTACTTAAAATTTTCAAGGCTGAAGTCGTTTAAACTTGTGTTTTCTTTCCCTTATTTTTCTTCTTCTTGCTGTATGACAGGGTGTTATCACCGAGGATGTAGTCAACTTGAGGAAATCCATTGGGGCGCCTGGAATGGCTGTTCTCCAGTTTGGTTGCTACTTTCACCATCTGCTAGTCATCAAACACCCTCCACCCTTGATCAATTTTCTTATGTTACTTGTCTTCTAATATGTTTTTCCTCTTCTGATTTTGGGCTCAGGTTTCGGAAGCAATGCTGATAATCCTCATTTATCCCATAATCATGAGTACAATCAAGTTGTTTATACGGGTACTCATGATAATGATACAGTAAGTGTATTTCCTTGAATAAGGGTTATTATGAAAAAAGGTATATTAATTATAAAGTGGATATTTCCGTGAATATAGGTGTGTTTTTAAATTTTGAACTTACATCTTTTTTCAATGACCATGGAAATGGAACCGAATTGGTATTATTATTTCTGTAAGTTGATTACAGGTCTTGCAAAAAAATTTTGAAGCCTGCTGAACAAGTGTCAAACTAAATCTTATTGATAATAAACTGTTTGCTATAAACTTTTTATCTTTGTCTGTTTTTTTTTCTTTGAGCTTTTCTTTTAATACAAAAGCATAGCCAAATACAGTTTTGGAACAATATGAAAACAATATTTTCTGCTTTTCTTCTTGGCAAACCGAGCTATGTGTTTGGCAGTGATTTTTAGCCTCATGTACTGTTTTATTGTCTTTAGGACTATGTTATTTTTGATTTTATAAACATTGGGTACTCAAATTCATACTTCATACTTCAAACAGATTCGTGGTTGGTGGGGGTCATTGCCTGTAAAAGAGAAATCTAATGTGAGTGTGCCCCGTATCACTTCTTCAAAACAAAAACTAGTTTCTCACTAAGTCAAACTCAACCCATATTTTTTATACATCTAGATTGTTTGTTACAGGTTCTCAACTATCTGTCAATCCCGGACAAAGATGATATATCTTGGGCACTAATCCAGGCTGCACTTTCTTCAGTAGCCCAAACTGCGATAATACCTATGCAAGATATCCTTTCGTTGGGGAGTTCTTCTCGTATGAACATTCCTGCAACCCAGGTAAATAACAGCCTTCAATATGTATTAAATGTAAAATACACATCATTATCGGACCACTACTAGCTTTTGATCATAGACAAGGATGTGCCTTTAGTTCTGGAATATCATAGTGCCTTTTATTATTCTTTTGAGAAGTAAAATCATGGTGCACTAATATCCGAGTTATAATTCACATAAGCAATACTATGTATTCCGGAGATTTTGTATAGGTGCTTCATTTCGTGAACTCGAGAACTCATTCTTTACCATATATTACCACCTCAATCCAACATCCAACTCGACACCAGTTAAACACATTCTTTAGCATTACTCTTGGAGTGGATGCTGTGATGTTCTTTGGTATTTATATCAATATATTTTGACATGCTGTACATAGGCACGATCTATTTAATAGTAAATTTGGGTTCTCTGCAAGTTTATTATTGTCTTGTTCAAGTATCAACGTGATTTGCCTTTTCTGGGTTTGTTCAGGCTCTTCACTTACATGATTAGCTTCGAATTAGTATAGATAATGATGTTCCAGAACCATGTTCACGTAAGAAGAACTGACAATGTTATCATTATGCTCCATGTTTTCACTGTGCTGGATTCAAAGCAAAAATGTTCTTCACATGTTCCTAACGAAAAAAGTAATCTTTCCAAACTAGTCTCAGAATGACATTGATATTAGAAAAAGGTAATGAAATGGTTAAACGACTTGCTTTAAACATTTTTTATTGTCAATTTACGCACATGTGCATCAATTATTTTGTAGGTAATTATTACTAAATTTTAGTAGTTAAATTATGTGAATTATTTTACAATTCCGGTTATGAATTGGCTAACTTGAAGACTATCCCTTCATTGTTCAATCTTTACCCTTCTTGGATCTTTTTATCTTTATTCCTTACCACTCTTTGATCTTTCTTTCTTTAAATCTGTTTACGCTGACAAGTCCTTAAGTCCAAATTGTTTTATGCCCATGGTGGTTTATAATCTCATCTTGCTAGCTAATTTCTTTGTAATTGTTGTATGATATGAAGTTTTCCTATGATGTATAGCAGTAAATTTACTAGTACTGTTGTTTTTTCGTATTTAGGTTGGAAACTGGAGCTGGAGGATACCAAATTCACAGAGCTTTGAAAGGATGGAAAATGAATCTATTAGATTAAGGGACATGCTTTCCATGTACGGGCGGCTCTGAGTTATTAATGTTATTTCTTTCTCAGGTCCAACTGCCAAATATATCCTTGTATTTGCTGCATTCTTTTAATTAATTACTTTTTTTATTGTTAATAATGAGGTACACGCTGGACTTCGATCCAAGTACATGATTTGAATAAAGCGGTACATTTTCTTCAAAAAGTCTAAATGATATGATGGGATCTCCTATCTTGTTCTTATAGGTTACTGATAAAGGTTTGGTGTTTGCTGTAAAAGTTCTTCTTGCGAATCTGAAAGTGGCTGGTTTTATTTCTTCTTAGGTAGTTTTTGGATCAATTTTGTTTATCCCAGTTTACCCACTGCGTTGAGACTTGAGAACGCATCACCAAAGAGCAATTAACGTTTGATAAATAGGCTACCTTTTATATCTAACTAACATTTTCTGGAATAGGAAAAAGTAATTACCTCTTAAGTGCATCTTGGACGCACAAGTCTTAAGTAATTACTCATTTACATTGTGTTCCATTAGCATAATAGTTGTGTAGTTATGATTCCAACTTGTTCATCACGAGTTCGATACTCTTTTAACTTTTATTTTGTGAGCAACTAAAAAGTATTTGACCTTTCGGTATATATATATATATCTATCGGGACGACACGGTTTGTTAGGAGGTATTGTGTATTTCACATCAGACGTGTCAAATTAGACTCCAAATTCTATGGTATTTTTTTTTTTCTATTTTCAGTTTATCTTGTAATGTATTATATTTATCTTCTCATTATTATTATGAAGTGAGTTAATTAGCCTATCTAGAATCTCCTATTTTAATGACAATCTAGCTATTTTCTATCTAAGATAGCTTTCTCATGACAATACTTATGATCAGTTTTGACCGAAAAAGCTCATGGTTTTTCCTGCCTGGATATGCATCACCATGACCCTTACTTCCCATATTATTTGTACTAGTAATCGTGTATGGCGTGTGCGACACGTAGTACAATAAAAAGAAAGATAGAAGATAAACTAAAAAGACTTTTGAGAGAAGTTTGAGTAGTTAAAGAGGGAAAAAAAGTATTATTACTTTGTCTTTTTCGATTATTTATGAAATTAGGCTAATAGGGTAGTTAATAAAAAAGAGTAGAGAGTATTTTTAGAAAAACTGTGGCTAAATTAGGCAGCCTCTCTTTTATGGGATTGACTTATTCTATATATAATGATTAAATACCATTTAGAGAGTTAAGATTAACAATATAAACAGTTTGTTTAGAATGACAACTTCTTATGGGAACCTACTATAAAATATTATAATGAAACCCAGACAAATGAAAGTCCCATCTTTACTCAAACCAGCTCTCTGTTTCTGTAAACAACATCAACTGCGATACCTTATTCACACAATATTTTTGATACATGTTTAAATAATTCATCACCGTTATTTAACTCATTCGTAAGTGTAAAATAACACAAGCTAAAGCAACAAATGCGGATAAAAGAACTGGCTTCGATATCTAAGCCCTATGGGATAATCAATTATCATCTCTTCAGAAACCTTTCAATTTGTTCTAATACCTGGAAATGAGAAAATATCAAGATTATAATTTACTCAATTTAATATCAAATATTCAAATATGTATATCAGGCAATTACAACAGTTACTCAGAGAGAGAAAGAGAGAGTGGGGGAGAGATACCTACCTCAACTGCAATAACCATTGGCGTGAGGTCGAAAACATCCATATATCCTAGCTTAGCAGCAATATCTGCAATATAATATATAAACTCCCATCAGAAATTAGAAGATATGGTTTAATATGCATAATGAGAAAATATACGCCAATTAGACATCGACAGATGGAAATCAGTATGAGACAGGCACTAGCCAAGGAGAAATTTGAAATAATTGAAAGTTTCCACTCAATATTTAAGAACCTCTTTTTGGTATATCTTACTGAAATGCTAAATCTTTATTTCTTTAAACAAATGCGATTACAAAGGGTCGCTCTTCCTGCAATTTTCTGAGCATTACTATTAGAGTTAATCTCACTGCAAAATATCAGGACTGAACCATAGGCCTATCTACACATCCCCACCAATATGTGAGTGGGTATATATGTATATGCCCCTTTCAACAACATCTGAGGAAAATAAGGAGTTTCACCTGATCTAAGTTGAATTTGTCAGAAGAAAAATGTATTGACATACATACATATATATATATATATATTCCCTTTTCTAGTGCTAGGAACAAATTGCAGGTTATGTGTTTCAGATAACGAAAACATCATAAAATAAAGAGACTATATCTCTTTTTTGTAAGTAATTTTATTGATTTTTTTTTCAAACCAAAATAAAGTCCCTCTCTGTTCAGAGGAAAAAAAAAACTTGATTAAACAGAAATAAAAGAAAACATAAGAGTTGTAAAGCTTCATTGTTTTCAGTCTAATAAAGACCGGAAGAAAACTAAAAAACAAAGAACACTGGAAACAAACTTTTGATAGTTAGAAAGAGAAGAGCGATACAAGTTTAGTGACGGTATCAAAAATCCAATACAACAAAAAAACAAAATCAAAGAGGGTTAAGCAAAACATACGTTCCAAGCAAATCCTAGCATTGGCATTTGCATAAGATTTTTCCCTCTCTTCCAGTAGCGTAGTTAGACGTTTGAAAGCCTGCAAATTGATTGAGAATATGATGAGTCATATGAAACCTTGACTGCAAAGTAACTAAACAAGTTGCCTGATTAGCTATTTTTTGTCGTGTTAATAATCAACAACTGTCAAAGTTAACCTCCAAAGGTAATCTAAGTTGCATTTTGGCTACGCACCTCGGAACAATTAACTGTTTAGAAATCCAAATTTCTTAGAAAACATCTGAAAGTATTTTTATTTTCCCAAAAAGGAACAACTGAAATTTCTTGTCTCATTTCAAGAACATGTTATGAACCAAAAACATAATACATAAAGACCAAATCAGTCATAAAAAATCAGTCAATTTGAGTCCAAATCAAGTAGTGTTGGTGCTGTATGCCAAATTGCCAACTAGAAAACCTTTATGGTTTTCCTCATTGTGTATCTTCGTTTTCAATGGATTAATAAATCCAGTCCTATCCTTTCAAAGCAAGGATGTCTCTTCTAAAAACAGAAATTTATGCAAATTTAAACTGCTCACTAGGGATAGCCTAGTGGGACATAACCCGCACTCTCAAACAGGGAGGTCTTGGCTTCGATTCCCGGTGGGGATATAGATATGAATGCTAGAGATCCTCTTTGAAAAAGAAAAAATATTATAATGCAATGTCGTAGGGTACCCACCGTGGAGTAAGCATCACCAGATTCCTGACATAAAAGTGGACGTGACTGTGTTCCATCAGCTGCAACTCTTCTTGCTAATGCTTCCAACGGAACATCTAACCACACACTAATTCCTTTATGCATGTATTTCCTAATCCAAAAAACAAACACTGATGAACAATGAGAGAATAATAACAATTACTTTATAATAGTGATTCACAATACTTACTTACCAATTGATGGGTCGAACAACTGCACCTCCACCAGTTGAAACTACAAGCCGCTGCATCGAGGAAAATTTGCGCAATACCTCCGTCTACATGACAGAAATAAACTACTAGATAACTTCGTATTTTTGATTGTAGCGAGGTGGGATGGTGAGATAGATAAACTTGAGTAGTAACTAAAGTCATTCTCTTACAAAAGCACAACAAACAGTTGAGAAAGTGAAGCACTAAACAATGACAAACTCAAACGGAAAAAAAAAGCCCGTTCTTTTGCCCAGGAAAAACAAAACTTAGGATGTTAACACGCCTCACCTAGTTTTAACACAGATACTAGTTTTTTTTTTGTTTATCTTCAAAACTACAGAAGTGGTCCTTAGTGGAACCTGGAGTTGTGGCTAAATTTCTTAGTTGAGACGTGGATCAAGTTTGGTCTGTGTTTTTTTGTTATCTAGTCAAAAGACTAAGTCATTAGCAATTTTGAACTTCCTAAACTTGGAATTAAGTCCAAAAACGTCATTTGCAATTGATAACTTCTTAGGAGCAAAGTGTTGTTTTGCATAGAGACGGAGAATTAAACTCTCCCTGCGAAAGCTAACCTTTCTTAAACAGGGGTGCAGGTCACCTTTTTAACTAGGTTAGAATGTGTGAGCATGAGATTGCGATATTTCCATTAATAAACTGAGAAAACTTCACAAAGAACATAAACGATTCAGAACAGCTCATAAGCAAGCATTTAGATTGATGGCAACATCTAAATAAGGATTGCTCAACTATCAAGTGGAGAACAACCTTACATTTTAAACAGTAACATTTGAAAGAATTATTTTAAAAGGGAAAATAAAATCACTTAAGAGGAAGAAGAGCGAGCAGACGAAGTGCACTTACTGACCTCGTTATCTCTAAAGAAATTCTCTCCATGTAACTTGAAGATTTCTTTCACATGAACTCCAACTGACTGTTCTATTGACGTGTCACTGAAATCCACTAAGCAGAAAATAATCTTAATTAGCAGCAAGTACTATAGATCAACCCTACTGCAATATAAGTACTTACACAAGGGAACATATGAACCACGGACAAGTATCAAACACTCCTGATGTCAACCACGTGTTATAGTTTCCATTATTTTACTTATGTTCTTGTTTTATATTGACACTGATACGAGGAAGCAAAACTCAATTTTAGCTTTTTAGTTATTTTATGACCATAAAACTTGACTTCAGACACACACATACACTTGACTTCACGCACAACCACACTCACACACATATACACACACACATAAATATATACATATATATTTATATATATACATACACACACACACACACACACACACACACATATATATATATATTATATTTATGTATACCTAAGAGCTGATGAAACACTTTTGCTTTGGTTTGAAAGCAATTGTTGCTTATAAAGTATAAACCTAAAATTTCTGTTTACAAAAATTAAATTGGTAGACTGTAAAGATTCTTGGTGATGCTTGCTAAAGTGTGTAGATGAGATATTAATATGATGCGAAAACGAAATTAACTTTGACTATGCCCAACCGTGTTAAGAACCTTTTCAAGGGGCGTGTTAAAACCTAAGTCATGTCCATACTCTTGCTACCCAAGGGACACTATTGTAGATTAAATATCCCATCTACAGGATAAATAACTAGGACACTTAAGGTGATAATAGTGACGAGACAATATTTCTAAATATCAATCGAGAATTTATTAGATAAGCAACAGAATTACAAACCAGTCAAGAAATGAGTAACCGAGCAGTTCTGACAAAATCTTTCCAATTGTTGTTTTTCCAGAGCCCATCATCCCTGCATGAAAGATATAAGCGGATACAAAAATCCTTCAAAAAAAAGAAAAATAAGTAAAAACGATTTAATAAAGGAACTAACCAACAAGATATATGCACCTTCCCTCTAGATATGGCTCAATCTCTTCTGACTTGTTCTGCATTTATTTAATTTTTCCATAAGATGAATGCTGATTCTATTTACAGCAAGGACATCAGCCAGTCAGCTATGGACATTGAGATGAAAAAATGTCGTCAACCAAAGATAAAAGAGCAGAAATGACATCACTATTCACCTTCAAAAGATTAGATTCATCAAGGGAAGCCTGAAGACTCTCTATCTGCCACATAGAACCTACATAATTGTTAAAATCATGACATTAGTTCAGCAAAACACAAGTTATTTATCTCATCTCACCCTATCTTACTTAGACTTGTTTACGTTGATTGGTGACTGGACATGCAATGAATGTATGAATGTATGCCGCTTAAGCAAGTAAAGTTTTTAGATAAATAAATGTGATGAAAAGGTGAAAAAAAAGTACAATAACTACGTTTTTCACCAATGAGGATATAAATGAGGGTAGTTGACAGTTGTGTCTATAATAAAAGTTGAGATCTCAATGGTCCTTATTAATATGTCAATTATTATTATGTTTGTGGTATATGCAATTTTGTAATGCAGTATCTGAAAGAGAGGCAAAATAGAAAAGGGATTAAAATAATATAAAAAAAATGCCACAAGATCGACTTGAAAAATGCAATCAAACAAGACTTAATACGCGCAAGCATAAAAAAAAGCACCCGTGTCAATAAATTATAATAGTAATAGTGACTGACGTACTTCAAAACAAATTAAATCTAACTTCTTTTTAAAGATGTACTCCATTGGAACATATTACACATATTTAATGATTATCTCTTACATCATAAATATTACATGTAAAATGTAGTATATTACTATATTATAAGAAAGAGTTCAAGGCCTACGGATAGTGTTCTTCTATTAACGAATTAGTTAAGTAAACCATACGAAATCATGCTTTAAATTATTCAACTTAACACGAATATTGAAAATGCATCAACTCCTCCCAAAATTTCGCCTTGAAATATTATTGGTTGTGGTAGTAGGTGCCATCAAAAGTTTCATTTGCGAAGTTTATTTCACATTCCAACTTCCGTTTCTCATTAACAAATAACAATAATAGTAAACTCCCTGCTATCAAACTAACAAAAATCATTTAAGGATTCCTTTGCCCCGTAAGTTACAAGTCTAGCTCACAATACAAAGTGTAATACATTTGCAGAAAAATTTGAAGTAGTAAAAAGGAACTGGAGTTCTAAGCAGATGGTTGTGTAGAAAGTAATATTCCCCAAGGAGGAGCACTAGCAAAATCTAGATGATTTTAGCATCATTCACCAGATTTAAATGTGTTTGCATACCATAAACTAAAATATTCCTACCAAATAGCGCTGCCAAATTGTTGAAACCCACAATCCCCTCGACGACTACAGATTAATCTGGATAAGCATTTATAATATTCAGTTATAGGCAACATATATAAAGAATAGGAGATCAGATGCCTGAATTTTAGAAAGGAAAACACTCCCAGAACCAGGTTAATCGAAGAAAAGGAAAGGAAACAAATCACAGTTTTAGACGAATTGTCCAGTATAAGAAACATAAGTTCCTCCTCTAAGAATTTGGTCTTGGATATTGATGCATAGAGTAATTTAAATGTCCGGATTCAATTTAACCAGCCTCGTAGAGTAGACAGAAGTATGCAAGAGAGAAATAAAGTCTTTCATGGATATGCACGCAATAGCTAAATACACAGTAACGATTTATGTAAGTACTTCTAGTTTGCAATATTTTTGACCAGTTAAAAAGTCCTTATGCGTTTAAATATGAGAAACTAAGTAAGGATATCGAATTGTAGAAGATAAATTATTTGTTTAGCCTCTAAGTGATATCACATGACAAGTACAAACTGATTTCAGTTCTCGAAAAGGAACGAGATGCCTAAAAACATCAAGAAGGCATCCTTTTATCCCTAACTAGAAATTTCGGTTTGTGATTTTGTCTACCTGGAGAGTTTTTACAAGAATACGCCGCCTTCAATGACATGTGTTCACGGGAAAAGCGAATTCTATCATGTCGCCAATGATGACGTCTCTCCCGAGACTCTGGGCATGAATAACAGTGCAAAAAGCTGCCTGGTTTTCTGCCTAGCTTATCAGCATCAATCCAAGTTGTAAATTGTAAAGTTTGGCCAAACTTAGCATCCATTTTCTGAATAATTTATCTGGAAAGAGCTTGGGGGACGCGCACCTGTAAATGCCGACTCAACTGAGAATTTGATTTAAAAATACCTTCGAACTTAAAGATAAACATGTTACAAGTTATTTTAAAATTCAAATTAGTGTGGAAAAATTAATGAACATACGTGCTTCCTCTTAATACTATGATAATGACGCTGCCAAACTTAACCACCAGTTGAAATCAAAATACATTGATATGAAGTTTTCATTGAACTTCCACCCCAAGCTCATTTTGTTTACTTTTGTATCAGTTTCTATGCTCAATATCTGGCGACCAGTCTTCAGATAAGCTGTGTCAGTTTTATCTTTTTTAATTAACATCATGAGCTGCTCAATATCTGGTCAATGCTTAGTGCAGATTTTAACTATAGTTTTCCTTTTTTTTCTAATTTACTTATATCCTGCCGTATGTTTGGTTGGACATCTTTCGGTCCGAACTTTGAGGATTTTAATAATTAAATACAACGGCGGATCCAGGATTTGTATGTGAGGTAATGAAGTTCATATAAATTTGTTTTGTTTTCATGAAAGTCGTGAAAGTCAAATGTATATTTTGTAAAAAATATACATTTTCTCTAAACAAGGTCTGTTGTAGACTTGTAATCCTCTTCACCCCTGCTCCTAACTCCCCTCCAATTAATTGCTTGTTTGGCAACAACTTTTTTTTCTTAATTTTAACCTTTTGAAATAAATAAATCCATGGGTGTTTGATATGTCAACTTTTTTAGCTTTTAAAAGCTAGCATTTGGGTCAAAAAAGCTAAAGGAATTTGCAGATTTATTTAGCTTTTTCACATTAAAATTACCAAAAAAAATAAGAAGTATAAAATAGAATGTGTTTGTATATCTACAAATCACTATTAAGTTTTATAGTTGACCAACGAGAGTTATCAATAAAAATAAGTTATGAGTAACTAAAATAAGACTGCAGTTTTTTTTTTTTTAAGTGAGTCACTTCTCTCTATTCTAAATTTCTAATACAATACACAAATAAGAATCTAAAATGTGACATCTAATAAAAAAACAAAACTTAAAGCAAATTAGACAACATAGTAGTTACTTTGTAATAATTTCAACTGTACATATTACAACATGGATGTAATACAGATAATTAATATTGAGGAAAATTCACATGAATTTAAATAATAATAATAATAATAATAATAATAAAAAAAAGGCTTTACCAGAAAAACAAGAGGGTTGGGAAATGGTCTTTCAGGCGTTTTGTTGGTTTGGTTGGTAAATTAATTTATAGGGCACGTGTTGTTGTTGTTGTTTGGTTAGTAAGTAAAAAAACTATCAACTTTTTCAACTAAATTCCCATTTAACTATCAAACTTTTGCAAATATACTCCTCCGATGCCATCTTTTAAAAAATGATATGATTGATTATCCGTTTTCATTGATTCTTCATTAAATATAATCAGTTATTTTATATTCATGCATATCAATTTTATTTTTTTTACGGAAATACATAAAAAATACTTTTTTTTACTAAAATAATATATTTCTTAATAAAGCCTCTTTTGATGGATTTTTTGTACGATAATTGTAATATTGAATCGTGTAAAATGACAAAATACATAAATCAAACAAACGATTTTGTAAAACGAACAAATGAATAAAATATTATGTCATTTTAAAGATAAACTTGGGAGTTAATTGTAAAATTCTCATAGTTAATTGGGGCTAATTGCAAAAATTGATAGATTCCAGTGGATATTTGAAATGACCCATAGTTCCGGGGTAATTTGCATTGATTTTATAAAAGTACAACTTTTCTGTCAGTTTTTTTGCAAAGCATTCGGGTTTGGGATTTTGCTGGATGGAACAAATAAATAAATAAATTCAGTCCAGGATGATGGTGTTCTTTGCATGGTGTAACCAACCACTGAGTCTATTTAAATTTGTCTTAGTTAACTAAATGATTATTAAAATATTGTTCAGATTCGCCTCGTTTAAATACAATCTTGAATCGAGTCTCTTCACAAGGCATGCCAAAACACCTTTAACATCGTTTCGCTTAAAAATAATTATACTTAGACATCTATGCCAACAAGTAATAATACAATTAAGTATAACAAGTTTTAGTTTTTATTAGATTTAGTTTTAAAAAATAAATTTGTTACAAAAAGTGAAAGAAAATTTATCGACCATAAGCATTTTTTTTAAAAAAAAAAGTGCATAAAAACAT
The DNA here is from genome assembly GCA_963682055.1 of Primula veris. Lineage (NCBI taxonomy): Eukaryota > Viridiplantae > Streptophyta > Magnoliopsida > Ericales > Primulaceae > Primula > Primula veris. The sequence goes on from OY821747.1 coordinate 34,462,771, forward strand.
AAATATATCTATGAAAAAATATTAAAATAACTAAACAATCTTTTGGTAAATTTCTTAAAACGATGGTTATCTCATCCACCAACTCCCGCTCAAGTGGTTGGTGGGGTTAATAAGTAGACATTTTACTTTCATTCTATTCTATGTGTAATTTTTATTAGATAAATGATAAACTTAATCAAAAATATTACCTAAAAACCTTATCTATTGATGTGTTGGGTTAAGTGTATCAATTATTTTTGTTTTGATATTGAAATTATATTTTCATTTAATCCATAATTTGTCCAACCAGTCAACCATGTCAGCATGTAAGATTTTTGGGTAAGCCTTTTAGCTGGATATAGCAATGCTCTTTTTATTAACAGTTTCAAAATGCAAGTACAATATACTATTTTGTATTGTTTTACAATATAAGTCCATTTTTTCAAAATAAAAAATAATTTTGTGTACAATTACATGTTTGTCCATACTTTTAAGTTTTTAAGTGAATGTGCATTAATAAAAATAGGGATAAAAGTGCAAAGATAGTGTAAAAAATATGTAATGATTGTTTTTTATTAATAAGTTATATTTTCCGTAATAAACTTATATTGTGGAATGGATGAAGTATTACTTTTTCCATTTTCCATTTTCCAAGTATATTATATTGTTTATGATTTTGTAGACTATATCACACACTTTTATTGATATTTTAACTTGTCATTTATTTCTTAAATTTATGGCTAGTACATGAATTTTAAAGTTTTTTGTTTCTGCCATTTTTTACATGATTTTGAAGATAGCTCACACTTTTATTGATATTTCTTACTTTGTCTATTTTTTCTTGAATTTATGGAATATAGTACACACTTTTTAACGTTTTTTCGTTTCTATCCTTTTTTTCATGATTTTGTTTCCTAGCACACGCTTTTATTGATATTTTACATTGTCATTTTATTTATTAAATTTATGGCTTGTACACTGTTTTTATCATTTTTTTGTTTCTGCCATTTTTTTCATTATTTTGTGGCCTGTAGCACACGCTTTTATTGAGATTTTATATTATATTATATTTTTATTTTTTTGGATTTATGGCCTATAGTACATGCTTTTTTACCCTTTTTTCGTTTATACCATTTTTTGCATGATTTTGTGGCCTATATCTCACGCTTTTATTAATATTTTACTTTGTTCTTTTTTCTTATTGGATTTATGGAATATAGTACACGCTTTTTACCGTTTTTTCGTTTATACCATTTTTTGCATGATTTTGTGGCCTATAACACACACTTTTATTGATATTTTACATTGTCATTTATTTCTTGAATTTATGGTTAGTATATGGTTTTTACTGTTTTTTGTTTCTGCCATTTTTTACATGATTTTGTGGCCTATATCTCACGCTTTTATTGATATTTTACTTTGTCTTTTTTTCTTATTGGATTTACGGAATATAGTACACGCTTTTTACCGTTTTTTAGTTTGTACCATTTTTTGCATGATTTTGTGGCCTATAGCACACACTTTTATTGATATTTTACATTGTCATTTTATTTCTTAGATTTATGGCTTATATTACACGGTTTTTATCATTTTTTAATTTCTGCCCTTTTTTGCTTGATTTTGTGCTATAACAAACGTTTTTATTGATATTTTACATTGTCATTTATTTCTTGAATTTATGGCTAGTACACGGGTTATACTGTTTTTTGTTTATGCTTTTGTGGCTTATACCACTCGCTTTTATTGAGATTTTAAATTGCCATTTTATTTCTTGAATTTATGGCCTAATACTTTTTCGTTTCTACCTTTTTTTCATGATTTTGTGGCATATATAGCACACGCTTTTATTGATATTTTACATTGTCATTTTATTCTTCGTATTTATGACTTATAGCACACGGTTTTTACCGTTTTTTGTTTATGTATTTTATTGCATGATTTTATGTACTATATAACACACACTCATATCGAGATTTTGCATTGTCACTTCATTTCTTGAATTTATAGCTTATACTACACTGTTTTTATCGTATTTCATTTCAGCCATTTTTTCATGATTTTGTGGGCTGTAGCACATGCTTTAATTGAGATTTCAAACTGTCATTTTCTTTCTTGGATTTATGGCTTATAGTACACAATTTTTACAGTTTTTTCGTTTCTGCCATTTTTTGCATAATTTTGTGGTCTATAGCACACACTTTTATTGATATTTTAAATTGTCATTTTATTTTCTTGAATTTATTGCTTATAGTACTCGGTTTTTATCGTTTTTCGTTTGTGCATTTTTTCTCATGATTTTGTGGCCTATATAATACACATTTTTATTGAGATTTTACATTTTCCTTTTTTTTCTTGAATTTATGTCCTATAGTACTTGCTTTTTACCATTTTTCGTTTCCGCCTTTTTTTTGCATGATTTCATGGCCTATCATACGCTTTTACTGAGATTTTACATCTTCATTTTATTTCTTGGATATTTGGCGTTATAATACACAATTTTTTACCATTTTTCGTTTCTTTCCTTTTTTGCATGGTTTTGTGGGTTATAGCATATATTTTTATTGTCATTTTATTTCATGAATTTATGGCTTATAGTACATCATTTTTACCGTTTTTCGTTCCCACCCTATTTTGCAAGATTTTGTGGCGTACACGCTTTTATTGAGATTTTAAATTGTCATTTTATTTCTTAAATTTATGACGTATATTACACAATTTCTACCGTTTTTTTTTCATCTCTGCCCCCTTTTTACATAATTTTATGGTCAGCACACGCTTTTATTTATATTTTACTTTGTCATTTTATTTTTTGAATTTATGGAGTACACGACTTTACCGTTTTTCGTCAGTGCATTTTTTTCATGATTTTGTGGCATATATCACACACTTTTATTGAGATTTTATATTGCCATTTTATTTCCTAAATTTATAGCTTATAGTACATGATTTTTACCGTTTTCCGTTTCCGCCCTTTTTTTATGATTTTATGGTTTTATTGAGATTTTACATTGTCATTATATTTCTTCGATTTATGGCTTATATTACACGGTTTTTGCCAAAAAAAAAATTCTGCCATTTTTTGCATAATTTTGTCGCCTATAACATACACTTTTATTGAGATTTTATATTGTATTTTACTTTCTTGGATTTACGGTCTATAGTACACGTTTTTTGCAGTTTTTTCGTTTATGCCATTTTTTGCATGATTTTGTGGCCTATAGCACACAATTTCATTATGATTTTATATTGTCTTTTTCTTTATTGGATTTATGTACACTTTTTTAGCGTTGTTTTCATTTCTGCATTTTTTTTCATGATTTTGTGGCTTATAACACACGCTTTTATGATATTTTAACTTGTCATTTATTTCTTGGATTTATGGCTAGTACTCGATTTTTATTGTTTTTTGTTACTGCCCTTTTTTACACGATTTTGTGGAAGCTCACGCTTTTATTGATATTTTACTTTGCCTTTTTTTTATGGATTTATGGACTATAATACACGATTTTTACCGTTTTTTAGTTTCTACCCATTTTTGCATGATTCTGTGTCCTAGAACACGCGTTTATTGATATTTGATATTGTCTTTTTATTTCTTGGATTTATCCCTTATATTACACGGTTTTTACCATTTTTTCGTTTCTATCATTTTTTGCATGATTTTGTGGCTTATTGCACACTCTTTCATTGATATTTTACTGTCTTTTTTTTTTCTTGGATTTAAGTACTATATAGTAAATGATTTTTACCCTTTTTTTGTTTCTACCTTTTTTTGCATGATTTTATGGATATATAGCAAACACTTTTATTGATATTTTACATTGTCATTAATTTCTTGGATTTATGGCTGATATTACATGGTTTTACCATTTTTTCGTTTATGCAATTTTTTGCATGAATTTGTTGCTTATTCTTGGTCCGTAGGAGTCTAAACCTTAGAGGGGGGTGAATAAGGTTTTCGTACGTTTTTCGCGGAATTAAAACTATGGGTATTTAACTAAGTTAATTAGTGATATTTATAACCTAAACTCTTTTGTTACCAAATTAACGCTAAAATGATCTAAGCAAGCAATAAATATAAGCGATAAATGAATATGGAAAGTAAAAGTTAAGGGAAAGAAATAACGCAAGATTTATAGAGGTTCGGCAAACCGCGCCTACGTCCTCTCCTCGGTATTTTCACTACCGAGTGTTTCACTAAAAATCTTCGTTTCAAGGTTACACCTTAACGAGCTTAATCAACCGATTACGCTCCCCCTCACTATATGAGTATCCCGAATAAATGACCTAGAGCTTTTAAGCTACACTTGCTTAAAAGCCTCTACCCAATTCACTCGCTCACTAATGAGTTTATAAAATACTCTTTTACAAGTTTGATTTCGAATCGCTCACTAACAAATATTATCTCGATGTTTATACGATTACAATAAGAATATACTCGAGAATATTTTTGATTACAAGTGAGAAATAAGTAGTATAAGCTTGAAGGATTTTCTTGTAAGAATTGCTTAAAAGTTGTGAATGCTTGGATGAGCTTCTTCAAAGTGTTTTGGGGCTTTTGTAGAGTCACAAAGGTGCAGCAATAAATTTCAGACCGTTGCTAGTTGGTGAGTTCATTCAATGCTGTTTTTGCAGCAGTTCGCCCCATTTTCAGGAATAGCTTAAAAGCTGGATTTTGAAATTCTACAGAAACGATCGGTCGTTTCTGAAAAACGATCGGTCGTTTTTCAATTGGACTTACTGGACAAAATGTGCACTGAAACGATCGGTCGTTTCAGATTAATGATCGGTCGTTTTTGCTGAGTGCTTACTGGAAGAAATCATCAATAAAACGATCGGTCGTTTTATTATGGCGATCGGTCGTTTTTGTCCTATGCTCACTGGAAGGATTTTTCGTATTTATGATCGATCGTTTAGGGTTGATCAGTCGTTTTTTGTTGTTCTGGATTATTTTCGGTTTTCTCGACAAACTTCGAAACCCCGTAACTAATTCGTTCCAACTCCGATTTAGGTTCCGCTTGAACCAATGGCTTCGTAATTACGCATTCAATCATTTAGACCCTTTAACACACTCGATAAATGATTAGTACGCAAAACGAGCTTTTATCATGTTTTACAAATATTGTTATCATCAAAATAATCGATTAGAAGAAACTACGTTCAACACTTATAATACTCTCTTTTTACTGTTTTTCGTTTCTGTCCTTTATTTTTTTTTCCGATTTAGGACTATAGTACACCATTTTTACCCTTTTTTTCGTTTCAGCATTTTTTTGCATGATTGTGTGACCTATGCACACGGTTTGATTGAGATTTTGATATTGTCTTTTTCTTTCTTTGATTTATGGCTTATAGTACATGATTTTTACCGTTTTTGTTTCAGCCATTTTCTGCATGATTTTGTGGCCTATAACAGTCAATTTTATTTATATTTTACATTGTTATTTTATTTTCTGGATTTATGACTTATAGAACACGAATTTTACCGTTTTTCGTTTGTGACTTTTTTTCATGATTTTGTGGCCTATAGGTCACACTTTTATTTATATTTTAGTTTGTCTTTTTCTTTCTTAGATTTATGGCATATACTACATGCTTTTTTTTTTTTACCGTTTTTTTCGTTTCTGTCTTTTTTCATGATTTTGTAGCACATAACACACGCTTTTACTGATATTTTACATTGTCATTTTATTTCTTGAATTTATGGCGTAAAATACACGGTTTTTACCGTTTTTTATTTCTGGCATTTTTTACATTATTTTGTGGCCTCTATAACACACTCTCTTATTGAGATTTTACATTGTCATTTTATTTCTTGGATTTATGACTTATACTACACGGTTTTTACCGTTTTTTGTTTGTGACCTTTTTGCATGATTTTGTGGCATTTAGATCCGGCTTTTATTTATATTTTAGTTTATTTTTTCCTTTATTGGATTTATGGCTTATAATACACGTTTTTTTCGTTTTTGCCCTTTTTTTTGCATGATTTTGTGGCCTTTACCACACGCTTTTATTAATATTTTACATTGTCATTTTATTTCTTAAATTTATGGCTTATTGTACACGGTTTTTACCGTTTTCGTATGTGTCCTTTTTTTTGCATGATTTTATGGACTATAGCTCACGATTTTATTTATATTTTAGTTTGTCTTTTTCTTTTTTAAATTCATGGCTACACGCTTTTTTACCCTTTTTTTTGTTTTTGCCCTATTTTTTTCTTAGATTTTATGGACGTACACGTTTTTACCGTTTTATCGTTTCTGTCATTGTTTGCATGATTTTGTGGCCTATAACACATGTTTTTATTGATATTTTACATTGTCATTTTATTCATTGAATTTATGGCGTACAGTACTCGCTTTTTACCTTTTTTGTTTCAGCCCTTTTTGCATGATTTTGTAGCCTGCAGCACACGTTTTTATTGAGATTTAACATTATTATTTTATTTCTTGGATTTCTGGCTTATAATACAAACTTTTTACCGTTTTTATTTTCTGCCTTTTTTTGCATGATTTTGTGGCCTATGCACACTCTTTTATTTTGATTTTATATTGTCTTTTTCTTTCTTAGATTTATGGCTTTTAGTAAACGGTTTTTACCGTTTTTCGTTTCAGCCCCTTTTTTGCATGATTTTGTACCAACACACGCTTTTATCAATATTTTACATTGTCATTTTATATCTTGAATTTATGTATTATAGTACACGGTTTTTACCTTTTTCATTTGTGCACTTTTTTGCATGATTTTGTGGACTATATCTCACGCTTTTATTTATATTTTAGATTGTCTTTTTATTTCTTGAATTCATGGCATGCACTACTCGCTTTTTTACTTTTTGTTTTTGTTTTTGTTTTATTTTTTTCTTGGATTTATGGACGTACACTGTTTTTACCGTTTTTTTTTGTTTCTGCCCTTTTTTGCATGATTTTATGCCCATCAGAGGTTTTTATTTATATTTTACATTATCATTTTAATTTTTAAATTTAAGGCTTTTAGTACACGTCTTTTACCTTTTTTCGTTTCCGTCCTTTTTTGTAAGATTTAGTAGCACACGCTTTTATTGGATTTATGGAATATAGTACACGTTTTTTACTGTTATTTTGTTTATCCCCTTTTTTGCATGATTTTGTGGCCCATGCACACGCTTTTATTGAGATTTTATATTGTTTTTTTCTCTTTTGGATTTATAGCTTATAGTATACGGTTTTTACCGTTTTTCATTTCAGCCATTTTTGTATTATTTTGTGGCCTCTATTACATGCTCTTATTGAGATTTTACATTGTCATTTTATTTCTTGTATTTATGCCTTATACTACACGGTTTTTACCGTTTTTCGTTTGTGACCTTCTTGCATGATTTTATGGCCTTAAGATCACGTTTTATTTATATTTTAGTTTGTTTTTTTTGTTTCTTGGATTTATGGCCTAGTACACGCTTTTTTAAAGTTTTTTTCGTTTCTGCCCTTTTTGCATGATTTTGTGCCCTATACCTAGGGCTGTAAATGAGATGAGCTGTTCGTGAAATCGTTCGTGTTCGGCTCGGCTAATGCTCGGTTCATGCTCGTTCATTTATAAATGAACACGATAATGAACAAGAATATAGTGTTCGTCTATTAAGTGAACTGAACATGAACAACCCTCTGTTCGGTTCGTCTAAACTCGTGTTCGTGTAATTATATATAAAGTTTGATAAAAAAAAAATATATCTATTAATGATGTAACAAAAATTAATGTCACTACACAATTAATAAACTTATTTATGCTATAATAATATAAATGATATGTTTGTATTATTTTGAACTTATTATGTTAATTTATATCATCATACTATAAATACAGTCACCGATTTTATCGTTAAGTATTCAACTCGTTAAAGTAATCATACGTATGTAAAAAAGAATTTATACAATATATAAACTTAAATTATATGTGAACTAGTTTATCCTAGTTAACAATATAGTAATATATGATAAAAGAAAAATATATTTTAAAAAGAAAGAAAAATATATATTTTTTTCAATTATTAAATCTTTTGGAAGAAATTAGATGTTCACGAACAACTCGTGTTCGGCTCGTCAAATGTTCGGTTCATGTTCGTCAAATGTTCGTTCGTATTTAAATGAACATGAACCGAACATGAACAAGAGTTTTAGTTCATGAACTGAACATGAACAGAGGGTTGTTCGGTTCGTTTCGTTTCATTTACAGCCCTACCTATACCACACACATTTATTGATATTTTAAATTGTCATTTTATTTCTTGAATTTATTACTTATAGTACACGTTTTTTTTTTACCTTTTTTCGTTTCTGCGTTTTTTTCATGATTTTGTAGCATATAGAACACACTTTTATTGATATTTTAAATTGTCATTTTCTTTCTTGAATTTATGGCCTAGTACACGGTTTTTACCGTTTTCCGTTTCTATATATTTTCATGATTTTGTGGCCTATACAATACACACTTTTATTGAGAATTACATTATCATTTTCTTTCTTAAATTTCTAGCTTTATAATACACAGTTCTACCATTTTTCGTTTCTGCCATTTTTTTCATGATTTTCTGGCTTATAGCACACATTTTTATTGATATTTTAAATTGTCATTTTATTTTTTGAATTTATAATTTATAGTTCATGCTTTTTACCATTTTCCGTTTCCGTCCTTTTTTTCATGATCTTGTGGCCTATATCACATGCTTTTATTGAGATTTTATATTGTCATTTTATTTCTTATATTATGGCTTATATTAAACGGTTTTTACCATTTTTTTCGTTTCTGCTTTTTTTCATGATTTTGTGGCCTATATAGCATACATTTTTATTGATATTTTATATTGACCTTTTATTTCTTGGATTTATGGCCTAGTACACGCTTTTTGGCGGTTTTTTATTTCTTCATTTTTTTCATGATTTTGTGGCTTATAGCACACGCTTTTATTGAGATAATAAATTGTCCTTTTTTTTCTTAGATTTATGGCCTTACTACACGGTTTTTACCATTTTTCGTTTCCGTCTTTTTTTGCATGATTTTGTGGCCGCTCACGTTTTTATTGATATTTTAGTTTGTGTCTTTTTTTCTTAAATTTATGGACTATACAGTACACATTTTTTACTTTTTTTTTGTTTCTACCTTTTTTTTCATGATTTTGTGGCCTATGCACACGCTTTTATTTTGATTTTATATTGTTTTTTTCTTTCTTACATTTATGGCTTATAGTACACGGTTTTTATCGTTTTTGGTTTCAGCCCCTTTTTGCATGATTTTGTGCCAACACACGCTTTTATCAATATTTTTATTTTTTATTTTATTTCTTGAATTTATGGCTTATAGTACACGGTTTTTACCTTTTTCGTTTGCGACCTTTTTTGCATGATTTTGTGTACTGCTCACGCTTTTATTTATATTTTAGTTTGTCTTTTTCTTTCTTGAATTATGACCTATACTACACGTTTTTTACCGTTTTTTTTTTTGCACTATTTTTTTCTTGTATTTATGTACGTACACGTTTTTACCGTTTTATCGTTTATGCCATTGTTTGCATGATTTTGTGGCCTATATAACACATGATTTTATTGATATTTTATATTGCCATTTTATTTCTTGAATTTATGGCTTATAGTACTCGTTTTTTTTACCGTTTTTCGTTTATGTCTTTTTTTGCATGATTTTGTGGCATGTAGTACACGCATTTATTGAGATATTACATTATCATTTTATTTCTTGGATTTCTGGCTTATAATACAAACTTTTTACCGTTTTTATGTTATGTCTTTTTTTGCATGATTTTGTGGCCTATGCACACGCTTTTATTTTGATTTTATATTGTCTTTTTCTTTCTTAGATTTATGGCTTATAGTACACGGTTTTTACCGTTTTTCGTTTCAGCCATTTTTTGCATGATTTTGTACCAACACACGCTTTTATCAATATTTTACCTTGTCATTTTATATCTTGAATTTATGTCTTATAATACACGGTTTTTACCTTTTTTGTTTGTGCAGTTTTTTGCATGATTTTGTGTACTTAGCTCACGCTTTTATTTATATTTTAGTTTGTATTTTTCTTTCTTTAATTCATGGCCTATACTACATGCTTTTTTACCCTTTTTTTCGTTTTTGCCCTATTTTTTTCTTGGATTTATGCACGTACACGTTTTTACCGTTTTATCGTTTCAACCATTGTTTGCATGGGTTGTAGTACTTGCTTTTTACCGTTTTTCGTTTTCACCATTTTTTGCATGATTTTGTGGAGCACACGCTTTTATTGAGATTTTACATTATCATTTTATTTCTTCGATTTCTGGCTTATAATACAAACTTTTTACCGTTTTTATTTTCTGTCTTTCTTGCATGGTTTTGTGGCCGCACACGCTTTTATTCAGATTTTACATTGTCATTTTATTTCTTAAATTTATGCCTTAACACGCTTTTTACCGTTTTCCGTTTCCGTCATTTTTTGCATGATTTTGTGGCCTAGCACACGCTTTTATTGATATTTTAAATTGTCATTTTATTTCTTTAATTTATGGTTTATAATACACAGTTTTTACCGTTTTTCGTTTCTGCATTTTTTTGCATGGTTTTGTGGCCTATGGTACACGCTTTTATTTATATTTTAAATTGTTATTTTATTTCTTTAATTTATGACTTATATTACACCTTTTTTACCGTTTTTCGTTTCCGGTTTTTTTGTAAAATTTTGTGGCCTACCACACGCTTTTGGTGAGATTTTACATGTCATTTTATTTCTTGAATTTATGGTTATATTATACTTTTTTTTACCGTTTTTTCATTTCTGCATTTTTTTGTAATATTTTATGACCAACACATGTTTTTATTTATCTTTTAAATTGTCATTTTATTTCTTTAATTTATGGCTTTTAGTACACGTGTTTTACCGTTTTTTCGTTTATGCCATTTTTTGTATGATTTTGTGGGCTATAAGCACACATTTTTATTGATATTTTATATTGTCATTTATTTCTTTAATTTATGGTTTATAGTACATATTTTTTACCGTTTTTCGTTACTGCTCTTTTTTTTATTGATTTTATGGCCTGTAACATACGTTTTTATTGAGATTTTAACTTGTCATTTATTTCTTAGATTTATGGCTAGTACTCGATTTTTTCGTGCCATTTTTTACATGATTTTATAGCATATGCATACGCTTTTATTAAGATTTTATATTGTCAATTTGTTTCTTGGATTCATCGCCTATAATACGCTTTTTGGAGTTTTTTTCGTTTATGCCATTTTTTTGCATGATTTCATGGGCTACAACACACAATTTTATTGATATTTTACATTGTCATTTTATTTCTTTAATTTATGGCTTCTAGTACACTATTTTTAACCTTTTTCATTTCCGCTCTTTTTTGCAATATTTTATAGTATATAGCACACACTTTTATTATTTGTTCAATTTATGGCATTTAGTACACTATTTTTACCATAATTCGTTTCCGTATTTTTTGCCATATTTTGTGTTTTATAGCAAACGTTTTTAAAGAAATTTTATATTGTTATTTTATTTCTTGAATTCATGTCTTATATTACACTGTTTTTACTATTTTTTCGTTTATGTCATTTTTTACAATATTTTGTGGCCTATTAGCTCACACTTTTATTTATATTTTACACGTTTTTCACAGTTTTTTCGTTTATGTTCTTTTTTGCATGATTTTATGGGTTATTATGCACACATTTTTATTAAGATTTTATAATATTTTTATTTATTAAATTTATGGATTATTTTTTACCATTTTTCGTTTTAAACTAAAACAAATCAACCTTTAACTTTAAATTTACGTTAATATTTAAATTATTTTGTACATAAATAAAATTAATTCCACATAGTTATTGATTATTAAAAAAACAAAAACGAGGACGTAGCAGTAGCAGCAGTGAGTTAATTAATTAGACAAAAAGAAACACAAAAATAGAAATAAAATTGGGAAGAGAAAATAAAAACCCTAAAACTAAACTAAACTAAACTAAACTAAACTAAACTAAATAAAAAAGAGAGAGAGAGCATCATCATCATCCATATCATCAATCAATCAGCTTTAAAACTGTTTGAAAATAAACACAAAATACACTAATTTTAAGACTCTTTTTTTTTTTTTTTATTATTTTGGGGGGGTAGTAATAGAAAAGGAAGTCGTAGTGTTGTTTTTTTGTAATAATGGCGACTGTTATGCAGAAAATCAAAGACATCGAGGATGAGGTTTTTACCCCCCCCCCCCCCCCCCCCCCCCCCCCCCAACCCCTTTTTTTTCTATTTTATTTTATTATCTTTTTTTTTTTGTACTATATCGCAATAATTTAAATAAATAAACTTTTTTTCCTGTAACTTGTTTTTGTTGTAGAGATATTGGCTCAACTCAACATTAAAGACTGTTATTATTATTATTACCACTAAATATACCAATAAGTTAATGTATCTAATTTTCACATAATTCTTTTTTTTTTTCTAATATATACATAGCAACTTAAAATAGCTTCAAATAATGGTTGTGCAATTGCTTATTTTTGTTTATTGTCAGATTGTGCATGTTTGGCAATTTTTTTAATTTTTTTTAGCTTTTTGCTTACAAAAAACTATGCTTGTTTGATTTGTTAGTTTTTTTAGCTTTTAAAAAACTAGCTTTTGGGAAGAAAAAAAAAAAGAGCTAAATAAGCTTTTAAGCAGAGAAGCTGGAAATTTAGTGCCTTTTTAGCTTTTTCACAGAAAAAAAAAACCAAAAATAGAAGTTTCCTAATAAAATATGTTTGTTTATTTACAAGTCACTCTTATGTTAAAATAAGTAAAAAATGACTTTCCAGTAAAATTAATTTTTAAGTCACTTATAAGTGAAAAAGCTAATGCGGTGTCAAACAATACATTCAGTTTTTTTCTCATTGCTTTTTGTAAGCATATTTTTGAACAAAAAAAGCAAATGCCAAAAGTGCTACAATCCAGGGCCAAAAAGAGTGTTAAGAGTAATGAGTTTTATAGGTAAATATAATATTTCACCGGAGCCTAGGTAGTAAAAATCTCAGTAGTTTGAATTGACAAATTAATAAAAATTATCTATCCCCTTCCTACGAGGATTAATCATTACCTTATCTCAATGCATAATAGGTTTTGAATACTACTTGAACTTTACAGAGTATGGTGTAGAAATTTTGTATTTGATCCAAGGTTAAATGGATATTGAGTTCAGATTGGTTATGGGTTATTCTTGTATTCCCTCCTCTTTCCCATTCGCTTACTTGGTAAAGCAGCGGGTTGGCTAGTAATTTTGTACTTTTTTTCTGGTTACTTGGCTCCAACTTTTAAACACAGCTTTTTGGGTTTCTCCTTTTCTTTGTAAGTGCAATTCACTTTGCTGTCCAATTTTTATGGTTGGTTTTTCATTTCTTTATAAGCTAGAAACTTTGTTTTTGCTGTATGACTTGTTACCTTTTCAGTTGCTGCTTAAAGTCCTAGCATGTTTTTCGCTGCTAGAATAAAAAACTACCTTTCTTAGGGAGTACCGTAGAAGCATATATTTGAACTCATTCACTATAACAGTATAACTTTATACAGTGCTGGCTTTTGCGTGAACCTGTGATTAGGATGAAGTATTAGGGGTTTTGGACAAGTGCAACCTTTGTGAACTAAGGCACCAGAATCAACTATGTTTGTATGATATTTCTAAACACTACCATTGCCAGTTCATACTCCTTCCCTCTCGTTCTCTTTCTTCCGGATACCATTTCTTTGAATTTTAGGATGCCTTTAAAGTTAGTTCTCTACACGAATATTTCCAGTTTGTGGAATTTTCATATTTGCTTCTGTCAGATAGGTAGTATGGTTACATCCCTTGTGGCATTCCTCTAATATACACATTAATTGGAGATCTTTATTAGTTTAAAACCTGTCGGTTATATACTTGAGCTAATCGACTTCTGGTAGGATACGAGGAAACAACAGAAATTTACATTTTAGCATGTTTTCGACATATAGTATATTCCTTTTGCTCTTCTTATTCTAAAAAACACAGTGGTAAATTCGTCTTGTGATAATTAGTAACATCTTCTGACTGTTTATTTGTAGATGGCAAAGACACAAAAGAATAAAGCTACTGCTCATCACCTTGGTCTACTTAAGGTAAACTTCTTCAGCCTCATGGCCCCTTAAAAGTTCTTTCAATGATCCATCTTGGACTGTAGTGTCTATTTGCTGTAAGGTTCTATTTGCATTGTGTTTTTCTTATGCATATCATTTCTATTGCTCTTTGGTGTTAAGTTCTTTATGTAGAAAATTCCTTAATAGTGTATTCTTTGAGTCTAATATTGTAGAAACAGAATCGATAGCATAAGATTGTCAATACTGTTGGGGATAGTCCACTGTCGTATTAAATCCATGAAGATAGATTTGGGACCTTGCGTATTCTTCATCTAATGGCACTATTCCTATTGTTTTGTGCATAAAAATTCCGTTGAGATATTTAGATTTGTGTAAAATTGCCGCCACTAACGCTTTTCTTTTTAAACATAATTATTTCTCCTGCATTCTTGTAAGGACGTCGGTTACAAAATATTTTTGTTCATTAGAGGTGTTGACTATGCTAACCCTGTGCTCATGATGCTAATAGGCTAAGCTTGCTAAATTAAGGAGAGACCTTCTTGCACCTCCAACAAAAGGAGGTGGCGGTGCTGGTGAAGGTTTTGATGTCACAAAAAGTGGAGATTCTAGAGTTGGTCTTGTCGGTTTCCCTTCCGTGGGGAAATCTACACTTTTGAACAAGTTAACCGGGACATTTTCAGAGGTATGTGATTAGTTATTATGATTTCACATACACTCTTAACTTAGTGGAACTTTTGAGGCAGGCTCATACATGCTAGTGAACAATAGCTATTCTTTTAACTGTTAGCTATTATTTCAAGAGAACTTTCAGTTGTCATGTGTCTTTTAATTAATATTTTCTGCGGGACGTGGATTTTTTTTATGTATATCTCTTGGTCGACAGGTCGCTTCTTATGAATTTACTACCTTGACTTGCATTCCTGGAGTGATCACATATCGAGGAGCAAAAATTCAGGTACTAACTTGAATTTAAGTGTTGTTTATGCTTTAGTTGATGTGCATCATAAATTATGTTTATATCTGGCAAAGCATAAGTTGATATTTCAAACATTTATTTGTGGCAAGTCACAGGAGCTTAAGCGATCCTTTACAGTAAAAAAACTACAAAATAATATTACTTATCTACAAATGCCTCAATCCATGTGCATAATGCGTAATAACTGCTTTAAGGAAAATTATAAATAAAGGATTTGAAGAAAAAAACAAGCTAATGTATTGGGATCTGATGAGGTGTCTTATTTACCTCAAGTAAACTTAGCTTAGATGCAAAATTGGGTGGTTATCTCATCTTCACAGTGGTTAATCCTCGAGAATTTTTGGAGTTATCAATTATGTCCATTTCGTTGGTTCCACTCTTGCAAAAAGGGAGAAATCTACTTGTAGTGCAATAACTTCTATCATAGGTATACTTGTAGGGTATAGTTTTGAACTTATATGATACAACCATACAGGTGTCACTTCAAATCGGAGAATTGGAGGAATAAAAAGAGGGAATAGAGGATATAAGAAATTTATGTCACTACAAGAACGGTTTCAAAACTTGAAGCTTTTATGTAGACCGAGATTTAAAAAACAAACCAGATAGACGGTTTTTGTTTATAACCTGTCTCTTTTCATCTCATGCTATCTCCTTATGTCCTCATCTCTATTATCAACTACATGATATACACGCTCACATATTCTCAGACTTTTATAAAATAAGATTTGTGGTTATGTAAATAAACCATGTGGTGTGAGTAGTGAAATGCAATTAATAGGATGATTAGTAGTTCTTGCTATTCTCTCCATCCACTGAGCTACTTGTTAGCTTAGAAATCACTTTATCATTATCCGTCCGCTTTCATACTTATTACTTAATTTTACATTCTGCATTGGTTGGCTAGTGAGTTTTCTTTTTTTTATGGGCAGTTGTTGGATCTCCCTGGTATTATCGAGGGTGCTAAGGACGGAAAGGGTAGAGGAAGACAGGTACAACTCCCATTTTGTTTAAGATAATCTGCTCTTTTTTACTGTTCATGCAAGTGTTTCATGTACTGCATTAGTGCTTTATGTATCGACTACATCGATAGTTTTTATACATAGGTTTACTTCTGTCTCACTTTGATATCTTGCAAGCTTCTTCTTTAGCCTCTTAAGTGTAAAGACCTTACCTGTTTAAAGTTTAAAAGAGGAATCCGTTCCGCTAGTTCTGTAACACTGCATGAAATAGAAAACATGCAGTAGTTCCTTAAACATCAACATGATAATTTTCTCTAGGACTTGTAGCTACTAAACAATTTTCTTTTCATTCTAAAGTTCAGATACGTGTTATGTCACAGTTCTATTACACATACATTCTGGGTATTTCTTTTACTGATTTACTACATCTTTCAGTTCTGCTTTGTCTAAGAAGCGTCCGATGATTATTAGTCACTGTTAACATGTTTATTGCAGTCATGTCATAACTATCATTATGAGTTAAAATTAATTCAGGAGTAATTGTTTGTGATGCAACATGGAGAGTTCGTGTAACTGTATACATGCTTGGGAGATCTGACTGAATGTACTATATCAGTTTATCAGTTTCTTCAAGTTTTCTTCTCTGTTTGTGCAGGTCATCAGTACTGCAAGAACCTGCAACTGTATCCTAATTGTGCTGGATGCAATAAAACCAATAACTCATAAACGTCTGATTGAAAAAGAGCTTGAGGGGTTTGGCATAAGGTAAAGGATATCAATTGGTGACGTTATTTTCTTTCTTTTTTGGTAATGGATTTACATCGGATTGCTATGTTCTTTTAATTAAGCATTCCATAGAATGTTTTGAATTTTTATGTAAAATATATCCGACGAGTTTATGCAAGGACCTTTAACATATGGATTAAATGATCAAATCATTTTTTTCTTAATTAAAAGGATCCTATGTTATTCAGTGCCCAAACTACTCTTATCAGTTATCATAAAAGGATTTCGAAGGAAGTTATCCTAAGGTTTCGTAAGATCCTTGTGCTTTATCATCTTAAAATGCATAATTGCATTGCTAGTTGCAGCATCTACTTAATTATCCAATA
Organism: Primula veris; assembly: GCA_963682055.1. Classification (NCBI taxonomy): domain Eukaryota; kingdom Viridiplantae; phylum Streptophyta; class Magnoliopsida; order Ericales; family Primulaceae; genus Primula; species Primula veris. The sequence goes on from OY821747.1 coordinate 34,479,921, forward strand.
TAGGTCCTTCACAAGTACACTTTCTGATACATGCTTGCTAACTATCTGGCTCTTTTTTCATCTATTATAAAAGCACTTCCTTTGATGCTATGTATTTTTGTAAAAGTCTGCTTATATTTTCTCCTCACGGCATGGCGTGTAAGCTTTTATTTTGTTTGTCCTGCTTTGAGGGTTCAACAATATAAGAGTTTCGAGTCGCTGGACTGACTTTAATTCTTTTAAGCTAATTATTTATATTTGTGAAGAGACAACTAATGAGAATTTTATATAAATTTACGAGCTTACCTTGGCCCCAGTTTCATGTCGTTAGGTCATTCAGGATAAAATTGTAGTGATTGGTCAGCTTTGAAAGAAATTTATTACTCCTATTTGATTTCAGTTTGATTTCTTGTTGTTTTACTCTTCTTCTGGGAACTAAAATATATTTTTATTTACATTTACTCCTGTTCCTTCTTGTTTGTCCATTGTTTCTCTTTAGGAAGAAGAATTTGTTTATACTTCAAGACTTATATTGAGCACTTAAAGTCGTTATAGAAAAATACAGTTTGACCAAATCCATAATGGGGTGTAAGACAGCATGTTTGCCTTTGTATAAAAGGTTTCTTTCCCAAAGATGGGCAAACAAGGCAATAGAGTTTCTTTTCTGCTGTATCTTTTTATACTTTTACTTCATCTGATTACTGGAGCTATTTTTATTTTTTTTATTTTGAGTCGATAAACCTTTTTTTCTGCTCTTCCTTTGGAAACAGATTAAATAAGGAGCCGCCTAATTTGACCTTTAGAAAGAAGGAAAAAGGCGGAATCAATTTTACCTCCACAGTTGCAAACACTCATTTGGACCTTGAAACCGTGAAGGCAATATGTGGTGAATACAGAATACACAATGCTGATGTCAGCTTGAGGTTTGATGCGACTGCTGATGATCTCATTGATGTTATTGAGGGAAGTAGGGTGTACATCCCTTGCATCTACGTGATAAACAAAATCGATCAGATTACCTTGGAAGAACTTGAAATCCTGGATAAACTTCCTCATTACTGTCCAGTAAGGTAATTTTTAGTTTATGAATGATAGAAATGTTGGCTGCATAAAATGTTTAAACTTGTGAACTTTGCACTTTCGTTAGTGTTGTTAACTGTTAGTTTAATTGTTTATATCGGAATTCAAGCTTGACTTTTATCATTATTTTTCCCATGTTTGTTTTTAAAGTAGTAACATGCACATTGGAGTTAGAGCTTTTGCGTTGCTACTTTTCAGGAACTAAATTTTTGTTTGAGAGATTTGCGAATTATTGTAGTGTTTCTTCTGAAAGAGTTCACATGATTTGGCAAACTTGTTTATTTTTCTTGTAGTCCCTTGGTAACCATAAGTACTTAGATTGTTTAATACAAAATAAGGTGTAAGCGTGCAGTTGGGAAGATTGCAACCATTGTACTCTTGAAGAGATTTATATACTACAACTGTAGAAAGGAATCTATGTAAGAGTACCTTTTTTTATTTTCAAAAATGAAGCTACGCCTATTTTGGGGAGTCTTTTTAATCTTTTCCCTGCTCATCTTATGTAACTTGTGAAGTTTCTTTGTCTAGATTCTCTGCAGCTAGACCCGTTCGAGTTTCGAAAGAATTATGATAACAAAAGAAATTAAAAAGCTCCTACTTTGTAGTTTAAGGTTCTGTATCTGGTGTTATGTCAGAGCCTTGTCTGCTAGGGTCTTTTCCAGTAATTAGATTTAAATAAAAAATAAATATGTTTTGCTTTTCAACAGTGTCTAATGTTTGAAGACTGCTATTCATATAGTATCTACATTGGCGGATACATTAGGTAATATATTTTTTTATATCATGTCGTGCAGTGCCCACTTGGAGTGGAACCTTGATGGTATGCTGGAAAAAATATGGGAATATCTTGATTTAACTCGAATTTATACAAAGCCTAAAGGGATGAATCCAGACTATGAGGACCCAGTTATCCTTTCATCCAAAAAGAAGACCGTTGAAGACTTTTGTACACGAATTCACAAGGATATGCTTAAACAATTCAAATAGTGAGTACCTTAACTAAATCTTGTATCCGTCTTTAGTAAATCAAACTGTTTTCGTACTAAAGAAAAAAATAAAACATGGTAAGAGAATATTTGATTATTTTCAGGACTGCATATTTATTATTTCATATGCTTTATTGGTAATTGAGCATCAAACCAACTTTGAGGCAGCCCAATATTTTGGTAATAACTGTTCAATACCAAAGTGCTTCTTATGATAACATTTTGTATTCTGTTTCTGCCCCGAACATTGATAGAAATCCACATGTCACTTTGGACAAGTGCACCATGTTGGTTAGAGCACTCTCGGCAGTTATAGAGGAGGCCTTACATAATTACATGTACAGTTCTTTTACAAAGCAGCCCCAAACCATACTGGGCAGTCTATATTGCAACATCTGCAGCTTGTACATGTATCATAATTATAAGTTTCTTTTCCATGTGTGTACAACATCTGCAGCTTGAAAAAAAAATTCATTTTGACAATTTGGATACGAAATTTTTGCCGGCCAAAGTTGCACGTAATTTCATAGACATCACTTATTTAGGGACGACTACGAAATTACATGCAACTTTGACTTGTTTAAAAAAAATTGTATCTAAATTGCCAAAGTAAAGGTTTTCAAAATCCCATCTTATAATATACATGTTAAATTATATGATTATGAAAACTTTTCATTTCGGCAATATAGCTAGGGATTTTTCAAGTCAAAGTTGGACATTGTTTTGTAAGCATCTTAGAGATGATAGGATTTTTAATTCTAAATATTTTATTTATACAACTATTGGAGCTGTCCTGCACGACACCCCTTGATGTAGTTATTTAAGCCTTATAAAGACGCTAAAATTCCTTTTTTGGTATTTGGGTAAGGACAATGTAGGACAAAACTGATCCTTTACGTGTTCATTAACTTCGAGCATATTTAATGCAAATTGGTAATTGTTCTTGGGAGAATATCGACACTTCATTAAACCCACAACAAAACTAGGAAATTTATTTTAGTGCAATGTAGGCCAGAAAGGGCTACGAAATAACGTGAACGTTATTGTGTCCGAGATACACTATCTGATTTGATAAAGGTTTGTGATTTTATTTTCTAGCATATGCATTATTTTTGCATCATAATTCTTCATTTGTTGTACTTGAATTCCTTTTGTGAAAGATTGTTATCTCTCCTGGGCTGGCATGGATTGTTGCTGACTTAACTTTTAAAAATGATGTTAATGTGCAGCGCATTGGTTTGGGGTTCCAGCGCCAAACACAAGCCCCAAAGAGTTGGCAGGGTAAGTGATACTTCGGGTTTATTATTTAATATTTTAATGTTCCTGGTGAACTTTGCTTATTTACTAAAAAGACTGGACGATGTTTTTTTTTTTGTTAAAAAAATTCTACAACCTTCTATGTTGCAGAAATTTCTTTTAATCTAGGGAAATCATTTTCTTAGTGTAACGTCACCCAACTACACAATAAATGTATGCTCTCTGATACACTTTCCAGGTTCTCGCACATTCCCTGTATGTGTTTGTCCCCCTTCTCCCTCTGCAGTCCTTTCCCCTTCTCTTAACAATTTCAATTACCGAATCTCTTTTGTAGAACTTGCTTGTCCAACTTTGTTATTCTTTTGAGTGTAATGGTAAGAGGAGCTATTGTGTTGTCTTTGGTTCCTATTATCCAAATGTAAATTGTGATTACCTGTCTTGATTAATGTTGGTAATGCACTGATTTGTTAGCAAAGTGGGTGATTAATTCAGGGAAACTGAATTTTCTCGTTTCCGATGTCTGTTATTTTACGGGGAGTTTTTCATTAAAAGTTGTTTTATTGTCTGCACTAGGAACATGAACTTGAAGATGAAGATGTGGTGCAGATTATCAAGAAGGTGTGATTTCATGTGCTGCCTGTTGCCTGGTGCCATATTTTGAAAGGAGGAATATGAGGCGATGATAAAGAGTTACCACCATTAGCTAGGTGTTTACTGTCATGCTTCGATAGTTTTTTTTTCCTGTGCTTCTTCATGGGTATTTATTTTGTGTCTTCTTATGTGATCCTCTTAAGAGTTTATTGTCGAATTTCTGTATCAGAGTGGAATGGAAACGAGTGTGGCGTTGTTACAAGTTGTGCTACTATTTTTATTGTATTTTTCTCTTTTGGGATTAGTCACTATTTAGTCAATTTGCAAAAACTTTGGGAAATTGATGTTTTCAATTTTGTTTATTTGAAGAATAAGCAATTACAGAATACTACAATTTAGGAGGCATGTTTCACTTATATCTACAGTTGGCAATTATTTGAAGAATAAACAATAGGCTGGGAAAGCTGTCTATCACAGTACAGCTCTATTTCAATGGTTTATCAGGCTCTGAATGTGTGTGTTTGTAAATTTTGAGGACAATTACTGAATATTATGAATATTTTGAAGTATCTTGTCACTTGTAGAATTCTTCTCTTTGGTAACTCTCTTATAGTTGCTCCGATACTTCCGACTTTGATTTAGGAGGCATGTAGCACTTACATTTTCACAGTGCGAAAAAAAACTGTATTTTCATTTAATATTTCTTTATTAAACTCATACCAGCTATTTTTTCTTCTTTAGAGTTTCAAGCGTGTGTGATGGTCCACACCATTGAGATCTAAACCACATTTCTACCTTTCAAAACCAAAGATGTTGGCTCGATATATATAACATGGTTAAGACCTTAGTTTACCCGCTGAGTAGCTTGTTTTTCAAAAGACGCCTACAAAGTTCTGAACCTCACAAACAAAGACCATCTTCTGTCATTTAATAAAATTGCTCATTTCAACCAGTTGATTTCTCTAAATCAACATAAATTTGTTCTACAATGTTATTAATTGAGGAGATTATATGTATAATTTAAATTAGACGTAAAGGAACACAAAGTATAACAAATTTGTCATAGTAAAGAAAAATTAATTAAATATGATTCAAGTACAATGGACAAAAATTCATCCCTGTGAAATTGTACATAAGAACAAGTTATCATACATTTTAAAACTTAATACCAGTAGCGCTTGCAGAATATTAAAACTGGAAGTGAAAAAGGAAAACAATTCGCAATGAATAAATCAGGCCTGGTATATTATTTTACTTGATCGACCAGTAATTACGTACACACGCCTCATGCAGATTCTTATTTCTCTAGATTACAGCTGCAAACTAGCCTAAGTGCCATAAAGAACATCTAAAAGACTCTTGATGACAAGATGGTCTTCTCACAATAAATGAGGATTTTGGTTAAAAGCAATCGTCAAACATTCTACGTAGCTGACCTATCAATTTGAACCAACAGGGGAAATTGACAATGTGGCCTCGCTTGATGAGTACATGGCCTCCGGGTAAAAGTTGCCATTTGTAAAAAGAAAAGGAACAGCGATCCGAAAGTTGCAACACCTCATATATGAGAGTGCAAGATGTGTCAAAGACCTCAGGCACGAGTGGAGTAACTCAAAACATATGAAGTATTGAAGAGCGGAGATTTTCAATAGTTTATATATTCAGCAACAAACCGAATACGCTCATGCCTTGTTACATTTTATGGGCTGCCAATATACTTACTTCAATGAAGATCAACATTTGTATTATGGGCATCAAAATATCATATAAATCTGTCACAAGCAACAGAAAACAGACCCTTAAGATATTAAGTTCATACCTCGTTTAATTCTATTGGCATTATTAAGTTACAAGATACAGTAAAACGGAATACACCATCCATGAATTCTTCAAAGTAAAAAGTAAACCAAACACAAGAAAGAAACGAATCCGAACCAAGAAACAACTTCATTCATTCAACCAGGAAGGAAACTAATTCGAATCATGAAATAGTTCCATTTGTTTTAACGATAAATATCAAAATATTCAAAAACACAAGCTCTCAGTACCTCAAATCCGAGTACAGGACGTATCGAAATCATCTGGGGCAACCTTAGCAATCCAACTACTAAGTGTCTTCTTAATATCCAAATGATTCACATATGCCAGCTCATACATACTACACAAATTCACCACAATCGGCTCATTCAAAGCCACGGTGGGTACCCTCTCCAGGGCACCCTCGAGCACCGAGATCGACCCCGACAGCTCCCTCAAGTACATCAAGCAAATAGCCTTGTTGTTGACCGCCACCACGTCTGCCGCATCTCTCTCTACACACTCCTCGTACTCCCTCACAGCCGACGAGTAGTCTTTTCCCACCAAATACCCTAAGGCCTTGTTTCTACCCACTAGGTTCCTTGCCCAAACTTCGTCTAGCTTATTATCGACCAACCCCTCAACTTTAGAAAACGTGGACTTTGCCCCTTCTAAGTCTCCAATCTGCATCTGCATGTAACTGTTGAGCATAGAAGAAACAATGATTATTGATAACTTAATTAAGTACCATTTACAATTTACATATAATCTCTACAATGTTGAAACAGCTCACTAGGAATTAATGGTTTGTTCGATTGCAACCTTTTTTTGAAGCAAATAACCTCGATTTTCAAGTTGGAGAAATAACATGTGCCTATTCAAATAAAAGTTTGTTGATTTCCTGGGCAAAAACCTGAAATTTGGTTTGAAAATATACTTTGTGAAAATATTTAATTTTGTGAGTTTTTCTCTCCTATTTTGGATGTCAGTATCTTGTTAAAAGAAATAATCGTTCTCATAGACCCTCAGACCTAAATACTAATAATAAGTTATATTCTAGGACCTTGTGAACAAGGATTTACAAAAGCAACCCTTCTCTTAATGTAGTTAGCCGATACTCCTATTGTTTTTTGAAGAGATTGAGCTGACATGTAATGCACCTAAAATGCTCTCCCCTAATCTTCTTCGCATGATTAAGTTAGTGTAGTCGAGCAATGGTTGTTGGATAAGTAAACCAATATGCTTACCACTTCGATTGGTGATAAAGTTCAATTCTGTCACATGGGGTTACTTTATAAATTTTCTTCCAAGTGATAGAATAGAATTTGTGTGTATCGATTCAAATGAAATTGTTCTCCTCAAATAGAAATCCCTCAATTCATGACACTGAAAATAACTGACCAAGTGCAAAATGAACAATTTTGTTGACAATTGACATAGTTATAAACCTCCTAAATATTAACAGAAATCAAATCCTATAAAATAGTACAAGAACTCGAACTTTGATAGCAACATCGGGCCACACCAACCCCATTACTCTGAATTAATCTCTCAGTCAGCCATAAATTCTTTATTTCCCCATATCTCGTAAGCAACTCTTTACCAAATTAAAAACCAATAATTCACTGTTCCCCCAGAAGATTAAACACAATGAGATCCCGACCATTTGGTTTTAACGATATTAATGAGATTGTAAAAGAAGCTGAACCATTAGGAAAGGGCCTAAAAATTCGTAGTTCAAGTAAAATGAACACTAGGTTCGGAACCAAATCTACGTGACACAACTAGAAGTGTTACTGACACAAATTAGAACTAGTGAAGCAAACAGTCAAGAGCCCGACCGATGGTTAGCCAAAAGGCTCAAAACCTTCATCAGCCTAATTAACTATACACCAGCGTGAACTTTGTTTCTTCCAATTAAACTATTCACACACCTGAATTGTGTTTTTTTTTTTTTCCAATAAAGGTACAAAGGGTGTAAATTTCCAGTCCCGACTAAGGTGCTCGGAAAATCTGCAGGCTTAAAATACATGGTCAGGGGTGAAGCTAGGTACAGAGCATCGGGGACACGGCACCCCCTATATTTCAGATAATAGTGATTTTAAATTTGGATGGACCATGTAATTCCATTATTTTTTTTAATAAAATAAATTATGTAAATAGGGCACCCGTTGTAAACCAATATTGGCAATTAGGTTTATCTTAATATCGTAGGTCAGGTCCTAATGTAATGTAATGTAATGTAATGTAATGAAGAGATATAAAAGAAAGAAAGAAAGGAAAAGGCAGTGAAAAAAGAGAGAGAGGGAGAAACCCGAGTTTGGATAGCAAAACAGGATCCAAGCCACCGTCTTTAACCAAACCTCGAAGCAAGCCTAAAGCGGGAGAAAACTCTTTATTACCCAAATGGAGGCTAATAATAGAGTTGATTACAAATAAGCGACGTCTCTTCCACATGATAAAACCACCATTAGAATCATTATTATTATTAATAATATTGTAGTGAATAATCTTATCATTAACGAAACTAAGGAGAGAATAGAGACGGTCAAGAGAGAGAGAAGGATCGGAAAGGTAAGAAGGTAAGACGGAGAATAACAAACGAAGGGCAAAGGGAAACATGGAACCAGATTTATTAGGGTATAGGGAAGGGTAAGTTTCGTAACGGTAAGTTGGATCGGAGGAATCATTATTTAAATATAAAGATAGGTGTTGAATATTTAATAATGAATCTGAGTAACGACGGAGTTTAAGAAGGGATAATGATGACATTGTTAGATTTATCACCTCTTCTTCTGCTTTTAATCCATTATTATTATTTGTTGAATTATTTCTTGTTATTTCTAATATTTTTAACCATGATCCTCCTACCGCCATCTCCTCCATTTTCGACCCAACTTCCATTCTCTCTCTCTCTCTCTCTCTCTTTTCTTTCTCTTTTCCTTCTTTTGATTTACACACCCTGTTTTTTTTTTTATCCCCACGTTTATTTTAATTCACATAGTTTATCTTTTTATTTTTATAAAAAAAAAAAAAAAAAAACTAAATCCTAAATACAATTTACAGTTTTTACTTCGTATTTACGGTTTTGGTGTGAAAACAGACATTTTATAGTCGAAAAATACAGCTCCTTATACACACACACTTAAGGCTCCGTTTGGCCACCCATTCTTTTACTTTGTTTTTGTATTTTTTGTATTTTAGATTTTAAAAATCTATGCTTTTTTGAATAGTCATATTTTATAGCTTCTCAAAATTTAGGCTGAAAAAGCTAAAACATTAAGATTTTTTAAATATGGATTTTCAATGCATTTTTAAAACAGATTTTTAAAATCTGATTTTGAACCAAAAAAATGTTACCAAACGAACCCTTAGTATTTGATCGTTCACAAGGTGATTTTTGAGTTGTTTTTGTTTTTTCGAGGATTTTGTGCCATGAGCCTCGTACAACGAGGTCTTGGAGGAAGAGATTGTAGTCGGCGTGTTCCATTGTGGAATATGCCTTTCTTTTTTCCCATTTCTAATCTTTGATTAGATCTCCACCCCCTCTCACTTGTACACCAACGGTCACAACACATTGTTTTAGTTTATTTTCGTATTTTAAAAATAGTGCTTATTTGCATAGGTAGATTTTTTTACCTTTTGAAAAACAGATTTTTAGATTAAAAGAGCTAACAAAAATTAATTTTTTTTAAAATTTATATTTTTCAATGGATTTTGAAATCAAATTTTTGAAATCTGATTTTTGAATAAAAAACTGGTTACCAAACGGACCCTCAATATTCGATCGTTCTCAAGGTGTTTTTTCTTAAAAGAGGGATTTATATATTATGATAAATGACTAAAATGATGTCATTATTGCGGCAATATTATTATTTCTTAATTCTCATGTGAAGGTTAATAGTGATAAATCTTTATAACATGATGAAATGATGTGTGCTTAATAGGCTCAATGTGATAATGAAACTGCAAATGATTTATCTACATCCGTACAATCATGAATATTGATCATTTACATCATTTTATAAGAGAACTTGTAGAAGTAGAAAGTATAATATTTAGATCATGTTATAACTAAGAAGCAACTTACATATATTTTTACAAAACCTTTGAATGTAAAACAATTTGAATCCTTAAAGAGCATGATTATCGTAAGTTGATCCGCCCCAGCGGATCAATGCGATGAGGGAGAGGAAGAGAATAACGGATGGTGATGAGGGATGGGGAGTGAGGGGGAGAGAGGGGTGTGTTGACAGATAGAGAAGAATATGTGAAATTGCAGGGTCAGTCCTTGCATAATTGCATGGCTGGTCCCTGTTGTTTATTTTTTTTAATCTGACTATTATTAATTACAAAGTTGATTCATGTGTTTTTCTGGTTAAATTATTAAGGAATACCGGCTAGTTTTTATTTTATTTTTGAGCTTCAAAAGTTTGAAAAATTGCAAATTAACTCCAATAACGGCTAGTTCTAATTATTTTTAAGTTCCAGCAGTTTTAAAAATTGCAAATTAACCCCAATAACGGCTATAATTGAAAAAAAAATTGGTATCTATATTTTTTAAAAACTAAATAACGGTTAGTTTTGTCCCCAATAGTTTTAAAAAATTACATGTGAATCCAACTATACCCTATATAAACCCTTTATTATCACCATTCACAACTCAGCGATTCACATTTATATATCCCATTTATAAACTCTCATTAAAATTTCAAACAAGTGCACAATCAACTTCAAGAATATCTCATCGAGCACATTTGGAAATTTCATGATTTTAAACAAGTTTTAGAATGAATTTTATTGAATAATTTGTCTTTTTTATTAAGTGTTATTTTATTTTATTTTAATCGATATATTTTTTAATTTATATAACTTTTCTCAATGAAATGTGTCTTAAATGAATAAATGTTTATTATGTTTGTAATTAAATGTTTCATTTGGGCTACTTGTGTTATTTTCATAAACTTATTCTCCTCATCTCATCGCATCTCTTCTCTTCCTCACCCTTTAATCTTGATACAATGTTTCCTAAAAAAAAATGGAGTTATTCCCCTTTTAAATGATGTTGATCGCAATACAATCCGTTAACCTTGCTCTAAGAAGTGACTTGTTTAATAGAATATGTTTCTTGTGCAACTTTAGTATCTTTTGATTTAAACTTTTGTGTAAATCAGTATGACCTTATTAATATTTTTTCTGAAAGACAAGTGTTTTAATTTAATGAAAATGCAGATTAAAACAGTTTTGTTTCTTTGAATGAGTCGTAATATTATCAGAATCTGAGTTAAAAACTCAGTTATAACTAAACGAGTCATGGAATGAATATTCAGTTAATTACTAGTTATAACTCGAACTATTGAATGGAAAGACACTTTGGTCACAGTGGGCAAGTGGTGTAAACTTATCGTCCTAACCACGACTTGAGAGATTAAAAGAGCTCGCACTTTAAATGTACTAGATACTGTGGCTAGTATTCAAACCTAGTCTAATGAAGGGAGTTTATAGTGAGTTCTATTCTGGATCCAGTTTAATAAAAAAAATTATTCTGTTAATATTTTCTTAATCTGTTAAATTTGATTTGGATAAATTTGGTATTAATCTTCTAAATAAAGAGGTTAGAGTGATGTATTTTTCTTCAAAGAAAAACTTTTATATACAAGCTTCACTGCAGTATCAATTTTATGTTATAAATAAATAAAAAAAACTCAAAAAAAGAGAGCCATATTTGAGATAAATTTTTCATAACTCTGTATCTAAATTACCTTATATATATATATATATTAGTATCTAAAATTCCACTTTCGTGGGATGTAATTAAATAAAAAAGTAAAGTAATCATTTATTTTGAAAAACGGGACACAAAATGAAAAACAAAATAATTTATTTGGGGACGAAGTTGACTAGAGTATAATTTTTTGTATAAAAAAACAAAGAGAATGGGGTGGGTGGGGGGGATAAACGTAGGGTGTACTTTGGCATGGGGGGTTTTGTTTTGGTATGGTATTGGTATTGTTATTGGGTATGGTATGGTATTGGGTATAGTATTGGTATTGGTATTGAGTAGGGTATGGTATGGTATTAGGTATGGTATTTGTATTGGTATTGGGTAGGGTATTGGGTATGGTATTGATATTGGATATGGTATGGTATGGTATTGGTATTGGTATTGGTATTGGGTAGGGTATTGGTATTGGTATTGGTATTGGATATGGTATGGTATGGTATGGTATTGGGTATTGGGTATTGGGTATTGGGTATTGGGTATTGGGTATTGGGTATTGGGTATTGGGTATTGGGTATTGGGTATTGGGTATTGGGTATTGGGTATGGTATGGTATTGGGTATGGTATTGGGTAGGGTATTGGATATGGTATGGTATGGTACGGTATTGGTATGGGGTATTGGGTATTGGGTATTGGGTATTGGGTATTGGTATTTGTATTGGGTAGGGTATTGGTATTGAATATGGTATGGTATGGTATGGTATGGTATTGGTATTGGGTATTGGGTATTGGATATTGGGTATTGGGTATTGGGTATTGGGTATGGTATGGTATGGTATTGGGTAGGGTATTGGATATGGTATGGTATGGTACGGTATTGGTATGGGGTATTGGGTATTGGGTATTGGGTATTGGTATTTGTATTGGGTAGGGTATTGATATTGAATATGGTATGGTATGGTATTGGTATTGGGTATTGGGTATTGGTATTGGATAGGGTATTGGGTATTGGGTATTGGGTATTGGGTATTGGGTATCGGGTATTGGGTATCGGGTATGGTATTGGGTATGGTATTGGGTAGGGTATTGGATATGGTATGGTATTGGGTATTGGGTATTGGGTATTTGGGTAAATGGGTATAGAGGTTAATAATGAGCACGCATAACGAGACCCACCACCACCGCTTTTCTCTTTCCATTCGTTTGTTTTATTTAATTTAATATTATTTATCTAATATTATTTGCTTTTTTTTGAAAACTGCATTATTCATTTTGTCATTTTCCCCCCTCCCTCCCTCATCAATTAATAAAATCCTAATTAATCTCTCGCTCACCTAAAAAAAGGTTCATTTCCCTTCTGGGTTTAGTTTAGTTTAGTTTAGTTTTAGGGTTTAGGGTTTTAAATTTTAATCAGTAACCCACTCAACTCATTTTGCCAACAAAATTAAACTTTGAACAAAGAATATTGAAATAGTAAAACTTAAACCCCCCCCTCCCCCTTTTACATTTTCATTCTGGGTTTTTAGGGTTTCAGGTTTTTTAATCACAACCCAAATAGTAGTAAAACAGAAAAATGAAAAGGGAAGAAAAAGAGAAAACAGAAGCTTTGAAACTATGCAAAGCAAGAAAAAGAATGATAAAAGAAGCAATAAATTCAAGATATTCTTTTGCAGCTTCCCATGTTTCTTACACCCACTCCCTTAAAACCTTAGGCATTTCCCTTTCAAAATACGCCGATTCCGAATATATTTCTTCCTTTTCCCTTCCTTCTTCACCCCAAACCCCCCTCCAAGTTACTCCCCCTAAGAATGAGAATGTTCAAAACGGTGATGCGGGTTCCACTTGGGACTACTTCGACCCCGTTCAGGAACTTGGGGATGATTTTGTTACTCCTGATTCCTACTCGAAATCCAGTACAGAGATTGATATGGGCGCGATAGTGAAATGTGCTTCAGGACCGTCTAGTTTGAAAGGCGTGGGGATGAGTGAGGAGAGAGAGGATCCTTCGGAGTTCATAACACATAGGGCGAAGGATTTTGTGTCTAGCGTAAAGGACATTGAGCATAGGTTCTTCAGAGCGTCTGAATCGGGGAAACAAGTGTCTAGAATGCTTGAGGCTAATAAGATTTCTGTTGGGTATTCCGAGGCAAAAGGTATTGTTGTTGTATAAGGACAATTTGTAAAATAGAATTTTTGTTTCGTTATACCGATTGGAGAATTTGAACTAGTGTTTTATGTGTTTTGTAGTGGGGTCTTCGGTAATGGACTTGTTAGCTGCTTTGCGGTTTGTTTTCTGCAGGACGAAGACGTCACTTGTTTCTAATGGTAATGCAATATACGAATAATTAATTTATAAGGAAATGCCATTGTTATATGTCAGGGTTCAAGACTTTTATGCGGATTACCTATGTAATTTTGTATTCATTAGGATTGTGTTGCTTGTTTTATTTTTCCTTTTTGGGGTTCTTGTGTGCAATTGCTTACGAATTTGCAGGTTGCGTATCACATCAGCTTAGTTAATTGGGCTTTCATCTAAATAGATGCCATGACTCTTAAAAAAAATGGGGAATTTAAATTGCATAGGAAATAACAAAAAATCGAATTCTAAGCTGTTTCTTGTATCACAGTTTTCAGAAACTTAGCGCTACAAAACCCGTGGCAGATTTGAACAAAAGAATATAAAAAAAAAAAACTGATCCTATCCCACTCATTTCGCCAATATGAGACGAGTATTGTACTTGTATAGCCTAAATTGTCATGAATTTTCATTTATAGAACCTTTGGAAGGTACTACAAAGGTCATAACCTGGAAACGGACAACATCGTCCAGGTCATCTTCTTCACGGAATAATCTTACATGTGCATCAAAAGATGAGAGTTATGACAGTGGAAGTGATTTCATTGAAGAGTTTTGTATGATATCTGGTAGCCACTCTTCTACTCTAGAGAGGGTGTATGCGTGGGAGAGGAAACTCTACGATGAAGTTAAGGTAATTTCTTCTGGTTACTAAACTTTAACCCACCAAGGCTAGCCTAGTGTGTTGGAATCCACATAACAAATAGGAGATTGTGGGTTAGATTCCCCGTCCCAATTAAAAAGATAATTAGTAATTACTTTATATGTTCTGGATCCTTTGAACATCAACAACTAATTCTTGTTGAATTAGGTTTTGGTTGTTAGTACTTAATGGTTTGACTTGGTCCATATCTTTATCCACAAACACAGGAATGAGAACTCTTAATGCTGTATTTTGAAAAAAACTAGTTATGACATGTGAAACGGCTTAATTCAAGTGTCTATTTGCAGAACAAATAAGAAATACTTCGAAACAAGCATTATCGAGATGCACTGTATTATAATATAAAATTTAATGTAGCATTCTTCTTATATAGCATTTTCTGTGTACAGATTGAGTAGCTTCCTCATTATATTTTTCTCGTTATCTTATTATTTAGGCTAGTGAGTCTATCAGGAGAGAGTATGATCGGAAGTGTGACCAACTCAGACACCAATTTGCAAAAGATATGAGTACACATGTAATTGACAAAACTCGTTCAGTAGTGAAAGATCTTCATTCACGAATCAGAGTTGCCCTTCATGCTGTTGATGCAATTTCAAAACGTATCGAGAAAATGAGGGATGATGAGCTGCATCCGCAACTTGTAGAACTCATTCAAGGGTAAGGTCACTTTATTTTTGCTGACCTATAGCAACAGTACCAATACTTAGGAGAATTTTTTATGGGCCTCATAGTTTAAGTTGCAACACTATTGGTTCCGAAAGTTTGAATAGGCCAGGCCAGTGGTTCCCGTAGTTTCAGTCACAACAATACTGGTCTCCGTACACTCAGCAAGATACACTGCTGTCTGTTCCTATGTGGGCCAGTGGTGTTATACATGGAGATCACTTGTGTTGGCTATTCAAATTGTGGGGACCAAGTGTAACTTACTCAAAGTCTCAAACTGTCAGGATCAAGTAGAAAATTTACCTAACATATAGGGACTTTTTGCAATTAAAATAATGGGGATAAAAGTGAAATTTGATTTAAAGTATGGGTTCTGTTGTTGTACTTGACCCTTTTGTTTTAGCCCATTTATCCAATTGCACTTGAAATTTGTATCCACTACTAGTATCCGCATTTTCATGTTTCAGCTTGAGAAACATTATGTAGGAATCATTTTCCAGGTAGACAGTTTTAACATTTCTTCTTCCAAGGCAGTAGAATAGGTGCACCTACACCTTGTTATCGTACTCACTTAGTCAAAAGAGTATAACATCTTGCACCCCTTACGGAACATTCTTTCTATACTACAATTTGAAATTCTACAAATATTGATTTTCCCAAAGTATACTGTATTTTAATGATTCGTTGGTGATACTGATACCTTATTTGAAAGCTCACCCCTCATCTTGTTACCATTGTTTAATATTTTTATTTTGTATTCTATCAATTTTGTTTTGTTTCAAATTAAACATCTACCATGGAAATTGGCTAGGCCTTAAAAATGCAGTTGCATTTTCTTGTGATCAAAATATTTTTCATATTTTTTTTGTTTTTCGAAATCAATGTTTTCTGCTGAGCCAACTGCATAAACCACTTCGTTACTTTCCAAATTAATTCCATTCCGTGTGTTATTGTAAGTTAAAACTATTAGTTCCTTTGCAGATTGATTAGGATGTGGAAATCCATGCTCGAATGCCATCACGCACAATACATAACCATATCATTAGCATACCATGCAAAAACATCTAGTACTAATCTTTTAGAAGAAACCCAAAAGCAAATAATGAATGAGCTCGAGGAAGAGATAGAATACTTCGGCCTAAGCTTTGCGAATTGGATAAATAGCCATACAACTTACGTAGAAGCTTTAAATGGATGGCTGCAAAATTGCATAACACTCCCTCAAGAAAGGTCAAATCGTAGAAGGGCCTTTTCCCCTCGACGTGTTTTGGCTCCTCCAATCTTTGTTCTCTTTCGTGATTGGTCAGTTGGGATTAAATCTTTGCCCTCCGAAGAACTCAGTGCTGCCATTAAAGGATTTCTTTTGGATTTGCGAAATTTGATTAAGAAACAAGCTGTGGAACAAAAAGCAGTTGATTTGAGCAACAGTGAAGAAAAAGTTCAAGATAAGAATGATGAAAGGTCTTCAAATCTATGTAGCATTCACTCGAGCTTGGCTAAGGTACTTGATAGGTTGACAAAGTTCTCTGAAGCTTCTTTGAAGATGTGTGAAGACATTCGACAGAAATGTGAAACTGCCCGGAATGCTTATTGCAACTACAGGCCTCTTAGATACTAGACTTGTAGTACTTATTTATCAAACAAAAACTGCTGCGTACGCCATTCGGTTTAACAAAGTGCTAATATTTCGCGAAATTGCAGAGTTGTTGACAGGCCTTTTGAATGGTAGAAGTATTTGCAAACTCCACCTTTTGTTTTGTAGTATTTTAGGTTTGAATATTTTTATCTCAAATGATTGTCACTACTAGCAGTTGCTTTTCTTATGAGTAAAAGTATATTTTAGTAGCTGGTACAGACGTTTAGATAAAATCTATTCTCATATAATGGCTGATTGTCTTATTAGTTACCAGCATATTTTGTACGATGACCTCATTGGCACCATTTCTCACTAGAAATCTTGTTAAACAACAATGAGAAAAGCCGGCTTTCTAAGATGAACGACGTTTGGAAAACATGTACAAGGGTTTTCTCAAATTAGTTGAGGCTAGCAGTGGATTTCCGTGAGTATAAATGTTATGAATGAATATGACAATGCAGCATTTTTCACACACACATTTTTAGTAAAAAGTTAATTGAAAATATTACAACCTTATTTCTCTGAGCCAATATCGAAGAAGAATCCAATAGAACCTCGACACAAAACCAAACGGGGGTATTAGGTAACAATGTGCTAGAGAAACTTGGTCCTCTAAAGTTGCTATCTGCCTTCACCTCAAGTACTTGCTTTGTGTCAAACTTGACGCTTTTGTTATTTTTCATAATCTTTTAAAATCCAACGGCCTGGGTGTAGTGTGCGTAAGCTTCTGCAGTTGACTGCATACCTATTGGGGCGCGTGTAACATGATCTGGCAAATCAAATGCATCCACCAGTTCTTTGGCAATATTCCTTACTTGGAAACTTAGATACTCTGTCAACTTGTGAATGGCCTGCAAAATAGGAACCGGATCATCTTTTTGTGGTCAACGCATATCAGTTCAACAATAGCCCTTTCAGATTCAATTGCAAAGAGGGAAAACCTTTTCAGCCTGGAGAATCTGGTTTGTTGTTTTTTAGAAATATGAAAATATTAACGATGTGTTAGAATAATTTATTGTATCTAGTTATCGGAAAAGATCCATATCAAGGTAGTGTCTGGTGGACCAGATCCTTGTATAAGTTTTACGGAATTCTCTTGAGACAGTCCAGAAGTTTAAACTAAAAGTTACTCCATTTTGTTGTTTTTTCCCTCTTACTTGCACACACCTTGTCCTATTGTGTTTTTGTGCTCTCTCCTCTCTCACAAGGTGTGTAACAAGGACCGTAAGAAGTGCGTACATATCACTACTCATCCTAGGCCATGACCCTGTTTTCCGTAATGTAACGTAACCATTTCAAAGATGCCACCAAGGATAATACTTTGTTCTTTTGAGCCAAATTCCCCATGTCATTAATTTCCGTTATTAATTTGTAAAGGACATTATGAGATACATTGCCTCTGCTCTTATTTGGAAAAAAAAATTGTAATACAATTTTGTTGTATAATTGCAAAGAATAAACTCTGAATACCTTTGCTTTATTAGGGGCCACATAATCAACATTGCGATACGTTCCAATGTCATTCCAGATCCGGTCCAAGGCATAAAGATCACAAACAAGTTTTAGTGCAGCTCGACTACTCGGATCAGGGCAGCTGAAAAAAAAAACATGACTATATAAAGACACATCTCCCTGATGACATCGTTCGTAACCCAAATTTGTGGAAGGAAATAATTTTGAAAAGAAAAATTCCATGATTCACAAAGTTCATCCAGTGAAAACACAAAACCATAAGAGAACTTTGAAAAACTTGAGCACAATTTAATGAATCCAAGTATTCCTGATAAACTGAAGTAACTTCTTCAGAACATAAAAACCAAAGGACAAGAATCTACCCAACCACATTAACAGAATTTTTCCAAAGCTGCGAAGAGAAATTACCTCCGGACAGCTTTAATGAAACTTGCAAGGATGACAGCTTCAATATGGGACTCGGCGAGCGTCAGAAGATGGTTTAAACACCGATTCCAAGCACCAAATCCCCCAAGATTCTTACTATGCTTCTGGAGCCGTAACGCAACACTATGTAGCAACCGAGAGGTGCGATACTGACAAAAATAATTGTTATTTTTCCATATAACAATTTTATGACAGGTGTGCTTTTGGACTTTCAGCACAAAGATCTCAACTACTACAGAGAATTTATTTTTTTATGATTAATCTAGGGAAAATGTGATACAATAGAGTACAAAAGAGAAAAAGATATGATAGAATAGTGAAGAAATATTCGGTTTTCCAAGAATTTTTGGTACCTCGGCCAACAATTTTGTTCAGATTTTCATTGAAATGTAAGCTACAATACTAGTCACTACATTAGGGTGATGTGCAAAAGCAAATATCAGATAATATGCCAGTAACAGGCAATATGGATGATAACAGAAAAGCGAAATACGGCACTCACTCTAAATGCGTCTAATTGGAATTTAGAGTCTCGCAAGTGGTCTTCACCTTCCCAACGAGCTGTTACAGGATTTGGTTGTGAGAGATATGAGTTCATAGAATCCCTTAAATAGTTCCATGTGACTGTTAATGTCCCACCCTGGAACTTCTCCTTGTATTGCTTCAACAAATCTGCAGCAACCTGCATTGCATGCAACATGTGTTTGTGATTGATTAAATCTACAAAACTAAGCAAATGGAGTATACTGTATTGAAAGAACATGAAGAGGTACAACAAGAAACAATGAGAGTATTCAGTTCTTTTGCTTTCCGATGTAAAAGAAACTGTAATTCAGTAAATGAGTTGAAACCTGCATTTAAAAAAAAGTCGCTTTGATTTATTAAAGATATTTTCTTCGTGACTGTGGTAAAAATAAATTAACTTTTGTTGAAAAGCTCATCATTTACGCTTTCAGGCCCATTGTTCTGCTCCAAAACATAAAAAAGCTCAAGCTTCTCTATTATTTCGGAAACAGTAAGCATAAACCTTCTATAATTCTTTTTTTTTTTCAAATAATGAAACTACTGTAGAACTTTTTTCTTACGCCTATTGGCAATTCAGTTTCTTGTGTAAATTTCAATTACAAACCATTGAGATCTGCAAAATTTATTGAATTATCTATTTTATTACTATTAGCTTTTGAAATTAATGATTTTGAGTTATGAAATATGATTTGGCTATGTAGCTATTATTCGCTGATATAAAACTTTTCTTTGGAAAAAGTCAAGCTTAAAGTCTAGATATGCTTTATTAAAACTATAATAAAAACAATTCAACTATGCTTTCATCACGTCTAAGAACATTGAGCGAAACTCATCTCAGGTTTTACTTTATTAAAAATTTACTTGAGAACACTTCAACTATGCTTTCTTGTTTTAGAACGTTGGTGAAACGCATCTTGGGTCTAACATTATATGAATGTTAGAATCTACACACCACTGCGGTGCCATTTAATCATAAAACTAGGAGTTTTAAATTGAAACATTTCACAAACCTGTTGCAGTAGCACAGTGTTATCCCCTTCGAAAGTCTGAAATATATCATGATCATTTCTCAAACTACCAAATCTATTAACAGCAGCATAACCATGACCACCGCAAGATTCCCTACAAATGCTCAACGACTTTGCTGTATAAGACGTCACATATGCCTTAAGCCCTGAAGAGAGAGAATGAACGTCCGCCACCAACGCCTCATCGTGGGTTTTTTTCATCTCCGCATATTTCTCAACCAACTGTTTTGTTGCAAAATGAAAAGCATATGTTGAAGCCAACATAGGCATAAGTTTATGTTGGTGAGACTGGTAATCCAAAATACTAACTTCAGGTTCTTTCGGAGGACCAAATTGTTGTCTGAGTAACGAATAACGTATCGCTATTGTCGCAGCGATTTTTAAAACACCCATAGAAGAATAAGCTAAACCGACCCTTCCCCCCACAAGTTCCCCTAATGTAGCGGCAAATCGTTTATTTATAGAACTTAGGCTACTTGTGTATTTCCCTTCTCGTGATACATCTCCGAATCGGTTTAACAGATTGTCACGGGGAATTCGCACCGATTTAAATTTTAATGCTCCGTTATCTACTCCGTTTAGACCAATTTTGTGGCCACAATCTTGTATTTCAACCCCAGGGAGGATTTGGTGGGTATTTAAATCACGAATAGGAACTATAAAGGCATGAACACCCATATCGGAAACTTTATTTTTATCGTGAGTTGGCAATATGAGTTTTGCAAACACGGTAGCAAATTTTCCATGAACTGCGGCATTTCCAATCCACCACTTTATTGCCCCATCACTTGGTGTGTCAATTATAAATTGGTCCGAAAGTAGATCGTATGTGGCAACGGTTTGGAGGCCTTGAACGTTTGATCCTTACATAGACAAAAAGAATGTGAGAGCATTAATTTTAATGTGATATGCAAGAGCCAAAAGAGTGGCAATGATGACCAAGAACTACCTTTCAGAAAAATTAAATTGTATAGTAAATCTCACTATGGCCTTTGATTATTCAAGGGCTACTGTTATCGAAATGGAATCCATTTTTCAGCAAATAACAAGAATAAACAACAAGGATAGACAAATATCAAACATTCCGAACCCAACTGCAGCAATTAAAAAAACATTACCCCAACAGAAACTATACATTACGGCAAGGGAATTTTTTTATCACAAAGATACTAAGGAATTGATCAAAATCGGTTTCAGATACTGCTGTTTGAATAATTAATTCCATTGAAAAGCTGAAGTACACAATTGGAAACATCAACTTTAAAGCTACTTTTTTTTAAAAAAAATGCATGGAATCTAGGACATAGGTAAATATGTTGAGGTCAGTAGACGAAGATACAGCTAGATCCAATAAAATAAAAAATAAAAAAATCATCGGTCGATGCTAGTGCAAAAACAGCAAAAAGGCTAACATGGATCCAGCTAAAAATCCATAACTGTTATTTTAATTGGCTTGGATGTCGATAGAAAACTTGTAGGTGGAGGAGAAAAAAAGAAGAAGAATATTAGAAAAGAAAGAAAGCGGAGGAATGAAGTAAAAAACAAACGGTACGTACCATGGTAGAGCTCAGTCATTGCAAAACAACCAGGATAATCCAAATTGTCTATACCTTCAAAGTACTTATCCCTGTGCTTTTTAGTTCCTAAGTTGATCACGGAACCTCCCCAAAGACTGATATCAAAGTTAACAGCAAATGATAAGAGCCATTTCTAAGATGGGATATAAAGCTGTCAAAATTCTCCAACAGCAACTGGAAATTTAGAATCATAAACCATACACATGCCATCAAAAAGGTACCCCAAAAAAAAAACAGATTAAAAGTTTCAAATACCCAAAAGAAATATAAAGAGGAAAAAGGAAATAAACAAAGAACTTCCTAAGACTTCAAATTTTACCATCGTAATTCCGGAATTCAACTCAGTAAAAAGGTAAAATCTCGATACTTCCTCGTTAATCTCTACTAGCTCGTGTCATAGTGCCCAATTCTGTATCTAATTTTGCACATTGTTAAGTTGATTATTATTCTCAGCTACAAACCTCATTGTTTCCGTTTAGCTTGTTATATATCTCCAAAAAGTGCTTTTTTTTTAATCTGTTTCCTTATAAATACTCTCTAATTATTTCTTTATAAGTTACCAAGTTGAAACACATAGCTGCGGGTTTTAAAATCAGGGATAGGTATGGGGCATAGTTAGTTATAGAAATAAATTAGAGCGTACATCATGAGAGAGAATACGTATATTTTGTGTGTTACTCCCTCCGTCCAATTAAGTGTCCACTATTTCATATTCGTTGTCCCAAAATAAGTGTCCGCGTTTTTAATATGGTAATTATAATGCAACAAATCTACTCTTTTACGGTTTATATACTTACAATTTATAACTACAGCAACAACAATTTTTAGGGAATAAGTTACCCGCATTAACTTTAATTATGATATTTAAAAGGGCAATATTGATAATTTATGTATAAAAATTTAATATTCTTAAAAAGTAGCAATTTATAAGGGGGGGAGAATTAAGTAAAAGAAGATTCTGGTAGTTGATTCATCTTATTCTTAGCTATAGGCTCTCACTCACTGCTAACTGATACATATTAAAAGGTAATTAGTTTAGCAGATAAAAAGGAATGGTGGTGGTATAAAAAGAATAATAAATGAAAGAAAGGAAAAGAAAAGAAAAGAGAGTAACCTGTACTGAACACCCAACTTGATACCAAGAGACATATCAACACTACCAAAAGCCTCAGCAATAGCAAAATACTTTTCGGGATCATCGGAAACAAAAGCTAAAGGCCTAAGACCAGCATCCTTAACAAGTCCAGTAAGTTGAGTCATACAAAGATGTCTATGTTCATGAGTAGATATTTGAACAGGAGTAATAAGATCAGGTCTAGAAGCTATGTAATTATAAACAGTGTCTTGTATATCCCTGTGTTTACCCCTCATATACTTTGTTAGATTGTTTTTTGATTCTTCTGTTGTTAACTTATTATTAATAAGGGGGGTGGGGGGATCTTCTTCTTTGCTCCTCCTCCTACTACTACTTCTGCATTTTGAGAGGTTTATTATTGTTGTTGTTGTTGTTGCGATTCTCGGGGGGTTTAGATGGATCCATAATTGTTCCATTCTCCTCCGTATGCTGGTTTCGTTTTTTTTATCATCTTCATCCCCCTTTCCATTTCGATCCATTTTTATTTTTATTTTTGTTTTTGTTTTTGTTTTTGTTTACGGTTTAGATGAAGGATTTGGGAGTTTGGATTGAATGAAGGATTTTGGTTTACTTGCGTGTTCAAATATATATATATATAAACGGGTCTCATATATATATATATAAATACAACCGGCTTATATTGTATCAAAATTATCGAAAAAAATATAATCATAAAATATAACATTTAAACTATATAATCAACTTTTAAAAAAATGTATTTCGATAATTTTGATATATAAATTTTGAATCAGTCAAAATTAAGTGTAATTTAATAATAGAGAATTAAATAGTAACGGAGGAGGAGGGAGTATAGATGTTATTTAATGGAAGAGAAGAAAAGAGTTAAGAGTTAGGCAGGGGGTAATTGTATTGAGTGAGTATGACCGCTTCTTTTCTTTTGGAACACCCTAGTTATTTTATTTACTTTTATTTATTTATTAAAAACTTTGCATTAATTAATTAAAATTACTAATCATTCTATATATATATAGAGGTGCGTGCGGCACTTCCCCCAAATCCTAATTTCGTTTAACACTCCTCCTCCTCATCTTAAATATTTAATGCAAACTAATAAATTACTCCCCATCTAATATTTAGTGGAAAACAATAAAGAATTAATTAATTGTTGCAAGTCCCTAAGCCCAATCTTATTACTTGCAATTACCTATCATAATTTCGTGGGTTTCAACCCGACCCGTCGCGGGTCGGGTAAAACTGCAATTATATTCGGATCGGATTTAAATGGGTAAAATTGTAACTTAAAAAATTAAAATTCAACACTCTCTCTCTCTCTCATATACATTAAACTCTCTCTTTTATATTATTTGTATATTATATTTCTAAATCAAATGATTTTTTAATCTAATTAACAAATTTTATTTGAAAATTTTGACATTTATGAGATTTATTTTTTAAAAGAAAAAAATATATTTTTAAAAAACTGGTCAAATGGGTCGGGTCGGGTTGAAATCCGCGAAATTATCATCCCTACTTACAATCTAATATTTGGTGGGAAACAATAAATAATGAAGAAATTTAGTGTGTGGATCATAATTATTTTAATTTTAAGGTTTTTATATTACATCATATAGTAATAACTAAACACGCATCACGTGCACGTATTTTACTAGTATATATATATACTAGTAATCGTGTCACACACGTTGTGTGTGTGATACGTGTGATTAAAATATAAAAAATAAGTATAGTTGTGAGATAAATACGTGGAGAATAAAAAACTATATACAAGAGGAGAATACTTAAAATAATTTTGATTTGTTAAAAGATGGATAAAAAGTGGTAATTAGTTTTTTAATTTTCTATTATTTATGAGAGTGACATTACGGTAATTAATAAAAAAAATGTAAGGGTAATTTTGAAAAAAAATAGTAAAATTTGGCAGGCTCAATAAATCTTGGATTGACTTATTATAATAAAATGATATATATATGAAGAAGTGTGGTCACGCGATAATAAATCGTGTTTGATATTAGTCACCATAATAAAAAAACCAAGTAATTGATACAGTAGAATAAAAAATAAATAAAAAGTAAGCAGATGTTTTGAATTGATAACATTTTCTCAAGCATATGTGTTTTAGGTGTCTTTTCTATTAAGTCTTCCTTTCAAATACTCTTTTCTAATATATATGTATCTCTCTTCTTCTTAATTCGTTTTAGTGAAATGGGAGTTTTTTATTTGTATTGGCAGTTTTTTTTTTTCTTTTTTACCGTGGATTGCAGATGTTTTTTTATTTGTATTGACAGTTTTTCGTCGGTTATCATTTTTTAATGAAAAACGATAACTTTAGTTAAAATAAAGGGGTAGTAAGGGAATAAAGTGTTGCAAAACCTTATAAGACCCTCTTAACTTAATAATATGCTAGCGGAACTGCCCACCCGATGGATGTGAATTAAAGAAAAAATATGTAACCTGATAGAATTTTCGATGAACGGAGGGGCAATTATGATTGAGAGAGGGGAAATTTGATAATAGAGATAGATAATAGAGAGAGAAAGGTAGAGAGATAAAGGTAGAGAGATAATAAGGAACAGATATGGTAACGTGAAATAACAGTTATTTTTATTTTAGCAGTTTTTTTATTTGTAATTTTTCAAACTATCAATACTATTTTGTAAATATTTGTTTCAAGACCTCATAAGATCTTAGACATAAATTAATAATATATATATATATATATATATATATCATTTTTTTAAAAATGGTACTTTTTATTATTTTTTCCTAGTTAGAAAATATAGATTCACAAATTTTTTCCCCAAAAAACATTTGATGTTTTGTAATCTCTAAAAACACTAAATTGTTCCCGAAAAAACTAATAGTGTACAATGACATGAATTAACTTTACAGCGGTTAACATTAAAAAAAAAAAGGGTAGAATAATTATGTTTAACATTGTGCTTAATTAATTATTTTAAAAGAAAGTGGGTGTTATATCAACGGGTTTGAGTGAGTCAAATAAAAATATTGAGTAAGATCCTCACGAATTCTTTAAAATTTTGGGTGTGTTTATATATAGTTGGCAATTAGTAACTCTAATTATTAATTTTCTTAAATAATTTGATATTTTTAAAGTTAAAAACAGAAATGACAACCCCAACCCTCTCTTTTCTAAGATCCTCATTTCTTTCTGGAACGGATCTGTCGGAGACGACTCTTTTCCACCAAACAATAATTAAAACCACTACTAACAAAAAATAAACCATATTATTCTAAAACATACTATGCAATGACTTAATCAAATCATATATCTTTTAACCATGTTACTTTTCTTTTTTTTTAACAATTCTTCTTTGAAAATAATCCCCTCTTAAGAGATAGAGAAAAAAAGAAAAAGTATTTTTGAGATTGTTTTAGACAATCTCTTTTATGCTTTTCCTCTTTTTTCATTCTTGCCATTAATTACATCATATCTTTCCTCACCAATATTTCCTTTTTTTCATCTTCTTGAATTCATTTTAACCAATGAAAATTTTCTTATAATTATCTTACCATTAAAGGAGGAAAAACATTTCTTTACATGAAAATGGGAGAGTCCCCAGAAAGAAAGAAAGGTTGTGGGGTATTAAGCTCGGTTTTTGGGCGACGTAATAAATTGTCCAGGAAAACGTCTGGAATTCTGCATGCGAAAAATGCGGGCAATGTTGCTTCGAGCCATTCACCAGAGCCGACGAAAAATCAGACTGATAGGATCATTGACAGGCCCGGGCTGAACCATCCTAAAATTTCAAGACAACAAAATTTCCCCATTTGCAATCAAAATCAAGGTAGGAGAAATACTGACCAAGAGAGAAATGGAAATCAAAATCAAAATCAAGAGTATGTTCCAGGGAAAAAGGTGCCTTATGGTACTATAGGTATTTCAGGTGAGCTTGATAGCATGATAACCGATCATCAACGGTCTAAAGGGTCCGGTAATCTTGTCCGGGCGTCATCTGGTAATGTAATGCTTTTTGGGCATTTGGGTAATTTGAGACAATCCGGAGGCCGTGGAGGTGGAGTTGGTAATTTAAATGCAAAAAATGGGTTAAATAATAATACGAAGAATGGATACGCCAATTCTGATATGGGAAATGTTGTAAAGAAACAAAGTGGCGTGACCGAGAAACCAGTATCTTTGTGTAGGGCACTTTCTACTAGGATGGATCCTGAGGAGTTGAAGATTATGGGAAATGAGGATTATAAGAATGGGAATTTTGGTGAAGCGTTGGCTTTGTATGAAGCGGCTATTTCGATTGATCAAAACAAGGCCTCCTATCGGAGTAACAAAAGTGCGGCTCTAAATGCGTTGGGTAGGGTTCTCGAGGCTGTTTTTGAGTGTAGAGAGGCTATTCGGATCGAGCCGTTTTATCAGAGAGCTCATAATCGTTTGGCTACACTATATCTCAGGTGCTGATATTAGAAATCATCATGTGATAATATTTTCCAAAAACTTTAGTGAAACGTAGGAAAACTCAAATAATTAAGTTGGTATTGTAAATTTGTTCCCTTGGAACTAGAACAATAAGAGGAACGTACCTTTATTTTCATATTAAGGGTAAGGTTTGAACTTTGAAGTATGATTCGAAACTGGATTACCACTTCGACAGATCATATGCTATCAAGAGTAAAGTAATTCATAACTGAGCATCCGCACCAGTTTACTCATCATTCTCCTTAAATTTAAGGTCAAATACATATTTTATTTACTTTAACAACTCATTTTAACATAGTTTAATATATCAGTTTATCACTTTCCTCATATTCCTTTTTATTTATTTATTAATTTATAACTTTTATTAATTTTTTTTAATATCACTTTACACTTGCACATATTTGATAATGACATAAATTAAGAGAGAGAAGGTATATTTTAGTATTAGACATTTATAAGGAGAGCAAACTTTATCTTGAATTTAAGGAGAGTATCGTATTAATGTAGAAATATGTGATCTGAGGAGATTGATGCATATATTCGAAAGACATCTTTGGTCCATTTTCCTCCTAATGTAGGAATTGGTTAAGTAAAGTTTAAACAGCAATATTTCTTCTTCTTTTTTCCTTTCCAAAGGTCTATTGTCATACATGTTTGGAATAAATCAATAAATATACTTCCGTTATCAATAAATATACATGTTTGAAAGCAAAAAATGCGAACAAATAATTTTAGTAGTAAAAGGAACTCTTGTTTGTTTTGAGTAAATATTCCATATCGAAAATAAATTACAAAATGGAAGTAATTTTCTTTGGCTCTAGAATGATGTATACAACAGGTTAATGTCTAAAATCATGATAGTATGTTTAGCTGGTAACTTTTCAAGAAAGATCAAACAATATAAAATTATCATATTAAAAGTTCGCACTTTAGGTTGTAGCTGGACGGAGATAGTATTGTGTTGCAGTTAAATGTTTGTTGCAAACTGTTTTGTAAATAGTAGGGTTTGTTTGGTTACTTGTCGTTCGCTTAATGCCAGCTTTTAAGCTAAAGTTTAGCTTGTAAAAACTGGGTTAGGTCCCAAACTTTGGTTTAATGAAATATGGGGTAATGTCCCTTTAAATTATAAAAAAAAAAAAAAGGTTGTAGCTAGACTATTATCCAGCACTTGGTTAATGCCAAAGATTTAAAATTACTATGTAAATATATGCATCCAGATTGGGAGATGCAGAAAAGGCCATGTATCACTATAAACAAGCAGGGGCAGAATCAGACCCTGATGTTCTGACTAAGGCTAAAAATTTGCAAATCCATCTGACGAAATGTACCGAAGCCAAGAAAAATCGAGACTGGAACACATTGCTCAGAGAAACAATGCATGTAATATCAGGTGGCTCTGATTCCGCACCTCAGGTTAGAAATTACTGTTTTTTCAAGTTAGTATGTAATTGAGTAAATTCTTTTCAATTGATATAGCTAGCTTATTATTTTGGGTAAAGATTTTTGCTTTGCAAGCGGAGGCATTGTTGAGGATGAATAGGCACGAAGATGCGGATGAGGCATTGAAAAAAGGTCCAAAATTTGAAGTTGATGATTGTACTAAGTATTTCGGGCCAGTAAGTAATGCCAGTTTGTTGGTTATTCGAGCTCAAGTTGATATGGCAGCTGGGAGGTGAGTTTCAAATTTTAGTATCTATATAAATGTAAATTGATCCCTTTTGCATGAAATCTGTTCTTTGCTTAAGATGGATATACTTTGATCAAGTATGGTCGTATATATAATGAAGAAACGAGCAGTATCACTTTTGCTTCATCTTTTTTGTCCTTTAAAAAAAATGGAAGACACAAGACCAGCTTGGCAGCCAAGTAAAAGAATAATTATTAAACGACTTATATGTACAAATGTGGGAGTAAGTGAGTAACTATATAGTCCGCCATGATAAACCGGCACGTGGTTCGATATATTCGTTCAGGTTGGCTAAATATTCATCTATTAGGTGTGTGACGCTAGGCAGTAACTGAGCTTCCAAAATACCAAAAAAACAATTAATTGAACTTGAATTCCATTTATACAATGTTTTCGGCTCGGGTGAAAATTAAATACACTTTAGCTTTTGTACATAACAGTAGCAAGGGATTCTTCTCCCTAATAATGGTAAATAAGCCGTTTTTTTCAGGGTATATATTTGTTACATGCCTACACCAGATTGTGCAATGTTGCCTTGGTAAATGGATAGTTTAGCCTAGTAAACCTCTAAAAGTTATGAGTAGCATGAGCTAATTGGTAAAAATAAGTCCGTTTGCATGCATTCAAGTATATATATTGATTGTAGTTAAGATTAGGTCATGGGTTGGGGCTAGTTTATAATCTATATATCCGAAATAAGGAACCGTTTTAAAGGATTATGAATCGAGTGTAATATAAACTCCACCGCTTTTTCTTTCATTCTGAAATAAAACTAAAAAAGGATAAATGGTATTTCAACAGATTTGAAGATGCTGTAGCAGCAGT
The DNA here is from genome assembly GCA_963682055.1 of Primula veris. Taxonomy (NCBI): domain Eukaryota; kingdom Viridiplantae; phylum Streptophyta; class Magnoliopsida; order Ericales; family Primulaceae; genus Primula; species Primula veris. Next base: position 34,509,767 of record OY821747.1, read on the forward strand.
TCAACGAGCAGCTCGTCTCGACCCCAACAATAAGGAAGCGGGTATAGTGGTTCGAAGAACTAAAGCAGTTGCAAATGCTCGCTCTAAAGGAAATGATTTATTTAGGGAAAATAAATATAATGAGGCATGTGATGCATACGAGGAAGGACTTGACCATGACCCTTACAACTCTGTCTTGTTGTGTAACCGAGCTACTTGCAGGGCCAAACTTGGTCATTTTGAGAGAGCTATTGAGGACTGCACTATGGCTCTTAAAGTTCGCCCATCCTACAGAAAAGCCAGATTAAGAAGAGCTGATTGTTATTCCAAGGTAAGGACTAAAGCTTATATAACAGAATGGTCATATGAAGAACAACAAAGTACTTATATTCCAACATTATGACTATACAGAATTCAAGCAACATACCATTTCAAAACCAAATAATCTTAAAATCATTACCACCTGTCTCATGCAAAATGATAAACAAGTATTGTGTATAATGACAATAAGTGTCTAACATGGAATCAAATTTATATAATGAGGAAAATTTACATAAGTTGACTTCTACTTCTACCCATTTTTCTTTTTTAACTCCTTGCTTTGCGATTCTTATATTAACCTCTATCATTCCGTTACTATGTTAACCTTTCTCTTCAGCATGTCATCTTAAAGATCTGGCGGACAATATAAAGAATTGGATAACACCAGAAAGTATAAGTAACTTATGACCTGAGTCTAAAATTAAATCAGTTGTATTTACACACATGGTGTTTGTATATAGTTTCATTCATTTAGACAATTGAACAATTTTGATGTGTGTGATTGTAGTTGAAAAATTGGAAGGCGTGTGTACAAGATTACGAGGAGATGAAGAGAGAGACGCCCGGAGATGAAGATGTTATCCAAGGCTTGAATAATGCTCTAGTACACATCGACAAACAAGAAGCCGGAGATCATAGAACATAGTGTGACTTTAGCATGATAGGGGAGAGAGCAATGAAATTTCAATGCGATTTAAAAAAAAAAAAACTGGGTGTTTAGATGGTGTTAAGTTGTTGTTGTTCAGTGTTTAGAGGGGATTTTTGAAAAAAAATGTGTAAACGAGTTTTGACAACCTTTGTATTTAAGTCGTCCTTTAAAGTTTTTTAAAATGCAGTCGGTGTATCTCTTATTTTCTCTGCAAGTGTTTCGACTTTGACTCGTATTTTGCTATTCAGATGAAAAACACAGAGTCCACGTACGGCATGATAAAACTCCACGAAAATGTAACACACAATCTAACAAGAAAGCTCTCGTGTCTTGACTTGGCACATTGTGGTTTGAAAAAGAATTTATAATGTGGATTCTATTTGTTTTTAGTTTGCACGATGACACTTAAGTTCCATGGCATGGCAGTCATGAGTACTTGTCACTCATTTTGCATACCCTAATTAAACCTTTATATATATATATATATATATATATATATATAAAATTTAGGTCAAGTTTTGATTGTAAGTTGCTTTTCTTAAGGTACGTATAGTTTTGGTATCAATGGTGAATTGCATTAGTTTCTATTGTAATTCAGGTACTTGATCCGCATCAGGGCTGATGGTTTCGTGGTTACTCGTAGATAGTACCTGTTAGCATCCTAACCGTCATACATAACCATGGAATTGGAATCTGACCAATTTGCATAACATAAACGAGATAATCTGAAAAAAAGAGAAAACTTTGCAGATGAGTATCCATATATTAGTGGCAAAAATAGCCACACGCTTCTTTTCTTTCCCTTATGTATGTATATCTCAATGTTAATACAGGGAACTGAGAAGTCACAAAATTAGAATAATCTCCCTTATTTCAATGCCAAAATTTTAAATTAAAACAAAAAGGCTATAAGTTCAGTGATTTACTTCAAAATATCAGTGATACTGATTTATTTTATAAAATTGAATATTGATCAAAACTGTATATATACTCAAAGAGGCAAAATTAAAGTCGTTATATCTAGAATTTTCATTCTAAAGACTTATATGCATTTTAAACACATTCGATCTGTCATTTCCGTGTATTTTCATATCATACCTATACGGAGTAATTACAGAACATAGATTTAATAAGGTTTTTTTGGTTTTTATGATTTCAAAGAAGTTTATTTTTATTTTAATTAATCATGAGATTCTTTGTTTGTTTTTTGGCAAATTTTAGTGTGGTTGGTTGATTAGAAATTTATGCAATTGACCATATACTACAAGAAATTGGATTTATTCCAAAACAAATATAATTATAGTTTGTGCACCCATTCAATTGACAAAAGACACTTAAAATAATGGCGGCGTGGACAACAACTTAATAAGTTGATTAATACAGAACGAAAAAGGTTTTAAGTAGTTATATATACATGGATTAACCCTCTATTATTTGCGTACGGTTGTGTTTACGTACATTAAGGTGGAAAAAAAATACACGATCTCAAACAAAAACACATTCAAATCATATAGCTTTTTTACCAACGCGATCCATATATGCGCGCAAATACCATAGAGACACCTCCCTATTGTACACTTTTCATATAGCAGATTCGACATGTTGCTTACCATCCTCGATCCCATGGAGTCTATCACCACCAGGAACTTTTACACCGTTCGATCCACAATCATCCCGAATAGCTGTCAGCTCATACGGTGAGGCATCTGTAGCTAACCACTGCTCGATGGTGAATTTCTTTTGCGTACACCCCATATGCGGACCAGTTGGGGTCACTTCAACATAGTTGCAGTACCAGCCATGGTGTGGGCCTAATCCGTTAGAGGTCAAGTTCATGGCACATATCGGCCCTTTTAAACATGGGCCTCTACTGCTGAAAATGTCCAAATTGCCCCTCTCATAGTAGTCATAATTTGGACCCATTAGCCCGCCCCATGACTCTAAGTCCGATATTCGGATACCGTACCCCTTTGTGTCATATAAGGTCAAGCTGATGACTGAGTCAGTCCCTGCCTTAAAAATCGACCCCGTCCTTATATATACGGTGTATACGCAATTATCATCCTGCATTCATCATATAACATTCAAAAAAGATTGACCCAAATACTGTAAAGGAGTAATAGCTAGCTTGTCCAACATGCTAACAAACCAAATAATAATTGTTTTTTTCTATAGAAGGAAAAAAATTGAACATCACATGTAACAAGTACATGTAGTTTAAACACAAAATTTAACAAATTACATGTGTATTAAGTATTGAATGGGTGAGGTGAGTATAAAAAATGATTAGATGTTACATACAGATTGGGCGATTGCAACGATGGAGAGAAGGATGAAGAACAACAACAAGAGATGGTTGACTCCTTGCATTATTTTTATTATTATTATTATTATTTCTCCCTACCTCTACTTATTTGTGATGACTAACCACTTGGTGGGTGATCAGCTGTATAAATATTTATATTTGATCAATTGCAACATATTTTCCATATGTTCATGAATGCAACATTTCACATGTTATCAACGGGATAAATAATCTAATGCTTTATGTCACATAATAAAAATAATACACTACTAATTAGTGTTTCCCACGTTAGACAAACACATGTTCATAATTTTGGTCGTTATTGTTGTTTGTCAATGTGTTACGATTTAAATGGACCGGCAAAACTTATTTACTCCCTCGACAAACACACAACAACACACGGAGTAGTTTCTACTATGAAATTTAAAATCATTTAACATTTTTGTCATTGTCTTATTTAATATTACTCCATTTAAGTGGTGGGGTAGAAGAAAATTTAGACCTTTGAATATTTCAGAGGCATATCTGAGGTAGATCGGCAAAAAAAGAAGAAGTTACATCTTGTTTCACTTGCAAATATTCTATGACACGTTACACTGTTGAAGATATTAATTGGGTTGGATTACAAATATCTGGTTTTTATTAATTTGTTCGCCGGAACTTAACAGTAAAATGTGATTGCAATGCTCCCTAATTGCAAAAAACTTTTTATCACCACAAATATAGGTTTCCGTGTAAATTTTATAGTGAGAAATTGCAAGGAAGGTGTCACTATTTACGTACTATAAAGGTATATTGCAAATTTATTAACTCAGTACGGGTATGGCAGATGCAAAGCCTATTTCTACATCTATGTCCATGTTCGTTAATCTTTACATCCATGCTTGGTGAATTATTTGATGATTCAACTTGTTTTCGAAGCACGATGGAGACAATTATTTGGCGTTTACTCATCCAAGAGATATTGCTTTTACGGTCAATCGCTTATGTCAATTTTTGGATAGAACTTTGTTTCCTCATTGAATAGTTGTAAAGCGTCTACTACAATACTATCATCACCGCTTATTCCTTTCTTGGGCACCAAATCCAACGTCACACGCATTTGTAATGCGAAATGGGATTCGACGGTGAACAATGAAATTTTGTTTATAGTTTGGGTGTTATCTTGTATATTGGGGATCACAAAAACAAACTATAGTTACACGTTCAAGTACTGATACTGAATAGAAATAACTTGCTTCCACTACGGCTGAATTGATATTGAACGCTAATCCGGTATTTCATTCTCTTCTGAAGCATGTGGATGTTGATTTTCTTTTCGCAACAGAAAAAGGTTGCATCTAATATCATTAAAGCGTGATTCATTCATTCCCATGATCAACTAGCGGATGAGATGACAAAACCAATTTCATCTCATCGCTTCGAGTTATTACGTTCCAAGCTTCCTTTTCGCAAACTGCCACTACACTTGAGGTGGTGTGTTAATAGTGATTTGCATTTGGCTTGAAGGCAAAGTCAGACATGTGCTAAACTTGGGGACCAATTTTTGACTAAATGATTTTATTATCTTGTACATAATAACATAAATAATTAAATGTCAGAACTCCTCACAATTTATGAGAGAGAATTTACTCTTGCAATATAGAGCTAGCATTCAATAATGAAATCTTGGTTAATGCATGCATTTAACACTTGTAAAAAAAAAAAGAGTCGAGAATGTCTAACTAACTAACTATATCTCTAAGTTCTACAAAAAATAGTAAAATACTAGACATCACGTACGTATCTTCACAACAAAGTGTGTATGATGAAACCGGTTTAGATCATATATCACCCAAAATGGGCTAAATACCAAATTGATTTTTGTGAAATCTACAGATATATAGAAGAAATGTATCCATTGCGGTATTTGTGTCCACCTCCACTTTACTTTAGTTTGGGTACCAAAATCTTTAAAACACTTTAGTACCCAAAATATATAGGGGGTAAGTGCACCGATGATTCTAACTGACTTTCACATTCTACTATAATATATATATTTGTACAAGTCTTTCATGCTTTAGTAGTAACAAGTATATATATATATTATCAGTTCATACTTTAATCCTCGCTTTCAATATTTGTGATATGCCTTATATTTCTTTCTCACAGTTGTTCAACTATCACTTTTGAAAATCTTTAAATTATGTTTATTTGCCTTTTGTTTTTAGATGGTTTTTGAAAATAAGTTTTCAAACCCTTCCATTTATATTTATGAGGGAAAAAAACACTATTTACTAAATTCATTTCAAACCCTTTACCAAACTTCATTTTATTACATTTTGATAATGTTAAAGGGGTAGAATAATGAAATATTTTGGCTTCTTAAGGTGAGAAGATAACTTGTTTCTTTGTATTCGTAAAATCATCGTCTAGTCATAATTAGAAATGGGAGACCGTTGAACCATGAGTTTAAAAATTGATTTTGATTATAAGTATTTTAATTAATTTATTTAAAAACATTTCTCTAAGATCATATAATACGTGATCTTTTTCAAAAATAAAAATGCAAATTTCACGTCTTCAAATGATAGACCATTTGATAAGAAAGTCAACGGTTTAAACGAAATTCAGTTCGAGTCCGAACGAGCAAACTACAACTGTTTCAGAAAGTCGAGAATTTGTCCCCAGGCATGATAGACCCCTAGAGAGACAAACCAGCCTAGGACAAATCGACCGATCAAAGGTGCGTTGGTCATAAATTTTTTAGCTCCTTGTGAGACTTGACCGACCAATCGGACATAGTCAAGACAGACCAGTCGGTCCCGTGCAAAATTCAAATTCTATTTTTTACCAATTCGTGGATTCTTGTCTATTGGTCCTTTAACCAAGTGTAACGACCATGAGAAATTTGCGTACCATTTCAAACCTTTTTAAGAGCACAATTACATCTCCTTCCTCTTCTCTAAAGAACAAACCCTGGTCACCATTAAAGCTAATATAACTTTTAAGATTTTCATACTACTTGTACTACTCATAAAGTAACTTAATCCTAAGCGATCAAATTGTAAACAGTTATATTGATATTGATCAAGAGAGAAGCATTGTAGTGAGATGTATACTTTTAATACGATAACTACTTAAGACATATGCGATTACACATGAAACTTGGATTGAGAGGAGTAAATCGATTGATTAAGCTTGTTTAGATTTGCAATTTTTAATTGGAAGGTTATAGTGATCATGATACCCAGTAAAATAAATTATGGGGAGACTACTAGCCGGATTGTCAAAACTCTATTATTTTCCGTTAATTCTTAACTTTCCGCATTTATATTTTACTGTGGATGAATGACTGCTTAAGCTTGGTATCTAACATTACATCATTAGCATTCGCTTGAGTGTAAATTGAGTTAGTTGTTTGAAAACAGATTTAGATTTTAATTAGGTGAAAAAACTAAAACACCTTATCCCCAAACCCTGCAAGGTTTAGCCAATCTCGGGTCAACACGGATGTTTGAACAAATCTGATCATTTGGCCTGGATCGGTTCGATTGTGAGTATTAATGGTTCAATTTTCAATTTAAAAAGAAAAAACCATTCTTAATACGCCATGTGAATCTAAACCAAACTTAATCCTAAACTAACCCCAATCCCAACCAATTGAATTAAACCAACCCGTAAATTCCATATAATCTATCGAAACCGATCTGAACCGAATTAAACAAAAAATCAAAAACTATTATTGACATATATGAACAAAATAATTAGTCAAATCTCTATTTATAAATAATAGTTTTTTTTTCTTTTTTCTTTTAGCATTCTTTTATTATTACTAATACTTACAGTACACCAATTTTCTTGTTAGCCTTTTTGATGCCTCGTTAATTGGAAATCAAATCTGAATCTGATTTAAACAGTTAATCCGAATTAAACCAAACCAATCCGTCGGTTATGTTTCAAAATTTCCAATTTGTTACATTGATTTGGATTTGGATTTGGATTCAGGCTAATAATCCATAGAAATTGAAACCGTTTAATTACACTTGTCTTTAGCTTTATAAAGAAGATAAAAAGAGACGTAAGGGTAACAACAATTCCAAGCTGGCAAGGCGCCTGCATAATCGAATTTAGAAATTATTGACAAATTGTTGTTCATAGATACATTTAAACAACTAAGTTACCTAAATAGTAGTATTTATATTAGTTCTTTACGTGTGGCATTAAATATTTAACGTTTTCCTAGAAATATTTAAAAGCTTTTGCATGAGGTTTCTAACAGTTTTAAACGTTATTTCTAAAAGTAGTTAAAAACTTAAATCCTTGCCTTCCTCTGTCAATCAAAAAACCTATGTGGAACCAACAAATCTCAATATAACGCCTCCCCCCCCCCCCCCCCCCCCCCCCCCCCCCCCCCCCTTCACCTATTCTCAACCAATCAAAACCTTATAAATAGTTATTTCCCATATTCCAAACCTTTACAGACCACCCGGTCCCCATTTTTCCATGGAGGGACCGGAGGAACCTACGGTGGCAAATGATGCTAGCGGCCCTATTCTACCACCCAAATCTCTGCCAAAACCAACATCACCTACAATACCAGAACCATCCCATACTTATGTTGTCCAAATCCCGAGGGACCAAATCTACCGAGTACCACCACCTGAACATTCAAAGATCGCTGAAAGGTATCAGACTCTACAAGGTCAGAAAAAAGGGAAATGCGGACGTGGATGGTTATGTTGGGCAGTGGTCATAGCCCTTGCGTTTTTAGCCATTGGTGGTGGGATCATGTTTGGGATTATTCAAATGCTTTATAAGCCTAAAGTGCCAATTTTTACAATTAACGATTTCCATGTCAAGAACAATAAGGCACCTCACGTGAACCCTAGCTATGAAATCTTGTTGATAACCCAAAATTCAAATGAGAGAATGGGGGTCTTGTATAAAGATGGCGGAACAATATCAATTTCATATGAAAAGAAGACAATTGGTAAAGGAACATATAGGGTAACATCTCAAGATGCTAAGTCATCGATAAAGGTCAAGATTACTCTAGCTGGGTTGCAAAGCGTGCTACTTAGTAAGGTCGAAAAGAGCATTAAAAACAAGGAAACAAAATTGCCAACTCCGTTATCTTTAGCAATCAATGTGCCAGTAAAGTTAACTGGTGGTATTATATCTTTCAGTAAGAATTTGAAAGTTACATGTGATTTTCATGTGAAAAAAATGGCTATTGGTACCAAAATTTCATCACAACATTGTAACTCCGAGTTCTAGACTCGAACACAGTGGAGAAAATTAGGTGATATTAGGATGCACTTTTATACTAGCATGTGAATAAGAGTAAATGGGAAGAAGAAATCAACTCAACAAAAAAAGGGAACGAAGAAAGCACTCAGTAATTACCGTTCCGTGAAGCACTCTATTCGGTATTTGATGTAGAATCTTTTCTTTTTAACCTTTTTTTCCTCTCTCGTTCTAGTTTTGTTTCCACATTTAGGCGATGGATAAATGAAAGAAATACCAAGTTATTTTCTTTTTGGGCTATGAATCAGTTTGAACCATCTTTGCTTAGCAACTTAGTCCCATTTGTATGCTTTTATGTTCTAAAGTATCATATCATATCATATTAAAATTTCACAAATAACTAACGATCATAGACTCAATTGTCACATGTATGCAACTGATGAGCGATGACTAAAATAATAATTACATTTAACTTTAAGAGTTCAGGATCATGGCTCGGCAATGGCCGCTACCGCAATGTTGTGGTTTTGAAGAAATAAGGAGGTTTTTCATCCATTGAAGGCGGGTATCGCGAGAGATGGGGATGTATTATGTATACTGATTTGGGGTCTAAATGTACAATGGAGGCTGTTGTAAATCAAGAAAACGGCTGTGGCAAGTATATGAGAACATCATTTCAGGTTGGATACACAAATGAGATTGAATTGAATATTTATTAAAAGTAAAAGTAAAGAACTGGAAAGAATAATCGTGTCAATCCCGTTGAAGCTAAAAAAAAAAAAAAAACAATTTTACTGCTTGGATATAGGAGGCTCGTCCAACCACTTTGCACGAAATCCTGTACCCTTGCAATCAACACAACACACAGACCCCTGATGCGAAAATATCAACCGAGGAGAAGTTAGAAATTAAGTATTTAGCCTTATACTTCGTCTAAAAGTAATGAGCTCTTGATAAAGGAAAAGACACGTAATAATAACAAATTTACGGTTGAGCAATAGGAAATACTTTTATTTTATTTTACCTTTCCAGAACAAATTATGCAAGAGGTACTATGAGAGTCAACTTGGCAAAGCATGTTGTCACCGAGAATGAAAAAACCAGTTCCACGACACCATTTGCACTCGACATTCCCATTTGAAACGCAAACAGAACAAGGCACTGGTGTTGGTTGCTGCAAATATCAAGCATGTGAGAAGTGGAAAAAGGAAAAGGCAAAGAGAAAAGATTGATATGGAACCAACGAAAGCTGCTATATAGGCCTCTTTTTTAACAGTGAAATTGGTAATGAAAAGAAAGGGAATAACCTTTACCAAAAGTAAAAACAACAAACAACTATACCCAAGAACAGTGGAAAGGAAATAATATACATAAAACCGACCAGAAAGCTCAATTCTTTGAAGAAGAAAGGACAGAATTTATGCCGACAAGAAATAAAAACCTTTCTAAACACAGTTGAATCAAAACCCTTATCAAGTAAGGGGAAACCAGTGCTCATGCCTAGTAACTACCTCAAAACAGGAAGCCGTTTAACCAAGCCAGGAAAATAGTCATCTATGCCATCAGCATAAATAATGATAAATGATTTCCTATGTTGAAAACTTAGCATAGGTTGAAAATACCCATTCAAACACAAATGCAAGCATGTTTGTTAATTTGTGGATCAAAGTGCCAGAAACCACAGACTCATGTCTCGAAAAGGCATCCAAGGAAGCATTTTTTTTTTAAAATGTTTAGATTAATGTAATATGCTTTACACTTTTGCATGGAAAGGATACGTCAGACTCAACTTGTTATGATTTTTAAGAAAAGCATGTACAAAATAATGGAGAGGAAAAGATGGATTCCAATCTCTTCAGAAGCCTAGTTGGTTCATTGATTCCTACATTAGGCCCTTTATCCAAAGTGTACAAATCTGCGAGCACCCTTTACTACTTACATCAGAAAGTGTAATACTATCTCCAATGGAAGGAAATTGTTTTCTTCATCACACAGAGTGTAAGTATACTGCAAACAGCCAAACATGTCTCACCAACAGATTTCTTATTTTAACTACACATATTACCAGAGAGAAAATGTATTATATTCTGGTTAATTAGAAATGAGGTAGCAGTAGGCACATGACAAAATGACGTGCTACTAAGTACAATTCTTCAGAAAAGTGCGACGAAGCATGCTGAGGAGAATCATTTGTTTTATAACTAACCAATTCTGGGAGAAAGCTAGACAGATAAGTATGCCGAAGAACAAATAAATGTGAAGGTCAAGATAGAGGCAAAATTGCGAAAATTGCGAAACCTAAGGAACTTGGTAAAAGTTATAGAAAGTCAGGGGTGATGTCTGCAGATCACTAGAAAAACCAACAATAGCACAGGATTTAAAGCCTCTTCATGAGTTGATTAGGACATCTTTAAGTCAGGCCTTACAAGCAGAATTAGCAAATTAGAAAAGCCTTTGATTTCTGCATTTACTTTAATTTCTTTTTGCAATCGACTTTCACTTATAAACAAAAACAGCCCCCAAAAGAATCATTCACCGTTTCTATTTTTTACACTCTATTTAAGTTCATTTGACAAAATATCTGGCTCTTCTGAGTTATCTACTGTCATCAACATGATTCCGTGAGCAAGTAAGAAATGCATTTGGGATTTAATAGTACTCATGATCAGCGTGCATATACAGTTACAACAACAGATACTACTTAAAACTCTGGCTTTGAGGAACAAATAAAACAAACAGACTAGGAGGGCATGTAAGTAATGATATGATTTCCAATATCGAAAAGAGGACAAACCAAAATTAAAAAGAAAATGCATAAAACATAAATCAGATGGATGGGATATGTGTTTACGTTGGCAATTCGCAAAATAAGAAAATACATGTGTGACAATTTAGTCATAGAAACAGCCAAACTTAATCAAACTGATAGCATGTGGAAATAGAGTAAGTGTAAGTACAAATAGTGTGTTCAGGTAATTGTTTTGATATAAGAAGACAAAAGAGCCATATATAATTTTTTAAGAGGGCGCAAGGCATCTTCTCGTTTTTTATCATATTCTTTTTATCTACAAGGTAAAGTATTTATAAAATGTAGAGCCTAAGAATGCGGCTTATATGTAAGTCGCTAAGAAAGTGAACAAAATCTGACACTAAAAAAAGATAATTCACTTAGGTAAAGGAGCAAAAGTCTAGCTCTACACGGTATGTATTTCTTACTTTGCTAAAGCAAAGCCAAAAGTTTGGATCAGATAATCTATAAGCAATCAAGTCGTATTCTTGTTCCAGCATTTATGTTCATGTATAAACAGATACCGATAAAATCATAAATTATATAAGTCCTAGCTAGGTACAGGATCTCTCCAAAAGTAAGTAGAAAAAACTCTGTTAGCTTCATACCAGTAACTTTACAGAGTAGCATTTCTCTGATTACTTAACTCTCAAATCATTTATATCCAGTAACGCAGAATTTCAATATCTTCTCTGACACTTGGTTAGTTCACCATCTTTACAGACATTATGGTGAAATAAAATTGATAATGACTCTATACCACTTACCAGACTCACTGTTCGGATGATCATAGCTAAAAGCAACTGATTATAAATGTATAAGAAGACACCTTTAAATTCTTTTCTATATATATATAGCGCGTTGTGGAAGGAACAAGGATAAAACTTGATATTGTAGAATTTTCGATTAAATTTTTTGACTTAATTGACAAAGCAAGAAACACAAGTAAACTTCAAAGCAGCTAAAGTATCATGCGATAGTCGAAGTGGACCCCATAATTAAACCCTCGCTACCCTACCCTGTGAGATAGACCGACAGGTGAACATCAACAAATAACAACTTAAATTCCACTCCAAAGTTCAACTCTATATAATAGAAATGTAGCATCTCCTAAAAAATATCAAAACCTCTTACTTAGTATGGTCATGAACGAAAATAATACGTTTAAAACCTAGTATACCCTTACTTCATACAGGTGTACTCAGGTGTACAAAATACACCTGATACTATCAAGAGCTTTTGATGTCATTCATGAATAAAAGAATTGGCATTTCAAGGCAAAACCGAAATAGGTACTTCTTTGATTATTTTAGACATTCTTTTTAACAATTCACATGTTTCACACCTTGCTATGTGACCATACCACATCTCCCAATTTCTCCAACACAAGTGTCTCCAATTTAAAAGATCAGAACTACCCCTATTTTTCAAGAATTGGCTGTCATCCTGCAGCTAATAATATAGGTCAAATAAGGGAAAAGGACTACTTAAACCTAAAACACTTGTTTCCTATCGGCGGCGTCCACAAATTTTAAGGATGGGCCAGATTCACCCACTATTATAAAAGGCACAAGGCGGTAAGCGGGCGGTAAGGGCCAACTAAAGCCTAATTGCGCCAAGGCGCGCCTAGTCTTACCCAGGCTTAAAGCTTTTTTCAAAAATAAAATAAAATATACAGAACAATAATTGTCACCGTTTCATAAACCATTAGTACAATTAGCTTTTTGGATCCAAGAAAAAATATCCCACAAAGATTTTTAAATTTTGATCAGCCTTTTACCATCTTAAAAAAAGCTCTGTTAAAAAAGCCTTTGATCACCCATGACGTCCAAATACGGCTAAGCAGCCTAATTACGCCTAAGATGTCTAGTTAAGACTTAATTAATCTAATTACACCTTTGATCGCTGTTAACCAAGATTTTGCCTAAATTTCTAAATCCTAAGCCTGGGCTCACCTTTTAGAACACCCAATATTTCTGGGAGAACAAGGGGTGTACAACCCTCAAATTCACAAAAGAGATGATGAAATTTCCAATATAACAGATATATTGCTTCTAAATACAGTAGTAAGTGGATAGAAAAAGTATTTTCACAAAACAAGTAAATCATTTCAAAATTAAGCAAACAGAAGATTGAATAATAAAAAAAACCTGAGAAATTAACCAGGCAGTTTCGATTCGCTTGGCAAAGTTGGAATTGGAAGAAGAATCTAAGGTTGATGAAGCTCGAACAACAGCACGTGTAGTTTTATTAATATTATTATTAATAATATTAGAGTAAAACAATATTATTCGATTCTCTTTAATGGAACAAGTACCATACATCATCATCTTAATAATATATCTTCTTTATCTTTAAACTACTACTACTACTACTCAATCAATATACCTCTTCTCTTTTTTAAATTGGGTTATTTATTATTTCTGTACTAGTTAGTATTATAGATAATTCTAAAATACGAAGTAGTAATAGTTGTACCCAGTCACACCCCCTCTCTCCTTTGGTTAACTCACATTTATGGACTACTACTACTACTACTTTTCATCGTCATTTGGACTTATTCCTCATTTACATTTTGATTTTTTTAATTCTTTTTTTTTTATTATTATTATTATTAAAAATGGGAGTAGCCCACTATTTTCATTATTATTGGGTTTAAAATGATCCTCCAACATTATTACAACTTAAAAGCAGCATTACAAAAATTGACAAAACTAAAATATAGTAAAACCTTATTAGCTAGGAGGAACAAAGAAACAAACAAGAAAAATATACAAGCCCCACTTAAGTAAATATAGATATGAAGATTATCCATATTTATTCTTTATATTTAAAACAGGAGTACAAAAACAAACAGGAGTAAATGGCCAGGGAAGGTCACCATTCACTCGTTCGGGCCCATACCGTTCCGGAACTAGTATGTCTGGACCCCTACCACCCGTGAGTGACACATCACCTCGGACGCCGAGGGGCCAAGGTGTGACTACACCGGCCAAGGAAGCGTATCGAGTACGCTTCCCCAATTAATGTTGCTGCTCCCTTGGGAGACCCCTTAGCTTTCCATCGACATAGCCCAATCACATGCCATCAACTGTGGGCCCCGGAAAAAGACTGTACCCTTGTCAGAGTCATAAATGACCTAACGTTGTTGGATTAGTACTTGACAGTACAGTGATCCAAGGGCTAATATATTTCTGGATCACACTATAAATACCCTCACTAATACTACTCAGAGGGGGACGGAAAAAGAGCAAGAAGAGAGAGAAAGCTGAAACAACCCGGACTACCTGAACATAACCTGTCTAATCAGATACCACGCCTCGTAAGCGGAACGATCCCTCTTACCCTTCAACTACATATTCATTTTCAGTCTCCACCATACTGACTTGATCGTTGGAGAGGGAAAACCTGGTATCAACCCCGGACCCCTGTTAGTTTCTTGTGCAGGCACGAGAAGAACCCCGTCACCGAAGCCGACCATCTTGTACGGAGCCGACGCGTGCTGTTGATTAAGCCGAGCCTAGAAATAAAAATAGGCTCGCCACTAAACATTATTTAGTGAGAGCAAGGTAGGTATGTGTCTTGGTCTCTTTACAACAACAAAAGTGTATTTATACATATTTTTGTCTTAGTATTTTGTGAGAAATGATCAAATGTTCATTCTCATCAGGTTTGGAGCGGGTTAATTAGAAAGTAAAAATGTCTGGCTTTCATTTTATGGATTGCTTTTACAGGGTTAAGACTCTTTAGGATTGCAATTCACTATGGTACGACATCTATATTCTTCTTTTACTGGATTGCAATCTCTCGTCTGCATAATCGTCTCCTCTGTCAAAAAAATGCAATCATCATTTTCATCTAAAACCAACAATTTCTTTATAATTTTATATTTGCTTCAATTCGAACAGACAAGTAGGAAATTAACACATTTCTCTATTTGGACATTGGACAATTGGACATTTCATTTCTCAAATAAGATTTCATAGAGCACAAAATGAATACTATATAAAAACAAGATAGGATCAAAAGAAACTTTGACTAGTCATCACTGTTACGAATTTAAAGAGAAGGGCCGTATAACTTTTGCCAAACACACACCAATATCACACCTCTACATTATTATTATTTATTATATTAAGCAGCTAGCTAGCTAGCTCATATTGTATTGTATTGTATTGTGTGAAATTAAGCAAAATAATAATGTCACAACTTCACACACTTTCTGGCCTTACCATGCATGACGATTTTTGTCAAGAATCATGGGAAATATGTTTTGACATTGTTCTCAATTCTTCCAATTAATTAATCATTCATTATCACTTGAATTAAGTTGCAATTTTGCATGAATGCCTGTGGAAGGTAGGTAGGTAGGTCTTTTGTTGCTATCTTCTATATATATGACTGTAAAATATATATTTTTATATAAACCACGTAATTTATGATTATTTTCGCAAATTGGTTTGTAACTGAAATTTCTTTCAATCAAGAACCCTCGGACTACATTAGCTGTCAGTGACCATAAAAGAAATTGAACAGTCTTAATTATCAAATATATGATTAAATTAAATATAAACAAATAGATTAGTTTCGTTACACTACACAAAATTTAAGAGGCATGCATTGTACGTATGTTAGTACCGATCGAGGATATACAATACAAGTAACAACTAAAGAGTACCCACTACCGTATATGATCTTATCCTAGTTCTTTATCATAAATTGAGCAATTACCCCCCCATTTTAATCATCACAAAATGTTCACCAGATTCCTCATTCCATACCTCAAAAATAGAAAATATCAAAATGTTCCTCAAAATGGAGGAAACAAACGTTTTACTTATTGGTATTATTACATTGATACGTATAATTGGCGGGCTGTGTCTCACCTAGAATCAAAATATTATATATATATATATATATATATACAATATAGAATAGAATAGGGAAGCTGATGTTCTATGAAAATGTAAAAGAAGTAGTACTTGCTAAAACTTGAAAGAATGTTATGTACCAAAGACAAAACCTTTAAACAATATTATAACGAATCTAGTGGGAGTTTCTCCCACATTTTTAAAAAAAAAAAAGGCGCAAGTCGGTTTAGGGTTTACTCCAAAGGTTGCACCATGCATAATTGCAAATTAATAATGATACATACGGAAGAGTAATATATATATATATATATATATATATATTGTATTACTTGTAGTGATTGGTTAAATGAACAACCAAGTCCTTGATAACAAACATATGTGGCAATGGAGTGATCATATATATATATATATATATATAGTAGGCTTAATTAGAAGTGTCTAGGTCAATTGGTTTGAGACATGCCCCACAGTGTGATCTTTTCGATCAAGGGTTGTGTTGATGTTTGGTAAGGTACTTTGCAGTAAGTAACAACATGCCCAAATTCACCTAGTAATGCAATAAGTAGTAGACATGAGCTAGCTGTTCATAATCATGAACCATGCATGTTATTACTATTTGTTTTTGTTCTTCTGAACTCAGATTAGTATATCTTTGTTTATGGGCTGGGGAACAACAACTCATACAATCCAAGATTTCGGAAAACTAACTAACTAGGCTAAACAGTGAAAATGGAAAAATAAAAACACAGAAATCTAATAAATAAAAAACTTATCGTGCCAAGTAACAAAAAAAAGGCCTCGCATAGAAAATTATTTTTCTTTTCTATTCTCTTATCTTGAGTCTCTGTAAACATATTATAGTCGGTGGTAATAGAGAGGATCGTGTTTTGAGTATATATGTCGCCCGTAGTATATGTTAATACAGTCCTTTTGGATGGCATGGTTCTATATGGTGTTCGGTAGTCAGAAACAGTTTTTCGTGATGGAGGAGCGGAGAGAGATAGAGTGATATATAAAAAAAAAATACAGAGAAAAATGAAGGAGAGACAGAGAGAGATACACAGAAGAATTGGTGTGAGAGAGGAGAATGGAGGAGAGAGAGAGAGAAATAAGAGAATAAACAATATTAAATTTGTTTGGTATGTTTTTGATAATCAAAATTTTTTAGGTATATTTTTGTTAATTTAGTTTAAAAAGTATATATGTTTTGTTAATTTATTAATATAAACCGCTCAATGTGTACAAGACGTTATTTGGTATTTTCTATACATTCTTTAAACACGTATCATCTATTTAAAAACAACAAGAAAAAAAACACGTATCATCTTTGACTACTTTGAGATTTTGTAAGCATCGCATCATTGGTTTGAAAATATGTAGAGGACGTTTTCTTGTACTAATTTCTGCATATTTATTACCTAGTTTTCTAAAAACTAATTGCGAGTAAAACCCGCCATTTGTTTTTACTGGATTTTTTGTTGTTGGAATTTGGTATATTTTGGTCAGATACCAAAACTGGTTGTCACCGACTTTGAGAACCGATTTGGACGGGTTAAATTTCACGTGGTTTATACCAGATTGAAGTTCCTCAAAAGCATCTATATGATATGTCTAAAACCGATAACCGACCTGAAATATATTTACCTTCTAGAAATTAGGAGGCATTTAGGAGACTAAAGTATAAAACCCAACCCGCTTTGAAAATTTTTCAATCCAACACAGATTGAAATTGAGGAACAAGGGGTTTATATACTATGCCAAAAGACTAACGGTTGGGGCCTTGGGACTTCGAGTTTTGCGCGCGATTGCAGTGAATCTTGAACAAATTCAGTCTCGGTATCAATCCTTGACGTATGTGTTATAGATCGGTGAACCCGAGCGAAAACCTGAGTCTGTGGCCGCAGCCGGCCGCGGTTAGGGCTGTAAAAAAACCAAAAACCAAACGAAGCGAACAGAGTTGTATTCGTGATCGATTCGTTTGTTTAGTAGGTTCGTAATGAACATGAGTTCTGAAATCATGTTCGTGATCATTCGTTAAAAATGAAAATTGTAAGTGTTCGGTTCGTTTATTAACCTATTTTTTTACTGTGAACCTAAAAATGGTTATAGCTATTTTAGATTTGGAATTAAAATCACATATCATTGAAAATGTAATAAATATTATAGAATATTTTAAAAACAATATGCAAATATGTATATGTCTATGTATATAAATTATATTAACATTAATATATTTAATCTAACAAACAGGAACGTTAACGAGTCGTATGTTCATGTTCGATTCATTTACGAAAGGAACGGTACATTTTTGTTCATGTTCAGTCATTAAGAAAATGAACAATGTGAACCGAGCGCTTAACGAACCGAATACAAAATTTTCACAAATTTTCGGTTCGTTTGCAATCTTGTTTGCAGTGTTCATGGGGGGTGCATGGCTCCTCCACATGGTGCTCTCTGAATCGTCTATTCATTTTCCCAACCAAACTAGTCAGTACAGGTGACCTTTTGCGGAAAGGTTCATGCACGTTTAAAGGTTAAAGATCTCGATGAGATAACAAATATTTACCCACGCCCCTTGTTGCCTATTCTTCGACTACTTCTAGAAAATAATTTCACTAGAATTATCCAGTCTTGAAAAAGCAAGTTTCAATTCATATCATCAGCCTTCACTAATAGTGATAAAAGAAAATGTAATTGTTCTCAAATGAATAATTTTCATAATTTCCATATGAGATAAGAGTACAACTTTATTCAAGCAAGAGTAAAGATCCTGGAAATTTAAAGTCAGTCAACGACCAACCACATATTATCTCTCTCATCACATACAGGTTCATACATAAAAAACGCGGAAACAAGTAAGAAACTCAAAACAATTCGGCATGAATAACCTCACCTGGACACCACAATTTTAAAAAAACAAACTCGGCATCGATTAATGATCCATATGCCCGAGCAGAGCTAGCAGCATTTTCTCGTAATCTCCATAGGTGTCTCCGGCAATTGATTTTTCGAGAGGGACAGTGTTCCTGCGATTATATGCCTCGGTGATACGTATCATGTCCACCTCAGCACGAGTGGCAACGACCCGAGTGAGAGCCCATTCGTCAGTTCCTGTTTTATTGATTGCCAAACGGAGGAGTTTCTCAAAGTACTTCTCAGGGCAAGTTAAGCACTTTATTGTGGCTCTGAGTAGAGAGAGGTACTCGTCTTTCGGGTCGGTTTTTAGGTCCTGCGGCGGATAGATAATTACGGTGAGATAAGTTCAAGGAAAAACTGAAACAAAAAAAGAGAAAAGGTTGATTTGTTTGGGTTCTTCATATTTGCAGGTGTAAAAACATAAAAAACAAAAACTTGTAGAAGTTTACTATAGACTGTTTAGAAGTAATTTATAACTATGTCTACTTTTGTTGGTGTTAGAAAAGAGCAGTATACGTTTTTTGCTTTCCTAGTCAGAAAACAAGTCTCCTTTTTCGTATTGGAAATTGTACCATTGCATAATGGTTGAAAAGTATGCTTTTTAACCAAACAACTACTTTTGACTATTCTACATTTTAGTAAAAAAGAAAAGAAAAGTGCACCAAAACAAGCCTCTGTGAAGCTGAGGGAAACATTAAGCAACACAAGACACACAGCCTTAAAGTTCCAATATGCAGCATAATATAAAGTAGTCAAAGGATTGCTTGGGGTCCAAATCCTCTACCCCCTATTTTGTACCCCTCCCTTGCTTTATAACCAAACATAGTTACTCGAAAAAACTGGAACAATTACTACATTTATACAATTACGCTTAGACATGTATCAATTACATTACAACATTTGTTTCTTACACGAAAGTAATATATTTTTAAATTTGGAATAACCTTAAGAACTGGTGTAAAACAAGCATTAGATCCGGAAAAAAGTATTTGAATCAATATTATGTCCAAATATTATGAATTATGTCGAGAATATGTCGTAAAAGTTCATAAACAAACGAAATAAGATGTTAAAATCAAAATTTGAGCAAAAGTAGCTAAGGGGGCACGGTAGGGGTGTAAAAGAAGGGGTAGAGGATCCGGAGTCGCTTGTGCTGGCACAACATAATTGTTCTACGACAGTACGCCATATTTAAAGATCTGCAGTTCCCTCTCAACTTGGTAAGTAGTAAAAATATTTTGAGAAAATATCATATAACATTGTAGCTAGCATGACAAATTAAATAACTTGAAATGCTTTTTGTCATTAGTGTCATAAAGATCAATATATAAGGAAATAACGAATTCCGCAGACCTTGTTGATGGCTGTGCCAAATTCATTGTTGTAGTGGTTAAGTGTTGCATTAAGCTGTGCTTTACTACGTGTAGTCAAAATCCTGATAAGCTCATCATCATTGTAAGCCTTTTCTGATATTTTACCATGAAGAATCTTAGCCTCCGATTTTGCCAGCACCATATTAACCTCATCCCCTTCATATCGGAATGAACTCACAAGAGGAACCAATAGCTATATCATGATTAAAGAACATTAGTAAAAGACCAGCTAACCGTACTTAAATTATCCCTAACCAGAAACACATGATCTACTATCACCAAGCTATCTTCTGCAAAAATACATTAGTAAAAGTAAACTCAAAAGCGAGAACAAACCAGTGTATGAAACAACTGTCTCGAGAACAGCTAACCGTGTGATTTCCTTATGAACATTACAGATATATCAGCATTACAGCACATCAGCACAAGAACAGCTAATCGTGAGATTTCCTTATCAAATAAGTACTTAAATAGGTTTACGGCTTCTCTGATTGCATTTTTTAAGAATGAGTTGGAAGTTTTAAATACGGTAAAGGGCATGTTTTCCAGCTTAAAGGTTTCCGGCTTTTACAGGCCAAACAATAGAACTCATCGTTTAAGATATCAAACATGTATAGTCTAGCTTGAAACAAAAAGGCTGTGCTTAAATTCTGCAACCACGCAAGGCCTTACTAGTATATTTCTACACTCGCAAATGAATGAGATAATGGCATTGCAGGAAGCAGAACGAAAACCAGAAACGCCTATATTTCATTATGCTATCAGGATATGATTTCATTATGAAATTAGTACTCCACAAAGGTTTATATTTCTTCTGGTTGAAGCGTTTAATAAAACAAGCTGGAATTTTTTAGAATTTTCAGGCAAAAAACCATAAAACCTCAGCTTTTAACTGATCAACCAAATCCACACCAGCTTTAGAAAGAAAAAAAAAAGAGCACATAAACGCTGATACCAATCAAG
Source organism: Primula veris (assembly GCA_963682055.1). Lineage (NCBI taxonomy): Eukaryota > Viridiplantae > Streptophyta > Magnoliopsida > Ericales > Primulaceae > Primula > Primula veris. Next base: position 34,531,161 of record OY821747.1, read on the forward strand.
GAATTGCACTCAGAAATGAAAGACTATCAAGTATTAGAAATAAAAGCAGAAGAAGAAACGAGTATTTCATGCCACCAAGTTATGTTCAACACTCTCCTGCAGCATGTTCCTCCATATTATTAAAAAAGGGATTGTTTGGTTGCAGAATTTAAGGGGGGGAGGCAAATAAGCTGATTTTTTGTGCATTAGCTTTCAAGAAAAAGCAGCTGGATTTTTTGTTCCAACTTGTCACTTATTCGTAAAGCTAAAAGACTATAAAAATATCAGCTGTTAAGCAGGTCAGCCAAGTCTAGTCCAGCTTATACGCAAATAAAGAGAAATGCTGAACTATTAAGCTGAGACCAAACAAGGTTTAAGGTATTCACCAAAATCAGGAAGAAAAAAAAGACCAGTGTAAGTAAGAACTAAAGCAAGTAGATGTGAACCCTGTTACCTTGCGAAAGTCAGGTGATTTTTTATCGAAACTATCAAGGTATGCCTTTCTAGCCGTACTCTTTTAGCACTTACAATGAAAAATAATAATTTATCACAAGAAACAGAAACAATAATTACTGTCAGCTAGCTTTTTTCGACATGCCGTATTATCATCTGTTCAAATATAAACACTATAATTAAGGTATTCAAATAAACTCAACAGAACAAAGAAACCAATATATGATGTATATGTAACAACTAAATAAGTAGCCATGAAGCTTAATTTGTACCTTACGTAAGTCACCGGTTGTATGATGAGCAACATCTTCTTCAATTGATTTCTTAAAACGGGCATGGTATGCTTTTCTAGCCATAAACAAGTCATTAGAAGATCTGGTACACGCAATTTCCATAATTACCCAGTTACTAGCAGTTAACCTCTTTGTAGCTTCATTCGCTAAGAATGCATCACGTTCAGCTGGATCCAACGTCCATAGCTTAACAATTCTCTACAAAAATAATCACAGATTCATATTATCTTCCCAATATGGGGAGAGTACAGTTCAAGAAATTCAAAATACAAAATCCCAAGTGATTGCACTGATGGGGAAAATAAAATGGTTGTTATATATCAAGTATGAACAATCAATTCATAATAGCATGCCTCAACTTAAGGATAATTATTAGTTGTTAATAATCTCAGAGACATGAATTTTGCACTCATTTGTCATTTTGAACGATGAAAAATGAGGTTCTGTACACTAATCGCTAACGTATCTCTAGATTTAAAATTAGTACATTAACCTACAATATTTAGCAAATACTACACTAGAGTAACATCTCGAGGAATTTTGTACACTTAATGTACCAAATCGGGCAAAATTATATAGTTTGAATTACTAAATAGTTATGAAGAAAAAAAATAAAGTATTAACACAATCCTACCAATTCTTTTTGTATCTTCTAGACTCAAATCTTTTCCTGTTGTTGTCCCCAATATATAGGCTTTCTCTACAGTGGTCCCATTCTAAAGTTTACATACTAAAAGTCATAGAGAAATGTATAGTTAGTATACTGATTGCTATATTTTGTAGGTTGGAAAAAAGGCTGGTGCACTAATTATTGACGATCAAAGTTTATATGGGACATATTTCCTTCATTATGTCCAGATGATTCAATATTTCAAGTACTTCATCACACACATGCTATCCAAGATGGGAGAAGAAAGAGAGAGTATAATCAAGTCAATGATTTTATAACCATTCTTGTTTGGAATTATATATCTATCTTAAAAGAGTTACCTCAAAGTCATTTGACAGTTCTTTGTCCAACTCTTTCAAGAGATCTTCTCCAAAGGTGTTGAAATACGTGTCCCTAATTGACTTGCGTTGAGAAGCATTTCTGTGAGCCAATATCTCAATGATCAATTTCTCGTTCGTTCCCCATCCTGCAAAATTCAAATAAAACTCTCCATTAAGTCCATTGACTAATTCTAGTAAAAACTCTAGCGAAATAAATACTTATCCGACTTTAAGATATCTAACGAACAAAAGAGAGATGTGAATTTCATCCTTAAAAAGATTGCCTAAAAATAAAGATTCAAATTTTATCCTTGCGTAGATTGACTAACAATTTATCAGAGACAGCAAAAAGAATGAGAGATCAAGCAAAAATACCATCTGTAAATATTAATCTAAGAAATTACATAAAACACTCAAAAGGTATAATATAGGGTTTAAATAAAAACAATCAAAGATATGGCTTAAGAAATCAAATAAAACCATTCGAAACTTACAAAACAAGGTTAAAGGTTACGTTTTTCCACCTAAATAAAAAAAGGGAGCAAAGGCAATTTCACTTCAGGGATTGTTTGTTGTGGAAATAAAAGGTTTTATGGGTTAGTCTTAGCTTAAAACTACTAGAATCTACAAGTAAAAAATAAAATAAAAAAATTAATGGCAGTTTTTAAGTTGATATAGGATTATTCTGAAGATCTGGAAATGAAACAATCCCAAAGAGAATCCAAGCTTATAACAGTTGTAATGTTTGGAAAAAGAAAAGAAAAAAACTGGGAACAGAAGCCCGACAACCAAATGCACACAATATATATATATATATATATTAGTAAGTAAGAAAACAAAAAAGCAGAAAAAGCAGTTGATTAACCTCTGCAAAACCAAAGGTTCCTTAAAACAGATTATAGTTAATTTTGAATCAATGATATAAGAAGAAGAAGAAGAAGAAGCAAAAGTTAAGTAATGTGGTAAAGAAGGTATAAAAAAGTAAAAAGTCAATAAATGTGTTATATGATGGGTGGTGATATAAAAAGTCAATAAATGAGTTATATATATCCTGAATAAACATTACTACATATCAGACGGGGGGATCTGATATTAGGTATTATATATATATATAGAAATGAAGTTGATAATAATACCAAAAAGTAATGTGATGTACGTACTAAAGAAGGTCTGAAAGCAGGGAGTAAATAAATAAAATGATGAAAAATATATATATTATTTATTATTGAAATGATGATCACCATATATATATATTTATTTATTTATTTGGTGTGATATTTCAACTTTAAACAGATCCACATCTAAATTCTTATATATATATAAACAGATCATGAAAAAGAGAGAACAGAGACGGGGGGATCTGAAATATATATATTAGGGTAAAAAAAAAAGGATAGATATATGAACAACTCTTTGTAAACATAACATATATATATATATATATATGTGTGTATTATTATTATTTATATATATATATATATTATATTATATTATAGATAGATAAAGAGAGAGAGAGAGAGAGAAGAATAAAAAATAAAAAAATAAATAAAACCTCCGAAGGCTTTCCTAAGGTGATCAGAGTCCTCAGCTGGAGAAGGAACGGATGAACCTATTCTAACACTCGCCATTTCTCTCTCTCTCTCTCTATATATATATATATATTATATATATATAATTTGTTTGTGTAGTAGTAGTAGTGTACGTGTATATGAGTGAGTGAGTGAGGGGGCAGCGGAGATATTATTATTATTATTACACCGACCCTTCTATTTGACTTACATGTGGTGCTTTAGTAGGCAGGCGCCCCCCCCACACCCCCAATTGTCCCCCTCATTCATATCCTCCTCTATTTTTACCCCCACTCTCTCCATTTCTCTTATTTTATTCCTAATTTAAACACCCCCCCAATGAGTAAGGTTTTTTTATACTCACTCAATCCTCCACTTTATTCAATGCTCATATTATTAATAATTCAGAGTCTTCTGAGAAGCAATTACAACCCAATTCAGATAAACCCATATTTTTTACTATTTTATTTATCCCCATCCAAACATACTTCAATATATATATATATATCCTTCTTCCTTTATATTGTTTTTTTTATTTTTTGTGGTTAAAATGTATTGAATTGGTTTGTTAAGGTTATTAACTAAAATGTACGTCTCCTTATTATAAACACTCAAAATATATAGCTACAAGGAGCACTCAAATTGTTGTTTGTTCCCCCGTTGAACGAGTTGTTCAACAAATTATTAGACTGACACAATGTGTGTGTATGCACATAGTTGTTGTTGTTGTTGTTATAACGGTGGTGGTTTATCACTCACACACCTCTCTGCCCTATAGTAATTACTTCATCGCTGGTTCAACCCTCCTATTATCATTTTTAGCCCTCCATTCATTAAACTCTGCAGCATTTGAAATAATCTTTTACTTATATATATACACTTTCTTTAACCCCAAATACGATTATCCACTTTTAAAGATTGCAACTGCATGTGTTTTGATTTATGATTGTCCCTTTTCCCCTTTTAACAAATTACAAATCCCAGCCCGGCCCCCTTTTATATATTATGATATCATTAATACTTTAAGTAAGCACTTCTTATTTTCATTTAGGTGTACCAATTTCTAATTTTTCAAAAATTGATGGTAAATGTTTATTTCCTCTTCTTCTTCTTTTTAGCAGGGTCAATCAATGATATCGATTTGCCTAACACGTTATCCCGTTACAAACTTTAAAGGTAATTGGTATGTGCGCCTCTTGGTTATTTCTGATTTCTTATTTGAAGTATATGGAAAATGTAACAAGTAAATATTATTTTGATGAAGTGTAGATGATGGGAAGAATTAATGTTTTTGATGATTGGAAAATTAAAATAAAATAAAAACGATAATATATATTATTACCTCACCATATGCCTTGAGTTTTTCCTGTTTAGAAATCAAAGATCCATGAATGAACAATTCATGAAGGTAATAATAAATTTATGTATAGAGGCGTTGTTTATTTTTATGATCTTTGATATTTGAGGCGAAACTGAACAATTAAGGAGTGATGAAATACAACAGCAATTGTGAACATGGTTATACAGTATAAATGATATATTAAGTGCATATCAAACTCCAAGTGTTCTTTAAATCTTAATATAGAAATAAAGTTTGAAATAAAAAAATAATAATTATTCATCTTCTCTATAACAAAGCCAGTTCTTTTTCAAAATGGTTCAAACTAACTAATGAATGATAACAAAGTGAAGCTTTTTATTACGGAAATTAAACCATGGATATTCAGGAAGAGAAATAGTTGGGTGTCATGTATCTAAAATTCAGAGTAAAATCATTATTTTTTGGTCAGGATTAGGGGGGTACATCACCAACATGTCGTTTGGAGGGGAGGGCTAAAGGTATCACAATGGTCCAATTTATACAATGGATTATAATGAATTGATGATCATGATATAGACTTTGATCAAGTGGTAATACTAATTAATTATTCTATTTCTATTTGCACTATATATACAGGTTTCTTAAATGATATTTGCTCCATTTATTAAGAACTTTAATTCTGCCCATGCACAATCATCGAGACATAAGAATCCCAACGGAAGTTGATGATCGATCCATTTTGAAGGGGCTGTTATTTTTAAACACGTCTTAAATTAGGAGATGTATAGATATATAGTATTGAGAACTTTGCTTATAATAGTTGTTGAACTTGAAAAATCTTTTAGGGTTTGTCTTTTTTTTTTTTTACTTCATTATTTTTGACCCATTTAACAACATACGTTTTTTTTTTCAAATCAAACTAGTATCCTTTGTTACATGTCTACAATTATTGGGCAATGGATGTTTATGTTCTTAGTTAATATATGTTATAGAAGCATTAGTGTCGGTTTCTTACATAATCTTGACATGTGGTTCTCTCTTAATATTTTTCGTTACTTTTCACCTTGTTTAAGTGGTTGTCCAATTTTGCGGAAGGAAATGGACAATCAATTTACTTATAATTAATTTTTAATGGTATTGAGTCTTGCTACTTTCGATCAAGGACTTAAGTTTCGTAACTTTGTCATTGCAAAAGGCAGGCGAAGATAAACAATCACACTTCAAGTTATCAATGATATAGAGAAGATTTCCACCAAAAGCAAAGCAAACGAAAAATCCTAACACCAAGTGTTTATTTTTACAATGAAGTTGAATTATAGAGAAACATCAGACCACAATGACTTATTATTAATTGGTCATAAAAAATTATATTGACAACTAATACAAAATCACGCGTAACACAAATATAAATACATGTGTTATACCATGCATCGCGTGGACCATATATATATATATATATATATACTATAGTGTACGGAGGCCATGCGATATGTGTTGCGATTTGTGAAGCAGTGTTAGTGTGTTACACAATAAGATTATATAAATATATATACTAAATTTATATATATTAAACATTAGCATTTATATATATTTCATCATAGCATTATGGGAGATAACAGAGAGAGATAAATACAGAGATAGAATAAGAGAGAGATGATAACCATCAAAGAGAAATTAATTTTATTTTACCAATTTATTTTATTTTATTTTAACAATTTATTTTATAGTGTTGAACAATTGTACAAGCGTGACAAGCCGCTTTTAAATTATTTTACATGGTAGGTGTCACAGGACTGTTTTTCGCTCCAGAAAACAGCCACGTGATGGCTCGCTTATGGACTTAGCCGCTGCCACAAAACGATCAGCCAACCCAACGAACTCGCAACACTCGTGTTTGCCTCACAAACTCTCGTGTTTAGTCACTCAATTGCAGTCCGTTTCGAGACAACGTAACTGCTCTAATCTGGACAGATTTTAAGACAAGTAATATATGTAAACGCAAGCAAACGTAAATGAACACACACGCGCAATTTACGGCCGCAGCCAACCCAATATAATTCCGTTAATATTAGGAACCAGATTACATATGTTTACAAGTGTTTTTCCAGCCAAAACTCTCTCTAAAACATGTTGAAATCTGCCCATGTACTTATATTTTCGTACATGGCAGTTACAAGCCTAAAACATGGGTCAAAAACTGCCTTAGTGGTTACAAAGTAGTGGAAAAACTGCAGCAGCAACTCTATTAACCGTTCCCGTCCTTTTTCGAAGGTATCCAGCCCTTCTAAGGTGACTTTACAGCAGCTACAACCTGCCCGATGTTCAGCCCATTTTGATCCTCGTAATCAACCCGCAATGTAACCAAAACAGCCCGCCATTTGAAACCAAAACAGTCCGTTGTCGTGACTCAAAACCAGCGGTCCGTTCGAACCATATCGGACGTGTTTCCTTGCTTCAAACCTGCCCAAAGCTTGAACCGTATCAAACTTTAATTCCTTGACGTTCCTACACACCAAACATTAGCCAACGGTTTGCACAAACGTTCCTTCGAAGTGTCAATCCGCTAACCAAACGAAGGTTAGCACAAAGATGCTAACAGTAGGAGTATGATTACTATAAACATAAAATAATTATTTATTGAAGGGGGGTAAAGTTTTAAGTTAAGCAAATAAAGAAGTGGGGGGGTTAAATATGGTATTTACTAAAGATTAATAGTCGTCCCCCGTTTTCGTCGTGGTGGGGACAGTTGGCGGTTACTTCTCTCCCTCCATAAGTAAATGAGCTAATAACCCCAATCCTATCCATAGTTTCATTAACTTCTATTTCAATCCTATATTTTCAATTCAATTTGGAATTAATCTTCCACTGCTTTTTAAAATCTTACAATTCCTTTTCCTATTAATTATTATTACAGGAAAATCATAATGGATGTAACAACTTTTATAATTGGTCCATTTTTGTTTTTTAAAGAGTGAATACACACAACCCCCCTCCCAACCGATGATAAATAGAAGACATATATTCATATTAATAGAAAAACCCGTATACTTTTTTGTTGTGAGCTTTTTTAGTTTAATTCTTGGAGTAATAAATATTTCTCTCTCTCTATATATATATATATATATATATATATATATATATATATTTTAAAGTTAAATTGGAAAATATAGATAACTTATGAAAACATATAATGATCATTCGGTTCGAGAAATAATGATTTTTTCCCAAAATAAAAATGGAATATAATATCACTCATATCGGTGTGATATTCAGAGGCGAAACAAGAATTTATACATTTGAGTTTCCAATTTTAAATAAAATAACATCAAGTGAAAAAAACTTATAAGCAGTGACTAATCACTATTATAAACAAATTGTAGTCAAAATACATTATAAAGGTTAAAACAAATTACCATTACGGGTGGTCGGTAGGCCCCCACTTAACATCACACATGGTGAAATTTAGCTCACTTTATGATCACTTTTTATTGGTTTAGCGAGAAGAAATTATGAAATAAGGAAAATACATTACAAAAAAAAAGTTCAATTAGGGACGGTTACATATGTAAAAAATCTACCATGAAATGACAAGCACCGTCAATAAATTTAAAACCTATCGTTTTTCTGTCAACAATAAGTGTGTTGAAAAAAAAACATGTCACAAATTCCGTCACGATTAACACTTTTTTTGTAGTGATACTAACACTATCAAAAGAGTGTGAGAGTGTTATAGATGATAAATGTTAAAACAAATTACCATTGTGGAAGGTCGGTAGGCCCCAATGTTCATATAAATTTATCGAGATGATATGTATTTAGGTTATTGTATGATCATTTTTTATTGGTTTAGTGAGAAGAAATAATGAAATAAGAAAAAAAAACACTTAAATTAAGAAGTACAATCAATGATTGTTAAATATGTGATGAAATGAGAAACAGCACAAGTAAAATAAAATATGTGGGTGTTGTGTTATGTGTACAATAATGAAGTTAGGAAAAAAAAAGTGTGAGAAATAGAATTGTTTGTTTTTGTATAAAAAAGTGAGAAAATAGTAAAAATGTGAAAGTAAGTAAAATAGAAATAAAAAAGGAAAGAATGAGGAGGGAGGGAGGGGGATAAGTTGATAAATAGAGAGAAGAGAGGTGAGAAGAATAGTAATTTAAATAAAAAAGGATGAGGGAGGCGAGGCATTGGGAGTTGAGAGAGGAATGAATAATAATAATAATTACGTAAAAACAGGGATTTCATTTGATCTGGTTTGACGTGCTCTCTCTCTCTCTTTTTCTTTCTTTCTTTATGTGCATTGTCAGATCCAATTAAGTGTGTATAAAACAGAGAGAGAGAGAGAGAGAGAGAAAGAAAGAACAATCTGTTGGGAGAAAGAGAATGGCGGGGGTGTCACCATTAGCGAAATACAAGTTGGTGTTTTTGGGAGATCAATCTGTTGGTAAAACCAGCATCATTACCCGTTTCATGTACGATAAATTCGATACTACCTATCAGGTCTCTTTTACTTTCTTTCTTCTTCTTTTTTTTACACATATATACCTCCCTTTTCACCATGCAAAATCCAAATCCAAATCCAAAAACAAAAACAGGGGAGGGAATATTATGGTAAGGGCTCCTTTTTTCCATTGGGATCAGAGCACCCACCCCGTTTGTTTGTTTGTTTGTTTGTTCCGCATCATCACATTAACATTAATATAAATAATAATATGTAAAAATATTATTAACCCCCCTTCCTTAACCCCTAATTAATTCTTAATTGTCCTCCCCCTCCTCCCCTGTGCATTCTCTTCTGTCAATTTATATGAAGTGTTGGTGTTTTACCCCCCCCTTTTTTTCACACCATATAGACTAATATCACATACACACACTCGCATTATATCATTATCATGTTATATATGATGATGATGATGATATAGGGTCATCATCCCACATTAACCAATACTAGCTACTCTCTCCTTATTATCATCATCACTCTTTTTTTTTATTTTTGTTTGCTTAACCAATACATTCTCTGGTTTTTTACTATATTTTATCTGTGCAATCTTCCCCCTTCTATCCCCCTTTTCCTTCATTTTTTTTAACCCCCATCTCTCCTGTTTTAAATGTTTGTTTTTGATCTATTTTGATTTCCATGTTTGTTTTTTTCCTGAAATATTTGGCTACAGGGAACTCTAATGTTTCTCATTTAATGTTCATCAGGGAAATGCAATTTGTTGTGTTAGAAACGATAAATAAATACATTCAGAACACACAAGTCGTCAATTTATTTCATCACGAAAAAACTTACTTTAGTGGTCTACTGAAAAGTCAAACTTAATGTCATGCTCATCAAACTATTCGTGCTGATTTCCAAAACATTGTACAACATAATGCTTGTTTGGAATTTTCCGTCTGTGCTAATGTTTCAAAATCCATATTTTTAGAGTTTAGGAGGCCAAAAGAATTTCTTCAGGGGCTTGGAAGGCCATTGAAAGGGTGGGTGTCTGTGTTCTTATTTGAAATTATACGAAATTTGTGTTACTCATCTTCTTTCCCCTTTCTGCATATCACTGTTTTCCGAGCCAGTCATTTCGCTAGCCAAGCCAGCCGGCTCAGATGATGGACCAAAAATATTTTATTGTTAAAAAAACTATACAAAAGTGTCATATTTTTTTCAATAAAGGTGTAGATAACTTAAAACTTTTCAGTCCATACTAAGGTACCAGGAACCTGGCACCGACTGTTTGAATATGGTGTTTTGGCCTAAATTTTTTCTTTTAAAAGTGAATTCCGCCATGCATTTACGTGTACAAGTCTTCGTGGAGGACATATTTCCTACCTTTGAAACTTGCTTTCAGATTAATGCTAGGATGATTACATTTGAGCTTATGATTAATGATGTAAATGTAGCATGTTCACATTGAACTTCCAACATTTTGTTCCGCAATAAATCAAGATTTGTTTGGTTCTATATATTCAACCGTGCTATTACCACTTAGCTTACAAATGTTTGATTGTATGCTTATGAAGTAAGTGAATGTGATTGTCTTATGGAAATAGGTATGAATTTGACATGAGATTATATTAGAATTAGAGCATCAATGTCCAGCTTGGTTTTTGGAATGAACCTAATGGTTTTGGCTATATTCATTCTGAAGTCTTTTTTTCTTGTTTGTATCGAATAAGCAGCTTGGTATACCCAGCAGTACACCAAATTTTCAATTTTGTTCTGCGTGATCTTTTTTAAATACTATAAGTTATATTGTGTTATTTGTTTTTTACCATGCAGTTCTCTTCTTAGCTCTCGCGTTGGACTGTTATGCTTTTTATGCATACATTTATGTTTGATTATGTTGGCTGCAGGCTACTATTGGCATTGATTTCCTATCTAAAACAATGTATCTGGAAGACAGGACAGTCCGTTTGCAGCTTTGGTGAAATTTCTTTCCTTTTTAGATCTTCTTATTAATTTCTGTCATTTTACAGATTTGTTTGCCTTATCTAGGGAGACCACACGCATATAAGATCTCTTTAAATTTTATATTTGCAATTTCTGAATATAAACTATTATGTAACGCATTGATTTTATACTCTTTTTAGGCAGATATCTTGACATGACTCTGGTTTTCCAAGCATATACCAGTATTGAATATCTAGTAATTTAACCATGCAGGGACACTGCTGGACAAGAGAGATTTAGAAGCCTTATACCGAGCTATATTAGAGATTCTTCAGTTGCAGTGATTGTCTATGATGTTGCTAGTGAGTACAGATTGTCCATTATTTATTATATAATAAAAACAAAGAGTTAATGTCTCCGAGCTGGATTTATAAGTCTTTAAGTTTTCATAATAGTTATCAGAACATGGATGAGTCCCTCTATTTTGTATTGGATTTGAAATTTTAGCTAGATATATGTAAGCAAATGAGCAAAGGACACTGTTTATTAGTTTCATTATGCCTATGTAGGTGTGAACTCATATGCAAACACGTACTTCTTCTTTAATAAAGCAGCTACCGATATTTTTTGTTAATTTTTGAATGCTACTTTCTTTTGATCTTATGTGCACTAACCAATAAAATGTACGTCAAGAAACAGTTGTATGTGTTAATGTCTGTTATCTCTTTTTTTTCTTTTGTGTCATTCAGATCGCCAGTCTTTTCTCAACACTGCCAAGTGGATTGAGGAAGTACGAACGGAACGTGGTGGTGATGTTATTATTGTTCTTGTTGGGAATAAAACTGACCTTGTTGATAAAAGGTGAGGAAAATCGGTTTTAAGTAATTTCATATTTTCAGTATATGCATAAATTTTTATAAAGTTTTTCTATCGACATCTCTTGTGGAATAGTTGCTGGGATTTTTATGTGCTCTCTCTTTCCTTACTATTAGGCTGGCTTTGTGCAAGTATTTTTCTTTTAAAATTCAGTTGTCCTTGTGTGATGTTTTTTCCCCTTCATTCTGTTTTAAGACTCGCTTAGTCTTAATTTGGTAGCTGCGCCCTCTATAGCATGTAAAATTTATTTTCTTCTGTTCTTGCTGATTATTCGTGAATTGCTTATATTTCCCGTTTGAAATTAGATAATAGGTATTTTTTATGGTTCTAAAATTGCCTTGATTTCCAGGCAAGTGTCAATTGATGAAGGAGATAGCAAGGCTCGTGAGGCCGGGGTCATGTTCATAGAAACAAGTGCCAAAGCTGGTTTTAATATCAAGGTTGCAATCCCTCTTAAAACTTACATGCATCTTTTTACTGTTACCTCCTTTTCTTATAATAATTCCTACTTTTGATCGTAGCTGTTTCCCTTTCCTCTTTGCAATTATGCCTGGTTTCAGTTATATGTTTGAAGCCCAAAACATAATAGTTATGTTAACCTGCAAAAACAAAACTCAGACCCTCGGTTGCAGAAAAGTATTTTCATGGTCCCAAATGTTTTATGAGAAAAAAAGTTGTAATGACACGAATGATGAACCTAATGGAGTTCTCTGGCATTCCAGCAAGTCTTTCAGAATTGAATTTAATGATAATGTTGAGAACAAAGACTGAGATTTTTTAGAAAATACCTGCAATGAGAGTGTTCTTATCATAGTAGCATTTTTCTTGTTATTTACGGATCCTAAGTCTTCTAAAATAATTGCAGCCACTGTTTCGAAAAATAGCATCCGCATTGCCAGGAATGGAAGCCCTTTCTGCCACTAAGCATGACGAAATGGTTGATGTGAATCTGAAACCTACAGTAAATTCCTCGAACTTAGACAAACAAGGAGGAGGTTGTTCATGCTAGACAATGTAACTAAAAAGAGTGTGGAGCAAGTTCAAAATAGGCTAATTAATACCTTTTACGATTGCCAAGTTTGCCAATTTTGAAATATTGATATTTTGTCTTCTATATCATAAGTAAACAATTTGGTTTGGTTTTGATTCGAGCAAGGAAGTTGCAATGAAGGGTTTGGAGGTGTGTCTTGAAAATTGCGTGTAACTGTATTATTTTTTGTTGTAGCTGATATAGTAGCTACTAAAAGGGAATTAATTTTCTATTTTGTTACAATAACAATAAGTTACTGTGATATGTGAAAAGTTGTTGCAGTCTTGTATTCTATACTCTGGATATAATCTTGAATTAGTGCACCTATTAATCCTCAAGAATCAAGATGCAGTTACTGGCTGTGAGAAAATTATTTTGGAAGTGCAAACAAATATTCGAGCTTATCAGCTTATGGATCTGAGTTTTACTCTTCTTGAATATTGAAATAGAAAAGGGCAATAATGACCCAAAAGTACCACTAAACTTAACAAAACTACTCCATGTTACAATATGCATACTCACTTCATTCCAATAAAACTGTCTCACCTTCGTTATAATATACATCAAATATTCAAGAAAAATGACATAAGATATTAGGCCTGGACGAAAACCCGAAAAAACCAAACTAAACCGAAAAAGACCGAAACCGTAAAAACAAATCTTTTTCGGGTCGGTTTCGGTTTACAATAAAATTGAACCGAAAAACTAAAAAAAAACAGAAACCGGACCGAAAAAAACCGAAACAGGACCGAAAAACCCGAAACCGGTCCGGTTCGGTCCAAAAAATAAAAACACCGAAACCGAAAAAAATCGAACCGAAAAATCTGCTCGGTTTCGGTTTTGTCAAAAACCGAACCGAACCCGGCCCTAAACATATGAGGTTGAGGAAGTATGTCCCACACCCAAAGTATTTATTCTAAAAAAGCACAACTGCCTAAATTCTTAAAATAACTAATTTCTCTCTCTAATAAATCAAAAGTTATATTAAAACTATAAAAATATATATACAAATAAAAAACTATTTTAAACTATACATAAAAACTTAAAACCCCAAAACACTCAAAATTTATGAAAAA